>OY728145.1:585195499-586505751 GCA_963277665.1 Viscum album
TGATAATGATGTCATACAAGGTACACTTCCTATTCACTCAAGAATAGAAAAATTATTATTTGATTCTGGTTCAACGTATTCCTTCATATCATTCATGTTTTCTAGAACTATAGAATCGAATCCCCAAAACCCTGAAGTAGAGATATCTGTAAAAACACCAAGTGATGAAATCATTGCAACCCATGTGTTTTACTCTTCTCATGTTGGCGTATGTGGTAAGATTATTCTGGAAAATCTCATAATATTTCCGTTGGTGTAATTTGACACTATAATGGGAATGGATTGGCTCCCGTTATATAGGGAACATATCAAATGTCGGGAAAAGGAAATATCCTTTCATATTCTGAACTATCCCATGCTCCTATACAAATGCAAGGAAGATCATGAATCTCCTTTTAAAAATCATTCAATGGTGTGGGTGTTGATTCCCTATGAATAAGCATACCTCGCCCAAATGGTAGAGTCGAAGGAAAGTTACAACCTTGAGGAAATGCCCATCATGAGGGAATATGGTGATCTATTTCCCAAAGAGTTACCCAGAATTCCCCCGGATCGGGAGGTAGAGTTCTCAATCGAACTCATGCCTGGAGTTACTCCTATCTTGATGTGTCCCTATAAGATGGCTCCTATCAAACTGGAGGAGTTAAAGAAGTAGTTCTAAAAGCATCTGGACAAAGGGTTCATATGCCCAAGTGCATCACCTTGGGGTGCACCAATGACCTTTGTGAAGAAGAAGGATGTAACAATGCAAATGTGTATCGATTATCAGGAACTCAACAAGATCACCATAATGAAAAAGTATCCTCTCCCTAGGATTGATGACTAGTTCGACCAGTTAAGAGGAGATCAATACTTCTCGAAGGTGGATCATCGTTATGGATATCATCAAGTAAAGGTGAAGAAAGAAGATATTCATAAGACATCCCTCAATACAAGGTACGAGCACTATGATTTTATTTTGATGCCCTTTAGACTTACTAATTCCCCAGAAATCTTCATGGATTTGATGAATAGAGTCTTTAGACATTACCTAGTCAAATTTGTGGTAGTGTTTATTGATTATATTATCATATACTCCAAGAGAAAGGAGGAACATAAAGAATATCTAAGACCTGTGTTGGTGACATTAATAAAGGGAAAGTCGTAAGACAAGTTCAGCAAGTGTGACTTTTGGATGAATCAAGTCACGGTCATGGGACATGTGATCACAAGTGAGGGAATTTATGTGGATCCTTAAAAAAACTTGGTTGAGGAATGGACCAGGCACTCTAGTGTCACATAAATCTGTAGTTTTCTTGGATTAGCTCGGTACTACTGTCATTTTGTGAGAAACATCTCACGATTTTCAAGCACACAAACTAAGTTAACAAGGGAAGGGTTGAAGTATGTATGTTTGGAAGAATGTAAGGGAAGCTTCAAAGAGCTAAAGAGAAGGCTGATCACAATACTTGTACTCACACTACCAAAAAGTGGAATAAGTTTTGTGATATACATTGATGCTTTAAAGAAAGGCTTGGGTTGTGTAATCATGAAAAATGACAATGTGAAAGCCTACGCCTCACGACAGTTGAGGATCCATGAGAAGAACTACCCGATGCATGATATAGAGCTGGTTGCCGTGATGTTTTCCTTCAAAATCTGGAAACACTACCTTTATGGTGAGAAGTGTGACATATACACTGACCACAAGAGCCTAAAGTATATATTCACACAAAATGAACTCAACATGTATCAAATGAGATGGTTAGAACTAATCAAGGATTACAATTTCTCTATTCACTACCATCCTGGAAAGGCAAACAAGGTAGTTGATTCTCTAAGTAGAAAAGAACCTGCTACTCTATCCATGTTACGTATTGATAAAAACCTTATCTTCAAAGATATGAAAAGAATGAATTTGTAAATCATAAGGGTAGGGGATACATACTACATTGCCCAAATGATTTCAAAACCATCCATCCATGAGAGGATTAAAGAAGCAAAAAGGGATGATGAGGATATACAAAATAGGGTGAATACAATAAAGGAAGGGAAGCTGCAAGAGTTCCATATTGATGATGACGGTGTGATTCAGTTTGGAATGCATATTTTTGTGCCTTCATCACCTGGGATAATGATGGAGATATTGGATAATGCACATAGCTCAATATTTTCTATCCATTATGGGAGTACCAAAATGTACCGTGATCTCCAAGAACACTTCTGGTGGAATAACATGAAGAAGGATATTTCAGAATATATATGAAGGTTCTTGGTATGTCATCAAGTTAAAGTTGAGTGACAAATGTCCAAGGGTATTATAACGACCCATACTTTACATACATTTGAAGCACACTTATTACAACATATGACAAAACCACAAAGGACCGTATAGGTATAGTGTCTTTAGAAACTGGGAAACATAAACAACTGGTTCATAAATCTTCTACAGTGCCTCCCATTTATTTCATCATATCTAGGGTCCCTTTTAGCATATTCTACTTAATATCCATCTTCCTGACCTGGGGAAAAGAAAACATAAAAGGGTGAGCTCAAATGCTCAGCAAGGGCAATAAAGGAAATAAAAATCATATCATATCTTTTTTTTAAAAAAATCATAACCTGCAAAAGAGATCATAAAATCTTAATAAATCATAGAAGTGAAAATGAGATCCCCATAATCATAACATGAAACTTGAAACTTTGTGGCATGCACACATAATCATGGAAAATCATTTCTTGTTAGTCTTAACTCATTGCCAAGACCATCTTAGTGGACAAAGTCCCTTTCTGAACCGAGTTCACTCCTCGTTTCAGTCCTGTATTACTGAACCGAAATAACCTTCCGTTCCAGCCATGTCTATCTCATGAGATATATAATCTTTACCCAATGCATTGGAGGGAGATATAGGTCCCACCCATCTTATAATGAATCCTTTCTTATGTGTGCCACATAATCATAAAACATACATCATTGCATAACACATGTAACAAAAATGGGATTCTTGAAACATCATGACATCATAAATCAATTCATATAAGATAAAGGAATTCATAAACATAATTTCATCACAACATAGACAAAACAATGTAAAAATATGGATAGAAACAGAACCCTTTATTATCTTAGATGGAAAATAATTTTGATAAAACACTTGAATTGAATTCTTGAGGAAAATATCCTTTCTTCTTCAAAATCAATTTCTTTTCACAAAACATCATGCAATTTTTAAAAGAAAGAGATTTTATTGGAAATAGTCATGAAATCTTTTATAGGAAGCTTCATGAGAATAAGGCTTTATAAAACAGTAGAAATCCTTTCGTGCCGTATAAGTTAAAAAAAACATTCTTCGTACTTTTGTCAGAAAAGTCAAAAAGTACCTCGTACGGAAAAACGACAAAAGATTCCTTTCATATTCTTTACTAAAAACTCACCTAAGGGTAAAATTGGATTTAAACTATTGCAAGTGGATGGAAACAATATTACATATTGAGGGAACATGGATGTGGATGATAAAATACACCCCAGTAAATACTTACGAATAAACAATCTCGGATAAAAATGAGATTGTGATATTTCCCTTACCTTAGGTCCGATTTGCTTTGTACGTGTCCGAAGCTCCTGTATAATGGTTTAAATAATGTTATTGACTTATTCCAGAATCATACATGTTGATATGATATCATATATGGTCATATTATTAGCTTCTTGTTAGTAATATTTCATTGTTACTTGTTACTCGGGTCTTTATAACTTTTTGTTCTTATGCGTGTTTTGTCGAATAAATTCTTATTCTTATCTTTAGGTTATAGATAATTCATTTACAGAATGGTATTAGTGTAGTATATACCATATTCATTCATTCAATTCATTTATATAATCATTATGAAATGAAGATCATGTAGAACGAGTCGCATCACATCGTGGAGACGGTATTCCGTACGTACGCACGAGTGATGATATCGTTCCTATGATCGTGGAATTGTATTGGAGTATATATATGTATTATTTCAGTATCAATATTACTTCATAATAATCATATATAGTTACTTATTACACCATTATAACCATCCTTGTAAGGTGATGGTGGAAAAATAGATTACACCACGGCGTGGAGACGGTATTCCGTACGTACGCACGCACGGTGATTTCATTTTTCCGTAGGATGGATAGAAGGTGAATTAGGGTTGTTTCATATTTATAATAACATATCAGTATGTAAGTAATACTGATGTTATTACTTTATCATGAAACAACTAAAGAAGAAGAAGTTTGAAGAAGAAAGAAATTGAAAAGATCGGTAATGGATATTACCTCTTCTTTCGAACGCGTCTTTGAATCCTCCACTTAAGGAACTAAGATTGGTATTTGGAGAAGACCAGGACCTCTAGGATTATTCTAGGGAAGTGGAGAGGATAAAATGGCAGGGGTTGGCCGAGCTTGAGTGCTCAAATTGGTGTGAGGAGGAGGGGGAGGAGGTGCCCTTTTATAAGGGAGGAGAGGGGCACCTTAGGAATATCTCAAAATATTATTTTATATTAAAGTCAAAATCGGTTTATAATGGTTCCAAAGAGTCTTATTTCGAAGATAAAGTGGGGAAGGGTCGCAATCCCATCAACCAATAGGATTTAGACAAGTTTAGGGTATTATTTTAACCTTATCAATTAGATTTAACTCTAAGTTAAATAATTTAACTTTTACCGTGTCTTTTTGTTTTCTTTCACTATATGGTTAATACACTTACTATAACATGCCAAACGAACCCCAAATTGTTTATTATTAATATATATATCCTTATCTAAGTCATTTGGCCGAACCTTAGATTTTTAGGAATAAAATAACAATTAATAATATAATATTTGATTTAAAAACTATTTTGTGTCAATTTTGACACTATTTGATATATGATTTTTGTGAAAGTCATAACAGAATTATATGTTCGAACCAAGTTGATTAAATCAACATTAATATATCATAGTAACCTAGAAAATTAGTGGAATTCATAAAAAATCTCAAATTACATTTAATTTGGTGTTTATAACATCAATTATGTCAATATTTTATTAATAAGATAATTACTGTATCATCGTTGTGTCATAAATAAATTAAATTATTTGATGTCTAAAAATTACAAATAAAATACCATCATGTAGGAAATCGTTTTAGCTTTCTAATGAATATTTACAATCGAATTTATCTTATGTATAACCCCATATTAAAAATGATTTACTTATTAAACTTTGATTTTAACTATTTTAACCCTTCTTTAAATAAATTAATAATAAATGTCCTAATCTAACCCAAGTGGGCCTAAATGGTCATATTTTATTCATAAGTTTGTTTTTGGTCGAATTACACTTGTCCAATAGAATCAGGATATGTGTTAGGGTAATATTGATATCATATTTACCCTTAGTTACCCTATTTACTATTAACCGCGGTAAAAAAAGTAAAAAGTTACTATTCACCAAAAATTATTTTCATCTCATTGAACCACATTTTAGTCCTTGATATTAACCGTGTCTCTCGGATTTTCGAAATTCCATTCACAGAAGCGGTAAAATTAAGTTTTATGCAAAAATTCGGTTTTTAACCTACCACTTAGTGGTTTCACTATTCATCAAAAATTGAAATTTTCAGAAAAATACCAAAATTTCACCCTAGGCTAATTTCGATATTCTGAGTCCAAAAATGAAGTCCATTTTGAAAAATAAAATTTATAAAATTTCAAAAAGTGGTTATTACTATTCATAACGGCTAGTTTTAATAGCATATTGTTATTTAGTGAAACTCGGTATTGCATACGACGAAAGCTATCAAGGAAGGTCGCGATTGCGTGTAAAGCAAGCCAAGCAAGTGCTGTGTAGAAAAAGATTCCTTTGATGATAACATAAAAGTCTCGGGTGTTACATTCTACCCCCCTTAAAAAGAATTTCGCCCTCGAAATTCGTCACTTTGTAACAAACAGATGAGGATACTTCTCCTTCATCATATCCTCAAGCTCCCATGTAGCTTCTTCAAGTTGGTGGTTTCTCCATAAAACTTTCACCAAGCGAGTGGTCTTGTTTCGTAGGACTTTTTCGCTACGATCCAGAATCTCTATCGGCTGTTCTTCATAAGAAAGATCTTTCTCCAGCGGTACAACTTCTGAGCTGAGTATAGGTGAAGGATCTGGTATGTACTTTCTCAGGAGAGATACATGGAACACATCGTGAACTTGAGAGAGATTCGGTGGAAGCGCCAATCGGTAAGCTACCTTCCCAACACGATCCAGTATTTCGAAAGGACCGATATATCTAGGGCTCAACTTCCCCTTCTTTCCAAATCTCATAACCCTCTTCCAGGGAGATATTCGCAAGAACACTTTATCACCCACTTCAAACTCTAGGTCTTTTCTTCGGTTGTCGGCATAACTTTTCTGTCGACTCTGAGCTGCTCTTATGTGTTGTTGAATAGATCTGACCTTTTCTGCCATTTCATCAACGAGATCAGGTCCTAATAGCTTTCTTTCCCCAACTTCATCCCAGCAAGTTGGAGTCCTGCATTTCTTTCCATAGAGAGCTTCATAAGGAGCCATCTGAATACTGGAGTGAAAGCTATTATTATAAGAAAATTCCACCAAAGGTAGGTGTTGATCCCAACCTCCTTTGAAATCCATAGAGCAATCTCTCAACATATCTTCTAGGGTTTGAATTGTTCTCTCAGACTGACCGTCTGTCTGGGGATGATAAGCAGTGCTGAAACTCAACTCTGTATCCAGAGTATGCTGAAGACTTCGCCAGAACTTCGAGGTAAATCTCGGATCTCGATCAGATATAATAGAAAGTGGTACTCCATGCAATCTTACCACTTCCTTTACATATATCCTGGCAAGCTGATCTAGAGAGAAATCCTCTCTAATAGGAATGAAGTGTGCAGACTTTGTAAGACGATCAACTATGACCCAGATAGCATTATTGCCTTTGGATGTTTTAGGAAGTCCTGTGACAAAGTCCATAGTGATGTTTTCCCATTTCCATTCGGGTATGGGTAATGGTTGTAACATCCCCTTAGACTTCTGTCTCTCAGCTTTAACTTGTTGACAAACCAAGCATCGAGATACATATTCAGCAACATCTCTTTTCATGCCATCCCACCAGAAGTACTCTTTCAGGTCCCTATACATCTTCGTACTTCCAGGATGAATAGAGAATGATGAACTATGAGCCTCATCCAGCAGCTCCTTCTTTAATTCGGGGATGGGAGGAACACAAACCCGATTCCTGAACTTTATTATCCCATCACAATCAAGGTTGAATTCAGGAACATTTCTCACCTTCTTTTGTAACTCGACATCTTCTTTCTGTGCCTCTTTAATCTTCACATGTATAGATGGTTGAACATTCATTTGAGAAAGATAAGATTTTTCACCTTCCATTATAATTCCAAGATCCATCCTTTGTAAATCCATAAATATTGGATCTTTTGTGATCCTCATCATGGATAAACTAGCATGGTCTTGTCGACTTAATGCATCTGCCACCTTGTTTGCTTTCCCAGGGTGGTAATGGATTGAGCAGTCATAATCCTTAATCAGCTCCAACCATCTTCTTTGACGCATATTCAACTCCTTTTGTGTGAAAATATACTTTAAACTTTTATGATCAGTATAAATATCACACCTTTCACCATAAAGGTAATGCCTCCAAATCTTTAATGCAAAGATTACCGCAGCCAACTCCAAATCATGTGTTGGGTAATTTTGCTCATGGATTTTCAACTGTCGTGAGTCATAAGCTATCACCATATCATTTTGCATAAGAACACACCCCAATCCCTTCTTG
This sequence comes from Viscum album, assembly GCA_963277665.1. Lineage (NCBI taxonomy): Eukaryota > Viridiplantae > Streptophyta > Magnoliopsida > Santalales > Viscaceae > Viscum > Viscum album. Next base: position 585,203,303 of record OY728145.1, read on the forward strand.
GATGCATCACTGTAGATCACAAACCTTTCTCCACTACAAGGCAGTGTGAGCACAGGTGCACTGGATAACCTTCTTTTCAACTCCTTGAAATTCTCTTCACATTCCTCTGTCCAGACAAACTTAACTCCTTTCCGAGTCAACTTGGTGATTGGATTAGATAATCGTGAAAAATATTTTACAAAACGTCGATAATATCCAGCCAAACCAAGAAAACTTCGGATCTCAGTTACTGTTGTTGGTCTCGACCATCTTTCGATAACCTCTGTTTTTGCTGGATCCACAGATATCCCCTCTTTTGAGATTATGTGACCCAAAAATGCAACTTTTTGAAGCCAAAATTCACACTTAGTAAATTTGGCATAAAGCTTCTCCTTTCTCAGGGTCTTCAATATAATTCTCAAGTGATCTTCATGCTCTTCCTTGCTCTTTGAATAGACAAGAATATCGTCTATAAAGACTACCACAAATTGATCAAGATAGTCTCTAAAGACTCTATTCATTAGATCCATGAAGATAGCAGGGGCATTAGTAAGACCAAATGGCATCACTATAAATTCATAGTGTCCATACCTTGTACGGAAAGCCGTCTTTGGTATATCCTCCCTTTTGACCCTTAATTGATGATACCCTGAACGAAGATCAATCTTGGAAAAGTATTGAGCTCCGCGTAGTTGGTCAAATAAGTCATCAATGCGTGGGAGAGGATATTTGTTCTTGATAGTGATCTTGTTAAGTTCTCGATAATCAATGCAGAGTCTCATTGATCCATCTTTCTTCTTAACAAATAGAACAGGTGCTCCCCAAGGTGACGCACTAGGGCGTATGAATCCCTTATCAAGATTCTCTTGGAGTTGCTTCTTCAATTCCTGCAACTCAATTGGGGCCATTCTATAAGGTGTCTTTGAAATAGGCAAAGCACCCGGTACGAGTTCTATTGAAAACTCAACTTCACGATTTGGTGGAAGACCCGGTAATTCCTCCGGAAAGACATCATCAAACTCTCGTACAATGGGCATATTCTTAATCGTAAGTTTCTCTCCAACCATTTGAGATAAATAACCTTCATTTAGTGGAATCATGACCCATAAGATGGAAGGAATTTCCACTGGAAGGTTATGTTCATCCTTGCATTGATAGACGATCATAGATTGATCTGGAATATGAAATGTGACTTCCCTTCTTTGGCAATTGATATGAGCTCCGTGTAGAGAAAGCCAATCCATGCCAAGAATCACATCAAATTCCACTAAAGGAAGGATCACAAGATTTGCAGGAAGCACTTTCCCACAAACTTCGATCGGAGAAGAATTATAAACTTTTGATGCGATTGATGTGCCATTAGGTGTTGTCACAGCTAACTCAACATCTAATTGTTGAGGTAATACGGTGATACCCTTAGAAAAGTCTTCAGAAATAAAAGAGTGGGTGGATCCAGAATCAAATAAAACATTTGCTACTTTAGAGTGGATGGTAAGTGTACCTTTCACCACTTCGTTATCGTACTCCACATCGCTGATAGAAATTGCATGTGACTTTCCTTTGTCTTTAGCCTTAAGAGTTTGTTGACGTCGACCATCATCATCAACCCTTGGATTTGGGCATTGATTGGCATAATGCCCCATCTCCTTGCACTTGAAACATTGAAGTGTAGTAGGATCATTCTGTGTATCCCTTCCTTTGTTTGCGTCATTAGACATCTTCTTCCCATTATCACGGCATTCAAATGCCCGATGACCTTCCTTTCCACATTTAAAACATTTAATTGTCCCTTTAAGACAACTCCCTCCATGTTTCTTTCCACACTTTGAGCATAAGGGAAAGTTCATCTTCTTTTCAGTGTGCTCTTTAGAGTTTCCTTTGAATTCCATCTTCCTCTTCTTATCAAACCCATGTGACTGATGGGTTACTCCAATCTCCATCTCGACTTTGAGAGCACATCGAACGATTTCCTCGTAGCTATTGAAGTCCCTTATGGCTAACGCCCTTCGAAGACTTGGTTTTAAGCCACTAAAGAATCGATCGATCTTACTCTCAGGTTGGATAATAATACCAGAAGCGTACCTTGCAAGTCTTGTAAAATTTGCTTCATAGGTACTAACAGATTCATCATCCCTTTGCTTCAGTTCAAGGAACTCTTTCTCCATCTTTGTTCGGAGAATACGAGGGAAGTACTTATTGAAAAATAAGTTCTTGAACTCGTCCCATTCCATAGACTCAATTTCATCCCTTTGCCTCGTATTCTTAACAAGATTCCACCATTGATCAGCATCTCCTTCTAAACGATACACTGCTAGGATGACCTTATCATGTTCAGAACATTGAAGAACTGAAAATATCTTTTCAGTAGTACTAATCCATTGTTCGGCAACTAATGGATCAGTAGATCCACTGAAAGAAGGTGGACGCTGCCTCATGAAGGATTCAACAGAATGTTGCTCCCTCCTTTGCTCGTTTGGAAATCCTGCATGATTCATAGCTTGAGAAAGTTGTGTGAGCATGGCTACAAGATTTTGCATTCCATCTCCCATATTGTTTGGTTGCTCAGGGGGACAATCATTGCATTGCCCATCGCATTCCGCATTAACACGGTTCCTTCGGGTTCCAGCCATTGACTAAAACCAAGAAGAATAGTGTGAGCAACACTAATTATAATAGGAAACCACATAATTAAAGAATAAAATTTTCATGCTTATGGTCTTATCCTAGGTTATTCAAGGCCATTTCTAAAACACTAAGATTGTGTTCTATGCTTAGACTTATCCTTAGGGTTCTTACTAAGGCTTTCACATCCTAGTTTCCAAAGGTTGACTATACCCTTCCTCTGATACCAACTATAACGACCCATACTTTACATACATTTGAAGCACACTTATTACAACATATGACAAAACCACAAAGGACCGTATAGGTATAGTGTCTTTAGAAACTGGGAAACATAAACAACTGGTTCATAAATCTTCTACAGTGCCTCCCATTTATTTCATCATATCTAGGGTCCCTTTTAGCATATTCTACTTAATATCCATCTTCCTGACCTGGGGAAAAGAAAACATAAAAGGGTGAGCTCAAATGCTCAGCAAGGGCAATAAAGGAAATAAAAATCATATCATATCTTTTTTTAAAAAAATCATAACCTGCAAAAGAGATCATAAAATCTTAATAAATCATAGAAGTGAAAATGAGATCCCCATAATCATAACATGAAACTTGAAACTTTGTGGCATGCACACATAATCATGGAAAATCATTTCTTGTTAGTCTTAACTCATTGCCAAGACCATCTTAGTGGACAAAGTCCCTTTCTGAACCGAGTTCACTCCTCGTTTCAGTCCTGTATTACTGAACCGAAATAACCTTCCGTTCCAGCCATGTCTATCTCATGAGATATATAATCTTTACCCAATGCATTGGAGGGAGATATAGGTCCCACCCATCTTATAATGAATCCTTTCTTATGTGTGCCACATAATCATAAAACATACATCATTGCATAACACATGTAACAAAAATGGGATTCTTGAAACATCATGACATCATAAATCAATTCATATAAGATAAAGGAATTCATAAACATAATTCCATCACAACATAGACAAAACAATGTAAAAATATGGATAGAAACAGAACCCTTTATTATCTTAGATGGAAAATAATTTTGATAAAACACTTGAATTGAATTCTTGAGGAAAATATCCTTTCTTCTTCAAAATCAATTTCTTTTCACAAAACATCATGCAATTTTTAAAAGAAAGAGATTTTATTGGAAATAGTCATGAAATCTTTTATAGGAAGCTTCATGAGAATAAGGCTTTATAAAACAGTAGAAATCCTTTCGTGCCGTATAAGTTAAAAAAAACATTCTTCGTACTTTTGTCAGAAAAGTCAAAAAGTACCTCGTACGGAAAAACGACAAAAGATTCCTTTCATATTCTTTACTAAAAACTCACCTAAGGGTAAAATTGGATTTAAACTATTGCAAGTGGATGGAAACAATATTACATATTGAGGGAACATGGATGTGGATGATAAAATACACCCCAGTAAATACTTACGAATAAACAATCTCGGATAAAAATGAGATTGTGATATTTCCCTTACCTTAGGTCCGATTTGCTTTGTACGTGTCCAAAGCTCCTGTATAATGGTTTAAATAATGTTATTGACTTATTCCAGAATCATACATGTTGATATGATATCATATATGGTCATATTATTAGCTTCTTGTTAGTAATATTTCATTGTTACTTGTTACTCGGGTCTTTATAACTTTTTGTTCTTATGCGTGTTTTGTCGAATAAATTCTTATTCTTATCTTTAGGTTATAGATAATTCATTTACAGAATGGTATTAGTGTAGTATATACCATATTCATTCATTCAATTCATTTATATAATCATTATGAAATGAAGATCATGTAGAACGAGTCGCATCACATCGTGGAGACGGTATTCCGTACGTACGCACGAGTGATGATATCGTTCCTATGATCGTGGAATTGTATTGGAGTATATATATGTATTATTTCAGTATCAATATTACTTCATAATAATCATATATAGTTACTTATTACACCATTATAACCATCCTTGTAAGGTGATGGTGGAAAAATAGATTACACCACGGCGTGGAGACGGTATTCCGTACGTACGCACGCACGGTGATTTCATTTTTCCGTAGGATGGATAGAAGGTGAATTAGGGTTGTTTCATATTTATAATAACATATCAGTATGTAAGTAATACTGATGTTATTACTTTATCATGAAACAACTAAAGAAGAAGAAGTTTGAAGAAGAAAGAAATTGAAAAGATCGGTAATGGATATTACCTCTTCTTTCGAACGCGTCTTTGAATCCTCCACTTAAGGAACTAAGATTGGTCTTTGGAGAAGACCAGGACCTCTAGGATTATTCTAGGGAAGTGGAGAGGATAAAATTGCAGGGGTTGGCCGAGCTTGAGTGCTCAAATTGGTGTGAGGAGGAGGGGGAGGAGGTGCCCTTTTATAAGGGAGGAGAGGGGCACCTTAGGAATATCTCAAAATATTATGTTATTTTAAAGTCAAAATCGGTTTATAATGGTTCCAAAGAGTCTTATTTCGAAGATAAAGTGGGGAAGGGTCGAAATCCCATCAACCAATAGGATTTAGACAAGTTTAGGGTATTATTTTAACCTTATCAATTAGATTTAACTCTAAGTTAAATAATTTAACTTTTACCGTGTCTTTTTGTTTTCTTTCACTATATGGTTAATACACTTACTATAACATGCCAAACGAACCCCAAATTGTTTATTATTAATATATATATCCTTATCTAAGTCATTTGGCCGAACCTTAGATTTTTAGGAATAAAATAACAATTAATAATATAATATTTGATTTAAAAACTATTTTGTGTCAATTTTGACACTATTTGATATATGATTTTTGTGAAAGTCATAACAGAATTATATGTTCGAACCAAGTTGATTAAATCAACATTAATATATCATAGTAACCTAGAAAATTAGTGGAATTCATAAAAAATCTCAAATTACATTTAATTTGGTGTTTATAACATCAATTATGTCAATATTTTATTAATAAGATAATTACTGCATCATCGTTGTGTCATAAATAAATTAAATTATTTGATGTCTAAAAATTACAAATAAAATACCATCATGTAGGAAATCTTTTTAGCTTTCTAATGAATATTTACAATCGAATTTATCTTATGTATAACCCCATATTAAAAATGATTTACTTATTAAACTTTGATTTTAACTATTTTAACCCTTCTTTAAATAAATTAATAATAAATGTCCTAATCTAACCCAAGTGGGCCTAAATGGTCATATGTTATTCATAAGTTTGTTTTTGGTCGAATTACACTTGTCCAATAGAATCAGGACATGTGTTAGGGTAATATTGATATCATATTTACCCTTAGTTACCCTATTTACTATTAACCGCGGTAAAAAAAAGTAAAAAGTTACTATTCACCAAAAATTATTTTCATCTCATTGAACCACATTTTAGTCCTTGATATTAACCGTGTCTCTCGGATTTTCGAAATTCCATTCACAGAAGCGGTAAAATTAAGTTTTATGCAAAAATTCGGTTTTTAACCTACCACTTAGTGGTTTCACTATTCATCAAAAATTGAAAGTTTTCAGAAAAATACCAAAATTTCACCCTAGGCTAATTTCGATATTCTGAGTCCAAAAATGAAGTCCATTTTGAAAAATAAAATTTATAAAATTTCAAAAAGTGGTTATTACTATTCATAACGGCTAGTTTTAATAGCATATTGTTATTTAGTGAAACTCGGTATTGCGTACGACGAAAGCTATCGAGGAAGGTCGCGATTGCGTGTAAAGCAAGCCAAGCAAGTGCTGTGTAGAAAAAGATTCCTTTGATGATAACATAAAAGTCTCGGGTGTTACAGGTATGATGCATCCATTGCCTATACCCATGTAGAAATGGAAAAATGTTTCTATGGACTTTTTCATGGGTCTCTCGAAGACTTCGATGGGATATAATGTGATATGGGTTGTGGTTGACCGACTCACCAAGACTTCTTATTTTATATTTATTCAGGAAAAACTCTCTCTTAAACAACATGCAAAGATATATGTGAAGGAAGTGCTGAGACTGCACGGTGTTCCACTCTTAATTGACTCTGACCTTGATACAAGGATCACATCTAAATTCTGGAGGAGCCTTCAACATGCTTTGAGTACTGAATTAAATTTTAGCAAGACCTATCACTCCCAAACTGATGGCCAATCTGAAAGGAATATTCAGACACATGAAGATATGCTAAGAGCCTACTCTCTAGAATTCAAAGGTGGATGGGATCAGCATCTCCCTTTGGTTGAGTTATCATACAACAATAGCTTCAACTCGAGTATTCAGATGGCTCCATATGAAGCTCTATATGGAAAGCGATGTACAAATCCAACCTATTCTGATAAAGTTGGAGAAATAAATCCACTTAGACCCGATCTTATTCAAGAGATGACAGAGAAGGTTCAATCCATCCAGAAACAGATCAAATCTTCTCAAAGTCGGTAAAAGAGCTATGGTGAAAACCGTTGAATGGACTTGGAGTTCGATGTCCGAGATAATGTCTTCCTTCTAATATCTCCATGGAAGAGAGTCATGCGATTTGGGAAGAGAGGGAAGCTAAGCCCAAGGTACATTGGCCCCTTTGAGATCCTTTACCACATAGGAGACAAGGCCTATCGACTTGCACATTCTCTGAATATGGCTCAAGTTCATGATGTGTTTCACATATGACTCCTGAGGAAGTACATACCAAACCCCTCACATGTACAAAACTTAGAGGTGGTGCAGCGGGAAGATGATCTCTCCATTGAGGAGCAGCCAGTAAAGATCCTGGATCAGAGAGATAAGGTTCTACGCAACAAGACATCCCATCTTGTCAAAGTGTTGTAGAGGAACCATATGTCTGAGTAAGAAACATGGGAATTAGAAGAGGCAATGAAGGAGAAACACCCTCACCTATTTGTGTAAATTAAAATTTCGGGGGTGAAATTTCTTAAGGGGGAAGAATGTAATGACACAATGATTTTCAATGTAAATTCACTTCTTATAATTATGTCATAAAATAACATAAAAACACAATATAATGAATTAATAAGAGATAAGTGACCTTTAAACAAATGTTTTTCACTTATATGTTTATAATTTTATAAATTTGACATACACGGTTGTGTTCAAGATGATTTTTGGAGTCTAATAAAACAAAAACAATTTTTAGTGAATAGTAACCTACCCTTATGAATAGTAACATAGACTTATGAATAGGGATATACCCTAATTAATATTAACCCTACCTATGATAGTATAAAAATAATATTCAAGTGAAAGTATGATGTACCTATATTTTAGAATAAGTAAATGAATGTTTTAAAACTGTTTTTTTGTAATAAACCATTATTTTAATTAAATATTAATTTAATCATATTTAGAAAATTATTTTTAAAAAATGGACTTAATTTTTTGGATTCTACATGGCAAAAAATGGTTGGGTTAATGTTTTGGGACTTTTCTAAAATACTTGAATTTTTTATGAATAGTGAAATATTGTAATTTACAAAAATAAGCTAAATAAGATAATTATAGAGTCATGGGTGATGTTATGCTAATGTAATCCCACTTGGTTTGGTATCACATAATAAACTTACTATTCTTGGTCATTCAAGACTCACTATTCCTTGTATTAGGGGAAAATAATAAACTAATGGATTTTATAATAAAGAAACCCCTCTCTCCTCCACTATAAAACCACCCTTCACACCCTCATTTCCTCACACCTCTAAAGCTCCAAGCCATCACTAAAATCCACCCAAAAATATTCCCTAGCCACTCTCCCACGTACAAGAGCTTTTGGTCTCATCAAAAGACCAAGCCTAGCTTTCTTAAGGATGATCTGAAGAGGAGGATTTAAGAGGTAATTTCTCTCCCTCTTCTCCTTTAATTTCCATTCATGTTCAAGTTCATTTCTTGATCTCTACCCACCTATCTTCATCCATATAGTATATTAACTCAATTATTATAAATTTGCTATAATGTTATGATTATAATGGGATATTATTTCATCCAACCCCCTTTCCCCCTTCCTATTATTTTATTAAAGAGAACGTTGCTTGGGAGGTGTTAATTTATCACCTTCAAGAATTACATGTTTTATTCTTCCATTTCTACCTTCAGATCTGGACATGAAACCATTTTTATGGTTTAACCAGAATATGTTATAATAATTATGCCCTATCTAAGGTTCTGGAACTTACTTATGACCATATTACAGGTGATAAAATAAAACATGATCATTATGATCGATAAACCGTTCAAATTAACCCAAACAATCATCATTTAATTCTTATCAAATGATTCATCCACATATATCAAATATGATTCATTATAAGATCATTAAATATCATGTAAAATCATTAATAACATTTAATATTAGTTTTGGATGTTTACACATGTTCTACCCAAACATTAATTTAAGAATACAAGTGAACCACCCAAGATAAACCATAAAAACGAACATCCCCAGTGAATTTTTTTAAACTATATAAGTCATCCAAAGGAACATAAAATTACATAATGAAACCATAATGAACCATATAGATGTATAAAAGTTTCTTTATTTTCTAATTAATGAATATAATTTCATTTTACAGGACATTAAATAGATGGAAGCATTCAGATACAAGGTAAGGGGAAATTCTGGAACCCAACTTTCATCCTTCAGTTTCTTTCTTTTTCACTCCAATTTTGATATGGTTACTCCTAAAATATCATTTATTCATAATTGTATTTACTTTTATGGGATATACATGTTTTTCTCTGGTTTTTATTTCTAACCAAATGTTTTCCAAAAGAAATGTTCTTTTAAGAATACACCTTTTACATCTCACTCAAAGTGGACGGTTCTTATAACATGTATGTTATTCACTCTTTCTTTTGGGAACCCAAAGTTTATGAATGTGTTATTATGAGATGTAACCCATTCCTTTCCATGGGTTATTTATGTTCACTTCTAATATATTTTCCATGTGGAAATCATGATAATGATAATGTTATGATGTGGCAGGTGCATCCGGAATTATATAGCGCAATATGAATGTTTCAAAGTGACGGGTGCGCCCAAAATTATACAGTGCTCCAATGCATTGGGTAAAGGGATGAATCTTATTAGTAAATGTGAAATGATGTGTGAACAATATGCAATCTTGGTTCACAAGTATGTGTGGTAGTTATCCACAAAGACATGATGTTTCATTTTTTATGCATTTTCACATTTCAAGTTTTTATTATGCTCCACTCACATTCATGATCATTTTCCTATGTCATGGTTATGCTCACCCCATGCTATATTGTTCTTATCTATCCTCTTACTAGGCTTCTAGATCACCACTTTTTATGTATATCCTCATGTGGCTACATGTACTAAGGAGAGTACAAGTGCCAATAAGAAGCTAGAGAAGAAGAAATTAAATAAATGTTTTTTCTTGATGTTGTAATTGTTATGTATGGTCCTAGTCTTCCCAAGAAGAAAAACCTTTGGATCCTCTATGTGTAATACTATTATGTTGTTTATATTTAAAATGACGTAATAGTAATGTAATAAAAGGTAGGGTCGCTATACATCAAACATAAATTCCTTATCAAATTTGGAATTCTTATAAAATGATTGGTCAAATTCTTCGGGGATTTTAGCTAACACCGTAGATTTTCCTTTTGGAATTTGAATATTTCCTTATACCAAGTCCAGGAACAATAAGTGAACCATTTCTAGGTAGATGGTATACCAAAATTACGGGATCTTAAAATATTGGAATCCTTTGATGGTGTTTGTGATCAACTAGTTGTGTTGGTTGTCTTTTTATCTAGAGGATTTTATTAGGGTATTGTTGACCCTTGTTTTTTTTCTATAGAGATTTTTTCATACCAACTATTTATAATAGATTTTTTTCATTGTAATTGAAACTATTTCAGTTAATCAATTATTTATTTTTCTACATTTATTCCATCATTGAATTCGTAATCCTATGAAGAACTGTAACACCCATCAGGTCATGTCAGGATCTTTTTGGGTACCATTTAGGTGGGTGATCCAGGTTGGATCATGATAATTTTTTTCAAAGGTGGATGGACCTCCCATTTCATGTTTTGTAAGACTATTTGGGATAAAATTGTCCATAGGAAAGGGGTCTGTTATTAGTGAGTTCCTAGTATGATCCCATCATAATGATCATTATTTTACCATCAGGTTTGTGGTGAAAAGATGTTTGTGGAAGATTGAATTTTGATTCTAAACTATTAAAGGACATTGATTTTAGTTTTTTATAACCATATTGATTTCCTCTTGATAGAGTTTGTGATATCATGTCTCGTGATTTTTATTTTCAATGGTGTTGTGTAACTACCACACCACTAAGAATATATGTTACGAAACCTTAGGAATCAGTTGCTAATGAACCATATCAAGAGAACCCTACAATTGTTCTAAACCATGTAGAGGCCATTGTGTGTGTGTTCTATGACCTAGTCTAGGTAGAGAAACATATTAAAAAATATCTTTTAGTGGTAATACTCTTGAGGAAGGATAAAACCTATCATTACAAACTATTATTTCACCTCAAACCACCATCTTTTGAGGGGTGCCAACAATCCTCATGAGGTGGAGAATTGTCTAAAGATTATTCGGAAGCCCTTCAAGTTCATAGATACACCTTATTCTATTAAGGTGAACTGTGGGGCTTTCAATATGGATTATCATAGAAGAAGGTGGTTGCACTTGATGTTTAATATAGGAAAAAATGTTATCTTGGAGTATAAATATTTCACATATCTTTTCATGGATAAATTTTATCCAAAGATGAAGGGATTCTTAAATCAATGGAATTTCATAAACTAGAGAATGGTAACCAAACCATGACTTATAATGATAACAAGTCTAATAATAACTTCCAACTCTCACCTGAGGTGGTATTGAATGATAAGATAAATACCTGGAGATTTGAGAGGGGGTTTCAAGCATACAATTGATATCAATTTTTTCTTCTAATACACACACCATATACATATGTTTTGGAAAAACATTTGATGGTGGAACTTGACTTGGTAGGGAATTTAGGTCTGATAGGAGTTTCTCCTACAACTAGTTGAAGTTTTAGTAGTTCTTTTAAAAGGATAATAATGTGGTATTGGTCTTATCCTAGAATCCAAGGAGGTGGGTCTCAATATAAAATCTCAACTAAATCATCGTTATTATCCAGTAAAAGATGTTATTTCATGCTATTAGTGTTATAAGGTTGGTAAAAAACCAAGATTTCATAGTGAAAACAAATAGTTACGTCTCTTATGGATGATCAGGTAAATTAAAGAGGAACTATCAGGTTTCTACCACTTCGTGTAGTGGTATGGGATCAATAATATCAAGTTTATAAATGACACAATAATATTTTTCATGAAAAAGAGACTATATACATTTGAATCATGAAAAAAATTCTTTTCATGAAATAGTCCAATATCAAGTGAAAGGCAATGTGTGTCATATGACAAGGTACCATTTCCATTTACTTATCATTAGTTTCTACTTTATTTGATACTGGTTCCCCTAATTACTTCATATATATCCATATAATGTAAATTTTAAATATTTTAATAGAGCTTATGCATTTTAATAAAGAAATTATTTTACCTATCAAGAATTATAAAGAGTTGGTTCCCATATTTTATTCTAATATTTTATATTTGTTGGCAGTCAGTCATTCTTTGGAATTTTTTATGTATATGAAACATCTATATTTCATTCTTGTTATGGATTGGATGATCACCCATAAGGATCATTTCAGTTGTTATCATTGACATGGTTTCTTTATTAATAAGGATGATGTATGACATGTATTTTATGGAGAATGGGACATGAGGTTGATTCTAATCGGGCATCCTCTTCCATAGTTGGTTAAGATTACATATGTGATTTTATTTGAACTATAGAATGAACCTTCTAGTGATGAACATCCTGTAATAGTAATTAAATATCTATACGTTTTTCCATATGAATTTTTTAGTTTTCCACCGGTGGGAGAGGTAGTGTTTTATATTACCTTGGTACCTAACACCCAGTATATTTGTATTTCCCCCGACTGTATGGTACCAGAGGAACTGGTGGAGTTTAAAAATTAGTTAGATGATCTGTATTTTAATGGATTCATTCAAACGCGTTCTTTTTTTAGGAACCCTTTATTTTTTACAAAAAAAATAATGTGACACTTAATATATGTGATGACTTTTGAAATATCAATCATGTAATAGTCAACAATAAGTATATGATTACTCGGATTGATGGAATATTTGACCAATTGAAATAGGTGAAATGTTTATCAAAGATTTATCATTGGTCTGATTATCACCATATTTGGATTAACTAATCTAACATTCATAATATTTTCGTAAAAAGTATGTATGGATATTATGAGTGTCTTATTATTCATTTTTTTCAAACAATTCTCTGAAAGTGTTCAAGGAACCTAAGAATTAGATTTTCCATGAGTAACTTGATTCCTATGTTATTGTTTTTGTTGAAAAAATCTTAGTTTAGTATAAGAATTATTAGGGAACTGTACATCATCTAAGATATGTATTGGACATCTTGAGAAAGCATGAAAATTATACCATGATTTCTAAATCCAAACTCTAGAGGTGATAAATATAATTTTTAGGACACGTGGTTTCCAAATATTGTTTAAAGTTGATCTTGATAAGGTGTAAGTTATTATGAACATAGAGTAACCACATAATTTCTTTGAATTTCCATGGTTTTCGGGTTGGTTGGATATTATCACTGTTTTTTAAGGATTTTCCTATGTTGAATTATCTAATCACCACTCTTACTCTAAATATATTAAATATCCTTTGGGATTCAAAATGTAAGGTTTAATTTGATGAGTTGAATCATTGGTTAAATTCATCATCCATTTTTACTATTTCAAAATTTGGTCAGGTCTATAGGATTTTCTACGATGCATCAAGTTTAAGTTTGGTATATTTTATTTTGCATGGAGATTATGTGGGGGCATGTGGTTATTTTCATCTTCGACATCTATAAAATAAATATCCCATGCATGTTTTTTTAAATAATTTCTATGATGAATGCTCTAAAGCGTTGTTGATATTACATTCATGGTGAAAGGTTGACCATATACTCTGATAATAAAATCATTTGTTATATCTTCACTCAAAAGAATTTGAAAATTCAATGCAGATGGTGGGTGGAGTACCTACATGATTTTGATTTTGATATTTCCTATACATTTTGTAATGGGAATGTCATTTCCTATGATTTTTGTAGGAAACTTCTATCCCATACCATGAAATAATACTCTGGGAAGTGGAATTTGAAAGCCTAATTTTCTCATGTGCATTTGGTATTCCATATGGATGAGATGTGGATTAATTTGGACTTTTATTAGTTGAATTAATCATTACCAGATGATATTGTTCTAAAACATAATCTCAATAATGGGTTCTTGGGAATTAAGTATTATATATATGTTGTAGAGACAATCATAGAGTGGTCTCTATCTTCATAGGGTGTCATATGAGTCTAGAGATAATTTTTCATTATTATTCCATTAATATGGGTTTTTGTGGTAGGTTTTCATTATTCCTAGTGGGAAGAACGCCATGGAACCAAAAAGATAATATTTTATATTAGGATATGTTTTGGGTGTCTAGGTTTGAAACAAGTCATTATTGATTTTATTACTTGTTATTATACCTCTAAACAGGTTATGATAGATATTTATAATCCTTCAGGTGTTCTTCATCCCTTTCTAGTGATAACATGGGTGTGGGATTATATTTCTTCGGAATTAATGGTCATATTTCATTATACACATTTTTTTATTAATGAAATCTAGGTTGTGATTGACATGTTTTCCAAATTAGTTAATATCATTTGAATTAATGATATCACCATGGTTGAGTGATTTAAAAATATTTATTCCCAATAAATGAGTATATTTCATAGAGTTCACAAAATTATGTGGATTTAGATATCCATTTGAGAAACTCTATTTTATGGGGTTTATGGTACACATGTTATAAAAATGGTAAGAGATTTGTGTCTCAATTTTATTTCCATAGGATGGTATGTTATGCAACTATATTCTTTAATGCAGTTTATATAAATACAATGTTTTCAAAAAATGTTTGCAAAAAAAATTCAATATTAAACAAATTATTTTTATATTAATTTGTTTACCTTGATTTAATTTTTAAGAAATGATTTAAAATAAGTCACCATTTCATTTTCTAAACAATACCACATTGGATATTGCCAGAAATGTGAATGTAATGTTCATTTTAATGTGTGCAAGATGAATATAATCCTCTATTACCGCGATAAATATTTTCTATTATTCTTCATTTATAATCCTAAACTGTTGTTTTCAATGAAATGAAATTTAAAAACTTTTATGTCTTAACAATTGTTTTTCAAAGTCCAATGGATATTTTCCTCATGAAATATTTTAAATGTTCATTAAAAATAATTTTCTATCTTAAATTACATATGTTGATGTTACCTATTCATTATTAGGTATATTATCAATGGAACTCATTTTTATTCTTTCTCATAATGGTTTGTAGATATGATCGTATGATGTTTATAAAACTTATTTATCTTCTACAGGTTATCCCATGAGGAAATTCTTACTAAACACTCTTATTTTAATGGGTTGTGATATGATGAAGTTATTATGAAAGATGTATCTTTTATGTAGGTTATGAAATAGTGAAATATTTATGAAACCCATTTCATTTCATGGGTTATGACATGATTAATATTTTATTATCTTTTGGAACATATGAAAATGATTTTATTATGTTATAGGTGTAACCTATATCTCCACCCAATGAACTGGGTAAGTATTAATATCTCATGAGGTAGATATGATTGGAATGGGGAGTGATCCTCATTCAGTAAAGGAATATTTTCCATTTTGATGGTATTTGAAGTAAAACTCTATACTGTGATTATTGGGGGGGATTAAATCCATTACACTATGATAACCTTGGAAATGAGGCTTGACTAATACGTAAAAAATCTCTATACTAAATTGTATAGCACAAATTTGTTTCTTATTCCCTTTTGTGTTCTAATTTATCTTATTCTTTGATTCCCTCATAATTAATGTCTTTTTAACTTCAAATATTTATTCCATGAATCAATATTATGATATGTGATATGTTAGGTATAGTTTTCAAATATTATGATTATTTTAGCGTACCCTTATTTTCATATTATTCTTACATAGCTCCCTTATTTTACCCTAATGAGAATTTAAAATCAACTTTTCTTAATTTTCTTTCTTGAGGTTGTGATGAAATGTATTATGCATGATATTTCTAATAAGGGATATCTTTATGATGAAAATAATGGTAGATGATATGGTTCACTTTTGAACCACCTATTTATATTTCCATGTTTCCAAAGGAACTATACAATTATGAGTAATGTGAAAAATGTGATTCGAATCTATAAAATCGGTCATAGTGTTAGAAGTATTTGTGGAGAATATAGATCACACTAGATCTAGAAAAGAGATTCAAGAATAGTAATGATGAATATCTTGAGAAATTATATGTGTATAACAAATTATTCATGTAATTATAGAAGAATATTAAAATCAAATGTGGTGAATAAGAAACAAATTTGAGGAATAATGTCTTTTTTATATATGAATGATATATAATATAGATGTATCTTTCATTTGGTGATATAAGTTGGTACATAGTAGGAATATATTGTAATCTAATATGGTTTTCAGTAGTATTAATCAACTTTTTGATAGTAAAGAATATTTGTTTTGGGTTAAAACTAACATAACATGGAGTAGGATTTTATGTTAACAATTTTAAATATTTTGGGCTGATTTCTTCTAGTTTATTACTATAGACAATTTGAGGTTTTGAAAAATAGTTTTTATTGGAGAAATACCTTTTAATAAACCAAAAGATTATTTTAATATGTAAATAATTCATCAAAGAGGACACATAATTCATCCCCATCTTAGTGGTCTATCGAGATGGATGCTTTAAAAGTGGTATCAAAGAAGGAAACTTCAAAAGATCCAAAATATGTTTATTTATAGATGGATAATATTAGATATTTAAGTAGTTGAAGTGTTCCTACATTCAATGTTTTAAATTATCACACCTTGAGAAATAGGATGCAAACATACCTCCTTCCACTCAACCTTGAAGTAATAAAATTTTCCATAATAGGTTTCCCATCTATTTTAAAAGATGAACCCATAACTAATTTTGATAAGAGGGATTTTGAGTTTGATGTAGAAAACAACATTAAATACGATTATCCTTTTTATAAAACATTTATACCACTTTCATGGATCATAAAAATGCATTTGAAATCTAGGATAAATTTTAAAAATATATATGAAGGAAATTTTAATGTCAAAGAATAAAAACTATAAATGTGGAAGAGATAATTTTCAGATATAAATATAAATGACGATGAGACTGTGAATGAATAAATTAGGTGGGTATGTGAGATTGTATGTGAGATCTATGGATTTGGTATGAAGTTATAAGATTCCATCATTGTCAAAAAAACTCACGAGGAACCTTCCTTTATAATATGATTAAAAACAGATGCCCATGAATATTGAGAATATTTAACTATATATGAGTTACAAGAACTAATCATCATATGTGATATGTGAAAGGAAATGGATTTTGAGAATAAATAATGATATGAGATTCGTGTTGAATCCATGAGGAAGTGGAAATTCAAAGAAAAAGTGATTTAATATTCAAGAGATTATTATATTGAGGAGGATGAAGAATTCAACTTGATTATTTGTCATATATCAAAATGAATCAAAAAGGGAAAGTGAAAAGGGATTATTATGAAAACACTAATGTGTTACAATAGTAGTGACTCTAAAAATATTTTGAGAAATTATCCAAGGCAGATGATGGGATATTTAGAATCATAATTAGATGATAAGATACCTAAAACAAAAATTGGGTAAGAAGAAGAAGAATCACATAATAATAAATAAAAGGAATTTAATGAGGAATAAAATTAAAGATTCAGCACTAATTAATTATTTGGATAATTAAACTGGTTTCTTTTATCATGTAAATAAGGAGTCTGATACATCAATTATTAGTTATGATAGAGAAGAATGAATAAAGATAAAAGAGGGACTAAAATTATGTATGAGAAAGATATAATACCTAAAAAACTAAATGAATAAGCTTCTGAATGAAAATAAACTAGTTATCAGTGATAAGGGAGATTATTTCAATGGTGACATAGAATATGATAATTAAAATGAGAATCACAATATAACAAAATTTTAACATGAAGCAACTAGCTATAAAGGAAGAAACAATATGTATTACTAATAGTATATCATGAGATGAATACATAAAGAGAATAATTAACAAAGTCTATTAAGGTAAATTTATAATCTTGTTAAAGTAATGAGAATAAAATATAACGTGAACAAGGTAAATATATAATTTTTCATTTTCAAAATTGTATTTTTTTATATAACAATGAAAACGTGAGAACAAAATATAAGGACATTTGGGATAAAAAAGAGGGAATAATCCATGTCGATGGAATATTATAATATCTACAGAATTATATAATCTCTTATGAAAATAAAGGATTAGTTTACAAAAGGAATATAGTAACAAAAATATGGATAAATTTTGAAGAAATTTATAATAACAAAATTCTGATGGTTTTGCTGCTGTTATGGTGATCATAGATATAAATCCTATTCTTAAAAGATATATATATATATATACCATGAATTAGTAAATAACTGAGAGGTATTTTCAATATGAATCATTGAAAAACCTCTCATAGAAAACAACATGTTCCCTTATCTTCACAACAACTATCTACAAAAAAAAATTCACATTATTGAATAAATTTGTAGAGTATTCAGCTTGGAAGGAAACAAGGATGAGGTAATAATGACTAGGATTAAATTATATGTTACCTACATGATATAATAAATATGTTTTTAATGAAAACATGTTGTATGTCATGTGAAGATTCTAATAATATTGGGTATGTCAATAAAGAGTGCCTGTTTGTTCATCCAAATCAATTGAATGTGGATAAACAATTAAAGGAAGTTGAAAAACACTATAAAGGAAATAGAAATAGAGTGGATTCAAAATTTGTGGTAAAAAATGACAAATAATTTTACTCAAAAAAATTAAAATCTATAATATTTAGGTGGAATTTGGATTCCATACAAAGAAGTTTTTTAAGTGATATAAGAATACTAGAAAAGAGGTGAGACCCAAAATAGATAGAATAGTAAAAAACATTCCTTTCTATGATAGGATGACATGAAGGGCCAAGGTTGAGAGAAATATCTCAGAATGAATATTATTTCTAATAAAAATAAGGGGTCCCTCTTTATTCCCTATTATTATTTATTTATTAGTTAACGTGTAGGGAATTCATGGAGTGATTTGAGTGTTATACACACTGTACAACAAAGGATTGGATTGAGGCTCCAACTACTGAGAAACATAAATATATTATTCAAAAATTGAATCTATTGACCACCATGAAATATAAAAAGAGTATAATATCATTTTAGAGGGAGTGAAATGGAAGGGTAGCTTCAAAGTGATGTTTTTAGTAAACTTGTAATTTCTAGACCTCTTCAAAACCCTGAATGTTGAGGTATGAGAATGACACATTAAACCCTTTGTTATGATTATATTAAATCCACTTATCACGGGGGATGGATAGTTACCAAAACATAATATTATGAGGAAATTACAGTACTTGTACAAGAACTATTTTGACAGGTTATTGAGAATCATGCAATAAACATCAGTCTTTTAAAATAAGCATTTTTTATATATATCCCTTATTTGATAAATATGAAATTCATAACATAATATCATGTGAATGTCAGTTTTTGACAATCTCAGTTGTATTTATCTTTGTTTCTAGACACTATTTTCCCCAACTGACAATGAGTAGGATAACAAAAGGTTGTTTACTAATAGAATAATCTGGTATTACCCTATTATCAAGAAAAGGTGGGGGGGAATGAGTGTTCCCTCAAAAGAAGAAGAATAGCTGATAAGGCCCCCACAATGAACCTTTTCATTTTATTATTGACAAGGGAAAAATTGAATCCATCAAAGAATAAATATTGATATTGAGGATTCGTATTTGCAACAAATTGAAAGAGAGATATCATTATAGTCATGTATTTATTTCATATATTCTCAATGCTTCAATAAATATTTTAAAGACACGATGTCAGTTTGGGTGATTTTTTATAGATTAATTAAAGGGAATTTGATTGCACAATTGATAAATAATCCAGATAAATACATAATCTAACTGATATAAACCCATGTTATATGAAAAATGAACTATAAGTCAACTTTTTTAATGATATCATTAATACATTCAAGATAAAATGAAATTTAATTATGAGGGGTGATATTTTGATCATCCAAATAATTCAAGGAAATGATTGATAGGTGAAGGAGAATGATATAAATTTTTTTTAAGAATTTTTTTATGTGGATGAGTAGTGATTGAAATCAGTTTATGAGGTTCTACATTAATTTGAATGAAATTTGGAATTTCCAAGATTCCTGTCTGATTTTCGATCATGTAGCCGTATCAACATATTCCATGAAAGGATAAATCGAAAAATGTACAATGTATAAAATTCTAATATATTTTCGGAATTAGATATATGTTTTTAAATAAAATAATAAAATCTACTACATATGATTTTTTTCGAAAATTAGGAAGTCAAATATCCCATATAGCTAATTCCAAAACAAATATTATTTATATTAACTACTCATGGGGAACCATGGATACCATGTGATCCACGTAGAATATTACTTTGATAGAGTCTATATGAGGCCACAAAAATATAATATAATTGTTATGAATTTATATTTGAGGAATTTATAAAAACATTTAAATGAAATTTTGATATCACATAATTCAACTATGACATAAAATAATGAATCCTAATTATTTAATAAGTTCAATTGAATATTTGACTGAAATTTCCAATAAGTTTAAATGAATGATAAATTGGAAATTTATAGACAAATTTGAATGATAATATTGTTGTTCTAATGACCGTGGGGATTCAATAAATAAAATATAGACATATTGACATTGATATTTTTTTGAAATAATATTCATTATGATTTCTATGAATTGAAATATATGGTACATATATTAAATAATGTATGAACTATAAAATTGAGAAAACATCTCATATTTATTATGGGATACTGATATATCTTTTATTGAGGAGATGAAAAGGTGATATAAATCTAGGAGATATAATTTACTGTTCCATGAAGCTATAGAGAATCCAAATCACACCAGATTTGGAGAAGAGTTTCCAGACTAGTATTGCAGAATTTCCATATGATGTACATTGGAATACCTACTAATCCATCCACCCATTAAGAGAGATAGTATCACCAAGTGGTTTAGAAGCAACTTTGGATAGGAATAAGAGATTCTTGTGTTGTATTCAAGATATGAAATAATTTTATATTTCTCATTGGGTGATAGACATGGATGAACAAAATATGACTATATATTGCTTATTCTAATATAGTTTAAGGTTTTAATCGTTTTTTTAATATTAAATAATCTATATTTGTGGGAAACACCGATGGATCTAGGAAAAGGATTTAATGATAAACCCTATAATTATTATTTGGTGATTTATTCCAACTAATTTCTTCAAATGAGGTGTGTCTGTGAGTATTATTCTTCAGTTGATAAACAAATTTAATAGAATAAATTAGTTTAATTTAAAATAGGAATAATTCATAAACTACGACCTATAATTGTCCTCTCCCCCCGATGGTCTATCCATTATTGGGCTCTATAAGTTTTATCATAGTAATTTGAATCAAAATGTCTAAAATATGTTTATGTTCATGTAGATAATGTCAATTCTAAAAATAAATGAGGTGTTCTTACATTAAACGACTCAAGTTATCATAATTGTTGAAATATAATTCTACCATATCTCCTTTCACTCTACAATGATGTATGTGGTGATACCATAATAAATTTTCTATCTACTATCAAGGATTATGCTTTTACTTGTACAGACAAGAAGAATTCAGTTATTAAGGAGGAGGTGTAAAATGCCAACATGATGTCCTGGTCAATGTAGGTGTATACCAAGGTCATGGGTCTTTAAACTATACATGAAATCTGGGAGAAAGTAAGAAAAATATTTGAATTTAATTTAAAAGATAAATAATCAAAACAAAAATTCTAGTAGATCCAATTTTAGGATAAAAATATAAATGATGATGAGAGTATCAATAAATAGATTTCCTAGGTAAATGATATTGAAAGCCCTACCCATGTATTTTGTGAGAAGATATATAATTCTATCACTATCAAAAAAACTATTGAGGAACCCTCTAGTATGGTTTTATAAAAAATATCATCCTTATAATATGGATATGAACGTACTTTTGATGCAGTCTAAAACCTACCCATTTTAATTTTAATTATAAAAGAATCATTTTTCAAGAAATAAAATCTAGTGATGAAATTTATTTTAAGACATTCTAAAAGGGAATTTCAAGGGTAAAGTGAGTAAATATTCACGTGATTGGGATATAGAGTATGATACAGATTTTAATGAGATCATTTCTCTTCTATCAAAGGATTTGAAAGAAGTAGGAAGAAGGGAAAGTGTAATCATCCACTAAAGTTATATAACGGTGGTGACTCTAGAAATGTTTCGAAGAAAATGTCCGAGGAAGAAGGTTGAAGAACTATAATCAAAATTCGATGATGAGATACCTCAGAATCGAAAATAAGGTATGAAAAAGAAAAATCATTTCAATATTATGATGATGAATTTAATGATAAATATAAAATATAATTAATCATAATTTAATTATTCATATGATAAATTTGGTTTCTTGGATAATGTAAATAATTCATCAGATACATCATATTGTATTGGGAATGGAGAATAAATTATTGAACTTCAATTTCAATAGAAAGACTAACTAGTATTTTTCACGGGATAGATACAGTACCATAAGAACTAAAAAAAGATTGAGAAAAAAAATAAAATAGTTTATACTAATAAGGGATAGTAAATCAACTATGATGTTGCATATCTTGATTAGATCAATAAGAATATTATTAGGGAAGTTGAACATGAAATATTATCCTGGGTCTTAGGAAGGAACTGTATACAAAGGAAGAAGAAGTGGTTGAGACACTATCAATATGTATCACATTACAACGTGAGATGAATGACCCTAGAGACGATAACGTTAAGGATTATGAGGTAAATTTAGAATCTTATCAGAAAAATAAAAGAAATGTTAATGTGAAAATAGTAAATTTGCACTTAAAATGTTTCAAAATAGACTCGTTTCATCTAAAAGTCCATACATGAGTACTAAAAATGAAAATATATATGACAAGACAAATGGGAATAATTATTATAGGTTAAAAGATGGAAAGAAAATTCCATGAATTATATACCCTCCTAACCAAGTTAGGATAGGTTTTTGATAGGATAAATGCAACACAAATCTTGATAGATATAGTAATAAACATGTAGAAAATAGTTCCAAGGGATTTCTCGTAATGTGGTAATTATGGAACAAAGCCTTTTCTTTCAAAATTAATATATATTTACTAAGATTAAGGAAAGAAACTATTGGGACTTTTAATGATTATATGGGGAAAAATTATTTCAAAAAACAATATGTAACCACGTCTAAATCATAACTATATATACACAAAAATATATATATTTTTGAAGAAGTTTTTCATTGATTTTATTCAAAATGACAAAAGTTTGTCATGATCCATAGAAGGGTGAATGGATAGGGGTTTTGGATTTTTTAATGCATGAGTATTCAAAAGAAAACATTTGGTTCATTTTATGAAGATTTTATGAAGGATGAGAATGTCATTAAATAGTGCCTAGATGTTTGTAAAAATAAATTGAATGTGTCTAAAAAAGATTTGAATGATGAAAAACCTTATTAATCTTGTGAAATGTAATTGGCTTTAAAAGGTTGGTAAAATATGATGAGTTGTTTAACCAAATTTAAAACATAAATACCTAGAAAATTTATGTCAAAAAAAGGTATTGAACAAAAATAATAAGATCATGGGATGAAATAAAATATAAAAATATAATAATTAAAAGAGAATGGAGATTCTAAAAAAATAAATACCAATATTGTGAGAGAGGAGTTGCTTGAGTTGAGAGAAAACTTTATCATGAATGTTATTTCTATGAAAAATAAGAGGTCCCTCATTGTCCCTATTATTATTTATATTTGAACTAACTTGTAAGGAATTGATGGAGTCTGTGGAGTGTTATGCACATAGTATAGTAATAGATATACTTGATGTTTTCATTGTTGGTAAACATGAATATAATTTTCTTCATTGAATCTGAAAACTTCAACGAAATGGATGAAGATTAGTTGAACCCTTCCAAGGAAGTAAAATATGGAGGTAGCTTCCAATTTGTTGTTTCTTCTAAACATGGAATTTATGTGCACCTTTGAAAAACCAAAAGGTTGAGTTTTTAGAATCAAAATTTTAATCCATTTGTATGATTTTAATAAATACACATATCAAGAAGGAGTGATGGCTATAAAAAAAGATAATAATGATCATTTTCATGAATTTTAAATGAACCACTTTAATCGTTTATTGAGACATGTGTATATTACATTTCTCTCTTTAAATAATCTTATTTATACAACCCTTATTTGATAAATAAATAGTTATTATCATGATCTCACATGTATAGAAATGTACATTGAAAATAATTTATCTTATTTGTAGTTACATTGTTCTCTACAATAGTTTTTCCCTTGTATACATAATGTAGACAAAATAAATGATATTTTATTAGAAAACAATGTGGAATCAACATTTCTTTTGGAAGAGGGGGGAAATGAATGAAATTTACTTAAAAGAAGAATATTTTAGAAAACCTTAACATATAACCGTTTTATTTGATTGTAAATAATTAGAATAAATATAGAATACATCCAAGTACACGTATTGATATTGGGGATTATTACTTCCTAAAAATTCAAATGGTGAGATTTTTGTTACCATTTATGTATTTCATTTTTTATAAATTGTTCAATATGAGTTTTATGAGAATGATTTTATTTATTGTAGGATTTTTTATTGAATAAATATTTATAATTATACACCAAGATTGATAAATCATCCATGTAATTCCATGAGATGATTATGTTACTTCCATGTTCTAATACAATGGAACTCTGGGCTCTCTTCCTGAATATATCATGGATAGATTCAAGATATAATGGAATTTAATTATGATGATTTTTATGTTAATTGTAAAGAATCTGACACTAGAAGCCTAGAGATTTTGGAAATGTTATTATACGGTAACTGTATATAAGAGATCACATCACAAGGTACTGCATAGTTTAGTATTTTTGATAAACTTGATACAAATATGAGTCACACATTATATTTGAAAACATAAATTGCAATTTTTTTTAATTTAGAACATCATTTTTACCTCATGCATATCCTTTTATTTCAATCATAAAAAACATTCTTGAATCATAAGGAAATGATTTATAAGAAATTGGTGAGATGAGATTCTTAGTATGTTAATTCATATATCAAATTCAATAATAATATAAATAAGGCATGAATTATATGGATGGAAATAATGATCATCAAATAATTCCCTATAAATAATCACATGAGATTAAAACTTATCCATGGATGACATAACTATTAGAATAATCACATGGATATACATAACTAATTTTATAATAGTAAAATTCATAATACCAGACATTATAAGAACACCATCTAGGACTCATGTCAAGACAACTATAATAAATAAATAAGGCCTAATCCAAAAGTCCAAACTATTTTGTATCGTGACACCCATTGATTCATCTAGGGGATAGGTAATTTTTAGCCCCACTAATTAGATTATAAATTCAATTCATTCATCATATGAATGAACAATACAAATTAATCAACATGCCTTATAGTAAACAACAATACACATGGAAAAAACTAATTATGGAATGTCCAAAAATTCCCTAGTAAGAAGGATAAAAATATAGCTAGGTAAAAAAATTTATGGTATCATAATATTATAACATCACTAAAGTATAAGATTCATCAAATAATTTTGAATGGTTTTTTTAAATTCATCACTTGAATATTTTTTTTTTAAAAAACCCTTTTCCATTTGAAATTACTTTTTAATGTTTATTAATTATCATAATATTAATGAAAAAAATTATTTTAAAACAATCTTGGATACATTCAAATGAACCATTAAAAAAATATTAGTCATTATGGGAAGATAATTCATCCAATCAGTGTTTGTTAAAACAGATATTCTGTTCACACCATCAGTAAAAGTTACCTCAGCTAAAAAACAAAAACAATATTCATTTTAAAACATTTTTAAAAAGTAATAGGAAAATATTAATTTAATAAAAATTTGATAATTTTAAAAACATTCATGAAAATATTTTAAAGAAAATATGGACATTGAAAAAAACATGCTCGAATGAATGAAAAATGCAAGCCTTTCATTAAAAATATAATATTAGTATCTTGAGGACTTATTAGAAGAAAATGAAAGTAAAAAAAATATAGTTTTCATAAGAAACCTGATTAAAATAATATATATTTATTTTTATTTTGAAATATCATATAGTTCCACAAATATATAATTTAATATTGACAATCCTAAAAAATGACGAGATTTTCTAATAAACCCTTACCTCGAGCTCTATTATCCTTGAATGTACTCTAACATAGTTTATAATAATTTTTTATTTATTATTATTGTATACCATAATCATTTAGATATTAAAAATATCATATATGATCCAATGAAAATATTTCAAAACGAATTTATTTATAATTAATTATGAAAAGTGTCATTTCAAGGTTTAAACTCTTTTGTTTTTTCATAGATGTTTTGATTATGCTGTTTTGTTAGGGTTTACTTTGATCATGGTTCCGCCATATCCACATTTGTGTCCATGATAAAATTATAATATATGTTCCTTATATACATATAGTCATCAATAAGTGGTGGATATAGAAAAATGAATTTCTCCATTCATACAGATGGAAGGGAATACATACTCATAAATGCTTTTTTCATTTTTCAAAGGATGGAAAAAAATAAATTTAATTAGTAATTAAAATATACAGAATTATAATAATATCATAAAAAATGTAATTTCATTAAATTAATTATTATAATCATCCAAGTAAAGTGGTTATGAAAAATTAATTACATGGCTTTGTGGAGACAGTAAATTGTACGTACACACAAGCGATGTTATTATTATCCATAGGATATAAGGTAGATACTGTTCCTTGAATAATCATAATTAAAACTCAATATATTTAAAATTATTATTTAATTATTTTATAATGGATACCATTTACTTATATAAGGTATAAGAAGAAATAATTGAAAACACTCAGTTAATACTTTTACCTCTTTGATGAGAATCTTCTTTTGGGTTACACATTAAGCCTTGCTAGGATGGTATATTGGATTGAATAGAGGCTACACGATGTATTGAATAAATTTAATAAGGAATAATGGAAATTATTTTCTAATATATAAGGCTGAAAATGTGTGAGGAAGTGATGATAAGAGGTTTCATTTTATATGTGAGGGGACCGATGCTCTTAGAATTATTTAAAGTTTTAAATTAATATAAATTAATTTTTATAATAAATTTACTCAAAATTAACATATTTAGATTATTGAACTTTTATTAGTAAAAATAATAATTTGAAATAATTTTTATTCATGTTTATGTGTTGTTTTATCCACTATCTCTTAGTTTTAACACCTCCTTAATCCTTTTGATAATTTCCACAACATCAAATATTCAACTATTTAGGGGTCAATAATATTTCCATAAAAGGAAAATATAACCATAAATATACACTTGTGTATATTTAAAACCATATTCAAATAAAATGGATGAATATATGATTTTTATAAATTTTAAAACATTAAATAAAATATATTTTATTTTAAAATATCATTAACATCATTTTTGAAACTATTAATTTACATTAAATTTATAGCCATCAAAATTGTTATGGAATTTGAATATAAAATATTCTTACATTTATAAAATATTATATTTGTATAAATGATTCATGGAATATAACAATTCATCTATTTTTTACATTTAATATTTTTAAAACAATTTATTTTATTTTTCATTTAATTGAATATATAATTTCACTATGTAGAATAAACATTTAATATAATAATTCGTTAACCTAAAATTAGAAATAAATTTCCATGATTAAAAAATTATATTATATATGAGATAAATAATTATATAAAAACATATCCTCTTTTTATCCTTACATAAAAAATTTATAAATATTAAAGTCAATAGAGTGATATTTTTTATTTTTTATTTTACTTAAAATAATATAAAGGCCATAATCCAAGGAAAAATGGAAAAAGTGGACATATATCATATAAATGGATGTAAATATCTGAAATATAATCATATAATAGGTTACTGTTATGATTTAGAGATATTCTAAATGCTTAACCCAAGGTTATCCAATATTTCACCCATTTTACCCTTATCGAGGAGACAAATATTTCATGAGGTTATTATTAATAATGTAAAATTAGATTATATAACAAATTTTAACCTCCTAATTTTTAATATGGAATAAAGTTTTCAAGATTCAATTCATTGAAGTTCCTGAATTTAGTTTAAACTTAAATCTATAAAAGGCAATGCAAGTAGTTTTATAGAAAATAATGTTTTCTGAAGTATAAAAGTTTTTATACAAAAAACCAAAATAAAATTAATTTCAATATACATTAATATTTTATTGATAATATAGATTAATTCATTTTACTTTCAAAAACATTTAAACTAAATGGGACATTGTGAATTATTTATATAAAAAGACACTATTGTAGAATTCCTAGTTTTAATGATCACAAAATCTTGATTCTAATAATACTTATCATTTCCATGTCTTCTTATAAGCGATATTTATTCTGAGAACAAGTGATAAATTAGTTTGAGTATGAGACACCATTTGGTTAGACACTATTGTTCATAACACACCGTTAGCATAAGAATATATAAGTTTGAGATACCATTATGACATCACACAATCAGACAATCACATCTTTAGGCTGAATAATTGATAAAGTATGGGACACAGTTGATAGACACACTTCCTAGATTTGATGCTTCCAGAATGTAAGTGTGGCTATGTATTTGATACTACCTGATGAGCTACAATCAATGACACACCACTGGACTCATAAAACCATCACAGTAATAATTTTTCTAATCTTGAGACCCCACAAAACCATACACCATTAGTTGAGACACATCCATCATACTTAAAATTTGGATAAGTCTAAGACATTGTCAGTGCCATACATCCGAAGCATGACACTTCCAAATATTGATAGCACCAGAATTTGATACCTTCATTTCTTAAGATAGCATCACTGTTTTTATTTCTTAACTAATTTTGAATTACATTACTGTAATAGCTATATTTCATAAAATTTAATGCTATTTAATCTTTTAATTTTTGTCTCATAAATGTTTGACATAAATAATTTCAAAAAAAAAAGTATTAGGAAGTATCTAATTTAGATGTCCCCATTACTACTGATAAAAGTGGAGAACAATCCCTCTTGAAAAATAGACACAAATTCATATTGAGAAAAAATCATGCTAAAAAGAAAAAAACATCGAGGATAGAAAGAGCTCGTGAATCACTGAATACCTGAGAGATAAAGATCTGAAATTGATTAAAAAAATAGAGATCTAAATTTCCATGAAAATTTGATTGAGTAATCCATTGTTCACCACATCTAGTTATTTCTTCTTGTCAGAAAACAATAGTTGTGAATGTTTGTTTTGATAAAGATTTTGAAATACCCCAAATGGAGATTCATCGCTAATTCAAATCAAGAGTCTCAAGATCCATTACAATTGAGTGAGCATATCTAATCTATAAACTCATAAATTCCTTGTTTATTTTTATAGTTATTAGTTTTTTTTGAGCAGTGTGTGCAATACTCTATGATATATACACACGTGGTCTCCTATGATAAACTGGAAGATACTGGATATCTTCTTAAACACTCATTGAATTTATTCTCCCATAGATGAGAGTGGTAGATGTACCTAAAGCCTTTTTGATTTTTACTCCCAATCATAACTATATGAGAGGTCTTGTGTGTGACCTAGAATATTTTAGACTATTGTATAAACCCGATCCATGTTTTGGATCATTGATATTATTTTATATTAACAGCATGGTGGTGGGTGATCCCCAAGTGGGGAGGAAAAAGTCTCAACTTGAGACTGAATCTCCAGTATTCTATTTTTCCACTATGTAATTTAATTTTGTTTTATTTTTTTACCCATTAAAACTAAAACGTATTTTATCTGTAAAAAATTATACTTTGATTTTCTATCTTATTTTTTGTTCATATAGTATTTTTATCGAACAAATTGATGTAAAACGAGTCAATAATATTATATATTATTCATATAAGGCATAATCAATCATTAGATAAATATTTAAGAATATTAAGATTAAAATAATATTACTTATTTTGATAATATTTCCTATATTTAATCATTTTGGATATTTCAAAATAATCCATTTTTAATATAAATTTTAATTGGGTACCCAATTCCCCCCTCTGAAGATATTCACTATGACCAACATTATAACACCCAAGATTTTTATGAGAAATATTTTGTTTTTATGTTATATAAATCATCAAAGGAATCATTCACTACACACAACACCATCTTGGCTTGCTTTACACGCAATCACAACCTTCTTCGATAGCTTGCGTTGTACGCAATACCGAGTTTCACTAATCAATGATATGGTATTAAAATATTATTAAAACTAGAAGTTATGAATATTAATACCCACTTTTTGAAATTTTATAAATTTTATCTTTCAAAATGGAATTCATTTTTGGATTCGAAATATCAAAATTAGCCTAGGGTGAAATTTTGGTATTTTTATGAAAACTTTCAATCTTTGATGAATAGTGAAAACACTGGGTTACTATTTAAAAACCGACTTTTTATTTAAATAAATATTTATTTAAATTTATTTTAGGTCAAAATTGATACATAATACCTATATAAGTTCAAAACAATTCATTGGAGTCATTTTAATATAATTTTAGATATGAAAAAAATTTATTGAACTTTTCCCCATCTTTTACCCACCTCTTAGGAGAATTTGCAAATTTACATAAAACATAATTTTACTGCTTTTGTGAGTGGAATTTCAAAAATATGAGAGACATGGTTAATATCAAGGATTAAAATGTGGTTCAATAAGATAAAAATAATTTTTGGTGAATAGTAATGTTTTACTTTTATTTACCACAGTTAAAAGTAAATATGGTAATTAAGGGTAAAAATGATATTATTATTACCCTAACACATGTCCTAATTCTATTGTATAAGGTTAATACGAAAAAAACAACCTTAGGAAAAAAATGACCATTTAGGTCCAGTTGGATTAGATTAGGACATTTATTATTAATTTATTTAAAGAAGAGTTAAAATAGTTAAAATCAATGTTTAATAACTAAAAAAAATTTAATATAGGGTTATAAATAAGATAATTTCAACTATAATTATTAATTAGAAATATAAAAAGATTTCATACATAATTATAGTTTATTTGTAATTTTTGGACATTAAATAAGTTAATTTATTTTTGACACAATGATGATGTAGTAATTACCTTATTAATGAAATATTAACGTAGTTGATGTTATAAATACCCAAATAAATGTAATTTGAGACTTTTTATGAATTAAAATAATTTTATAGGTTAATATCACATGTTAGTATTTATTTAAATAACTTTTTTCGAACTAATAATGCTGTTATGATTTTCACAATAATCAATTACCAAATAGTGTCAAAATTGACATAAAATAGTTTTTAAAACCAATATTATATTATTAATTGTTATTTTTTTCCAAAAAATCTAAGGCTCTGCCAAATGACTTAGATAAGGTTATATATATTATTAATGAACAAATTAGGGTTCTTTTGGCTTGTTATAGTTAGTATATTAACCTTATAGTGTAAGAAAACAATAAAAAACGGTAAAAGTAAAATTATTTTACTAAAAGTTAAATCTGAATGATAAGGTTAAAACAGAAACCTAAACTTGTTTAAATTCTATTGGATGGGATTATTTCGACCCATACCCACCATATCATAGAAATAAATCAATTTTGAGCTATTAAAAACAAATATGACTTTATAATAAAATAATATTTTTAGTTTTTCGAAAGGTGCCCCTCTCCTACCTTATAAAAGGGCACCTCCTCTCTCTCCTCCTCACACCACATTGAGCCATAACGCTCAGAAAAACCGTGAAAATTTCTCTTCTCCACTTCCCTAGAAACATCCTAGAGGTTTCGGTCCTCTTCAAAGACCATCTTTAGTGCCCTAAGAGAAGGTTAATAAGAGGCTCTTCAAAGAAGAGGTAATGTCTGTTACCGATTCTTTCAACTTTATTTATTCCTCTACTTCTTATTCTTTAGTTGTTTCATTATGAAGTAATAACATCAGTTTTAATCATATAGTTATATGTTATTATAAATATGAAAGAAACCTATTTCACCTTCTATCCATCCTACGGAAAAAGAAATCACCGCACTTGTGTACCTACGGAATACCGTCTCCACGACGTGGTGTAATCTGTTTTCCACCACCACCTTACATGGATGGGTATAATGGTGTAAAGAATAACTATATATGATTATTTTAAAGTGATATTGATTCTAAAATTGTAAACATACACTTCAATACAATTCCACGATCATGGGAATGATATCATTGCTCGTGCGTACGTACGGCCTACCGTCTCCACGATGTGATGCGACTCGTTATACATGATCTTCATTGCATAATGATTATATAAATTAATTAAATGAATAAATATGATATATATTTCACTAATACCATTTTGTAAATGACTTATCTATATCCTAAAATAAGAATAAGAATTTATTCGACAAATCACTCATAAGAACAAAAAGCAATAAACACCCGAATAACAAGTAACAATGAAATATTACTAATAATAATCCAAGAATATAACCACATATGATATCATAACAATTAGTACGATTCTGGAATAAGTCAATAACATGATTTAAATCATTATATAGGAGGTTCAGACACGTACGAAGAAAATCAGACCTAAGGTAAGGGAAATCTCAAAATCTCAATTTTTATCCGAGATTGTTTATACTTCAGTAATTACTGGGGCATATTTATCATCCACATAAATGTTTACTCAATATGTAATATTATTTCCATCCACATACAATTTTATAAATCAAATTTTACCCATTGGTGAGTTTTTAGTAAAAGATATTAAAGGAATCTTTTTTCGTTTTTAGTACGAGGTACTTTTTGACTTTTTCAGCCAAAGTATGAGGAAAATGTTTTTCTTTAACTTATACAGCATGAATGGATTATTATAATATTGTTTCCATGAAGATTCCTTTATAAGTTTTCATGTTTATTTTTAATCAACTTCTTTTAGTTTAAAATTTTATGACATGTTAAGAAAGGGAAAATGTTTTTGAAGTAGAAAGGATATTTTCCTCAAGAATGAACTTCAAGGGTTTTATCAAAATTATTTTCCATCTAAGATAATATAGGGTTATATTTATATCCCTATTATTACATTGATTTGATTATTTTGTGATGGAATTATTTTTATGAAGTCCTTTATCTTATACGAATTGTTTTATGATGTCATGATGTTTAAGAATCCCATTTTTATTACCTGGGTTATGCTATGATGTATGATTTATGATTTTGTGGCACACATAAGAATGGTTTCATTATGAGATGGGTGGGACCTATATCTCCCTCCAATGCATTGGGTAAATATTTATATCTCATGAGATAAACATGGCTAGAACGGTAGGTTAATCCGGTTGAGTGAAACATGACTGAAATGAGGAGTGAACTCGGTTCAGAAATGGACTTTGTCCGCTAAGATAGTCTTGTCAACGAGTATTGACTAATTAGAAATGATTCTATATGATTATGTGTGTATTCCACAAAGTTTCATGTTTTATGTTATGATTATATGGATTAAATTTCACTATTATGATTGATCTCATGTCATAATATTATGATCTTTTTTGCAGGACAATATTTTCAAAATGTTAAGTTCTTAAGAATATGGTATGATTAATATTTCTTTTGTTTACCCTTACTGAGAATTTGAGCTCACCCTTTTGTATGTTTTCTTTTCCCCAGGTCTGGAAGAAGGGTATTAAGTATAATATGCTAAAAGGGACTCTATATATGATGAAATAAATGGGAGACAATGTAGATGATTTATGAACCAGTTGTTTATGTTTCAAAGTTTCTAAAGACACTATATCTATATGGTACTTTCATGGTTTTGTTATATGTTGTAACACATATGCTTAAATTTTGAAGTATTGACAATGTATGTAATATATGGGTCGTTATAGTTGGTATCAGAGGAAATGTATAGTCAACCTTTAGAAACTAGGATGTGAAAGACTTAGTAATAACCCTAAGGATAAGTCTAAGCATAGAACAGAATATTATTGTTTTAGAAATGGACATGAATAACCTATGATAAGACCTTAAGTGTGAAATTTTATTCTTGATTATGTGGTTTTCCTATTATAATTAGTGTTGTGCACACTATTCTTCTTGGTTTTAGTCAATGGATGGAACCCGAAGGAACCGTGTTAATGCAGAATGTGATTGTAAAGACCCGTAAATTCCAAGGAAATTTTTTTCTTAATTTTCTTTGGAATTTTACAAGAACGCAGTTTCTGACGGCGCCTGATTCCAAGGCCCGGTGTGCCCAGAATCATTTTCTGATGTTTGGCTCGGGTACGTTCAGTGAACGAACGTGCGGGTTTTTCTAACTTTTGAACCGGTGCTCGGAATCGAATTCTGAGGGCACCGATGAAATCGCAGCGCCGGTATTCGCTTAGAAATTCCTCTTCCGGAGTTGCATTTGCTCGGGTGTGGTTTTTAATTATTGGGCTTAAAGTTAAGAAATAAAATAATTTTACGACAACTTTATTTTATTTCACTTAAGCCACTTGGAAGCCACTTGAAGCCACTTAAAAGCGGCTTAAACTGAGTTGAACCGGATAGGGTGCTATCTAGAAATATCCTACCCCCCTTGGTAGGATATTTGTGAGCTGGGGCCCGCACGATCCCCACCGTTTCTTTCGGCTAAGAAACACACCCGCGAAAACCCGTCTTTATGAAAGTCAACTGACGTGTTTCTTAAAATCTTAACAGACCATTTAATTGGGTGGTTTATTTCGTGAATTAAATGGGCTGTTTCTTTCGTTGAATTAATTCAACGAATTGATGGATCGTTTCTTAACCTGTTTTCATGTGTTGGCATATTAATAAAATAAGACCAACCAAATCTTTTGGGGGATTACTCGTTGAGACAGAATTCTTGTTTCTTCTTCCTCCTTCGCGAAGAAAGCGAAGAACGCCGAACCCGGAAATCGACGACGCGACGCCGTGATCCGCATCACCGACAACGTTCTTCTGCGACGTCTCTTCCTCCACGACGGATCTTCGATCGGCTGCTTGAGGTAAGAGTCTCGGACCTTCCTTTTTATCCCCTTCGTGATTCTTAACCAAAACACGGATTTAATTAATTTAAATTAAATCTGCAGTTTCATGGTGGGTTGAGTTCGCCGACTCAACGCCGGATTTCGCGACGACGTGACACCTCCCCACGACGACGCGACGATCCCTCTCTTCCGCGGCGAGCTTTTCCGCGAAGAACGCCTGCGCGCGACGATCATCGATGTAGGGATTTTATAATTTTTGGAATACCCCTCTTTATATTCCCGTGAACGTTCTTTAAAAATTAAAGAGCCGGTTTCAAATGAACAATTTTATTTTATTAAAATTATCGGTTCATGTGTTGAACAATTTCTCCCGTTGTTTTTATCTAACGCGGAGGGTGCGGGTCAAACGAACACGGCCCGGCAACCCTCCGTCGTTCTTCGTGTTTTGCGGATTTGGCGGGCGACGACGGAACGTGCCGCAACAGATGTTTGACGATCCCGTAGTGAAGAACGGGTCCCGGGAGGAGCAACGGCGCAGACGGGAAGGAAAACGGGCCACCGGAGCGACTCCGACGGCCCGCGGAAGCCGGCGGCGGCGCGGGTCGCCGGCGCGGCGGCGCCGGCGGCCGGAGGCGGCGGCACCCCGCGGGTGCCGCGGGTGTCCAGCGCGCCACCCCGCGGGTGTCCAGGGCGACACCCCGCGGGTGCCGCGGGGTTGTCCCGCGGCACCCCGCGGGTGTCTGGCCGACACCCCACGGGTGCCGCGGGAGTGTCACGCGGGGCGGCGGCTTTCCCCCGCGTCGGCCGCTCGGCCGAGCCGAACCGGACCAGCCCTGGCCGGGCCGAGCCGGGCCAACCAGGGGGGTCGGGCCGGGTCGGCCCGGGCCCGGACCCCCGTCTTCGGACAGACTTCGTTCAAATGGTCATATCTTGAGCTACGGGCCTCCAAACGACCCGCCGTCAGCGGCAACGCGATCCCTGGATCGAGACGGTCATTTTAGTTT
The DNA here is from genome assembly GCA_963277665.1 of Viscum album. Classification (NCBI taxonomy): domain Eukaryota; kingdom Viridiplantae; phylum Streptophyta; class Magnoliopsida; order Santalales; family Viscaceae; genus Viscum; species Viscum album. The sequence continues at coordinate 585,239,616 of OY728145.1, forward strand.
ATCACACTCAAGGTTTCGGAATACTTTGAGTTTGGCGGGGTTGGTTCGTACATGAAACCAACCAGGCCCTCGGAGTGGAAACGCTCATATCTTGAGCTACGGACGTCCGATTGACGTGCCGTCAGCTTTGTTGAGTTCCTCTTTGTGAGACGGATCTTTTGGCACCCTCCACCCGGGGTTTGGACGCAGGTGGAGTACGGTCGGGTTGGTTTTGCCTTAAAAACCAACCGGGCCCCTGGGACGAAAAAACCAATAACTCTCAGACCGGGCGTCCGATTGGCGCGCCGTCTGTTGCGTTGAGTTCCTATTGACGATACGGAACTTTTGGCATCCTCCCCCCAAGAATTGGATGCAGATGGATAGTGGCCGGGTTGGATCGCACCGAAATCCAACCGGGCCCCTGGAACGGAAAAGCTGATATCTTTCAAACCAGTCGTCTGTTTGACGAACCGTCAGCGGCGTTGGTGGTTACGTTGAGTAACGGTCCCTATGAGTATACCCTATGGGAGTTCGGGGTACAGTTGAGATACGGCCGGGATTGGTTTGCTCACGAACCCAACCGGGCCCCTGGGACGAAAAGGCTAATAACTCACAGACCGGGCGTCCGATTGACGCGCCATCTGTTGCGTTGAGACCCCTATGACGAGGCGGTCCTTTGAGATAATTCTTCGTGGGACTTTGAGATACTTGGAGTATCGACTTGTAGATCGTGGAGCGGACCCTCCCAGAGACGAGCGTGCGGAGTACGGAGACCGTGTAGCCGACTGAGACCTGACGACTGCTTGACCGACTCGACTTGGAGTGAGTCGACTAGCCCAGTGGACGGAGCACTACATTGTTTGGGTGCAGACCCATGGCGGACGGAGTACTACCTGTGTGATAGTGCAGACCCGCGGTACTCGTCCAGAGAGTACCTCTGCAGGCTACTAGGGGGTGTGCACTACTGTGTTTGGGTGACATACCCCGGCGGTAAGCACTACTGTGTTTGGGTGGCTGGCCCGCGGTACTCGACAGGAGGAGTACCTCAGCAGTCTTAGGTTAGTGAGAAGTACCTCGGAGTCATGACATGACCATTGTACACTCCAGAGACGGAGCTCTTCAGCAGTTACGGTTTCGATAATGAAAATCCTGGTTTGAGCTGAGAATTTTGACCTTGTGTTTTCCTCATGATTGAGATGGGTCACTTGATAACTTAGTTATATGTATGGGAATATACCTGGGTAGTGGTTATCTGTTGATTTCTCAATCCTTTTGTTTCCTCATGATTGAGATGGGTTACATGATAACTTAGGTATATGTATGGGCATATACCTAAGTAGAGGTTATCTGTTGAGACCTTCTTTGTGGTTATCCTTGTTGGTTTTAGTGAGACCTTGAGGGTCTTGGGGTCCCTACTGAGTATCGTTATACTCACCCCTGCACGGGCTATGCCCGCACCTCGTTGTGTTGGTTGCAGACGACGGGCAGTGCTGACGGAGGCCGAGTGTTCGAGGACTGGACGGTACCCAGAGGTGGACTACTCAACGAGTCAATACCCGGAGGTGGACTACACGACGAGCCAGTACCCGGAGGTGGACTACACGACGTGACGACTCACAGAGGAGGTTGATGGACAAGTGCGTGGAGGAGGCTATCTGTACCTACCCTTCAGGTAGGATCTGAGGAGGATGACCCAGGAGCTGCTTCCTTCTTCCAGCTGTTTGTCTTTTTTGCTGTTGTACCTTGTTCAGTTGTAGTCATACTTTCTTTTGGGTTTGTATTCTAGCCCATTTACTTTTCAGCATTTCTTTTGTACTTAGTGTTTTGCTTCCGCTTGTACTCTGTGGTGCTTGTTTTCTTTTATAAAGGCAATTCCTTCCCAGTTATCGGGATTTTACGCCTTTGGTGCTAGTCGCCAGCCCCTGGCCTATGGAAGGCAGGCTTGGGGTAGTCACGGCACGGGCCCCGAGGACGGGTCGTGACAAATTGGTATCAGAGCTGGTCAGTTCTACCGCAGACTCTAATCTTTCTTTCTGTGAAGCAATAGTGTTAAGGGTGCCGAGTGTGGTTTTCAGTTCAGGGAGTCCAGTGTTGGTGCGGGCGGCCGACGTATCCATACACCAGGACCCTGGCAACTGATTTCCGACCTTGTGCACGAAAACACTGATTGTGTGCCTGTTTTCAAAGGTTTCCCCCTTAAAACAGCTCAAACCAGGTCAGCTCACCAGGTATAATCGTTTGACCATGTCACATTGTTTCTTTCAGGATGCCTTTTCTCGGACGACCAGCTAGAGCCCAGAGGGATGTGCGTGCTGACAGCCTGTCGAGTGACGAGGCTTCGGGACAGGGCCCTCTTACAGTTGAGGCACCAGCGGAGGCACCAGCGGTACTACCATACGTTGGGCCACCGATGCCACCAGCCCCAGCAGTAGGCGATTCCCGCTACTTGAGCGCACTGTATGAGTTCCAGCGCCAGAGGCCACCCAGGTTCGGGGGAGAGACGGACCCGCAGGCAGCTGAGGATTGGCTGGAGGCTGTGGTGGGAGTCTTCAGGCTAGTAGGGACGCCATCAGACTTCATGGTGACCTTTGCTGCCAGCCTTATTCAGGTATCAGCAGGCAGGTGGTGGAGCCACTTGTTCCAGTTTTGCGATGGGATGGATTTCACATTGGAAGACTTCGAGAACTTCTTCAGGGTGGAGTTTGTGCCAGTAGATCTAAACCCCGAGCGTGTTCAGGAGCTGCTGCCTTTGCCGCAGGATTTTCGATCAGTAGTCGAGTCATATGTGGGCAATAGACAGATGATGCAAAGGTCCAGGAGGACCAGACCAGCAGTTGGGCGATCTCGGGTTTTAGGACCGGTGGTGCGGGGCACCCGGGGTGGGGTCAGAGCCAGGCGTGCCAGAAACGGACTGTGTTACTCGTGCGGTGGAACGGGGCACCTGGCACGTGACTGTCTGACTCCTCGTACAGTTGATCCATAGGCTTTTAAGGAGCCACCGAGATAGAGGCAACAACGAATGCTTGAGCAGCAGTAGAGCAGTGGACAAGGCAGTAGAGCTCCTGGAGCAGGTGGACAGGAGAAAAACTAGTGGATACGTCTCTTGTACTTCTAGCTCCATTTTGATGTTGTTTTTGTGTCTTTGTACTATGAGCTGCAATAATAAAAAGACACTTATCTTTGTTTTCTTTCTTGTCCTTTTGTTTGGTTGATACTGAGTGGTCCCGGTTAAACTGTTGACTTGACCCTCACTTTCGAGATTTCTACTGGAGGGGACCCAGTGACCTCACACTGATGCCGACAGTGTGACTCGACCCTTGGAGGCGAGAGTGACAGTTGGATCTCTTAGTAGTTGCGTTGAGGCCTTACGATGTTAGTTTGAGTATGGAGGGGGTAATAACTGTTCATACTCAAATTGATGGTTTTAGGCAAACGTCGGGATGGGTTTTCCTTGGTCGGCGGAAAAAAGGAAACCCCAGGCAGCGCAGGGTAACTCTTGCATAGGAGGGTGTGACTGATCACTCTGGAGTCGGTCAACCTTACTATCATGGCAGCAGTCGTTTTGAGTTTCAGTTCCAGCAGGAATTAGAGACCCTGGAGTTCGAGGATGATGATCATGTCCTTATATGGGTCTCACCTCGACGAGGGTTACGGAGATGTGGCCAAGGCGGCAAGTTATCTCCGAGGTTCAACGGACCTTTCTAGGTCCTCAGCTGGGTAGGCAAGATGGTTTACCACTTGGTCCATTCACCTCAATTGCACTAGGTGCACGACGTTTCCACGTATCTCAGTGGAGGGGATACGTGCACGACCCGACACAAATCTTTGACCATGGGGAGCTGGTCTTTGGTGATGAGGTGACTTCTACGGATTTTCCTGTGGGGATCGAGGATCGACAGGAGCGGATCCTAGGAGGACAGTCGATTCCTCTTGTGCACTTTCTTTGGCAGCACGGGGACCTCCAGGAGAGCACTTGGGAGTAGAAGGCTCAGATGCATGCTCAGTACCGCCTTGTTTCCCTAAGTTTGTGTTGGAGCTTTACGGGGACGTAAAGCCCTGTGGTGGGAGTAATGTAAAGACCCATAAATTCCAAGGAAATTTTTTTCTTAATTTTCTTTGGAATTTTACAAGAACGCAGTTTCTGATGGCGCCTGATTCCGAGGCCCGGTGTGCCCAGAATCATTTTCTGAAGTTTGGCTCGGGTACGTTCAGTGAACGAACATGCGGGTTTTTCTAACTTTTGAACCGGTGCTCGGAATCGAATTCTGAGGGCACCGATGAAATCGCAGCGCCGGTATTCGCTTAGAAACGCCTCTTCCGGAGTTGCGTTTACTCGGGTGTGGTTTTTAATTTTTGGGCTTAATGTTAAGAAATAAAATAATTTTACGACAACTTTATTTTATTTCACTTAAGCCACTTGGAAGACACTTGAAGCCACTTAAAAGTGGCTTAAACTGAGTTGAACCGGATAGGGTGCTATCCAGAAATATCCTACCCCCCTTGGTAGGATATTTGTGAGGTGGGGCCCGCACGATCCCCGCCGTTTCTTTCTGCTAAGAAACGCACCCGCGAAAACCCGTCTTTATGAAAGTCAACTGACGCATTTCTTTAAATCTTAACAGACCATTTAATTGGGCGGTTTATTTCGTGAATTAAATGGGATGTTTCTTTCGTTGAATTAATTCAACGAATTGATGGATCGTTTCTTAACCTGTTTTCGTGTGTTGGCATATTAATAAAATAAGACCAACCAAATCTTTTGGGGGATTACTCGTTGAGACAAAATTCATGTTTCTTCTTCCTCCTTCGCGAAGAACGCGAAGAACGCGAAGAACGCGAAGAACGCCGAACCCGGAAATCGACGACACGACGCCGTGATCCGCATCGCCGACAACGTTCTTCTGCGACGTCTCTTCCTCCGCGACGGATCTTCGATCGGCTGCTTGAGGTAAGAGTCTCGGACCTTCCTTTTTATCCCCTTCGTGATTCTTAACCAAAACATGGATTTAATTAATTTAAATTAAATCTGCTGTTTCATGGTGCGTTGAGTTCGCCGACTCAACGCCGGATTCCGCGACGACGCGACACCTCCCCGCGACGACGCGACGATCCCTCTCTTCCGCGACGAGCTTTTCCGCGAAGAACGCCCGCGCGCGACGATCATCGAGGTAGGGATTTTATAATTTTTGGAATACCCCTCTTTATATTCCCGTGAACGTTCTTTAAAAATTAAAGAGCCGGTTTCAAATGAACAATTTTATTTTATTAAAATTGTCGGTTCATGTGTTGAACAATTTCTCCCGTTGTTTTTATCTAACGCGGAGGGTGCGGGTCAAACGAACACTGCCCAGCAACCCTCCGTCGTTCTTCGGGTTTTGCGGATTTGGCGGGCGATGACGGAACGTGCCGCAACGGATGTTTGACGATCCCGCAGTGAATAACGGGTCCCGGGAGGAGCAACGGCGCAGACGGGAAGGAAAACGGGCCACCGGAGCGACTCCGACGGCCCGCGGAAGCCGGCGGCGGCGCGGGTCGCCGGCGCAGCGGCGCCGGCGGCTGGAGGCGGCGGCACCCCGCGGGTGTCCAGCGCGACACCCCGCGGGTGCCGCGGGGTTGTCACGCGGCACCCCGCGGGTGTCCAGGGCGACTCCCCGTGGGTGCCGCGGGGTTGTCCCGCGGCACCCCACGGGTGTCCAGCGGGACACCCCGCGGGTGCCGCGGGTGTCCAGGGCGACACCCCGCGGGTGCCGCGGGTGTCCAGGACGACACCTCGCGGGTGTCGCGGGGTTGGCACGCGGCACCCCGCGGGTGTCTGGCCGACACCACGCGGCTGCCGCGGGAGTGTCACACGGGGCGGCGGCTTTCTCCCGCGTCAGCCGCTCGGCCGCTCGGCCGAGCCGAACCGGACCGGCCCTAGCCGGGCCGGCCCGGGCCAACCAGGGGGGTCGGGCCGGGTCGGCCCGGGCCCGGACCCCCGTCTTCGGACAGACTTCGTTCAAATGGTCATATCTTGAGCTACGGGCCTCCAAACGACCCGCCGTCAGCGGCAACACGATCCCTGGATCGAGATGGTCGTTTCGGTTTATCGCACTCAAGGTTTCGAAATACTTTGAGTTCGGCGTGGTTGGTTCGTACACGAAACCAACCGGGCCCTCGGAGCGGAAACGCTCATATCTTGAGCTACGGACGTCCGATTGACATGCCGTCAGCTTTGTTGAGTTCCTCTTTGTGAGACGGATCTTTTGGCACGCTCCGCCTGGGGTTTGGACGCAGGTGGAGTACGGTCGGGTTGGTTTTGCCTTAAAAACCAACCGGGCCCCTGGGACGAAAAAACCAATAACTCTCAGACCGGGCGTCCGATTGGCGCGCCGTCTGTTGCGTTGAGTTCCTGTTGACGATACGGAACTTTGGGCATCCTCCGCCCGAGAATTGGATGCAGATGGATAGTGGCCGGGTTGGATCGCACCGAAATCCAACCGGGCCCCTGGAACGGAAAAGCTGATATCTTTCAAACCAGGCGTCTGTTTGACGAACCGTCAGCGGCGTTGGTGGTTACGTTGAGTAACGGTCCCTATGAGTATACCCTATGGGAGTTCGGGGTACAGTTGAGATACGGCCGGGATTGGTTTGCTTACGAAACCAACCGGGCCCCTGAGACAAAAAGGCTAATAACTCACAGACCGGGCGTCCGATTGACGCGCCATCTGTTGCGTTGAGACCCCTATGACGAGGCGGTCCTTTGAGATACTTCTTCGTGGGACCTTGAGATACTTGGAGTATCGACTTGTATCTCGTGGAGCGGACCCTCCCAGAGACGAGCGTGCGGAGTACGGAGACCGTGTAGCCGACTGAGACCTGACGACTGCTTGACCGACTCGACTTGGAGTGAGTCGACTAGCCCAGTGGACGGAGCACTACTTTGTTTGGGTGCAGACCCATGGCAGACGGAGTACTACCTGTGTGATAGTGCAGACCCGCGGTACTCGTCCGGAGAGTACCTCTGCAGGCTACTAGGGGGTGTGCACTACTGTGTTTGGGTGACATACCCCGGCGGTAAGTACTACTGTGTTTGGGTGGTTGGCCCATGGTACTCGACAGGAGGAGTACCTCAGCAGTCTTAGGTTAGTGAGCAGTACCTCGGAGTCGTGACAGGACCATTGTACACTCCAGAGACGGATCTCTTCAGCAGTTACGGTTTCGATAATGAAAATCCTGGTTTGAGCTGAGACTTTTGACCTTGTGTTTTCCTCATGATTGAGATGGGTCACTTGATAACTTAGGTATATGTATGGGCATATACCTGGGTAGTGGTTATCCGTTGATTTCTCAATCCTTGTGTTTCCTCATGATTGAGATGGGTTACTTGATAACTTAGGTATATGTATGGGCATATACCTAAGTAGAGGTTATCTGTTGAGACCTTCTTTGTGGTTAACCTTGTTGGTTTTAGTGAGACCTTGAGGGTCTCGGGGTCCCTAATGAGTATCGTTATACTCACCCCTGCACGGACTATGCCCGCACCTCATTGTGTTGGTTGCAGATGACGGGCAGAGCTGACGGAGGCTGAGTGTTCGAGGACTGGACGGTACCCGGAGGTGGACTACTCGACGAGGCAGTACCCGGAGGTGGACTACACGACGAGCCAGTACCCGGAGGTGGACTACACGACGTGACGACTCACAAAGGAGGTTGACGAACAAGAGCGTGGAGGAGGCTATCTGTACCTACCCTTCAGGTAGGATCCGAGGAGGACGACCCAGGAGCTGCTTCCTTCTTCCAGCTGTTTGTCTTTTTTGTTGTTGTACCTTGTTCAGTTGTAGTCGTACTTTCTTTTGGGTTTGTATTCTGGCCGATTTACTTTTCAGCATTTCTTTTGTACTTAGTGTTTTGCTTCCGCTTGTACTCTGTGGTGCTTGTTTTCTTTTATAAAGGCAATGCCTTCCCAGTTATCGGGATTTTATGCCTTTGGTGCTAGTCGCCAGCCCCAGGCCTATGGAAGGCGGGCTTGGGGTAGTCACGGCACGGGCCCCGAGGACGGGTCGTGATAGTGATGGGCAATGCCATGATTAACCCCCTAAGAAACCAAACGTTATGGGAGCTGGAATGAAAAATCTTGTAGCCATGCTCACAAAACATTCTCAAGCTATGAATTATGCAGGACTTCCAAATGAGAAAAATAAGGAGAAACATTCTGTTGAATCCTTCATGAGGCAACGTCCACCCTCATTCAGCGTGTCTACTGATCCATTAGTTGCTGAACAGTGGATCAATACTACTGAAAAGATATTTTCTATTCTTCAATGTTCTGAATATGACAAAGTCATCTTAGCAGTGTATCATTTGGAATGTGATGCTGATCAATGGTGTAATCTTATCAAGAATATGAGGCAAAGAGATAAAATTGAGTCCATAGAATGGGACTAGTTCAATAACTTATTTTTCAATAAGAACATCCCTTGTATTTTTTGAAGAAATATGGAGAAGGAGTTTCTTGAACTGAAGAAAAAGGATGATGAATCTGTTGGAAGCTACGAAGAAAATTTTACAATACTTACAAGGTACACTTCTGGTATTATTATCTAACCTAAGAGTAAGATCGATCGATTCTCTAGTGGCTTAAAACCAAGTCTTCGAAGGGTTTTATCCATAAGAGACTTCAATATCTACGAGGAAATTGTTCGATGTCTTCTCAAGGTTGAGATGGATATTGGAGTAACCCATCAGTCATATGCATTTGATAAGAAGAGGAAAATGGAATTCAAAGGAAAATATAAATACCACACTGAAAAGAAGATGAGTTTTACCTTATAATCAAAGTGTGGAAAGAAACATGGAGGGATTTTTTGTAAAGCGACAAGTATATGTTTCAATTGTGTAAAATAAGGTCATTGGGCATTTGAATTCTACAATGATGAGAAGAAGATGTCTAGTGATGTGAACAAAGAAAAGTCTACACAGAGTACACCTCCGACACTTGAATGTTACAAGTGCAAGTAAATGGAGAATTATGATAATCAATGCCCTAATACAAGGGTTGTTGATGATGATCGACATCAACAAACTCTTAAGGCTAAAGAAAAAGTAAAATCACATGCAATTTCTTTCCACGATGTGGAGTACGATAATGAAGTGGTGAAAGGTACACTTACCATCCACTATAAAGTAGAAAATGTTTTATTTGATTCAGGATACACCCACTCTTTTATTTCTGAAGAATTTTCTAAGGGTATCGTCATATTACCTCAATAATTAAATGTTGAGTTATCTGTGACAACCCCTAATGGCACAATAGTCACATAAAAAGTTTACAATTCTTCTATGATTGAAGTTTGTGGAAAAGTGATTCCTACAAATCTTGTGATCCTTCCTATATTGGAATTTGATGTGATTCATGGCATGAATTGTCTTTCTTTATATTGAGATCATATAAATTTCCAAATAAGGGAAGTCACATTTCATGTTCCAGATCAATCTACGATCGTCTATAGATGCAAGGATGAACATAACCTTCCAGTGGAAATTTCATCCATCCTATGGGTCTTGATTCCACTAAATGAAAGTAATTTATCTCAAATTGTTGGAGAGAAACTCACGATTAATAATACACCCACTGTATGTGAGTTTGATGATGTCTTTCTAGAGGAATTGTTGGGTCGTCCACCAAATCGTGAAGTAGAGTTTTCAATAGAACTCGTACTGGGTGCTTTTCCTATTTCAAGGACACCTATAGAATGGCACCAATTGAGTTGCAGGAATTAAAGAAGAAACTCCAAGAGAATCTTGATAAGGGATTCATACACAATAAGGTGTCACCTTGGGGAGCACCTGTCCTATTTGTTAAGAAGAAAGATGAATCAGTGAGACTCTGCATTGATTATCGAGAACTTAACAAGATCACTATCAAGAACAAATATCCTCTCCCATGCATTGATGAATTATTTGACCAACTATGTGGTGCTCAATACTTTTCCAAGATTGATATTTGTTCAGGGTATCATTAATTAAGGGTCAAAAGGGAGGATATACCGGAGACGACTCTTCGTACAAGGTATGGACACTACGAATTTATAGTTATGTCATTTGGTCTTACTAATTCCCCTGCTATCTTTAGGGATCTAATGAATAGAGTCATTAGAGACTATCTTGATCTCTTTGTGGTAGTCTTTATAGACGATATTCTTGTCTGTTCAAAGGGCAAGTAAGAACATAAAGATCACTTGAGAATTGTATTGAAGACCCTGACAAAGGAGAATTTTTATGGCAAATTTACCAAGTGTGAATTTTGTCTTCAAAATGTTGCATTTTTGGTAACATAATCTCAAAAGAGGGGATATCTATGGATCCATAAAAAATAGAGGTTATAGAAAGGTGGTCTATACCAACAACAGTAATTGAGATCTGAAGTTTTCTTGGTTTGGCTGGATATTATCGATGTTTTGTGAAAGATTTTTCACGATTATCTAATCCACTCAACAGGTTGACTCGAAAAGGAGTTATGTTCGTTTGGACGGAGGAGTGTGAATAGAATTTCAAGGAGTTAAAAAGAAGGTTATCTAGTGCACCTGTGCTCACACTGCCTTGTAGTGGAGAATGGGATGTGATCTATAGTGATGCATCCAAGAATGGATTGGGGTGTGTTCTCATGCAAAATGATATGGTTATAGCTTATGCCTCACGACAGTTGAAAATCCATGAGAAAAATTACCCAAATCATGATTTGGAGTTAGCTGCGGTAATCTTTGCATTAAAGATTTGGAGGCATTATCTTTATGGAGAAAGGTGTGATATTTATACTGATCATAAAAGATTAAAGTATATTTTCACACAAAAGGAGCCTAATATATGCCAAAGAAGATGGTTAGAGCTGATTAAGGATTATGACTGCTCAATTCATTACCACCCTGGGAAAGCAAACAAGGTGGAAAATTCATTAAGTCGATAAGACCATGCTAGCTTATCCATGATGAGGATCACAAAAGATCCAATATTTATGGATTTACAAAGGATGGATCTTGGAATTATAATTGAAGGGGAAAAATATTATCTTTCTCAAATGAATGTTCAACCATCTATACATGTGAAGATTAAAGAGGCACAGAAACAAGATATAGAGTTACAAAAGAAGGTGAGAAATGTTCCTGAATTCAATCTTGATTGTGATGGGATACTAAAGTTCAGAAATCGGGTTTGTGTTCCTCCCATCCCAGAATTAACGAAGGATCTTCTAGATGAGTCTCATAGTTTTTCATTCACTATTCATCCTGGAAGCACGAAGATGTATACGGACCTGAAAGATTACTTCTGGTGGGATGGAATGAAAAGAGATGTTGCTGAATATGTCTCTCGAGGCTTGGTTTGTCAGCAAGTTAAAGCTGGGAGATAGAAGTCTAAGGGGATGTTACAACCATTACCCATACCTGAAATGAAATGGGAAAACATCACTATGGACTTTGTCACCGGACTTCCTAAAACATCCAAAGGCAATAGTGATATCTGGGTCATAGTTGATCGTCTTACAAAGTCGGCACACTTCATTTATATTAGAGAAGATTTATCTCTAGATCCGCTTTCCATGATATATGTAAAATAATTGGTAAGATTTCAGGGAGTACCACTTTCCATTATATCTGATCGGGATCTGAGGTTTACCTCGATGTTTTGGCAAATACTTCAGCATACTCTGGATACATAGTTCAGTTTCAGTACTGCTTATGATCCTCAGACAGATGGTCAGTCTGAGAGGAAAATTTAAACTTTATAAGATATGTTGAGATCTTGCTCTATGGATTTCAAAGGTGGTTGGGATCAACACCTACCTTTGGTGGAATTTTCTTATAATAATAGATTTCACTCCAGTATTTAGATGGCTCCTTATGAAGCTCCCTATGGAATGAAATGTCAAACTCCAACTTGCTGGGATGAAGTTGGGGAAAGAAAGCTATTAGAACCTAATCTTGTTAATGAGATGGCAGAAAAGGTCAGATCTATTCAACAACACATAAGAGTAGCTCATAGTTAACAAAAACGTTATGATGATAACTGAAGAAACGACCTAGAATTTGAAGTGGGTGATAAAGTGTTCTTATGAATATCACCTTGGAAGAGAGTAATGAGATTTAGAAAGAAGGGAAAGTTGAGACCTAAGTATATCTGTCCTTTCGAAATACTGGATCGTGATGGGAATGTAGCTTACCGATTGACGCTTCCAACGAATCTCTCTCAAGATCATGATGTGTTCCATGTATCTCTCTGGAGAAAATACATACCCAATCCTTCACATGTACTCAGCATAGAAATTATACTGTTGGAGCAAGATCTTTCTTATGAAGAACAGCCGATAGAGATTCTGGATCATAGCGAAACATTTATAAGAAACAAGACCACTCACTTGGTGAAAGCTTTATGTTGAAACCACCAATTATAAGAAGCTACATGGGAGCTTTAGGATATGATGAGGGAGAGGTATCCTCATATGTTTGTTACCAAGTGATGAATTTCGAAGGCGAAATTCATTTTAAGGGGGGTAGAATATAACACTCAAGATTTTTATGAGAAATATTTTGTTTTTTTGTTATATACATCATAAAAGTAATCTTTCACTACACCCAACACTATCTTGGCTTGCTTTACACGCAATCACAACCTTCCCCGATAGCTTACGTTGTACGCAATACCGAGTTTCACTAAACAATGATATGCTATTAAAATATTATTAAAACTAGCTGTTATTAATAGTAATACCCACTTTTTAAAATTTTATAAATTTTATCTTTCAAAATGGACTTCATTTCTGGATTCGGAATATCGAAATTATCCTAGGGTAAAATTTTGGTATTTTTCTGAAAACTTTCAATTTGTGATGAATAGTGAAAACACTGGGTTACTATTTAAAAACCGACTTTTTATTTAAATAATTATTTATATAAATTTTTTTAGGTCCAAATTGATACATAATACATATATATGTTCAATGTAGTTCATTGGAGTCATTTTATAATAATTTTAGATATATAAAAATTTTATTGAATTTTTCACCGTTTTTTACCCACCTCATAGGAGAATTTGCAAATTAACATAAAAATTAATTTTACCACTTCTGTGAGTGGAATTTTAAAAATACGAGAGACACGGTTAATATCAAGGAGTAAAATTTGGTTCAATAAGATAAAAATAATTTTTGGTGAATAGTAACTTTTTACTTTTATTTGCCATGGTTAAAAGTAAATAGGGTAATTAAGGGTAATAATGATATTATTATTACCCTAACACATGTCATAATTCTATTGGATAAGGGTAATTAGACCAAAAACAACCTTAGGAATAAAATATGACCATTTAGGTCCAGTTGGATTAGATTAGGACATTTATTATTAATTTATTTAAAGAAGAGTTAAAATAGTTAAAATCAAAGTTTAATAACTAAAACATTTTTAATATAGAGTTATAAATAAGATAATTTAGTCTATAATTATTAATTATAAATCTAAAAATATTTCTTACATAATGATATTTTATTTGTAATTTTTATACATTAAATAAGTTAATTTGTTTTTGACACAGTGATGATGCAATAATTACCTTATTAATGAAATATTAACATAGTTGATGTTATAAATACCCAAATAAATGTAATTTGAGACTTTTTATGAATTAAAATAATTTTATAGGTTAATATGACATGTTAGTATTGATTTAATTAATTTTTTTTGAACTAATCATGCTGTTATGATTTTCACAAAAATAAATTACCAAATAGTGTCAAAATTGACATAAAATAGTTTTTCAAAAAAATATTAAATTATTCATTGTTATTTTATTCCTAAAAATATAATTCTTGGCAAAATGACTTAAATAAGGTTATATATATTAATAATGAACAAATTGGGGTTTTTTGGCTTGTTATAGTTAGTTTATAAACCTTATAGTGTAAGAAAACAAGAAGACATGGTAAAAGTGAAATTATTTAACATAAAGTTAAATCAAAATGATAAGGTTAAAATAGAAACCTAAACTTGTATAAAATCTATTGGATGGGACTATTTCGACCTATCCCCACCTTAGCTTCTAAATAAATCAATTTGGAGCTATTAAAACCCGAATATGACTGTATAATAAAATAATATTTTTTGTTTTTCCGAAGGTGCCCCTCTCCTCCCTTATAAAAGGGCACCTCCTCCCTCACCTCCTTACATCACTTTGAGCCATCATGCTCTGCAAAAACCTGCCAATTTCTCTTCTCCACTTCTCTAGAAACATCTTAGAGGTCCTGGTCTTCTTCAAAAACCATCTTTAGTTCCCTAAGATGAGGTCAATAAGAGGCACTTCAAAGAAGAGGTAATGTCCGTTACCAATTCTTTCAACTTTATTTCTTCTTCTACTTATTCTTATTTAGTTGTTTCATTATGAAGTAATAACATCAGTATCAATAATATACTGATATTTTATTATAAATATGAAACAAACCTATTTCACCTTCTATCCATCCTACGGAAAATGATATCACCGTGTGTGCGTACGTACGGAATACTGTCTCCACGCTGTGGTGTAATCTGTTTTCCACCGCCACCTTACTTGGATGAGTATAATGGTGTAAATAATAACTATATATGATTATTGTAAATTGATATTGATTCTGAAATAGTATACATACACTTCAATACAAATCCACAATCATGGGAACTATATCATCGCTCGTGCGTACGTACGGCCTACCGTCTCCCCGATGTGATGCGACTCGTTCTACATGATCTTCATTGCATAATGATTATATAAATGAATTGAATGAATAAATATGATTTATATTACACTAATATAATTCTGGAAATGAGGTATCTATATCCTAATATAATAATAAGAATTTATTCGACAAAACACGCATAAGAACAAAAAGCAATAAACACCTGAATAACAAGTAACAATGAAATATTACTAATTAGAAGCTACGAATATGACCACATATGATATCATAACAATGATTACAATTTTTTAATAAGTCAATAACATTATTTAAATCATTATACAGGAGGTTCGGACACATAAAAATAAGATTAAACCTAAGGTAAGGGAAAATCTTGCAATCTCAATTTTTATCCGAGATTATTTATACTTCGGTTATTACTAGGGAATATTTATCATCCACATACATGTTTCCTAAATATGTAATATTATTTCCATCCACCTAAAATTATTTAAATCCAATTTTACCCATTGGTGAGTTTTTATTAAAAGATATGAACAAAATCTTTTGTCATTTTTAGTACGAGGTACTTTTTAACTTTTCCAGTCAAAGTATAAGGAAATTTTTTTTCTTTAACTTATACGACATGAATGGATTTTTAGAACATTATTTCCATGAATATTCATTTACATGTTTTTATGTTTATTTTTAATCAACTTATTTTAGTTTAAAATTGTATGACATGTTAAGAAAATAATAAAAAATTTGAAGTAGAAAGGATATTTTCATCAAGAATGAAGTTCAAGTGTTTTATCAAAATTATTTTCCATCTGAGATAATATAGGGTTATATTTCTATCCCTATTATTGCATTTATTTGATTATTTTGTGATGGAATTATTTTTATTAAGTCCTTTATCTTATACGAATTTTTTTATGATGTCATGATGTTTAAGAATCCCATTTTTATTAAATGGGTTATGCTATGATGAATGATTTATGATTTTGTGGCACAAAAAAGAATGGTTTCATTATGAGATGTGTGGGACCTATATATCCCTCCAATGCATTGGGTAAAGATTTATATCTCATGAGATAGACATGGATGGGACGACAGGTTAATCAGGTTCAGTGAAATAGGACTGAAACGGGTAGGGAACTCGGTTCAGAAATGGACTTTTTCTGCTAAGATAGTCTTGGAAATGAGTCTAGACTAATAAGAAATGATTCTATATGATTATGTGTGTATGCCACAAAGTTTCCTATTTTATGTTATAATTAATTGGATTAAATTTCACTATTATTATTGATCCCATGTCATGATATTATGATCTTTTATGCTGGACAAGATTTTCAAAATGTTATGTTCTTAAGAATATGATATGATTAATTTTTCTTTTGTTTACTTTTACTGAGCATTTGAGCTCACCCTTTTGTATGTTTTATTTTCCCCAAGTCTGGAAGAAGGGTATTAAGTAGAATATGCCAAAATGGACTCTAGATATGATGAAATAAATGGGAGACAACATAGATGATTTATGAACCAGTTGTTTATGTTTCCCAGTTTCTAAAGACACTATACCTATACGTTACTTTTATGGTTTTGTTGTATGTTGTAATAAGTATGCTTCAATTTTGAAGTATTAACAATGTATGTAATGTATGGGTCGTTATAAACATTTATTAAAAAGGGTTGAAAGATTTTATAATCATTTTTTATTGTGAATACACTTTTGCGTTAAGGATCAAAAAATTTATATCAATTCTAAATTTGTAGTTATTTATATATATTATTTAGTATTTTAATAATGATAACATTTTGGATTGTGATGCTACTAATAGAACTACATTTTTCAATGGGGCCAATTATTCCTAACGGTATATAAAAATGAAAATGCATATTGAATGTATGGGTTTTGAAATATGGTCTTCTATAGTGGATGAGTATAAAATTCCTACTACCACTAAAAATACAAGGCATGATCCTACTAAGTAAGATTATAAAAATAATTGGAAATTCATGAATTCCTTATACGGAGCCTTATAAGATGAATAATTCAATAGAATTTATGCATGTAAAATGTCATATAAGATATGAGATACTCTAGCTAACTCACACAAAGGACCTAAAAATGTTAATGAAATTAGGGTTAATACCTATACTATTAAATATGATAATTTTCCAATGAATCATGGGGAGCCCATTTTTTCTATGTATATTAGGTTAAATGAGATTATTAATACCATGATATCACTTGGAAAACCTGGGTTTGATAAGTATCTGATAATGTGATTTCATAGATGTCTACCAGAAATATAGAGAGACACTTTAGTGTCAATCAAAGAATCCTGTGATATATATAAATTACTAGTCTAGAAGAAGCTAGTTAATATTATTGTAAGGACCTGAAGTATTTCAATGGAAAATTATATTCTTATATCTATGTCATAAAAACACAAAACAGTAAAATACTAAGTGATAAGTGACCTTTAAACAGAATTTTGTCACCCCTATGTTTGGAATTTTAAAAAAATCCGATATACACGGTTGTGTTCAAGATACTTTTGGAGTCTAATGAAACAAAAACAATTTTTGGTGAATAGTAACCTACCCTTATGAATAGTAACCTACCCTTATGAATAGTAACCTACCCTTATGAATAGTAATATGACCCTTATGAATAGTAACAAAGAGTAACATTACCTATGAATAATAAAATAAAATTTAGACATCATAGAAAGTGACAATTTGACCTTAGTAAACGTTTTTGGTATTTTATAAGTCATAAATAATTAATTATAATTAATTAATTAATTTAAAAGGATATTTATTTTCCTGAAATATATTCATAAACTATTTAATCAATGTCTAATAGTTTTTAGATAATTTTATAAGACCCTACGTAATTTTTAAAAGAACAACAAAATCCGTTTTAATTTTAAAAACTGTTTTTTAAGTAAATTATGATTTTAATTAAATATTAAATTAATAATATTAAGAAAATTATGTTTAAAAAATGGACATCATTTTTGGATTCTACACGTCGAAAAATGGTAGGGGTAAATTTTTGGGTTTATTCTGAAATACTTCAATTTTCAGGTGAATAGTAAAAAATACAGTTTTTCGCATAATCGGTGTACACTAAATTGCATCATTAATGATGTAATGATGACATAAACATTCTAGAACTTTAGTTTCGGCCAAAACATATTAAATTTCATAAATGGTTTCTTAAAACACAATAAATCCATTTCTCTAACCTAAAATGAACTTTCCAAACCCTAAAGTCAAAAAGTGATTTCTTAAAGTGTCTTTTTCTCTTTCTTTCACTTTCCTTTTAATAAAGTAATGAATTCGAATTATAAAGAAGATTTTAAGCCTAAAAAGAATTTTATTATATTAATATATGATTTAGGATGTCAAAACACTACTATTACAAGTATAACTTATGAGATATTATTTTATTTAATATTTTATGCCAAAAACACCTCCCTCCCCTTGTATAAATAAGCCCTCCCCCTCCTCTTGACAAACCATACCTCTCAAGCTTCAAGCATTGTCTAAGCTCTGCCCAATCATCTCTCCTAGCCCCTTCCCCACTTCCAATAGCTCCTGGTCTCATCAAAAGACCAAGCATAGGCCCTTAAGGATATTCTTAAGAGGAGGATTCTAAAGGTAATTTCTCTCCCTCTTCTCCTTTAATTTCCTTTCAAGTTCAAGTTCCTTTCTTGATCTCTCCCAACCTATCTTCATCCAAATTGTTCTGTAAATCTAGTATTATATATATTTTTTAATATTATGATTCTAATGTTATATTATATCACCCCACACTCTTTCCATCTTCCTTATATTTTATTAAAGAGAATGTTGTTCATGTGGTGATAATTTATCACCTTCAAAAACAACATGCTCTCTTCTTCCATTTATACCTTCAATATAATCATTAAACCATTTTTATTGTTGAACCAGAATGTTTTGAATGTATTATGTTCTATTTTAAGTTCTGGAAATAACCTATGGCCATACTACTAAGTGAAAAATTAAAATGAGTTGGTTGTGATCCAAAAACCGCTCAAATTAGCCCAAATAATCTTCATTTAAATCTTATCTAATGATTCTGCCACATGGATCTAATATAACTCATTATAAAATCATTCAAGATTCAGTAATATAATTAATTACATGTAATATCAGTTCTGTATGTTTACCCATGATCTACCCAAACATCAAATTAAGAACACAAGTGGACCGCTCAAGAAAACCATGAAAACGAACATCCCCGATCAATGTTTTTAAACTCTATAAGTCATCCAAAGGATCATAATATGAAATAATGAAACCAGAATGAACCCTTTTAATGTATAAAAGGTTCTGGAATTTCTAATTAATGAATATAATGTCATTATACAGGACATTAAAGTGAAGTAGGCATTCGAGTACAAGGTAAGGGGAAATCTCGAACCCAATTTTCTTCCTTCGGGTTCTCCCTCTTTCACTCCATTTTTGATATGGTTACTCCTCAAAGGGCTTTTTTTCATCATTTCCTTTACTTTTCTGGGATATACATGTTTGTCACTGGTTTTTATGTCCATCAAAATGTTTTCCAAAGGAACTCTTCTTTCAAGATCTCACCTTTTACCTCTCATTCAAGGTTGATGGTTCTTATATCAAGTATGTTGTTCCCTCTTTCTTTTGGGAACCCAAATCTTATGAATGTGTTATTATGAGATGAAACCCATTCCTTTCCATGGGTTATTTATGTACATGTTTGATATGTGTTCTATGTGGCAAGCATGATAATGATAATGTTATTATGTGACGGGTGCGCCCGAAATTATATAGCGCTCCAATGCATTGGGTAAAGTGATGAATCTCATGAGTAAATTTGAAACTATGCGTGAAAATTATGCTAGATTTTTTCACAATTATGTGTGGTAGCTAACCACTAAGACATGATGTTTCATTTTTATGCTTTTCCACATTTCAAGTTTATTGTTTACGCTCCTCTCATGTTCAAGATCTTTTTCCTATGTCATGAATATGCTCACCCCATGCTATATTGTTCTTATCTATCCTCTTACAGGGCATTTAGCTCACCCCTTTTGATGTATATCCTCAGGTGGCTGCATGTACTAAGGAGAGGACAAGTGCTACTAAGAAGCTAAAGAAGAAGAGATTAAATGAATTTTTATGCTTGATGTTGTACTTGTTATTGTAATACTAGTTTTCCCAAGACACTAAACCTCTGGATCCTCCATGTGTAATACTATTATGTTGTTTATCTTTGATATGATGTAATAGTAATGTAAGAAAAGGTCGGGTCGCTATAGTTGGTATCAGAGGAAAGTTTTAGTTAATTTGGGGATTAGGATTAGTGAACCCTAAAGAAAACCTCTTGCATGAGACTAAGTACAAATATGCACACAAGGATATTTACCTAGGGATCCCATATGTTATGTTTTTGGTATAATTGTTTAAATAAATAAGTTATTCATGACTTGTTTACTTATGTTTTGTTCTATCCTTGTCTATTTTAGAAAATTGTGGGAACCAGGAGAGGTAATGAAGGAGAAGTACCCTCACCTGTTTGTGTAAAGTGAAATTTCGGGGGCGAAATTTTTTAAGGGGGGAAGAATGTAATGACCTGAAGTATTTCAATGGAAAATTAAATTCGTATATCAATGTCATAAAAACACAAAACAATAAACTACTAAGTGATAAGTGACCTTTAAACATAATTTTGTCACCCCTATGTTTGGAATTTTAAAAAAATCCGATATACACGGTTGTGTTCAATATAGTTTTGGAGTCTAATGAAACAAAAACAATTTTTGGTGAATAGTAACCTACCCTTATGAATAGTAACCTACCCTTATGAATAGTAACCTACTATTATGAATAGTAATATGACACTTAAGAATAGTAACTAAGAGTAACATTACCAATGAATAATAAAATAAAATTTAGACATCATAGAAAGTGACAATTTGACCTTAGTAAACGTTTTTGGTATTTTATAAGTCATAAATAATTAATTATAATTATTTAATTAATTTAAAAGGATATTTTTTTTCCTGAAATATATTCATAAACTATTTAATCAATGTCTAATAGTTTTTAGATAATTTTATAAGACCCTACGTAATTTTTAAAAGAACTACAAAATCAGTTTTAATTTTAAAAACAGTTTTTTAAGTAAATTGTGATTTTAATTAAATATTAAATTAATAATATTTAGAAAATTATTTTTGAAAAATGGACATCATTTTTTGATTCTACATGTTGAAAAATGGTAGGGTTAAATTTTTGGGTTTATTCTGAAATACTTCAATTTTCAGGTGAATAGTAAAAAATACAGTTTTTCGCATAATCAGTGTACACTAAATTGCATCATTAATGATGTAATGATGACATATACATTCTAGAACTTTAGTTTCGGCCAAAACATATTAAATTTCATAAATGGTTTCTTAAAACACAATAAATCCAATTCTCAAACCTAAAATGAACTTTCCAAACCCTAAAGTCAAAAAGTGATTTCTTAAAGTGTCTTTTTCTATTTCTTTCACTTTCCTTTTAATAAAGTAATGAATTCGAATTATAAAGAAGATTTAAAGCCTAAAACGAATTTTATTATATTAATATATGATTTAGGATGTCAAAACACTACTATTACAAGTCTAACTTATGATATATTATTTTATTTAATATTGTATGCCAAAAACACCTCCCTCCTCATGTATAAATAAGCCCTCCCCCTCCTCTTGCCAAACCACACCTCTCAAGATTCAAGAATTGTATAAGCTCTACCCAATCATCTCTCCTAGCCCCTTACCCACTTCCAAGATCTCCTTGTCTCATAAAAAGACCAAGCATAGGCCCTTAAGAAGATTCTTAAGAGGGGGATTCTAAAGGTAATTTCTCTCCCTCTTCTCCTTTAATTTCCTTTCAAGTTCAAGTTTCTTTCTTGATCTCTCCCAACCTATCTTCATCCAAATTGTTCTGTAAATCCAGTATTATATATATAATGTAATATTATGATTCTAATGTTATATTTTATCACCCCACACCCTTTCCATCTTCCTTTTATTTTATTAAAGAGAACATTGTTCATGTGGTGATAATTTATCACCTTCAAAAACAACATGCTCTCTTCTTCCATTTATACCTTCAATCTGGTCATGAAACCATTTTTATGGTTGCACCAGAATGTTTTTTATGTATTATATTCTATTTTAAGTTCTTTAAATAACCTATGTCCATACTACTAAGTGAAAAATTAAAATGAGTTGGTTGTGATCCAAAAACCGCTCAAATTTTCCCAAATAATCTTCATTTAAATCTTATCTAATGATTCGGCCACATGGATCTAATATAACTCATTTTAAAATCATTCAAGCTTCTGTAATATATTTAATTACATGTAATATCATTAATTACATGTAATATCAGTTATGGATGTTTACCCATGATCTACGCAAACATCAAATTAAGAACACAAGTGGACCGCTCAAGAAACCCATGAAAACGAACATCCCCGATCAATGTTTTTCAACTCAATAAGTCATCCAAAGGAACATAATATGAAATAATGAAACCAGAATGAACCCTATTAATGTATAAAAGGTTCTGGAATTTCTAATTAATGAATATAATGTCATTATACAGGACATTAAAGAGAAGAAGGCATTCTAGTACAAGGTAAATGGAAATCTCGAACCCAATTTTCTTCCTTTGGGTTCTCCCTCTTTCACTCCATTTTTGATATGGTTACTCCTCAAAGGTCTTTTGTTCATCATTTAATTTACTTTTATGGGATATACATGTTTTTTACTGGTTTTTATGTCCATCAAAATGTTTTCCAAAAGAACTCTTCTTTCAAGATCTCACCTTTTACCTCTCATTCAAGGTTGATGGTTCTTATATCAAGTATGTTGTTCCCTCTTTCTTTTGGGAACCCAAAGCTTATGAATGTGTTATTATGAGATGAAACCCATTACTTTCCATGGGTTATTTATGTAGATGTTTGATATGTGTTCTATGTGTCAAGCATGATAATGATAATGTTATGATGTGACGGGTGCGCCCGGAATTATATAGCGCAATATGAATGTTTAAATGTGACGGGTGTGCCCGGAATTATATAGTTCTCCAATGCATTGGATAAAGTGACGAATCTAATGAGTAAATGTGAAACTATGCGTGAACATTATGCTAGCTTTTTTCACAATTATGTGTGGTAGCTAACATCTAAGACATGATGTTTCATTTTTATGCTTTGCCACATTTCAAGTTTATTGTTTATGCTCCTCTCATGTTCAAGATCTTTTTCCTATGTCATGAATATGCTCACCCCATGCTATATTGTTCTTATCTATCCTCTTACTGGGCATTTAGCTCACCCTTTTTGATGTATATCCTCAGGTGGATATATGTTCTAAGGAGAGGACAAGTGCTACTATGAAGCTAAAGAATAAGAGATTAAATGAATTTTTATGCTTGATGTTGTACTTGTTATGTGTAATCCTAGTTTTCCCAAGACACTAAACCTCTGGATACACCATGTGTAATACTATTATGTTGTTTATCTTTGAAATGATGTAATAGTAATGTAAGAAAATGTTGGGTCTCTATAATTATGATGGAATAAGAATAACTAAAGTTTAACCATTAAGAGTATGTGGTTCCTATGAGAAAGTCAGTATCTTTCAAGACTACTCTCCCATGATAATAGAATTAAAAAGAAAAAGAAAAGGTACAAGCTGTAGATTTGAGTGATAGTGAGCCTATTTCTGATAGTGATGAGGAAATAGATCATCTAACCATAATTAATATAAAGTTATACATGATAATTTTTTTTTCATAAAACAAAAATATAAAGGAAAATATGAATGTAGAGGTAATTGGAAGAAAATGGATGATGATCCAAAGGAATTTGTATACTATGAATTCAAAAGGAATTGTCACATAAATTCTGACAACCCCAAGTTTAAATAAAAAAATAAATATGAAGATAATAAAAGAATAGAAAATTAGGCCCTGAACGCCACCAGGTGTGTATATTTTTACAAATCCATTTATTGGGATTCTTTACCTGAAGAAAATAAGGATATAGCTAATATGTGCTTCATTACCGAAATCAGTGAGGTGTCTTCATTACCTAATACCTATAATGTTCTAACAGTACATGAGTATGATAATTATGTCAACGAACATGATGATAATTATATATCAAGTAAATATTTGTTGGACAATTGTAATATTGTATAAGAAACCGTTAATGGTTTAAAATATAAATGATGTTTTTTAAAATACATCATCCTCTAATTGTAAATACAGTGTATACTTTGTTTATTTAAAGGGAGGACAATGTTAAACTTCCCAAAGAAAGAAATGAAATTAAATATTCAATTAAGAAACTAAATAAATACCTCGAAAATTTTACAAATGGAAGAGAAGCATTGATTTTTTTTAAAATAAGCTTCACCAAAATATTTTACTGGGATAGGATATGAACCTGGGGAAAAAAGAATAACAAAATTCAATTCTCCTAAATACAGACTTAGAACCTCTATAGTGATTTTTTTTCAAAAGGACTGAACAATATTTTTATTTATATAGGTTTGAAATATTATTATAGGAAACCCATAAGACAAATGTGGGTTCCCAATGTTCTTATCACTAACGTTTCTAGACCCAAATAGTTTTTTTTACCAAAATAATTTCTTGTTTAAAACATATTTTGTAGGAAAGCTGCTTGATGACCACCAGTAGATGTCTATAGTACTTAGACAATGGTTTTTCAAGACATATGGCCAAATACAATACATTTTTTAGGATTATTATCAAGTTTTATGGTGTCCATGTCACCGGTAGTGATAGTTAAAAAGAAAAAAATAATCGGCCCCGGCCAAATAGGAAATAAAAAAGTAGTTTTAATTTATAAATGTTTCTATGTTTGTGTTTTATAGTATAATATTCATAGAATTTCTCAGTTGTATGATGATGATTTTTATGTTATGTTTTAAAATGAAGTTTTTAATGTTTTTTATTCAATTTTTTTTAATTTACTACTTTGTGAGATGATAAAGTTTATGATCTAGATTTAAATTCATTAGTTTCTCAGAATTTTTCATTCTTGAGTGCCTTTCATAAGGAATATTGGATTTTTAATAAGAGACTAGACCATTGAAACATTTAATCAATTAGGAATATAACTAGGAAAGGGTTGGTTTGGGATCTACCTAAACAAGAGTTCCCAACTGAAAAATTCTATAACCCCTCTAAAAAGGGAAAGAACAAAAATTTTCATCTAATATTATGAAGGAAGTTCCTAGTTATCATCCTCTCAATTAGGTACACATGGATATATTTACAAATTCAATAGATTCTAGTCTTAATCGGAAGAAATATGATTATGTTCAAGAATATTATGATTCTAGGTATAATTAGGTATATTTTTTAGCTCAAAAAGTGAAGAATTCACTTACATTACTAGGTATGATAAGACTATATAAAATAACAGTGAACTTAAGATTAAAACATTAGAAAGTGATCATGGTTGTGAGTTTGAAAATCTATATTTTGAATAAGATTTCTCACAGAATGCTTATAATCATAACTTCTATACTCCTTGGACACCTCAGAAGAATGGAGTTATTGAAATATTAGATCGAACATTTCATGAGATATCCCTAAGCATGATAGATGAGTATGACCTAACAATCTATTTTTGGGTAGAAGTTATTGATATATCTGGTTACATTATCAATAGAGTCTTAATTAAAAATAACCATAAGAATATCCCTTATGAGTTGTGGAATAATAGTAAAGCTAAGGATTACTAAATTCGAGTTTTTGTTTTCAAAGTAATTTCTATTAAAAATAAATATAACATGGAAAAAATTATTCCAAAAGTGATGATGTAATTTTAATTGGTTACTCAATTTCTAGTAAAGACTATACAGTTTTGTATAAGAAGTATGAAACTGTGGAAGAATTAGTTTATGAAATATTTTATGAAACTAATCTTCATGATCCTAGGAACGTTTTATAAAACCTTGTTGGTGATTTACCTACTCTAAAAAAATTCCAAACCTATAGATTTTTCTTTAAAACAAGAAAAAAATCATGCAGTTCTAAACAATTTCATAACTTTTAGAAATTGATCTAGAAAATATAAATGTGTCTAATCCCTATATCTCTAGTTTTGTTAGATCAAATAAGTACTATTCTTTATATTTGGTTGTAGGAGGTCTAAATAAAGGATCTCAAACCATAGTTTCTATTAAAAACCAGGTTGAACATCAATGTTTTTTGTCTCGTCTTGAACCAAATAATATCAATGAAGCTATTAGTGATGAATTCTGGGTAATAGAAATGAAACAAGAGTTCATTTAGATCATAAGTAACAAAGTGTGGGAACTCATAGATAGATCCTATGACACTTTTAATATTGGTACTAAATGGGTGTTTATAATTAAAGATGATGAGTCTGGTAATATAGTTACAAAAAATGCTAGACCATTATCACAAGGTTATATTTAGGAAGAAGGGATTGTCTGTGATGAAACATTTTCACCTATTTCCAGACATGAATCCATAATAATTATTCTTACTTATCAAAAATATCTATATTTCAAACTGTATAAAATTTATGATAAGAGTTCATTTCTAAAATGGTTTTATTTTTTAGGTTGTTTTTGTATAAAAAACTCTGGTTCTCAAAAACTTAATTTTCCAAATATTTTTTTCAAATAAACCAATGCATTATATGATTTAATACAAGATCCCAGATCATTGTACAATAGGATCAAAAAAATTTAATTTCCAATGGATTTTCAAAAGGAATATTTTATCCAAAAAATTTCATAAAATAAATTTTAAAAGTTATATTAGTTATAAAAATATATGTTTATGATATTATTTTTCGATATTTAATAAATTCTTTATATAAATATTTTTCTAAATTGATGAAAAATGAATTTGAAACAAGTTTAATGGGTAAAATCAAGTTCTTTCATGGATTGCATATTTTTTAAATCAAATAAGGAGTTATTTTAATCAAAATAAATTTAAAAATGATATTTTAAAACATTTTAATCTAGATAGAAAAAAAGTCATGATACTCCAATGAGAACCACCTGTAATTGGATCCTGATGAAGCTAAGAAATCAGTTGATCCAACCAGTTACAGAGGAGTGACTGGATGTCTTCTCTAATTTTCTAATAGTTGACAACATATTATGTCTAGCATGTGTATGTGTTCTCATTATCAACAAAACCTAAATGAGTCACACTTAGTTTTTTTAAAAATATTTTTCAAATACTTAAAATATATATAGCAATATTTGGATTTATTTACCCTAGAGGATATGAATTTGATTTAATAATTTATTATGCAGAAAATTTTGGTGGTTGAATGTTAGATAAAAATAGAACCTCTAAAACATGTAAATCTCTAGGAAAGTATCTAGTTTCATGGTCTAATTAAACAAATAATTCTATTACATTATCTACAAATGAAACTGAATAAAATGTTGCGGGTAGTTTTTGTGCAATGATTTTTTAGATGAAACACACTATTCTGGACTATTGATCTCAATTTTGACACGTCCCCTATCAACTCCATGTCATTATTTTCTGGTATTTTTCTCCAATATTATTTGACAAACTCCCCCAAGGTTCCCCTCGAGGTTTGGATGAAAAGGAGGGTTTTTTGGTGGCCATAACTAGCCCCAAGGTTTACTAAATCGTGCAGCCAAACCATGCATAAGTGTCCAGGCCATAAAAAATTATTTTTTATTTCATGTTTTCCCAGCTAGGATTAATTCTATCACACCCCTTTATTCTCCCATTCTACCCTTACATCCATGGAAGGATCCTAGGCTCCCTTAACCTCTATTGGAAGTCATTTTTGAAGGGGATTATGGTGGGGAAAGTTCAAGATTTCTCAAGAAGGTGATTCCTATTTTTTCTTCTATTTATTGAGGGTTTCATCCCTCCTACATGAAGTTAAAAATTTCTAGAAACCAGGTTTTTGTACCTAGAGTATAATTTTTTGTTTTTCGATTGAATCTTGTGGATTAGGGTTCTGTTTCATCCCCTTGTGGTGCGACAATGATGCGGTTGAAGTTTCAGAAAATGATTTTTGGTTTTTTATATTTAAGGTTGGTGATACCATGTGTAGAAAATATTTTATGATTTATCATTCTTTATTGAACTAAGATCATGTTTCTTTTCCAATGTGTTTTGTGAAAAAAATTGGTTTTGGTATCATTGATTATGTTGTTGATTTTAAAGATGTAGTCTTGAATGAAAATGTGTGTTTTTCAAGTGCATTTATAGTTGTGTTTTTTGGGATTGTTTTGTGAATCATGGATTTTTTTTTAAATGTTATTAGTGGTGCCAAATGTTTTTTGGTGTGATATTGTGGGGTTTTTTTCCATATGAGTGGATTTTTGAATGGATTTTTTGTGCAAACCACTATCTCTTCTCTTCAAATTGTTTTATAAAATCCTTAAAGGCATTAAAAATTTTCATTGTGGTTTAAGAACATGTTTGTGTACTTTTTGGGATGTGTATGTTTTAGAAATAGTGTTTTATGTGAAATTTTTATTTTATAACATGTGGAACTTTTTTAACAACAAAGACGGATACTAGAGTATCTAGGTGGGTGGACTGGGACTAATACGCTATTAATCCAGTAGCGGTATCATCCATGATTCACATATAAATTTTGATGATGATAACACTAACTCATATTTAATGATGTTGGGGACACTAGGCCATTGGGGTTTCCCCTCCTATTGTATCATGGATAAGAATGATGCTGGTTATGGTTGCTTATACATTAAGATACGATGTACCTTGGCCCCAACAAATAGCTAGTGAATAGGGGTGTCCCTGTGACTAGTTATCATTGGTTATATAACATTTACCATCGTCATATGGTTTGTTTTGCTGAAATATTTAGTAGCATGTGTGTTTTATTTAAAAGTCTATATTCTTCCTTGTTTCTATAACAACCCATAATTACATAAATTGTTAATACTTCAAAATTGAAGCACACTTATTACAACATATGACAAAACCACAAAGGACCGTATAGGTATAGTGTCTTTAGAAACTGGGAAACATAAACAACTGGTTCATAAATCTTCTACAGTGTCTCCCATTTATTTCATCATATCTAGGGTCCCATTTAGCATATTCTACTTAATATCCATCTTCCTAACCTGGGGAAAAGAAAACATAAAAGGGAGAGCTCAAATGCTCAGCAAGGGAAAATAAAGGAAATAAAAATCATATCATATCTTTTTGAAAATCATAACCTGCAAAAGAGATCATAATATCTTAACATGGAACCAATCATAGAAGTGAAAATGAGATCCCTATAATCAAAACATGAAACTTGAAACTTTTTGGCATGCACACATAATCATGGAAAATCATTTCTTGTTAGTCATGACTCATTGCCAAGACTATCTTAGTGGAAAAAGTCCCTTTCTGAACCGAGTCACCCTCGTTCCAGTCCTGTTTCACTGAACTGGTATAACCTACCGTTCCAGCCATGTCTATCTCATGAGATATAAAATCTTTACCCAATGCATTGGAGGGAGATATAGGTCCCACCCATCTTATAATGAATCCTTTCTTATGTGTGCCACATAATCATAAATCATACATCATCGCATAACACATGTAACAAAAATGGGATTCTTGAAACATCATGACATCATAAATAAATCATATAAGGTAAATGACTTCATAAAAATAATTCCCTAACAACATAATCAAATCAATGTAATAATAGGGATAAAAACAGAACACTTTATTATCTTAGATGGAAAATAATTTTGATAAAACACTTGAACTCCATTCTTGAGGAAAATATCCTTTCTTCATTAAAAAAAACATTTTTCCTTTCTTAACATGTCATACAACTTTAAACAAAAAGAAGTTGATTAAAAATAAACTTGAAAACTTGTAAAGGAAGCTTCTTGGAAATAATGTTTTAAAAATCTATTCATGCCGTATAAGTTAAAAAAACATTCTTCTCGTACTTTTGTCGGAAAAGTCAAAAAGTACCTCGTATAAAAAAACGACAAAAGATTCCTTTCATATTCTTTACTAAAAACTCACCGAAGGGTAAAATTGGATTTAAACTATTTTAAGTGGATGGAAACAATATTACATATTTAGGGAACATGGATGTGGATGATAAAATACACCCCAGTAAATACTTACAAATAAACAATCTCGGATAAAAATGAGATTGTGATATTTCCCTTACCTTAGGTCTGATTCGCTTTGTATGTGTCCGAAGCTCCTGTATAATGGTTTAAATAATGTTATTGACTTATTCCAGAATCATACATATTGATATGATATCATATATGGTCATATTCTTAGCTTCTTGTTAGTAATATTTCATTGTTACTTGTTACTCGGGTCTTTATTGCCTTTTGTTCTTATGCGTGTTTTGCCGAATAAATTCTTATTCTTCTTTTAAGGTTATAGATACCTTATATCCAGAATGGTATTAGTGTAACATATATCATATTTATTCATTCAATTCATTTATATAATTACTATGTAATGATGATCATGTAGAACGAGTCGCATCACATCGTGGAGACGGTATTCCGTACGTACGCACGAGTGATGATATCGTTCCTATGATCATGGAATTGTATTGGAGTATATGTATATTATTTCAGTATCAATATTACTTTATAATAATCATAAATAGTTACACATTACACCATTATACCCATCCTTGTAAGGTGATGGTGGAAAATAGATTACACCACGGCGTGGAGACGGTATTCCGTACGTACGCACGCGCGGTAATTTCATTTTTCCGTAGGATGGATAGAAGGTGAATTAGGGTTGTTTAATATTTATAATAACATATCAGTATGTAAGTAATACTGATGTTATTACTTTATCATGAAACAACTAAAGAAGAAGAAGTTGAAGAAGAAAGAAATTGAAAAGATCGGTAATGGATATTACCTCTTCTTTGGAACGCTTCTTTGAATCCTCCACTTAGGGAACTAAGATTGGTATTTGAAGAAGACCAGGACCTCTAGGATTATTCTAGGGAAGTGGAGAGGAGAAAATGTCAGGGGTTGGCCGAGCTTGAGTGCTCAAATTGGTGTGAGGAGGAGGGGGAGGAGGTGCCCTTTTATAAGGGAGGAGAGGGGCACCTTAGGAATATCTCAAAATATTATTTTATATTAAAGTCAAAATCGGTTTATAATGGTTCCAAAGGGTCTTATTTCGAAGATAAAGTGGGTATGGGTCGAAATCCTATCAACCAATAGGATTTAGACAAGTTTAGGTTATTATTTTAACCTTATCAATTAGATTTAACTCTAAGTTAAATAATTTAACTTTTACCGTGTCTTTTTTGTTTTCTTACACTATATGGTTAATACACTTACTATAACATGCCAAACGAACCCCAAATTGTTTATTATTAATATATATATCCTTATCTAAGTCATTTGGCCGAACCTCAGATTTTTAGGAATAAAATAACAATTAGTAATATAATATTTGATTTAAAAACTATTTTGTGTCAATTTTGACACTATTTGATATATGATTTTTGTGAAAGTCATAACAGAATTATATGTTCGATCCAAATTGATTAAATAAACACTAATATATCATAGTAACCTAGAAAATTAGTGGAATTCATATAAAGTCTCAAATTACATTTATTTTGGTGTTTATAACATCAATTATGTCAATATTTCATTAATAAGATAATTACTGCATCATCATTT
The DNA here is from genome assembly GCA_963277665.1 of Viscum album. Taxonomy (NCBI): domain Eukaryota; kingdom Viridiplantae; phylum Streptophyta; class Magnoliopsida; order Santalales; family Viscaceae; genus Viscum; species Viscum album. The sequence goes on from OY728145.1 coordinate 585,271,071, forward strand.
TGTCATAAATAAATTAAATTATTTAATGTCTAAAAATTATAAATAAAATGTCATTATGTAGGAAATCTTTTTAGCTTTCTATTTAATATTTATAGTCGAATTTATTTTATGTATAACACCATATTAAAAATGTTTTAGTTATTAAACTTTGATTTTAACTATTTTAACTATTTATTAAATAAAATAATATTAAATGTCATAATCAAATCCAAGTGGACCTAAATGGTCATATTATATTCATAAGGTTGTTTTTGGTCAAATTACACTTATCCAATAGAATTAGGACATGTGTTAGGGTAATAGTAATATCATATTTACCCTTAGTTACCCTATTTACTTTTAACTGTGGTAAAAACAGTAAAAAGTTACTATTCACCAAAAAATTATGTTCATCTCATTGAACCACATTTTAGTCCTTGATATTAACCGTTTCTCTCGGATTTTCGAAATTCCATTCACCGAAGCGGTAAAATTAAGTTTTATGCAAAATTCAGTTTTTAACCTACCACTTAGTGGTTTCACTATTCATCAAAAATTGAAAGTTTTCAGAAAAATACCAAAATTTCACCCTAGGCTAATTTCGGTATTCCGAATCCAAAAATGAAGTCCATTTTGAAAGATAAAATTTATAAAATTTCAAAAAGTGGTTATTACAATTCATAACGGCTAGTTTTAATAATATTTTAATAGCATATCGTTGTTTAGTGAAACTCGGTATTGCGTACGACGCAAGCTATCGAGGAAGGTCACGATTTCGTGTAAAGCAAGCCAAGCAAGTGTTGTGTAGAAAAAGATTCCTTTGATGATTTATATAACATAAAAGTCTCGGGTGTTACATTCTACCCCCCTTAAAAAGAATTTCTCCCTCGAAATTCGTCACTTTGTAACAAACAGATGAGGATACTTCTCCCTCATCATATCCTCAAGCTCCCATGTAGCTTCTTCAAGTTGGTGGTTCCTCCATAAAACTTTCACCAATCGAGTGGTCTTGTTTCGTAGGACTTTTTCGCTACGATCCAGAATCTATATCGGTTGTTCTTCATAAGAAAGATCTTTCTCCAGCGGTACAACTTCTGAGCTGAGTACATGTGAAGGATCAGGTATGTACTTTCTCAGGAGAGATACATGGAACACATCGTGAACTTGAGAGAGATTCGGTGGAAGCGCCAATCGGTAAGCTACCTTTCCAACACGATCCAGTATTTCGAAAGGACCGATATATCTAGGGCTCAACTTCCCCTTCTTTCCAAATCTCATAACCCTCTTCCAGGGAGATATTCGTAAGAACACTTTATCACCCACTTCAAACTCTAGGTCTTTTCTTCGGTTGTCGGCATAACTTTTCTGTCGACTCTGAGCTGCTCTTATGTGTTGTTGAATAGATCTGACCTTTTCTGCTATTTAATCAACGAGATCAGGTCCTAATAGCTTTCTTTCCCCAACTTCATCCCAGCAAGTTGGAGTCCTGCATTTCTTTCCATAGAGAGCTTCATAAGGAGCCATCTGAATACTGGAGTGAAAGCTATTATTATAAGAAAATTCCACCAAAGGTAGGTGTTGGTCCCAACCTCCTTTGAAATCCATAGAGCAAGCTCTCAACATATCTTCTAGGGTTTGAATTGTTCTCTCAGACTGACCGTCTGTCTGGGGATGATAAGCAGTGCTGAAACTCAACTCTGTATCCAGAGTATGCTGAAGACTTCGCCAGAACTTCGAGGTAAATCTTGGATCCCGATCAGATATAATAGAAAGTGGTACTCCATGAAATCTTACCACTTCCTTTACATATATCCTGGCAAGCTGATCTAGAGAGAAATCCTCTCTAATAGCAATGAAGTGTGCAGACTTTGTAAGACGATCAACTATGACCCAAATAGCATTATTGCCTTTGGATGTTTTAGGAAGTCCTGTGACAAAGTCCATAGTGATGTTTTCCCATTTCCATTCGGGTATGGGTAATGGTTGTAACATCCCCTTAGACTTTTGTCTCTCAGCTTTAACTTGTTGAAAAACCAAGCATCGAGAGACATATTCAGCAACATCTCTTTTCATGCCATCCCACCAGAAGTACTCTTTCAGGTCCCTATACATCTTCGTGCTTCCAGGATGAATAGAGAATGAAGAACTATGAGCCTCATCCAGCAGCTCCTTCTTTAATTCGGGGATTGGAGGAACACAAACCCGATTCCTGAACTTTATTATCCCATCACAATCAAGGTTGAATTCAGGAACATTTCTCACCTTCTTTTGTAACTCGACATCTTCTTTCTGTGCCTCTTTAATCTTTACATGTATAGATGGTTGAACATTCATTTGAGAAAGATAAGATTTTTCCCCTTCCATTATAATTCCAAGATCCATCCTTTGTAAATCCATAAATATTGGATCTTTTGTGATCCTCATCATGGATAAACTAGCATGGTCTTGTCGACTTAATGCATCTGCCACCTTGTTTGCTTTCCCAGGGTGGTAATGGATTGAGCAGTCATAATCCTTAATCAGCTCCAACCATCTTCTTTGACGCATATTCATCTCCTTTTGTGTGAAAATATACTTTAAACTTTTATGATCAGTATAAATATCACACCTTTCACCATAAAGGTAATGCCTCCAAATCTTTAATGCAAAGATTACCGCAGCCAACTCCAAATCATGTGTTGGGTAATTTTGCTCATGGATTTTCAACTGTCGTGAGGCATAAGTTATCACCATATCATTTTGCACAAGAACACACCCCAATACCTTCTTGGATGCATCACTGTAGATCACAAACCTTTCTCCACTACAAGGCAGTGTGAGCACAGGTGCACTGGATAACCTTATTTTCAACTCCTTGAAATTCTCTTCACATTCCTCTGTCCAAACAAACTTAACTCCTTTCCGAGTCAACTTGGTGAGTGGATTAGATAATCGTGAAAAATCCTTTACAAAACATCGATAATATCCAGCCAAACCAAGAAAACTTCGGATCTCAGTTACTGTTGTTGGTCTCGACCATCTTTCGATAACCTCTGTTTTTGCTGGATCCACAGATATCCCCTCTTTTGAGATTATGTGACCCAAAAATGCAACTTTTTGAAGCCAAAATTCACACTTGGTAAATTTGGCATAAAGCTTCTCCTTTCTCAGGGTCTTCAATATAATTCTCAAGTGATCTTCATGCTCTTCCTTGCTCTTTGAATAGACAAGAATATCGTCTATAAAGACTACCACAAATTGATCAAGATAGTCTCTAAAGACTCTATTCATTAGATCCATGAAGATAGCAGGGGCATTAGTAAGACCAAATGGCATCACTATAAATTCATAGTGTCCATACCTTGTACAGAAAGCCGTCTTTGGTATATCCTCCCTTTTGACCCTTAATTGATGATACCCTGAACGAAGATCAATCTTGGAAAAGTATTGAGCTCCGCGTAGTTGGTCAAATAAGTCATCAATGCGTGGGAGAGGATATTTGTTCTTGATAGTGATCTTGTTAAGTTCTCGATAATCAATGCAGAGTCTCATTGATCCATCTTTCTTCATAACAAATAGAACAGGTGCTCCCCAAGGTGACGCACTAGGGCGTATGAATCCCTTATCAAGATTCTCCTGGAGTTGCTTCTTCAATTCCTGCAACTCAATTGGGGCCATTCTATAAGGTGTCTTTGAAATAGGCAAAGCACCCGGTACGAGTTCTATTGAAAACTCAACTTCACGATTTGGTGGAAGACCCGGTAATTCTTCCGGAAAGACATCATCAAACTCCCGTACGATGGGCATATTCTTAATCGCGAGTTTCTCACCAACCATTTGAGATAAATAACCTTCATTTAGTGGAATCAATACCCATAAAATGGAAGAAATTTCCACTGGAAGGTTATGTTCATCCTTGCATTGATAGACGATCATAGATTGATCTGGAATATGAAATGTGACTTCCCTTCTTTGGAAATTGATATGAGCTCCGTATAAAGAAAGTCAATCCATGCCAAGAATCACATCAAATTCCACTATAGGAAGGATCACAAGATTTGCAGGAAGCACTTTCCCACAAACTTCGATCGGAGAAGAATTATAAACTTTTGATGCGATTGATGTGCCATTAGGTGTTGTCACAGCTAACTCAACATCTAATTGTTGAGGTAATACGGTGATACCCTTAGAAAATTCTTCAGAAATAAAAGAGTGGGTGGATCCAGAATCAAATAAAACATTTGCTACTTTAGAGTGGATGGTAAGTGTACCTTTCACCACTTCGTTATCGTACTCCACATCGCTGATAGAAATTGCATGTGACTCTCCTTTGTCTTTAGCCTTAAGAGTTTGTTAACGTCGACCATCATCATCAACCCTTGGATTTAGGCATTGATTGGCATAATGCCCCATCTCCTTGCACTTGAAACATTGAAGTGTAGTAGGTTCATTCTGTGTATCCCTTCCTTTGTTTGCATCATTAGACATCTTCTTCCCATTATCGCGACATTCAAATGCCCGATGACCTTCCTTTCCACATTTGAAACATTTACTTGTCCCTTTAAGACAACTCCCTCCATGTTTCTTTCCACACTTTGAGCATAAGGGAAAGCTCATCTTCTTTTCAGTGTGCTCTTTAGATTTTTCTTTGAATTCCATTTTCCTCTTATTATCAAACCCATATGACTGATGGGTTACTCCAATCTCCATCTCGACTTTGAGAGAACATCGAACGATTTCCTCGTAGCTATTGAAGTCCCTTATGGCTAACGCCCTTCGAAGACTTGGTTTTAAGCCACTAAAGAATCGATCGATCTTACTCTCAGGTTGGATAATAATACCAGAAGCGTACCTTGCAAGTCTTGTAAAATTTTCTTCATAGGTACCAACATATTCATCATCCCTTTGCTTCAGTTCAAGAAACTCTTTCTCCGTCTTTGTTCGGAGAATACGAGGGAAGTACTTATTGAAAAATAAGTTCTTGAACTCGTCCCATTCCATGGACTCAATTTCATCCCTTTGCCTCGTATTCTTAATAAGATTCCACCATTGATCAGCATCTCCTTCCAAACGATACACTGCTAGGATGACTTTATCATGTTCAGAACATTGAAGAACTGAAAATATATTTTCAGTAGTACTAATCCATTTTTCAGCAACTAATGGATCAGTAGACCCGTTGAAAGAAGGTGGACGCTGCCTCATGAAGGATTCAACAGAATGTTGCTCCTTCCTTTGCTCGTTTGGAAGTCCTGCATGATTCATAGCTTGAGAAAGTTGTGTGAGCATGGCTACAAGATTTTTCATTCCAGCTCCCATATCGTTTGGTTGCTTAGGGGGACAATCATTGCATTTCCCATCGCATTCCGCATTAGCACGGTTCCTTCGGGTTCCAGCCATTAACTAAAACCAAGAAGAATAGTGTGAGAAACACTAATTATAATAGGAAAACCACATAATTCAAGAATAAAATTGTCACGCTTAAGGTCTTATCCTAGGTTATTCAGGGCCATTTCTAAAACACTAAGATTGTGTTCTATGCTTAGACTTATTCTTAGGGTTCTTACTAAGGCTTTCACATCCTAGTTTCCAAAGGTTGACTATACCTTTCCTCTGATACCAACTATAACGACCCATACTTTACATACATTTTTAATACTTCAAAATTGAAGCACACTTATTACAACATATGACAAAACCACAAAGGACCGTATAGGTATAGTGTCTTTAGAAACTGGGAAACATAAACAACTAGTTCATAAATCTTCTACAGTGTCTCCCATTTATTTCATCATATCTAGGGTCCCTTTTAGCATATTCTACTTAATATCCATCTTCCTAACCTGGGGAAAAGAAAACATAAAAGGGTGAGCTCAAATGCTCAGCAAGGGAAAATAAAGGAAATAAAAATCATATCATATCTTTTTGAAAATCATAACCTGCAAAAGAGATCATAATATCTTAACATGGAACCAATCATAGAAGTGAAAATGAGATCCCCATAATCAAAACATGAAACTTGAAACTTTGTGGCATGCACACATAATCATGGAAAATCATTTCTTGTTAGTCATGACTCATTGCCAAGACTATCTTAGTGGAAAAAGTCCCTTTCTGAACCGAGTCACCCTCGTTCCAGTCCTGTTTCACTGAACCGGTATAACCTACCGTTCCAGCCATGTCTATCTCATGAGATATAAAATCTTTACCCAATGCATTGGAGGGAGATATAGGTCCCACCCATCTTATAATTAATCCTTTCTTATGTGTGCCACATAATCATAAATCATACATCATCGCATAACACATGTAACAAAAATGGGATTCTTGAAACATCATGACATCATAAAACAAATCATATAAGGTAAATGACTTCATAAAAATAATTCCCTCACAACATAATCAAATCAATGTAATAATAGGGATAAAAACAAAACACTTTATTATCTTAGATGGAAAATAATTTTGATAAAACACTTGAACTCCATTCTTGAGGAAAATATCCTTTCTTCATTAAAAAAACATTTTTCCTTTCTTAACATGTCATACAACTTTAAACTAAAAGAAGTTGATTAAAAATAAACTTGAAAACTTGTAAAGGAAGCTTCTTGGAAATAATGTTTTAAAAATCCATTCATGCCGTATAAGTTAAAAAAAACATTCTTCTCGTACTTTTGTCGGAAAAGTCAAAAAGTACCTCGTATAAAAAACGACAAAAGATTCCTTTCATATTCTTTACTAAAAACTCACCGAAGGGTAAAATTGGATTTAAACTATTGTAAGTGTATGGAAACAATATTACATATTGAGGGAACATGGATGTGGATGATAAAATACACCCCAGTAAATACTTACAAATAAACAATCTCGGATAAAAATGAGATTGTGATATTTCCCTTACCTTTGGTCCGATTTGCTTTGTATGTGTCCGAAGTTCCTGTATAATGGTTTAAATAATGTTATTGACTTATTCCAGAATCATACATATTGATATGATATCATATATGGTCATATTCTTAGCTTCTTGTTAGTAATATTTCATTGTTACTTGTTACTCGGGTCTTTATTGCCTTTTGTTCTTATGCGTGTTTTTCCGAATAAATTCTTATTCTTCTTTTAAGGTTATAGATACCTTATATACAGAATGGTATTAGTGTAACATATATCATATTTATTCATTCAATTCATTTATATAATTACTATGTAATGATGATCATGTAGAACGAGTCGCATCACATCGTGGAGACAGTATTCCGTACGTACGCACGAGTGATGATATCGTTCCTATGATCATGGAATTGTATTGGAGTATATGTATATTATTTCATTATCAATATTACTTATAAAAATCATAAATATTTACACATTACACCATTATACCCATCCTTGTAAGGTGATGGTGGAAAATAGATTACACCACGGCGTGGAGACGGTATTTCGTACGTACGCACGCGCGGTGATTTCATTTTTCCGTAGGATGGATAGAAGGTGAATTAGGGTTGTTTAATATTTATAATAACATATCAGTATGTAAGTAATACTGATGTTGTTACTTTATCATGAAACAACTAAATAAGAAGAAGTTGAAGAAGAAAGAAATTGAAAAGATCGGTAATGGATATTTCCTCTTCTTTGGAACGCTTCTTTGAATCCTCCACTTAGGGAACTAAGATTGGTCTTTGAAGAAGACCAGGACCTCTAGGATTATTCTAGGGAAGTGGAGAGGAGAATATGGCAGGGGTTGGCCGAGCTTGAGTGCTCAAATTGGTGTGAGGAGGAGGGGGAGGAGGTGCCCTTTTATAAGGGAGGAGAGGGGCACCTTAGGAATATCTCAAAATATTATTTTATATTAAAGTCAAAATCGGTTTATAATGGTTCCAAAGGGTCTTATTTCGAAGCTAAAGTGGGGATGGGTCGAAATCCTATCAACCAATAGGATTTAGACAAGTTTAGGTTATTATTTTAACCTTATCAGTTAGATTTAACTCTAAGTTAAATAATTTAACTTTTACCGTGTCTTTTTGTTTTCTTACACTATATGGTTAATAAACTTACTATAACATGCCAAAAGAACCCCAAATTGTTTATTATTAATATATATATCCTTATATAAGTCATTTGGCCGAACCTTAGATTTTTAGGAATAAAATAACAATTAGTAATATAATATTTTATTTAAAAACTATTTTGTGTCAATTTTGACACTATTTGATATATGATTTTTGTGAAAGTCATAACAGAATTATATGTTCGACCCAAATTGATTAAATCAACACTAATATATCATAGTAACCTAGAAAATTAGTGGAATTCATAAAAAGTCTCAAATTACATTTATTTTGGTGTTTATAACATCAATTATGTCAATATTTCATTAATAAGATAATTACTGCATCATCATTGTGTCATAAACAAATTAAATTATTTAATGACTAAAAATTATAAATAAAATATCATTATGTAGTAAATCTTTTTAGCTTTCTATTGAATATTTATAGTCGAATTTATCTTATGTATAACCCCATATTAAAAATGTTTTAGTTATTAAACTTTGATTTTAACTATTTTAACTATTCATTAAATAACATAATATTAAATGTCATAATCTAATCCAAGTGGACCTAAATGGTCATATTATATTCATAAGGTTGTTTTTGGTCGAATTACACTTATCCAATAGAATTAGGACATGTGTTAGGGTAATAGTAATGTCATATTTACCCTTAGTTACCCTATTTACTTTTAACCGTGGTAAAAAAAGTAAAAAGTTACTATTCACCAAAAAATTATGTTCATCTCATTGAACCACATTTTAGTCCTTGATATTAACCGTGTCTCTCGGATTTTTGAAATTCCATTCACCGAAGCGGTAAAATTAAGTTTTATGCAAAATTCAGTTTTTAACCTACCACTTAGTGGTTTCACTATTCATCAAAAATTGAAAGTTTTCAGAAAAATACCAAAATTTTACCCTAGGCTAATTTCGGTATTCCGAATCCAAAAATGAAGTCCATTTTGAAAGATAAAATTTATAAAATTTCAAAAAGTGGTTATTACTATTCATAACGGCTAGTTTTAATAATATTTTAATAGCATATCGTTGTTTAGTGAAACTCGGTATTGCGTACGACGCAAGCTATCGAGGAAGGTCGCGATTTCATGTAAAGAAAGCCAAGCAAGTGTTGTGTAGAAAAAGATTCCTTTGATGATTTATATAACATAAAAGTCTCGGGTGTTACAGTTTCCCACTTGAATGATGTTTTCGTTTACTGTTTCACCTTTAGATATTTTTACTAGTATTTCTTATTTTTAAATACATGCATGATTTTTGTCTTAAAATGTTTATCACATGGAATATTAATGGGTGGAACCCTATTGGGCTTAGGTAAACACCCTACATAAACCATTGTGTGTAAGTAAACATGATAATGTTTGACACGTGTAAGGGAAAGGTACTTGGAGATGACAGTTCTGATTGTTAGCTTCTTTTTTGGGTGAGGTGTTGTGGAGAAGGCTTTGGGTTAATGTCCCCTTGCATTGTGGTGGTTTTTATGTTAGACATGAATTTACTTTTGAATTGTGGCCCTCTTTGGTGTTTCTTAAAACTATGTAATTTAGTTTAGAATTTTTGTTAAGACTTTTTAGTTGTAATTGTTCAGATTTAGTTTATTTATTATTATTGTTTTTTTAATGTTTCTAAAATCTGGAAAATAATTATCAAAAACAAATTTATGATACCCAGACACTTGTGCCAGCCTATAGGGATGGGGAATTCCCTTCTAGTTATTCCAAAAAATTGGGTCTGGTGCCGGTTTCGATGGAAACTAGATCTAGTTTGTGAGAAAATGGTATCATCGGATGGTTTAGCTCATTGGGTCATATTATTTGGGATGTGTCTGGTTATACATTAGCTAGTACTATTGAGGCTCGAAGTTCTAGTTGCGAGAAGGGTTCCTATACAATATCTATTTTGGTATTCCTTGAGTTGTGATGGGATATTGGGATTTTTGTTAGACTTCACTTCCAGGTGAGACGTGCGGGCTGAAGACTGCATGTGAAAATTGGGTGGGGGTGAATTAGTTTATTTTTTTGTTGTGATGAGTTTTATTAATTATATATGGAGTTATTGATGAAATTTTACTTAATTTTTTACTAATGTTTTCTATTCTGACTATTTCATTTTTTAGCAACCTACCTTCCCAGACAGCACCCATGCACCCATAGGAGGATGTTGGAGAGAGTTCTACCTCAACGCTTGACCAATGTTTGGAGGAAGCTATTGTCCGAGATGTAAAAGCTCTAGGATAGGAAGAATATCCTACTCCTCCACCAATAAGAGAAGATGAGTCGTGTCCTAGGAAGGAAAAATCCCATGATTTTATGAAGAAAAAGCCTCCTACATTCCAAGTTAGCACAGAGTCCAAGGAAGAAGAGGAGTTCCTTGATAAGATATATTGCATGTTTGAGTTCCTTAACACACCTGAGGAGGTAAAGGTGAAATGTGCCTCATTTCTATTAGATGGTCCCAGTTGCAGGTGGTGGGAATTTATTCCTCAATGATGGAAGCATGAATAAATGAGATAGAAGGACTTCAAGGATGCCTTCAACGATTAGTACTATCCTAAAGACATGGCTTATGACAGATCCTGTGAGTTTATGGAACAGTTACAGGGGGACCAATTAGTGACAGAGGATGCCAACTGCTTCACCAATATAGTCTGATATGCACCTGAAATGGTATATAATGAGAAGTTAATGGCCCAAATGTTCAGGAGGGGTTTTCAGGCGTAGATCTATTCAGATGTATTCATGTTCAAGATGAAGAACTATACAGATGTATTTGATCGGGATTATATAGTGGAGACTGATTTCAAGGTAATGTCTTGTTTCTCTAAGATAATATCAGTGATGGGAAGTGATATTTCGTCTGAGAAGAAAAGGAATCGAGAGGAGCAAGGGATGAAGGTAGCTGTTATTTCAGGACATACTCCCAGGATGTTCTCTTCTGTGGATTCAAATGCATGTTTATTCATGTTCCCCTAGTACCATAGTCCATGACACACCATACCTACATTTAGATCTCCTCCAAGGCCTTGTAATCAGTATGGAGCTATGGGGAACGTTTCATGATTTTTCAAGATAACTTGTAAACTATAGAGTAGTTCAGGATCAATGGCTTCTAGGGGTGTGTCTGTTCATCCAGAGGTTTCTAGAAATGTGGTATCTTTTATTAGTGGCCATGGCAGTAGGTCTATATTACTTTATAGGTATAGCCAATATAGGGATGATCCATAGGAGAGAATCTATTCTCAAGAAAAGACTAGGAATCTCTATGTTCTGCATCGGGCAACAGTGGGATCAGATGCAGGGCCTTAGATAGTTTGATGTACGATTTTTATTTAATCTTCTTTAGATCATATTTTCTTTGAAACTAGAGATACTATTTATTTTATGTCTTCCTGTATTGTGCACCTACTAAATATTCCAACTGTGTTGATGTCTTTTGTGATTGAGTTAGTGACGTCATCTAGTAAGAAGAAGAAGCAGTGTCTTAGGTGCATGTTGTGCGGGCTTACCATGCTAGGGGTTGAGATCTAGTGGGACATCCTATTTTTGAATATAAAACTTTTCAATGTAATCTTTGAAATGGTTGGATTGTTTATTTTTAGTGCATATCAATTTTTATAGGTTGTGGGTGAGTTTAATTGATCCTTATGGTAGTACTGAAGTTTTTTCGTGGGGAATGGGATCATGGGTTGGGTCATTTGGGACCTTCAGTAATTGAGTTAAGGAGTTATGTATTCTAGTTATTACCGCTTGTGCCAGAGGATGATGTTCATGCTCCTGAGAGTAGATTACCTCATGTAGTGGATGAGTTCCTAGAGGAATTTCTAAATGATTTTTCAGGCTTTCCCCAAGAGCAGGATCTGGAGTTCTCTATTGATTTGGCATAAGGAACACAATCAATAACTATTCCCATGTATCGTATGGATCCCACCGATTTGAGGAAATTATTGTTAAAACAATATGATTTGGAATCCAAATGATTCATTCACCCAATCGTCTCTCCTTGGGCCACTCCAGTTATTTTTGTGAAGAAGGCCAATGGGTCCCTCCGGTTGTGCATTGATTACCATAGCTGAAATAGCTGACCATAAAAACGATATCCTTGTCCCCAATTAGATGACTTCATTAATATGTTTAAGGGGGGAACATGTTTTTATAATATAGACTTGCATTCAGGAAACCACCATGTCATGGTGAGATAGAATGATATCCTGAAGAAATATTTCTGAAGTAGGTATGGCCACATTGAGTACTTGGTCATTCCCTTCAGAAATCCCAATGCTCTAGTGGTCCTTATATAACTCATAAATAAGGTTTTCAACTGGTATGTCACGTTCTTCCTCGTTGTATTCTTGGACGGCATCCTATTTTACTCTGGATCTGGTGAAGAGCATGAGCGTCTTCTTCATATTGTGTTGGGCACTCTATGGGGTCAATGAATTTATGAAAAGTTGTCCATGTGCACATTTTGTATCTGGGAAGTGATGTTCCAAGGTCATTTTATCTCGAAATAGTGGTTGTAGTGGACCTTGATAAGATCAGTGTAGTTATGTAATTAGAGCAGTCAAAGAAAGTGTTCAAGATCAGAAGTTTCCTTAGCTTGGCAGGTTATTGTAGGCAGTTTGTTTAGTATTTCACATGGATTTCTTTGCTCATGGCCATGCACACCTGGAAGGGGGTGATGTTTGGGTGGGGCCCATAATTTCATGTATATTTCGAGGAGTTGAAGTGATGGTTCAATACCAGCCACTTGTAGATCTATTGATAATCTAGAAAGGGCTATGTGGGGTATTGTAATGCTTTAGGTATGGATCTCAGGTGAATTCTTATGCAGGGTGATGAAATAGTGGTGTTTGGATCTCTCCAACTCCGACCACAAGAAAATAAATTTCCTAACCCATGAGTTAGTGTTGGAAGGGGTTATTCATGCTTCTAATACATGGCATCCCTACCTATTCGGGGAGAAATTTTTTGTCTACTCTGATCATAAAACCTTAGCCTATATCTTCTCTCAAAAGGATTTAAATCTAAGTAAACACTATTGGATAGAGTGTTTATAGGTGTTCCATTTTGATATCCTCTATACCCCGGGCAAGGGTAATGTGGTGGCTGATGAATTGAGAAGGAGAGAACCAGTGCAGGTTTTGAGGAAGTCCAGTAATGAGTGAATTCTAATGGGGCTCTTTTAACAGATGCACTTGGGGACCAAGTAGCATAGCGTAGGTGTGTTCTTGGTGACCGTTTAGTAGACTCCATTTCTCTTAGAGTTGTTTTGGTAGGAGCAACCCAGTGATTATTTATGTTAGTGGTTGATTAGTTTCTTCAGGGCTATGATACATCTTCTGATTGGTCTTCATCGATCGAGGGCATGTTGTGCTTCATGGTTCGTTCAGTGGTGATGTTGTATTTGAGGAAGGTGGTTATTAATGATAGCCACCATTCTCAATGGACTATTCATACTGGTGGTACCAAAATGTATTATTAGGTTCATCAGCAATTATGGGGGCCATGTATATGGTGGGATATAGTTGATTATTCATAGAGGTGTCCCACATGTTATTAGGTGAAAATGAGGCATAAAAGGCACTATGGTTTTCTTCATCCGTTACCCATTCCTACGAGGAAGTGGGACAAGGTCTCCATGGATTTAATTATTTACTTACCTCATACACCTCAAGGATATAATGTTATTTGGGTAGTTATTGATCATATGTCCAAATCATCCCACTTCATTCTGATCTGAGATACAACCAAAGCAGAAGAGCTAGGTTCATTTTATATCCTAGATGTGGTAATTCATCATGGAGTGACATCAGCATTTGTCTCAAATAAAGACTACCATTTCACCTCTTGGTTATGGGATGGTCATAAAAAGTCCTTGGGGTCACAGATTAAGATGAGTATGACATAGCATCCTCAAACCATTGTCCAAAGGGAGTGGGAAAACAATATTTTAAAAGACATTCTATGTTCTTGTGTCTTGGACTTCGGATGTTCGTGGGATATCCATTTATGATTGGTTGAGTTTTCTTATAGTAATAGTTACCAATAATCGATTTTAATGGTTCCTTTTGAGGTTCTCTATGGTCAGTCAAGTCAGTCCCCTTATGTTCATCTCAGGTATGGGAGACCTCACTCTTGGGGTTGAGCCTTGTGAAAGAGACAACAAAGAAGGTCATGTTTATCATGTAGAAGTTATTAATATCTCAGATTTTCCCCAAATATTATGTTAACCATACACATCAAAAAATTGAGTTCTCTATGGGTTATCGTATATTCTTGAAGGTGTCCCCAAGTTTGGGTCATCGTCGTTTAGGAATATAGGGAGAGCTAATGAAAATATATGTTAGACCTTTAGAGATCACCTAGTTGATTTTAAAGATAGAATATAATTCAAATTTACCCTCTTAGTTGGTATTGATACACGATGTATTCCATGTCTCTCAATTGATGAAATACAACCTGAATCTGTCCCATGTGTTGAATTGGGAAGAGTTGGAAATAGATCCTGATTTGTCGGTGTTTGAGCGACCAGTACGAATAGTGGATTCGTAAGATAAGGATATTTGGGGAATGTCTAATCCATTTGTCTAGGTCATTTGGACGGAAAGGAATGATGTGCATGAGACATAGGAGCATAATTAATGGGTTGAGCAATAATAACCTTTCTTGTCTTTTGTTCAAGATTCCGGTTTAATTTTCGAGGAGGATTGTTTTTTATAGTGGGAATAATTTTCACATACATGTCCCTGTTTTAGTTATTTTTATCACATATTATTATAATAACTTTCCCCACTAGGTTCCCCTTGATTGTTTGAAGAAAATGATTTTTTTGATAGCCAGAACATGACACATAGTTTGACCACTTGGTTTATTAAACCGTGCAACCAAACCGTACACAAGTGTCCATGTCATTATTTTTTTTGTTGTTCCATGTTTTCTCTTCTAAGAATAAATCTAGTTCACACCTTTATTCTCCCATTCAATCCTTACAACCATAGAAGGCTTCCAAGATCCCTAAACTTCTCTTGGAAGTGATTTTTATGGGGATTTTTGTAAGGAAACTTCAGGATTTCTCAAGTAAGTGACTCCTCTTTTGTGTTTCTAATATTTACTTAGTGTTTGATCCCTCCTCCTTGAAGTTCTAGTGTGGTACCTCCTATGATGGTATCTATTTATAGGTGTTAGATATACCATAGGGAAATAAGTGGGTAAATTTTTCATTTATTGCAAGAAGACCTCTAATAAGAAATAAACCTGAAGTTAGAATTGAAGGTGATCCTAAGGGATCCATGAATGAATAGGTTGATCTTGAAGGACTGCTTGAAAATTCCATTTCTATGTGACCTCTTGTATACAAACATTTTTCATATACTATAATTGATCCAATAGATATAGTAACTCAACCTGACTTAAATGTTTTTGGTAAAAAACTGATGATTGAGTTTCCAAAGTGTGTAAGTAATCAATCCCCTCTTTTGACAAAGCTTAGTGAGGAGGATGCTCATTATTTTATTGAGATGTTAATTCAGAATATAAAATAGATGATGATGCATCTTGTTTAGGAGATATTTATTGATAATAAGAGGATAAGTGTTGAACAATAAATTATCAAGTATTTGGTAGAGGAAATTAAATATAACTTTAAAGATTATTTGGCTAGAATTCTCAAAATGGTCGGGGATACTTCCTCAGATTCTTCAAATGATGTTGTTTCTCCTCTAGTGTATGGTTTTGATCTATTGAGATCATTTATAAGAGTTGAGGTTAAAGATTTTTCTTCGAGTGCTTCATGTAGTATCTCAGACCATCCCCATGATACTTTAATAAAAATTTGGTATAATTAAAAATCTGATCTCAAGATGATTTCCATATATTCCCAAGATTTTCTATAATGAAAAAGAGAGTATTATCATGTCCATAAAGTTTTATCTATCTCAGATTTATTCTGATCATTCTATGGATGACAATTTTAAAATTCATGGTTGTGAATTTGAGACCGCTTCCTGTGACTCAAGCCATGAAAGAGCAAGTCAGATAGCTCAAGGAGATAACCCCAGTATTGAACTATTTCATGGAATAATAATCTAATTTCGTTAGTGCAATGTAAATTTCTAGTTATATTATCATGGATTTCATCAATATCATGAATTCATTTCATCATTATCATGTACAAGTAGTGTTTACTCAATATACTATTCTAATTACTCCACTATTAGTGATTCCCTTGTACCTCTTCCATATAGTTTTAAACGTTTTCCTATGGAAATTATGCAAGATGTGATCTAGATCAGTTCAGTTTTTGTTTTGGAAGATTGTCTAATTCAGTCTCTCCTTGGTTATTCTCCTAGTGCTCCCTCTACTCTATCTTAGGCTGATCGTGCTGACTCGGCTAAGGAGCAAGAAATGTCCAAAGATAAAGGCAATGAATCAATGGCTCCCTCTTCCAAACCTTAACCTTTATATTTTTTTTCATAGACTACACTATCATTGATGGGATCTGAATTCTAATATTTTTTTTCTCATAATAATGAATTTCTTTCTTATTTATTATTTTGTATGTTTACTCTTCAATACATTTAATATTTTATACTTTGTTTTTTCTCTCTACCTTTACTATATTTCATTTCATATTATTTACCTTTTTTATAATCCCTAACTATAGATAATTATTATCACATATGTGTATTTATATATTTTATGGAATTATATTTACCTTGTATATCATGTTAAAATTTTTGTACTACCTTTGATTAATTGTTTTCACTTTTTAATATTCCATTGATTCAATTATTTGTGATCATTAAGAAGGGCAAGATTGTTGAACTTATAGTTTTATTGAGTACAAAATCATGATTCTAATAACAATAATGAATTCCATGTGTTCCTGTAATAAATATTTATTCTGATAACATGTGATACATCCATTTATGTATGAGAAACCATTGAGTGAGACACCGTTGTCCATGACACACCACTAGCTTAAAAATCTCTAAGATTTAGATACCATCAGGACATCACACCATCGTACTATCATACCACAAGACTGTGGAATTGAAAAAGTGTGAGACATTATCGGTCAACACACCTCCAAGATATCATGCTGATAGAATGAAACTGTGGCTAAATATGAGATTCTTCTAGATGAGGAACCATCAATGACACATCGGAAGACTCATATCTCTAACACTGCTAGAATTGTCTAAGTCTGAGACACCATCAGACCGTACAACATTAATTAAAGAACCACCATCGTACTGAAAATTTGCTAAGTCTAAGAAACCTTCTATGTCATACCGATAGATCTTCACACTGCAATAGATTGACACAACTAGATCTTGATACCCCCATAATTTGATATTTCTAGATCTTAATACATCATCACTATTTTTATTATTTAACTTATTTTGAATTACATTACTCTAATGGATATATTCCTAGAATTTAATTCTATTTACTATTTTAATGTTTTTCATTTAAATTTTAGATATGAAGCATGTTATAATGAGCGGTGTGAGGAAGCAGCTGATTTTGATGTCCCTACTGCTAATGATAAAAGTGGAGCACACTACCTCATGAAAAATAGGCACATAGTCATATAGAGGGAAACATGAAGAATAGAATGAAAATTGTTGGTAGAAAGAGCTCATGATTCACTAAATATCTGAGAACTAAAGATATGAACCTCATTGAAAATATTGAGAGCTCATATATTGTGAATTCTTGACTAAGGAAGCCAAATATTATTACATAAAGTGCATTCCTCCAGTTAGAAAACAAGAGTTGGGAAAATCATTTTTCCTAATGATTTTGAAAGAACCCGACAAAGGCTTAATAGCTCATTCAAAAATAGTGTCACAAGCTATATTGCAATAGATTGAGCAAATATAAACTATAAAATATTATATTTCTCAATTCTATTTATATTTATTACTTTTTTAGTAGTGTGTTCTATAATTGATTTTATGTATGCACACTGTCTCCTGCAATAAACTGAAAGATAAATTATATCTTATCAACACTCTTATTATTTGTTTCTTCAACCGATAAATGTGGTAGAGGTATTTGTGTTGCCTGTTTCATTCTAATCCCACACATAACTATGGAAGAGGTCATGTGTGACCTGGATAGTTATAGACTGTTTTATAAACCTGATACTAGAATTGGATCATTAAGATAATTTTATATAAACTTCTTGGTGGTGGGGGATCACTAATTAGATAGGACTAAGTCTCTACTTGAGATTGAACCACTTTTATTAAATCATTCCATTGTGAGTTTTAATTTTTGTTTTATTTTATATTTGCTTTAGAACTAATTTTTTTTGTCTAAATAACAATTTATGTTCTGATAGTTTGTTTTAATTTATTTTCATATAGTATTTTGATAGAATTAATTGATTTCAAAGTATTCAATAATATTATATATTAGTCATTGGAGACCTAATTAATTTGTAGTGAAACCTTTATAGTGATTAAGATATATATCATACTACTTATTTTGACAATTTTTCCCATATTAAAAAATTTGGGGGATTTCAAAATAATAAATTTTTAAAAGAAATTTTGATTGGGTACTCAATTAAACCGCATCTTGAGATAATATTTCCAACAAACAAGAATCAATAAAAATAAATATATTTTAATATTTATTTAAAAATTAATATTTTTAACAAAAATTATGAAAACACCAAAGGATAATTATTACAACCTGATTTCAAAAATGATTTTTTTCAAATAAATTTTATAGGTTTTTGATATTATTTATATTATTTATTCATAAAAATTTTTATCCACTTTTATGAAAAATATATTTTTAAAACATGTAACATAATTAAAATTTTTACTTGATTTTTATATGTATATTATAATTTTAAAAAATTATTCCTCCAATTAATTAAACCAATTTATGACTAGTTGATAATAAGATACTATATTAGAATTAGTCTTGGATCAAGGTAATGTGTGTCAAATTCTTTAGATGATATTAAATTTATTTTAATAGAAATATATCATCAAATCTAAAGGTGTTACATTAGAAACCGCTTAAATAAATTTCACCTTCATAACATTATATCAATAATCAATGGATCAATATTTGAAAACACCTTTTTTGAAAACCCACATCATATAGAGGTATAATAAAACAACCATTGAAAATGGGAAGTGGGAAATGTAAAAATTACCTTAAACGACACATAACTAGGTTAAAAAATAAGGATAACATTTGTCAAAAGTTAATATAAACACATAGAGGAGAAGTATAATATCGATGGAGTTATATAGAGTTAAATAGAATATGGTTATGATATATTTAGTGATTGAAAAACCATAAATCTGTGAGGATTTAAATAGCCATCAGTTAATTAGAAACAAACATAAGAGAATAGAATTTATATTCCATGATCCTTTTCCTATATTATTTTACAAATCATATAAAAATTCCAAAAACCTAAAAAAATAAATCCAAAAATTATGGATTATTTCTTATCCATACATAAGTCAAACATCTATGTTGGAATCTAGGGTAAAGTTGTTCATTTTAACAAAAACTAAATGATATCTTTATTCAAAATAACTGTATTGATTGAAAATTCATTCCTCAAAGTGTTAAGGGATGATTCAATTAATATGAAAAATATAAAATAGTTTATAGTTCTAGAATCTGATAAAGAATGTGTTTTGATCAATGTGCATATTCTTGGAACTCTGGGGGTTTCAACATTGGAAGTAGTAATTTTATAATCTTATAATTTATCCAATTTCATTTTTATGGTAAATTATCTTTACCCATAAGGAATTAATATATGTATTTCCCTATATCTATATATATGAAATAATAAACATTAGGTACTTATTTATTTCACTTAAAATCATATTCCGTCATGAATTCCACTCCACACTTAAAACAAACTCTTATTCACCTCAGGAAAGTACTAGGGTTATTCTTTCCATAATTATCACTTGTGGGATGTTCCATCATTAACTTCATTTCATTAATCTCATATATTTTTTATTGGTACTCATTATTCCTCTTATTCTAATTAATTTACTTGGAAATATATGACTTGGGGAATTATTTCTATATCCTCATGGAACTTGATACCATCTATTCATATCAAAAATAAATGTTTGAGGGGCTATTTACCTTAGGAGGATTATCATTATCCCATAAAAGAAATAGTCAATTTTATTTCTATATTATATTTGTAGTATATATACCAACTTTATAATTTTTTAATCTTGTCATCATTATGAGTAAAACATTCTTCTTCTGCCTATGGTATATTGAGTAATTGACTTTCCATATCGTATTTTTTCTCATAAATATATTATTTTTTGATGAATATATCCATAAAAATATTCCATTCCATTCTATCAATATCATAACACTATTTTTTATTCTTAATCAAGGACAATAATTAATCAAAATCTTCATTGAAATAATTAAATTCTAGTATAAAATTTTCCTTTTCATTACTCCACAAAGACAAAAATATATTCTCTAGGGACTTGATCCATTTGTCTTCTATCAATGGATTTTAATTTCTAATAAAGTATGGACTATTATATCACATTAAATTTGATCAAATCAAGGAATCACGTTGTAATGAAATAGGATTTTCCATAAATGTATGGTTATTTGTCATAACCTGGCCCATCTATCCTAATACAATACAAATCTTCTCTACTCCAACACAATTCATGTTAACTCCTTCATGAGGGGAATTCTTAAATTTATTATGGATGTTGAAATTATTTCCATTAATTATTCTAGATTCCATTTCTACACAATTGAATATACTAGAGTAGGTCAAAACATTATGAACATTAGTTTATAATTTCAAAACATGTTAAACACCAGAAATAAATTGATAATTTATGCATAAATTATCTTAGAACCATCTCTAGGTTTCCATGGAGATATCTTCCAATCATAAATTTTTTTAAAATATTTCATAAGTTTGCAATAATAATTTGAATTAACAAAATATTATACTCTGATAGTGTTGCAGAATGTAAACATTATTGTCCCATTCATTATACACTAGAATGATGTCCTAAATATACTCGAATAACTCTCATTGGGATTCTTACCCCAAGATTCATTTATTCCAAAACCAATAAAACATGTAGTATCTATAGTGAGATTTATTATAAGGAAAACCATATATTAACTAAGTTACCAAAAAGTTTTTGATATTATTCTATAATTAGATATATCCTCAAAGTATTTCACAGGGTTGTGTTTCTTAATCTCTATTTACCTAAATCTTGTTCCAAAAAATTCTACTAAAACTGCTCTTATATCACCAATACATATCCAAAACCCAGAAGCACTGAGATAGTGGATACATTATTATATCAGGACTATATACATGTAATCATATCTCAGAAAACTGTAATAGTCTTAGTAAACTATAGAAATAATTTTATGTCACATTATATTGGAAACATAAAATAAAAAATAGTATTTTTATTTATAACAACATTTTTTCCTTCTAGAATATCGTTGTATGTCAATTATAAAACAATTACTTGAATAATTGGGAAAGGAATCATAAGAAATGGGTGAGTTGAGATACTCAGTATGGGAATTCATACATCAGATTCTATCATTAAATAAATAATAAATGAATAGTATGTAAGGAATAAATAATGACCAAATAATGAAAATAAATAATCAGATTATCTTGACACATATACATGGGTGATATAATTGTTCAAATAATAAAATGGAAATCAGTAATAGGTTTCTTAATTAAATAATGAATAATGTCAAATATCATAAACTATTCATTCAGGCCTCATGCTAAGACATATTACTTAAATGGATAAGGTCGTGATGAAGTACCCATCAGGTAATGTCTAATGAGTCACATTAATGCATCGAGGGGCTATGTAATTTAAGGTCCCACTCATCATATAATAAGTCCAATTCGTTCATGACATGAATAAAAAATAAAAAATAATCATCATGTCTTATAATAGTTAAATGTTTGTATTAGAAAAAATGAATATGAAATTTCAATACTTTCCTTAGTCAAAATGATCATAAACCATATAGAGAAATATTATAGATGGTATCATTACTATATAAACATATTAAATAATACAATTTATGCATTGAAATTAACATTGATGAAAATACATTTAAAAGATCACATGATTATTTCTTGAATACGGTTTTCATTTATAAATCCCTTATTTGAAATTTTTAATTTTGGAAAATATTCAAGACAAAAATTTCTTTGAAAATAAACACGGAATCTTGAAAATTAAACTTCAACGAAACTATTATCCCTGATGATGGGGATTTTAATTTGAGCTATGTACATTTAAAAAAAGATTCTTTTCACACCCTTGGTAAATATAATCTCAGTTGGAAAATGAAAAGAAGATTCATATTAAATGTTTTTATAATAACAAATATTAACTTAAAATGAAATTTTCAAATCATTATAGAATTTCATAAATGTTCTTGAAAACATTTTCAAGAAAATATTGATTTGGAAGAAAAGAATTCCCAACTGAACGAATATCGTATCAGGTCCCCTTAAAAGAATATTTTACATCCTAAGTACTTGAAATATGAAAATGAAAGGGAAAATTGTAATTTATAGAAATAACTAGAGGAGATTTAAATATATTAGGTTTAACAAAAAATAATATAATTCCTACAATTTCAACTTAAATATAAACAATTTTGTGTAGTTGGGATTTGAGTTAGTGGTAAGCACCCCTTAACTCTACATGAAAATGGGGGTTCAAAACCCATAGGGAAGAAGTACTATAGAAGTATTGTAGCAGTGGTGGGCACTGTAGCGGCAGTAGGGCACTGTAGCTATAGCGGGTACTGTGCAATACTGTAGCAGCAAGAGTACTCTAGCAGTACTATTCATAGAATGGGCCTTGGTCCAAAGTAACGGGTCTACGGGCCATGCAATGGGCTAAATTCCCACTAGGCCTTCGAGCTATGTAATGGGTCTCCCTCTACTGAGTTAAAGAGGTCTTTTCTTTGATTTAATAATAAATGAGGTTATGGCCCCACCCTTTAAAAAAACAATTTTGTATTATTAAGATATTTTGATATAAACATGCCCATGATGTTCGACTTACATTGAACGCTCTCCGAACTCCTATATAATAAATTTTAATTAATTATAATTATAAAAAATAATCTTGTATCATTTTAAAATATTATATATTATCTAATTAAAACATTTAACCATCAATTTATTAATAATTAATTATTAAAATTGTCATTTATATGTGTTAAAGGACTATTTTTTATGGAAGATTCAATTCTAAAGTCTAGTACTTATAAATTGACCAAGGTTCCATCATCTCAAGAATGTTAACCTATAACGACCTAGGAATTTATTGAATAATACATTTTTATATCAATTAATATTTATGAATAATATATTAATTTTATGTTAATAAGGAAACTTTGTTCGATAGCATACTCAACACACAATAATGAGTTTCATTGAAATGTTATGTTGCACTCAACTTTGAGTTATACAAAAAAATAATATAAAAATAATAATATTTCAAATGTTAGTTAATGCATAATCATTGTATTAATAGGAATAAACAAAACTAACTAAATTATGATTAAAATATTTTGTTAAATTTCTTTACATTTATCCAATGAATATTATAGGCTTAAAATAAGAATGTATCTGATTTTATGAATGAAATACTCAAAGATCATTAAAAAGTCCATTTAACACCTTTTAAAGGTGAACCCTTTCTAAATAAAATTTTTGACACATTTATATGTTTGATTTGAAAAAATAATATTCTTTTTTAGAAGAGGGACATCAAAATTTACATTAGATGCAATTTTAGTATTTTTTCGATAATGTTCATTTTTTAAAGAATTGTGAAAAATACTAAATTTTAATTCAAAACTGCATTTAAATCTAATTTATTTATATATTTATACTGTTCTTTTAATTAGTTTTAAAGTTTAATTGGATTATAATTTTATAATTTAGTCCAATTTTAATTATGTAATTTAATTTCACTATGAAATTGGACATAAACAGATGTTAATATTTTGGTAGTTTATATTTCTCAAAACACGCTTTTTGGTTTTGAAAATGACAATTAAGTTTAAATTAATTTCTGAATATTTAGTGGCTTAAATATGGAAAAATGGATTTCATATTTGGAATTAGGATGTCTATATTGTGTAAATATGTATCTTTTATATTTATACATTATGAATAGTAACATCAGTAAATATTTTATTTACCATGGTTAAAGTGTAAATATGGTAAATAAGGGTAAACAAATAATGTCATAATAATAATAAATTACCCTAACATGTGTAATAAACCTATTGGATGATACATGTATGACCATGTGAATCTATGGGTTGATTTTGGGACCCCATAGAGCAACTTGTAAGTGAAAATGACATTTTATAAAAAATAATTTAATGTTAAGGAAAATGTAGCATAAACATATAACTTTTAGTAAAACAATTTTTATATGAAGCTATATAAGTGATATGTTGAATTATAAATAAAAATTATAAAAATATTAAAATTTCTTACATCATGGTATTTTATTTAAAATTTTTAGACATTAAATAAATAAATTTAATTATTAATCAATGGTGATGTAGTGATTCCTTTGTTAATAAAGGATTCAAATAAATGATATTATAAATGTTAATATAAATGAATTTTGTTGTTTTGATGTCATCCAAGAATATTTTGGAAGATATTTACATGTTATATTTTTATTAATTAAGTTTTTTTCGAATCAATCAGGTTGTTATGGATTTTTAGAAAAATCATGATATGAATTGTGTCCAAATTGACATAATGCATATTTTAAAATATAAAATATTTAATTCAATATTAATAAAATTATAAAAAACTAATATTTGAAATAATAGTTATAATATTTCTCAATGTTTATTAATAAATCTTTATTTGGATGTTTGTCATGTTTTGGTAACTATTTTGATTCTCAAAGTGTTTGATGCTTGAAAAAACGGTAAGAGTAAAAAAAGGGTTAAATAAAAATGATAAGGATTAAAAAATATCCAAAACCTATCCAATTCCTATTGGATTGTTTAATTTAGACTCATATTCATCCTATATTCTAATAAAATTATTTTTGGACTTTTTTAAATCAAAAATCATTTTATAATAAATAAATACTTTCAAACATTCTTAAAGAGCCCTTCCTCCATCTTATGAAATGCCACCACCTCTAACCCATTACACACACCTCTAAAACCCCTTTTCCCATCCAAACCCTACCCCAAGAAGCACAAAACATTAAAATATTCCTCCTAGAATCTTTCCTCTAAGAATAAATAAATTATATTAATCCTTTTTGGCTTACATCAAAGAGAGTTACACGTTTTAAGAGGTAGCGTCTTCTCTAAAATTATTTTCAATTATTAATCTTCTTCACTCCCTATTACATTATTTTTCTTTGATTAAATAGATCAATAGTATCCTAAATATAATAGGATGTTGTTATGTTAACGATTCAAACTACACATAAAAACACCTCCATCTAATGGATTTAGAACAAACAATTTTTATGGATGACAAACTACTGCCTCACGAAACGACGATTGTTTGATTTTTCCTTACTACCTCTCATAGTGGCCATTATGATGGAACATTATTTATTTGTGATATTTATTATGTTTATATTGTCTATATGTTTCTGTATTTTTCATTTATATCATACCTTTATGGTTTCCATAATGGTTAAATACAATAATTTCATTTGAGGAGCGCGGACTACCACCCCCTCAAAGTGAGATGAGTCATTCATGTCATACATGGAACGTATAAAGGATAGATTTAATGAACTTATGTATCTTATATATAATATGATATTATAATTTAATTGTAATATAACTATGTATCATTTAGTTTTCATTCCATTAAAATGAAAAAAAGAAATGAAAGAATCGTTCATCTGTTCGTACGACTAACTGTCTCCAAGAGTGTTGAATTAAATTTTTATCTCCAAATTTTATGGAATATTATAAATAAATATATACTATATATATCTATGATATATATTATATTTAAATAATTAATATAATTATGTAGATAATGGACTTTCTAACTCATGTACAATTTTTAATTATACTAAGTTAATTTTTGACTCAACTACCGAATAATTACAAAACAACAGATATTAACTTAAATAATTATTAAATTTTTACAATGTGAAAATAAGAAACATAAAAGGAATAATAGAAATGAAAAAAAATATTAAGAAAGTATAAATTAACATAACATTATTATTCAGGAAAAATGAGGAACATATGTGACGAATTAGACATAGGGTAATGGAACCTTTCATCATCCTCTTTTAGTCAAAGATTTATTTTATGTTATGTATTTTAATTTCCATGTTATTATTTTGGGATATGTTCTTATGTATATTTATTTCTTTAAATTTTAGGTCTAAATTATGAGATACCCTTTTTCCTCTCATTAACCGATTTTTATGAATTTGTTAGTGATGCAGTTAGGCTGCCAAATTTTTGTAAGGGATCATCTTAACCAAATTTCCATTCTTTAGGATGATCTTCTACATCATGATTATGTAGTTATATGGTTATGTGTGAAATAAATTTTTATTTCTTATATTCAATTTATACTTGATTTCTGTTTATTTATAGATATTACACATAATCGATCCATTTTATTTAAAAAATAATCTTTGTAAGAGAACCTTTCACCCTCCTCTTTTAGTCGAAGACTTATTTTATGTTTTGTATTTTTATTTACATTTTCATAGGTTGTAATATTTTATTATATATCATTATTTCTGAATGTTTATTTAAATTTTATGAGATAACCTTTTATTTCCCATCAACTCATTTTCTGAATTTTAAAGTGACGCCGTTAGGCTGTATAATTTTCTTAAGGGATTTTATCTCAATATCCTTTCATTAAGGCATATCTTGATTTATACACAGATCCCTTTTATAGGGTGTATAAACCCCTTTGAATTTTCAAATCATTCCAATGTAATATTTTTTATACTTAATGTTTTTTAAGTGACAAAAGGAATGTTTCTTTTTAAAGTACGCGTTAACAATGACATTTCCTCCACCATGAGCATTATTTGATATTTGGATTCCATAAAAAGCCATGATTTTTTTGAAAGGAAAATAAATACCACATATCCTTTTATGTATTTTGGTATTGAAAATGGTTTTTATAATGGATTTTTTATGTCTATATCTTGCACTGATATCTTGTGATAGCAAAGAGGAAATGTTATCTTTCTTTTATGCTTGATCATGTGTTGTGATTATGTTATAGTTATTGGGCATTGTTTTTGTATACGGGTGGTTCTGTTATAAACATAGGGTTGGTGATCCTATGATAGCTCTCCAATTCAATGGTAAATGTGATGGACGTAAACGTTAATGTTTCACCTAAGTGATTTAGGGAATATAACATGATGTGTATCAAAACATAACTCCCTATGTAGTTGTAAAATATACAGTGTAAGTACGTTATGGATGCCACAAGTTACCATTATGATTTATGATTTCTATGTGTTATTCATAAATATTATGATTTCATGAGGTATGTTAAAGATCATATGTTTTGTCTGAATTGGTGGACTAATGTTTTCTTTCTTTATTTTATAGCCCTTACTATGCTTTTTATTCTTATCCAACGTTTTTGAAATTTTTTTCACTAGGTATAAGGAGAGGAAATAGAAAGGAAGAATTCAAGAATATTTATATCATGAAAATAATTCTTGTATTCTTTTAAGAGTTTTTACTTTATAAAAAATGGATACTAAGTATAAGTGCATACTTTTTAATATTTGAGATGTAATGTAATAGTTATGGCTTAATTCTCTAAAACTCTAAACCTGAAAAGATACTCAATGTTAATTGTTGATTTAACTCAAGATTAAGTGATATTTTAAGGCTGGGGATCTACATAACCATATTAAAAATATCATATATATTTATTTTCTATATTTATTTTCATCCATGTAAGTTATAAATAAAAAATAATTAAAACATTAATGGAGACGGTAGGTCATACGTATGTATAAATGCAATTTCTATTTTACAATGGATTGAATGAAAGACTAATGGAAAATAATTCACCATTAGAGAATCATAAAATTTTTACAAATAACATATATATTTCTAAAATCATTTGTCATAACCATTCATTTAGAGAGGGTTTGAAAAATTAATTACACCGCTATGTGAATATGATAATCCATATGTATGTACAATAAATAGTTTTGTATTGCATATGGTGGAAATAAGGTGGATAATTTTTTAAAATATTTATAATAAAAATTAGATATTTTTAAGATACTAAATTTATTATTTTATAATGGGTACCATGGATTTAGAGGACTTTGAAGAAAAAATAAAATTGAAAATGGTCGGTTAAGAGTTATACCTCTTCATTGAGAAACCTCTTTTGACTTAAACATTAAACATTGAATAGATTATATTTTTGCTTAAAAAGAAGACATAGTATGTGGTAATGAAAGATCTAATATTATTATTGATGTGATTGGAAGATATTCAAGGATTAAGATTAAAAAGGGAGAGAGGATAATTGTTCACCATTGGTTAAAGATGAGAAACTCTAGGAATTACATAATGTATTAAATTAATATAAATAATTTTTTTTAAAATAATGTGACTCAAAATAGAGAATTTAGAAGATATCAGGAGGTTAAATTGAAAAACAAAACATCTATGAAAATTGAAAATAAATTTCTTGATTATTAACCCTTATCTCTGAGATATATCCCTCCCATTAATCCTCTTGAAATTCACTATAATATGAAATTTATCTTCTATTTAAGGGTCTTTACTGTAACAATAGAAGGAAAGTGGACAAAAATAGACCATTATAAACATTTTAAACTATATCTGATTCAATTGTATGAAGATAGTATTTTTATAAATTTAAAATCTTTTAATAAAATATTTTATATTATAAAATATCATTAATGTCATTTTTAGATCTTTCAATTTACATTGAATTTAAAGGCATTGAGATAGAAATTTAATTATAATATAAACTATTAAAAAGTATTAGATATTATATTTTAATCTAAAAATTCAAGTAACATAATAATTCATCCAAAAGTTCTTACATTTTTATTTTTTAAATTCATTTAATTTATTTTTCTATTTATTGAATAAATATTGTGTTGACGTTTCATAATAATTTATGGTAATAATAAAATTTATCAAATTTAAATAGAAATTACCATGTTAAAAAATAATTAAATATTCTATTAAATAAATATTTAGAAACAATGTATTACTCTTTTTATCCTTATAACAAAACATTTATACATATTATATTTAAGAGAGTGACATTTTGTATTTATTCTCTTCCTAATATAATATAAAGGTCATAATCAATGAAAAATGGAACCAAGTGGACATATAATTACAAATTGGATATAAATTACCAAAATATAATCATCCAATGGGATAAAGTCAAGTGTTATTGAAATTTTAAAGCGTTATCCTGATGTTTTAACACTATTTCACCCCTTTTACCTTTATTGATCCAAGGATATTATTCACAATGAACAGAAATAAAAGATAAATATTAAATAAATTTTATCCTCTTAATTATAACTATGAAATAGATTTTTCACTATTCAATTATCTAAAGGGGA
Organism: Viscum album; assembly: GCA_963277665.1. Classification (NCBI taxonomy): domain Eukaryota; kingdom Viridiplantae; phylum Streptophyta; class Magnoliopsida; order Santalales; family Viscaceae; genus Viscum; species Viscum album. The sequence continues at coordinate 585,300,785 of OY728145.1, forward strand.
TTAATTTAAATTAATATTAAACCATTAAAACGTGAAGAAAAGTAATTTTCCAAAGAAGACGTTTTTGTAGTATTACTTCTTTATACCAAATCAAATAAAAAATTAATACCAGTGACATTATTTAGATTATTCATAATATATATATTAATGGTACTATTAAAATCATTTTAAACAAAATTGGACTTTTTAAATGCTTTAAAATAAAATATTTTTTCAATAAAAATCAATATTTTTCATTATTAATCTCAAAATTAATCTTTTCATAAAATTATCAACACTTTACTCTAACAAAATTATTACATTAATATTTCTAAAATTAAGTTCATTTTTTCAAATAATGTTTCTATACATGAAATAAATTAAGTATATTATTCATTCACAAAAAACAATAAAACCAACTTTTGAGGAAAAATGTATTTTTAATCTATATAATGATGTAAGAAATATATATTCTTCAACTAATAAATTTATTGTTTTTTAATATTTATTTTTCCAAATTACTCTATACGTTTATTATCTACATTATATTGGTATTATATACTATGATTTACTTGGATTGGGGTTGCGTGTTTCACAAGATATCAAGGAAATTAAATTTATTAGAAGAAGAATATGTCACAAAATCTCATGGTGTTACACTGACCTAGATAAAAATAAAGGAAAAATTTTGTTGATGAAGGAGAAAATGATAAAAAAATAAAATTTTTCAAGTGGTTGATAAGAACTGGAAGTCAACTGGTTTAGTTCTATACAAATTTGTGAGAGATTTAGAATTTTTCACATTCACATAAGCATTTTGATCATGTATCCAAATATGGGTAATATATGACAATCTACATAGACAAATGTCTCATGTATTTAATTACTTTATGCATTCAAGTTTAGATCTAAATAATCAAATCACATATTTTAATATGTAATGTTGGTATTTTGGAAATAATCATGTAGCTAAACTTCCCATATAGCCAATCTGGTGTCATAAATAATTACCATAACATACTAATGGTGAACCATAAATCCTATGTAATCTATTTTGGAAATTTCTATGATGTAAATGAATGTATAAAGCCAATAAAATCTAATATTATATTGGAGAAGTAGGATTTGAGGAACATACAATGATATTTAAAGGAATTGATGATATCATAGTATTCAAACCTCACATGGAGAAATGATTACCACATATCTAGTAGATTTAAAGAAATATTTGATTAGGATGTCCAATTTTTTTAAATGATAGATAAATCATAAATCTATTTACCTATTTTAATGATGACATCATAATGTCAATGATCAATGGGTTTCTATTTTTCTAATATGGAAACATTGATTGTGATACATTTGAGAATAATATTCATAATGATTTTTGTGAATATAAATATATAGTGTAGGTATCATAGAATGTATGTAGTAGATAATTGAGAAAAACTCTCATGAATAACTTAAGGGATCAATACATCTAGTATTGAGAAAGGTAAGAGGTTAAAATAAGATAGGAGAATGACCTGAGTGTTTTAAGAAGCTAAGGAGAATTGGATCACACTAGATCTAGAGAAGAGTCATAAGACCAATAATACTAAATTTTTTGAGAATATACCTATGATGAAATTGTGATCCAACTACCATTGTAGATGATTGTATTCTCCATTGATTAATATTAAAATAAGGACATGAATATTATCATTATATCCTAGATCCATAAAATAGAAGAATGATGTATATTTAAGTGGGTAATTGAAGTAGAGAAACATTATGGGGGAAATATCGTGATCTGAATGGGATAGTTTTTCATTGAAATCACTTCTGTGATAGTGAAGAATCGTTTTAGGGTGGTCTAAACAATGTATTTGGGAGTTTGATTTTAGACTGAACCTTGTAAATATTATGTGCCAACATATTCTAATTTAATATTACACTTGAGGTTAGTCTATGAGAAATATTCTTTAGTGGATAGAAAACATTAACTAGTTTAAGTGTTTGAATTTAAAAGTTGAATAATTTTTAAAACAAGACCACTAATTCACCCCACCCCTAATAGAGTTTTATCATGAATGGGGATTTTCATAAATGTTATTAACCCTAGGTACATGTGTGTCACAACTGGTGTCCACTTGTAGTATCAATAAAAAGATTTATTGCCAAGGAAAATCATCTACTCTATAATTTTCTAATATTTCATGATATTTACCTCTGTATTGACTCATCTATATGGTTTTAACTAAGATTATATTTCCTGATCCCAAATATAACTAAACTAATATTATAGAAAACTAAACCCTATACTGATTCTAACTAAAGATAAAAAATATCTCACAAAAATAATAATAAATTAATATCATGATTTAGATTTTACATCTCAAAAATAGTCTCATATATCGTGCTTCTAAAGGTTTGGAATTATTAATATTTTCCACATAAAAATAATCTTTTACTATAGTAGTAAAAAATTCTCTATGAAATTTCTCATATAAAACCTTTTTTAGAAACCTCAAATGATATAATCATCATCATAACCTAGGGAATCAGAATGTAAGGAATTGAAGACCTCATACACCCAATTAGGGAAAATCATATCATAACATGAATTAGATCACATGGGAGACATAAATATAGTAATTGAAGGTCAAAATACCTTAGTTTAACATCCTAAATCATTTTATAGTAATGATAAAATCCTAAAAATATCAAAAAGGTATCATAAAAAATATCACATGGCACAAAACACATCTCAATAATCATATAACTTTTATGTGTGGCATAAAATTGGCAAATAATTTAAATACATGGATCATCAATAAAACATTTCATTTCATAGATATTAAATGATTTTCAAAAAGTTATAATAACTTGATACACAACATAAAAATTTGGAAAGACCATAATAATACGAAAAAATATGATAAAAGTCATTATAGCCATGCCAATGGGAAAAACCTCATTATGAACATTCAATGAAATATAAAATATTATTCAAATGTAATTACTCTTTTCAATGTTTAATAGTGGTAAATTTGGTTTGTAGGGAATAAAATTTGAATTTGGAGTCTTCTGCAGGGTTGCTGTTGGGAACTGCCTATAGGATAAATACACACTTTGATGTTGATTCATGAGGTGAATTCATCTCTTGACAAAATTATTGAAATTGGTTCATGATGTGAAAATAATTCAGGATGTGAATGAGATATACATCATCAATCATACTATCAGGGTTTTTAAAAAAAATAATTCAATGATTTTTTCATTATAAATATTTCTAATGGGATTCAAGACATGAATATGGGGTTCATAGTGCAAATTGTTCCCAAAAAGTTGGTATTTATGTACTATAGATATGAATCTTAATTCATTTATATAAAATCCTCCTCTTGCAAACCCTGATACCATACTTCGTGATTTTTGGTGACTCTATCCCAACTAGATTACTCAATTTTTCACCTCAATCTTTTGCATGGTTGGTTTCTTATATTTTGATATGTGTTCCATTATCTACTCGATTTCTTCATTGTACTTGTTTTTGGGAGGTGGTGTTTATCTATTTTTGTGTGATTGATGGTCGGGTGGTGAATCTTATTTGATCACTTATTGAATTATTCTATGATCATTTTCTAGGGGTCAGTCATTTATTTAGTTGTGTTGTGGCACATGGGTTCTTCAATATGTTGTTAATTATTACCTTTTTTACATATATTTGGTTTATGAAATTTGATTATGAGATTATTTCATTAATGATAGGGCCTTTCACTTATAATTTTACATTATTTATTGTGTGGGTGGATAATGTCATGGTTAGTTTGTGAGACGAGATTCGGGTAAATGATTTCATTTCTACCACATGTTTGATATACTGTAATTTCCCTGATTTTTGTATTTTTTTGTAAATTATTTAGAATAATTGGTATTTATGGGCTTAGGTTTATAAATGGTCTTGAGAAAAGAAATTACACATGTTTTGAAAAAATAATGGTTATCAATAAAGCATTGTGAAATGGACTATGAAATGGGTTTTCAAAGTAGATATTTATAGAAAAGCATGTTTGAGATGATGTTGTGGAATCTGTGTGTCATTTTAAATTGATTTAATGAATGCATATTGTGGGTGTCTGGGGTAGGGAGTTCGAATCTATATTAATATGATTCTCTTATTTACATTTTAAGGGAGTTTAGTTTTTTAGGGTGTTTTCCATTCTAATAGAGAGATTAATTTTGATCTTTTACTTGATTTAAATGGAAGTAGGATTCATATTCTATGGAGATCATTTATTCCAAGACCTAGATGCATGATGTTTAGAGACTTGTAGTTTGTACTTGGTATAATTAATGTATTGGTGTCCTAGCTAACCATAACATAGGTTATCTTTGGAGTGTTTTACCATTGTAAATTTTATTTTTACTATTTTGGATTCCTTTGAGTGTTTTACCATTTTCATTTGGATTTGTACTATTTTGGATTTGATATACCTATTTAGATAAACATAACTAGTTTATAGAAATAATAATTTGAAACTATTTTCCATAAATTTATTTGAGAAATTTTGAAAAAGATGGCTATTTACAATTATTTTGACATAATAATTCTCAGATATTTATCAGGCCACAATTAATTTAAATTGATCAAATTTTCATCATTATACAAAGAATCGATATGAATCACCCGGATGGAATCCTACTAATAATGTCTAGCCCAAACCCTGAACATTCTCTTGGGAATGTGTAAGCCCTGTATTTTCTTTTTCATGTTGGAAAAAGAAAGGACCTATGGTGAGGTAATGAAATTCATGCTTTCTAGGTATGTGTATCTAGGGGTGATATAGTGGTACATTTCTGACATATCACAAGGAGTAGTTACTTCATAATATGATTTTATTTTTTCGTTGTTGGGGTTTTACCATGGAGTTTTATCTTGATACTTTTTTATTGTGTTTCCTCTATTGTCGGTAATTTGATTATGTCATATTTCCCTTATAGTTATTTTTTATGTTTGGGTACAAATATATATACCATGTATCTTGTTTGAGACTGGGAAAAAATCAATCCCTTTTCTTATTTTTTGATGCTTAGGTGCTAATTGCTAGCCTGTTGGGACTGGAAATTCCCTTAGGGTCAGAGGAGAATTAGTATGAGAATATATATTGAGAGTATCCTAGGTCCGTTTTTTACAAATGATATCAATGATCAGTTTTTTCCATAAGTGTCTTTATCTTGTTATGTAAGGTATACAATGGATAGTGTGTTTAGGATATGATTGTTTAAAATCTCTGAGTTTCTAGAGGTATATTTTAGTGATGAACCTCATGTTACCATGGGATGTTGGGATTTGGGTCTCCTATGTTGGTTTTTTTTGCCACAATCATTGTTTATGCTTATTGTTTCCTAATTAAAACTGATATTTGTTTCATTGTTTAAACATTTATTCTATTTATGGTGTGTAGAAACATTCTTATAAATTGTATTAAATAGGATCCATGGAAGATTTCCATGAGATATTATCCCCAAGAGAATCCCTATTTGGATTAAAACCATTTTGATGTTATCGTGTAGGCTTTTCATTTCATGGGATAGAATGCACAGCGAGTTTAGAACCTTGATGTTGAGGTATTATAATGAACTGTGGTAGAAGGGGGTCGAGCATGAGAGTTTTATGCAAGAAGACCCCATCTATTAGAGTTTTGGAGGATCCACAAGTAGTGGATTTCTATATGGAAAAGATCAGTCTGGTCCTTGAAATCCAAGATACACTGATGGCTTTAAAGGTCAAATATGTGACATTATGGATCTAGGATCCTAGTATGTAGTGGTGGGATTCCATGAAAAAGAAAAATTGTTAAATTTTATTGAAATAAAATTGTTTAGACACCCTATTATTTAACTAGTTCTTCCTAGAATCTCTGAGGGTAGAAAATATAATGGATTTCCACTATTTATAGTAGGGAGATCACTTAGTGTTAGAATACACCAACTTCATTGTAGAGATATATCAAACCAAACTACAACATCCAACCATTAGATTACCACTCCATCCTACCAGATACCCAAGGACTATCCATGATCAACTCAGGATGATTAAAATTTTCGAGGGTAGCATACATAACCATTGGGTATGGTTTCACCCTCAATGAAATAAATAGAAACATACAAAAAAGGCCTAAGAGTAAAAATACAAGATACATTCCAAGGGACATCTCATATAATTTAATAGTTAATCATATGTAAAAAAACTACAAAAAAAGGTAAAGAAAGAAATATTGATGAATCTAATATAGAGATAAATAGAACTAGTTCCATGAAACCGAAGGCCTGAACACCAAATTTAGGTTACTCTCCAATCACCACCAGCATTAGTACAACATAAACTTCCCAAGGAATATGGAAAAGGGTCCAACTTGAAAAAAAAACCAAGATGAACCTGCATAATAAATTAATATTATCTACCCACCAAATTGAATATATGGGGTGTGATCGTATTCCAGTAGGATACAATCACGAGTCCAATTCCGTAATATTATAAAAAATACCATGCTAAATATTTATAAATAATAGACAAAAATATGATTTTATTTTCCTTATATATAGAATAAGAAAAATTAAATATGGAACTTGTATTTACCCAAATCACTACACTTTTTAAAATATCCCATATTTATATTTTTCCAAAAACAATGCCAATTCAATGTTCTAACCATTTCACTTTGAAATTACAATAGTTTTAATGAAAACCCACATATGGTTTAAAACATTTCAAAATCATTCCAACCACGAACTCCCCTATGATTTTTTTCTTCTATATTAAATTTAAAATATTTTACACCTAATTTAATGGTAAATACATAAATAAAAAAACTATAGTGAAACACAACAATAGAAAGTTAAAAATAAATCCAATAAACTGATGTAATAATACTAGACAACAATATGTCTAAACCACAGGAGGATCAAATGGAAAATAAGTCCATACAAAGAATAAATATCACACATTACAATATATATAACAATAGGCCTAGAATATATATATATATATATATATATATATATATATATATATATATATCACGAGGAAACACTATGAGGAAAAACAAGAAATCACAATACACGTAAAAGTCGTCCTAGCTACTAGCAAGGTAACAGTCACACATCAACCCATCAAATCAATCATAGAAGTATCCTTAGTGAAGAACCCAAATGAAATTTTTACATACAACTAAGGGTGGTTTATCCATTGAAAAACCTCAATTATCCATGAAATGTCTCATTACGTACCACTTAGCTGAATCGTTCTCATCATGGAATAATAATGGAGGTGGGCTGTGGAAAATAATGTCATCACATGATAATAATAATAATCCCCTGGGAAAAAACTACAATCACATCCTTCCCACCTCAAAAAATACCCTTAATGTGATAACCAACACATAAGAAAAATGAAAACAACATAAAAAATAATCCATCCCCAAATATATATTTTTATTAAAGACACTTTTGTTGATAAATTATAGAAAACCATATAGTACAACCCATCCATAATATACTATAGAACATAACAAAATTATTAAAGACTAGCTTGAAACTACTTGACTTAAATTCCTTAAACAATTTCTAGGAAAAAGTTGTTACCTTTTTTCCGGCATCGTCCATGATAATGTTCTCAAATACATCCATCATATGGACAATCAAAACATTAAGAAAATCTTGGGGGCTCAAAAAGGGAATAATAAAAGATAAACACATCATAAGGATCCAACCAAGAATTTAATTTTACATCAATTACATTAGTAATTGAAATTCATTAAATTATTTGGAATTTAATTATAATTCTAAAATAAAGAATTACCTTTCATAAATGCTATCAAATAAGAACAAGGGAAACTTTATTTTTCATTCTAAAAAGCAAACCAACCTTTAAGACATGACACCCCTATTGAAAGAAGAAAATGTTTCTCAGTATAAAACCCCATTTGACCAAAATAACCATGAACAAGTGGATCTCGGGATAGAAACCCTCTTTGTAATTTTATAATACATAAATAAGGCATAAAAACAATTTGAACCCAAATTCGACAATACAAAACAACCCACGCATTTTCTTAAAAAGAAAAGAACCACTTAAACTTGGAAAAAAATTGACAATATAAACAACATATCATATAAAAAATTACACTAAATATATGAAACATTCAAATCATCAAGTTGTCATTTAACTCTAAAAAATGTTATTAATTAGAAACACATACCTCATGTGGTGGAATCATGTATCCTTCAACAAAAACCACCAGAAATAGACTCTATATATGGATCAAAACCATTAAAAACCGAAATACCCATTTTAGAATAACCCTAGACATGAAAATAAACCATATATTGTCACTACTGTTATAGGATAAGGGTAAAAGAGATTAAACAAATGGAAGAAAAGATAGGGTATTACCTATGGAAACAGGGGAAAATTCACCAACAAACCACTTTAAAATCAACCTTGGATGGATTTGAATAAGAAAAAGAGGGTTGAGGAAAGGTGTAGAAGTCCAAGGTTCGAATATGTTATGCCAAGGGGATAAACCCCAATTATTGTGAATGGTAATGAAATAAAATACCCCTCAATTTGTAGGTTGTATGGTTTACTCACATAGTTTTATAAATAATGATGTAATTGGGAATATGCACACTATTTTGAGATGAATGATCACCAAATTTAGTGTTCATGGTTAGTTAAAATATTAAACAACCTTATGACCTAAATAAATACACTACAAGAGGCTACAAACATAGGATCAATTATTAAACTAGACATTGCTCTATAATCATCCAACCAAGAAAAGTACCAAAAAATTACCCTTGTATCCTAAAATTTCACTAACTAAAGGGGATAAAGAATATAAAAAATACCACCACTATGATGGGACACTAGGTGTGTTACAGAATATGGTTCGCTTTGGTATGGAGGTGATGATGAATGATCACCTTAGATAACAGAAATACCTATAGGGTTTACGATGAGATATCTGAACGCTAGTAAATATGCTGATGCTTTCTAATATGAAGATATAACTTATAGAGATATGGTAATTAAAATGGTTATAATGGGAAATATTATAATCTTTATCTCTTCTATTCCACCCAGCTGCAGCTTCTATGTCGGGAAATAAAAAATTAGATAGTGGCATGATTAATATTACTTCTAATATCATCTCATATTGAATGCTCTTACAATGAATGGGGTGAGATAACATCAGGAAAAAGTGTGAAAAATATTTTTGACTAATTAAAATGGATTTCTATATTTTCTTCTATTATTATCTTTTATCTTCCTAGTAAGTAATATGTGGTATACTGCATGCTTGGGGTGCTGGTTTGGGTTGTGTTCTTATATAGGATAATCACATTATAACATATACATCTCACTGAAATTATATACATGATAAGAACTTCCACACTTGTGATTCGGATCACATCGTAGCAATATATTGGCTAAAAAAATTTATTTCATATTTTTGGGTTTAGTTTCAAGGTTTTTTCTTATCAAAAGAGTCATAGATTTATCTTTTCTTAAAATTAATTGAATATGAAGTAATGGTGGTGGATGGAGTACCTCCATATGTTTGAATTTGACATTGGATACACTCTAGGGAAGGTGAAATTAATTTCTGAATCTCTCGGTATGAATGTTCCCCAATATACAATTTTTAATTGAAGGAAGAGTGGAACCTTATTGGGAGTTTAACCATGATGTATATTTGTGAGAAATGTGATGATTTATGTACGACTCTAACAAATGTTTATTCATCTACTTCTATCACTTAGTATATTCAATAGTTTCATAAGTAGGATAATGAATTGAAATGAATCATTGAATCATTATATGGTGGTGAGAACTTTCTTGTTCATTCTTCCCATTATGATGGTATATTTTACCTTAGGGATCATTTATTTATCCCATCAACCATGAGGAATTTATTATTTCATGTTTTTTATAGTTATTCATAGGTCATTCTACCTATGACAATGAATATTTATTATTATATGAGATAAAATTTATGGTGTCCATCTAAGAAGAAAAAAATGGATGATTATGTGTCCTTGTTTTGAAAATTCTTGCAGACAAAGGAAAACAACCTAAATCCTTGTAATCTAACATAAACTTTTCCAGTGCTGGTTTGGATATGAGATGAGATTTACCTGGAAATTGTTAGTGGGATTTCCGTAGAATCCCCAAGGAAATATTTCATATTTGGGTAGTGATTAATTCATTGATAATTTTTTTTAGTTTTATTTGTTTTAGGGATACCAACAAATTTAAAGATCCAGGTAAGATATTTGTATAAGAAAATATTAGGTTTCATGGGATTCCCTCTACCATATAATAGAATAGGGATCCTAGGATTATATCTAGGTTCTCGAAGGGACTCCAGGTTGCAATGGGGACTCCGATCAAGTTGATTAAAATTTACCATCCATCGATGGATGGTTAGAAAAATATTGTAATTCACACCCAAGAGGATATATTTTCTCATTTTTCATCGATTTTTGTGAATCATGATATACCCATTTATGAGTGGTTTTGTTTCCATATCACAATAATTACAATTCATTAATATGAATAGATACCTTTGATTATTTTTATGGACACCCATGCAGGTCACCTCCTTGATCAAAAGACATGGGTGAAGCCTCTAATGTGTGAAAAATTATCATTAAAGAGATTTTATTGAAAATTTAGGATATTAAATTATTTTTATATTACATATCAAAGTTGAAATAAATTGTACGTGGATATTGAAATTCATCCATTGGTGATTACCATTAGTGAAGATGTTTTGTTGAAAGTCACTCCTCGGTTGGGTCATCATCGGCATTAAAGGAAGGTGATGTAGGTACCGAGATATGGTGGTCTATTTGAGGGAACTATCAATCTCATGAAAATTTATAATAATTTGGTGTTACTATATTAGTTCATTGGTATTAATTATTTTTACCCATATCTTATCTCAAGAAGGATGATCCTGATCCCACTCATGATATGAGTTTGGAATAGATTTATTTGGAACTATAGTTTTTATTATGGATAAACTAGTGGAGATTATTTATTCATGTAAAGGACTTAAGTGTCAATTATAGTCCATCAATAAATTTTTTTGGTGGAAATGATCTAATTTTCAAGAGTATAGGGAGTGTTAGCAAACAATGAGGGAGAAATGTCCTTACCTATTTTAGAGTCATTCTTCATCAACATGAATTACTAAGGATAAAGTGCAGATATTGTAAAATATTGGTTAAGGGAATGATCTATTTTTAATTTCTAAAAGAAGCAGTTTATATTTGGATGGTTTTAGAGATGATTTTGAACCTTCCTGTATGGATTCTTTTGGCTGATACATGTAGCAGATATTCACCTTGTGAAGTTGATTTAGGATGTGAATCTATCACTTGATAGAATATATGAATCACATTAATTATTTGAACATAATTTAAAAAATAAATGTGATTGAATTTTTGAATTAGCTGATTAGGTTTTTAAACCCAAGGTGATTCATTTTTCAACATTCATATAACTCATAGGACTCATGTTTTGAATTAGGGATTCACGAACTAAATTTATTCTGAGTAGTAGCTTCTTATTTTTGGATATATTTAATCCAAATTCATTGATTGTTAAACCTCATCCCTCGAATCGTAGGTCTCTTCCATGCAATTTTTTTCTTGATTACATAGCTTCCAGATAACTCAATCTAGTGCCTTGATCTTTAGCGTTGAGGGTGCATTCCGTTTTAGAAAATATTCAATTCTCCATTATTATTTTTAATTGATCTTGGGTTTCACAAGTAGTGTTGAGATAAGTTTGTGGTATTTATGGTTAGGTGATGATGATTGTTTGACCCCTTTTAGATCAGTTTTGAGATCATATTTTGAGGGTCAGTCTACATTTTGGTTGTCTATGGAGTGTGGGACCATCAAGGTATGTTTTGGTACAACACACATTTCAAAACATATTTTATGAAATTTGATTCTTAGATATTAGAATAAATTCTAGGGACACTATTTTTAATTTTTGTATTCCTTTTTGGTGTGTTTGGATCCCATTGTAGTTGGTGTTCAAGTTGTGATTGAGTTTTGTGTTTCCATATCAAGATTATGTTTGATGAACTATGATTTATTTTATTTTTATATATATATTTTAAATGATTTTCCATGATTTTGTAGTGATTTGTTTGAACGTGTAAATGGGTTTGAGAAAAGTTAGTTTTCTCCCCCATTTGGTAAAAGAGAGTCGATTTTTTTATCACTATGAAATGGACTATAAAATGGGTTTTCAAAGAAGGTTTTTATGGAAAAAAGGTTTTTTGGATTATATTGTGGAATGTGTAAGTCCTTTTTCAATGATTTTTTAAATGAAAAAATGGGATCCTTAGGTATTTAGTTAGATGATATAGTAATATGACTTATATTTTGATAATTTAATTGATCTCACTTTTAGCATTGTTCTTCAGTTCCTTGATCTTGATGAATTTGGATCTGGGTCTTGATTATCATGGTAAGAGATTTTACTTTCTAGTGTGTTCCTCTATTCCATAAACATATTTTCATGGGTTCTAAGAACTTTTAGTGAACACATGTCATAATCATTGGAAGGTTTTTCCAAGATTACATGATTTTATGTTATACATTGAGTGTTTTACCATTTTTTTGAATTTTATTATATTATATTTGAAATAGATGTTTTAATAAATTTAAATAGTTTATAAAAACAATTATATAAATTTATATTACCATGATTAGTTTTATAACTATGGAAAAAGTGAAACTGCTAAACATTGTTTTGATATAAGACTATAGAACTGTTCATCATGGCATGTTTTCGTTAAATTTATTTAATTAGGATTATTTTATAGAGACATGATATGGACCACTTGGGTGGGATTCTTATAATCATGTTTATCTCACACCCTACAAATTCCCTTGGGAATGTGTTTACTATATATTTTATTTTGATACAGGAAAAGTAACGACACCACAATGAGGAGATGATGTTCATATCACCCGGGTACAGGTAGCTAGTGGTGAGATGGTGGGAAATATCCAACATATCTAATGATATAGTTTTCTAATTTTTTTAACATCAATAGAAATGTTTCATTAAAATGGGTTGGGGTAAAACAAACAAGGAGCACATTCATGGGTGTTTAGAGAAATGGTTGCAGAAGGAATCCCCTATAAAAATTATAACACCTCAAATGGGAAGGGAGCTAGTGAATGAGAATTCAATGCGAGGTCACTCCTAAGACACATTATAGGTCATGAAATCTGCCACCTGTTTGCCTTCATTCTATGTGTGAAGTAGATTTACCCCATTAGAAATGGGGGTCTATCATTTACAGAAAATGTAGTTGATATTTCTTGGTTTGAATGAGAAACCTTTGAGAGAGCCCCAAATTATCTTTGAGTCTACCTCAAAATTAAACATGGATAGGTTCTTCGAGTTTCATATGGATTGGACATGGTACCATAGTGTTTTATCATGATCATTTTTAGTTGAATCCCATATTTTATTCTTTTTTAATTATGGAATATTTCCCTTCTGAATAGTCTTTCTACTTTACTATATATATATATATAATATAACACCTCAATATTTTTAATAAACATTTTCCTTAAATAATTGTAATTATTCAATATATTCCATTGCATGAAATCCTGTGTTTAATTAAAACATGAGAAAATATGACTATTATAAAAAATTCGTTAAATGTGAGTGAATAAGTATGAATTATTAACTTATGAAATAAATATAATTATCAAATTAAATTTATATTAAAATTATTTATTTTAGTAAATAGTTAAAATACTAGTTTATATTGAAAATTTTATTTTACTTTTCAAGGTAAAATTATGTTTTAAATTATTTTTAAATTTTAGTAATTTTATTTTCATTTAAAATATTCCAATTATATATTTTAAAAATGATTTTATACATGAATTTGTTATAAAATCCATTTATGTTTTAAAAGGATATTTTAAAACAAAACTATTTTTCATACCAATTTTCCAATTTTATTTTAAATTTAATTCTTCAATTTATGTGTTTATAATTTTTAAATACAGATGTAATATTTGGATACATAAGATCTAAATTTAGTAGGTTGTTCCCTTTTGTTTTTTTTTCAATATCAATAGTAATCATGTTAAAATTGTGTTACCATAGTAAAGGATAAATTGGTAATTTTTGGATAGAAATAATATTATGAAGAATATAAAATGACCCTAACAAATGCTATAAATTTATTGGATGGTTAAAATTGTACCCTTACCATGTAAGGTTCTAAATTGAGTTATTTAATGGGCAGCTTTCTGTCAAAATGACATATATATTAATAAAACAAAATAAAGTAACAAAATTTCACTCTTATTTATTATATGTATAATAATTATTATATTGGGATAACCAGGAGGTATATTCATACATAAATAGTTTCTAGAAATATAAATTAATTATCTATAACATGGTAATTTATTCTTAATTCTTAGGGACAAAATAATAACTTTTAATGCTTACATAATAATGATGCAGAAATGATTTTATTAATAGAAATATCAAATAAATAATATTTAAAACAATAAAATAAATGTAATTTGAATTAATTAATGTGGTAATCTGATTTTATATGTTACTATGACATGTGATGAGGGTATTAAATATTTTTTGGAAATTATCTTTTGTATGGATTTTATCAATAGTAATTGTAATGAATAGTGTCAGAAATGACACTACAGATATATTTAAAAAATTATTTAAAAATAATTAAAATATTTAATATTCTAAATTTATTTTGTTATGGTCAAAAATATAATAATTTTTCCATTTTGGGACAATTGACACCATATAAATAAATAATTACAAGAATTTAATAGTTAATGATATATTATCAGAATTATAATTAAAATTGATTTAATATAGATTAATCAAAATGATTATGTATAAAATAAAACTAAAAAGTGTATAAATATTATTGGTTGAGGATATTATAACCTTATCTTGTCTAATATTTGAATCCATGGACTACTGACTTATCAGATACAATTATGAGGAAAATGATTATTTTTAACTTATATGACACGAAAATATTTTTAATCTTTCACAATCCTTGAAGATTACATTAGAATATTGTAAGGGTATTTTTGAAAATGTTTTATTTTTATATAGCGTGACAATTTAAAAAAATAATTTTTTTAAATAATAAATGATAAATTTCTTCAAAATTATTTTCAGGTGATTTTACGAAGTCATTTTCCATCTTTTATAACATTATCTAATGTGACATATGATCTCATGGGCCTAATTTTCAAGGATAATATCCCTATTATATCAATGTTTGGAAGTTTTGAAACTCATTTCTTTTTCATGGGATATTTTTTGATTCTTATGTTACCCATTTTATTCCATGGGTTAAGATAAGATGAATGAATTATGTTCTTGTGGAACATGCATGTATGATTTCATTTTATTATCTGTGGGACCAATATATCCCTCCATTTCATTGGGTAATGATTGATATCTCACATGAGAAAATAATATAGTCTTGGGAGTGAACCTTGACTACTAATATGGTCCTGGGAGTGAACTTGGACTACTAAAATGGGTATGGGAGTGAACCATGAGTACCAAGATGGTATGGGGAGTGAACGCAAACTTCCAAGATGGTCTTCAATGAAATTCCTATACTACTATGGAAATCATATTATATGATTATGTGTTTGCCAAAAATTCTATGTATTATTCTTATGTTATGATGTCATTTCTTATGTTCTTTATTTTTTATTATTCATGTCTTATGAATTCCAATGTTTATACATTTATTTTTTTTTTGATCTATGATATGTAAGTTGTAGTATTTTATCATATACTAATGATTACGTTAACATATTTCACTTATTTAACCTTACTGAGCATCTAAGCTCACCCCTTCTATTGTTTCTTTTCCAAAATATACGTATATGGTTATTAAGTAAGATGTTTCAAATATAATTATATATATGATAAAATAATCATAAGATGACATAGTCATTTTATGAAACAATTGTTTATGTAACACCCCAAGCTTCCATGACACGCTTCTCCCTCAATAATGCAATAGCTTGCATTGTACGCAAGTTCGAGATTCTAACACACCGCGACCAATCAAAGTAGCTGTTATGAATAATAATACCCAGTTTTTGAATTATATGTATTTTATATTTCAAAATGGACTTCATTATTGGACTTGGAATATTGAAATTAGCCTAAGTTGAATTTTTTGTATTTTTCTAAGAATATCAAATTTTCGATGAATAGTGAAAAATACTAAAAAAACATTTTTAATCAAAATATTTTATAGTGATAAATTATACTATTGAGGGTTTTTAATGTATAATTTGAATATAATTTTACCATTTTATCTAATTGTGTTCATTAGAATTAATTTCACTTTAAAATTGGACATAAATAATTGTCAATGTTTTGATTAATATCATTTTTTAAAAACATGCTATTTGTTTTGGCAACGGGAATTAATTATAAAATTAATTAATGCAACTTATATGTTTGGAATTTTGTAAAATATACATCATTTTTGAATTCTGAATATCAATTATAACTTAGGGAGTATTTTTGCTATTGTTCTAAGAAACTTTAATTTTGATGAATAGTGAAACCACTAAGTGGTTGTTAAAAAACTAATTTATCATTTAAATGAAACTTTACCACTTCTGTGAATTGAATTTCAAAAATCCAACATGATTTTTATTAGTAAGTAAAATTTTGTTCAATAAGATGAAAATAATTTTATGGTGAATAGTAACTTTTAAGTTTTATTAATCGCAATTAAGAGTAATTAGTGTAATTTTAGGTAAATATAATGTTATAATAATATGAAATTACCTTTACACTTATCCTACTTTTATTGTATGAGTCATGGATGACCAAGAAAATCCATGGGTTATCTTGGGGACCCCATGGAGCCAATTGGTTAAGAAAATGACATTAATAACTTTTTATTTAAAGTAAAAATAAAATTGTCACAAAGATGTGTTGTTTTACTAAAACAATTATTACATGGGGTTATATAATTTAACATTTCGACTATAAATATTCATTAGAAATATAAAACTATTTCCAACATCATGGTAATTTTTTTTAGTTTTTAGGCATTAAATAAATAAATTTATTGATGACACCATGATGATGCAGTGATTACCTCATTAATGAACAATTTAAATAAAATGAAAATATAAGGAAAACTCTAAGACTTACACTTGTATAAAACCTGTTGGATGGGTATATTTCTAACCCTTATCATCTTATCCTCGAAATATATCATTGTGGGACCTTTAAAATCCGAAAATCATTTCATAATAAAGTAACATTTCATGACATTCCAAGAGTGCCCCTCCTCTCCTCTCATAAAAGGCCCCCACATCTACCACCTTATTCACACATTCAAAGCCATTTGTCTCAGCCAAAATCTGCCCAAATACTCTCTCAACTTCCCTCTCTTACTCCTAGAAGCCTCACTTTGGGCAGAATGCTTCCCAATGAATCCTTTCGATCAAATCAATAAGAGTTACCCGATTTTAAGGTAATGTCTTATCTTATGTTCTTTTGTTTTATTTTGCTTCTCTAACCCCATAAACTATTTTTATTCCATTATTTTGTAACAAAATAAGTATAATAAATTTAATAGGAATTTTTTATGAGATTATTGTGATTTAATCTTACTCACACCTCCGTTTAATGGTTAAAGAACATACTGTTTCCGTGGGTGACGAATTACTACCTCATGAAACGATGATTGTTAAATCTTCTTTTAACACCTTTCATGGTGGCCTTTAAGGTGTAACTATATTTATTTAAGATATATATTATTTTTATGTTTTCCTTATGCTTCTTTATTTTTCATTTATAGCATACCTTTCTGATTTCCATTATAGGTAAACACAATAATTTCATTTTAGGAAGTGTGGACTACCGCCCCCTCAAAGTGATTTGAATCGTTAATGCCATATGTGGGAAGTATAAAGGATGGAGTAAATGATATTATATATGATATTATATTGGAATTATAATATACCTTTATATCATTATGATTTCATTCCATTAAATACAAAATAGAAATGAAAGTAGAGTTCATATGTAAGTACGGCTTACCGTCTCCATGAACGGTGCATTTCATTTATTACCTCTAAATGTTATGTAATATTATAAATGAATGTATATACTGGATATATATGATATATATTATATCTAAATCATGAATATAATTCAGGATATAATGGATATTTTACCACATGAACAACTTTTAATTATAAGTAGTTTATTTTTGACTCAAGTACCAATGATCGACAAAACGACCATTATTAACATAAATAATTACTTAAAGTTTATAACATGGTAATAAGTGATATAATAGGATTAATGAACTTGAAAAATGTTCTTAAGAAATAACAAATTAACTCTATTTTATTATTTAGGAGGTTAAAGAATGATCGAGTTATGTTGTACACGAGGTAAGGGACTTCATCTCAATCTCCTTTCATTGAGGAATATTTTGTTTTATACACAACTTTATTTTATACAGTGTATAAATCCCTTTGAATTTTAAGTTTTTTCAAAAGGGAATCTTTTTATATGAATCGTTTTACTAAATGACAAAAAGGAATGTTTTTTTGGCATATGTATGTGGCCAAAATGACTTCTCCACCGACGTGCCCATTATTTGAGTTTCGGCTTCCTCTACAAGCCATAACTTTTTTTTAAATAAAAAATAAATACAAAGTTTTACTTTTCTTTTATTTTGGTGTTGAAAATGGTTTTATCATATCAATTTGTTGTATTGATATCTTGTGATTGAAGTGTGGAAATGTTATATTTCCATTATGAATGTTTTATGTGATATGATTATGTTATGGTTTATGATATGTTTAAACATTTTCATATAAGGAATGCATTGGACTTAGTATGTGATGGGTGGAGCCCAATATAGCTCCTCGATGCATTGGTAAGTCTTATAAGACAAACTAGTGTCTTGGCACAAGGCCTTGACAAAATCATAATTGTAGTCTTAGCACAAGGCCTTGACTATGTGGTTATGATAGTTTAGAATTATGCATTCTATCATTATGAAAGTGGTTATTGATATTTCATGTGATTATTCGACTAGTAGAATATCCATGTGAATAAGTAAATGACATTATTTCATTTTATTTTTTCCATATTATGTTAAATTTCAAGTTTAAAAGGCTTTTGGTTTAGTTATACATTACCTTAAATGTTTCTGTTTATTTATGAAAGTTTTTGCTATATTGTTATCCTTACTGAGCATCTAAACTCACCCCTTTCTATGTTTTATTTTTCCCAGGATGTGAAAAAAATATTTTATGACTTACCTATAGGGATAGTCTAAAGGGGATATGATTGCAGACTATGGAGACCATGTTATTATAGTTTTTCACTTTATGATGTAATTTAACATTTATGAATGTATCTAGTGTTTCCAATACTACAAAATTAATCGGTCATTCGAGACATGATATTTTGTGATCAAGCCAATGTTACGTAATAATGCAATGACTCTGGGTAACTGGGGTCGGGGCATTATAGTTGGTATCAGAGGCAGTTTAGTACTAACCGTGGAAGTTGGATTTATAAAAACTTTGATTAGAGCACATAGCCCTAAGATAGACTTTGAGTATTATTATAGAATAACTTTATATAATTTTGGTATTATAGAGATTTTGTGAGCTTTCCAAGCAATACATCCATGTTTGGATACGAGTAGGTAGAGGCAGATCTGGCACAGATGTACCTTGGGGTAAAACCTGAAAACACTACTTTGAGATAGACTCGAAGAGGAACTGGTGCGCGACAATAGGCCTTACTGCACTCTTGGTTACGACACCCCCAAGGATATTCTTAGGATAATTCCAATTTTCTTTAAAAACCATTATGAAGGGCTTATGAGTATATACTTCCTTAAAGAAAACATTTTTATGATTATGGATTATATCCATAAACTGTTCAATTTATGTTAAGTGTTTTACAAGTATGGAATTATGTATTTTAACTCTTAAACTGATATATTTTATGCCATTGTTTAGAAACGGTGCCTAGTGGAATGAATGGAAACCGTATCAAAGCACGCACTCGAAGTAGGGATTTCCCTCCTGCTCAAGATAATTATAGTGGTTCTGGTGATACAACTGGTGCTGATCAACTTCTCACAATACTGGGACAACTCAATCAAGTTATGAATAATAACCTTACTCGTATGGAGCACCCTGATCTGCAACGTGGAGGATCAATGTTAGACCGCTTCATGAGGCAACAACCACAAACATTCAATGGTAGTGCAAATCCCTTAGTAGCTGAGCAATGGATAAATTCCTTAGAGAAAATATTCCATGCCTTGGGAAGTAGTGAAAGAGAAAAGGTTATCATGGTAGTTTACAACCTCACTGGAGAAGCTGATCAATGGTGGTCATTGATTCAAAACACAAAGGAAGATGATGAAGTATAAAATATGGAATGGAGGGAGTTCAAAGAGATTATCTTAGAAAAATACTTTCTTTATGACCATCGAGAAAATATGGAAAGGCAATTTCTGAGTTTGAGACAAAAGGAGGATGAGAATGTCGCAAAGTATGAGGCCAACTTTACAAGGTTATTGAGGTATGCTGCAGATTATATACGTAACCCAAGAAGTAATATTGATCATTTATTTGATGGGTTAAAACCGTTTCTCCGTTGAGTATTGGTCTCACAATCCTTCTCGTTATACGAAGACATTGTCTCAGGTGCTATTAAGATGGAAAAGGAATTCTCTAAGTCTTATGAGAGTAAAGTAAAACAAGAGAAGAAGAGAATGGTGGAACAAGAGACAGATAAAGGGAAAAAGGGGAAGAAGGATTTTCCATTATGCAATAATTGTGGGAAGAATTACCCCGGTACTTGCCTAAAAGGAATGTGAGTTTGTTATAAATGTGGAGAAAAATGTCACCAGGCTCGTGATTGCAAGGGAAAGAAAGAGGATGTCAATGTTGAATGCTACAATTGTAGGGAAATGGGGCATTATGCAAATGAATTTCCTATGCATCGGGGAAACGTACCTCAGAAAAGTCCAAGGGATCAAGTCCAATCTTATGTTGTTACTATAGTTGAAGTGGAATAATTAATGTATTGGTGCTTTTGGATTCAAGGATTATATTCTGGTTATATGAATAATGTGATATATATAAGGATTGTACTGCATTACTTTTTGTTTTCATTAAGTTTTTAATATGATGAAGGTAATCATATTTTTATTATGTGACAATAAGAGAAACTTTACTTTGTTTGGGGAATCTGATGTTTCAATAGATTTTGGAATTGAGAGACCTTTTAGAGAAAGTCTGGACAGAGGTATTTTGGATAACTATAAAGGTTGTAATGGATTAAGTTGAACTTTGGAATGTATTGTTTAAGGTAAAAATATTTCTGAAGATTAATTTTGAAATATTATACTACAATTGTTTTATGAAAAGGACAACCTGCAGGTTGGGGGATAACTCATCGCGTCAGACAAAGCTGTAGGAATCGAACCCACAACCATAGTGCGATAGGCATTTATTACCTACCACTAGCCTATATGAAGTCCCTGGTTATTAAAAAAATATTTTTCCTAATCTAAATGGTATGTGATAATATTTGGAACCTTGTACGATTAGGATAAATATAATATTTTTGAGTTTTATTATCATTTTGAGGGAAAGATGAGTTTCTGGTGGAAATTAGTTGAAGGTTGAAACTTTACTTTTCAAGTATATATATATATGCCACTCTCTTATTCTATGAATAAATTATTTCTTAAACTTTAGGAAAGGGATATTAAGAAAATGTGTTATCCTAATACCTTATGTTTTGTTGAACTGATGATATTTTAAATCACCATAGATTGTAGGCTTTGAGGCCCTCAATTTTACACTAGTTTGTGATTGATGACCTTAATCACTCCATACAAGTATTTACTTTTTTCCTCCAATTATATGTCTTTAATTGCCACCAATGTTTTCCTAATTGATATCATAATTTGGTGGTGACCTTTTAATTTCTGTTTCCCTCTTATTAAGGATAAATTTTATTAACCTTATTTCTGTTGTGGGTTTTCCACAAAGGTATTTTATACTTTCAACCTTTTATTTTCGAAGAACAATTTCAAATTACAAGGACGCAATTTATTAAAGGAGGGTAGAATGTAACACCCCAAGCTTTCATGGTACGCTTCTCTTTCAATAAAGCAATAGCTTCCATTGTACGCAAGTTCGAGATTCTAACACACCACGACCAATAAAAGTAGCCATTATGAATAGTAATACCCACCTTTTGAATTATATAAATTTTATATTTCAAAATGGACTTCCTTTTTGGACTTGGAATATTGAAATTAGCCTAAGTTGAATTTTTGGTATTTTCTGAGAACATCCAATTTTCGATGAATAGTAAAAAATACTTAAAAACAACAATTTTAATCAAAATAATTAATAGTGATAAATTATACTATTGAGTGGTTTTAAAGTATAATTAGAATATATTTTTACAATTTTATTCAATGGTGGTCATTATAATTAATTTCACTTTGAAATTGGACATAAACAATTGTTAATCTTTTGATTGACATCGTTTCTTAAAAACACGCTATTTGTTTTGACAATGGGAATTAATTATAAAATTAACTAATGAAACTTATATGTTTGGAATTTTTTAGAATAGGAATTATTTTTGAATTAATAATATCGATTATTTCTTAGGGTGAATTTTTGGTATTGTTTTGAGAAACTTCAATTTCGATGAATAGTGAAACCACTAAGTGGTAGTTAAAAAACTAATGTTTCGCTTAAATGAAACTTTACCACTTCTATGAATTGAATTTCAATAATCCGACATACATGGTTGTCATTAGTAAGTAAAATGTGTTTCAATGAGATAAAAGTAATTTTTTGGTGAATAGTAACTTTTAAGTTTTATTAATTGCGATTAAAGGTAATTGGTGTAATTTAAGGTAAATATAATGTTATAATAATATGAAATTACATTTACACTTGTCCTAAACTTATTGGATGAGTCATGTCAGACCAAGACAATCCATGGGACAACTTGGGGACCCCATGGAGCCAATTGGGTAATAAAATGACATTAATAACTTTTACATAAAGTAAAAATAAAATTGTCACAAACAAGTGTTGTTTTACTAAAACAATTATTACATGGGGTTATATAAGTTACCTTTTCGACTATAAATATTCATTGGAAAGCTAAAAAGATTTACTACATCATGGTAATTTTTTTAAATTTTTAGTCATCAAATAAATAGAGTTATTTATGATACCATGATGATACAGTGATTACCTCATTAATGAACATTTTTAATAAAAGGAAAAGATAAGGTAAATTCTAAGCCTTACACTTGTCTAAACCAATTGGATGGGTATATTTCGAACTTTTATCACATTATACTCGAAATATATCATATTAGAGCCTTTAAAATCAGAAAACCATTTCATAATAATGTAACATTTTATAACTTTCCAAGAGTTCCCCTCCTCTCCTCTTATAAAACACCCCCATCTCTACCACCTTATTCACACATTAAAAGCCATTTGGCTCGGACAAACTCTTCCAAAATACTCTTTCAACTTCCCTCTCTTGCTTCTAGAAGCCTCACTTTGGGCAGAAGTCTTCCCAAGGATGCCTTTGGCTCAAATCAAAAACAGTTACCCAATTTTAAGGTAATGTCTTCTCTTATATTCTTTTGTTTTATTTTTCTTATCCAACCCCTTAAACTCTTTTTTATTCCTTTATTTTGTAAAAAAATTATATTAAATATACTAGGATTTTTTTATGAGAAGTATTTGATTTACACTTACTCTCACCTCCGTCTAATGGTTAAAGAACATACTATTTCTGTGGGTGGCGAATTACTGCCTCACGAAATGATGATTGTTCAATCTTCTTTTAACACCTTTTATGGTGCCCGTTAAGATGTCACTATATTTATATATGATATATATTATGTTTATGTTTTCCTTATGCTTCTGTATTTTTTATTTATGGCATACCTTTATGATTTCCATTATGGGTAAACATGATAATTTCATGTTAGGAAGTGCAGACTACCACCCCCTCAAAGTGATTTGAATCTTTAATGCCATATGTGGGACATATAAAGGATGTATAAAATGATATTATATATGATATTATATTGAAATTATAATATAACTTTATATCATTATGATTTCATTTTATTAAATACAAAATAGAAATGAAAGTAGTGTTCATGCGTACGTACGACTTACCCTCTCCATGAACGGTGCATTTCATTTCTTACTTCTAAATGTTATGTAAAATTATAAATGAATGTATATACAGGATATATATGATATATATGATATCTATATCATGAATATAATTTTGTATATAATGGATATTTTACCACATGAACAACTTGTAATTATAAGAAGTTTATTTTTGACTCAAGTACCAAAGATCGAAAAAATGACCGTTATTAACTTAAATAATTACATAATGTTCAGAACATGGTAATAAATGATATAAAAGAAATAATTTACTTGAAAAAGGTTCCTAAAAAAGTATAAATTAATTTTAGTTTATTATTCAGGATGTTAAAGAATGATCGAGTCATGTTGGACACGAGGTAAGGGACTTCGTCTCAATCTCCTTTTATTGTGGAATATATTTTTTATACACAACTTTCTTTTATACTGTGTATAAACCCCTTTGAATTTTACATTTATTCAAAAGGGAATTTTTTTATATGAATCATTTTACTAAACAACATAAAGGAATGTTTTTTATCGTATGTATGCCACGACAACGACTTTCTCCGCCACCGTGACCATTATTTGAGTTTTAGCTTCCTCTTCAAGCCATAAAATTTTTTTAAATGAAAAATAAATACCAAGTTTTACTTTTATTTTATTTTGGTATTGAAAATGATTTTATCATATCAATGTGTTTTATTAATATCTTGTGATTGAAATGTGGAAATTTTATGTTTCCATTATTCATGTTTTATGTGATACGATTATGTTATGGTTTATGATATGTTTAAACCTTTTAATATAAGAAATGCATTGGACTTAGTATGTGATGGGTGGAGCCTGTTATAGCTCCTTGATGCATCGATAGGTCTCATGAGATAAACTAGGGTCTTGGCACAAGGACTTGACAAAATTTTAATTGTAGTTTTGGAACAAGGCCTTGACTATGTGGTTATGATAGTATGGCATCATGCATTCCATCATTATGAAAGTGGTTATTGATATTGAATGCGATTATTCAAATAGTAGAATATCCTTGTGAATAAGTAAATGGAATTATTTCATTTTATTTTTGTCATATTATGCTGAAGTTAAAGATTAAAAGGCTTTTGTTTTAGTTATACATTTCCTTAAATGTTTATGTTTATTTATGATAGTTTCTGCTATATTGTTATCCTTAATGATCATCTGAGCTCACCCCATTCTATGTTTTATTTTTCCCAGGATGTGAAGAAAAAATTTATGACTGACCTATGGGGATAGTCTGAAGGGGATATGAGTGTGGACTATGGAGACCATGTTATTGTAGTTTTTCACTTTATGATGTAATGTATAATTTATGAATGTATCTAGTGTTTCCAAGACTACTAAACTAATCGGTCTTTCAAGACATGATCTTTTGTGATCATGCCAATGTTATTTAATAATGCACTGAATCTAGGTGACTGGGTTCGGAGCATTGCAGTTTATGTTTCCTAGTTTCTAAAGACAGGAAACCTATATGGCTTTGGAATGGTTTTATTATGTTTTAATAAATATTCTTCACTTTAAAAGTAATATATATTCATTTAAATTATGTTATGTTATATTTGGTATAAGATAAAAGTATAGTAGTAATTTGGAAACTAGGATGAGAAAACATTGGCATGAATTATAACAGTAATTATATGTGTAGGATACAATTCTACTGTTTATGTAATAATTATAAGTATCACAGGATAAAACCTAAGGTGTCGTAAATTGATATTTTATAAGTAGTTTCCCTTAATTATGTTTATTTACCATTATGATTATTGTTTCAAACAGTTTTATTGTTGGTTTTAGAAATTGGTTGGAACCCAAAGGAATCAAGATAATGATTAATGTGATGTGGAATGCAATGATTTTACTTATGAGAAAAATAATATTATGGGAGATGGAATGAAAAATCTTATTTATATAATCTCAAAAAAAAATTCAAGATATGAACCTTGCATGATTTCCAAACAAGAAATAGAGAGAACAAAATTCTATTGAATCCTTTATGAGGCAGCTTCCACCTTCATTCAATGGGTCTTTAGATCCATTAGTGGATGAAATATGGAATAATACAACTAAAAAGATATTGTTTCCTCACCAATGTTCATAGCATGATAAAGTAATCTTGTAAATCTATCATTTGGAGGCTGAAGCTAATAAATGGTAGATCCTTTTCAAGAATATGCAAAAAAAAAAGTTGAAATTGACTCAATGGAATGGGAAGAGTTCGTGAATTTATTTTTCAATATGTACTTCCCTCGTATTCTTAGAATGACGATGGAGAAGGAGTATCTCTATCATAAAAAAATTAAGATGTATCTATTGGACCTACAATGAAATTTTCACAATTCCTTCGTGTTATGGTTTGAGGATTATCATTCAACTTGAGAGTATTATTGATAGATTTTTAGTGGCTTAAAACCAAGTAATCTAATGGAATATGACATTAAGAACAATAATAACTATGATGAGATCACTCGATGTGCTCTCAATGTTGAGAAGAAGATTGGAGTTACCCAACAGTCTTATCAGTTTGATAAGAACAGGAAAATGGAATTGAAGGGTAAATCTAAAAACCATAGTGAAAATAGGATGATGTTTCCTTTATGCACAAATTGTATAATGAATCATGATGGAAATTTTTTTTTGGGGTCTAAAAAATATTTTATGTGTGGGAAGGATGCTCATCAACAAATTAACTACCGAACTGATGGAAAAAAGATTTCTAATGATGTAAAGGATACCAATAATGAACCTCACACACTTCAATGATACAAGTGAAAGGAAATTGTTCATTATGCTGACCAATGCCCTAATAAAAATTTTGTTAATGATGATCAACGTTAGTAACCCATTATGTTGATGTACAAAGTAAAATCTCATGAAATCACTATCGGTGATTTAGAGGATAATTATGAAGTGGTGAAAGGTAAACATACCATCCACTTTAAAGTAGTAAATGGTTTATTTCCTTCTAGATCCACTCACTATTTCATTTAGGAATAATTTTATAAGCGTATCTCCATATTATCTAAACAATTACATGTTATGTTAGCTATGAAAACTCCCAATGTCATAATAGTTTCATCACATGTTCATAATTATTCTCTGGTTGATGATTGAAGGAATGTGTTTCCTAAAAATATTGTCATCCTACTTCTAGTTAAATTTGATGAAATTATTGACATGGATCTGATTTTTTATATGAATCTCATATAAATTTCCAAGGAAGGTAATTTAAAATTAATATTACGAATTAATCTAGGTTCTTCTATTGATGCAAGGATAAATATGATGTTTGAGTTGAAATTTCTTCCATCTTATTGGTCTCGATTCCTATGAATGAATCTATTCATATTTCACATACTCCTTATAGAATGACACAAATTGAGTTACATGAATTGAAGAAGAAACTACAAGAGAATCATTAAAATGGATTCATATAAACATGTGTGTCACCTTGGGGTGCACCTATCTTTCTTGTTAAGAATAAAGATAGGTCAACGAGACTCATCATTAATTATCAAGAAATTAGAAGATCGATATCAAAAAAATATATAGTCTTCCCATCATTGATTATTTATTAGAAAAACTATGTAGATCTCAATACTTTTCCATGATCGATCTTCCTTCCATATATCATCAATTAAGGGTCAACAAGGATTATATACAAATTATATAATCTATACAAGGTATAGATACTATGAATTTATAGTGATGCCTTTTGGACTTAATAATACCACCAATATATTCATAGATATAATAAATAGAATTTTTAGAGACTATATTAATCAATTAGTGGTAGCCTTTGTATATTTCATTCAGGTTTATTAGATGTCCAATGAATAGAATGATGATCACATGAGAATTGTAATAAAGACCCTAATAAAGTAAAAGAATTTTAAAAAATTTACATAGTGTGAATTTTGGTTTCATAAAATTTCATTCTTGGGTCACATAATCTAAAGGGATGGGATATTTGTGGATCCTACAAAATAAAAGTTGTTCAATACTAACCTAGAGCAACAATGGTTATTGAGATCTGAATATTTCATGGTTTGGATGGATATTATCAACATTTTGTGAAATATTTTTATAGACTATCTAATCCACTAACCATGATGACTTGGAAAGGAGTTTAGTTTGTATGGATGAGGGAATGTAAAGTGAATTTCAAAGATCTAGAAAGAAGGTTTTCCAGTGAAGATATAATCACACTACATTGTAGCGGGGAAAGGATTGTGATCTACAATGATGCATCCAAGATGTTGTTGTGATCTTTTCTCATGAAAAATGATATAGTGAAAGATTTTTACTCATGAAAATTGATAATACATGAGAAAAATTATCCAACTCATTATTTATAGTAATCTACAGTAATATTATCATTAATGATATGGAGGAATTATGTTAGTGGGGTAAGTTGAGACATATATAATTCTAAAAAAGTATACAGTATGTATTATCTCAAAAGGAGATAAATATGCAGTAACAGAGATGGTTGTAGTTGATCAAAGATTATGACTTCTCAATACATTACCACCTCGGGAAATAGAATAAGGTGGTATATGATTTGAGTTGAAATAAGTATGTTATCCTATCTATGATGAGGACAAAAAAGATCCAATATTTATGGATTTTCAATGTTTGGATTTGAAAATATTAGAGAAAGGGGAGAAATATTAACTTTTACAAATTATTGTTTAAACATCTATAAAAATGATAATAAAGGATAAACAAAATGATTATGTGGAACTATAAAAGAAGGTGATAAATGTTATGGGTTTCAGTCTTGATTTTGATTGAACAGTAAGGTTCTGAAACCAGGTTTGTTTTCCTCCCATACCAGAATTAAGAAGTAACCATTGGATATGTCGCACAACTCATTATTCTCTTTTCATATTGGAAG
Organism: Viscum album; assembly: GCA_963277665.1. NCBI lineage: Eukaryota > Viridiplantae > Streptophyta > Magnoliopsida > Santalales > Viscaceae > Viscum > Viscum album. Next base: position 585,330,042 of record OY728145.1, read on the forward strand.
CACATATATGTAAAGGGACCTGAAAAAATATTTCTAGTGGGATAGACTGAAATGAGATGTTGCTAAATATTTCTCTTAGTGATTGTTTTTTATCATCTCAAGACTGAGAGACATAAGTTTAAGGGTATGTTACAAGAAGTATCCATGCCACAATGGAAATGAGAAAAAAATATTGGATTTTTTATAGGACTTTCCAAAAGATGTAATAGTCGTAATGATATTTGTGTTATATTTGATCGATATACGAAATAGGAAAACCTCATTGCTATTATAAATTATTTCTCTCTTGATCTGATTTTAATGATATATAAAAAAGAAGTGGTAGGATTTATTGGTCTGCCACATTCCATTATATATTATTTGGATACGATGTTTACCTTGATGTTTGGATGAAGTTGTTTGTAGGCTCCAGATACGAAGTTATGTTTAATCACTAATTTTCATTCTCAGATAGATGGTCAGTCTAAGAGGAAAATCTAAACTTTAGAAGACATATTTAGAGATTTATCTAAGGATTTCAAAGCCGTTTGGGATCAATACCTACCTTTGGGGTAATTTTCTTACAACAATAGATTTTACTCCAATATTAAATGGATACTTATAAATATCTCTACGAAATGAAGCACAGAACTCAAAATTTATAGGATGAAGTTGCAGAAATAAAAATTTTAAGACCATATCATTTTGACGAAATGTCATAGAAGGTTAGATCTATTCAACAAAACATAAGGTAATATCAAAGTCAGAAAAAGAGTTATGTTGATAATTGAAGAAAATAAATAGAGTCTGAAGTAGGCAAAAAGGTGCTTCTATGAATATCTCCCTGGAATAGAGTGATTTTATTTGAATATTAGTGAATGATAAGACCTAGGTTTATCATTCCTTTTGAAGTTCTTGGTCATGTTAAGAATGTATCTTATCAATTGGCGCTCCTACTAAATATCTCTCAAGTTTATGATGTGTCCCATGTATCCCTTCTTAGAAAGTATATACCTGATCCCTCCCACATACTAAATTCAGATGTCATACCACTAGGTTATGGTATTTCTTATAAATAAAAACTAATATTAATCCTGGATTTTAGAGAGAAATTTCAACAAAAATAGACCACTCACATTGTTAATGTTTTATGGTGGAACCGCCCATTTGAGGAAGTTATGTGGGAACCTGATGATGTGATGAGGCAGAGCTATCCTCGTATTTTTTATTTAAGTGATGAATTTCAAGGGATAAATTCTTTTATGGGGGTGTATAATGTAACACCTGGATAGTTTTAATTAACATCCCCCTTTAAATAATTTCAATTCTTTAATAGCTTATATTTCAACCGATTTCTTGTTTAATAAAACTGGGAGACATTATGAATATTATAAACTAGAAATTAAATTGTAAAAAATAAGTATATTAAAATAACATACTGTGTAAATATAAATATAAAATTCAATTTATATTAAAATTATTTATTTTGATACATAGTTAAAATTCTAGTTTTTATTGAAAAGTTTATTTTCATATGCATGGTAAAATAATTTTCCAGATTAGTTTTAAATTTAAATTATTTCATTTTGATTAAAAATATTATAATTATGTTATTTTAAAATATTTTTTATGGAATTTTTTATAAAAACATTTTATGTTTTAAAAGGGTATTTCCCGAAAAACGATTTGTCATAACATTTTATCTATTTTATATTAAATTTAATTCATCAACTTCTCTATTTTGAATTTTAATATATGGATTTAAAATTGGGATTTAGATAGTCTAAATATATTAAGTGGATCCCTTTTGTTTTTGCTCCATATGAATAGTAATCCTGGAAAATTTTTGTTACCATAGTAAATGGTAAATTGTGTTATTTTTGTTAAAAATAAAATTATAAAGAATATAAAATGAACCTAAAAAATTTTAAACAAAATTATTAGATGATTATAATTAAACTCGTAACACATAAGGTTCAAAATTGAGTCATTTAATGCCCACTTTTTCAAGAAAATGGCATATATATTAATAAAACCAAAGAAAATGACAAAATGTCACACTCACATTTATTATAAGTATAATAATATTAATGTTGGGATAATAAGGATATATCTTAAAAAATATATAGTCTCTAGAAATATAAAATAATTATCTATAACATGGTAATTTATTAATAATTTTTTTGGACAAAATAATTATTTTTAATGCCGACATTACAATGATGTAGTAATTAATTTATTAATTGAAATATCAAATAAATGATAATTAAAATATTAAAATAAATAAAATATTAAAATTACTAAAATTAGAATTGAATAAGGTGATAAAAAAATTTTATAGGTTACTATTATGTGTTAAGAGTGTATGAAGTACTTTTGGTTGAATTTATATTTCTTTTTTTGGTTTATTAAAATTCAAAGTAATGAATAGTGTCAAAGTTGACCCTGAGGATATTATATACAAATAAATTATTTAAAAATCATTAAAATTATTAAAAATTAAAAAATTATTTTTAAATGGTCTAAAATATAATTATGTTTCTATTTAAGTACAATTGACACCATATATGTAAATAATTACAACAATTTAATATTTAATGAGTTATTATTATAATTAATATTAAAATAGATTTGCTATGGGTTAACTAAAATTATAAGGTTTAAAATAAAGGAAAACATGTCTAAATTTTATTGGATTCATATATTACAACCTTATCTAATCTAATATTCAGCTCCATGGACTTTTGGTTGTATTTTATATAATAGGAATTTATTATAAATTAATCATTTGAAAATTTCAAAAAGTTCCCATTAATAAATTATAAAAGGGAACCTCTACCCTAACTTCTTCACTTCCCATTGAGCCTTGTATTTTGACAAAACCCTATAAATTTACCTTATAAACATCCCTAGCAGTATTCTAAAGATGTTTTTTTATCAAAATGCCAACTCTAGTGTCTTTAAAAGGAGATCTAGAGGGTTATTGTCGAAGAAGACGTAACTTCCTTACCAACACTTAAGAAATAATTTGTTCATCTATATCCTCTTATTATGTTTTTCCATTATAATATAACTAGTTCAAACTTAACTATATTATTAGATTTAATTATTTTTATTTAACAACCATATTTTACCTTCTATCTATCCTATGAAAAATAAAATCAACATGCGTGCGTACGTATGACTTACTGTTTCCATGTCGGGGTGGAATCTGTTTGTCACCTCCACCTTACATAGATGGGTATAATGATAGAAATATTAACTATTTGTTATTATTATAATTTTAATTGGATTCTAGAAAAAAAAATATTCCATTCACCTATATACAATTTCACAATTATGGGAATGATATCATCGCTCATGCGTACGTACAACCTACCATATCCACGATGTGATGTGATTAATTCGAAATGATATCAATTAAATATTGATTATATAAATGTATATAATGAATAAATATAATATATATTATTTCACTATCATTTTGGAATCATATAATTATGAATTAATAAGGAGAACCAAAACTAATTCGACAAAACAAGAATTAGAGAATGATATAGTGAACACCGTAATAATTAGTAATAATAAAATGTTTTTAACAAATAGATGATAATGTGGTCCTATATGATGGATATGATTCTTTAACATGTCAGTGAAATTATTTGGATCATCATACAGAAGGTTCATATACATACAAAGGATATCAGACCAATGGTAATGGAAAATTCCACAATCTAATTTTTCAAATAAGAAATGATATTTTCTCTGTAATTATATTCAAGTGATTTTAGAAAGTTATTTTCTATCTACAATAGCATTTTTTAAAGTTACTTATGATTAAATGGAGTTATTTTTCAAAGAAAATATTTCTACTATTTCTATGATTTTAATTTATGATACCCGTTTCTTTTCCATCAATTATTTTAGATGCTTATGATACCCATTTTATTCCAAGAGTTAAGATATGTTGAATGATTTATGCTCTTATGGGACATTTATGTAAGATTTGATTATATGAGGGATGGGACCTATACTTCCCTCCACTACATTGGGTAATGATTTTTATCTCATGAGATATAATAATATGGAATTGAGTGTGAACCTTAACTATTAAGATAGATGAGGGAGTGAACAATGATTACCAAGATGGTATGGAGAGTGAACTCATACTACTAAGATGGTCTTAGAATAAATTTCATGACTATAATGGAAATCATATTTTATTCTTAGGCGTTTTCCTAAAATTCCACGACTTAGTCATATGTTTTGATTTCATGGCTTATGTTCTTTATTTTCATATGATTCATCTCTTATAAACTACCAATGTTTATACCTTGATTTCTAATTATGATCTTTGATATATAGGGTATGATATTCTATCTTATACACATGTCAATGTTAACATGTTTACTATATTTATCATTACTCAGCATCCGATCTCACCCCTTTTTATATTTTTCCCTAGTATGTGAAGAAGGGTATGAAGTAAGAAGTATTGAAAATGGATTCTATATATGAAGAAATAAGCAGAATATGACATAGTGATTTTATGAACTAATAAATAACCTAGTGTTTTTTCAAAGGAACACAGTGATGAATAGAATGTATTTAAGAGAAACATACCATAAAAGGTTTGGGGTGTTATATTTGGAGTATTCAAACACCACATATTAGAATGATTAGTAGTTATGCACTGTAAAAAAATGAGAGCCATCCTTTAATAAAGAGTCGACGGACATGTCCTTTGGAGTATTAAGAGTCTTTAGATAATAAAAAATATCATAAAATTCTTCGATTTACTTTATTATATCAAGAGAACCTTGTTGGACTTTATAATTAGGTGGATAAAAATATAGGAATTAAAGGATGGGGTTCAAATTTTAGATTGTAACAAGATCCAAAAATTGATATGGATTCTAGGTAGAGTTGTTGAAAAGGGATTTTACTTATGTAAATGAGAAGAACTACCCTGAGGACCATACCATTTGACCAACATTCTATCTTTCTTGAAGGAATTTCTGGGGATACATTTCAAAACATTGTAAAACATAGTCATATCAACTTAGGAATCAAATAACACTCAAAATGAGCTCACAATATTTTAAATAAATTCACAATACACTTTTCTAAAGATTAATTGATTTTAAAAAAAAATATTTCACCATTTATAAAACATTACTCTTTCCTTTCAAAATGATAAATCATGTTATAAATCCAACATAGTTTCAAAAATCCTTTACCATCACATGTAAATTATTTCATGGTTTGAAAATCATTAATCACATTATCTAATTCTCATAACCATCCTTTTTTAAATCTAATACAAACCAAAATTATTTATTAAAACATTGTTTTACCACATCACATAAGATTCTTTGAAAATTAGTTTTCCCAAACAAATATTTCATAAAACTCATTTTTAGTAATTGAAAACATTTCTCAAAGAGCATGACAAAATATGTTTTATGAAATAACTTGGTTTTCACAAATTATTTTAAATTTATTAATAACGGATTAAATTTGAAGCAACCAAACAAGAGAATGAAACAACCCATATCCACCACCTAACCAACCTCACATAAGTGAATTCACTTGTAAGAAAATAGATAAGGTTTCAAGATTAGAACCAAGTCGGACCTGTAAAAGTGTAGGTCATATGGGCTAGTAAACCACACACCAACCTCACAACTTTTCACGATTTCATATCAAAATTATCTACACAGATTCCTTAAATTTACTATACTGTTAAAATATGGTTCCATGGTGGTGATCCTTCCATTATGGTTTAAAAACTCATAAGAGATTCCCCAAATCAATGATCATCGAATTAGGAATCTAAATAAAATTTATCATCAGAAAACCAATAACTCAAAAGAAAGACTCAAGTAGAAACATCCTTGGAAACTCAAGTATCACTATTATGGGTTGGTGATCAAGAACCCACTCATGGACTACCTCTTGAGTCCTAACATCAATCCATCCGACATTAGAATTTTTATTCAAAAAGAAAAAAAGGAATATACAAGGGAGTATCACCCTCACCTAGGGGAGAAGAAATAATGGACTCCAAGAGAATCACCCCTTATCAAGTTCACCCCTTCTAGTTTTAAATGAGAGACATTAGAAAAGAAAAAAACTGGAGTCCTATGGACCATAAGAGAGGCCAGGTAATCCTCCACTATGTTCCCCTCATGCCAAGTATGGGTGAATCTGACGTTGTTGCTACGGTGGGCCTTGCATTGTATAATTGTATTGGTAATTGACCAGGGGGTAGTGCCTTACCATGGAAAGCATCATGAAAAAACATACAGTCTGTTTCTAGCAGTGCAATGCTAAAGTTCCTCATATTACACAAGGACAACCCTATGAGAACCACAAGAGCCTCCGCCCAAAGAGAATACCATTTCTACAGTGGGTCGTGAATGCTAGCACCACACTCCCTCTATGTTCACATAGAACCCCTCCTCCATGCATGAAACCCATATAACAATCACCATCAGTGTTTAACATAAGGACACCCTTAGGTGGAAACCCGCAAATCCATCTCCCCAGCACACCGGGACAGCGTAGCCAGACCATAGTTTTCAGAACCTGCAATGCGTGAATAGAAGGAACCTACTTCCTTATACTAAAAGTAATGGTCAAGTCAATCAGAATACATCTAGTTCTAGCCACCACCACTCTACTTATTGATGAGACCCTTCAAACCTAGCCCATTTCTTTGCTTTCCATAACACCCAGCATCCCGTATTATGGATGATAGTGCACTCCTCGACCTCCTTTGTATTACCATCGGTCCCCAGAAACCACTGCTCTATGAAACTCTCATAGTAATTAGCTTGGATTGAGTCCCCTATAAACATACCAAAAGAAACTCCACAGTTGACGAGCCCATTCACCCTCGAAGGGAAGACATGATCTAATACCATTTGTAACGAACCAACCCAGAATAACATCTAAACTGATATCCAAAATGATTCACCACTTTCCCAAAGAGCATTCTTGATCTCCACAGGTTAGAAACAAGAACTTGGGCATGAATTAATAGTTATTTGGGAATGATTTCACCCAAAAAAGACTATAATAATAGAGTAAAATATGGAAACATCGTCACATATTTAAATCTATACTTACAAATCAAGTACAACGAGACACAAATAAATCTAAAAACGAAACATAACAACCAAAACCTATCTTTTGGTGGTCCACGACCACCCACCATGTCCCAATTCACCATCCCCTAGTCACCCTAACTCAAACCCACAATGTAAGGTGAGAGCACAAATACCTGCTATTAGATAATAAAGGGATGAAAAAAAACCAAAATGTACAAGTAGGGTATGAGCTAAAGATCCTAGTAGGATTCCACCAAATATTCTATGTAGTTACTTCATAAGGAAATTCAAATATTCTAATAGAGGAGTAAAAATAATATATTATAAGTATTAGTTCAAAAATTGGGTATTAAACATTTAAAATGATTTATTTAAACTAAACAAGTGAAATATTCCATTTAACAATTTAAAAAATAAATATTTTCTTCAAAATATTTGAAAACCATTCACAAGTTAAAGTTAGATAATCAAGTAAAATTAAGAATATGCCCCTGATATGGAAATGTGAACAATATTCAATACAATAAACTCAATGTAAATAATTGAAATAAATGAATAAATAAAGGAAACACCATTGAAAAAATGGTGACAATGAACATTGTCATGAATCAGGTATCAGGTATACAGATGTTATAGGTAGGACCTATGTATGATAGTGAGTCCACCTCAAAATAGCTAATCAAAATACATGAATAATTTTTTGGGCTTACATCTAGTCTCACGGGTCTAAAGAAAACCATTTACATGCATTGCCACAAGTCCACAGACTGAACCTTTCACGTTCTCTATGAATCCCATGGAAGGGTGTGAGTTCTCTTTTGAAGCATATATCTAGGTTATCCCATCTAACTATCTTGGTTCCCATGACTAGTCAAAATAAGGGGTGAGATAAATAATTTATTAGGATCACATGAGGATCCTTATCATAAACATCTCACCCAAACCCCCAAACACTCTCAAAGTAAATAATCCCTTTTCAACCCCCATAACAATAGGAAGTATTATAATAAAACAAGTAACTATTTAGTGAATGTCACGTAGGAGAATTATCATAAATTACCAACAGGTCCATCAATCATTATCAATTTCAATTCAAGACATTTTATACAATTCAATATTAAAAAGGTTAATTATACACTCTTACTTTCACAATTCATAATAAAAATTCCATGTGGGCCTTTAAAACAATAATTTATTTCAAACCATTCCTAATTCATTTAATGTAAGTATTGCAATTTAAAAAGGATTTAATACATTTCAAATTGTGGGTTTACAGCCTATTTCCTTGAAGATAATTTAATTATTTAAAGTAACCTAATAACACCAATTTCAAAACAATGATAAAATCATTCAAAGGGGTTCTTGTCCATTTAATAAATTCAAGTATTTAATGTTGTTTATAAAACACAAAATGGTTGAATTCATTTAATTCAAATCAAGGAATTTCATTTAATAAATAAAAACCCTAAGCAAAGCCCTAAATTTCACCAAAATATCCTTTAAAGGTTATTTTAAAATAAATCAAAATAAATATGGCATTACACAATTCACCAAAATGTGAGAAAGATCCCGATTATATCCTTTAAATTCAGTCCATGTTCAATTCAAAGTAAATATTTTAAAATCTTTTATGAGGAATTAAATGAAAAATTTCATATAACTTTTGTTAGAAGTTAGAAAACATTTATATTTTAATTATAAATAAATAATGAATCACAAAATATAGGAAAATCATAGAAACAACAACTTGGGAATTAAGGAATCCAACTGCACCAAATCTGAGACGTGTCACCTCTGTTGGCGATCACTAGATTTATAGAGATAGACCTTGAAAGAAGAGAGAAAATAACCTAGATATAAAATTACAAAAAAAAATAAACCAATAAAAAAAACAAAAGTCCATCATAACCTTTAGGAATAATGAATCAACGGGATAAGAGAGATCCAAGATTAAGAAGAAAATAACCCACCAAAACAGAAGATATCTACTTTGATTGGCTCTTTGATCCACTGGGATAGGAGGTTTGGGGATCCGAAATACCTCTTGACGGATCCCAAAATAAAAAGAATATATTTAGGTTTGAGTGGGAAGATTTTAGGGTTAATTAGGTGGGGTTTTGGAATTTAATTACAATTTTCGTAACATTAATTACCGTTCTCATGGTTTCTTGGACCAAGTCAAACAGTTAGTACTGGCCACGCACAAACTATGAAAAGCCTTCTACCCAGGTTGTAAACTTTTTTAAAACCATTCACAAACCATGAAATACATTTCACACTCTATTTAACCATTCACAAACCATATGAATACCATGAAATATGTTTCACACTTTTTTTAACCATATAAAAACCATGCAACCAAGGTTGAACGATTTGTTTAAACATGCTAAAAACTTGTGAAAACCATGAAAAGGACCAAAAACCTTAAAAAAGTTCTAATAAAATATTGAAAACAACCCTCAAATAGAACAAAACATTTGGCACTCAAATAAATGGGTAAGAAAGTAAAAACAAGTAATGTGGGGTTAAAATCAACCTCATGTCATCAATCTTTCGTGTTTGTCCCCTACCCACAACTTTACATCCACATCACCCTCAGTATAGTAGGATATCATGAATATGCAGGACATCATCCCCATTCTATCCTCCAAATATTACCAACTAATATAATATGTTATCATATTAACCATATAACGGAGTCTGTTAGCATTTTTTATACAAACAAAATCATTTCATTACAGCTTTCTTACACATTCCTTCTTTAAGACACCACAAATCTAGTAGTTCTAGCACATAAATCCCCAATTTTTAAATTTTTTACCTCCAATCCTGCCACAATTCCATCATGAAAACATAACAACCATAATCAAGAAACATTTTTTGTAAGAAACTTCATCATTAATAGAAAAATAAAGTCTTATAAACAAGAGGCAACATAAGAAAAAATCCCACACTTCAACAACCTTTCCATTCAGGCCAATTATAATTTTCCACCCTCGGTACATTTATTTTTCTATTAATTCATCCATTCTAAAGCATTCTTCATCCCACATCCCATATTAATTGGTTCATTCAATCTTCATGAAATTCAAGTTTTCATAACCTATCAGCCACAATGCTAATATTAGATGCATTCAATTTTCACCTTACCTCTATAAACCGTTACATTACCAATTTAGCATCATTTCGGTTATATTGTTAAACCCATAGTCGATTTTAAAAATATTCAAGTAATGTAATCGAAAACCATAGCACATTAATATCTACATCTGTATCATTATTTCTCTCATGATGTATTTGAATTATTAGGTTGACGTCATTAAATCAATATTTAAACTTCTCATTTGAATTCTCCTTTACCTTTACTATTTCCAAACCCACTTTATTTATGTTTATGTAAAATAAATCAAACCACCTAACAAAACTCTTTTATAAGGAAAGATAAAATAAGATGCTTCTCATAGACATAGTATTTCAAAAATCCCAGTCTCTATGAATTCCATTTATTACCAACATAAAATAATTATCTGATTATTGGAGTGACAAAGTTCTTTAATAAATTTAATAACATGTAAGACACAATATTAATCATTAGTTAATTGAAATAAATATATAGTAATACAAAATCATACATAAAGAACATGAAATCCTCCCCTCTAAATTCCTCTCAATCAGTTTATCATGTTCATTTACTTCCATTCATACATAATTATAATTTCCATCATATTTTTTACTCTCCATGTAAACCAAGATTACCCAAAAAGATGCATCATGAAATGTAGAAGTAAAAAAAGAAAACATATCAAGAAGGTATCAATGAAATCTAACCAATCCAATTATTTACTAAGATAGAAGATGAGTCTAGAAATCCCCTACCTCAATAGGCACTTCACAATCCATTCTAAATGGCCATGGTGATGAAGAAGATAATATAAATTTGTTCTGTTTCACAAATTAGGTGCCTCAAATAACCCTCATATCACATGAAATTAAACTCTTGAATTAAGGTTGAAAGGAAAATATTAGCACACATAAAATAATCCATAGGGAACCTAATATTGCATATGGTTTGATGGGATTAAAGAAAAATAATAGGGATTTAGATTGGATTCTAAATATATATAGGTTCTAGATAATAAAATTTTATGATAAATGTTTCATGGACACATCTAAAAAGTCATATTTTAAAAAAACCCAATGACTCAACCACATATGTTGTGTTACAATGAGTTTTTTGAAACATACCTTCTCAAAAATCATACCGCATATACACCCCATATCCATTCAGAATGGGGAGAGATAAAAGAATAAGTGGGATCTCCAAATTCCATCCTCCATCCCCCTAATCCAAACCATTGTTTTGGAAAATAACCATGTGATAACAGTTCCCAAATTAATAAAATTCATGATATTTTTCCATAATAAGATCCACATAACAATGATGACTCATGCACAACAACTAGGACACCTTCTCATAACCCTACCCATTGGGGATTCTTGGCCAATAATAATTTGAGTGTGACACCCCAATACCATATAAATTGATCCAAGTTCTAGGGGCTTACACCAAGTATGAATATGACACACATGGGTGTACTTAGCCTAAATTACCTCTACACAAAGACACACACACCCATCTCCACCTACTAGTATAAATAAAAAATGATTAAAAAATGATATGTTTTATTAATTCATAACAATTGATATCACATAAAAGTTTAAAAAGGATTACATAAAAAAGGGAAAAATAGAATCCCATCATAACTAAAAAATATTTTATCCTACTAAAAAGGGGATTATTGTCAATATGAAATTATTAGAACAATATACATTTCATCTAAGACAACTAAGTTATGGCTTATCATGGTCCTCCTAGAACCCCATCATTAGAACCACCATCTTTATAAATTGCTACACATTTGGGAATATAACATTTAGAGTTGATTATCAACATGCCTAGTAAGACACCCCAAAAACACCAAACAATGGGTTAGAGATAGTTAACTCAAAATAACCAAAGGGAGATTCACTGATAGGTAAAGATAAAAAAAGATAAATATGCTTCTGGACTCTAAATATAAAAGTATAGTTATTTTCCCAATTCCATACCAGGATTCTAAATGAGGCTCAAGCTTCACATTCATCTAAGGGAATTAACCATCCAATTCTCACTAACACCAATGTAACTCATCTAAGGGGCGATACTCTTCATTCCTTTCCATATTGAAGTATTAAATAGAACTCATAATATGTTGATACACATATAGGGGATCATTTCTAGTCCTATGGGGGATACCTAAACCTATTTAGGATAACCCAATATGAAGGGGATCTCATGACCAGGATGCCCGAAATAGGATACTTAACCTATCCTAGTGAGGAAAGACAGAGGAGAAAACATTGATCCACATAGAGGGATACCTAACTCTATATAGGTCTATCCCATAGAAATGATAAATCATCTTGTGCATTAGATGGGATTCTAGACTATACCCTATTAGGGATTAACATAGAGGATGCATGAATAGTCATTCTGAAACTGGGATGTGGGGATCAAGGTCTCTAACCATCCTAAGAAAGTGTAGAGTGTTTTTACTAGGGACACAAGTTGTGTTTTCTTATGTTTGTCCCTATACTTATCTATTCCCATGTATTTTGTCTCATGACCATTTACTCCGTCCAAACCTCTGTCCATTGGTAATGTCTATGAATGTATACAATGGGGTACACATCAGGTCACCAGGTTAAGGTTCACACTATATTTGTATAGGTCACATTACCATGTGATATATATCATTACATTTTACCCATAGAAACCATAGAATAGGGTCTATATGGTGTGTATTCTTTTTAACTAAGTTCCATGTATATTGGAATTTCATAGAAATCCCAAAACATTCTTACATTTTTCCCATGCCACTACATCCTTTGACTCCACCATTATCTAAGCCATAATTAACATATCTAAGTTTATTGATCCTACATAATTTATAGTGTCCTGGTTTTATCCACCCTCTTATCTAAAAACACATGTCTTCTATATCCCAAAGCACATACATGATCTAGAGAAAAACAACTCCTTCTCTTATTCAATCATTTAATTTTTCATCTTCATCAATCCTCCATCACAACTTTGATCCCAAAACCAAACATGTGTAAATGGTATATTTCACCAATGGGTGATTATAAAATGATGGATTCCTATGTCTTTTCGAATCATTGACTCATCAAAATATTGGTGATGAACATTAAAAGAATGGATGGATAAAATCATGAAATAGAAGTTTAAGAAATGGACATTTTTTAGTATATAAATTGATTATTGATCAAAAAACTATCAAGTGGGGAGGATAAATCAATAACATTCAAATCTAAATTCTAGGAATAGTATTAATAAATGATAAACCAACCAAAATGATCTATGAATTGATTTCTAGAAGAATTAATTCTAATTCAACACGAATAAAATAAGAATTGGTTTTGAACCAAAAAAAATATCCTATAGTAATATTTTATCGACCAAAAATGAAGAAAGATTCTTTATCATTGTTGTTGGAAACATCCAATAATTCCATTGATGATGTTAATCACCAATGTACACCAATTGCTGATCAATGATTTCATCTTCTATAATTAATTCTCTCTTCCATGGTCTAATCCTATAATCTATAGTGTTATATAGATAAAACTTTTATTTGGATATACCCATGATTAAATAGAGGATAATTAGGTTACATGACTTTAATATACAATAAATTAATTAATAAATGAATTCATATATTATTTCTCCAATGACTGCACATAAATGAGACATATGATGTAAAAAACATTTTTTCATGCATAGTGTAAACCCCATGTTCTGGATTTAATCATAGTCATAGTTTTCTCTCCCAAGACACCATTTAGAAGATATTACGTTTTTTTTAAAATACATGTGGGTGATAAAATAAATTTGAAAATTATAAAAAAAAATATCAACACTGAGGCTCCATAGTCCCTCTAATTCTGCATCAAATCCATTCAAATAAGAAAAATATTCTATAAAAGTTTCCAATGCATTACAATGAAAAATATAGTCATTTAATTTTTAGTAACATTAATAATATTTATCTCGATAAGAAAAATTATACTCTAAAGGATGAAGGACATGAACTCAGATCTGGTTCTCCCACTCCCAGGTTGTCTCCTGAAGATACTCATGATGACAATGAACAAGAATCAAGGGACTCTATCACCCATGGATTATCTACTCCTACCAATCCTTGGTGATCGTTTGGTGCTCTAAAAAGGTTATTACATCCTCAATTTCTATCTTACCAAATCTGACAGCGTGTGTTGGGTTATGAACATATCTCCTCTATTGTGACATGTTTAATATTCCATGAGCCCAACCAAACTACAGTAGTATGGATGACAGGTACACCACCTCTCCTACCCTACATAGTATCTATAAAGGTATAATAAATCTCATAGATAAATTATTTCCTCATCCATGTCTTGAAAATCCATGTCGAGTTTATAACATCATGAATACATGGTCTTTGTTGTCAAAATCCAAAGGCCCATATCATCGTTCTATATAGGACTTCTGACATATTTATAATTCCTCATCCAATCTTATATGATATACACCTTCTCTTTCATCGTTCTCATAAACTCTAGGGCTATAATCTTTATCTCCCCAGGAACATGCATAGTGGTGACCTAAGAGGTCTCTTATACAATCCTCTAATGTTTTTATGTTGAAATTGGAATGATAACTACTGTTATATGAAAACTTAACTAAGGGAATATGATCCACTCAAATACAACCAAAATACAATAAATAGTCCAATGAATGTTCTCTAAATATGAATAGTCTACTCTCTCTTGCAATTTGTTTGAGGTGTAACGCATTTCTCAACCACAACTGAGTCCTAAAATAATCTTATAACCCTATCCATAATCTATAAGTTATGAAAGAATCATAGTCTGAAATTAACATTGAGATAACTTCCTGAAGATAAACTATCTCTTACATGTACAGGTGTCCCAAACCCTCCACTGAATCCTAATTTCGAATGGATGGGGTTTAGTCCAATATAGTGAGTCAGTTTATGATCATCTGGAGAGTATCATGATCTCTAGCTGATCTCTAAAATCTCATCATGGAATATTTGGAGATATCATCCCACTCTCACTATGGAACCTCAAGGCTTTGGGCCAAACCTGTGGGAACCTCATACTTAGCCTTCACTAAATAGTAATTTTTGGACACAATGCTATTCATTGATATTAAGGGAGTATGGTTTGGTTTTTTTGTCAAACTACACATAGATGATCAAGTAAATTTCCAAGAAAGGGATTATATAGTTCATGTTTTATGTAGTATTAATGGTGGCATAGTTTCCCAGTGTTTTCCAAATTTTTGGGCCTCAAAAGTGGGAATTTAATGTTAGAAAACAAATGATTTTTACATAGAAGTGAATGGTATGAGAAGAAAAAAACAAAAAAAATAAGGGAACCACATACCTCAGAACATGGAAAACATACCATGTTCTGGGAATGGTTTGTTGTTGTGTACCTAGCAGCGATAATGGTACGCGGAGTGGTGCGTAGAACCAAAAACAGTTTGTTGTGATGATTTTTAGTGAAGGACTGCAATACACATAATACTAAAGGTTTGTGAGATTTCTGAGGTTCGTGAAACTAGAGTGGTACGCGGTGGAGGCTAGCAGTACACAAATGGAGTTCAGTATATAATGAATTTTGTCAAACATTGAAAATTTGGGTAAATAGGATTGGTGAAATTTGTGGAGTTATGTGCCAATATAAGGAGCAGTAATCTCTTTCATTAGTGGTTGGATGAGAGATTAAAATTTCAAGAAGAAATATGGAAATTCTGAAGTAGTTTGAGGAGGAGAAGACGATACGTGGAGAGAACCATCCATTTAAGGAAAACATTCCACAGAAGAAAGTCCAGTTCATGGTGGAAGCTCTCGTAGTACGCGGCAGAGCAAGGCAGCATGCAGAGCAGGGCAGTACATAGAGAATCTGATTAGTATGTAGAGTAAGGCAGTACGTGGAGTAGGGAAACTCATAGAGGAGTTGGATGATACATGAAAACAGTAGGGTTACGCAGAGGAGGTGGTCTGCAAACCATACTTGGAACACATTGTGTGGAGCACCCAAGGAAGTCTAAAAATTTACCCAATCGGTTTGAAAAATTAATTTCCATAACCTATCAATGTACGGGAAAATATATTACATCTATGGGTGATTACAAGACTTCAATAAATCATCCATGTATAATTTAGGATGCAATATTTAATGTTAAACCACTGAAGTGACTTTCTAGTCAATAAACGGAGTGAATATTCTTCCATCATAGTGAGCAAGGGGGATTTAGCAGAAGTGATCCAAGGGACGAAGTTTCCTATACCTAAAACCTTTTAAATTAAGTTCAATTGGGATAAAGTGACTGTGCCCAAACACATGTAATCCATATCTAGAGAAGATTAGTGGTTTTTGGTACAACTAACACACTGTCGGCATATGCTCCTTGGACGCAGCCCTTAGTGGTGAACTAAGTAAAATTATTGCGTCATTCCTTGGCATGTGATTGATTGTTTTCTATTCTTCCTCTTCAGATTGGTTTAATTGGTTCCTACCAATGTGAGAACAAGATCTATCAAGATTAAAAGAAAAAGTTGACACCCGGATTCACCCCTCCCCTATTATGGTGTTTTGGGGTCCTTTAGTAAGGTAGTTATCATTAGATATATTCAACAATGATTCTCACCATCACTTCCCCCCAAAAGTAACATCAATGGTCCAGGTATATCATCACCAATATGGGTTTACTATAAATGTGGGTGTTTAGAACATCCTCACTAACGCCTCTCAATGCATTTCTAGTACCATTCTCCATCATTAGAAATGGATAACATTATCCCCGCCATTAAAACAATCCATGATGAGCGTGTAATATAGATATATGGATATTCAATGCCTCACAATCGATACCCATAGGCTATTCCTCCTAGAAAATTTCTATAATTTTAGGGGTAACAACCATCGACATGAGGTATGTCACACCACCCTCATGAGCTTGGAAAAACTGTAATGCTTCCAAATACTATGAAACCTTCCTCATCAACAATGACTGAGATATCCTACCAGGATAATCTTCCACCACGTTCCCATTCTTATGAGTATAAACTATCTCAATGTAATAATACTGAAGGAACTCCATTCAATGCCTCTACTGTAGGATGAGATTTTTTTATTAAAATATATACCTAAGAATATTCTTGTTAGAATAGATGATAAATCTCACTCCCAAAAATAGTTCCTCATTGACTTCAAGATGAACCCCACTGATAAAAGCTCTAAATTATGGGTTATAATGTTTTTCTCATGTGGTATCAGTTTGTGGTAACTTTAAGAAACCACATCCTGCCTATACATGGTAACACATCCAACCCTTGATTTCATGGAATCACAGGACACCACATACTTGACACCATCCTCTGGCAGTCTCAGGAGAGGTGAATTATCAACCACTTCCACAATTCTTGAAGATCCTCTTAATACTTCTTTATAAAAAATAATGGTTTCCCCTTTCTGGTCAAAGTAGTTAGATGTATCATGAACTAAGAGAAATCAGCAATGATTTTTCAATAAAACCATGCCAACCAAAGGATCATCCACAAACCAAAAAGGATCTTGTGTGTCTCCCAAGATAATAGTGCTTTAATCTTTTTTAGGACCACTTATACTCTTTCCTCTGAGATGACATGTTCTATGATGTACAACACTCTAATCTATAACTAACACATTAATAGATTCCAATGTTGATGGTTTTCTCAATGTATGTCCAATACAATCATCAAATGTCTCATGTGATCCTCCTTGGATTTTGATTACATGAATATTTCATTGAGGAATAATAACATAAACTATTATATAATTGGTTGAATGATATGGTTCATAAGTCCCATGAACATCGATGGGTAATTTTTCCATTCAAATTTAATAATTTTTATTAATATGGGGGAAAACCCAAAAAAAAAAGTCACGGGGGCTAAAAATAGGAGATCCCAATAGTATCAGATGTCACAAGATTCACACATTCATGGTGAAGGGACCTAGTGGTGTTAAAGGTGGTATGTGAATTGACAAGAGTGTCATGGTAGGCCAGGAATTCTGCCACCATATTACCCTCTCTCCATGTGTGGGTAATATCCATATGACTAGAAAGTAGATTTCTAAATTTTTAAACAACATAAGTGATAGATCAAGGGATTGAGAAAGACTTTTCGATAGACTACAAGAGATTGGAGGAATCTATTTCCACCCGAATTAGTGAGATATTGTGAGAGAGGCACGGTTAAATCCCCTGTTCCTAGAAAATACTTCAACATGAAGAGAATAACCTGTACCAAAATAAGAATTCAATGAAAATATGATAGAGTTTTCCTAGTTGTGGAAAACCACACCCCCTCTCATGGTACAGTTGTTGTAGGTCCCATCAATATTAATTTTGAGACCAATGACAGGGGTAATCCATCGAACCCATTTTCCCTATGAGTAAGATCTGTAATTAATTCTATGAGATAACATACCATGTAATATCCAATATATTGAAGGGGAATTCTCACATTACTTAAATAGAGGATCCAATTCAACTACTATGGATCGAGCTAAAATAAGAACTACCAGTTTCAAATTTTTCATCCCCTCTGGATAACTCTTTTTGCGAGAATTCCATAATATCTATCATCTAGAGACCATGAAAATAGTCCTTGCCATGATCTACTAAGAATTGACATGTGATTTATGAAACCAGGTATGTAGAAAGTTATTACTAGAAAACCCATTATCATACATTCTGAAAAAAAAAATTGCAAGACTGCTCCACACAAAAACCATCCATTCCCTGTCAAAGAAAAGATAGTCGATGGTATCCTCACTAGGTCAACAACAATAGATGCACTAGGAGGATATTGAGATACCACACTATTGCACCAGATCATCAGTCAGTGAGGAATGGTTATGGATGCAATAAAGAAGTAAGGAGAACTTAGTTGGAATTTCCTTGTACCACATAGAATATCCCAATGCATTGAGCTTAGGTTTCCATGAAGAATCTATTGATAATCTTTCATTGAGAAGATCCCAAATGAGGAGGTGTTAAAAACCATCATATTAGGTTCTGAACTGGTCAAGATGTTGTTATAGGCTTCCTTCTCATGGTGATTAAGGGTCACATTGATAAAATAAAGATATGTGATGGCATGTGCAAAGGAAATATTCTGTACTGGGCAACAAGTAAATTCTAGAATCCTCCCTATCTAGTTAGTGTTTCAGTAGCTAATTGATCCAAATCCAATAATCTAATGAGAGCGATGTTGAAGGGTAGGTAAGTGATTCTAAATTGATTTCCACAACCTGGAACTCCCACCCGCTAGACCAACTCTACCCTTCCCATATTTTCTATGAATAAAATTTTCCCACAATGACATACCTTCCATAATTTCTCATGCTTATCTTTCTTAGAGACTATCCAGGGTTTTAGTTACATTTCTCAAGCCAATTCCTCCACACTCAACATCCCAACCCATCATATTCCAATAATCTCAATGAAATTTACCTTCTCTATGTGCATCCCAAATGAATCCAAAAAATAATTTTTTTTAATTGTATAAAGGATAGACTTAGAGAAAATGATATGAGACAATTCATTCATGAGGATGGAATAGAGGATGTTGTTAACCAAGGTGATGTGGTCACCAAAATAAAGGAAACAATTATTCCCTTTGAGAATGAGGATATGAAATTTATCAATAATCCCATCATAGTGATGTATCTGAACTCTACCTAGGGACATTGGATCTCTCAAATATTACATGGGGAATAGGCTTTTTTGGATTTCAAGACTATTAGTAATTCTCTTTCCTCTTAAAACAGGGCATGAATTGGGGAGATAAACACTCCTCTTCGCATGTTTGATGGATTTACCACTCTACTTATAATATAAATAAAGGATTTGGTCAAGATTCTAGATAGAAATAATATTACTATTCAATAAGTGAATCATATCATTTACAAATAAAAGGTTGGAGGTTCATTTGATGTTAGGATTTCATCAAAATAGACTCATGTGGCCCTCATCAATGTTCTGGTTCAGATATCTATTAAACATGTCCTGTTCCAAAATAAAGACACATAAGGAGAGGGGATCCCCTTGCATTAATCCTTATACCCATTTAAATAAACCATAGCTTCTCCCCATGAAATTGATAGAAAACCAGGGGAAAATGCATCTAAAGAAGGGATCGATATCCTACTTCGAGAACCCCATGCATCACATAATTCTATTGACTAAGCTCCACTACATCCTATCGTATGCTTTGTCCATATCTAGATTTATATAAATGTTAGAACCAAGGAATTTATTATTGATATCATTTTTCATTTCAGTAAAAATGGAAATGGAAACTTGGGTAGATCTGCCAGGAATAAATCCCAACTATTCCTAAGAAATCCAATTTTGAAGAGGGATGGAGAGTCTCTAATTGGGGACCATTTCAAGTAGTTTTTAAGAAAAATTGTACATATTAATCTGGTGGTATTTTTTAAGAGATTTGGGATTTGAGACCTTAGGTTTGAGGATAATGGCATTTGCAAAAACCACCCTAGGAGGTCCTACCCCATGTAATATTTTCTGAATGATCTCCAAAAGTTCCTTAGTAATGATGTTCTAATAATTAATGTAGAAAGATCCAGAGAATCCATCTGGACCTAGGGAAAGTCCAACCTTGAAAGTGGAGAAAGCCTCCAAAATCTCCCTCTCATCTGGTGTGCATTCAACGAGAGGTTATTAGCAGGTGTAACACGATGGGGAATGTTATGAAAGATGTCCAAGTGGTCTTAGGGTAACCTTCTTGCATGAAAGGATTAGCATCAGAAAGCAAGGAACCAAAAAAGTTTATGGTCATAGCTACCACATAATGTGGGTCCTTGGTGAAGGATTCATCCTCAAGAAATATTTATGGAGCCAGAGATCATTTCCTCTCTCGAATTCATACCTAGAAGAAGGAAGTATTTCATTCCCCCTCTTTAAGTCAAGTAACTCTATCCCTCTCCATAACTGATTTATCCTTCTCAAGAAGTATTTTAAGAAGATGGGTCTTCATTAAAACCATATTTTTAAAATTTTCATCATTCCAGAATGATTCAAGGTCCCTTTTATCATGTTCAGTATCTTCCTTAAGTCTGTCAATGTCCTAAAAAAGAGAGGGGTTTTTAGAATTCCTATATAAGAAGATAAACTTTCAACTATAGAAGTTTTTTATGAAACCTAACCCATGACCCTTCACCCATATGTTTTTTTCCACAAGGTATATTGTAGACATAGAAATGCGCTCCAGGGCAAAAGAATGTTTCAACAGGACAAAAAGGAGTCATATTCGGACCCGGGGACCCCATCCGGGGGGGGGGGAGAGGGGTCGTGTGAAATAAATTCCCAAGTGCACGAAAAAAAGATACCCCCGCATGGAATGTTCTTGGATTCATGAGAATTGGGCTGTGTGGGCATGAAATATTTTGCGCCCCTACACCTCCGTAGTTTACATTTCACGCCGCCACCTATGGCATGCAATTATTTCACGCCGAGCTATTTTCCGCGCCCCCGGACTTCTATAAATATATGGCGACCGCCTTGAATTTCAGGGCAGAAGAATATGAACTGGCTCTCATGTGCGAAATTCGTCTTCCGTGCGCACAATATGATCTTTAGGTATGGTTCTTTTCATGCCAAGTCACCATGGGGTCCACCATCACGCGCACCCATACCAATTTCATGCAATCCCTCTAAATTGAGTGCACCCCTGTCCTTGCGTGTAGCCTCTTCCACTTGCGCGCAATCTTCCTAGTCACGTGAAAAACCTTTGCCCTAATTACACACCTATATCACCGATTTCGCATGAGCCTGGGTTTTTTTGCGCAGGTCTATTATTTCATGCGCAAGCCTCAAAGGTTGTGCGTAATTCCCTAGGACCCTTCCCCCCGATGATCTTCTTGTGGGTGCCTTTTGTGCCCCGGGTATCCACATCATGCACCATCTTACAGTGCGACCTTCTAGGCTCGTACGAGATAACTTCAAAGTCCCTTGGACAATTCTTCCCATTGCGTTGCTTTGCCTCATGCATCTTCGCATAGGCACACTATCGGATATTGCTTCTTGGCATAGCCACACTAATGGGGACCCCTCGGTGGTTCTCCCCACAACACCCCCTCACTACGACATTGTCGATGCCTTCCCTTCCACAAGGAGTGGAGCGTACCGGTTATGTAAGTCCTAGGGGTGTGGATCGAATGCACTTCGTCCGAGCTGTAGGATGTTAAACTACCAAGCACCTCGTCTTCAACACATTACATTAAACTGTGACATGGCCCCATGCCTCGCACTCAGGGTCCCCCTGCCTCGGACATTCTCCATGCCCACTCATCTCCATGGGGATGGGATCATCCCTCACAGGGGGTTATATCATCCTTATTGGAGTGGAGTTTGTCCACAGGGAAGGGAAACCACCTTGGTGTAAGCCCCTAACCTTTCTTGTAGGAGGCAGCACCCCTGTTCCTCCTCACATCCTCGGTGCCAAGTCCAGCCAAGGGTGTGATGGGGAATGGTGTTTCTCCTTTCTTCTATCCCAAATCCCTATCCCATTTCACTTTGTCACCCTCGGGCCTCCATCCTGAAGTAAGACCCAACTTCCTTGGCTGCTCCACGCATAATCCCTTGTTTCCTCTTTGGGCTGCTCCACGCATAAGCCCCACTCCATTTCCCACAGACGCACCTTTCGCAACGTGATCGTCAAGCATGTTCTCTCTCTTGTTTCTCACACTGATCATGACTCACGTGAGCTTAGAGAAAGCACCAACCATGACCACCACCCTGGTTCGCATCAGAGTGTAAGCCCCAATCCATCCCGAACTATGGGGACCTTGATCCATGTCAAGGCATGGTACGTAGAAAGCCTCCACGAGGTCCAATCCCCACCACCTTGGGCCGCCTCAGAGTGTAATCCCCATACCATCTCGAACTATGGGTACTTTGATCCATGTCAAGGCACGGTACGTAGGAATCATCCATGAGGTTCGAGCCCCACCACCTTGGGCCTCCTCAGAGTATAAGCCCCAATCCATCCTAAACTATGAGGACTTTGATCCTTGTCACAGCATGGTACATAGGAAGCCACAACGAGGTTCAAACCCCAACCCATCCCAAACTATGGGGTCTTTGATCTAGGTCAAGGTATTGTATGTAGGAAGCCTCCATGAGGTTCAAGCCCATCACTCGGTTGCTCCGACCACATTCACGTCGATTCACCCCCATCCCGCATGACGTTAAACTGTATTTGCCATCTAAACTATGTGGCCTTTGATTCCCTGCCACAAGGATACGTAGGAAGCCTCTACAAGGCTCAATCCCATAACCCTTGATTCACCCTGATGTAACCCTCAAGACCACGTGTCTCAGGAAGCTCATACCCTAACCCGGAGGTTCCACTTCCTTTAGGTTCCATCCATGCATCCATTCTCATGGGTCACCTACTCAAGTGTCCCATCGTCCCATCGAACTACGTGGACTTTGATTCCCCACCATGGGGATACATAGGAAGTCTCTTCAAGATTCAATCCCAAAGCCATTTTCCATCCTGATTCTTACCTGGGCCACCACATACTAGTGAGATCATGCCACCCCATTCCCCTCCATAGCATTCGAGAATCCACCCACGTTCTATCCTTAATATCGGTGTTCCATCTAAGGGGTTCCTCAATCTGATCCACCCTAATCAGTGTTCTGATCATTCTGATCTATCCCCACTGGACATTAAACTTTCTGCATACCTTGTGTTAAACATGGAAAGATGAGGAAAACCTCATATACATTACCATGGAATACAATTCCCCACGTCCGATGTGGGATTCCTCGGGCTTCAATGACGTCAAGAATCCCTATAATAAGGCAAAGAAGATAGATATTCCAGTCCCCCAGCGTCAAGTCATGCCAGTGATGCCCAAAGTGACTACTCCCATAACTGAAGGTTGCTTCCCTGACCGGACTCCTAGGAATGTCCTAACAAAAGCAGTGTAATTAACTAGTGTCCATAAAGATATGGCGCCGGGATAAGATTCATGAACTACATCTTAAATCTATGAGGGAGACCTGGAAAATGTGACGAGCTCCGAGGAAGAATCCATGAAAGTAATAACAGACATCCCATCATCTGGTTTCGATCAAGTAGCAGACATCCCTGAATAAGGAGCAGATGTCACCTGCCTTTGGAAATCAAGAATGCGGGGCAACAACAGTGTGTCCTCTGCGTGACAGAAGTACGCGCACCCTGGATAAAGTGTTGGAAACAGAACTCATGAACCTGACATGAGAAGTATTCTCCTCATCATAGAGGCTAGTATCATTCGGGGCATCAGTGGATAAGCATTTCATCTGACCCTGTCATCCAGTACCAGGTCCCAACAAGAAGGTCTGAAGTGAAACATGCCAGAAGTTCTGATAGTCAGGACATTGAGCATTCCGTCCTATGACATTGTCATCGTGGATCCCTCTTACCGCCCACGGAAGATGGAATGGAGATAGGGCACTAGTTGTATATTCCTTTTCCTATCATTATTAATGAGTTCATCTCCCTTCTTTTAGGAACCAAGTAGTTTCATCCGCTACTGATCACCTGCCCACTGGCATAGGAGCAGGGGAAATATCGACACGGCTACCCCACGCAGTTCTTCCTCTTCCATGACGGCTTCAACCACCATGACTATTAGGTTCCCACAGTCCCTCTCCCCATTAGATATTTTCCAGCGAAGGGTAATTAATTACCTAGTACGCAGGTAAGAGGAGGAGGGGATTATCCCCACTAGGGATATGGCCCGCTTGGATCTTGAGGCAGCTTTGCCTCACCGTCAACACCGCCCTTGAAGGCCGCATAGGGAACCGCTGCTCCCCACCCCATCCTTCAATCATTTCGGGAGTTTGTCCCCGAAACGCCTTGACAACTCCCTCCCCTACACCAATGAGGTAGGGGATACCCAGATTGGCCCAATCAGAGTCCCACTTCAAGGGATCCCAGTGAGGGCTCCCACTAGGTCGCGTCAGTGCCGCCATCCGGTTCCTCGAGCCAAGGAGCAGGAAAGCCACGCACCTGCACCACTAGCTCCAGTTCATCTGACCTAGCGCCAGTGTCAGGCACCAATGGAAGAGGGTGCCTGCCATGGGGCATCAACGTCAGTCACTAATCTAGCCCGAGCCACTGCTGAATCATATCACCAACTAACCGCATATGTTAAGTAGGGGAAGCTATACACCCGACCCGGATCGAGGCCCCAACAGCCCCACAGGTAGGTTTGGTCGACTCTCCCAGTCACCGGAACAGGTGATGGCCGTTGTGGACCAATCTGCAGCAATTCCACCCAGTGTGGAGGCCTACTCTGTACAACCACTACAGAAGGTGCGGGCCCTCCCTTTTTCCAACCTCATATTAGTGGTCTTC
Source organism: Viscum album (assembly GCA_963277665.1). Lineage (NCBI taxonomy): Eukaryota > Viridiplantae > Streptophyta > Magnoliopsida > Santalales > Viscaceae > Viscum > Viscum album. The sequence goes on from OY728145.1 coordinate 585,355,693, forward strand.
CCCATGCCACCTTTGGCCTAGTTAAGGGTCTTCCCCATGACAGCAACACTCCATGTGGGCGTCTCTTCCGTGCTCACTACACCGGGTACAGGGTCACTCCCCCTACCACGGACCGCAAGTATGGAGACATTGCACGTCCTGTCACTCGCCAACATGGACGTCCTCCCCATATCCCTGTGCCAATTGGTGAAGGTCCTCCTCACCCTAGTGATTGGAGAGGTGGAGGCTAACCACACTTCACCAAAGCCTAACACGGAGGTCCACCTCGTGTCCCTTTCGACATTGTCCCGGTGCTCCCCACACCTCGGCTTTCTCAGGTGGAAACCCTCTCCATCCCAACACCAGTGCTGCTACAGGACCCCATGTGGGAAATCATCCCTTCCCCGAGGAGCCAACCAAGGGCAGGAGTCGGGTCATCTCCACCGTAAGAGGAATTTTGGGGAAGGCCAGACAGGAACCAAACCAGTCTGCTTCTCAGACTCCGAGGTGGAGTACAACTCAGCACTGGAGCCCTCTCTTTAGCCCTCCAAGTCAAGGGTTGTGGCAGTAATGAGGCACATCATCCTCGTGCTACCGGAATGTGAGATCCATATGATCCCTGCCTCCCTCTGAAGGTATATCTAGGAGGACGAGAACCTGGCGTGTCCCCAGGGACCGACCACATAGTCGCCACTATCATCTTCGAAGGTGCATTCTATCTTGGCTAGAAACGGTAGAGAGCTAGTCTGGGGGTCAATGGCGGGAGATCCGTGGCATAGCCCACTCTTGGCAGACATTGATGTTGTGTTAGGAGCTTTGGTCATCGGTCCATCCTATTGCGATGTAGCAGCCAAGCCACCGTAGTCCTTAGGGGAAAGCCCAAGATTCAGTGGCTAATCAGATCGCTCGTCGTATTCTCTACCGTCTAGCCTGCCGTCCCAGCGGCCTGCCTCATTCCCACCAATTCCACAGCCACCCTCAGTTGACGAGTGGGGAAATCAAAGTCGACACCATGAATCTGATCCGAGGAGCTTCTAGACCATCCTCGCAGAGGGCCACTTCCCCGAGATCTTTTGACCGGTCACAGGGCCAAATTTTGGTATTCCAGAATCGCTCACCCCATAGGTGTTTGAATGTTTCTGCCAGATCCTCTAGGCGACTCACTTCAGTATTCTCCACCAGTGAGCGACTTATCCATGGAGCTAGGAGAACCTCAAAGACATCAGCGAACAATTCCATCTTGTTGAACTGGACACACTACCCGTGGTCCAGCACCCTGAGTCACCTGGTCATCGTAGGACCCTCCAATAGCAATGCGTCTAGAGTTTCTAAGTACTCCGCAAAGTTATTATGGAGGATACACCCCACACGCAAGTACATGGCTGGGGGAAGTATGTTGCCCTCCTCTTCGGTTCTATTCTCCGGTAACCCGAATCACTTGGCGATGTCGAGGATATACCCCTGAGAAGAGTCACAATAAACATGAATGATCTGTCAGGAGAGAAAAATGAGCTGGAACTTCTCAATGGGAACCTCCTCCCTGAGGGTGTTCCCCCACTGCTGGACCCGTCGGGGAGATTTAATCGCTAGTAGAGGAACCTCATCGGTCTCTCTCCACCCACCGAGGCATTGGTACTCAGCTGGAATCTTAGTAAGGGCATGGATCATATTGTTGTCGCCAAACACTTCGACCCGTCTGCCTGAGTGTAGAAGATAGAGGAAGATCCTGAGAAGGCCATGCTGCGCCAGAAGCTTGCAGAGCAGAAGAAACTGGTTGATGACCTCCTGGTCGAACACGTTGTGGAACAGTGTCCGGATTATGGTGACCCTCGGCCAGTACAGCAGGGACAGATGCATCTTCTCCCCAGAGAATTTCCCCCGGGTAACCCTGAACATCCTATCCATGCAGAAAGGGTAGAGGTCGGCGCTTATGGCAAGTGGGTGTGGTATGTCACACCGAACCCTCTTGAATGGTGTGATAATCTAGGGAACCCTGCTCGGGCTCTTCCAACAGCCCCAAGTGTCACTCCACCAGCCTCTCCATGAGCCATTGAGCTTGGCTACCATATTGAAGAGCCCAGAAACATGCTCATGGTTAGGGATCCCCATCAGGACAGGGACCCATGTACAGATGATCCAATGGCGGAACTCATCGCCCACCTAAAGGCTTTGGAAATGCGACAGGTGGCCATCCCACCTGATGGAAATCCATATCCAGCATGGTTGGAAGACATGCCAGCACCCTCGGGATTCGGAAACCGCACCTTCTCCCCTTTAATGGGACGTGGGACCCGCTGCAGCATCTATACCACTTGAACTTGAGGTGCGGGCCTATGCTAGGGACCCCAGTGCAGTAGGAGGCTTCCAAGACCCTCTATTTTGTTTAGAAGTTAGAGGGGCCATAATTTGTTTGGTACATCCATCTCCCCATCGGACCTGTGATCAGCAGGGAGGAACTTTGTAGGCAATTCCTTTACCAGTTCAGCTCTACCTCCCAGAAAATGAACATCACAGACCTCTTCAAGGGCATTAAAAGTCTTGATGAGAGAGTCGCGGACTTTGTCGCCCAGTGGAAGGATCTCACATACTCCCTCGACATGCCACTGACATTGGAGAAATTACTGATGACGTGCGTATGGAATGTCAAGACAAAACGGGTCCCCTCTCTGATCACTCAGAACTATCCGATACGGTTCCGGGACTTCTCAGATAAGGCCGAGCGCCTCGAAGAAGCTCTGCAACATGCTAGTATGGAACGTCTGCTGCCCCATGTGATCCTAGTAAGGAGGGATGCCAGAGCCGAGCCTGCCGTGGTGGCCTAGGTAGAGGCCCCTAGGCAGCTAGAATATCTACCAGTGGAGATATCTCCATAGCCCCATAGAGGTCCGCCTCCATGGGCACAGTTTCCAACCAAGCAGCACCCGCCTCAAAATCGGCAGGCACCCCCGCGTAACGCGCCACCACCACCTAGGCAAGATAATCAAGTTCTTCCTCCTCAGTAGGCTCCTCCGGCCCCTCATTAGGGTCAAACTCCTAGATCCTCCTTTCCAAATAGAATGAATCGGGCTTACTCATTCGAAGAGGCTCTGGTCCTAGGTTTCTTCCGCAGCACCTTAGAGCAGAGAACTGTACGACTGCCTGAGTGCCAGAATCCAGAAGAGGCACATCTCACTGATACCCCAACTACTTCCATTATCACTGGATCCTGGGGAACACCATCAAGAAAGGCTATGAGTTCAAGGACTTTCTTCAAGACCAGATCAACAAAAACATTGTCATGTTGGGCCCGGGCCCGACACAAGTGGTGGGTGTGTTTGTGAGGTTAGATAACGGTAGAGACGGTGAAGGTGAGTGGCAGGAGGTTTTTGAACGTGGCTCCAAGAAGTATAATGACTGGGTAGCTCGTAGGATGGTTTCCGGCGCCCATGGAATTATCCGTGCATGCCTAAATCAGCCAGAGCCTTCAGAAGCTGCGGCCACCACCCCTGCGTCATTATCTCATCCATCCTCTTCCTAGAAGAGCAAGCATTGGCGGTGTAAGAAAAAGCAGTGTTCCCCACCAATGCCACCATTGTCTCGCACTCTTGGTGACTTTATGCCCCCGGAGATGGGGATTCCCCCCAGGATCCACCCAGTGGTAGGTGATTCATCAAGTACTAGCCAAGGGTATGATTTGGTTAACTTTGTCAAGTTGGTAAACCCCTCTATGACTCCCGAAGAGGGGTAGTTCCAGGTAAACCTCCCCAAAGTCCTCAACTGATGCCAGCGTCGGTGGAGCCACGACCAAATGGTTCATTGAGGCACATTATCCAGCACCTCCAGTCAGTTCATGCATGCCACCGAGACCAGACAACAGGACCATCACAGAGCTCAACACTCGCAGCCTCTTCATCCGGTGTCGTCAGGACCACCTCTACCACTTTTTGTGCTACTAGATCAGGCAGAACCCCTTCGACTTTGCCGCAACCAGATTTTCCCCACTACAGAACGATCTTAGACGTTCGGTTCTCATCCAGAAGCTACCCTATAGACTTCGACTAGTGAGCAGCGGGATATTCCCAGTATGAGTCACCTGTCTGCCCGGCTGGTAGGGCCCTCCATGCCTTCCATCACAGTGCAACTCCCTGCAAGTAGAATTTCTCACCTGGCACAGAAGTACGACATTCTCAAGAACCTCGCCAGCATCCCAGTGAGGCTTTCCATCCTTGAAGCCCATCTCCTGTCGCAAAATATGCACGAAGCACTCGCTGAGGATTTAAGGAGCCCCCTCCAGTTTGAGATAGAGATAGCAGCTGCAGAAGCTTTCCATGCTGAAGCATTTGAGTATGCCGAATGTTAGTCCATCATTTTGTAATCAGGAGAAGATGAAGGCTCCCCCATATAGGAGAACATCCACCCACTGTACAACACTGGCCAATTTAACGGCATGGAAGTTTGTCGTTATCTCGTTGACACCGGCTCCGGGATCAACCTTATCCCGACATGGATGCTGCAGAAGTTGGGGCTATCCGAGGATGACCTGACTCCCTTTGATCAAATAATCCAGGGATATGATAGTTCCAAGTAGACCTCGGTCGGCAAGATCCATCTGAAGACCCAGTTCGGTGGCCTAGTTTCCATCATCGAGTTCATGGTTGTCTCCTAGGACACTGCATATAATGCATTGATGGGCAGACCATTGCTCCACATGATTGTGGCAGTCCCCTCATCATATCACCAATGTTTCAAGTACTCCCTTAATGGTCGAGTGGGCATACTCTAAGGTGATGCATCTCCTTTTAACTCTTGTGAATCCCACTACTTGGATGGTGACTATTACAAGAGTAGGGATAAATAAGTCCAGGCATGTGAAGTTGAGTATGTCACCGCTCCGACCGACCCTTGGTCAGGCCTGAATGACACCTACGTCTTCCTGATCCATCGGTTGGAGGCCATGACCCCCGATATGGGGTAGTGTTTTGTTATTTTCGGGACAAGGGGGAATCATGCTCCCAAATCTAGGTGGCGTTGGAAGATCACTTCGTATTCTTATATGAATCAGGCTCTAGTGGTCCCAGAGCCCCCCACTCCCATCAGGTATTGGGATGTCCGGCTCATGGAAACGGCAGTACGTCATACTTTTCTGTTTCGTCGGGAAGGAATAAGTCAGCTCTGACTGACTCACCACTACAGCTTTGATATTATCAAGTGTGGCCCCTTGGGCTGGAGACTAGATGGGATCAATTTGAAATCCTTTATCGCAACAGTCTCAGCAGCTTCGGAGTTCCCTAATGCAATAACCACTGCCACACAAGCTGGTACCATCCTCCCATCGTGTCCTGTTAACTCAGATGAAGCTTCCCCTATGGAAGATCCCCCAATAAGTGGAGAAGAAGACATAAAGGAAATTCCACTGCCTTTGAGGAAGGCATCTCAGCCACGGTCGATGAGTTGGTACAGGTGAACCTCGGAAGAGAAGCGGACCTAAGACCCACATTGATCAGCGTCGCTATGTCCCCTAAGGAGCAGCAGTGGAATGTAGGTTTCATTAAATAGCACCATGATGTATTCTCTTAGAGTTATGATGAGATTTCGGGACTATATCCTAAGGTAGTCGTCCACTACCTCGGTCTTCTGGAAAATCATCGTGGATTCAAGCATCCTCCCAGAAAGATGCACCCTTCTTATGGTGCCATGGTCGAGACCGAAGTCGACACGATCATCAGGGCCAACTTCTTTAAGGATGTCCAGTACCCCAAGTGGCTGCCAACATTGTACCAATCAGGAAGATGAACGGGCAGATCTGAGACTGTATCGACTTCTGAGATCTCAATCGCCATTGTCCGAAGGATGATTTTCCCTTTCCAGTGACAGAATTGTTGATTGTTGCTATGACCGGGTTCCAAGACCTCTACTTCATGGATGGTTACTCTGGATATAATTAGATCCAGATGGCCCCCAGGGACGAGGATTCCATAGCTTTCAGGGCATCACAAGGTACTTTCTGTTACCAGGTTATGCTCTTTGGCCTGAAAAATGCAGGTGCCACCTATCAACGGGCCATGCATCGCATATTCAAGCCGATCCTCGAGACATTGGTGGAGTGATATGTGGATGATCTGGTAGTCAAATTTTGCCAATTCCAAGACCATATCAAAGACATTGAGAAAGTGTTCGGTTTCCTCCGTTCCCACCACATAAATATGAACCCATTGAAGTGTGCCTTCAGGGTCACTTCCGGGAAGTTTCTTATCTTTGTTTTCTGATACCGGGGCATCGAGATCGACCCGGAGAAGATCAAGGCCATCAGCCAGATTCCCCCCGAGCAATATTCAGGAGCTTCGAGGTCTCCAAGGCCACTTGGCCTATATACATAGATTCATTGAGAATCTGGATGGAAAGTGTAAGCCCTTTTCTCGACGCATGAAGAAGGGCACCGCTTATGAGTGGGATGGGGAGTTCTAGACCACCTTTGAAAAAATCAAGCAATATTTTCTCCAACCTCTAGTCTTAATGCCACTCATCTCCAGGAAGCTACTGGTCCTCTATTTCACCACCCTGGAACAGTCCCTCGGTGCCCTTCTCACCCAGAAGAACAATGAGGGGATTGAGAACAACGTCTATTACATCATCTGCATGCTCCTCGATATAGAGACCCGGTACTCCCCTATCGAGAAAAGCTGCCTTGTGCTCATATTCGTAATGCAGATATTGCGGCATTACCTGCAGCACCACGAGGTACATCTAATGTCTTGAGTAGACCCGCTGAAGTATATTCTGAATCACCCCATGTTGACTGGCAGACTAGCATAGTGGGGGGGGGGGTAATCCTCTAGTAGTTTGACATCAGGTTCATGCCTTAGAAGGCTATCAAGGGATAGGCCTTGGCAGATATTCTAGCTACCCATCCAACCTCCGTGGATCAATCCCTCAACCTAGATTTTCCTGATGAGGCAATCATCTTAGTGCATCAAGACATCCTATGTTGTAAAATGCACTTTTGTGGTGCCTCTCGTATCACCACCAGTAGGAGGCTCAATGATCCTAGGCTCAACATAGTAGGCCTAGGTATCGTCTTTATCACCCTCGTGGAAGCCATCCTGCCATACTCATTCGTGTTGTTAGAAGGCTGCACTAACAATGAGGCAAAGTATCAGGACCTCATTACTGGTCTGGAGCTAGCCCTTGAGATCGACGTTCCCCATTTTCATGTGAAAGGGGACTCCGAGCTAGTTATTAAGTAGGTCAATGGTTACTATGTTGTCAGGAAGCCAGAGCTCGTACCGTTGTTAGAACACACTCTCCAGCTAATGGCTCAGTTCCCTTCTCGGCCAGAGGTTATCTATGTCCCTTGGTCATAGAACGGTCGAGCGGATGCTTTGGCTAGCTTAGCTGCATCACTTGTAGAGCCCAAACAGAATGATCTGATTATCCACGTGGCGCATCAAAGATTCATGGCTCCTATTACCCCAGATGGAAATCAAGGCCCACATGTAATCCATCTTACTTCCAGTGCCTCTACGTCAGGACCCCCAGGTTTTCTAGATGCGGTGATCGAAGTGGTTGCTAATTGGAGGACACACTTTTTCAAATACCTCCAACACGGTAATCTCCCGTCAGACCGGGTCGAGCACGAGTGAATCCGAAACTGCGCGCTGCAGTTTTCCCTCCATAGTGGTCCCAGCCTTGATCAAATCCTCTATAAACATGGATTTGATGGTGTTTTACTCTATTGCATTCAAGGGGTTGAGATTCCACAGGTCCTGCAAGAGGTTTACGCCGGTTCCTATGGTTCCCATTAGGCTGGGCCAAAACTATCTCACCAGGTCCGAAGATTAGGGTATTTTTGGCCCTTAATTATCCACGACTGCATCGAGTTCGCCAAGAGGTTCCATGCATGCCAAGATCATGATAACTTTGTGAATCGGCCACCAGAGCTTCTCCACACTACAAAGTACTCTTGGCCCTTTGTAGTCTGGGGATTAAATGTTGTAGGACCATACCCACCAGCAACAGCTTGCCAATGTTGATTTATTCTGACCACTACGAATTTATTTTCCAATTGGGCAGAGGCAGTTCTGCTCAAGGAAGTAAAGGCCAATTCTGTCGTAAACTTCGTGAGTTCCAATATCATATATCAGTTTGGATTACCTCATGCTATCCTAACTGATAATGACGCCAACTTCTGAGCAGCCGAGCTGAAGTAATTGTACGCCAAGTACAAAATTCTCTCTAACCATAACTCTCGCTATCACGCACAAGAAAATGGACAGATTGAGGCGTTTAATAAAACCCTCTCTAAAATTTTGCAGAAAATGGTTAGTCAGAACAAGAAGAGTTGGCCAGATAAGCTCCCCATTCCCCTCTGGGCTTATAGAATGACGATTCGTAATTCCAAACAGGTGACCCCATATTCCCTAGTGTACAGAACTGAGGCCGTCCTACCCATCGAGATTCAGTTTCCCTCATTACGCACAGTGGTCTATAACCAGAAAGCCCTAGATAGAGTGGCTGAAATATGTCTAGATGAATTGGAACATTGGACGAGAATAGGCTTTGTGTCTTGCACAGCCTAGAAAGGCATCAGAGTAGGTTGGCTCAAGCTTTCAACAAGAAGGTTTGCCTCCGCTCTTTCCTGCAAGGCGATTTGGTATTAGCCCTTAGGGAACCAATGATCCCCGGCAGGAAACCACCCAAGTTGGAGCTAAAATGGGTAGGACCTTTCATTTTTCATAAGGTTTATCCCAATGGAGCACACTCCCTGGTGACCATGGATAGTTATCGTATAACTACACCCACCAATGCTAGGTTTCACAACAAATATTTTTCCTGACCCTTTCAGGTCCTCCATGACCTTAAACTGGATTACCAGTCTTAAATGACCTTAAACTATTAGTCCCACATGACCCTAAACTACATGCTCATCCTGTATGACATTAAACTACACGCTTGGCCTGTATGACGTTAAACTGTATGTCGTCCCACATGACGTTAAACTGTATGTCGTCCCGCATGATGTTAAACGGTATCTTCAAGAACTACGTGTGGCTTGATTCCCATCATTGTGGGATATGTAGGACTTTCTGAACATTTAGATTTTAGGTCCAGCCCCATATCTTAGAGATCTCTCGATCTCCCGTTCACCTAGGCCCCTTGGCCTCTCCCTCTCCATGAGGGGGATATATAGGTGTGGTACATGGTTTTACCCTCCATTACGTTGGGTCTTTGGCACCATTCCCTCCTTCTACTGGTAATTATCCATCTCTTCGCCACTCTCAAGATGATCCCCTCGACCTTTTACAGTGGTTCTCCAATGTTCCTAAGAGTACTTTGGTCTAGGATCAAGAATGTCGGATTCAACTGGGGCAAGTTTACATCCACTTGTAAAGCTTCATGTTCCCCTTCATTTGGGCCCCCCGTTATCATTCACACCCGAAGGGACCCCCAAAAATGGCATGGATACTAGGCCTAAGGTCTCTTTTAACGTTATGGGCCAACACCCCTGAGGGTTTCAGACAACAAATTGATACAAATCCCATGTTTCAAACATGGTCAGCGGTCGATGCTCATTTGTTTGTCCCCATTTTAGGCTAACGCGACAGGATGTTGTGTTTTGAACTTGGTCAGCAGTAATCCTTCTTCATCATGCCATCCCCGTTATGCATCGAATTTTGGTTATGTGATTCACATTATGTTCCACCCCATCATGTCCAGGTGGAATCTTGACACTCTTGGAACTATCCCTCAGTGCACCTCCACACATCAGGGGGACAAAGCTGCAATTCGGCAATCTTCAGGGCTCCCATGGTCCGATCTCTAAGATAATAAACTAACATCTTCATTAAGGGCTATGTGTGGATTGATCATCATCCCCATGGGATACGTTGAATCACCTAAACATCATGGTTCCGGGTCCAACTCAGGTGGGAGCTAGTTTCTCCAACACCTTATCCTCTGACGCTCATTGGCCTCCTGGCCTGAGGATCCTCTCCCGGAATCACACAGACTGGTGGTTTGGATATCATCCTCATTCACGTCGGGTATTCTTTATCACATCATGTGCATTCCATCAGATCTATTCCATATGACCTTAAACTGTGATGTTAATTCCAATCACATGACCCTAAACTGTGATAGTAACGTCCCAGCTGCACGACGAAAAATGGCACTGCATTGTGATGACCTCATCATAGGGGGCATCACGTTGGGTATTGGTTATCCACCATACCATTTTTCAACACCTGTATATGGATTGATTCTTGTGGTGATGCTAATAATTTATACCCTAGGCCGGTCGCTTCACAAAAAACCCCATTCACCTTAAAGGAAAAAAATATACATCAAATACCTCTTCTTTTGGTGCGAGGGCTAGACCCGCACACCCCTTTCATCCTTTTGACTGGTGCCTTACCATGCCTTTCACCCAAAACTACGTATGGATTGATTCCCTTTCTCATGAGATATGTAGGAATGCCCAAGCACTTCCCCACGGGGCTAGCCTAACTTTCTCTATTTTCTTTATGTGTGCTTCTTTTGTTTTTTTCAGGTCCCCCATGACCTTAAATTGGATTACCGGTCCTATATGACCTTAAAACGTTAGTCCTGCATGACCCTAAACTGCACACTCGTCCAGCATAAAGTTAAACTACACGCTCATCCCACATGACGTTAAACTGTATGTATTCCCTCTTGACGTTAAAGTGTATGTCTTCCAGGATGACGTTAAACTATATCTTCAAGAACTACGTGTGGATTAATTCCCATACTTGTGGGATACGTAGGACCACCTGAACATTTAGATTTTGGGTCCAGCCCCATCTCTTAGAGATCTTATGATCTCTCGGTCACCTAGGCCCCTTGGCATGTCCCTCTCTACGAGGGGGATATATATGTGTGGTACAAGGTTTTACCCTACTTTGTGTTGGGTATTTGGCACCATGCCCCCCTTCTCCTGAGAATTCTCCATCTATTGGACACTCTCAAGATGAGCCTCCCAACCCTTTGCAGTGGTTCTCTAATGTTCCTAAGGGTACTCTAGTCTAGGACCTGGAATGTCGGATTCAACTGGGGCATGTTTCCATCCACTTGTCAAGCTTCGTGTTCCCCTTCATTTCATCCACCTGTTATTTTTCGCACCTGAACGTACCCCCAAAAATGGCTTGAATACTATGCCTTAGGGATCTCCTACCATTGCTGGCCAGTTCCCCCAAGGGTTTCAGACAACAAATTGATACAAATCCCGTGTTGTGAACATGGTCAGCGGTCGATGCTCATTTGTTTGTCCCCATTTCAGGCTAACGTGACAGGATGTTGTATTGCGAACATGGTCAGCAGTAATCCACCTTCTTCACACTAGACCTTTCAGGCCTTGAATATTTGTTACATAATTCACATTATGTTCCAACCCATCATGTCTAGGTAGAATCTCGACACTATTTGCACTATCCCTCAGTGCACCTCCGCACGTCAGGGGGACAAAGCTGCAATCTGGATTTCTTCAGGGCTCCCACGGTCCGAGCTCTAAGACCATAAACTAAGATATTTATTATGTTCTATGTGTGGATCGATCCTCATCCCCATGGGATATGTGGAATCACTCAGACATCATGCTTCTGGGTCCATCTCAGCTATGAGCTAGTTTCTCTTGCCCATTATCCTCTTACCCTCACAGGCCTCCTGGCCTGAGGATCCACTACCGTAATCGCGCTCAGTGGTGGTGTGGATCTCATCCTCATTCATATCGGGTATGATTTATCACATCGTGCGCTTTCTCTCATGTCCAAGCCATATGGCCTTAAACTGTGTTGTCAAGTCCATTCACATGACCCTAAACTCTGATAGTACCGTCCTGGCCGCACGACCAAAAATGGCACTGCATTGTGATGACCTCATCATAGGGGGAATCACGTTGGGTATCAGTTATCTGCCATACCATTTTTTAATGCCTATATATGGATTCATTCTTGTGGAGATGCTGAGAATTTCTACCATGGCCAGTCGCTTCACAAAAAACCCCATTCACCTTAAAGGACAAACAAGATACATCAAATACCACTTCTTTGTGTGTGAGGGCTAGACCCGCATGACCCATTCATCCTTTACACCGGTGCCTTACCATTCCTTTCACACATAACTACATATGGATTGATTCTCATTATCATGAGATATGTAGGAATGCTCGATCACTTCCCCATGGGCCCAGCCTAAATTTCTTGTTCGGTCCCTTGACCTAAACACTTCTCCAAGGAACACATGGTAATCTGGACTTATGTCCTCATTCATGTTGGGTTTCTTAATCACCTTACCCTATGCCTCCTTAAATCCTTACTAATCCCTAGTCTGAGTTATAAGACCTTAAAATAAGACCCTTCCCAGAACTATGTGTGGCTTGATTCCCATCCTTATGGGATACATAAGAATTCTTAGACATTTCATCTCGGGTCCCACCCCGGGAATCACAAATCCCATATTTTTTCCACCATCGACCCCTTGGCCTGACCCCCCCCGGTGAGTTGTGTAACTGTAGAATTTTCCCTGAACAAGTTTAGGATTCCCTATAATGACATTGGGGGGAAACAATTCCATCACCAGAGATGTCCTGTCTATAAAGTAGGGATGATCTATGATAAGATTAATGTTCCCGCTTAATGTGCTTCCACCCAGGTGGCGTAATTTTAGGAGTGTTGGATTCTGTTCGAACAAATCACTACTTCACTTTACATGCTTTGTGTTCCCCTTTATTCAAACCCTCATCATCTTTCACATTTGAAGGGACCCCCTAATAGTATGGATGCTTGACCTATTGTCCACCTGTTATCCTGGGTCAATGTTCCAAAAGACTGATCATGTTTGAAGGGACCCCCTAATAGTAGAGATGCATGACCTATAGTCTTCCTACTGTCCTGGGCCAACATTCTAAAAGTCTAATGGACAATATTTGAGTTAGATCCCCTGTTGCCAACATGGTCAGCGGTTGACCCTCATTTTTTGTCTCCGTTTCAGGATAATGCAATAGGGATGTTTTGTTTTGAACATAGTCAACAGTCATCCTTTATTACCACACCCCTACCATAGTGTTCCAAATTTGGGTAACGTGATTCACATTTTTCATTCCCTTTTTTTCAGACTGATTCCAATTCCCCTCGCATTTCCCCACTCGTGCGCTTGAACACATCGATAAGACGATATATTTATTGGTATGAGGTCCTCTTCCTTTGATCGGGCCTCCCTCTTCACCTCAGAAATCCGTGTTCTAATTTCAAACGACCGAAGCTTGGTTGGTGCTCCCATGATCAAACAAAGTGATAATACGAGCATCCCTTGTTTCTCACATCGGGTACAGACCATGTGAGCTTAGGGATGGATTGGTATTTCTTTCGGGATCATGGTTGATCATGTTAAAACAATGGGACAAGTATGTTAATAAAAGGGGCAAGTAAGTAAATTTGTCGATACATACTGTTCAAAAAAAATAAAGGAGACAAGAAGCAGTAAGGCGAGGTAAGTTTATGGGTTCATCCAAAACCGATCCTTTAAGGGTCGGATTCTTGGATAGATCTCTCCAATGCCATTACTTTTTGGCTGGTGGCCTCCAGGACTGCCTACCATCCCCTGAGGACTCTCTCTTCGTCAACGGTCATGGAGCGCAGTTCGCTAACCTTGTCCCGTGCCTGCACCTGTTCGGTTTGGAGCTCAGTTATCTAGAAACTTGCTTCCACGAGATGTTCTTGGGCATCTGCCAACTGGGCCCTCAGCTACTCCACGAGATCAGAGCAGTTTGTGATGAATATATCATGTTCTTTCGCCTATTCATTGATGCATTGGACCTCCTAATTCACCCTTAGAAAAGCTCGGGTACTCCCCGACACTGGGTAATGGCGGAGCGTCGGCTTCTCTCATGCATCTTCTCATCCATGTAATCATGAACCGTTAGGTGAAGGTGTTGAGCATCTGCCCCTCCAGCACATAGGAAACGCAGTAAGGTGTGTAGTAACCCCATCCGCTTCATCCATTCCTCCTAGGGCTGACTGAGAAAATGTAGGATGCACTTCCATCTTGTGTGTCGCGTCATCCAACTCTCCTCATCCTCTTCCGAATCTTAGTCATCGATTTCTTTAGGGTCAGCAGGCCGATAAACCGAGAAGATAGCCAATAGGCCAATTACAGGGTATTATTCAGATATTCCTCCTAGGGGAATAGGCTCCTCAGTATCTGGGTGACCTCCCTCTCTCCCATCAATCCTAGTGGTACCCTCATCGACTTTTGGCCCTGCCCCGACAGCAGCGCCACTAGTGTCTGCCACTCCCTACTCACCAATTTCCAGGGCCAACTTGGTTTGGGAGGCATGTTCTAGATGGGATGGTATGTTTTCCATTGGCACGCTTGCGGATGTTCTGGGCTTAGTAACCAGATGATCCTCTAATGCCGTGATCACTATATAGACAACGAGAACCCAAATCAGTTGAGTTATCCGATGGTAAGCACCAGTATTGAAGCAAGGAACTTACAGGAGCCCAAGGCATCAGCCTCTAGTGCTCTGGATTCTATAGGAGCTGTCGTGGTGGGGGATCCCTCAGCACTCAACAATTCAATAAAGGGCGTCAATGCACCTCCATTCCCAATTGGCATTTCCTCCCCTCCTTCAGCTACGGACTCCTGATCAGCACCCATATGCTCCTGAGTAGGACAAGAGGGGTGGATTAAGGATTGAAAAGAAAGGCAAATGAAAGGAGAAGGATAGATAAGGGTTGAAGCATACCTCAAGTATCTAGGTTATGTCTATTTCAGATTCGACGATCTCACCACTCTCCCGGAAGCTCCCTTAGTGGGACGCTCCCTTAGACCCCTCACCTATGGGCTCCTCTTCTCCTTCACCTTCACCTTCCCATTCTCCTTCTTCCTCCTCTCTTGTTTCACCGATCTATGACTCATCATCATTGTCATCTTCCCCCGGTGGCATCATTTCTGAATCATGCTCTTGGTCGAGCATCACTTTCACCAAGAGAGATGGCTCCACACACCGACCCCATTGGCGTGCGTACATGTCCATCACCGTCAGATATGCATACCGATGATACAATTTCACTCTCTCAGAAATCTGAACAAGAATGACTTCCTGCAGCTGGATCTTATCCGGCACTATCTTCTTCTAGAGGACTTCATTATTCACTGACTGTCGTAGGTTTATCAAAGCCAACCATAGCGTGGGGAAAATACATCTTGAGAAGGTTGATGTCGGTGTCTTATTTGCTTCCCCAGAAGTTCTCCATCCGCTCTGTGGGACCCTACTCCTCTGGGTGACTAGGGCGCGACCATGCCATGAGACGCCCCTGCTACTATGGTCCCCACCTGTGTGGGCCCCATTTCCTAACGCATTTCTGATCTTCCCCCCTAGTGGCACCCTGCCTGCTCAATCGCTGCCCGAGTTCCACACTGGCAACCTTGAGCTGCCAAACTCGCTTCCGCAGAAGCCCCTCAAGGTATGCTATGGTCCAATGTTTGGCATACTCGGTTGAGAGGCCAGCGTCAGCTATGGTGGGAGGAAAGGTGATGATGTCTCTAGAGCCGTAGGTCATGAACATCAGCCACAACTGACGAAGAACACAGGGATGCATCTCCTCTCGGGCATCTGTGTATAATTTTTTGGCATTTGCTGGAGGCACCCAAACTGTCTGGCGAACCTATACGGCACATAAGCCTCTCAAAAGATCTTCCCGTTAATCCGGGCCACAAGCACCCCACCTCTGATTCTCTAGAAGTACTCTTTCTGCGCTAGTGAGCCTTTCCAATTGTCTATCAGCTGACCAGTTGGGGTGGAGAATGGGCTGAAGGTGAAGTTGGCATGGTTACCAATCCTGGTCTGTATTCCCTCCTCATTGAGCATCATCGGCATGAACCCGTCAATATTTATCAGAGAGGGTTGCAGGCCATTTCCCGGCGGACGGATGGCATTTGGGAAAGTGTACCCACCCCAATGAGCCACAACCCATCCATAGAAGATCAGGAATGGGACATATACTCTCCTAGGCGATCCCTCTCTCAATATTCATCCCAAGATGGCGTACAGCCGAGCCAGCATCGGGACCCCCAGGTTGAACCTCTTGTCGGAAGCCATGATTCCATCCATCACAAGGGTTACTGGATGGACGCCCATCCTTGCATCCCTCACCGGAAGGAGCCACCCGCTTAGGAATGTAGCAAGAAATTCGGCATACCGAACATTCGGATCCCAAATCTCGCTTATGCTATAGCCCCACGACTGGTAGTGCCCCGCCTCTAGGATGCTCTAGTATGATCAGCTCTTGCTTCTCTGTGTCGCGGTTGGACACCGTCTTCCCCACCCTGGCATCTTGACAATTGGGTCCCTTTCCAGGAATAGGCAGAATCGGTACTTGTACGTGATATCCTTCAGGAATTCCTTGACCCCCAGCTTCTCCTTGGCCAGCTCCAGCAGGTGCCATGTCAGTGTGGGGGTTCGGGATATGTCTCCCCAGATGTTCATCAGTGGAAGGAATTTGTCATATTTATGGCCCTCCAAATGGATACCCCTGATCCATTGAATATACTAGAGACTGATGCTGACTTCCCCAAGATGGAGATAGAATGTGTTGGTATCAGGGGACCACCGGGTGAACAACTCTGGCTCGAGCTCATGCTGGTAGTAGAAGTAGAATTTTGATCTCCATACAACCTCAAATAAGCCAATATTCCGTAGCTCGGCCCCAAATTGGTCACATGTATAGCAAGACCAATATGCCCAGGTCCACTCACGGATGAAGTTACCTCCAAACCGTAGGTCCCAGTCCTGCAGCCAACCTTTGGTCTCGTACGTGACGCTCTGACAAAAAGTGATTTCATAGAGGGTCGGGGATCTCTCTGCAATAGGGTCACCCCCATAAATGGTCCTAGTCATTGGATTCAAGAAATATATATCCATGTTCCCGGTTTCTCTAGCAGGGTAACCGTTGTTGGTGATGTTGTATCGAGGATGGTCATCCTTGCAGGTCACCCATGACCACGGCGTATCCACCTCAATGCCTGGCAGAGGGACAACCTCCAGAATGCCAAAGTCCCACAGTAGTAGGTTATTGGACAAGGCATACTTCTTTTGGGTGGGGGTTAGCAAGTTGAAGAGGGTATGGTTGTTGGAAACAACCCTTTTCGCACCATAAACTTTTGGCTTGCAGCCATTTCAGCCCTACGAGCAGCGGCTTCTCCCTCATTGATCTGGTTGGCGTCCATCTTCTTCTAACTAAGTGTCTCAGATGTTAGTGTGAAATCTATGAGGATGGTGTGAAATCTCAGTGGGCGTCGCAAAATTTCAGACTGTGGCACGAAAAACCCCAGGTTTGCATGTAAAATGACACCTGATATCTGTGGAATTATGCGCATTTGGAGCGGTTTTTCATACATAAGTGAAAACTTTTCTTGCATGAGAGCTTGAAGCTTGTCACATCAGAAAAGTCATACAGAGGATGGGACCAATGGAGGCCTTTATAGGTGAATCATGGGTTTCGTGCCCACGCAAAAAGTGAATTCTACGCCTTTTTGTATTTTTGTTTTCCGCTACAGAATTTTGCACGTATGGACCCCACGGAGCACAAAATTTCGGCGTTTCCCTCGGTATCTAACCGTTGCGACCCCTCACCGATCCAATTCCGAGGGGGGCATTTGTAGATGTCGAAAAGCACTCTAGGGTAGAAGAAAGTTTCAACAGGACAAATCGAAGTCATATTCGGACCTGGGGACCCCGTCTGGGGGCCTAGAGGGGCCGCACGAAATAAATTCCCAAGAGCGTGAAAAAAAGATACCCCCACATGAAATGTTCCAGGATTCACGAGAATTGGGGTGGCCAAGCATGAAATATTTCTCACCCCCACACCAGCGTAGTTGAAATTTCGCACCACCACCTCTAGCGCGCAATTATTTCACACTGAGTTGTTTTCCACGCCTCTGGACTTCTATAAATAGAAGGCAATCCCCTTTCATTTCAAGGTGAAAGAATCTGAACCTGCTCTCGTGCACTAAATCTGTCTTCCACGTGTGCAATATTTCCTTCAGGTATGGTTCTTTTCGCACCAAGTTTCCCCGGGGTTCGCCTTCACGCGAGATCCCCATGGCTTCAATAGAATTTCAATACCTTCAGGGATCCCCCCTTGTACGTAATCCCTTCCATTGTGCATAGGCCGACCAATTGCGCTCAATTCCTTCCATCGTGCTCACCCATGCCAA
Organism: Viscum album; assembly: GCA_963277665.1. NCBI lineage: Eukaryota > Viridiplantae > Streptophyta > Magnoliopsida > Santalales > Viscaceae > Viscum > Viscum album. Next base: position 585,373,882 of record OY728145.1, read on the forward strand.
TTGCACGCAATCCCTCCAAATTACGCGCACCCACGTCCTTGCGCGTAGCCTCTACCACATGCGCACAATTCATACTCCTTGTGTGCAATCTTCCTAGTCACGCATAATACCTCCACCCAATTACGCGCATGAATCACTAATTTTGTGCCAGCCCTATATTTTTCATGCAGGTCTATTATTTTGTGCCCAAGCCTCAAAGGTTGCATGCAATCCTCTGGGACCCCTCACCCCAATGCTCCTCTTGTGGGTGACATTCGCGGGTGCCTTTTGTGCCCCAGGTATCCACAGCATGTACCGTCTTCCCATGCGACCTATTGGGCTCGTATGAGGTAACTTCAATGTCCCTTGCACAATTATTCTCGTTGTGTTGCATTGCCTCATGCTTCTTGGCATAGGCACGCTAACGACTATTTCTTCTTCACAAAGCCATGCTAATGTGGACCCCTCAGTGGTTCATCCCACAACACCCCCTCACTACGGCATTGCTGATTCCTTCCCTTCCAAAAGGAGTGGAGGGTACTGATTATGTAAGTCTTAGGGGTGTGGAGTGAACCCACCTCATCCAAGCTGTAGGATGTTAAACTTCCAAGAACCTCTTCTTCAACACATGACATTAAACTATGAACTGGCCCCATGCCTCGCAGGCAGGGTCCCCCCACCTTGGACATTATCCATGCCCACTCGTCTCCACGGGGATGATATCATCCCTCACAAGGGGTAATATCCTCCTTATTGGAGTGGTGTTTGTCTGCGGGGAATGGCAGCCACCTTGTTTTAAGCCCCTAAACTTTCTTTCAGGAGGCAGCACCCCTGTTCCTCCTCACTGCCTCAGTGCCAAGGCCAGCCAAGGGCGTGATGGGGAATGGTGTTTCTCCTTTCTTCCATCCCAAATCCCTCTCCCAATGTGCTTTGATGCCCTTGGGAATCCATCCTAGAGTAAGCCCCGAATTCTGGGGCCACTCCATGCATAAGCCTCTATTTCCTCTTTGAGCCGCTCCACGCATAAGCCCCACTCCATTTACCACGGATGCACCTTTCATGAGGTGATCATCAGGCCTGTGCTATCTCTTGTTTCTTACACCGAGCATGACTCACGTGAGCATAAAGTAAGCACCGACCATGACCACCACCCTGGGTAGCCTCAGAGTGTAATCCTCAATCCATCCCAAACTAGGAGGAATTTGATCCATGTCAAGGGATGGTACGTAGGAAGCCTCCACGAGGTTCATGCCCCACCACCTTGGGCCTCCTCAGAGTGTAAACCCCATACTATCCCGAACTAAGGGGACCTTGATCCATGTCAAGGTATGGTACGTAGGAAGCCTCCACGAGGTTCATTCCCCACCACCTTGGGTTGCCTCAGAGTGTAAGACCCAATCCATCCCGAACTATGGGGACTTTGATTCATGTCAAGTCATGGTACGTAGGAAGCCTCCACAAGGTTAAATCCCAAACCCATCTCGAAATATGGATACTTTTATCCATGTCATGGCTTGGTATGTAGGAAGCCTCCACGAGGTTCAAGCCCATCACCCGGTCGCTCTGACCACCTTCATGTCGGTTCGTCCTCATTCCCCATGACGTTAAAATGTATTTTCCATCTGAACTACGTGGTCATTGATTCTCAGCCACAGAGATATGTAAGAAGCCTCCACAAGGCACAAGCCCATCACTTATGACTCACTCTGATCTCTCCCTCGAGCCCACGTGTCTCAGGATGCTCATTCCCTAACCCGGTGGTTCCACTTCCTCTAGGTCTCATCTGTGCGTCCATTCTCACGAGTCGCCTCCTCAGGTGTCCCATCATCCCATTGAACTATGCCAACTTTGATTCCCCGCCATGGGGATACGTAGGAAGTCTCTAAGAGACTCAAGCCCAAAGCCATCATCCATCCTGATTCTTACCCAGGCCACCACATCCCAGTTAGATCATGCCACCTCATTCCCCTCCATAGCATTCGGGAAGGTGCCCACGTGTTGGCCCCAATATCGATGTTCCCTCTAGGGGGTTCCCCAATCTGATCCACTATAATCAGTGTTCCAATCAGTCCAATATGTCCTCGTTGGACATTGAACTTGTGGAATACCCTGTGTTAAACATGGGAAGTTGAGGAAAACCTCATATTCATTCCCATGGAATACAATTACCCACCTCTGATGTGGGATGCCTCGGGCTTCTGCGCCCTCGAAAAGCCCTATAATAAGGGACATAAGAAAGACATGCTAATCCCCCAGTGTCAAGACAAGCTCGTGATGCCCAATGTGACTACTCCCCTAACCGATGGTTGATGCCCTGACCAGACTCCTTGGAATGTCCTGACAGAAGCAGTGCAGTTAACTGGTGTCCATGAAGATATGGCGCTGGGAAGAGTTTCATGAACTACGTCATAAATCTATGAGGGAGACCCTGACTAGGTGACAACCTCTGAGGAGGAATCTACAGAAGGGAGAACCAATAAAACATCATCCAGTTTCAATCAAGGATCTCACGCCCCTGAATAAGGAGCGGATATCTCCCACCTTTGGAAAGCGGGAATGTGGGGAAACAGTAGTGCGTCGTCTGTGTGACGGACGCGTGCGCACCCCAGCGAAAGTGTCAGAAACATATACATTTTTTCATGAAAATGTTATTCATACACCCACATCCCTGAGTAGAAAAATGATTGCTTCGACTAGTTTAATAAGCTAGACTAATAAGCAGCGGGGAATGATCTGACAGCACCCGAAACAAATGCTCAACTTTAACGTTTGGAAAGGAGGTAATGGACTGACAGTTCTCCAAGCATCGATATAAGTGCCACCACCTATGGAGGTACCCACTTTTATTGTTACACTGTGTGATAACCCATCCTTAGGTCAATATTTGAGATCCACCTCTACCCTTTTAATTGGTCGATGTGGTCATCGATTCTGAAAAGTGGATACATATTTATTATATTCACCCAATCCAGGTGATGATAATCCAAGCACAACCTCATTATTTCATATGTCTTCATGGTGAAAATCACTAGGACTACCTAGGGGACACTTTTGGTCTAAATATTCCCTTCCTCTATAGATCCTCCATCTATACCTTCAGTTCTCAAAGCACTATGAGAGGAAATAGATATTCTGGTGTAGATATTAGCATTTTTCTTATTTATATGACTTTGAAGAATATAATATCTTGATGGTGAGGTAAGTCATGTATTTTCCCAAGGTAGAAATCCTTATACTCTACATTCACTACAAGAAACTGAAATATCATAGGGTCTACTTATTTAATGTGCAAACTAGAAAAGTGATGTGAGATTTTTTGTATCCTCTTACATATAATCTCATCCTCCTATTCATGCAATTCATTCTCTCCAACAAATAAAAATCTCAACACAAAAACTAATATGAATCACATTATCATGAAGTCAACTAACCCTATGGGTCTCCTGAATTACATTGATTTATTTTCCATAAAACCACTAGATATTACCCATGTGGGTCACCTATCAAAATAATGAATCTCTCCATAAGAAAATAATCATTTAAGTGTTATTTTTCCTCAAGGACCCACACCCAATGAAACATCATAGTAGGTCACCCATCTTGGTCATTACTCGATTCTATTTATGCTTAACTATAGATTTCTTATCAAGTAGGGCCCTGAAAAGAGAGGTTCACCATGTTGACATGGGTAGTAACATTTATCCTTCTATGTCTCACTTTTCCCAGTGTGTTACACTCTCCCCCATTTAAAGTAAAATATTCATTTTGGGGACCCTACACCTAAAACCCCAGTAATGGCTCCACACATTCAGCTATATATTGTATCTGATACCATTTTTCATGAACTAACTTCCCGAAAAATAATCCAAGCTAAATGAACTCATGGGTCTTCTGAAATACATTGTTTTCCTTCTAAACACACCATACGATATTACCCACTGGGTTCACCTATTATACTAATGACTATCCTCATCGGCCAACACGTGTTCATTTAATTTGTTTCTTCCTCACTCACACAAACCATTGTAATCTTCAAAGGAGGTTACACATATTTATCAATACATCGAGATAAGTACAATTTACTATGGAGCTCTAATCATGTAGGCTCCTAAAGAGAATGGTGTTCCATGTTGAGGTGTATAATATTATTTTTTTCTTTTCATTATCACCTTTCTATGTGTGTTACATACATCCTTTAGAAAAAATTATCAATCATTTCATGAAACATAGAGGGCCAGTCTATACCTAGATTGATTGTGTAAGGCCTCATAGAAAATATAGTGATATCCCATAAAAATGTCTCTTATACAAAAGTATGATATAAATATTGAAGATATTTTTTTATTACAATATTTTTTCCATTATGAGTTTTCAATCATAAATTTCAACACAAAATCTCCACAATAATCTCCATACCCCGAACAATGGATGTGTAACAGCCTATATCGTTTTTTGTTGAATTATTCTAGGTATATTGTAACATTTCATTTATAGAATGGTTATTTTGAGGAATGAGAATTAGAATGAGGTTTTATGTGCATAATAAATTAAAAATGGTGTTTTGGAATGGCGTTAAAGGATTAGTTGATGAACTATGGTATTAGAGCCTACCAGAGGAGTGATTGAGGGACCCATACTACTGAAAGGTTCAATGACAGCCTATTCACATTGTCAAAAGGGTTTTTTACCACATGATATAGATTCATTGGGTGGATAAATATTTTTAAAGACATTAAAATAGGGTCTAGGGGATATGATATATAAATCAAAATGTGACATATAGCGCCATGCATTGACAAATTTTAGTCAGGCCCAAAAAAATTCTTTTCCATAGTAATCTCACAATGTGAAACCATGTTTGACATTGTGAACATCCCCTGGGTAGTTATAAAGAGGATTTAAATTTAGGGTATTTATATGCAACCCCTTTATCCTTTTCCCTCAAATCCCTTATGAGAATTGGTATGTGAGTGAGTAATTTTATCTGACAAGAGGTTCTCAGCCCTTTTCCCTCCATTAATCTAATATCCATTTGTTGTGATGGAATTATTTTAGTGTGTTTTATCTTTTTTGATCCATAGAAGTTCCCAATTTATATTAAAAATATCCTAAATATATTGATAATGGATTGACTCAAAACAAATTAATCAAATGGATATTTCAATAGTTATTAAATTATTTGTTCTAGGATGATGAGACTTTAGATTGGCATAGAAAAAGGATGTCATGTGGTGATGGATGTGTGTCCTTGAGGGGAAGGTAATAAAAGTTATTTCATTGACATAAATCTATTATTTTTTCAAAATAATTAAATAAAATTAGTTTATTTCTAGTTTCCATGTAATGGATATTTTTCCTCAAATTATATTGGATGTGAGTCCCAAACCATCCATGGATAGTTAGTTGAGGTTTCTACAAGGTGGTTACATTGGTTAAGTACCACAAAAAATTATTCCATTAGCCATCATTGTAGATTTTTATTATATTAATTTAATTAATAATAATTTAGTTATAATTAATTTTTTGAAATTACTATGATTGAGTAAGAACCTCATGGTGAATGAAGGTGGATGAATGGGCATGTGAAACTCCAACATAGAAATTGGGATTTTATTTTCTTATATTTGACTTTATTTAAGACAGGTGGGCGTATTAACTCTACCCTTTGGTATTTATTCATGTTTATAAGAATTATTTATGAGGTTCACCACATTGGTAGAAAAAACATAATTTCCATAATGAGTTAATAATAACAATAATTCTTAATTAATTAATGAGTCTTGAGTTTTAGTTAACTATTAGAATTGTGGATAATGTAACTAGACAAAGTGCGAAGAACCCTTGCAGACCCTCTTCACCTGCTTGATACTATCATCTGATGGATGAGGCATGATAAAAATTGAGTAACTTAGAGTACATTGACACATTCTAGTGTGTTGTTGTGCTACTTGATAACTAGAGCTTGAGAGACAATGTTTGATTCCTAGATCACATGTGTGTGGTGTGTGTATCCTTATGATACCATGTATGTTGTTTATTCTATGAGTATACTTAGATAACCAAATAGACCATTTTTTATGTTTATCACCTGTGTCGTTTTTATAACTCATGACGCATTTTCATGATCTGTTTAGTTGTGAACTCTAATTTACTTAATGAAATATTATTATTGGAATAACTAGTTGTCCATGATTTGTTGTGAAAGGATGGGGATGAATATATAAACCATGAGACCCATTGTGATATCTGATTTCGTGAGTATTGGTACAGTAACTTGTTTCCATATTTGATTTTGATCAAAAGTTGTTATGTGTTTCTACAAATACTCATGATATTATTCCAATCTATGGTTCCCTTGTATTCTCTATGCTTTTGGGTGTGATAAGATGAATTGGGGATTTTTATAGGTACTTGATACTGGTGGACCACTGTGTGATGTGTATCCCTTAGAGGGGGAGTAAGCATAACATGTGATGATGATTCCAACATAAAATATCATAAGTTAGGGTCATGATGGCTTGGGGATTTACTTATGTCACTATCTTAGGGGCATGATGGAATAGAAGATTTTCCCAAGCCTTAAATAGGGTATGACATTCTAGAGTCCTAACCAATGATGGAGCTAGGATATGTTGGTCTAGGGGCATGTTATTATATGATTCTTAGTGACCTCTAAAAGGTGTGTCATAGATCCAGGATATAATGACTTGGGGGATTGATACCAATAAATGCCTTGAGACCACTAGGAGTTGTGTGATGGGGACTAGATATGATGGTCTAGGGACCAAATCCGACTCGATACCTTGATAATTATAGAGGATGTGTTATGATCCTAGGCACCTGCTATGGTATACTATTGATATCCATTATGTTTATCCTTTCAGTATGGAGTGAAAGAAACTACTTCTAGGGTCAGTAATGTCTTGGTAAGTGAATGACTCCTCAACAGATGGTTGTTAATTCTAATGTGTTCAAGGTGATATTATTCTTGTTGTGAAGTTTTGTAATTCCAATTTACTTTCCAATAAGATTTTCAAATTATACACCCGACATATTTCTATTTGGATACTGGACCACATTGGTGGTATTTACTGAGTTGTACTCACACCCAGCCCAGGTGGCCATGAAAATTGGGTACATGGGCATCCCTAACTTATTTTAGATATAGGTTTTGATGATTCCTAGGATGATCATCAAGTGAGATAAATCTCTAATATTTTGGGAATTGGGATGAGATATGGCTTGGATTAGAAGAAAATCCTCATGTACTTTTCCCTTGTCTTATTTTTATATGTGATTGTCCCAACAAGTGATCCATGATTGGTACATAGGTTTGATTTTTTTATTTTCACATTCATTCATACTATTGGTATGTTATTGGTATATATGTAATATAATTTTATATTGTTATAAATTTGATTGTTTTTCTACCATGCACTCTGAAAAAGGGTATCATCTACCTATGCTTCCACTCGAGACCCTAACTTATAGTTAGAAACATCTAGCCTTTGGGGAGCTGGGTCTGAGGTCATGTGGTATTTTATATTGGAATTGGTGATTTGGTTTGAGATGTTCCAAAATGGTATCATATGATGCTATCATATTTTTCATATTTTGTAGGGTTGTTATCTAAGCAATATAGGAATGTGTCAGCATCTATGATTGAAATCAAAATAGTGCTTCATGAACACATTTTCTAAGGGAAATCCTTGCTACCAGGGAATGGGAATGATGTAATTGTTTTATACTATTATCATGTTTTACACCTCATATGAAGAACATGTATTTTTTATGTTGTGGATTCATATGGATTTTACTTTTGAATGTGTTAGAAAGAGGTTTTTCATGCATAATATTCCACATTTAGGTTTATCAGGACATATATGATGCTTGTGTGTGAGTGTATTGCGTCTTATGTGTGCCTAATTATAAGATTAGATCATGTAAGGCAATGATGTGTTATAACTGGGTGATGATGATGATGAAGATTATTATTATTACTATTAACCCCTTTCTGAACAAGAAGTGTAGTTCACTTGGTAGGTAATTATCATTCATTAATTATTTAATAAGAACCATGTGTGGGTTGGCATTATATAGTAACATTTTATAAATGGAGAAGTTGTATTCTATGAAGATTTATCTATATAGAACCTAGTGTCATGTTGTTAAACAAAAATCGACATCTATGGATCTCTCTATGGATGGACTAAGTGTAAATTCGTCATGGTATGTCATGGGAGATGTTCCTAGATGTCTTTACATGGGATTATAACCCATAGTGAATCCTTGTGTGTATTTTTTTTGAAACATGTTGTGGCCTTAAATAACACTCTACGAACTATAAATTGATTACCTCATACTACATGGAAGTTACACTGGTGAGAATATTCCTTTTAAAAAAATAAGTTAGGTTAATACCGATGGGAAATTCTCATTGATGGAAATGCCTTTTGCATGTGAGTAACCTTTGGAAGACCTATGTTAGGGTCATTGAATGTTTTTAGGTAGACCTATATTATTTAACACCTTGAGTTCTATAACTCATGTTACAATATTGGGATCTTGAGAGTTTGGAGGCGTGTTCAATTAATGGAAGGATATAATGATTCATGGCCTATTAGATTGAAAAACAAATCTCATTGGATGTCAAATAATAATCTTAGGTGGTCAAGTCAAGGAGAATTTAGAATGGTTAGATGCTCAGTATCATGATTTGATACCAATGATATGGGTGATACATTGTGAAATCAGGTTTCAAGGATTTACCTTCCTTGAAAAGGAGTATAGTGAGTACTTGAGTTTGGTAGAGCTATTATTTGTGGATAGTTGAAAAGTTTAGTAAGTCTGACATGGATGAAGGTTCCTAGTGAGATAATTTACAAGAAAGCAAGATTTTCATACATGGATATTGAATCTTTTTAGATGAATGTTCATTATATTATAAAAACACATGCTTGAGTTTGGTGGAGCTATTGTTTGTGGATAGTTGAAAAGTTTAGTAAGTCTGGCATGGATGAAGGCTCCTTGTGAGGTAATTTACAATAAAAAAATATTTTCATACATGGATATTGAATCTTTTTAGTTGAATATTCATTATATTGTAAAAACACATTCTTGAGGACCATAATAGTTTTGCTCCTTTGGAAACATGGAACACACTCTTCAAATTTGGTGAAGCATCTTAAAAATATCAAATAAAGAACTTCCCCTTTAGTATTACTCCTTAAAAATTTATTTATAACCTGGGAAAAGTAAAAAAAAGAAAGGTTAAGCTCAAATGCCTGTTGAGGTTAAATAATGGAGATATGTAAACATAACATGAACATAAGGGTATGAGAACATAAGCACCAAATTTAAAGATCATACCCTACCTATTGAAGATCATATGCATGATACCTGGAATAAATATTGGAAATTCATACGAAATGAATAAAAAAGGAATCAAGATCATAGTCAATGAAATCATAAAATAGGAATAAGACATGAAATTGTCGCCTACACATAGGCTTATAATGTTATTACCATATTAGTCAATCCATCACTACCAAGGACATATTGGTAGTATGGGTTCACTCCTAGTGACATATTGGTAGTCATGGTTCACTCTCATGACCATCTTAGTAGTCAAGGTATGCTCCCAAGACTATCTTAGTGGGAAAAGTACTTTTCAGAACTGATTTCACACCCTCTTTGACCCATGTCTATCTTCAGAGAAATAAATATTTACCCAAAGCAATGGAGTGATATATAGTTCTCAGTCATCAAATAATGAAAATAATATATATATGTTCCATAATAACATAAACCATTCCTCATGAACATAAATAACCATAGAAACAAGAAGTATATAATCCAGGGAGAATATAAAAAATAAATCATAAGTAACATCAAATAATGTTATTTTAAATGGAAAATAATTGTGAGAGATCACTTAAAAATAATTATTGAGGAATATATCATTTCTGTTTTGAAAATGTTTTCTTTTCTTAAAATTCCTTGCAATTCTAAAAGGAAAAATTTTCTTTGAAAACAATCTTGTAAGATTGTAAAGGAATATTCAAAGCATTAAGGCGTCATGAAAGCAGAAAATTACATTTATTCCATATAAGTTAAAAAACATTCCTTCCATACTTTTTTTTAGAAAAGTCACAAAGTAACTCGTTAGAAAAACAATATGAATATTGCTTTCAAACCATTTATTAAAAATTCACAAAGTGGTAAAAAAACATTAAACATTTTTTAATAATAGTAAAAATATTTTTGGATATCATTTTTAAGAAACATGGACATGGATGAAAAATATTATACTACTTATACTTATATATAAACAATCCTGAATAAAAATGAGACTCTATAATTAACCCTTACAACTTTATAATCAGTTGAATTGTATGTCCCATAAATGAAAGAAAATTATATGGATATGAAAATACTATAATATTCATAAAAATACTCCTAAAACACACTCATGGGCATTATATACACAACACAAAAGAATCAAGTATTGTATAACTCTTGTGCCCTGCAAAAATAAAATCGAGACAAAAATACCTTACTACTAGAGTAACATTTGTGTTATGAGCCTCTTGAAAGATTAACATCAATTAAAACATTGAATATCATGAAATAAATGAAATTCATTATATAATATTTGATAATTCATTATATACACCACATAACTATAATTAGTGATAAATATATATCACACATAATTAAAAGTGAGATGAGAAATCCCTGAACCTTTTTCTTGACTCACTTCATACTCATTAAAACCTCTTGTGTATTTAATATAATTTTATTATATATATGTTACAAAACCTTATAAAATTATATCATTGCATATGTTCATTACTTATGACTTTCTATTAAAAATTTATTAACAAATAGTACTTTCTCATGCATTCGCACAAAAATATAACACAATGCTTATTTTCAATAACAGAATACTATTTTTCAAAGTTAATAATTAACATTAATATTGAATATATTTATGCCACAAATTAGTGGTATATAATATTGTAATAAAAGTGGATAAACTATTAATACATCATTAATATAGTAAAAAATGTTAAGGATAAATTTAAGGAATGAAAAAATGATGATGGAGATTTCAATTATATGAATGAACCTATATTTCAAATAACATTGAAAAAATAGTGGTTTGTGGAGTGAAATAAAAATTGATAAAAAAAACTAAAATAGAAGACAATGCTTTTAGGAATAAATATGAAAAAATAGAGAATTATAAATTTAATAGATAATGATAAAATGTTGGTAAATAATTCCAGTATAAATATCAATGTTTCTATTTGGAGAAGTATTTAATTCATTGGTAGTAACTTGTAGTTGTAGAATGAACCAATGAATTTGTCACCCTATATTGAATCTTTAACTTCAGAAGCATCCAATATGTTTTTCTTAGATACAATAATGTTTAAAAATAAAAAAAATATCAATGCATATTAAAATCTAAAAATATAAATTTATAATGATAGAAAAGGTGATATCTTAGTACCATGAAAAGATAATCCAAAAATATATTGACTTGATATAAATAGTTTTATCACTATACCTTTATCAACATGTCAAGTAAAATCAAATAAAAAATAAATTTATATATATAATTTTATAATAAGTTAAAAATGAAAGGAGAAATGATGGGATGTTGTACCTACTATGAGGTGTCATAATGGAAGATGTGAATAATTCATTGTGACAACAATAGGTAGATTTTATGATAAAGGAATTGTAACTTCATAAAATGATAGTAGTCAAATGTTTGACCTATAATAAAAAAATCATACCTCAAATCCTAATTAATGATGTTTTAATGGCCTTAGTCACCTATATAAAGAATGGATGATAGTCTCTATTGTGAGTGTGGAATCAGCACAATTCCCATAAGTTCCATCATTACTAAAACATAAATTCTCCCTTGAATATAATGATAAATAATTAAAACCTAAACACATTATGCCCTATGATAACATAAAAATAAAAACATTATCGAACCTCATCTCCTACCATATTGAGACATTGGGTTTTTGAAGATTATATTGACCATATTAGGTAATTGAACATCTTATCCTACATGGATTCATTCAGTAAAAACTAAATCTAGATATGAAACATTAAAAATCAACCTACTTTGGTGATCATAAGAAATCTAGAAACAATTATGCTTAATCAATCTAAAACTAGTTATGTAGAAGCAATCTGTAAAAACACTTTTGTATGAGAAACTGGGAAACATTTTTGTATAAGAAATATAGAAATAGATATGTATGAATAATATTGAAATACTAATGTAAAAACAATCTAGAAACACTTTTTATAAGAAATATACAATTAATTAAGTAAATTGTATTCCTATATGAATATAGGTGCACCAAACTGATACCTCCAATAAATACAATGAGATGGTAGGTAGAACCGTCTAGAGAAGTCCTTGGGGATGGAGAAGTGTCCTAGGAATTAGGGTTTCAAGAAAAAAATTCCTCCTCTATCACAAGCAATCACATACTTGAATTGGATTCACCAATCTCGATATTTGAGATACATTTCTCCACCCATGATTTTTAGGAGATGAATCAAAATTAACAAAAATATTTCATTGAAATATGTAATACTAATGTATGATGTATATTTCAATGTTTAAATGAATAGCAGTTTAAAAACATTTTATGATTCATATTTCAATAGATTATTATTTAGTAGTAATCTGATGAAATATATAATAGAAATTAGAAATAACATATTGTAAACTACATGTTATAAATTTTGTATTGTATATAAAATGAATTGTATGTAATAAACATAGAAAAAGTGGAAATGTACAAAAAAATCATATTTTTCAATTATAAATTTTCAATAAAAATAATAGTCAATCAAGATTACATGTATATACCCAAGTATATGAAAAATGCATGGTTGATTTAACAAACCCAACATCAGTGCTACAACTTAGTCTTAAATATCCATTATTCTGATACCACTATGAAATAAGGTTTAAAGGAATATTTAAATGGATTGGAAATTATTTATCAATAAATAAAATTTAATAAATTTAGAAAAATAGTAGTTGGTTATACCCAATGATGCAGCTAAATCATGAATAGTCACTACTCTAATGAATCTATATCGTATGAATGAAAATAATAATGTGATATGAATGTTATTTTTTATAAATTAAATTTATAAACTTGAAATCAATAGAACCTAACAGTCATATGCATGATAATTTGAATCATTTCATAAATTTTTAAATTCCTAATTGAATAGAAATTTAAAACTCAAGTCAACTGAAAAGTTTTATAAAAGTATCAACATCTGAAGAAACATCAAATTTTTGTATGAAGTTCATTGAATCATATAAAAAATCTATAGATTGAAAAGATAAAACTTAAGTGCATAGTTTAAAAAACAAAATGCACAAGGGAAATGTGATTTTTTACAAACTTTAAATTTAATAAAGAGTGACACTTATCATGAAATCATAGGTGTATTAAATTCATATATGCCTGAGTGGATGAAATATGCATGGTAAATTTAATAAACCCAATGTAAGTGCTACAACTTATTCATAAATATCAACTATTCTAATTATCCTATGAAATAAGGATAAAAGTAAGGTTTATTAAAGTTATATAAATTTGAACAGTATTTAAAAACCCATTTGATATTGAATAAATTTTCATAAATAAATTTCCATGGTATTTTTCAGGTATGTGCTCAATTTCTATATCCTAAAACAACATAAGACAATAAAAAATATTAATCCAAAAAAATGATATTATATACAATGAAGGAATGCTAGAAAACAGTATATATAGAAAGTACATGGAATCATATCACAAATATCCTGATTTTAAAGAGAACACTTAAGTTCATAGTCTAAATAACAAAATACACAATGGAAAATTTGATATTGTAAGAACTACAAATTTAATAAAGTGTGACATTTAGCATGAAATTGTAGGTGTATTAAATTTATATATAACCGAGTGGATGAAATATGCATAGTTGATTTAAAAAACCCAATGTCAGTGCTACAACTTATTCATAAAGATCCACTCTTCCAATTATTTTATGAAATAAGGATTATTATTTTAATGAAAAGGTATTTATTTATTTATAAATTTATTTTTAGAAATTTAGAACAATAGTACCAGGTTATGTCCAATGCCACTACTAAATCATGAATATTTACTACGTTGATTCTCTTATAAAGTATGAATAAAAAGAATAATGTTTTACTAATGTTATTTTTTATAAATTCTATTTAAGAAATTTAAATCAATATAACCTTACAATCGTATATGTGAGCATATTTGAATCATTTACTAAATTATTAAATTCACAATTAAAGGAAACTAAAAAGTTGTATAAAATTACCATCGGCTTAAGAAACATAATTTTTTTGAATGAAGTACATGTAAACATATCAAAAATCTCCTAATTATAAAGATAAAACTTAAGTATATAGTATAAAAAATAAAATGAGTTCGGGAAACTACTATTTTGAATAAACTACAAGTTTAATAAAGAGTGAAACCAAGCATCAAATTGTTGGTGTATTAAATTCACGTAAATTTAAATAGTCACTAAAAATAATTAGATATTAAATAAACTTTCTCAAATAAATTGTTATATTTTTTTTCAACTATGTTCTCACTTTCTATGACATTAAAGAATATAATCCAAAAAATAAAATTAATCTGAAAGAATGACAAAAACAATAATAGTGATAAGAAGTTGAATTTGAAACAAATATACATAACAAAAAGTAAATGAAACACTGATTTCATAAAAGATGCGACAATAGTGAGAAATTTTGATTAAACACAAATGCCAGACAATATTAAGAAAAACAGTTAAGAGAAAATAATAATGATTATGAATAATATATAAAACAAATATTGTTGATTAACAACAAAAAATAACTAAAACATTGTGAAATGGAAAATGAAATAATAGTGAGAAATGATTACCTGGAAGATGTACTTGTAATGATAAACTTGTACATGAAGAAAGGAGATTTTAGGCTTGGGAAATGGAAAATTTTATAACAAACATTATGAAGTCATATTCAAGGTGTCTAGAGAGGGGCATTAGATCTCAGATATGATCCTAGAGAACACAAAGAAATAATAAGGCAATATAAAATCAATGAAATACCCTAATAATAAATAAGAGAATTATAAATTTAGGTTTATAAGAAAAAAATAATGTTAATAATATTCTAAAAAATATTTATAAAAAATAAATAATTCACAGTAAGGATAAAAACATTTCCATACATCAATCCATTATGAGTAAAACTCCAAACTAAATAACTTGTGATCCCTATAAGTCATTGATGTTTATGGTCATAAATGAATTTAAATATGGAATTTATAAATCCAACATTAATATAAAACATGAGTAAAAATTTTATGATAGGCCTGAATTTTGTCAATTACCATTTTGGATTTCACATGTCCCTATATTTGAGAGATTGTGAAAAACTCCCAATTTCTATAAAATGCCAGTATTAATATCCCTTGATTTCATCATTAACTACAGTAGAAAATAGTACATCATCACATCAACAATCCAAAATAAATGGACATATATAATAGAAAACAATACAGAAAACATTAAACAAAATCATCCAGAAAATGTAAAAAAAATATAAAACAATAATCCTAAGAGGAAAAAGTTAATTAAATCAAAAAAATATACCACATAAACATGAATTTTATATTAGATTTAGAAAAAAAATGGTGTTCACTAAAAAATAATTCATATCATCATTGTAATATTTCATTTAAAATAATTAATTACCATCTAGAAACCTTTAAAATCCTAGATGAACCCATTAAAAATGCATAAATATTACTACAATATAAATTATCAAAAAACTAGACCAAAGAAATAATAAATAGAACTAGACATATTTTTTAAGGTATCATTAAAAGATATTATTTCGATAAGGTAATCCAAAATTAATTATTAGGAACACACAAAGAACCAAGATGAATTCTAATAAAATATGTGAAACTTATATATCTAAATAATATGTTTTATAAGAAAATATACTAAGAGAGAAGTAGTTATATTAAAATAAATCAATCAATAATTAAACAAAGCAAACATATTTTAGTTAACTGTTTGAACACTAAATGGATAAAATATAATAAGAAAATAGTCTGTATATAGGAATTACAAAATAATTTATGTGATGGTTACCAATTCTGTATCACCTTTTGGTCTGTTGGAACAATGAAGCTTCAACCCTGATAAAAAAATAAAAAATAGAATATAATAAAAATACAAAAAATATAAGAATATTATTGAAATTGGTAAATACAGTTAAAATAAGATCGAACCATATGGGGGTCAATGGATGTGCTCTGGATTTTCATATATGTAGGCTCAAAGATGATGGTCATGTAAGGTAAGCAGATATAGGAACTAGTCAGATAATATGGAAGTCATACATCAATATGAAATTAGATGAAAAAAATACATATATTTAGTTATATTTTTTATAAAAAAACTCAGATTATCCAGATTGGGTTTCAGGGAGAGATGTTATGCATGTATATATAAATACTAGAAGGAATATTTGGGTAGATGGTAAGATTGATAGCTAAGGTACAATGAATAGAGTACGAAGAGGAGGAGGATCCGGAAGAGGAGGAGGCCCAGGCGGAGCTGGCAGAGGTGGAGGATTCATTGGTAGTAGAGCCATAAGATGAGAAGATGGAGTTTGAGGAGTTGGAGGTTGAGGATATGGAGGCTGAGGAGCCATAGGTGGAGGAGTAAGATTCAGAGTACAACTCTAGTAGTGTTCTGTGGGGACCCTAGGATGAGCGAAGGGGATTCGAGAGTGGGAACTGTAGGAGAAGCAGAGCAAAATAAAAAACGGAGGAGGGTGTGGATGGAGGGAATGTAAAAGGAATGATTTAAGTGGGGGATATGGAATATTTTCATGATTCTACATATCATAAATTGTACCCATATTTACTAGATATAGTAGAATCCATGTTAAAGTTATTTCTTGGGTAATAATCGCTTTGTTCTTCAAATGTGTTTGGATTTGTTATATTTTTGGACCACTTACTTATATCATGATTTCATTATATACAAAATGATAATAATGATATAAATATCATATATATTAAATATATATGTATTTATAATAATTTATAAAAGATAAAAATAGAAAATGAAATATATTGTTCAGTGAGACGGTAGGTCGTATGTACAAATGAATGCTTTTTCAATGTTCTTAACGTATTGGTATAATGAAATTAAATGAAACATATGTATATATATATATAAAATAAATTTTCAGTATAATTATTATGTCATATATAACACATAATTTCACTAAAATCATCCTCAAAACATTCCACGTAAATTTTTAATGAATCACATCGCTTTAAGGAGGTGGTGGTACACACGTCCTGAAACGAAGTTACAGTATTTAGAAAAAATAGAATGCATAATGGTATGTGTTATATAATAATTCAAAAATAATAAATACATCATAAATATTATATATATTATATAAAAATAAAAATTACATTACTATTCCCAATCTTGAAAGGTGGCAATGGAAGAACGAAGGACATTGGTTCATGAGGCGGTAGTTTTTCGTACACATGAACGATGATTACATATCCCATTTGATGGAAATTTGTGTGAGTTTATGTAAAATAATTAATATAAAAAATATAAATATATTGAGGATATTTATGTTATTATATAATAATTAAATAAAATTAATTTAATGGGTTTAAGGAAGAAATAAAACAAATAGTTTTTGTTTATAAACATTACCTCTTCTTTAGGTGTCTCCTTTTGATTTTTAGAAAAGGACTTCTTTATTTGGATTTATGCCCAAATTAAGGATTTTAGGATGAATAGATTGAATTTGGGAGGATATTTGGACAAATTTTGGTTGAACCAAATTGTCTATGATCTATGAAGAAAAGAGAAGAATTGGTTCCCTTTTATAGGAGAGGGAAGGGGCACTTTTGGGATTTCACAAGATATTAATTTATAATAAATTAACTATCAATTAAAATACCTCCAAATAGAAAATAATTATAATATAACATAGGATAGGGTGTTAATACCATAAACCAATAGATTCTAGAGAAGTTTTTTGTAATTTTAAATCTTATTTTTTTTATTAACCTTTAGTTAACTAATTTTAAAGTTAACTATGGTGACAACATTTCCAATATTAGAAGGTGTCATTTTGTACCTATAAAGTGTAAATTAAAACATAAATGGTAAATTTATGATATTTTATTCCATAATTTATCCCATTTTTTCATTTAGTATTTTATGATTTTTAACTAATTTAATAAAATTTTACATTCAAAAAAATATCATTCGTCTCAATTTTGACACTATTCATTAAATTGACATTTATAAAATCAATACAAAAATCTAACTTCGAACCAATTCATTTAATACACGTATAATATTTTATATTCACCTATAAATTTGTTTTATCAACTTAATAAATTAAAAATATATTTAGTTTAATATTTTTAATTCCACTTAATTGAGTTTTTCATTAATTGAATAATTACTGCATAATAATTATTTAATTATTTATGATAATTATTGCTTCACTAAAATTCAAAAATAAATTTTCATGATATATATAAAACATTTATGTTTTATAATAATATAAATAGTTGATACTATATTCTATTTAACCATATAATGAAAATATTATACTTATTAAAAGTAAGAGTATGAAATTTTTTCACTCCCTTTTATTTTAATAACATCAAAGTCATTTTCTTGGAAAATTGTCCATTAAATTAATAAATTTAAAACCTTATGTGTTGAAGGTACAATTAAATTCATCTAATAATTTTTTTTGGGTGCTTGGGTAGTTTTATAATATTTATAATATTATTTTTAAACTTAACTACCAGATATACCCTTAACCATGGTAATAAAAATCAATGAATTTACTATTCATGTTGTCCAAACATATAAGGGGCCAATTTAAAAAAAATTAAAATTATGATTCAAAATATGGAATGAATTTTTTCAAATTAAATTCATATAATTTTAATAAAATAATTAAAATGTAATCATGCTGACATGAGAAAACAATAGGTTTTTAAAATAAATAATGTTCAAAAGTTTCGAATGTATTTATATCCAATCTCATGGTGAAATTGATTCCAATTACCTAAATTTGATTAAATGATATAATATTGATATAATTATACTTTAATACCAACAAAAAATATAATTTAACACTATAAATTATTTAGAAAAAAATTATTTTCAATTAAAATCCCTTATTTTTCCACTATTCATCCAAATATGAAACTTATTAGAAAAAATACCAAAAATGTACCAAAAATAAATTTTTATATCCTAATTTCATGGAATAAGTTTATTTTTTCAAATTTAAATTATAAAATTTTCAAAATTAAGTATTAAAATAAGTGCATCATTGAATGGTAATAAAAATATTTTTTAAAAAAGAGTTATTAAGAATAAAAGTGGATTAATTTTTATATTTTGTTTAGAAAACAAACATAATGAATGTTAAACATTAGATTGAATATATATATTTTATTTTTTTATTCTTTTGGTATAAAACACACTTATTCACATTTAACTAGTTTTTCATAAAAATATTTTCTATAATTTTATAAATGGTTTTATTTTAATTTATAACTAATTAATCATAAAAGATTTAATTATATATACATGTGTAAACTTTATTTTTATAATTCATTTAATCATATTCATACACTCCAATATAACAACTAGGTTATGACTATATTTTTTAAATAATTACAATAATATAATTATATTCCGTATAAACTCAATGTTGCATATAATAAAAGTAACACTGGTGTTGCCTGTAACACAAGACATCAATGAAATTAAATTATTTAAAAATTTGTCCAATAAAAATCTATGGGTGTAACATTCTACATGTAAGAAAAAGTTTTTTCACTCAGGTATGAATCCTTTAAATTTCAATCTAAATCTTTACTTTGGACCTTTTATGGATTCATAATGAGTTAGCAAAGGTTCTGAGGGTGTTTAGGGATTGTTTGGTGCTCATAACACCTCTTTTTTTAGAAAACAGGTTATGTTGCACAGTTTGTGCAAGGTTTGCCTAACCGTGTAGATTTTATTTTTCTAGATAGATCTTCCTTGCATAGTTGGCACATAGCTATGCGGCCTACTGTGAAAATTTCCCTTCTTCTCAGGTACCTGTGCATGGTTTGCACATGGTTAGACCAAACCGTGTGGAGGGTGTTTTTTCGGAAAGAAACATCTTGCGTGGTTTGTGCATAGTTTTTCAACTCATGTGGATAAATTGTACCCAAGATAAATTTTGGGTAAATTTCATGTTTTCACTTAATTGTTTCTTAGGAAAACACTTTTCCACAACTTTTAAACCCGTTGGATTTACCTTCATTTTCACCAATTTGGTGCTTTTTGAAGACCTAATCACGGGATCAAGATATCTCCTTCATCCGACAACCTTTTGATCTTCTGTTCATCACATTGAATGTGCAATCATATGTACTCAAGTTTTTTTGGTCCTTTATCCTTACCTTTTTCTATCGACTTACTTATCATGTTTTGAGAGTTTTTCACCTTTTCATGGATCAACTCCAATCCAAGGAAAATCAAGGACCGATAACAAATGAGGATTGTTGTAAAATCATAGGGTGGTTGGTATATAATTTATCCATAATGTTTTTTGACTTTGGAATTATCATTTGGGGAAATGATTTTATTGGGATCCATTTATTAAATTCATATGCCTTTATTTTACATGTTAGAATTGTATAGTTATCCTATTTCCAAATATGTGATTAGTTTTTAGCGGTTACACCCACAACTCAATCTTCTATTTTTCGAATGTAATGCCATATTTGGGTTTTTAATGTTTTGACATGTTTGAGCCACCTTATGGGTGTACCTTGGCTGGGAATTTCTAAGGGTAAGCCTTTCTATATTAATTGACTTGATTTATATTGTGAATTTCATAAAGGAAAGTGTCATGTACGCGTACCACTTGAGAAATCTAAGGTAAGTGCTTTAAATTTATAATTAAATGTAAATGATTAATTGGTTTCATATCTGTATCACCCCTTACCACATTAATGTAAGGTATTAGAATGAACCTTGAATATGTAATATACCTTAAATGGATTAAATGGTTGCATGCTACTTGGCCTTGTCACACTAATGAAAGGACAGTCTTGAACCAAATGAATTGATAAAAGGGTTCCATGCTACTTGGCATATTCACACTAAAATAATGAAAGTCTTAAACCAATTGAATTATTATACAACTTCACCATCAAATAGAAATGCCCTAACTCAAACTCACCTTGGTTTCTGATCAGAGAATTCCATGAGCACTCGGGAACCCCATTCTGATTCAAGGATACATATTGCTTAGGTTGAGACCCACTTAAAACCTGATACTTTTCTTAGGTTTTGATTCTTGGTATAACACCTAAGAATACCTCATGAAGTACTATAGGATGCCTTGGATACAGTCCTTGGATCTAGGATGCCTTAGATACACTCATTGGATCCAACATTGACAGGTAGGTTCTATGGTTAAATTCTATCGGGCCTAATCTTTTCTTCTCCCTGTTTTACTTTAGAGGCACTCCCTAGACTTGGTTGGTGTCTCATTGTGGAATTCCTTGGACTACGCTCCTTAAATTACACTCTTACTCCTTATCTAGAATAAAATACTACTGAGTTAGAATCCCTAGAGGAATATGTTCCCTTGGTTACTACCTTGCAACTTTATTGTAAAATATCATCACAGGTTGCCTTGTTATATATTCAAACCATTACTATTAATAATAAGTGACTGATTGATAAATTAATCACAATCAGGTAAATAAATGGTTACATGTTCAGATATCGTCCAATGGATGAAGCGTGTACTTGGGTATTTTGTTACATTATACATCTTTACATTATATATACATGCTTTCACACTATTATATTTTATTACATGGGTCGGATGTTATAGACACCATTGGTGGTGGGATAATGATATTTATCTCACAGCCTCTTCGGGAATCGTTTGTTACCCGATATAGATTACATGGTTGCAGGTGTTGAGAAAAAAAAGTATATGGCTTCAAACACTTGATTACTTGCAATTTAGGATTGAGATTGATAGCAGATGACCAAGCCAGAGCTCAGGATTCTTGGGATAATCTTTGGTCTCCATTATACTATTGTGGTATATATTATTCAAGTTGTCTTGTATCCATATTTTCAAGTTTTATAGTGACATGACTTATCATCATCAGTTTTGGTATTATTGAATGTTGTTTTAGTTACACAATTATTTTTATCTCTTGTTTATCTATTCCTATTATCTGTTTCCTATATTACTTATCTTGCTTCAACTATTTACATCTATTATGTTTACCCGTTATGCTACACTCTGGTAATGATGGAATAGTCTCCATGTGGGCACACCCTAGGCCCTCGCTACTAGTTATTAGCCTTTGGAATTCGAGGAGATATGCTTGTGGCCATGTGGCCCACCAGGATCGGGGCACCTATTAGATAGAATCAGAGTCTGAGATGTCATGAAGTGTTATCAAAGGGAAATTTTGATCCTCCAACATATGGTTTATCAGCCCTCATGGTATTGGATGAGTAACTAACTGATTCAATCCATTATACTATAAATTAATGGGTTTCATTTCTAGTGATAGGTTTATGGGCATTATTTCATCATAAATGGATCTTTATTATAAAGAGAATCCTAAAATCAAAAATTAAATGGTTTCACATCCTTATCCCACCTTGTCATGTATATGAAATTTAAAAAAGTGAACCTATAAATTAAATGTAAATTGAAATGAAAGTTATACTTGAGCACTTACCGATACCTGGTCGTCTAAGTGGGTAGTTGGGGTAGTATTCCTTGGGTAGTGAGTTTCCCTATGTTCAGCTTCTGCTAGGGATTCAATCCTTCTACTTCTAATCTTGTTCAGAGGTGTGTGCTTAGATATTATAGAACAATATCGCCACAATGTCCTCGTATCGTACTCCAGGAGGGTGGTGATGACCATGCTCCAGATGTGTTGGGCCTTGAGCCTCCATTCTTACCTCCATAAGTGACACTAGAGGCACTACCTACAATACTTTATTTGCGCACCAATTCCAAAGTTTCTAATAGTTTCCTATGTCTGATGTATTCCCTGCATGGTGATCCCAGATTTTCAACTATGATGGCTGATTTTACTCATGAGTTCCAACAACAACATCCTCCTACTTTATCTGGGGATGGTGGTCCACAGGCTCTTGATTCATGGCTATAGTCCATCCAATCTATCTTTTATCATTTGTAAATTCCACCAAAGTAGAGAGTCAAGATTGGTACATACATGCTTTGGTATTTGTCCAAGACTTTGTGGGATGTGGTTACCCAGGCTAATCACCATCATGGCATGATATGGGATGACTTTAGTACTGTATTCTACGATTAGTTCATTCCTAAAATTTTGAGAGTTGATAGAGCTAGAGAGTTCGTGCATCTCGATCAGGGTTCAATGTTAGTTATGGATTATTCAGCGTTGGAATAGCCTGAATCAAGTTCGCCTCATACTGGTCTTTCAATTTAATTATTATATGACTTCACTATCAAATAGGAACATCCTAACTCGATCTCACCTAGGATTCTAATCAAAGAATTCCATGATCACTTGAGAACCCCATTCTGATACAAGGATACAACTTTCTTAGGTTGAGACCCACCTAGAACCTGATCCTTGTCTTAGCTATAGATTCCTGGTATAATACTGTAGTATACCTCATGTAGTACTGGAAGAATCCTAGGATAGACTCCTTGGATCAAGTATGCCTTGGATATACTCCATTGATCCAGTATTAACAAGTAGCTCCATGGTTAAATCCCATCAGGCTGAGTCTTTGGTTAGCCCTATTTTGCCTTGGATTCACTCCCTATACTCAGTAGGCATCTCATTGTGGAATGCCTTGGACTATGATCCTTGTATTACACTCTTAACCCTTAGATATACTTAGATACTACTGGTTTAGCGACCCTTGAGGATTTTTTTCCTTGGTTATTACCTTGGAAATTAGTTGTTAAATATCATCATAGGATTCCGTGTTACATCTTGGAAACTTAAATATTAATAACAAGTAACTTATAGATAAATTTGTAACAATCTATTAAATAATTGGTTACATGTTCAGACACCAGCCGATAGCTGAAGCAGGTACATGGGTATTTAGTTACATTGTACTACATTACTTTATATATACATGCTGTTACATTGTTATATTCCATTACATGGACTAGATGATATAGAAATCGTTGGTGGTGGCCCACTATGATTTTTTCTCACACCCACTCTTGGTGCCGTTTGGAACCCGGAGTTGATTACATGGTTTTAGGTGTTAACAAAGGGAAGTATACAGCTTCAAACACTTGATTTCTTACATTTTAGTATGGATCTTGATAAGAGATGATCGAGCTAGAGCTTAGGATGCTTGGGATAGTCTTTGATTTCCATTATATTGTAGTGTAACATATTATGCAAGTTGTCTTGTATCCAAGTTTTCTATTTTTCTAGTGACCTGACATATCATCATCAGTTTTTGTATTGTTGAATGTAGTTTCTATTTCACAGTTATTATTATCCCTTTTTTAACTATTCCTATTATATGTTTTCGCTGTTACTTATCTTGCTTCCCATATTTACCTCTATTATGTGTATCTGCTATGCTAAATTCTAGTAATGAGGGCATAGTCTCCCCATGGACACATTGTATGCCCTCACTGCAAGTTGATAGCCTCTAGCATTCAGGGAGATGCGCTTGAGTCCATGTAGCACACTGGACTCAGGGCACCAATTAATCGGAATCTGGGTCTGGGATGTCATAAATTGGTATCAAATGGAGGATTCAATCCTCCGACCTGTGGGTTATGGGCCATCTTGGGTTTGGATGCGTAATTTACTAAGTCTATATATTATACTATAAATAAATGGGTGTTGTTTCTAGTGATATGTGTATTGGAACTATTTCATTAGAAATGGATATCCATTATTAAGAGAATAATGAAATCTAAAAAGAAATGGTTTCACATCCTCATCCTGCCTTTTCATGTCTATGAAAGTTAAATGAGTGAAAATGGAAATTAAATGTAAATTGAAATGGAACTTATACTTGAGAACATACCGATGCATTCTTCTATAAGTGGGTAGTTGGGGTAGTATGCCTTGGGTAGTGATTTTCCCTATGTTCATCTTCGTCTAGGGATTATATCCTTCTGCTTCTAATCTTGTTTTGAGGCGTCCGCTTGGATATTGAAGAAATATGTCACCACAACATCCTTGTAACATACTCCAGGAGGGTGGCAACAACCACACTCCAGAAGTGTTGGGAATTGAACCACAATTCTTACCTCCATGAGTGGCACATGAGGCACCACATACTATAGCTAATTTGGGCACCAATTCCCAAGTTCTTGATAGTTTCCTACATCTAATGCAGTCCATGCATGGTGCTCCCCGATTTTCACCTATGATGTATGATCTAACTCATGAGTTTCAACAGCAGCATCCTCCTACTTTCTTAGGGGATGGTGGTCTACAGGCTATTGAGACTTAGATATAGGTCATCCTATCTATCTTTGAGCATCTAGAAATGCCTCTAGAGAAGAGAGTCAAGATTTGTAGAAATATTCTTCAGTATTCAGCCAAGCCTTGGTGGGATGTGGTTACCCATGCTTATCACTATCAAGGAATAATATCAGATTACTTCAATACTATATTTTGTGATCATTTCATTCCTCAAATGCTAAGAGATGATAGATCTAGATATTTCATGCATCGTGATTAGGGTTCTATATTAGTTATGTAGTATTCATCGTGTTTCATAGAGTTGCAGCGCTTTACACCACTTCTAGACGGTGATGAGCTTTCATGTGCTATAAATTTTGAGGATGGGATCTGGTATGCCATCCATACTCAGTTAAATATCTTTTTCCTTCTTACTTTTTATAATATATTCAATCAAGCTCTTAACACTGAGCAAAAACTGAGGGAAGGAAATTGTATAGGGTTTATTGGATCAGTGTAATGATAAGCCAGTAGTTCTTCCGATGGTAGGAAATGTTCTCTCGAGGTTTCTCTTCATAGAAGTTACAACCATAGTACTCATTTTGATAGCACTTTGTTGTGTCATAAATGTGGATGATGAGGTCATTCAATGCCTTGATGTTTTAGAGACCCACTTGAGTTTCAGGCCTGCAGACGTATGGGGCATCATTAGTGTTTCTATATGACCCTTCCACTAGCTTAAAGTGGAAAAGGATATGTTACAGCTCTACCTTTTGGAGAGAGTTCTTTTACACCTCATCATACAGGAAGTGGAAATAGTACCAATAGGTCTAGATGAGGAGGATTCTAGGGCCATGGTAGCCAGACCCCTGATCACCATCAGCACCAACTGGGTAGTTTTGATCATGGTAGTCCATCTATTGCACAGGGCCATGGATCGGGTTAGTTTCATGCACTACATCCAATACCCGAGGATCATGCTACGAGACCTTCTATAGTACGAGGTATTGTTCAAGTGACCTCTAATATTGTATCTTCTTTGTTTAATATAGGTTCTTCGAACTCTTTTATATTTTTATCCATTTTGGAAAGTCTCAGACTAGAGATATGATATCACTATATTGTAATGACCCTAGATAAACCATTAGGGATATGAATAGAGTGCATACGCCAGTGTAGGGACTGTCCCCTTTAGGTAGGAAACTACCCAAATCGCAAATCCCTTAATGGAGGATCAGGGTTTATAACAATCTGGTTTCTCTCCAGTAGTGGATTGTTTCAGGGATATCTTTCCAGATGATTTTTTTGGATTACCTCCTGAGTAATAAGTAGAGTTTACATTCAAGCTTCTTCTAATAATGGATCCATTGTCCATTCCTCCTTAATTTATGGCACCTATAGAGAATCAGGAGCTCAAGTGGTAGTTAAAATATTTAGAGGCCAAAGGTTTAATATGGCTTAGTAAATCCTCTTTGGGTTCGCTTATACTTTCACCAAGAAGGTGGACGAAACCTTACATCTATGCATGGATTATAGAAGGTTTTACCAGCTTATAGTCAAGAACCGGTATCCACTTCCTTGAGTAGATGATCTCTTTGACTAGCTTTGAGGAGCAACAGTCTTCTTTAAGATAGAACTGAGATTTGGTTATCATCAGGTGTGAGTCAAACCATCATGTATACCTCGTACAACTTTCCAGAGCATTTATCGTCTTTATAAGTACCTTGTTATGTAGTTTGGTATTACGAATGCATCTGTCATTTTTATGGATTTGATAAATATGGTTTTCCAACCCTATTTAGACTCCTTTTTCATGATCTTCGTGAATGACATCTTGGTGTATTCTCGCAATCATAGAGACCATACCAAACATCTTAAGATCATTCTGAGTATACTGAGATAAGATCAACATTATGACAAGATTCCTAAGTACCACTTCTTGATCGACAAAGACCACATATGGGGTCATATTATCTCAGAATTAAGAGTATTTTTTGACCCTGAAAAGGTTAGTGATGTAGTTTCCTAGGAGAATCCCAATAATGTGTTTGATATATGGAGTATTTTTTTTATTATCCTTTTTACATTATTATATTTTCAACAGTGCATTAATTTTTTTATTCTATGAAGATCTAGGATTCTAGACAGTATAAGATAATTTGTATTACGAAGAATTGAATCAAGGATTTAGTCAACTTTTGATATTATAGGAATTTTATTCAAGACTTCTCACATCTTTCTTTGCCTCTTACTGGTCTTACAAAGAAGGGTTTCAAGTTTACATGGTTAGAAGTATCTGATAAATCCTTTTAGGAGCTAAACGGGAGGCTTGAATCGACACCAATTATAATTCTTCCCGAGTTGGGTATAGGTTATACTATATTTTGTGACAAATTTATAATTGTCCTAGAATCAATTCTGATGCAGGAAGAAAGAGTCATTATGTATGGATCTCAACAATTGATTCCTCGTGATAGAAATTACCCGACATGCAACCTTGAGCTAGTAGCTGTTGTCCATGCCATATGTTACTGGAGACTTTATCATTTGGATGAGCACTTTATGGTGTAAACCGATCAAAAGAGCCTCATGTATATCTTTTATTAGTGTGACTTGAACCCTAGATAGCCGAGATGGGTCGAATATCTACAATCCTTTGATTTTGGGATTTTCTATTCGCTTGGGAAGGGCAATGTAGTTATAGACACACTAAGTTTTAAAAATAAAAAATAGGTCGTACTGGAAGCCAGTGATGAATAGATGATAATAGCCTTATTTTCTAAGCTTCACCTAGAGTTCCATGAAAATTACAATCAATATTAACCCTCATCCTTGACAGTTACCTCTTCCCTCCTTGAGAAGGTGAAGAGTGGACACGTTTCATATCCTAAAGGCTTGGTTCTCCATTAGAGTATATTTGGAGATAACCCACCTCTGAATGGATATATATGACATCATGCATTGACATGGAGGTATCCGGGTTCCTATAGATATGAGAGAGTAGTTGATGAATGAGTCTCACGCTTATCAGTAGGAAATTAATCTAGGAATATTGATGATGTATCAAGATATGTGACCCCAGTAATTATGTCCACATATCAAATGTTAGATAGAAAGATTTATCACTAGTTATTACACCTATTAGCAGGTGAAGGTGGAGCACCAGAGACTTTTTGACTTGTTATAGCTGCTTCCGGTCCTGGAATAGAAATGGAAAGATGTTGTTATGAATTTCGTAGTCGGCTTACCTAGGTTACTGAGTGGTAGCGATTCTATTGGGGTGGTCCTTGACCAGGTAATGAAATCATCACACTTAATTACTTTTCAAGAGACTTTCTCATTTGATGAACTAGGAAGATGATATGTCTTTTAGATCATACGAGTACATGGGGTTCCATTTAATATCATTTCAGATAGGGATACACATTTCACTTCACGGTTCTGGAAGGGTTTGTAGAAATCTATGGGAACTCAGGTGCTTCTAAGATCAGCTTTTCACCCTTAGGCCGATGGACAATCATAATGTAGAATACAGGTTCTAGAGGATATGCTCTGAACATGTGTCTTTTATTTTGGGGGTTCTTAGGAGAAGCATATCCCTCTCATCGAGTTCACCTATAATAACATATTTCAAGTGAAAATTCATATGGCTCATTTTGAGGCCTTATATGGTATGCCATGTCATTCACCCTTGTGATGGCTAGAGGTAGGTGAGGCATCCATACTAGATCCTCGTCTCGTTCAGGAGACTTTTGAGTAAGTTTATCTTATCAAAAAGGGTATGAATACTACTCATTCAAGACAAAAATTATATGCTGATTGTCATCAACAATCTCTTGAATTCGAGGTCAGGGATCATTTTTGTCTTCAGGTATCACCCATGCTAGGGAATATATGGTTACATAATTAGGGAAAGTTGTCCCCTTATTACATGTGGTCGTTTGAGATACTAGAGAGTGTGGGGATGGTAGCCTTTCGGTTGTTACTACCTCAGAGATATTGTGTCATGCATGATGTCTTTTATGGTTCACAGCTTCTCCTATATTATGTTGATCTGTCACATACCTTTGATCATGAGGAAGTTGAGTAATATTCTGATGATACCTTTGATGATTATCTAGTTTGAAATGATGATAGGAGTACGAAGGCTCCTTGAGGCTAGTCTATCTCTCTAGTATGGGTGATACGGCAGCACAACCACATGTAGGACGAGACTTGGGAGAGATGGGATGATGTACATGCCCAATGGCCAGAGTTTTTCTCAGACAATGTTTCTACGCCATTGGAAGTTGAACTCAAGGAAGAGTTCTTTTAAGGGGGGAAGATTATAAGAACCTAATTTTCACTTAGTAATAGATCCTTTAAATATTATTCTAAATGTTTTACTTTGGACTTTTTATGTATTCCTAATGAGTAAGAAACGTTTATGAGGGTGTCAGAGGCATGTTTGGAGCTCAGATTTGAGAAAAAATTCCAAGTCGCGTGGTTTGTGCACAGTTTGCCTAACCATGTATATTGTGTTCTTCCTGACAGCGATACCTCACACGGTTGGTGCACAGTCGGGCAGACTAACCGTGTAAATTAACCTTCTTCCCAGGTACCCGTGCATGTTTTGAACAAGGTTAGACCAAACCATGAGGAGTGTGTTTTTTCATATAGAACTTTCTTTCATAGTTTTCGCATGATTTGTCAAACCATGTGGACAAACTATGTACAGGATAAATTTTGAGTAAATATCATTTTCCTCTAGAATTGGGGATAACCTCATTTTTTTAAGGTTAAAACATTCCAATTGGTTTTTAACGGGTTTGTTCATATAACCGGAAACATCCAATGATTCTATATCAATTTCGACCTACTTTCCAAAGGTAGGTTCTCATTAGTTGTAAACCGATGAGGCTTAAGAATTTGCATTGGTCAAGAGGATGGGAGGTTGGACTCATCACACCTTTTGGGGGGGAATTATTATCTAATGTGGGACTCTCTTTATAGATTTAAGTTATATTCATGAATCCTTATTACATTACCAAGTATAGAAATGAGCTTTCCTTTAGATCAGACAGTCAATGATTAATATGAAAGAGATTTAGATAATATTTTATATTTATTGGAGGTTCTTCATAGATAGAGAATCATCTATATTTGTTAGAGATTCTTGATCAATAGTACCCTTGAACACATTATATATAGATCTCTTGCTCATTATGATAACCATACTGGTTTTAAATCCACTCAACGGGGCACTTGAAGTTTATTGTCATTCAGAAGGACATGGATTATTTCATGGTTGGGATCATACCCGTAGATGGGATACCTACGTATCCTTGTTTAGAAAAGGAATTAGAACCCATGTAGTTCGAGTAAATAAGTATGAGGTTTATGCATGGTTGATGGCTCAAAGAATGATTTCATAATTACTTTTACGCTCTAAGCTAACATGAGTCATGCTCAGTGTGAGAAACAATAGGTATTGGTAAAACCTAACAATTGTTCCATGAAAGATGCAATCATAAGAAATAATGTGGGGCTTATGTATGTATGACTTCCCATATAGATGAGGATTGAGATTTACTTCAGGGAAGAAACCCAGGAACAAGGTCCATAAATGTATATGTGCTTTATGGAGATTTGGATACTTTACTTAGGGCATAATCCTTAATAGGAGTCCCAGGTTAGAGGGGACTTATGATTGGGTTTTATTCCTAAGAAGGAATTACAAATCAAAAGAAATTAAGACTGGTTAAGAGAAATTATGACTGGGGATTATTCCTGAGAAGGAGGCCCAAGTTAAAGAGACTTGAGAACTGGGCTTACTCCTAAGGATGATGCCTAGGTTAAGGGAATTTCAAATTTTGGGGCTTACTCCTAAGGAGGATTCCCATATTTGGGAACTTAGGTCTTACTCATAAAGAGGATTCCCATGATTAATGGAATTTAAAGACTGGGAATTACTCCTGAAAAGGAGGCCCATGTTAGGAGACTTAGAACCTGGGGGTTACTCCTAAGAAGGATTCCCATATTTGGGAACTTGGATTGGGGATTAATCCTGAAAAAGGAATCCCAGGTTAAGATAACTTGAACTGGGGCTTACTCCTGAAAAGAAGGCCCAGGTTAAAGATCTTCTCTTCTTAAAGGATGAGGTTGAATGAATGAAATCTCTCACCTTAGTGTCATGAAGATATGTAAATCACTAGGTTTTGAGAGATGTTCCATAAAATTCCTTTCATATAAGGAAGAAAACCAAGGAATCATGCCATAAATAGATTTGAGGAGGATTATGATGGCCAAATCTTGAAGAGGGGATGTATATTTGAAGAAAATAGATGAATAGACATGAGGGGCACCCAAAAGAAGGTAGGCGCGCAGGTCCTGTTTGGGCACACAGGTTCTGGTCGTGCAGGTATACCTACGCGACACATAGGTACCTACGTGATGGTCAACCCATAGGGTAATACTTAGGCGGGGCTTGGCTCAATCCCTTAGTATTGCCCCTAAAGACTTTTAAATGAGTGATGCGCAGGTTCTGTTGAAGACATAAGGCGACGCACAAGTGTCTTCATTTCCTAGAAGGTTTAGACACTTAGTCGCGCAGGTGTTGATGAGTTTCAATACTTAGTCCTTGTTCCCCCTCTTTAGATCTTTCATTCTTGGTAATAAATTACTTTAGAAGTGTTCAGAAGGCTTCGAGAAGAGACTAGGGCGCCGAGATCTCAAATATGAGTTTTTGTATTTTTCATCCCCAAAATGGGGGGACCACAAGTGGTATTTATAGGTTGCTAAAGACCTTGGGAAAAAATAATATAGGGTGCGTAGGTATACCTGTGTGACCATGATGAAACCTGTGCGGACTATCTTTAAACAAATCCTTGTTCATGCCTTTATCAATTTTTGATATTTCTTCAAATGATGAATCTCTTTATGCTAAGGTATCTCCCTTTTTCAGTTGTTAGACTCTGTGACAAAAAGGACAGTCAACAAAAGTCCCCCCTCAGAGTTGGATCTAAAAGAAATGAGGATGTGACTCTGAGGTAAAAGAAGAAAACCAAGGAATATCTGCACGTAGGTGTTGAGCGCGCAGATGGCATCGCGCAGGTGCGAATCGCGCAAGCTTCGGCGCTCTGGGGTGTGGCCTTGCCTATAAATATGTGGCTATTCCTCGCACAAAGCAACCGGTTCTCAAAGATTCCCTCTCTCACCGCACAAGTTGTCTTTATCATGCAAGTTGATGATTTTCTACAGTTTCATTTCTTCTATTCGTGTCGTGCTTCTGCAGAGGTATTTTGACCTATGCGTTGAAACCTACGTGCCAAAACTTGCGCGATGTAGTTACAATTGTGCGCCAACTTTGGACTTGCGCGCCTTAATTACTTATCTATTTTTTGAATTTATTCACAAATTTTTTGAAAAATTAACTTACTGAAGAGTTAATTATTCGACCTTTGTGCAGATTCAATGGATCCTAGAAGAATCGGAATGGCTGATGAACTGGCTAGCAAGCGGATTGATGATATGATAAACATCATTGGCCATGACTATTTTGATATCTGCAACAACACTCTCCTAGATTTGGCCAAGTACTTCAATAAGTATCATCTTGATTTCCCACAAAGTATTTACCTACCTCTATATGGCCATGGTCATATTCAAGAAGTCAACATTCTAGATACAAAGAATTATATTCCCGAGATGCATCCACACTGCTAATCCTCTATTTCTTTTATGTTGCGCATTAAGAGCAGCAACAATGGTGTGAACTTTCAAATTTTTTCTTCATGCCTTTTCCTTGTCGATATGAAAATGGAAAACCATAGGCTGGTATATTTTCCACTGCTGGTTGATGGAGATAAGACTATCAGGGCATTATAAAAAATATCTGAAAATAGTACTCTCTCCAAATGGCTCTTTAATTCCAATGATCCTTTCTCAAATCCATGTGTCCATCTTCCAAGTCTCTTGGACAGAAACAGCGTCACTGTTTGATCATCAGAAAATTTTCTCAAATCGCATGCAAGAACATTCTTTTACAATTGTTCCAAGAAGAGCTAGTATCACTGCATCTATTATTGTATCTAGTTGAATGAATAAATTCCAGGTGGTTGCTGATGAAGCTCAAGATGCTGTAAATCAAATGAAGAGTTATGTTGAAAGACTCTTGTAATTCTTGAAAAAAAGATAAGAGACTCCAATCTGTGGATGTCCTTCTAACTCTTGTGCATCAATGAAAAACACTTTCATCTTTAATCATTTATTCTTGCATTCTTTTTCTATCTGCTTAATTTTTTTACCTAAGACATTGGGCCTAGTAATAATAGTTTTATTTTTTCTAGGATTATAAAAATAACCCTACAAACTTTGAATCTTTAATTGCTCAATATTACCTAAATCATACGAAATGTATGTTTAGTGATCTAGGACTTGACTTTTGTTCAGAGTTCCCTTGTCTCTTGTGGGCAGTTTAAAGTCATGCATGTCAAACATAAAAAGGATAATGTTTAAGGTCGAAATAACTTTGACCGAATAGATTAAAATTAACTCAATTCCTTGATAATTTATCTAAAAACATATTACCATATTCAAGTATGAGGGAAAATATTTAAACTATGACTTAATAAATGTTGAATCTAAGGAATGATATGAAAAAAGGGCAAAAAGGAATTAGAAGAAGTATTTCCCAAGAATAAAGTTAACAGTATTTAACAAACCCGTTAGGGGGTTGAATTATGCTGGGCCGCTTAAGGGCATTGGCTGCATAGTCAAATAATATCATCTTTTGGCAGACATTTTTATTATGTAGACTACTTATGCAAGGCCACCTAAGGGCACATACTGCATATTCAAGCAAAAGAACTCTCAGAAATTTACTTTTATACAGCTAAAAAGCCAGTGAAAGTTTATGGAGATTAAAATTTTCCAAAGCATAGTGTTTGCTGTATGGAAAGAGGTACTTGAATATGGAGAAGATATTTCCAATCAATATTGTCTAAGAACTGGATGAATGTCACTCCTACAAAGTTCTGACCCAAATGTAGGAACGGGAAATATAAACCATAGACTTAAAAACATTTAGATCATGAAAAAGAGTATGGGACAAATATATTAAGGATGGATATTTTCTGCAGATCCTTACATATTTTCTATAAGACCAATAAGGGAAAAAAGAGGTTTTTCTCCCAAGAATAAAGCTACCACTATTTGACAAACCTGTTAGGGGGTTAAATTATGCAGGGACACCTAAGAGAATTGGCTGCATAGTCAAATAATAGCATCTTTTGGATGGAAGGTCTTTTATGTATTCTACTTATGCAAGGTCACCTAAGGGCACGTGCTGGATAGTCAGGCAAAAGAATTCTTAGGTATTGGACATTTTGTGGCCAGAAGTCAAGAAAAGGGTTTTGGAGATCTGGAATTTTTTAAGGTTAGAAGTATGAAACATTAAAATGGGAATTATTCCATGTATGTAGAGATACAAAAAACAATTCTAGCCATAATCATGTTGTGGCTGGGTCCTGAATTGAGTTGTTGGACTTCACTATGTATCCCATAAGTATTGGAATCAAGCCATACGTAGTTCTTGAAATATATTTTAACGGCATGTGGGATGAGAGTGTAGGAGATCTTAGTTTAGGGTCATATAACTCGGACCATTTATAAGGAATACACAGTGTGTGTTTGTTATAAACCTGATGTGAATGAAGACCAGGGTTTTCATACCACATTCATATTTTCACAAGGGGACTTTCCAACCAAGGGACTGATAGTGGAATTTGAGATTAGGCCCAAAGACTTGGGGCTGGATTTGAGGGATGCTCGAACGCTCCTATGTATCCCATATGGATGGGAATCAAGCCGCATGTAGTTGTTGAAATACCCTTTATACAGATTTGGTTCGTACATGTGAAGGTTGAAAGGGGACTTTAGTGCACTGATGGTTTGACCCAAGATTAAAGGTTCAGGAATTGCCATGTATCACGTAGTCTTTAGAATATAACATGATTGGAGATCAATGTAAATAATGATTCCCTCTCAGGTGAGGGTGTTGAAGAATGTTGTAGTTTATTGTCGTACAGGATAAAAGTGTTGTATAGTTTAATGTCATATAGCAAGGACGATGGGGAACCAATGTAAAAAATATTGGTTCTGGGGGCGGTTTCACAAATTAACATCATATGAGATGGAGGTGAACCGATGTGAATATATTGATTTTGGGCTTGAACCTCGGGAGGTTGCCTACATACCTAGCCTAGAAGGCAAGGATCAATATCTGTGTAGTTAAATTGAAGAATGAATTGGTGATCAAGTTGTTTTTAAGGACGTCAATTTAAAAAGAAAGCGTCGGGACATACGCATGGTTAGCGGCCCATAGAAGGTGTTATGGTTGAAGTTTACTCTAAGCTCAAGTGAGTCGTACTCGGTGTGAGAAACAAGAGGTAGAAACAACCTTAAAGATGCACAGTTTAATGTCATGTATGACATATTAAGGGACTATGTAGTTTAAAGTCTTGTAGTGAGGACTATTGGTGCTGCAAAGTTTAGTGTCATGTAGCAAAGAAAAAATTTAGTTTTACGTCATTTTGGACGTATTAGGGACTTTGTTCAGTTTTACGTCATGTAGGATGAATGAGCAGTACAGTTCAAAGTCATGTAGAACAAATATAGGGACACAGTTTAACGTCATGTTGGACGTGAACACAGTTTTGCGTCAAGTTGGACAATAAGGGTGTTGTACAGTTTAGCGTCTTGTAGCTAAGAAGATGGGGACAATACAGTTTAACATCATGTTGGAAAAAAGGGGGACTGTGTAGTCTAATTTCATGTAGTAAGTAAAAAAGAGGACACAGTTTAATGTCATGTTGGATGTATTAGGGACCTTTTCATAGTTTAACGTCATGTGGGATGATGGAAAAGTTTAACATCTTGTTGGACGTAAGGGACTTCTATATAGTTTAGTGTCATGTAGCTAGGATGTCACAGTTTAACGTCATGTTGGACATATAAGGGATTGTGCAGTTTAAAGTCTTTTAGCAAGGAAAACACGGTTTAACGTCATGTTGGATGAAAAGGGGAAATACAATTTAACGTTGTGTTGGACAATGGCATAGTTTAATGTCATGTTGGATGAAAAGGGACAATATAGTTTAACATCGTGTTGGACGATGGCACAGTTTAACGTCATGTTGGACAATGGTGTGAATATTTTAAGGTCATATGCATATACCGAATGATGTATTTATATTATACAACATACTTCTTTAGAAATTTGGCATTAGTTGGAGTCGTGATGAGTTCTTCATCCATTGAGATTAAAGAATATGCTCTATTGAAGTAGACCTTATGTATTGAGTAAGGTCCTTCCCACTTTGGTTCAAGCTTGGGAGGTTTCTTTCTTGGTATCATTGGAGTTCTGATTACCAATACCAATTCTCCCTGAATGAATGAATAAAGATGAACTTTTTGGTTGAAAGTTCATGCTATTAGATTCTTATAGACTTCCAAGTGGTGCAAGGTGCACAATCTTTTCTCATCTAATCGTTCTAATTCATCCAATCGCTTTCGAGATTTTTCATCTGTAGATGACTGATAACAAATGGATACTCTAAGGGAGGCTAATTGAACCTCAATGGGTAAGACTACTTCTATTCCATATGCTAATGAATATGGAGTTGACCGTGTTGCAGTGCGGGTGGTGGTCTGATAAGCTCATAAAGCATGAAAGAGTTTATCAGGCCATGATTTCTTATCCTTATCCACCATCATTTGTAGTATATTTGAAAGAGTCTTAATGAAGG
The DNA here is from genome assembly GCA_963277665.1 of Viscum album. Lineage (NCBI taxonomy): Eukaryota > Viridiplantae > Streptophyta > Magnoliopsida > Santalales > Viscaceae > Viscum > Viscum album. The sequence goes on from OY728145.1 coordinate 585,411,278, forward strand.
CTTCTATCTGGCCATTGGCTAGTGCATGATACCGAGATGAATGGTTGGATTTGATGTTGTATTCTTGATACAACTTCCTTACCTCGGATGAAGAAAAGCTGGTGTCATTGTCTGTCAATATGATATGAGGGACACCAAATCTTCTAATGATGTTAGACTTGATGAAGCTAACAATGATTTTAGAACTAACTTCTTTAAGAGGTATTGCATCTGCCCATTTGGAAAAGAAGCCAGTAGCATTAATAATATACTTAAACTGCTTGGCTGTAGCTAAAGGGTAAGGTCCCACTACATCCATTCCCCATGTGTTAAATGGCCATGAGTATTTAGCTGTATGAAGCAGCTCTGGGGGTTGATGAATGAAGTTGGCACATACTTGTCATGAATGCCACTTCTTTGTGAAATCAAAACAATCTTGTATCACTGAAGTCCAAAAGTATCCAAGCCTTCAAATTTGATTAGATAGTCTATGTCCAAACTGGTAGGCACCACAGACTCCTGCATGCACTTCTTTCATGACAGCCATTGTCTCTTCACCGTCAATGCATCTGAATAGAATTCCATCAAAAACCTCTTTTGTATATAATTTTATCTAGGTGATCTGCGCTATCATAAAGAGTAAAATTGACCACACATCATCGGATTTGCTATTTCCCAGCTCTATCAGGTGGAAGTGTTCCATTATGAAGTTATTCCCTGATAGGTTTCATCCATACTGTAGTATGACCATATGGTTCATGAATGGGACTAATTTCATTGATTTCCTCTGCTCTGGCTTGAATATAAGGTGAAATTGTATGATGGTGGGAAATACTAATGATTTTTTTGTCCCAGTTTGGATCTTCCAGAGTTGTAGATATATTATCTAGTGCATCAGCTTGGGCATTTTGCGATCGCAAGACATAAGAAAATGTCGGTTCTAAAGGGAATTACGCCATTAACTCTCTGACATAATCATACAAAGGGATTAGTTCTTCTTTTCTAATTGCATAATCCCCATTGACTTGTTTGATTACCAGGTCTGAATCACCTTTCACCTTTTAGTGATTCACTTATTCTTGAAGTGCCAACTCCAATCCTGTGATAATAGCTTGGTATTCTACTTCATTATTTGTACCACCTTCCCACAATAAGAAGGAATAGGGTAGCACTGCCTTTTCTGGGGAAATGAGATAAATTCCTAACCCATCTTTGTTGAATTTATGATCTTCCATTTCCTTCTCTATTGGACTTCTGGAAGCACCATCAAATTACATTTCCCATCTTTGAAGATTATCTTGAATAGAAAAGACATCTTCATCAGGAAGTTTAATATCTGTTGATATATCCTCTACTGAAGGATTTTTATCAAGGAAATCAGCCAGATCTTGGCCCTTTATTGCCTTTTGAGACACATACTGGATATCAAATTGCTACAAAATAACAGCCCACCTTACAAGACATCTTGTAAGCACTGGATGACTAAGGATGAATTTGAGCGGGTTATTGAGAGATACTAATTGGACCTCATGATGTTTCAAGTAGTGTCTCAACTTCTGAACTGCAAAGATTAATGCTAGTAATCACTTCTCAATACTTGAATATTGGGTTTCTGCTTTATGCATAGTCTGACTAAGATAGTAAAGATTGTTTTCATTCCCAGCATCATTCTTCTAGGGAAGGAAGGCACCTAATTATTGCTCTAAAGCTGTCACATAAAGAATTAGTGTCCTTACATCAACAGGTGGCATTAATACCGGTGGACTCAAGAGATATTTCTTGATAATATTGAATGCTTCTTAACATTCTTCAGTCCACTGGTAAGTGACTACCTTCTTCATCAATTTGGTGAAGGGTAAACTTTTTCCTGCCAAATTGGCGATGAAACACGGAATATAGGACCATTGTCCTTGAAGTCCTCTAAATTATTTCAAATTCCAAGTAGGTCGAATACCAAGGATTGACTTTGTCTTCTCAGGATAAACATTGATACCATGATGGCGTACAACAAAGCTGAAAATTTTTCATAAGGTTACCCCAAAAGAACATTTCAAGGGGTTCATCTTCAAATTATGTTGCCGAAGTTTGTGGAATATGACTTCCAAATCAGCCAAGTGATTAGAATTTTTCCTGGATTTAACCACCAAATCTTCCACATAACATTAAAAAAAACTTCCTTAAAAAGGGTTTGAAGATACAATGCATGGCACACAGATATGTTGCTCCTGCATTCTTTAGGCCAAAGGGAATTACCTGATATCAAAACACACCCTGAGGGGCTCTGAAGGCTGTAGATTCTTCATCTTCTGGATCCATTTGGATTTGATTATATCCAGAATATCCATCCATGAAGGAAATTGCTTCATAGCCAGTTGTTTCATCAATTAAGAGTTCTGCTATCAGAACTAGAAAATCATCTTTAGGACAATGCCGATTAAGATCTCTAAAATCAATGAAAAATCTAATTTGTCTGTTCTTCTTTTTCATAGGGACAATATTATCCAACCATTTGGGATATTGAACTTCTCTAAAAAAGTTATCTTTGATAAGATTATCCACTTTAACATCAATTTTGGAAGCATAAGTTGGGTGTGTTCTACTTGCATCTTGTTTGAATCCTCGATGTTCTTCTGAGAAACCCAAATGATGAGTAGAAACATTAGGATCAAGCCTTGGAATTTCTGTATAGTTCCAAGAAAATATAACTCGATTTTTCTTCAAAAATGAAATATACATTTCCATATCTTCAAGAGTCATGGCCATACTAATTAAAGTGGGGTGTGTATCTTTTTTTGTAGCCAGATTTATTTATCTGAGATCATCCACAGTAGTAGAGATACCCTCTTCAAATGCTGGAAGAGCATCCATGAGATTTTCCTCTTCTTCTTCAACATGTGTTATTTCTTCTATTTCTACTTGCATAGTAGATGAAGATGTAGAATTTCCATGATCAGAAGAGATGTTAAAATTTGAACATCTTGAAGAAGAAGCTTCCATTTCTGACCATATTTATGATGAAGGGTATTTCGAGGGAAATAAATAGGAGATGATGGATTGAGAATCGACATCATCATTCACCTCTAACATCGTTATAACTTCTTCTGGCCCAGTTGGCGAAGTATAGACATTCTGTATTTCAGAGGATGAAATGAAGACATCTCCATTTGAGCTTTCATCATTGATTGGTGAATCATCAATTTCTCCCATGCTGTCTGGTTTGATTACCATAATAGACATTATGGAAGTTTCCATAAGAGTACTTGGATTTGGGTCTATCCTGTCAATTTGACTGATAGGAAACACATAATTTGTACTCACATGTGTGAATGGGTTTACTGGAATATTTTCCAAACCATATGGAGCATTAACTTTGGTTACCTCCCTTGTTGTGGATTTCTCTTTACCCTTCATTTGATAGAATTATTTCTCAATGTATTGAGTTTCACATGTTTTGAAGGGTGCTTTATTACCATACAATGTCCCAATTTGACCATTGAAACAATATTTGAGACATTGATGGTATGATGAAGGGATAGCCGCATGTTGATGTAGCCAAGGTCTTCCAAGCAAAACGTTGAATGCTGTATCATGATCAACAACCATGAAATATGAATTGGATACAAGGTCTCCAAACTAGGTTCTAAGTATAATCTCGCCCAGTGGTTCTTGTTCATTTTTAACATATCCTTGTGACATCAAAGTAGAAGTAGATAAATCAGATTCTGTGAGGCCCAATCGATGAAGTGTACGAATGGGGATGAGGTTGACTCCTGAACCATTATCAATGAAAGATCTTCGGATGTCTACACCATTGACCTTTCTAGATAAGTAAAAAGTTCTAATATGTACATGAACGACATCATCATCATCTTCATCTGCAAAAGATATCACAGCATGGCATTCTGCAGGACAATTCTCAACATAGTAGACTTCAGCTGCAGCAATTTCAGTTTCTAATTTTTAAGGACTTGAAAAAGCCTCAATGAGTGCCTCCAAAATATCCTTTGATATGTTCAAGGCATCCAGAATTGATAACTTGGCTGGTACTTGGGCCAAATGATTCAAGACATCATATTTTTGATCTAATAGTCTGCATTTTCCAACAAGAACATGTGGTTTCACAGGTGATTTAGAAGCCAATGCTTTGGATGTAGATGCATCTTGTATCGTGGTATGAGTTGTAAATACTCCTAGATTTGGAAGATTAGACCGAATAGGTCTATTTACATGCTGAGAGGAAGAAGGTGGAACTTCTAACCGATCCTCTAGAATAATTTTTCCAGGACTGAATCTACTATTGATGGAAGAATTTGCTTGTTCTTGTTGAGCCCGCTGAAGGGCTCTTCCATGAGATTCTGCTGCATATACATTTCTATCAGGGGTAGAATTGGAATAGTGGATTCTGGGATATCCATGTCTTACTCTATATCCCATACCTCTGGAACTCCCTCTAATTCCTCTGTTTGATACATGGAATTCATGCTTATTGAGCTCAAAATTGTGATTGGCACAGGGATCTGTTAAGTGAATCATATTAATAGAACCAAAGATCAACTCTTCATCTGATGAAGACTCTACATTATTATCCAGTTTAGGCTATGTCTTTTGGTGGGGCGGTGCCCATGGATTTGAAGTATATGGCATAAAATCTTCCAAAGTCAAATACAACTTGGGATTTGACATGATCTCATCTTCTTCTGACTGTTCCTCTTTCTTTGAATTATGACATTTGTTTGAGGATTTTCCATCTGATGAAGAGGGTTTTGCTGTGGCATTCATAGTAGAAGACACAATTGGTTTCTTCAATTGCATTCTCAAAATGGCATGAGTTCGGTTGATTGTTTTTTCTGACCATCCAATCATCATATTTCTGAGCATTTTTTCTTTTGACTTCTTTCCACTCACCTTCTTCCTCTATATTTGTAGCAGTAACATGTGATACCTGAGCTAAAGAACCTTTCAATTTGACTTGTCCCGAGTCAACCATTCTTTGCAGGAGGTCTTTGAAGACAAAATACTCCTCAATGTGATTCCCCAATATCTAATTAAATGGACAATAGTTGGTACGACCTTCATCTCCTTCCTTGTTCGGCCTTTTGGGCCTTGGAAATTGAACCAAATTATTTTATAGAGATGAAATGAAGTAACCATGAACTTGTTTATTTCAGAAAGAGTAAAATTTGTTCTTTAACTCTTCAAATTGTTTTCATCTTTGATATATTTGATCATCTTGATGAAACGGCCTCTATTGTTGACACTCAAGAGGTGGAGACCTTCAATAAGATGAAGGTTTTGAAGTAGAAGCAGGTGCAGGTTCTTGTTTAAGCATAACTGTAGCAGTCTTTTCTTTACCCATTCTTCTTCCTGGAGATGATGGAATTGCATGAGCTTTTTCATTAGTCTTCGTAAGAGAGTCTTCAATCTGGTAAGTGATCGAATTAAGGTCTCGAAATGCTCCTGTGTATTTCACAGGGATCAACGGTGTGTGTAATTCATCACAAAAAATTTCCACACAAATTGGAAACAATTCTTCTTGAGGGAGTGCTAATCTTAGGGAATATGATAATCCCTTCCATTGAAAAATGAAATCTGAAACTCTTTCATTCTCCATTTACATACAATTTGAAATATCAAAACCTATTGTCTTCGGCAACATTAAGCTGAATTGAAGAAGGAATCTTTGGCAGAGATCCTCCCATCCGGTAATTGACCGGGATTGAAATCTTGTATACCAAACAAAATCAGGTCCTTGTAATGACTGTACAAAACACATGAGCTTAACTGCCTCTTGTTGCTGAGGGGTTCCCATCATAGGATCACAACGAGAAAAAAATTGTGTTAAGTGTTGCTCTAGGTCTCCCTAACTGTTAAAGATTGGGAATGTGGTACTTACAAAATATGATGCGGGAGGCATTACATCAACCCATTCAGGGTAAGATTTCTTTTTTGGTTGAATTTGAGCACATTTTCCCTCCATAGCTTCCAACTGAGTTATTAATGACTCAATAGTAGTTATGAAATTTTGAGAGACATCCATTAGAGCTTGGACCTGAGTAGGTGCAATAATTGGAGCTTGGACAGATGTGGTGGTTGGTATTGCAACTGATGATAATACAACCGGTTGTTGCTGCACCTGACCCATAAGACTAGACCTGTGAGGGTGTACTGGTAAAGGAAGATACTCTTGATCCATCTCAGTATCCTCAAAAAATTCCCTTGGATAGCTGACTCCAGCACGCTTAGGAGGAATACTACCTTGAAGTAGTTATGCATTCAACCTCATTAATTCCTTCATCTCTTCCGCTTGTTGCACGAATCTTTTCTCTAGTGAGAGTGATTGTACTTCTCTAGAGGAAGGGATTGTAACCTGATTCTTTCCTTTCCCCTTGTTGGATGCCTTTTGGAGAGGGGGAAGTTGGTTACTTGAAGGAATACCTAGATTCTGTGTAATCCTTTGATTTCGTGTATGAACACCTTCTTCATCTGTGTCTATGCATACAACTTCATGACCAGTAATTTGTTCATCTGATCTTTATGAATGAGCCTCATCTGGGGGATCAGAAACAACTGAATTGATGACATTAATTGATGCATAATGCATTGCATCCCTTCTATCGACATTTCTGTGATACTATCTTTTTCCATGTCCTTGATGAGACATTTCCTTTTGTTGATTTGATCCCTTAGGATCTTCATGACGAATAGTAATTTGGAGGAAATATCCTAATAATTCGGCTCTGCATTCTTCTTTTGGATTCTTCCCTAATCGAGAGAAGAATAAATTTCCCTGAGGAAGGTATTGAAGATTTGAAAAAGTCCCTAGTCCGGTGGACTGGGGTTGTTCCTGTTGTTCATGTGCAACTCCTCGAATCCTATTTGTTGATTCCAAGGGTTTGGCTAAAAGAGTCCCTAGTCTGGCAAGAAGGGGTGGCTCTTGAGTTGCTATATCTGAGACTTTCATAAAATATCTCCAAATCTTACAGACTTTATTCTGGAAATTTTCTAGATTCATCAACCTAAATCCATTCAAATCACCTAGCTCAAATGAACACTGGATGATTTATGACACTTCTGTCACTTGATGATGTGAACGTCTAAAAGAGAAGCTTGTTCGATATTCTTTTTTTTCCAAATGCAAGATTAATTCAAAAAAATTTCTTTGTATTCCTAACTTTGGGAAGAACTATTTGAGGATTGATCCAGATCAAGCCATTGATTACAAACAAATCCAATTGGCTGTGGCCGGCCATGGGCAATAACATTGCATGATACCATTTTCGGCGGGCTTTGTTGGCTGGAGAGTATAGTGAAACGTAGTGCTCCATGAACACCCCATCCCATGATATGAATACTAGAAGGGGCCTTGGAAATTAACTGGCGCAATATTCTTAATGCGCCAAGGCATGAATGCTGAAGGGCTCTCTACTGCTTTTTAGCCTTCGGATATTGAGAAACTGGGAGAGATGCCAAATCAATTTGGCATTGTAACCCTTTTATTATCATGACATGATTTTCATATTCATCATAAGATAATAGATTCTTTTTCAATTGAAAAAGAGTTTTCCACATGTTGAGATGAATATCTTGAATACAATCTTTCATCAACATCTTAGGAATGTAATACTGAGAGTCATCCAAAGGCCAAAACATGATTGGCACTTCACCTTTCAAAAGTTGTTTTCTCATATTCCACACTTTCTATTTATCATTAAATGAAGATTATTCTACCTGATTAGACAGAGATGGTGCTTCCTTGTTGCATCATCAGATTCAATAAGATTGGAAGAGAATTAACTTATCAAACTAGAAGATGAATGACCCAGGGGTGGGTCAAAGAATGACAAACACCCCGGTGTATCTTTTGATTGAGAAAGTATTTCACCTACTAGTGGTAAAACATCAGACATGACTCACTTCACGTTTGAAAGTTCCTCAAGATAAGAGGGCCTTCTCATCACTACATTGTCCATTGGAGAATTTTCTAGAAAATGCGAATTACTACTGCAGTGAGGACTTTCATAGCTAAATTCATCATCATGGGGAGGACCACCATGGTGGGTTACAGCAAAAGATGAAACATTTTTCTCCTTAGTCTTCTGGCCACACAGAGGGTTCTTGTGGCTCTCATCTGAAGATGAAACTTTGAGATCGACCAAACTATCATGAACCAAGCCTTCATGAGAAAGTTTCTGATGAAGACCTTCGGAATTAATGTTCCCACTATTGGTAACTGAGAGAGTAGAATCTTGAGTTGCAACAGATAATTGTCTGAGTGCATCAAGAACTCCAACATTGAGTAAGGAATTATTACATATTGGCCCTTGATTTCCAGACAGTGTTGGACGGGTCATCTTTTTAGACGCCTTCTTACTCACTTTAGGAACCACTTGTTGACGAAAGTGGTTATTATGGGAAGGTGTATATGCTTGCTCAGGAGAAAGTATCATGTTAGGATGATTATCTCTACTCAAATCAAGTGTATTTGCTGGACTTGGTTGTCCATATAACATGGGGGAGTATTCCCCACAACCCTCTTGGACTAGAATAGAGGTGTGTGTCTATTCTGGAGTGAACTGTTGATGTATCACTCCACTAGTAGGGATGGATTATTATTTCTTTCCCTGTGATGCTGCTGAAGATGTTATAATATCCTGGATGGCATCCAGAATATGAGCAGTGATTTGCTTCTGCTCCTTCACCATTGTTAGAATGTGTTTGGTGACTTCAGCTGTCAGAACGAGAATATACATCAATTCTGTGCTTGTAGTAGGTGTGTGTTCCTGCTCCTGTCCTACTTTTCCTATTAGTGAATTTTGATGGTACTCTTGTGTGGGGGAAGATAGTTGAGTCTGCTCCAAATTTGTCGTCAAATCTTTCCGACTGACTTCTCTGAATTCAACCAAATGAGACTGTTGGTAGGCTTGATTAACATTGGAAGGTGTATGTGCCTACTATGTATTCCTCGTCATGTATGGTTGACGATTTTCCTTCAATACTGGCAGACGAGAATACTGACATAATTGTTGATTATACATAGCTGTATGTGTCTAATTATTAGATGCCACCATATTAGATTGGAGACCATATTTGGGGGTAGATAGACGATCCTGATGACTAGCTGATGAGTTATAAACATGTGTATATGCCTGACTATAATACTCCATCAGAATTTCCTGGCAGGATTGGCATGTTGCTGCCAGACGAGTCTATTGGGCAGTAACATCAGGACGGACGGGTGTATGTTCCCACTCATTTCTTTCCAACAAGTTAGGTTGGTGGACTTCTCCAGAGATGGCAGAGATAATAACATGCTCACTGTTGACCGGATTTCGCCTCTGGTGGTTTGTCTTGTGGACTCTTTTCTGAGCAACCTAAGTCGAACCCCTAAAGGCAATACCCTCACCATGTTGAGGGCACACAGCCGCATGAGTCTAGCGGTGATTGTTGATGGGAGCCCTTGGGAAGGACTCTTGTCTCCTTGAATTTAGGCCTTGAGTGACCTTCTCATTCACCTCCCCAGAATATGGGATGGAATGGTGATTGCATTCAACGGATAACGACCCAAAACGGTTGTGAACGGCGATTGGCACCACCTGATTCTTGATCGCTAGTTGTCATTGTCCTGACAACCAGGGTGAATTATTGACTTGGAGGGATTGTCGAGCGGCCTACAGAGTTAGAATGGTACTGTGTTGACAGTATTCCTTAACCAGTGCATTTGATACCCAGCATTGAAGACACTTAGTAGGTGATGTCATCCTCAGAGAGGTCGACGATCCAGAAGGAGTAGTAGTAGAGGTGTTCAAAGCAGAGGCATTCATAGGTGTGAAATTTAGAGAAGTCATTTCTGTAACGTAGAAGATCTTGGAAAAGAGTGCCTTTTTTATATAACAGACATAATCAAGATATGTTCGGCCAATACATCTTTTGGATGACCACATATTTTATTGATTGTTTTTTTCCCTCTCATTGAGTTTAAATAGGGTCCTAACAAATAACTAAAACATCATTTTAACTTGGTTAAAGATTTACATCGGTTTCACCATTTTTTTCCCTCTAGAATCGGGGATGACACTGTTTTTTTAAGGTTCAAACATCCCAATCAGTTTCTAACGGGTTTGTTTATAGAACTGGAAACATCCAATGATTCTATATCCATTTGGACCTACTTTCCAAAGGTAGGTCCTCATTAGTTGTGAATTGACGAGGCTTAATAATTTTTATTGGTCGATAGGATGGGAGGTCAGACTCGTCACACCTTTTTGGGGGGAATTATTGTCTACTATGTGACTCTCTTTATAGATTTAAGTTATGTTCGTGAATCCATATTACATTACCACGTATGAAAATGAGATTTTCTTTAGATCTGACAATCAATGATTAATATGAAGGAGATTTAGATAATCTTTTATACGTATTCGAGGTTCTTCATCGATAGAGAATCATCTGTATTTGTTAGAGATTCTTGGTCAATGGTATCTTTCAACACATTATATAGAGATCTCTTTGTCATTATGATAACCATAATGTTTTTTGGGGCCGCTCAGTGGGGCACTTGATGTTTATTGTCATTCGGAAGGACATGGATTATTTCATGGTTGGGATCGTACCCACAGATGGGATACCTACATATCCTTGTTTAGAAAAGGAATCAGAACCCACATAGTTCGAGTAAAGAATTATGACATTTATGCATGGTTGATGGCTCAAATAAAGATGTCATAATTACTTTTACACTCCAAGCTCACGTGAGTTATGCTCGGTGTGAGAAACAAGAGAGATTTGTAAAACATGACAATTGTGCCATGAAAGATGAAATCATAAGAAATAATGTGGGGCTTATGTATGTATGACTGCCTAGATAGATGAGGTTTGAGATTTAATTTAGGGAAGAAACCCGTGCACAAGGTCCATAACAGTATATGTGCTTTATGGAGATTTGGATACTTAACTTAGGACTTAATATTGAAAGGCAGACCTATGTTAGAGGGGAATTATGGTTGGGTTTTATTCTTGAAAGCAAGTATAAATCAAAAGAAATTAAGATTGTTTAAGAGAAATTATGACTGAGGATTATTCCTGAGAAGGAGGCCCATGTTAAAGAGACTTGAGAACTGGGGATTACTCCTAAGGAGGATGCCCAGGTTAAGGGAATTTGGAATTTTGGTGCTTACTCTTAAGGTGGATGCCCATATTTTGGAACTTTGGGGCTTACTCTTAAAGAGGATGCCCATGATTAAGGGAATTTGAAGACTTGGGCTTACTCTTAAAAAGGAGGCCTAGGTTAGGGGACTTAGAACTTGGGGCTTACTCCTGAGGAGGATTCCAATATTTGGGAACTTGGACTGGGGCATACTCTTCATAAAGGAAGCCCAGGTTAAGAGAACTTGAACTGGGGCTTACTCCTGAAGAGAAGGCCCAGGTTAAAGATCTTCTTGTCTTAAAGGATGAGGTTGAATGAATGAAATCTCTCACCTTAGTGACATTAAGATATGTAAATCACTAGGTTTTGAGAGATGTTCCACAGAATTCCTTTCAGATAAGGAATCCAACCAAGGAATCATCCATAAATGGCTTTGAAGAGGATTCTGAAGGCTAAATCTTGAAGAGGAGATGTAGATGTGAAGAAATGAGATGAATGGACTGGAGGGGCACCCAAAAGAAGGTTGGCGCACAGGTTCTATTTGGGCGCGCAGGTCCTGGTCATGGATGTATACCTGCATGACACATAAGTACCTGCATGATGGTCAACCCATAGGGTAATACTTGGGTGAGTCTTGGCTCAAGCCCTTAGTATTACCCCTAAAGACTTTTAAATGAGTGACACCTGTTGAAGGGATAAGCTGGTGCGCAAGTTTCTTCATTTCCCAGAAGGGTTATACACTTTGGCGTGCATGTGTTAATGAATTTAAACACTTAGTAATTGTTCCCCCTCTTTAGATCTTCTGTTATAGGTAATAGATTACCTTAGAAGTGTTCAAAAGGATTCGAGAAGAGACTAGGGCACTGAGAGCTCAAATCTGAGTTTTTGGATTTTTCGTCCCCAAAATGGGGGGCCCAAAAGGGGTATTTATAGGCTGCTGAAGACCTTGGGCGAAAATCATATAGGGCGCACAGGTCACCTGCACGCCCAATATGTGGCATGTAGGTATACCTGCGTGACCATGATGAAACTTTTCTGGCCCATCTTTAAACAAATCCTTGTTCATTACTTTGTCATTTTTTGATATTTCTTCAAAGGATGAATCTATTTATGCTAAGGTATTCCCCTTTTTCAGTCGTTAGACTCTATGATAGAAATAAGTGTCAACAATATCTAGTTTTTCCCTTAATGATCTATTAATCCACTTATTCTTCCCTAAATCATAAACCAATGGGATTTACCTCTATTTTCACCAATTTTTTGATCTTTTTGAATACCTAATAAATGGATCAAGAGATCACATTCATCCAAAAACTGATCGAGCTTCTACTCATCATGTTAGATGTGCAATAGTAAGTACTTGAATCTATTGAGTCATTATCCTTCTCTTTTTCTCTGGACCTAGTTATCATTTTTGAGTATTTTTTTCCTTTTCCTATATCTACTCTGATCTGAGGAAAATAAAAAACTGATACTGGAGGAGGAGAGTGTTACAACCCTAAGATGGGTGGTTTATAATTTATCCCTAATGTTTTTTGACTTTGGAATTATCATGTGGGTCCCAATGATTTCATTGGGTGCTATTTATTAAATTCAAATTCCATGATTATACTTGTTAGTGCTATATGGTTATGCTATTTCTAAATATGCAATTAGTTATTAGCATTTACACCCACAACTCAATCCTCCCATTGTCAAAGTTCATGCTATATTTGGGTTTTTAATGTTTTTACACATTTGAGCCACCATTCGAGTGTGATTTGGCTTGACCTTTCCAATGATAATCATTTTTATATTAATTTTCATGATTTATATCATGAATTTCATAATGAAATGTACCATGTATGTGTACCACTTTAACAACCTAAGGTAAGTGCTTAAAATTTATAATTAAATGTGAATTACTAATTGGTTTCATATCTGTAGAACCCCCTACCAAAATAATGGAAGGTATAGAAATGAACTTTGAATATGGAATATTCTTTAAATGGATTAAACGGTTTCACGCTACTTGGTCTTGTCGCACTAATGAAAGGAAAGGCTTGAACCAAATAACTTGATAAAAGGGTTCCATGAAACTTGGCCTATTCACGCTAATGGAAGGAAAGGATTGAACCAATTAAATTATTATATGACTTCACTATAAAATAGTAATGGCTCGACTAAAGATCGCCTTGGATTCTGATCGGAGAATGCTATTAGCACTTGAGAACCCCATTCTGATTCAAGGATATGGATTTCTTAGGTAGAGACCCACCTAGAACACGATCCTTGTCTTAGATTTGGATACCTAGTATAACACTATAGGATCCCTCATGTAGTACTAGAAGATTCCTTGGATACAGTCCTTGGATCCATGATGCCTTGGATATACTCCTATTATCTTGTATTAACAAGTAGTTCCATGGTTAAATCTCATCAGTCCCAGTCTTTTCTTAGCCCTATTTTACCGTGGATGCACTCCCTATAGTCAGTAGGCATCTCATTGTGGAATTACATAGACTAAGCTCCTTGGATTACACTCTTTCCCCTTAGATAGACTCATATACTACTAGGATAGCAACCCTTGAGGCTTTTGTTGCCTTGGTTACTACCTTGGAAATTCATTGTTAAATATCATTGTAGGTTTCCTTATTACATCTTGGAAACATATCTATTAATAACAAGTGACTTATTGATAAATTGGTAACAATCAAGTAAATAATTGGTTAAATGTTCAGACACCATCCAAAGGCTGAAGTGGGTACTTGGGTATTTTGTTAGATTGTACTACTTTACTTTATATATACATGCATGAAAACTTTTATATTCTATTACATGGGCCAGATGGTATAGAAAACATTGGTGGTGGCCCATTGAGATTTGTCTCACACCCTCTCCAAGTGTCGTTTGGTACCTGAAGTAGATTACATGGTTTAAAGTGTTGAAAAAAGGGAATTATATATCTTCAAACACTTTATTGAATGTTTTTTATTGTAGAAATTGATAGCAGATGACCAATCAAAGCTTTGGATTCTTGGGATAGTCTTTGATTTCCTTTATACTTTTGTGTCGCATATTATTCCTATTGTACTCTATCTCTATTTTCTAGTTTTCTAGTGACATGACATATAATCATTAGTTATTGTATTTTTGAATTTAGTTTCATTTATATAGTTATTATTATACCTTGTTTATCTATTCATATCACTACTGAAAAAACAGCCTATACCCACTATTAAAAGTCATGGGCATATCCCCCCAAACCATGGGTATAGTCTATACCCATAGTTTTGGGAACTGTGGGCTGGAAAGGCGTCGGTATAGGTGTTCTGCCACTGTGTTAATGAAACATACCAAATTTCCACAGTGTCAAAGGCTTTTACCCATGGTTTCCAAACTAGGGGTATAGATCCTAAAATAATGCAGGTGGCGGGTTTCGATCTTGCAACCTCTTCGCAGCAAACACTGCGTCTAATCACTACCCTAACATCACCTATGTGTATATATATTTATATTTAGTTAAAAATAGTTATATAAACTATGGGTATGGAGGGAAGAACCATGGGTATAGGACTCTTGCCAAAAAAAAATTCCTTCCCATGGAAAAAAAATTTCTTGCACACACACGAGAAACCTATACCCACGGTTTTTCATAACAGTGGGTATATGTATTTTAGCCCAGACCTATCCCCACAATTTTGGGGAAAACTATGTGGATAGGTACCCATATACCCATAGTTTTCCAAAACAGTGGGTATAGATGACTTTTTAGGACTTATCCCTACGGTTTTTAAAAACCGTGGGGATAGACCCCCCCAATACCCACGGGTTTCAAAAACTGTGGGTATAGGTCTTGAAAATTTACATATGCCCATGGTTTTCAAAAACCTTGGGTATAGGGGTACCTATCCCCTTGATTTTGGGGAAAAACTGTGGGGATAGGTCCATTTTCCAGTAGTGTATTATTTGTTTCTGCTGATACCTATCTTGCTTCATCTATTTACGTATGTTATGTGTATCTGTTGTACTAAATTATGGTAATGAGGGCATAGTCTTCCCATGGGCGCACCCTAGGCCCTCATTGCTAGTCGGCAGCCTCTAGCATTCGGGGAGATACTCTTGAGTCCATGTTTCCCACCGGGCTTGGGACACATATTAAGTGGCATCCGAGTCTAGAACGTCACACTACCCCCCTTAATATTAATTTCTCCCTCAAAATTTGTCCCTGTTATCAAAGGTCTAATGCCTAAAATTTTATTTCATAGAATCAAAAATCATAAAAATGAATACTAAAAATCCCTTTTAAAATGGAATGTTGGAAACATAAAAAATACCCAAAGTAAATCATAGCTAGGTTTCCACATTGGAGAAAACATGTGGAAAGTGAAAACACATGCATGAAAGATAAATATAACTATCATGTTCTGATAGAGAATGATAGAGAACATGGTAAGAAGAAAGTTAACAATCATGGATCCATAAATTTGTGATGATATAAGGGACCGTTTGATTCATCATAAAATAAGGTACTGTGATAAATTTTTTGGTTTCAAGATATTCTCCCTAGCATTGAAGAATTTTTATGAGAATAAATACTAACTTAATTTCATCACATTTGATAAGAATAATATCATCCTTTCATTACTCCTTAATCAATTTCCACTTCATCTATTATTCCAATAAATGAAGGGGAATTTTATATTCCTATATCATTATCAGATCAAAAAACCATAGAATTATAGATTATTCCATCTATCATAACATCAAAAAAAAGGTTAAGGTAGGTTATATAATATAGATAATCCTCACATGGAGGGATAATACATTAATCTCTAAAACCACATCCAAATTTCTACATAAATAATATCATAAATAGTTACAATTATAATCTTCCCAAAGATTAAAACCCAAAACTTTCAAAAGAAGGTGAATAACTATAAAAAATCAACTAATCATTAATACCCTAAAAAATATGATGTAGATCTTAATTGTCACACACTAAGTTTGTGAATACCATTAGCATGTATTCTCTTGAAACATAGTAGTAACAAGAATTACCATAAAACATTAGGGAAAACATGCATGCATTCAAAAGTTAACCGTTTCATCATACCATGAATCCAAAATGTTTATAAAATCAGGCCATGATATCATATCAATACCAATGTCATTAATACTATCCCATTTATTTTGTCACAATAAAACATATCTTTATTTCATTATCCCAACATCAGGCACATATTAAGGGTTATTCCACCCTTAATAGTGTCTTCTCAAAAAATATCACCTTACCTCCTCAATCAAATTTCATGGTTACTAGTACCATTCAACATATTATTTCAAATCATTAAGGAAAAATGATAGTATACTAATTCTTAGATGATTTATTAGTCTGTAATACAATAAAATTACTTCTAAAAAATTAATCTTTAATTCTATTTCAGAAATACTCAATCATTCCAACATTTTGTTTTCATACTCCACATAGCCAATTGTGATCTCATATATTTCCCCTTTTATTTGTCTTTAAGAGGTTTCTGATGTAGATCATCATCATTAACCCCTATATTTGGGTATTGATAAGCATAATACCCATTTTCCTTACACTTGAAGCATTGAAGTGTTGGGGGTGAATTCTATGAAACCTTTTCTCTTTTAAAATCATTAGACATATTTTTTCCATCACATAGATAGTAAAGTGACCAATGACCTTATTTCCCATGCTTAAAACATCTATCAATCCCCTTAAGATAATTTCCTCCATGAAACTTTTCACACTTTTAGCATAAATAAAATCTCATCTTGTTTTCACCATGATTTTTATATTTTCCTTTAAACTCCATCTTTGGTTTCTGGTCAAAACCATGAGATTGATATGTAACTCTAACTTCCATTTCCACCTTAATATCATGACTCACAATCTCTTAATAACTACTGAAGTATCTTATAGATAATTCCATTGATGACTTGGTTTTAAGCCACTCAAGAATCTATCAACCTTACCTTTAGGTTAGATAATAATATCATTTGTGTACCTTGAAAGTCTTGTAAAATTTTCCTCATAGGTAGCAATGGATTCATTATCCTTTTTCTTAATCTCAAGGAAATCCTTTTCCATATTCAAAAAAATAATATGAGGAAATTACTTATTGAAAAATTGGTTATTAAACTCATTCCATTCTAGGGATTAAATTTCATCTTTCTACCTTTTATTCTTTATTATTGTCCACCACTGGTCTAATTTTCCTTCTAAATGATAAACATCCAAAATGACTTTTTTATATTATGAACAATAAAGGAAGGAAAATATATTTTTATTAGTATTGATCCATTGTTCAGCAACAAGGGGATTGAAATACCCCCTGAAAGAAGGTGGATGTTTCCTAGTGAAGGACAAGACATAAATTTGTTCCCTTATCTATTAATTTGGATGTACAGAATGATTTATTGATTTTTTAAGTACATAGATCATATTTTTTATTCTATATCCCATGAAATTTTGTTGTTTATAAGGTAAATCATTTCAATTTCCTTTGCATTCATCATTAACACGATTCCTTCAGTTTCTATCCACGGACTAAAACCAGAAATCATAGTGTTTGGAACACTAATGATATTCGTAGAACCAAAAAATCAAGGGAGATTATTTATAATATTTCAATATATTAATCCTTAGGTATAATCCTAGGTTATTATTTTTTGTTCATAAAACTATAGGATTATAATATATACATAGACTTATCCTTAGATACATACCTAGACATTTCCTTATAAATATCTTTAGGGATATTACTTAAGTTTTCTCATCCTAGTTTACAAAGGATGGACAAAATTTTGCTCCAATACCAACTATAACAACATGATATTTTCATACATATACATCACATAATTTTTTACAAAATACAGAAACACATGTCTGGGTACCATAGTAATTTAGTGTATTTGCAATCTTGGAACACAATCTTCTGATTTGTTGAAAGATCTTTGACATATCCCATAAAGATCATCTGATTTTTTATTCCTACTTAAAACCATTCTTTATAACATGAGGAAAGACAAAATAAGAAAGGGATTCCTTAAATGATCTGTGAGGTTAAACAAGGGAGAAACTTAAACATAATAGGAACATGAGGGTATGAGAATAGAAGCATAACATTTAAAGATTATACCTTGCATATTAAAGATCATATACATGGGTCATTGAATAAATATTTCTAGTTTATAAGACATGAATCATAAGGGAATCAAGAGAATGATCCTTGAATTAATAACATAGGAATAATACATAAAATTGTGGAAAACAAATAAGTATAGAAAATTATTTCCATAGTAGTCAGGAATCACTTCTACAGGTTTAATTTTAAATTAAATTCTTCTAATTCTGTGAATTGGAATTTGCACATTAAATTCCATATTTGGAATAATAATCATTAATATTATTTAAGATGTCTAACTTACTTTTTTATAATAATCAATACTAGAAAAATTAAATATCGTTTACCATAGTTAAGGATAGAAAATATATAATGGGGGTTAAACTAAAATGATAAGGGTTAAAATGACCTAAAACTTATCCAATTCCTATTTGATGGATGTATTTTAAACTTATATCATATGAGGTTTATTAATGATAAATTATTTAATCTTGTGATATATAAAGTGACATTTAATTATGCTAAAATGTTGAGAAATTATAAGTGTGTCACTCACCTCAATTATAAAAGGAAACCACCTCTCCTCTCCTATTCAAAATTCCATGTCCCATGGTTTTGGCCCATAGCTAACCAAATCCTTTAATAAAATCCATCCACAAAACTAAGAGTCTGTATTTTTATTAGAAATTTTTTTGAGGAATTATTTAGTTATAAACTTAAAGAGGTCCTTCGATGAAGAGGTAAAGTTCAGAACCATGCATCTTCATTTTATTTCTTCCTATATCCCCTTAAAATCTTTTCTAACTATGATAAAATAAAATCATTAATATAATCCATATAATGAGTTGTTATTGTGTCAATTTAATAACCTATATCCACTCCCTCTTACATCAAATGGTAAATGGAACTTTTATTTGTGTGTACGACAATCAATCGCCTCATGAATGGATGTAATTCATTTTCCCTCACCACCTATCATGGATGGATATAATGATGGATTTAATATATATGTATGTATATATATATTGTAAAATATTAATACATATATAATTACAATATCACATATACCATATTACCTTCAAAACCACTAGAAATTGATAATGTTTCTCGTAAGTACATGTGGATTACCGCCTCCACAAAGCGATGTAATCCGTTTTCTATTTTATTTTGACATGGATAGTAATAAGGGTTGATTTGATAATCATATATGATATATATGATATAATAATTATTTTTAAGGGTAAATATGACTTACCTTTCTTCAATTCCATCTATCAAAAAAATGGAGATAGTGTTCATGCATTTGTACCGCCAACCATCTCCTTGAATGGTGTACTTCAATTTTATATATAACTTTTATGTGTTAGTATAAATACTTATATAATGAATATATATGATATTTATATCATGAATAAAATTCTTGTGATGTTTTCATGATGATAAAATTACAAGGAACTATTGAACCAAATCATACATGAGAAATGAAGCAGTTCTCGCTTGGAATAATGTTTTTAATAAATAATTATTAATTAACGGGTGATAAAAAATATAAGAACCTAAAATATGGTATGATATATATTAGTATGGTTATATAATATATGTATACCAAATATAAATTTATTAAACTAGAGGTTCAAACATGTACAAAAGAAATCATACATGAGGTGATTTATTTTTATCTCACATATATTTATGTGGGACAAATTCCTTAAATCCCACTTATCTATTTTTTGTGGGGTATATACTACCCATTAATATAATTTATGATACTTTTAAAAAATTATGTTATATGCATATCCATATCTAGTTCATTCTTTCATGGGGCTTAAGATTCAAAAGATACCAAAGTGGTCAGGGTTTTTTCTCAATCTCATCATTATTTGGGTTTTTTTATGTTTATGTCACCACTATAAAATGAATTATATATTTCTATCTTAAACCAAATATACATACATATTATTTGGATATTAAAAATAGTTTCAATTAATCCTATCAATATCATCTATTTATGTATTCAAGATACCAAAATAATTATTTAAGGAAAACCGACATAGTTTTTCTACTTTGTCAAGAATCATTCCCTTCCATGTCCATGTATTCTAAAAATGAATAGTTTTTTTAATATTATATTATGATTGTTAAAATTAATTTTTACCCATGTTTAACTTGTTACTAAATTTATTTAAAGTAATATTATTGTAATTTTTTTGAACAAGGTTCTTTTTTACCCTTTCCAAGAGTGATAAAGGAATGTACTTTTTAACGGAATGTATAGAAACAACCATTATCCTAACCACACAGTGCATTGAATCTACCTTCTCAAGTTTACATGAATCATTTCAAAGATATATTTTTCCATTATATTCTAGAAATGTTTAGTTTTAAAAGTGATTTTGAAAATGAAAAGGGATTTTCCTAAAGAATTTTTTTAATGACATTTTTATAGTATTTATATTCTTCAATGACAACAACACTTATTTTACTTATTATCTACTAGTAATATGTTAGAATTATGACTTAATTATAATTTCATGAGCTGTTTTATGATATGTTTGACTGGGGATGTAGTATTTTTATAAAAATCACAATATTACTCTATATAGATTAATATTATGATTACTCATTCAGTGAATTATTAAGATTTCATTTTCTAGTTTTTCAATAAAAATATTTACATGGATTATTATTCTCCCATGTCATATGTGGAATTAATTGGACATAAAATGTGGTGGGTGGGGGCCACTAAAATCCTATGATGCAACGGTAGTTCTCATGAGACAAACAAGCTTGGGAATTTGGTTGAAGCCTTAAAATTTAGGTATTATGTCTCAGAATGAGGCCTTGATGTAATGTTCATGATATAAAAAATTATGAATTCCATCACTATGAGAATAGTCAATGATGTCCATGTGGTTAACTTATTAGTTATGATATCTATGGATAAGATTCTAGATATTCAGGTTATTTATTTGGCATTTTGACCATTATTCATTCATACCATATTACTCTTTATGCTCATGTTATTCATTTAATAGAATGTGTTATTACTTATTTACCTTTCCAAATTTTTTATTCATTGTGAAATCATGAAAGCATACACTATACGCATACCCATACTGAGTGTTTGATATAAACCCTTTCTTATGTTCCCTTTCCTGAATATGTCGTGATATTTATTATAATTTAAATATAGGAATATGATAAAGGTCGAAAAAAAATTTATCAAATAAAATTTTATATTTCATTTTAAGTTTTCATTTTTAATGTGGGATTCATGTATGTATTTATTTTTTCATAAATACTAAGCTATTTGTTCCTTCAGGATGTGATTCCTTATATCTAGTGTTAATGTAATAAAGAAACCACTAACTCTAGGATACTGGGGTCTGGGTCTTTGTAGTTGGTATCAATAGATGTTTAGTAGAAACCTTGGGAACTAGATTTAGGAAAACATAGATTAGGGAATATAGTAATATTAAAAAAAAATGGATAAGTCTAAGTATAGGAAAGCATCCTCAAGTTTTGATAAAGAATAGATTATATGGTTTTCCTAGAAATTCATTCTTTCCAGGATTCAATAAGTAGATGTGGATCTAGAACTGTTGAACCTAAGGGTAAAAATTCAAAAAAGGGTGCATGGGATTTGACTTTATCGTCGCCT
Organism: Viscum album; assembly: GCA_963277665.1. Classification (NCBI taxonomy): domain Eukaryota; kingdom Viridiplantae; phylum Streptophyta; class Magnoliopsida; order Santalales; family Viscaceae; genus Viscum; species Viscum album. Next base: position 585,433,197 of record OY728145.1, read on the forward strand.
AGTTCAAAACAACATGCCTTTCTCTACACCTAGTTTTCACTCCCAGGGTACATTCATGGGTTAATTCAGAGTTTCTTTAAAAAAAATGTGAAGAATTTTGTAACGTCCTGGTTTCGGAAGCCACCTAGAGGCGCCCCGTACCTAGTTGGTCACACGGCCTCAAGAGCATTTCCCCAAATGCCAGAGGCTGCCAACTAGCAGCGAGGGACTTGGGTGTGATAGTGGGGATACTATTCCCTCATTGGAAGAGCACACAGCGGAAGAAGAATAAACATGAAATAGCGGAAGCAGTAATAACCAAAAATATAAATAGCAGAAGACTAATCATCAAACCGGAGCACAAATGTATATATGAAATGATGCAAGTAAAACTCTAGGAAATCAGACAAACAAGTCACAATGATAAAACAAAATAGTACCAAAACAAGTACAAAAGAAAAGTAAACAGCTCCTCGGCATCGCAAGCCAAAGCTTGGTCCCATGCTCTCCTGCTCCAAGCAATCAAGTTCCAGAAGTTGAAGGGAGCTTGCCCTTGTCTATACCTGCAACAACATAGTTTTATTGGGCCCAAAAGCATGCCCCAAATAGGGTTTGAGATAAAATCCCAGTAGGAAACCACCCGAAGATCTGTGCCTAACAGTCAGTGAGTATATGGCAGGTAAAAGCACGCTAAGCAGTAAACAGCAACCGCAAAGTAGTAGGCTGTAAATAGTAAGTAGTAAAACCAGATGATACATAGCAGCAATAAATCCACAACCAATCTACAGAACAAACAGCAGAAATCTGAAAACCCTTTGGAAAGTACTTGCAGTCATTCCCTCTAGTCCTATCCAAGACGTACCACAACCCTCTCGGCAATGCACTCAACCTAACACCTCTGGTTTGGTCATATGAATTTATGAGACTCTCTGGGGATGCTCACTCAGTCAGTTCCCCTTATAGTCTAGGGTAGTCAGGGAATCTTGTGAGGAAGATCACACGGTCTAACCCTCTTAGCCCAAAGGTCTAGAGACTCTCTGAGGAAGCTATCTTGGTCAATTCCTCCTACAGCCTCAGGTATACCATAGACTCTCTGAGGAAGCTCACTTGGTCAATTCCTCCTCTAGCCTGGAAGGTTCATAAATAAATTCAAACAAGGAAAGACTATCTGAGGAAGCTCACTCAGTCTACCCTCCTGTAGTTTATAATATCCAAGACTCTTTGGGAGCTCACTCGGTTCATCCCCTATGTAGTCTATAATGTCTAAAACTCTCTGGGAATCTCACTCGGTCTATCCCTTATAGTCTATAGCACGAGGTTCTCTCAGCCCCGTATCGGTAAGTGCATAATAATTCTATAAGGCAAAAGTACAACTATAGAGCTACTTGGCGAACCAAATTACACCTATAGATCCACTTAGCTAAATAGTATACAAGGCAACAAGCATATCATCAGGTTCACTTCAACCTATAATCACGAGGCAAGAAACAGGTGTAGATGCCAAAGGCAAAAGAGACCCAAAGGTAATAAAAGAAAAAATCAAGGGAGAAATACATCCAAGCACAACAAATTATTCTCTAACATGGTCAATTTACCTCTACACAAGAATACAATCAAGTAAGGAAAACAACGAGGGAAAAAATGTAAACATGCAATACCCCGTTCATGAGTATTGGTGGAATTCGCACATAAAATTCAGAGACTTTGAACGATAAGGCACAAACCACCTACCTCGATCCTAAGAGATCGATATACTTGAACCATGATGGCTGATTCTTCGTATAATGTCATAGATATGAGAAAACGCACAAAATGTTCAACCTTAGATAACATGAGAAGGAGGAATAATTGGAAAAAAAGGTTTAAACAGAAGGAAGAACTCACCATTGTGCTTCCAACACAATCGACCGTGCTCGAATCAGAGAACGGACGAAGATGTGGGAGATCAGGGAAAATTCGGCGATACGGGTCGCTCTTGGACGAACCTGCCCTAGAAGAAGGCAAATATGGCAAAGAGACGTGACCCCGGCCCGATTATTAAAAAAAATAAAAGTACATGGTCTGTATTTTTAAAGTACATGGCATGTAGTGGGTTTTCCGTACTCCTCCAAAATCGGGCTCCAGTCACCCGTACACCCCGTGTGTGTGGCCTGGGCACAACTAGCACACGACTTCGAGCTGGAGAAGAGTACACGATGTGTACTCAGAAAGTACACGGCGTGTACTTCAAAAATTTCCAGAATCTCCAAAAATTCTCAAAAACACAAAAAAAAAAGACATTCCTAAAATGAAAAATAGGGTTCATACAAACTTCCCCCCATAAAGAAATTAATCCATGAATTTCCCAAGATGTGCATAGAAGAAGAAACCTTGAGCAGCTCTGGCCACTGTGATCGAACCATGGCCTCCCTCTCCCAAGTGTCATCCTGTACTCTCTCGTGCTGCCATATCACTTGTACAAGAGGAACAGACCGGTCTTGGAGAACCTTCGTACTGCGATCGACAGTCTGGATGGGATGATCCTCGAACGACGCATCCGCTTCAAGCTCAACATCCTCAGGCTGAAAGACATGAGACGGGTCTGAAAAGTAATGTCAGAGCTAAGAGACGTGGAAGATGTCGTGCATAGCCTGGTACCTCTGAGGTAGTTGCAACCGATAGGCAATCGGCCCAACTCTATCCACTTTCTCAAACGTCCCAACGTACCACGGTGAAAGTTTACCTATATATGAATCCTCTTGTGTCCCAACTTCGGTGTGACACGCAAGAAAACCTGATCTCCGACCTTGAACTCCATAGGTCATCCCCGCTGATCAGCATAAGACTTCTGTTGAGACTGTGATGTAGCCATGCTCTTCTGAATTAACTCTATCTGCTCCGAAGTCTCCTGAACAAGACGAGGTCCCAGCAAAGTTGCCTCTCCTGCCTCCAGCCAGCATAAGGGTGATCGGCATGGCCTACCATACAAAGCCTCATATGGTTCCATCTGAATGGTCGCCTGAAAAAAGTTGTTGTAAGAAAACTCCACACGAGGTATATGCTTCTCCCAAGAACCTCTGAAGTCTAGAATGAAAGCTCGGAGCATATCCTCAAGCACCTGGATCGTGTGCTCGAACTGGCCATCAGTCTGGGGATGGTATGTTGTACTGAAAAGTACCTGTGTACCCAAAGCCTTCTGAAGTCCTTGCCAAAATCGAGAGGTAAACCGCGCATCCCTGTCTGAAACAATGGAGTGTGGAACTCTATGTAGACGTACAATCTCTTAGATGTACAGTCATCCCCGATCATCAACACTAAAGGCCTCCCAGATTGGTAAGAAGTGTGCTACCTTTGTAAGTCTGTCAACGACAACCCAAACAACATCACTTCCCCGCGGTGACCTCAGCAACCCAGTCACGAATTCCATCGCGACATCGTTCCACTTCCACTCCAGAATGGATAACTACTGTAAGAGCCCTACCGGTCATTGATGCTCTGCTTTCAATTACTAACAAGTAGAAAATCTCATGAAAAAACCAAAAACATCTCTCTTCATACCTGGCCACCAGTACTAGCGATGAAGATCCCGATACATCTTGGTGGTGCCAAGATGAACTGCCCAAACTGAGGAATGGAAATCTTGAATTAGCTCCTCGCATATGTCTGCTGGCACCCATATGCGTTCCTGGAAATGCAAGATCTCATCCTCAACTATTGTCCATCCAGGAAGAGGGTCCCCCCTGACACCCTCTCCAGCAGGACCAAGGCCTCTGAGTCTGATAACTGCCTCATTCGTACCCGATCAAGAAGTGTAGAGGTAACAGCCATAGACGAAATTAAATTTGGTCCCTTCCTGTCATGCACCTCCAGATGCATCTTAGAGAACAGAGCCATAATATGACACTCACTACTGGCCTCCTAAACTAGTTGAATCTGAGTTCTCCTACTCAAAGCATCAACCACTGTGTTTCCCTTTCTCAGCGTATAGGTGAGCTCAAAGTCGAAAGACTAAAGATACTCGACCCACCTGCACTGTCTCAGATGCAGATCACGCGAAGTGAAGATATACTTGAGACTCTTGGGGTTCGTGAAAACCACAAATTTCTCTCCCAGAATATAGTGTCTCCAACTGCGTAAGGCATGACCAACTGCTGCCAACTCCAGATCATGCGTAGGATAGTTCTTCTTGTGTGGCCTCAACTGCCGAGACCCATATGCAATGACTCCATCTTCCTGCATGAGCACAACTCCAAGCCCGATACTTGAAGCATCACAACAAACAATGTAACCCTTGCCCGACTCTGGAAAGACAAGTATCGGTGCTGATGTCAACCTCCCTTTCAGCTCCTCAAAGGCTGACTCACAAGAAATCTAACTATAAGAACTTTGCCCACTTCTTGGTCAGACCTGTCAACGGTGCTACTAGGCGCGAGAAGTCCTGGATGAAGCATCTGTAGTTTCCAGCCAGCCCTAGGAAACTTCTCACCTCAAAGAAGTTCTTCGCCTGCTCCCAAGAAACTACAGCTCCCACTTTCTCTGGGTCCACTGACACTCTTGTCTCTGAGATAACATGACCCAGGAAGTGAATCTGTCCCATCCAAAAGTGTCACTTTGAGAGTTTAGCATATAGCCGATGCTCTCTTAGTGTACTCATAACGATCTCAAGATGTGTCTCATGGTCGTGTCAAGTGTGAGAGTACACCCAGATATCATCCATGAAGACCACGACAAAAGAGTCCAAGTACGGATGGAACACTCGGTTCATCAGTGCCATGAAGACTGCAGGCACGATCGTAAGACCTAACGACGTGACTGTATACTCAAAAAGACCGTACCTACTCCTAAAATCTTTCAGAGGTATATCTGATGGTCTAACGCCAAACTGATGATAATCGGACCAGAAGTAGATCTTTGAGAACACCTAGGCTCCTTGAAGCTGGTCAAAGAGGTCGTCGATCCTCAGTAAGGGATATCAGTTCTTGACCGTCAACTGGTTCAGCTTCTGATAATCCACACAAAGCCGAAGGGTACCGTCTACCTTCTTTTCAAACAGGACAGGCGAACCTCATATAGAAGTACTGGGTCGGATGAAACCCTTTGCCTGCAACTCCTCCAACTGCTTCTTGAACTCCTGCAACTCAGGTGTAGCCATCCTATAAGGAGGAATGGACACCGGTGCTGCTCCTGGTATGAGCTCAATCAAGAAGTCTACCTCACGCTCCGGAGGTAAACCTTAAAATTTCTCTGGAAAGACATCCCTGAAACGATCCACCACTATAAGAAAGTCTAACTGTGAAGTCCCCTGGTCATCCAGATAAAGACTGGAAATCTGAGTTGTGACTTCCCCTAGCCCATGATGCTCTGGTCTAGCTCTACCCACCGGGACATCCCACTCGCCTCTATGAAGGAAGGATCTGCCCTATGGTGATAAGAAACTCACCCTGCGACGATAGCAATCGACGACTACCTGGAAGGGAACCAACCAGTCCATACTGAGAATGACGTCATATCCCGTCATCTCTATGACAAATAGGTACCATAAGAAATGACACCCCGAACCTCAAGAGGTCACTCTCTACACTGTCGTATGCTAGATGTCCTCGTTCCTAATGGTGTGTCAAGACTCAATAAATTGGCAGATGAAAAGATAGAGAGCTCAAGGTTCTCCACCACCACAACAGAGATAAATTTATGGGAAGAAACAGTATCAAAAATAGCTAAAGATAAAACTAAGTCTACTAAGATCATACCTTGAACTGTAGAAGGACCGGGATCCTTATCCTGATAGGTCTACTCCACGGCAAAAGACTGGCATGCACCGCGGCCCTGCACCCCTGGCTGACCGCTCTGAGCTGATCCACTCTGCTGTCGCTGATGACCTGGTGACTGGCCACCATGTTTGCAACCTCCACCTCGGCCTGAACGGCCGGAAGAACTTCAGTGTCCTGACTGGTGGGAAACTAGTGAAGCATCTCCAGAACACAGGGTCATAGAAGAACCCCTAACACCAGCTAAAGGTGAGAAGATGTGACAAAAATGTTGAAGATGGCCCATCTTGCCGCAAGACCGGTACTCCATCAAATCTCTCTGGCACTGAGGCCTAGTATGCCCACTCCTACCGCACTGGTATCATACAACCTATCTGCCAGAAGATGCATCCAGTGAACCTCGATATCCTCAAGAAGACTCTCTGTGATGCTTCCTTCTGTCCGTAGAAGGAGCACCAGCTCTGGATAACGAACCACCTTGGCTCACTGCTCCAGAATCCATCAAATTGCGCTCAGTGATCAGAGCCTAGTTGAAGATAAAGGATATCGAATCCAACTGGAAGATATTCACCTGGGAACGGTTCTCCTACCTGAGGTTGTCCTCGAACTTCCTAGTAAGGAACAACTCATCACCTGCTGGGATCGGTGTGAAACGTTGCAGCTCAGTGAAACGAGATCAGTACTCCATAACAGAGAGAGTACCCTACTGCAGACTCATAAAATTTTAGGCTCAATCGGCCCTCAGGGTCTCCGGATAGAAGTAGTCATAGAAGGTACAACGAAACTCTTACCAAGACATATCCTACTGACACCCCGACCGTAAGATCACCTCCCACCACCCCTTGGCGGTGCCCGGAGCATATAACTATCCAACTTTAATCTTTTCTCTGGAGGGATCTCTTGGTGCTAAAAGATAGTCAGTGTGGCCTCATTCCATGACTCTGTAGCCTGAGGTCCTCCATCCCCTAAAAAAGTAGGAGGATTCTGCTGCTGGAAAACCCTCGTCAACTCATCCATCGACGGGGCAGGAGGCGGCGCTCCCTGGATGCTCTGCATCATCCTTAGGAAGTCCTCCCTGAACTGCGTATCAGCGCCTGCGACGAGTATGACAACCGGTGCCAAGGCTGGCTCTACTGGAGGATCTATAGGAAGTCCCTGATCAGCCATATCTGGTGTCTGATCACTTCCTGATGAAAGTCATACAACCGGGGGACATCTCGGAGGCATATCTCTGAAATATCAAAAGTACATCTTAGATCAGGAAAACAAGGACAGATAACACAAGATTACAGAATATGAACAGGCGAATAAATGCACACAAGTTTACAAAACATGACTACACGGTGTGTCTACTTAAGCCTCTAACATGGGCGTGTACCCCTTCCTAACAGATCGTGTAACACCCCAAACTACACAGTGTGTTGACCCAACACATGGTGTGTACTTGAAGACTATTCCCCAGCCCGAGTCCCTTTACACGTCTAACTCACGTGGTCAAACAAACCTCAGACTACAAGGTGTGTTCCCAAGGGACACGGCATGTACTAGACACGGTCTCAGCGGCCCGTGTTGTTAGTGACACGGCCGTCTACATGGCTGGCCCTTACACGGCATGTTCCGAATTAACACGACGTGTATAGGTGAAGGTGACACCATCCCGTGTTGTTCGTGACACGGATGGGTACCTGAACAAGTCTACATGGCATGCTACGAGCAAACACGACATGTGAAAAAGAAGGTAATGTCGGCCCGTGTTGTTCGTGACACGGCTGGGTACCTAGACAAGACTACACGGCGTGTTCCCCATGGACAGGGCATGTTCTACCCGAGCTTCCCTAACCAGTGTTGTCAGTGACACGGTCGGGTACACGGCTCCGAACATACACGGTGTGTACCTACCGTACCCATCGTGTTCCTAAAGTTTACTTTTCATGACAACGTGTTCTTCTCACACGGTCAGTGACACGGCCTGAAAACTACACGGCGTGTATCCAGAAAGTACACGCCGTGTATTTTGGGTTTTTCTGGGTAGTAACTCAAAAACCACACAAAATACCCAGAAACACATAAAATCAAGAAAATAGGTGCCAAATTCCGATCCGTGAGGGCCCATACTCCCCGCAAATCAAAGCATGGCTTCTCCAACAGTCTTGCATAAGAGAAAATAGGATCATGATCCACCAACTTCCGATCCAAGAGGTCCCATAAGACCTCAAGAATCAAAATTTGGTGTTCATTTGGGAAAAGTTCAATACAAACAATTCTCTAATAAATCCACAGAGATTTTATCAAGTATCTATCACAACCGCATGCATAAACTACACAAAGTCTATCACAACAGCATGCAATCACTAATATACCCTAGATGGCATGGAAAGAATGCATGAAATGTGATTTCTACAAGTGCATAGATGATGCATGAGATGGCATACCCTCATCTCATTGGGTTGCGATAGAAATAGAACCATAATATCAAAACAATAATAGTACAAAGCATGTGAATCACTCTAGGTGAAATCATATCAACCGTAAAATCTCAAAACCAGAAAACTGCAATAATGAGGTAGTATGGATTTTCACTATAAATGGGTTAGCTACTCCCAGGCACAGCTTATTACCAAGTACCGAATCAGTCCTATCCCTAGAAAATGTTTCGAAATAGTAATTCAAGAGAAAAGAACCTCCCTCTGATACCATTTTGTAATGTCCCGATTCCAGAAGCCACCCAGAGGTTCCCCATACCCGGTTGGTCACATGGCCTCAAGCGCATTTCCCTGAACATCAGAGGCTACCGACTATCAGCGAGGGCCTTGGGTGTGATAGTGGGGAAACTATTACCTCATTGGCAGAGCACACAACGGAAGAAGAATAAACATTCAATAGCAGAAGTAGTAATAACCAACAATATAAACAAATAAAGACTAATCAGCAAACTGGAGCAAAAATGTATATATGAAATGATGCAAGTACAACTCTAGGAAAGTAGCCAAACAGGTCACAATGCTGAAACACCACAGTACCAAAGCAAGTACAAAAGAAAAGTAAACAGCTCCTCATCATCACAAGCCAAAGCTTGGTCCCATGCTCTCCTGCTCCAAGCAATCATGTTCGAGAAGTCGAAGGGCGCTTGCCCTTGTCTATACCTGCAACAACATAGTCTTCTTGGGACCAAAAGCATGGCCCAAACAGGGTGTGAGATAAAATCCCAGTAGGAAACCACCTGAAGATCTGTGCCTAACAGTCAGTGATTATATGGCAGGTAAAAGCACACTAAGCAGTAAACAGCAACCATAATGTAGTAGGCAGTACACAGTAAGCAGTAAAACAGGATGATACATAGCAGCAATCAATCCACAGCCAATCAATAGAACAAACAACAGAAAGCCGGAAACCCAATGGAAAGTAATCGCGGCCATTCTATATGGTCCTATCCAAGAATTACCACAACCCTCTCGGCAGTGCACTCAGCCTAACCCCTCTGGTTTGGTCATACGAATTTCTGAGACTCTCTAGGGAAGCTCACTCGGTCAATTCCCCTTATAGTCTAGGGTAGTCAGGGACTCTCTTTATTAAGATCACGCGGTCTAACCCTCTTAGCCCCAAGTTCTAGAGACTCTCTGAGGAAGATATCTCATTCAATTCCTCCTACAGCCTTAGGTATACCGCAGACTCTCTGAGGAAGCTCACTCGGTCAATTCCTCCTCTAGCCTGGGAAGGTTCTTAAAGAAATTCAAACAAGGTATGAATATCTGAGGAAGCTCACTTGGTCTAACCTTCTGTATTCTATAATATCCCAGACTCTCTGGGAGCTCACTTGGTCCATCTCCTCTTTAGTCTATAATTTCTATGACTCTCTAGGAAGCTCACTCGGTCTATCCCTTATAGTCTATAGCACCAGGTTCTCTTCTCCCTGTATCGGTCAATGCATAATAATGCTATAAGTCTAAATTACGCCTATAGAGCTACTTGGCTAACCAAATTACACCTATTGAGCTACTTCTCTAAACATTCTACAAGGCACAAGCATATCACGAGGTTCACTTCAACCTATAATCGCGAGGAAAGAAACAGGTGTAGCAGCCAAAGGAAAACGAGACCCAAAGGTCATAACAGAACAAATCAAGGGAAAAAGACATCCAAGCATAACAAATTATTCTCTAACATGGTCAATTTACCTCTACACAAGCATACAAGCAGGGAAGGAAAATAACATGGGCAAAAAGGTAAACACGCAATACCCCATTCATGGGTATTGGTGGAATTTGCACATAAAACTCCAAGACTTTCAACGGTAAGGCACAAACCACCTACCTCCATCCTAAGAGATCGATATACTTGAACCGCAACAGTTGATTCTCCCTAGAACATCGTAGATCTGAGAAAATAAAAAAAACGTTCAACCATAGATAACTTGAGAAGGATGAAGAATTGGAAAACAAGGTTTAAGCAGAAGGAAGAACTCACTGATGTGCTTCCAATGCGATTGATCGTGCTCAAATCGGAGAACAGACAGAGAGGCAGGAGCTCCGGGAAGATTTGGTCGTACGGGTCACTCTTGAATGAACCAGACCTAGAAGAAGGCAAATATGGTGAAGAGGCGCGACCCCGGTCCGATTAGTAAAAAAAAATTGTGTCATGTATTTTTAAAGTACATGGCGTGTAGTGGGTTTTCTGTACTCCGCCAAAATCGAGTTCCACATCACCCGTACACCCCATGTGTGTGGCCTGAGCATGGAAAACACACGGCTTCGAGCTGGAGAAGATTACACTGAGTGTACTCAGAAAGTACACAGCGTGTACTTCAAAAATTTCTAGAATCTCCAAAAAATTCTCAAAAACTCAAAAAAAAGACATACCTGAAACGAAAAACCAGGTTCTTACAGATTTGAAAACATTTTTTTGATTGGAAAACATTTGCAATGAAACCATGTTTATGATTCTAATATTTTCTTTGAATTGATTTTCAATTTATGTCAATTATTTCACTAGTTTTGTAATTGTCCATTATGTTTCATAATGTTTTGATCTAATCTATTGTATATCATTATTTAGAAATAGATATTAAAAAATATATGTGAACTATATCAGTGCATGATATCCATGTTGGGATTTACCACATGAGAAATATATTGATGATGGACCTGGATATAAACTAATTATAACTATATTGTGGAAGCTAACTAAGGTTATGACAAATAAGATAGATTTTAGGGATCAGCCTATAGATTCATAACATAGTATAACATTGTTAGACTAAATCATGAATCAGAAACCTCTATGATTTAAAGGGATAAAAAGTCCATTTGTAGTTGATAAGTTCATAATTAACCTTGAGAAGAAATTTCTCTTTTTGTATTATTAAAAGGGAGAAGGTTTTCTTACAGTTTATCATCTCTCATGAGATGTGGATCAATGGTAGTCATTGATTCAAAACAATAAAGTCAAAGTTGAAATAGATAACATAGAGTGGACAAATTTTAAAGTGCTCTTCTTGGAAAAATATTTTCCACGCGAGCAATAAGAAGATATGGAGATAATATTTCTGATTCTGAGATAAATGGAAGATGAAAACCAAGCTAATTATATATTCAACTTTACATTTTTAGAAAGGAATAATGTAGACAATGTATGTAACCAAAATGAAGGATTTCCCATTTGTTTTATGGGATTAAGCTAATAATTCAAAGGTTACTAGTCTATCAAAACATCTCATCATAAAATAATATTTTATCATGTTCTATCAAGATAGATAAATAATTCATTATGTCTGATAAATTTGAAATGAATTAAGATAAAAAATGGATTTTGATCATACCAAAAAATGAAATATGCCAAAAGAGAAGAAGGGTACTGTGTAATTTCAATCAAGTAAAAAATTTAGAAAGAAGCATAGTAAAACATGACTTCTTGGGATGGGAGTATTATAAAATTGTGAATAGAAAGACCTTGGTGCTTATAGTTACAATGGAAATAAAGAATTTTTCAATGTGAAACGCTTCAACTGTAAGGAAGTGGCGCACTATGTGAATGGTTGTCCCAGACATCATTGGTATTTTCCCAAAAAAATGATAAGGGGGAAAGGATAACCATATGTGATCACAACTGTTGAGGTTGAAGTTTCTAAAGATATGTTGGAAGGTACATTAATTATATACTCAACATTAGCTAATGATTTATTTTATATTTTACCTTTTCACTCCATTAGATCTTACAATTTTTCTAAGGGAATTATATATTTCCATAATAAGGATTTATCATTTGGGACTTATTATTAAAGTATCACCACAATAAGGATGTTTCCGTAAGTTCAAATTATTAGAGATACATTTTCTCTATTTTCTGAAATTAGTATTAAACATATTATTGTTTTTTATATAATAATTGCTATGGGTTTTATTTCAAAATATGATTAAAATTTTTATTTTAAAGGTAACGAAATTAAAATTCATGTTGAGTATATAGAATTCCTTATCTTTATAGGGGATAATTCATCATTTGAGCCATCTATATATCCACCCTTAGTAGCTCTTATGAATAATATTCATGGGGAAGAAGATAATACACAATCTATGGATAAAAAATGTAATCTCCAAATTGAGGATGTACCTATTTCATAGGAATATATTGATTGATTTCCTTATAAATTAATTAGACATCCACCATGGTGTTAATTTTAGTTTTTTATTCATCTAATCATTGATGCAAGACAAATATCAAAGATTCACAATAGAATGGACACTATTAAATTTTTTTAGTTGAAAAAACAACTAGAGGAGTATTTTGATAAGGGATTTATACGTCTCAGTGTTTTACATTGGGGTGCCCTTATTCTTTTCCTTAACAATAATGATGGATCTATGAGTTTGTGCATTAATTATAGAGAAATAAATGCTATTATAATAAATAACAATGATCATATACATCATATTGATGTTTTATTCGATAAAATTCATGAAGATACATATTTTTTTCTTGATGTAAATTTATTCTATGCATCATCAATTGAGAGTAAAGAAGGTAGAAATATGAAATATAGAATATGGAAAAAGGTATGAATATTATGAGTTCATAATATTTTCATTTTGTTTAACTAATTCAACATATGTATTCATTGATCTAATGAACATTATATTCTGGTTTTATCATGATATCATTCTCGTAGTATTTATTAATGATATCTTGGTGTATAATAAGATCTATGGGTACTATCGAAATCACCTACATATTCTTCTTGAGACTCTAAGAAGAAAATAGTTATATGAGTGATATAGAAAGGGAGAATTCTGATTTCAGAATATATCTTTTCTTTTCTATATTATCTCCATAAATGAAATCTTAGTTGGTCGTATGAAAATAATGGTAGTCTAAGAATGGACTACACCAACAAACATAACCTAGGTACATAGTTCCATGGGATTGGCAGATTTCTATCACTGATTTATTCAAAAAATTCCAAATGGATAACCTGTTAAATAATAATATTCATAAATGGGTTAAGTTTATATGGATAAATTAATATGAATAATGTTTTGAAGAGTTGAACTAGAGATTGATGAATTATCTAATTTTGACTCTGCCACCAGGAAGTCATATATTTTTAAAATATTGAGGTAAATTGAAGAATGGACATAGTTGTTTCTTTATGTATAATGATAATGTTAATTCATATGAATCAATATAGTTAATGATTCATGAAAAAAATCCAACCCATGATCTTGATTTGGAATCTATAGTAATTTCTTTAAATATGTGATGAAATTTTCATTATGGTCAATATTTTGAGATATATATGAATCATAAGAGTTTTGAAATACATATTTTCATAGAGATATATTAACATGATGTAAAGGATATGGCTTAAGATACTTGAGGATTATGATTGATCAACATACTACCAACTAGGTATGGGAAATAATATAGAAAATGCATTGACCAGGAAATATTCTGGTGTTCTAACCAAAATTTAGATTAGAAAGGATCATATGTTTATGGATGTAGTAAATATGGATATGTGAATTATTAAGGAAGGGGAGACATAACTTCTTTTAAAAAAAATTAATGCATATTTATTTGATAATAAAAATTTTTATCAACCTAATGTTGATAATTTTCAAATGAAAATTAATGATATGAATGATGGAATATTGAAAGAATTTGTATATGAAGATGTAATTATAATATATAGAAATATGTTATCTGATACATTTATACCTAATATAATGAAGGAATTGTTAGAAGATCCTCATAGCTCAAATTTCTAAATATAGCATGTTAGAACTAATATGAAAATAGTTTTAATTGAACATTTATTGTGGGGTAATATAAATCTATGAATTGTTAATTATTTGTCATGATATTTGGTTCATCAAAATGTAAAGGATAATAGATAACATCCTAGAGGATTCATTAAACCTCTTTATATTCCTTCATTAAATTAGAATGATATTATTATGACCTCTTTCATGGTATTTCCAATGACTTATATAAGGAATGATGGAATATCTATTATTATTGACCGCATTAGCAAATATAAAAATTTCCTTACTATAAGAGAATATTAACCTCTATAGATCCTAGATGGAATCTAGATAAATGAAGTTGTAAGACCTCATTGAACGCCTCTTTCAACTATGACTGATCATGATCTATAATTTACATTGAAATTATGGAAAATTATTTAGAAGGATCTTGATATCGGGATTAATTTGAGTATATATTATCATGAAAGTATAAAAGGACTATTAAAATATTAAAAGACTTGTTGAGGTCATGATCACATGGCTTCCAAGGTACATGGGATTAGTATTTACCTTTTTTAGAGTTTTCCTATAATAATAAAATCAATTCCAACATTCAAATAAAATAGTATGACGCATTATATTGAAATAGATGTTAAACTAAAACTTATTAGGATGAAGTTAGAGAAAAAAATCTTGGGGCCAAGAACTTGTGTATAAGATAAAGAAAAAGGTAAATATTATTCAAACCCATATCAATTCATCTCAAATAAGGAAAACTATATATTCTGATAACCAGAGGAATTATTTTGAAATTCAAGAGGGAGATCTTATTTTGATGGATATATCTCCATCGATGGTTATTATATTGTTCATTAAGAAATGGAAAACAAGCCTCATATACATTATACCTTATGAAATCCTGGAAATATTCGGATTTGTGGCTTACTATTTGGTAATTCCACAAAGTCTCTCTTAAGTAAAATATATGTTCTATATATAATTGATAAAGAAGTACATGCTAGACCCAAATAATTTGTTCATCATTGGAAAAAAATTAGAATATGATTTATCTTAATATGAATAGCCTATAAAAATTCTGGATAATAGGAAGAAAGTGTTGAGGAATCAGATGAATCAACTTTTAATGGTACTTATAGAGAAATTATTAGACAGAGAAGAAAATGTGGGAACCTGAAGAAATTATCATAAAGTACTACCAAAATTTGTTCAGGATGTGACATTATAGAAATTTCAAGGATGAAATTATTTTAATTTTGGAAGAATGTAACACCCTGATACACTAAGATATATTTAATTTAAAAAAATTAATGTCTTTGATAGTTTTTGGTACATGCTACCCGAAGTTCAAATGACCTTTAATAAAGTACACCATTATAAAATAAATGTTAAATTAGAAAGTATGAATAAGAATTACTAAATTATTAATATTTTATGGGTTTTAAATGTGTAAATAAATTCATTTTTTATCAATTGATTATAAATAAAAATAAAAAACATGTAAAAGAAAAATAATTTTATTTTATTTTATTTTTTTCATAAATAGATGTTTCATTTGGTTTTGTGTAATTATAATATAATTAATTTTGAACACAATTGAAAATATAATTTAAAAAATTAAATTAATTTTTCAAACAAAAAATAATTAAATTATACTGAATTTTTTATAATTTTTCTAAAAGATTAATTTTTTGATGAATATATAAAAACTTTGTTTTTTTATTGAAATTTACCATTTAATTTGTGGAAATTAAAAATATTGTTTTTGTTTTAAAATTGTTTTAAAATTATAATTAGTTAAATTATATTATAAATAATAAAATTACGGTAATAGGACTAAGTTATATGTAAAATTTTTATATTAAAATATTTTATATTTATTAAAACGTTTTCATTGGAAAACATTTTTCCACCATGTATGTGGGTTTAATTTTAAATTAAATTATGCCACATTTATGAATATAGTTTAGTAAAATTGATTCAATATTTTGAATTATAATAATTAATATTATATAATAGGAGAAATTTGTATTTTTTCACAATGAATTGTAAAAAAAAATTAAAAATTGTTTTCCATGGTTAAGGTTGAATCATATTAACCAGTGTTAAACCAAAAATATAAGCATTGAAATGACCTAAAACCTAGTATAATTTCCATTTTATATCCACATTTCTATATTAAATTTAATTATGTTTTAGAAAAATCCATTTTGCATACTATTTAACAAGAAAGTGACATATAATTATTGGAGAACATTGAAAATTTACAAGTGTTCCACTCACCACCATTATAAAAGGGAACCCCTAACCTATCATATTCACACATAAAACCCCATTTTTTTTTAAAATACCTACCCAAATACTTTCCTTAAATCCCTTTCAAGAACCTAGAGTACATGGTTTTATCATAAAAATACTCTAGGATTGATTTCAAAATAATCCTATAGAGTTTTTTTGAAGAAAAGGTATAGTTCTTAACCATGTGTCTTCATTGAATCTCTTCCTCTACCCCTTCAAATATTCTCCAATTTTGATTAAATTAAAACACCATTATCTTTAATATACTAATATTTTTTTATGTTATGCTCATAAACTATATCAATCACCTTTTCAATTAAATGAGAAACAAAACTATAGGTCTTGTGTACAGAGAACTACTGCCACATGAACCGATGTAATTTGTTTACCATCCCTGCTTCCCATATAAGTATATAATAATGTATTTATTATATATGTATATGTTTGTGTGTGTGATATTACTTTCATAATTATACTTATTTAAATAAAATATCACATTTACCTAATTACCTTCCAATCCATTAGAAAATAATAACGTCAATCGTGTGAATGTGTGGATTACTGCCTCCACCAAGAGATGTGCTTATTTTTTCATTTTATATTAACATTAATGGTAATAATTATTTATTTAATGAAAATATATGATATATAAGATATAATAATTACTCTAAAATAGTGAAAGTTTATTTAACTTTCTTTCTCTCTATCCTTTAAAAAATGAAATCATATTGCATGTGTATGTATCTCCTAACATATTCCTGGACAATATGATTCCTATTTCTATCAATATTTTATGGATTACACTATATACATATTATAAAAATCTAGTATCGACATAAATTATCAATACAACTCTTTTACAGAATACTTAAAAAATTATACATATATATGCCCAAAGACCATATTAGTCTAGTGCCTTCCAAAACATGGAAACATAAGCACTGGTATATAAAGAATCTACACAATCTCCCACAACATTATTCTTATCTAGCACCCTTCTAAGACACGTAAATGATAATGAAAATCTTTATATCATGGGGAAGGGAACATAAAAATGGGTGATCTCATATGCTCAATAAGGGTAAATAAGGGAGTCATGTATGTATAATCGTCAGCATATGGGTATGAGAACATTATCAAGAAAATAGAAGATCATACCCTTCATATCAAAGATCATAAACATTATTCAATGAATAAATCATCGAAGTTCATATGACATGAATCATAATTAAATAAATAACATAATCTACGAAAGTATAACATAGGGATAAGACATGGAATTATGAAAGACACATAAGCATATACTTTTATTTCCATAGTAGCCAAGGCATCTCTTCCAATACCATCATAGTAGTATGGGTTCGCACCCCATATCATCTTCTAAGTCATGGTTCACTCCCATGGACATATTAGTAGCATGATTTCACTCCTCATACCATCTTCGTATTCATTGCTCACTCCAATGTCCATCTAATTTGTTAAGGTTCTCTCCCAATATCATCTTAGTCTATCTCATGAGATATAAATCTTTACCCAATGCATTGGAGGGAGATATAGACCCCACCCATATTATAATGAAATCAAACATATCTGATCTAAAAAATCATAAAAAAATATCTTAACCCTTGAATTGAAATGGGTATCATAAACAGTAATCATATCATAACCTTTGGAAAAAGATACAGGTTTCAAAATCATAATCATGACCTATGAAAAAAAGCATGTTTCAAAAGCATATAACCAATGAAATATAAATAGATTTCATAAACATAAATCCATAAAAATAAAATACATTCATAGAAATATTAAGATTAGTATCATTGAATAATTTAACTATAACGGTGTGAGAAACACCAAAGGATGTCATCTTATATGGGAAGTATTTTTAAAAGATCTTTTAAAATCATTTATTCAGGAAAATAAACTTGTTCATTAAAAAAAATTAAAAACATAAAACCATTTTGAAACTATTTTATTTTTAAATATACTTAAAAACATATAAATTAATCTTTAAAACTATTTTTAAAACCTTTTTTCTTGGAACATATAAAGAAACTTGTAAACCATTTCAAAATAGTTTTTTCTTTGAAAACTTATAAATGACTCTTAAAAATCCATTTAGAACATAATCCCTATTAATAAAGATCATATAATGGATATATAAATACCCATATAATTAATTATAAGATGAATATAATACATTAATGGGTATTATATACACCACACAAAATAATTGGGCAGTGAATAAGGCATGCATCTCATGGAAATAAGGAGTGAAATAAATTCCCTTACCTTATCTCTTGACTCTCTTCATACTCATACAGACCTCCGGTATAATAAATATAAATGAATTATATGTATATTATAAAACAATATTATTATATATAATACCATATATGGTTTTATTGTGACTTTATATTACCTTCCCATTAATAATTTTATGTCAAGGTTTCACTTCGGGTAATATCTTCTTTGTGCTTTGCATGTGTATTAATTTTTCATATCTTTGGTCCTTATATTTATGTCATGATTTATAGAATGTAAACCATTATTTAATTATAATTTATATTCAGTATATTTTTATTATAATAATCCATATAATATAGAAGTATCAAATGGAATATGTCATTCATGGATACGGTAAGTTGTACGTATGTATGAATGTTATTCCCGTTAATTTTCATGTTGACAGGAAGAAAGTAAAAGACATATATGTATATATATATATATGTATATATTAAATTATCTTTATTATATCATATATATTTAATAAATATATCCTTAATACATTCCATGTATTGTATGAATGAATCACATCGCTTTGAGGGATGGTAGCCCACACTTCCTTAAATGAAATTACCGTATTAACACAAAATAGAAAGTATAAAGATAAGTGCTGTAAAAAATTAAAAAAAGATTAAATATATAATAAAAATAATATTTAAAATGTATAAATATAATTTCCATCATAATTTCCACCATGAGAGGCGTTAAAATAAAAATGAATAATCATCATTTAGTGTAGCGGTAGTTTGCCTTACACATAAACAATACGTTCATTACCCATTAGATGATAGTGTGTATAAGTGTAGGTAGAATCCATATCATAAAAAAATTCTAGTAAATTTAGGATAATTGTTTTGTTATACAATCATGGAATAAATATATTTAATGGAGCGGAGAAGGAATAAAAAATAAAGGAGTTTGAGGTAAGGTCTTTCCTCTTAATCAGGTAACTCCTTTTGGTTTGCACCAAGGGTTTCCTTGGAAGGATTTCTTCCCAACAGAGGATTAAAGTAGGAATTGAGACATTTTTTGGAGGTATTTGGGTATATTTTGGCCGAAATTAAGTGTCTTCCTAGGTGTGAGGAAGTGGGAGGAGAGGAGGAAGTTTATAATGGAGGAGGGGTGGAACTCATGTAATATTTTAAAAGAAAGGAACCACACCCACGTTTGTTTTATTAAAAGTGGTCCACTATTGGTCAAAAGTCTAGGAAATGGAGTATAGTATCTATATAATACAATTAAATTTATTTAATATAATTTTATAGGTCTTTTGGTCCTTAAGGTTATGGTTTAGTCCATTATTAAGATAAATTTAACATTAATCATTATAATTAATTTTAGTTACTCTACTAATTTTTTGGTAAAAACCTATGTTGATCATATTATAAATTATAAATTATTATGATTCCAAAAATTGAATCCATTTTTCCAAATTACAACCACAAAAGTGGAAGAAATTAATTTAAATTTAATCCCGCAACCGGGTCTAAAATGTGGGTTTTTAAAGTAAAAACGTTCAAAGGTTTACTATGTTTTTATAGTGAATTTCTCAATAAAACTGATTCGAATGACCTAAATTACATTTATTGATAAAAATATCATCTAATTAAACTTTTAAACCAATTTAAAATACTATTTAACTAAATAAATAAATTATATGAAAAAATTAGTTTTGATGTAAAATCAAGTATTTTTAACTATTTATTAAAAAAAGAAACCTTACTGAAAAATACCAAAAATATATCCTAAAATAAATTTTATGTTTATATTTCAAATTTGAAGTTTATTTTGACATATTAAATCTATAAAAGTTCCAAAAATTGGATTCAAAATGGGTTTTAAATTAAAATGTGATAAAAATACCTTTATAAAAATATAGGTTTTTAGGCATAAAATTGGGTTTGTTCCTATTTTATTCCTATATAATCTATTATATGAATATCAAAAATATTTTATTGAATGTATATTTTATATATTAGATTAATATAACTCACTAATTTTAATTAATTTAATTTATTAGGATAAAACAACTTTGTGAGCATAAAAATAGGTTTTTATAAAAATAATCCCTTTATATTAAATTGGTTCATTGTAACTAATGAATTAATTTTATATTTGTGTAAACCATAGGTTTTCATAATATAGATAGTACTATTTTTAACTGCTAACATAATGGTTAGATTAATTCTCAATATAATATTTTAATAATATATTGTTGTTTGTTAAAACTCGGTGTTGCTTGTAATGTTCACAAAGTTGGTGTCATGTGAAAATAATGTTTGACTTAGTGCATTGAAAAAAATAAATGAAAATTAATTCATTCAAAAAATTTCCAAAAATAACATGTGGTGTTACATTCTACCCCCCTTAAAATGAATCTCTCTCTCAAAATTTGTCATTCTATTACAAAAAAATGAGGATACTTCTACTTTGTCATGTCCTTAAGTTCCCACGTAGATTCCTATAACTGGTGATCTTTCCAAAAAACTTTTACTAGTTGAGTGGTGTTGTTTTTTAAAACATTCTTTTTATAATATATAATTTCTACTGGTTATTCCTCATAAAAAATATCCTACTTCAGCAGTATGACATATGATTTTAGTACATGTGAAGAGTCAAGTATGTACCTACTCAGGATAGATACATGTAACACATCATTAAAATGAGAGAGGTTTGGAGGAATTACCAAGAGATAGGATACCATCCCAATAAGATGAAGAATCAAAAAGGAATCGATATACTTGGGTCTTAGTTTCCCTTTTATTTCTAAACCTCATAACCTTCTTCCTAGGAGAGATTCTTAGAAACACCTTTTCACCAAATTCAAATTCTTGATCAAGCTGACAGTTATCACTAAAACTCTTCTGTTGTCTTTGAGAAACCTTCATATGCTATTGAATGGATCTAGCGTTATCTATAATTTCTTTAATGATCTCAGGTCCCAATAACATTTTTTCTCCAACTTCATCCCAACACATTGGAGCTCTATATTTCTTCCCATAGATGGCTTCATAATGTGACATTTGAATGCATGAGTTAGAGCTATTATTGTATAAAAACAAAACTATAGGAAGGTGTTTATCCCAACCCCCTTTTAATTCCAAGGAACAAGAACTCAACATATTCTCTAGGGTTTGGATTTTTCTTTCAGATTAACCATCTATCTGGGGATGATAAGTAGTGGTGAAAAATAATTATATATTGAGTTCTTACTGAAGAATTCACCAGAATTTTGAGGTAAACCTCAAATACTGATCTAATATAATGGAATGTGGTACTCCATGAAACCTTAAAATTTCCTTAATTTATATCCTGGAAAGATAATCTAGAGAGAATTCTTCTCTGACATTAATGAAGTATGCTAAATTTTTAAGGTTATCAACTACCACCCATATAGCATTAAACCCTTTAGAGGTTTTGGGTAGTTTAATAACAAAATCCATAGTGATGTTCTCCAATTTTCATTATGGTATCGGTAATGGATACAACATGACTTTAGACTTTGTATTTAACCCTTAACTTTCAGTAATAACAAGCACCGAGTTACAAACTCTGTGATATGTCTCTTCTTTCCATCCCACCAGAAATATTCTTTCAAATCCCTATACATCTTCATACTTCTAGGATGAATAGATAATGAAGAAATTTGAGATTGCACTTATATATCTTTCTTAAAATGTGGTATCAAAGGAATTCATACATAGTTCCTGAACCATATCATTCCATCCTGATCAAGGTTAAACTCATGAACATTTCAGACATTATTTTTGCATCTCTACATCTTCCTTCTGTCCCTACTTAATCTTCACATGGATAGAGGGTTGAATATTCATTTGATAAAGATATGATATTTCCCTTTCCTTCAGGATTTATAGATCCATCATTTTCAAATAAAAAAATATTTGATCTTTTGTGAACCTTATATTGGATAAACTAGCATGTTCCTTCATATTTAAAGCATCAGTCACCTTGTTCACTTTCCCAAGGTGGTAATTTTGTGAGCATTCGTAATCCTTTATCAACTCCAACCATATTATCTAATTCATGTTCAACTCCTTATATGTTAATATATATTTTATATTTTTATTATTAGTATATATATCACACTTTCTCTAAAATGATAATTATTTAATATTTTTAATGAAAATTTTACGGCTGCTAACTCTAAATCATGAGTTGGGTAATTTTGATCTTGAATCTTAAATTATCATAAGAAAAATTATATAACCATGTTATTATGCATAATAACATATCACATCCCCTTCTTAGATGCATCACTATAGATTAAAAACTCCTACATCCACTACATGGTAATGTAATCATGGGTGCACTGACCAATATTTTTTTCAATTCGATGAAAATTTCCTCAGATTCATCTATCCAGAAAAACTTGACTCCTTTCTGAGTTAAATTGAAACTAGGTTTAGATATTAATGATAATTATCCAAAAACTATTGATAATATCTAGATAAAACCAAGAAATCAATTTATCTCAGTCATCGTGGTGTGTCGAGGCCAGCATTCAATAGCATTGTTTTTTTTATGGGTCTACTGATATACCATCTCTTGAGATTATATAAACCAAAAAATGAAACATTTTCCATACAAAATTCATACTTTTTAAATGTTTTATATAGTTTTTCCTTCCTTAGGGTTTTTATTAGAATTCAAAAGTGGTCTTCATGCTCTTCCTTTCTCTTTGAATAGATAATAATATCATCTATAAAGACTACCACAAACATATCAAGGTATTCTCTAAAGACTCTATTCATTAAATCTGTGAAGATAGCAGGGGAATTAGTAAGACCAAAAGGCATTACTATATATTCATAGTGTCTATACTATGTATGGAATTTCCTCTTAGGTATATCATCTTTCTTGACCCTCAATTGATGATATCCATAATGAAGGTCAATCATGGAAAATTATTGAGCTCTGTGCAGTTGATCAAACAATTCATCAATATGGGGGAGATCATACTTATTCCTGATTGTGATCTTATTAAACTGTTGATAATCAATGTAGAGTCGCATTGATTCATATTTACTTTTCTCAAAAAGAATCATTACACCCCAAGGTAACACACCTAGAAAGATAAATCCCTTATCATGTTTTTTTTCTGTATTTGCTTCTTCAATTCCTATAACTTAATTGAGGACATTCTATAATGAGTATTTGAAATTGGTGTGGAACCAGGTATGAGTTCTATTGATAACTCAACTTCCCATTTTACTGAAAGGTTTGGAAACTCTTTTAGAAATACATCTGCAAATTCCTGAACAATGGTTATATCGTCTATGTTGATTTTCTACCCCAACCATTTGAGATAAATAGCCCTTATGAATATGAATTAAGATCCATTCACTGGATACAGTATCTAAATGAAGTTTATACTTATCATCACATTTTTGGACGATCATAGGAGGGTATGAAATTCAAACATAACATCTCTTCCTCGACAATTGATGTGATATTTATGTAGAGAAATCCAATCCATGCCCAAGATGGTATCAAATTCAACCAAAGGAAGAATGAAAATATTTTTAGAGAGAATATTCCCAAAAAACTTCAACTGGGGATAAATCATAGAAATGGGATGCAATCATCATACCATTAGGGGTCTTCAATGCTAATTCTAAATCTAATCATTTTTGTATAATCTTAACACCCTTATAAAATTTATTATATATGAAATAGTGAGTAGATATAGAATCAAATAATATATTAGTAGTTCTAGATTGGATGGTAAGTGTACATTTTAACAAGTAATTATCACACCCTTTGATATAAATAGCAATTTCATGAGATTTCCCCTTGTCCCTCATCTTAAGAGGTTGCTGACGTTGATAGTCATCACCGGCCCTTGGATTTTGTAACTGGTTAGCATAATGACCATTCTCTTTAAACTTGAATCATTGAAGCATGGGAGGTGAATTTTTCGATGCCTTTTCTTTACTCACACCATTATCTAACTTCTTCTCATCACTTTAGAAATAAAATTACATATGGCCTGCCCTTCCACACCTGAAATATTTATTATACCCCCTAAGGATATTTTTTCCAAGATTCTTCCCACACATAGAGAATAAATGAAAGATCATCTTCATCTCTTGATGGTTTTTAGATTTTACTTTAAACTCCATATTACTTTTCTTGTCAAAAACATCATATTGATACGTGACTCCAACCATCATTTTAACCTTGATTGCACAACACACAATATATTCATAGCTAATAAAGTATTTTATGGTCAATTCCCTTCTAAGACTTGCCTTTAAGAAAATAAAGAACCTATCGACTTTAATTTTGGTTAGTATGATAATTCTTAAAGCATGCCTCACAAGTCTTGTCAAATTTGTCATGTAGGTACTAATAGATTTATCATCCCTTTGATTCAACTCAAGGAAATATTTCTCCATCTCTATAAGAAGAATCCAACGAAAGTACTTCTTGAAAAATAATTTCTTGAAATCATCCCATTCCATGGATTCAATCTCATCTCGCTACCTAGTATTATTGTTTAGAGGTCACCACTGGTTCTCTTCTGTAATGTCCTAGATCTGGGTTTCGCCCAAGGGTGCCCCAAACCCAGTTGGTCACATGACCTCAAGCACATTTCCCCAAACACCAGAGGCTTACAGCTAGTAGCAAGGTCCAAAGTGTGATTTTAGGGAAACTATTCCCTCATTGGAAGAGTATACACAGTGGAAAACAAGTAGTAATAATAGAGGAAGTAGTAATACCATAAAATAGAAATAAACAATGGAAAACTAAAAGTAAATCCAATAGAAGCCACAATATATATGTGATGCATGTCATATGTATCTAATAAAACAACCAACCAAGTCACAATGATGGAAAAAATATATAGAAACCAAAGTACAAAAGTAGGAGTAAACTCTAGTAGCACCGCAAGCCTCAGCTTGGTCCCATGCTCTCCAGCTCCAACAGCTATCAAGTACCTGATGAAGAAGGGTGCTTACCCTTATCTATACCTACAATTATATAATCTATTTGGGTCAAAAACATGGCCCAAACAGAGTGTGAGATGAATCCCATTAGGAAACCTCCCATAGAACTCTTCCTAACGATCATTGAATATATATATATATATATATAGTAGGTAATATGAAAAATGAAACAATAAACTAGGAAGTAATCAAAAGTAAACAATCGAACAGTTTTCAATTGCATTTATTTACATTTAATATTCAATATGTTAAATCATGTAAATCTTGGGATCTAGCCTAAGCTCTATATCCCCCTGTGTAATAGTAACAAAATATATATCTCAAAAGACCATCCAAACAATCAAGTAAGACCATGTCCAGGCTTGTGCTTGGACTAGGTAGAATCATCACAATCATTCAACAATTCATAAACAACCCTCTGGGAAAGCTCTCACAGTCTAATCCCTTTGGTTTAACATAGCACTAATCATTTACGAATGACCACCTGAGTATCTCCCACAGTCAATACCCCTGAGTCAACATGGAATCAATAAATTATAAATGACCTCCTGGTAGCTCTCACAGTCAATACCCCTAGGTCAACATAATTCCAACAAATTATAAATAGCCTCCTAGGTATCTCTCACAGTCAATACCCCGGGTTCAAACTGGCATCAATAAATTATAAATGACCTCTTGGGTAGATCTCATATTCAATACCCCTGGGTCAATCATCTATAACAAGGCTCTCATGGTCCTATGTAAATAATATTGAAGTCCCATCAATCTTTCTGGTCCAAGGATCTCATGTTCCATCATAAAAATATAGAAGCGACCATGTCATATCAAAGCATCTCATGTAATATATAACTACTACATGGATAAAAATTCATAATTCATAACACATACATTTTATATAATCAATCAAACATCATCCTAATTAAACCAGGCATGGAAAACAAGGTATGCCTCATTGGCAACTTGGACCAAACGACCGTAAATAGTCAATCAAGGTAAACTCACCCATGGGCTTTCCCGTAAACAAGGTATTTAACCATATGCATTAGAAACAACCCTTTATCAATCAAACAAACAATAGAAGTTAAATGACAGGGTTAAATTTCCATTCAGGCAATACCCCAAATGTGGTTATGCGGGACTTTTATCATATATAATCCAAACACGAACAACAAAAGGCACAAACAACCTACCTCGATATCATATGATCAATATACTTGAATGTCGACCCTTGAATCGGCCTAGATCAGTGTAGATCTATAAAAAAGTGAAAAAAATCCCAACCGTGAAAATCCCACAAGAGATGAGGAATCGGGAATAAAGGTTCCATAGGATTCGAGAACTCACTAGTGTTATTCCAACTCACCCTATGACGTCTCAATCGGAGCTTAGATGGAGAATTAGGAGGGGATTGAGGTTTGTTCGATGTTCTGTCACTCTTCTGTATGAACCATGGGGAGAAGAATATGTTTACGAACATAAGACGTGACCCCTCTCTGATATATCAAATAAAAAATAAAAATACATGGTGTGCTCATTAAATGTACACTCCATGTAGTAGCCATAACTAGCCCCAGACTTAAGCAGTCTTCCAGGTCATCACGCGTCCATTTACTCAGTCGTTACATGGCCAGTACGCAACTGTATTTGGAAACTGGGTACATCATGTGTACTCATAAGTAGATGGTGTGCACTCGGAAAAAACCCATTTCATCCTTTTTTTCAAAAAAACAACCCACAATCAATATCCATGCCTAAAATGAAGATTCAGGTTCTTGTAAACTTCCCCCCATAAAGCAATATATCCCTGAATTCCCATTCCAAGGGTGGTGAAAATGAGTTTATGAAAAAATCTTGCTGCTACGATCGTACATTGGTCTCCCTCTCCCATGTCTCATCCTGCACTCATTTTTGCTTCCATAGCACCAGTAATAAAGGAATGGACCGACCACAGAGAACCTTCATGTCGTGATCCAAAATATGAATAGGGTGCTCTTCAAAGGATACATCCACCTCTAACTCAACCTCCTCCGGTGGAAAAACATGTGATGGGTTTGAAAAGTAATATTGTATCTACGAAAAGTGAAAGATGTTGTGTATATCATAGTACCTTTGAGGTAACTGCAACTGACAGGCAACCAACCCAAATCTCTCTGAAACCTCAAACTGTCCAACGTATCTTGGTGAATGCTTTCATTGTCTCTTAATCCTTATGTGTCCCAACCTTAGTATTACACCACGGAAAACCTGATCTCTAACCTTGAACTATAGAGGTCATCTCCATCGATCATCAAAAGATTTCTACTAAGACTGTGCAGTAGCCATCCTCTTCTGAATCAAATCCGCCTACTTTATGGTCTCCTAGACAAGATGAAGTCCCAACATAGCTGCCTCTCCTATCTCCAACATAAATAGGGGTGATCAGCATGGCCTACTATATAAAGACTCATAAGGTGACATCTAAATAGTTTCTTGAAAACTGTTATTATAGAAAAACTCCACCAGAGGTATGTGTCTCTCCCAAGAGACCCCGAAATCCAGGACGCATGCTTGAAACATGTCCTACAAAACCTGAATCATGCGCTTGGACTGGCCATCTGTCTGGGGATGGTAAGTTGTACTCAGAAGTAACTATGTGCCCAAATCCCTCTGTAGTCCCTTCTAGACACGATAAGTAAACTGAGCTTCCTTGTCTAAAACGATTGTGTTCAAGACCCCATGAAATTGTACAATCTCTCGAATGTTCAACTTTCCAAGCTCAACTACATTGAAGGTTTCCTTGATCAGTAGAAAATCTGAAACCTTCATGAGTCTGCCTATAACTACCCAAACCGCATCATTCCCTTGAGGTGACCATGGTAAACCTGTCACAAAATCCATTTAGACATCATTCCACTTCCACTCAAAAATATGTAACTGATGTAATATCTCTATCAGTCGTTGATGCTCCACCTTCACCTACTGACAGGTGGAACATATCATAAAAAAACTACAACATCATTCCCCATGATTGTCCACCAATACTAATGGTGTAGATCTCAATACATCATTGTGAAAATAGGATGAACTGCCCAAATGGAGGCATTAAAATCTCACAACAGCTCCTCGCGTATGTCTTCTAACACCCATGAAAATATAAAACCTCCTCCTAGACTAAGTTCCACTCAGGAGTAGCGTTCTCACCTAACACACTCTCTCATAGGACTACACATTCAGAATCTAATGTATTCCTCATTCTCACTCGGTCTAGCAGAGTATAGGTAATAGCTACAAATACTGAAGGTAATAAACGCACCTTCCCTATCTCAAATTCAGATCTCACTGAATAGAGATATACTTGAGGATTTTTTGGTTAGTTTATACCACAAAATGCTCTCAAAAAATATAATGTCTTTAATAGTGTAAAGCATGCATAACTGTAGCTAACTCGTGATTGTGTGTTGGGTAATTCCTCTCGTGTGACCACAACTGCCAAGACCTATATGCAATGACACCTTCCTCCAACATAAGCACTGCTCCCAGCCCGACACCTGATGCATTGCAGTAAATAGTGTAACTCTTGCTCGGCTCTAGAAAAAATCAGTATCAGTACTGAAGCCAAT
Organism: Viscum album; assembly: GCA_963277665.1. NCBI lineage: Eukaryota > Viridiplantae > Streptophyta > Magnoliopsida > Santalales > Viscaceae > Viscum > Viscum album. Next base: position 585,462,335 of record OY728145.1, read on the forward strand.
CTATTTTTCATCCCATGAAAAGCTGAATCATAGGAATCTGTCCACAAGTACTTCACACCCTTCTTAGTCGGGTCTGTCAGTGGATCTGCTAAGCATGAAAAGTCATGAATAAAGAGATTATAGTAACCAGTCATCCCCAGAAAACTCTGTACCTCAAAGTTTTTCTTTTCCTACTTCTAGGAAAATACCACTCTCACCTTCTCTATGTCTACTGATACTCTGGTATCTAAGATAACATGACCCAAGAAATGAATCATATCCATCCAAAAGTGTAATTTTATGAGCTTATCATATAACTGATTATAACTGCCTCTTGAGCTCCTATAACTCTGGTGTAGCCATCCTATATAGAGGAATGGACACCGGTGACACTCCTTAAAAAATATCAATAGATAAATAAACCTCTCTCACTCTCTCTATAGGTAAACATAAAAAAAATTGTCTAGAAAGACATCCATAAAATGATCCACCACTAGAGGAAAGTCTATTTGTTAAGTCCCCTAGTCATCCAGATATAAACCAGTAATCTGAGCTGTGATTCCTCCCAACTTGTGATGCTCGGGTCTAGCTAAACTCACCTAGACATCCCATTCTCCCTTTTGTAGAAAATACCCTCCCTCTGGTGACTTTAAACTCACCTTGTGGCAATAGTAGTCAAAAATGTCCTGAAAGGAGACTAACCAATCAATTCTGAGAATGAAATTAAAGCCTATCATCTCAATAACATAGAATTCACATAAGAAGTGACACCCACCAACCTCAATAGGTAACTTCTTGCACTGATGTACACACTCTTTCCTAATCCCTAATGGAGTGTCTAGCCTAATAACATCATCAAAAGTAAAGATACGGAGCACAAGGCTCTCGATAATAAAAAATGATATAAAACTATGGGAAACCCCCGTATCAAAAAGAGTAGAAGACTAAAATGAGGAAACTAGAATCATAAATCTAACTGTAGAGGGTTCAGGATCCTGCTTCTACTGGGTCTATTCCATCACAAAAGTCTGACCTGTATCGCGGACCTGTGACCCTGCCTAGCTACCCTGAGCTAGTCCACCCTTCTATTGCTAAAAACCTGTAATCTGGCTACCACAGCGATGACCACCTCCTCAGTCTGAACAACCTATAAAGCTCTAGTTCCCTGACTGAAGAGAAATAGGTGGTTCTTCTCCTGAATGTGGAGTCATAATAGAACCCCTCTCACTCACTTCTAGTGAGAAAACACTCTAAAAAATGTTGAAAATGATTCATCTTTCCGAAATATCGGCACTCAACTAGGTCTCTCAAGCACTGAGGTCTCATGTTGCCATTCTTCCAGCACTGGTATCACACCACTGGGATAAATAAAGAAACATCCATACTACTATAAGAACCACTACATATAATAACCTTGTGGTGCTTCCTACTATCAGTTGAAGGAGTAACAAAACTGGATGTTTAACTGCCTTGGTTCGCAGCACTTAACTCCCTCAGATTACGCTTAGTAATCAATGCCAGATTTACTATAGCAGTCATAGAAATCAAATTATAAGCATTCACCTATGATTGGATGTTGTACCAAAGACCATCCTCGAATCTCATTTCTAGAGATAACTCGTCACTTCCCAAAATAGGTTCAAAGTACTGAAGCTCTATAAAAAGAGAAGAGTAATTCATCACTGAAAGATAACCTTGCTCCAAATTCATGAACTCACAGGCTCGATTGGCCCTCAACTTCTCAGGGTAGAAGTAATCATTTAATGTCCTCTGAAAATATTCCAAATCCATATCCTGATGACGTCCCAACTATGAGATAACATCCCACCATATCTTGGAGTAATAACATAGAATGTAAGTCATGAGCTTCACCCTCCTCTCTAGAGGTGTCTCCAGATGGATGAAGAGAGAAATAATGGTCTCTAACCCTGATTCTGCATCCTGTGGTCCTCTATCCCTTGAAAAACTGGGAGGATGATACTACTAGAACACTCGCGTCAGCTCTTCCATAGTCGAGGTATGATATGGTGCTCCCTGAAAGGTCTGCATCATCCTCATAAAGCCTTCATGGAACTTTGTATCAGCACCTGTGTCCAGTATAACAACCGGTTCCAAGACGGACGTGATGGGAGGATATGCTGGTAGTCCCTGATATACCATTTCTGGTGCCTGATCATCTCCCTTTACCTCACTTACTATTGGAGTACATCGTGGTGGCATGAATCTACAAGTTCAAATGCACACCCCAGTTCAATATTATCAAGGGTAGTAACTTTGAATTTCAAGAAAGGAATAGGAGAAGTAAACAATTCAAATTTTTCAAAAGTGGGTTACACGACATGTAGAACCACTACACGACATGATCCCTTAAGCCTTGACATGGGAATGTACCTCTACTAACCTGGTCATGTAACACCCCATACACATGTCGTGTTCCTCTTGAGACACAGTGTGTACTTGAATATTCCCTCTTATCCAAGTACTTTTACATGGATTGAACTATAAAGATCTATTGGTGTAACACTACATGGTGTGTTCACCCTAGACACAGAGTGTACTTCTTTAGTTCCATCCACCTGTATCGTTAGTCACATGGTCGGATACACTGTTGATTACTACACGATGTGTAAAATCTATACACAATGTGTATAACCCAAGTTTCATCCACATGTGTCTTTAGTCACACAGTTGGATACACGGTTGAATATAGTAGGGCATGTACTCCTAGTACATTGTGTGTCCTATAAAAAGTTTAACAACCCTATATGTTTTCTCACATAGTCAGTCACACTGTCAACAAATACACGGAGTGCACATACAATTCACAGCATGTACTTAAGAAATGTTATTTCTTCCAGAACAAAATAACACATTGCGTGTGTTTATAACATCACACACTATGTTGTCTGGGTTTCCGAACACTAAAAGTCTAAAACTTCTCTATAACCCTTCAAAACATAAAATCTGTCCAAGGCATGCCAATTTCTTATTCGTGGGAGCCCATACTCCTCGCGAATAAAAGTTTTTCCTCCTAAACCATATTATAATAATAGAATTCATTTAATGTTCAAACATGATCCACCAATTTCTGATCCAAGAGGGCCCATAACACCTTAAGGCCCAAAGATTGGCATCCATACATATGAAACATTACATATACCAATACCCTATCAAAATAATATCTATTTTTATCATTTAATCTATCACAATAGAATGCATATCTAGCACAACATCTATAACAATAACATGAAAATAGTAATGCTCCCTAAATGGAATGATAAGAATGCATGACATGTGATCTCTAGAAAGTGCTTATAAGATGCATGAGATGGAATAACCTTATCTAATAGGGTTGTAGAAGAAATAGAATCACAATGATATCAATCATAATAGCACAAAACAAGTGAATTACACAACGGTGAAATCAAATCAACTATAACAATTGAAAAAACAGAAAATTTTCAATATTCAAGGTAACTTGGTTTTTCTTCATACACGAGTTAGCTAATCCTGAGAAAAGATTATTACGAACTACATATTCCTTTATATCCCAGCCTATTGGCTACAAATATTAAGTCAATATAGAAAATAAAACCTCCTTTGATACTACATTGTAATGTCCTGGATCCGGGTGCCGCCCAAGGGTGCCCCAAACCAGATTGGTCACATGACCTCAAGCACATTTCCACAAACTCCAGACGCTACTGACTAGGAGTGAGGTACAAGGTGTGATTTTGGGGAAACTATGCCCTCATTTTCAGAGTAAACACATAAGAAAAAAAGTATTAACAATAGCGAAAGCAGTAATACCATACAAAAGAAATAAATAGTGGAAGACTGAAAGTAAATCCAACAAAATCCACAATATATATATATATATATATATGATTCATGGAATAGGTATCTAAGAAAACATCCAAACGAGTCACAATTCTGTAAATCAATATAGAAACCAAAGTAAAAAAGAAGCAGTAAACCCCATCAACATTACAATCCTTAGCTTGGTTCCATGCTCTCCAGCTCCAATAGAAATCAAGTACCTAATGAAGAAGGGTGATTTTCCTTACCTATACATGTAATCATATAATCTCTTTGGGTCCAAAACATGACCCAAATAGGGTGTGAGATGAATCCCAATAGGAAACCACCAAATGATTTGTTCCTAACTGTCAGTGAATATATATTGTAGGAAATATGAAAAATTAAACAATAAACTAGGAAGTACTAAAAAGTAACCAATCCTACAGTTTTCAATTTCATTCATTTGCATTTATTATTCAATCCATTAAATCATGTAAATCTTGGGATCTAACCTAAGCTCTATATCCCCCTATGTAATAGTAATAAAATAGCTGTCTCAGAAGGCCGTCTAAACCATCAAGTAAGACTGAGTCCAAGATTGTGATTTGGCTTGGCAGACTCATCAAAATCATTCAACCATTCATAAACAACCCTCTAGGAAAGCTCTCATAGTATAACCCCTTTGGTTTAACATAGAACCAATCATTTACAAACGACCACCTTGAAATCTCCAATAGTCAATAACCCTGAGTCAACATAGAATCAATAAATTATAAACAACCTCTAAGGTATCTCCAAGAGTCAATACCCATGGGTCAACATAATTTCAACAAATTATAAATAGCCTTTTGGGTAGCTCTCACGGTCCATACCCTTGGGTCAACATGGCATCAATAAATTAAAAACAACCTTATCGGTAGCTCTCACGATCAATGCCCCTGGGTCAATCATCTACACTAAGGCTCTCATGGTCTAGTGTAAATAATGTAGAAGTGCCCTCAGAATTCCTAGTCCAAGGCTCTCATGGTCTGTTGGAAAGATATTGCAGCGTGCATATCATATCAAAGAAACTCATGTAATCTATAACTACAACATAACTAAACATTCAAAATGCATAACAAAGGTATTTCATATAATCAACCAAACTCTATCCTAATCAAACAAGGCATAGAAAACAAGGTATGCCGCATAGGAAACCAGGACGAAATGTCCATAAATATTCAATCAAGGGAAACACACCAATGGGTGTTCCATGAACCTAGTATCAAACCTTACGCATTTGAAACAACCCTTTATCAATCAATAAAATTGTAGAAGTTAAATAACATAGTAAAATTCTCAATCAAGAAATACCCCAAATGTGGGTATTCAGCACTTTTAGCATATATAATCCAAAGATGAACAACAAAATGAACATACTACCTAACTCGATATCGTACGATCGATATACTTGAATGTTGGCCCTTGAATCAGCCTTGATCAACATATATCTATAAAAAAGTAAAAAACACCCAACCTTGACAAACCCACGAGGGAGGAGGAATCAATAATAAAGGCTCTAAAAGATTTAATAACTCACTGATGGGATTCCAACGCACCCGAAAACATCTCAATAGAAGCTTGGATAGAGAATTCAAAGGGGTTCAATGTTCATCAATCGTTCCTTCACTCTCCTATATGAACCACAGAGAGGAGATGATGTCTACAAACATAATATGCGACCCCTCTCCAATTTATCAAATAAAAAGAAAAAGTAGACAGATTCATTAAATGTACACACTGTGTAGTAGCCTTAATCAGCCCCCGATTTAAGCGGTCTATCAGGGCATCACATGGCTAGTATGTGGTTGTATGCGGAAATCAGGTACACAACGTGTACTTAGACACAAACCCCATTTCTTCTTTTTCATCAGAAAATAAATTGAAATCAATATCCATACCTAAAATGAAGATCCAGGTTCTTACAGCTTCTCCTTCTAAATGATAAACAACCAGAATAACTTTATCATGCTCCGAACACTGGAGAATGGAGAATATATTTTCAATAGTACTAATCCACTATTCAGAAATAAGTGGATCAGAAGACCCTCTGACTGAAGGTGGTTGTTCCCTCATGAAATACACAACATAATTTTGTTCTCTTATTTTCACATTTGGAAGTCCACCACGATCCATAGCTTAAGAAATATATGAAAGCATAGCAATAAAATTTTTCATTCCTTCTCCCATGAAATTTGGTTTCTTAGGATGACAATTACTGCCTTTTCTATCTCAATCACTAGTAACTCAATTCATTCATGTTCCATACATTGTATAAAAACAAAAACATAGAGTAAGAAATAGTTATCATAATAAGGAACCACAAAATCATGAAACAACACTTATGGGATGTCCATGTTTTGACACTTTTCTTAATCTACCATAACTTAGGTTTATCATAGTTTATTCATATACATCTTATATTCAAATCCTTTATAATTTTTTGTAAAGTGTTTGTGAATTTCTAAAGCATATTTCCCATGAGTGTTAAACTAGGTGTGAAGCAAGGCCATTGTCATGTACTTGATTACCCTGAGTAAAGCCCAAAACATCTTGTTATAGTTGTTACTCCTATGTACATTTTTTCTAGATCCACATCCACTTGTAGAATTCATATAGTGATGTATTTCTAGGAAACCACTCACTCTATCCTTTACCAAAATTCCAAAACATTATATTAAACATTTCTTTATCTTTATACATATTCTTATACATGTCCTTAGGGTTCTAACTAAGGTTTTATCATCCTAGATTCCAAAGGTTAACTAAAACTTTTCTCTAATACCAAATTTATAATCCTAGTATTGAAATACATTAACATTGCATTACTTTTATGGAATACTTAAAATATTATACAAATAGATTCCCAAATACAGTATTAGTCTAGTTCCTTCAAAAACATTGAAACATAAGCAGTGGCACATAAATGAGCTACATAATCTCCCATTAGGTTCTTCTTGACTATAAACCTTCTTAGAAACATCAAACATAATACATATCTTCATAACATAGGGAAGGAAACATAAAAAGGGGTTATCTTAGATGATCATTAAGGGAAAAATAAGGGAGACATGTAAGCATAATCATGAGCATATGGGCATGAGAACATGAGCAAGAAAATTAAAGATCATACCCTGTATATCAAAGATCGTAAAAATGAATCATAGAATAAATCTTGTTAGTTCAAAATGCATGAATCATAAGGAAATAAGGAACATAATCCATAAAATCATAACATAGGGAAAAAACTTGGAATTGTGGTAGAAACATAAGAGTGTAATTTTATTTTCATAGTATCCAAGGCATCACTGCCAAGACCATTTTAGTAGTATGGGTTCACTACCCATACCATCTTGGTAGTAAGGGTTCAATCTCATGGCCATCTTAGTAGTCAAGGTTCACTCCCAAAACCATTTTAGTCTATCTCATGAGATATAAATCTTTACCCAATGCAATGGAGGGAAATATAGGTCCCATCCATATCATAATGAAATCATATATAGATGTTCCAAAAAATCCTAAAAAATAATATCTTAACCCCGAAAATAAAATGGGTATCACAAACATGTAATCATATAATAACCTATGGAAAATATATAGGTTTCATAATCATAAACATACCCATGAAAAGAAGTTGGTTTTAAAATAATATAACCAATGAAAGTGAAATAGGTTTCATAAACATCATGATATAAAAACATAATCTATTCATAGAACTAATATTAATGGTATCATTGAATCATTTCCCCATAAATTCATAAGTAACACTAATGTATGTCATCTTAGATGGGAAATAATTTTAAAAGATCTTTTTAAAAAATTTCTTCAGGAAAATATCCTTATTTTTTAAAAAGTTATTTTTAAAGCATAAAACCTTTTGAACAATATTTTCCTTATAAATAGACTTGAAAACTTATAAAGGAATATTGAAAACATGTGGAAAACATTTTTCCTAGAAACTTATAAATAATCTTTTAAACCATTTCAAAACTATTTCTCCTTGAAAAAATATAAAATACTCTTAAAAAAACATTAGAACATAAACCCTATTAAATAAATATCATGGAATGGGTATATAAATACCCATATATTTAATTATAATAGGCATATAATACATGAAAGGTTATTATATACACCACACAAAATAATTGAGTGGTGAATAAGGCATGTATCTCATGGAAATAAGGAGAGAGCAGAAATTCCCTTACCTTATGTCTTGAATCTCTTCATACTCATAAAAAACTCATGTATAATAAATATAAATATATTATAAATATATCATAGAACAATATTATTTTATCTAATACCATATATGGATTTATTATGACTTTATTTTAGCCACTCATCAACAATTTTATATTAATTTTTCACTTCGGTTAATATTTTCTTTGTTCTTCACATATGTCTTAATGTTTCATATATTTGGTACTTATATTTATAACATGACTTCCATAATGTAAAACATGATTTAAATATAATTTTTATTCATTATATGTGTATTATAATAATAAATAGAATATATAAGTATCAAAAGAAATATGTTTTTCATGGAGACGATAAACCATACATAAGTATGAAAGCTATTTCCATTTAATTGTCGTGTTAAAAGAAAGTAAAATACATATACATATATATATATATATCATTATTAAATTATATTTATTATATTATATATATTCACTAAATCCATCCTTAATACATTCCATGTAGTGGATGAACGAATCACATCGTTTGGAGGGGCGGTAGTCTACACTTCCTCAAATGAAATTATCAAGTTGACACAAAATGGAATGTATAAATATAACTATTGTAAAAGAATTCAATAAGATTAAATTAATAATAAATATAATATTTAACATATGAAAATATATTTTTTAACATAATTTCCACCATGAGAGGTGGTAAATTAAAATGAACAATCATCATTTAGTGAGGCGATAGTTCACCGTACACATAAACTATATGTTCGTTTCCTGTTAGATAGAAGTGTATTTAAGTATAGGTTTAATAATTATAAAAACAACATCCTAGTATATTTTGTATAAATTTTTTTATACAAGAAATTAATAAGAATATTTATGGGAGTCAGAAAAAAAAATAAAAGAAAGTATTTTGAGGGAGGGTGTTCCCTCTTAATCGTGTAACTCCTTCTGGTTTGCACCAAGGTATTCCTTGTAAGGATTTTTGAATAAGGGGGGATTCAATGATAAGTGAGGGAAGTTTAGGAGATATTTTTTCAGAGTTAAGATAAAATTAATTGGATTTATAGGTATGAGGAAGTGGGAGGATTGGAGGCCTTTTATAATGGAGGAGGGGTGGCACTCTGGTAATATTTTAAAATAAAGGAACCCTACCCATGTTTTTTTATAAAAAGTGTTTAAAAATAGTTCAAATTTGATAGAAGGGAGTATATGATCTAAATATTTCCATAAAATGGATTTAGGGCAAGTTTATAGGTCTTTTTGGTCTTTAAGGTTATGGTTTAACACCTTATTAATCTTAATATAACCTTTATCATTAGAATTAATTATAATTACTTTACCAATATTTCTGGTAAAAAAACTTATTTGACCTTACTATAAATTATAAATTATGATGATTCAAAATATGTAATCCATTTTTCTAAATTAAAAATACATAAGTGGAAGAAATTAATTTAAATTTAATCCCACGGTCAGGTCGATTATGCAGGTTTTTAAAGTAGAATCGTTCAAAAGTTTACTATGTTTTTATAGTCAATTTCTAAATTATACAAATTATAATGACCTAAACTGGATTTATTGATAAAAAATATCATCTAATTAAATTTTTTAATCAATTTAAACTATAAATTATCCTTTTAAGTAAATTATATGAAAAAGGCAATTTGGAAATAAAATTCACTATTTTTAACTATTCATTAATAAAATGAAACCATATAGAAAAATACCAAAACTTTATGCTAACCTAATTTTTATGTTTCACTTATAAAAATAAAGTATATTTATAACATTTTAAATCTATAAAAAAATCCAAAAATTCAATTTAAATGGGTCCTCCATTGAAAAATGGTAAAACTACCTTTATAAAAATATAGGTTTTTAAGCATAAAATTGGGTTTTCTCTTATATTATAGATATTGAATCTATTAGATGAATATGAAAAATATTTTTACTGAATATATATTTTATATTTTAGAGTAATATCACTCACTAATTGGAGATAATTTAATTTATTAGGATAAAAAAGTTTTGTGAGCATAAAACTAGTTTTCTAAAAAAAATACTCCCTTTATATTCAATTGGTTCATTGTAACTAATGATTTCATTTTATATTTGTGTAAACCATAGGTTTTCATAAGTTATTTAGTATTATTCATAACCACTAACTTAACAACTAGGTTAAGTCTTAATATAATATTGTAAAAATATTTTTATGTTTGGAAAAACTTGGTGTTTCATGTAATTTTTTCCAAGTTGGTGTCATGTCAAAGAAACGTTTGAATTAGTGTGTTGAAAAACATCAATGAAAAATAAGTCATTTGAAAAAAAAGGTCCAGAACAATTAGGGTTTTACACATATAAAATTAACATATATATGATATTTATATCATGATTCATATTTTTGGGATTATGGAACCATGATGAATGTACGAGGACCAAAACTACCAAACCAAAAAATACATGAAAAACAAAGTAGTTATCACCCAAAATACAATTTTTAATACACAAATATTAATAAATTGGTGTTAAAAAGATATAAATAAATCCTATATGTTATTATATATATTATTATGAGTTTTTAATAGGTTTATAATAAATAAATATTTATTATACTGGATGTTCAAACACCTAAAAAGGACATAGGACCTTAGCTAAGGGATTTTTGTCTCGCTTTTATTTCTGTGGGACAGAAGCCATATACACCACTTTTTTATTTTTTGTGATGTGTATAATACATCTGAATTTATTTTACAATATATCTCATGAATATTATAGGATATACATATCTATCTATTCTTATTTATTATATGTGGATTATGATTCAAAAAAACCAAGTGGTAAAGGTTTATCTCAAAATCTCATAATTATTTGGGGGTTTTTAAGTTTATGTCCCCAATGAGAAAATAATTATATCTTTTTATATGAAACACAATATACTTCCTTCACCACAATTTATTCATATTAATTACATTTTTTCCATTCAAATTTATCCCCTTAAGTACTCAAGATACAATTTTATGTTTTAAGGAATAATGACATTATTTTTCTAAACATTAAGGAATCATTCTCTTCCATGTCTATTTATTGTAAATAAAATTTCAAAAATGTTTATATTAGCCTCATATAACTATTAAAAGTTAATTTTACCCTTGTTTTTATGGTTATAAAATAGTTTTAAAGTAATATTCAAGTCATTTTATAAAGGATGTGCTTTTTTACCTTTTTAAAACATTGAGAAAGGAATGTTTTTAACATATTTTATTGAATTACCAATTGTTAGGACCACTCAAAAATTAGAAGCATCCTTTATAATTTTACACAATTCTTTTAAAAGAAATTGTTTTCCTATAGTCTCAAAATTTTTAGTTTTTAAAAGTTATTTTCATATGGAAAGGGGTATTTTCGTTAAGAAGTTTTTAATGAAATTTTATGGTATTTATATTGATCAATAACACCAACTCTTATTTTACATATTCTTCATTAAATATATGATTTAGTGATACCATCAATATTATATTTATGAATGGTTTCTGATTAGTTTGACTAGGGTATTTCTATTTTTATATCGTTGGCCATATCACTTTGGATTGTTTAAGATTATGTTAACTTTTTGGAGAAATTATTAACATTTATTATTCTAGTTTTAAAATATAAATTTTCATTTTCATTATTTTTATCCCCTTTCTTATGAGGAATTAATTAGAAATATTAATTGATGCATGTGGCCCTCTATATCCCCTCAATGCATTTTCAATTCTCAGGAGAAAAACTAGATTTGGTATTTCCTTGTGACCTTGCATATTTATATAATATGTCTTAGTATGACACCTTGAAGGTGTTTTTATGATGTTATAAAATATTAATTCCCTTATTATGATATTATTTATTGATTCCCTTATAATTATTTTATTAGTTATATAATCCATAGATAAGATTCTAGATCATGTTATTATTTAAATGACATTTCAATCATCACTTCTTTCTTCCATATTATTCTTCAAGCTCAAGTTATTAATTAAATATCATGTGTTTTTAGTTATTTAACCTTTTATATTAATTATTCTCTAAGTATTTAGAATATATTCTACTGTACACATACCATTATTGAGAATTTGATCTCACCCTTTCCTTATGTTTCCTTTCCCTAGGATGTAGGAAGAGTAATATGATTTATATACAAGGATGTGATATAGTGAAAAATTGTGTTCTCAATAAATTATAGGTTTTGTTTTATGTTATCAATAATAATGAGGAATTCATGTATGTATCTTGTTCTATAAGGCTAATAAACTATTTTTTTTCTTTTTGGTATGTGATTCCTTGTATCTACTTTCAATGTAATAAAGTAACCATAGACTCAGGGCTACTAGGGTCAAGGTTTTAATAATATTAATCTTTCCATAATAGCTCCTTTGATCCCAAAATGGAACCAATAAGAATGATCCATAACACCAAAGAGTGATTGCACAATTATTGGTTCTTGGGGTCCATAAAATCATCATTAAATATAAATAATAAGGATTAAATTTTATAGAATGGAGGTAGAAAGGCATGAAACAAAAATGTGAGAATCAAATGTAGGACATTTTTCAGTTTGTATTTTTTTCATTGACAGAAAAATCATCAATCAGGGATAATAAATCAAGATAATTCTATTCAAAATATTATAAATTAATGTAAACAATGATAAACTAACTAAGAATATCTATAATTTAATTTCTAAAATAAATTATTCAGATTCACTATGTAGAAAACAAGAATGGGGATTAAAAAATGAAACTCCCTGCCATGATATTGGTTATACTGTGAATGAAGATTGATTATTCATCATTTTCATTGTTGATATACAAGAGCTCTATTTATGGTGAAAATATCCTTGATACATATATTTCTAATCCATGATTTTGTCTTCATCCACCAATACCTCTTCTACGATCCTCTCCTCCAATCTCTAGGGTAATCCAGTTGACCTGAAGATTTGTATTTAACCATTCATAAATAGAGAAGAATCAGGTTATAATATTTTAATAGATAAAAATTATTTAATTAATGAATTATTTTATTATTTCAATTGAGGTTTTACTTAAATGAAATATCCCACACACACAAAAAGTTATATCATTATAGGGTAAGACCCACATTCCAGTTTTAATGGGGGCTTCAATTTTTTCATTTGAGACACAATCCAGGTGGTATTATATTATTTATGAAAATAACTTCATATGAGATAGAACAAATTTAATAATATATAAACACTTAGGCTCCACAAAAACCAAAATTCCACACCAAATCTGCAACTAAATCAAAAAAAAAATTAAAATGTTTTAAAGAGATAAATGAAAATAAAAACTCCATTACACTCATACACTTTACAAAAACCTCAACTCAATAATATATGTTATATTTAAAGGAACATTTACTTAACAGTTCAAAAAATGGAAGAGGTTCCAAACCATCCATCTCAAAAGGCCACACTACAATTGAAATACCCCCACCACAACTAGACTCTCTGAATGGATCTCTACAGTGAAACCCAAAACATCATGTCATGAAACTGACACCTGACTAAAATTTCATCTTAAATCTAACATTCCTTCCTCAAAACTCCTATCATAATCTACAACACCCAGTAAATGAAATTAAATGAAATATAAGACTCTAGAACATTTTATTCCCATACTTTTACAAATTAATAAAATAAATGGAAATAAAAAAATTGCATTGAAAACTATCTATAAGAGAACCTTTTCAACGCCAATATAAAATTATAATTTACTCAAGTATTAAATGTTCATCATAAACTATATAAAATCTAATAATTTAATAAAACAATATATGAATTTATAAAAAATAAATAAATAACATAATGAAATAATAAAACAATAAAATTAATGATTTTATCTCAACTAAAATAGTACAATTAATTTCATAATGCAAGAATACATTCATCAATTAATCATATAACATTCATAATGAAATAGAATAAATGTATCACTATGTTTTAGAGGATTAATACTAAGTATCCCTATCAGTGTATGTGTAACACCCCAAGCTTCTACGGTACGCTTCTCTTTGAATAATGCGATAGCGTGTGTTGTACGCAACATTGAGTTCAAACACACCACAACCAATCAAACTAGCCATTATGAATAGTAATACCTACTTTTTGAAATTTTATAAATTTTATCTCTCAAAATGGGCTTCATTTTTGGATTTAGAATATCGAATTTATCCTAGGGTGAAATTTTGGAACTTTTCGGATAACATTTATATTTTGATGAATAGTGAAAATTACTAAATTTTAATTTAAAAAAACATTTTTAATCGAAATAATTTATATTGATAAATTATGAAATTAAGTAGATTTAAAGTATATTTAGAATATATTTTTACCATTTAATATAATTTTGGTCATTGTACATAATTTTACAATTAAACCGGACATAATCAAGTGTCAATCTTTTGATAGTTATTATCTCTTAAAAACGCGCTTTTTGTTTTAACAATGAGAATTAATTTTAAATTAATTTCTGACACTTCTGTGTTTTTAATTTCTAAAAATAGATTCCATATTTGGAATCAGGATGTCAATATTGTGTAAATAGGTAATTTGTATTTTTATACATTTTGAATAATTACTTAGGTAAATATTTTATTTACTATGGTTAAGGGTAAATCCAGTAAATAAGGGTTAAAAATAATATTAAATTACCCTAAAACGTGTCCTAACCTTATTGATGATACATGTCTGACCATGGGAATCTTTGGGTCGATTTTGGGACCCCATGGAGCCACTTGTAGGTGATAGGAACACTTTATTTTAATTAAGATAAAATAAATACAAAAATGACATAAGCATATATCTTTTAAAAAAACAATTTTTACATAGGGTTATATATGTTGGAGTTTTGACTATAAATATTCATTAGAAAGATATAAATATTTCCTACATAATTTTATTTTATTTATAATTTTTAGACATAAATAATTTAATTTATTTATGACACAATGATGATGCAGTAATTACCATAATAGTGAAAAATCAAAATAATGATATTATAAATACCCAAATAAATATAATTTGAGACTTTATGAATTAAACTAATTTTATAGGTTAATATTACATGTTATTATTTACTTAATTAACTTTCTTCTATGTAATCATTCTGTTATGATTTTCACAAAAATCAATTATTGAATAGTGTCAAAATTGACATAAAAGAGTTTTTAAAACAAATATTATATTATTAATTGATATTAAATTCCTTAAAATCTAAGGTTCAACCAAGAGACTTATATCATGATAGGTGTATCATTAATGGACCACTTTGGGGTCTCTTGGATGTATATAGAAATTTTAATAACAATATAATATAAAAATACAAAGTGACATGGTAAATGTCAAACTAATTAACTAAGAGTTTAAACTAAAAGATAAGGTTAATATAATGACACAAACCTGTCTAAATTCTATTGGTTGAGTGGTTTTCGACCCATCACCACCTTAATATTTAAACAATACACTTTGGAGCCATTATAAACTGAATATAAATTTATTATAAAATAATATTTCTATCTTTTCCAAAGGTGCCCCTCACCCCTCTTATAAAAGGGCACTCACCCTTCTCACTAATTCACATATTCCAAGCCTTTTTGTTCGGCCAAACCCTATCCAAATACTCTCTCAACTTCCCTCAATACATCCTAGAGGCCTTAGTTTGATCATAAAGCCAACCTGAGGAGCCCTTTTGATCAAATCAAAAGGAAGAACCCAAAGAAGAGGTAATGTTTTCACCACCCTTTTTCAAATTCATTTCTTCTTCAACTTCTTCTTTCTTTGTTATTACCATTCTAAAATAATGAATCCAGTATCTCCTATATACTGTAATATTATTATAAATATGGTACAACCATATTCAGTATTCTATCCATCCTTTGAATGACATGTCATCGCCATACATGCGTACGTACGGCTTACCGTCTCCACATCGTGGTGTAATTGTTATTCAATATATTATTATTTGGATGGTTATAATAATGATGTGTAATTCATGTAAATAATAGATATAACATGATAATTATTCTTTATATAAGATATACCATCCAATTAAATATTATTTTAATATAAAAATAATGATATTGTCGCTCGTGCGTACGTACGGACTACCGTCTCCACGAACCCGATGAGATTCATTCTCCATCGTATCTATTCAAGTATAATTATCGTTTGATGATTTAAAAATAATGTTTAAGGACTTGATATTATTTTGGATATGAATAAGATACAACTCATCCATGACAAACGTGGCTTACGTAACAAAACATATAAAAGGAAACGAGTAAGTTAACACCCGAAACAACAATAATTCTAAGATACTGTTAACAAAGAAATTTTAAAAGATCATATATGATATCATATGAATGTATATGATTATTTTATAATTTAATAACAATTATTTCACCATTATATAGGAGGTTAACCTACCCCCAACCAAGGAAAAGTACAAGGTAAGGGTTATTTCACAATATCTTCATTATCCGAGGTTGTTTATACGTGATTATATACTGGGAATTCTTTATCATCCACATCCATGTTTCTTAAAAATGTATTTCAAAATATTTTTTACTATTTACTAGAATATGGGTTAAAGTAATTTATACCCTTGTTGACTTTTATAAGTGGTTTATAAAGGAATATTTCCATTGATATCCAAACAAGGTCCTTTTTAACCTTTTTTGACAGAATTAAGGTAAGAATGTTTTTTAACTTATACGGTGGGTGCGGCTATTTTCCGCCGTTATAAAATCGTCGAAGTTTCGCTTACAAGCTTATAATAATATTTTCAAAGAAAATGTTTTATTTTATAAATATATGACTCTTAAATTATTTCAAAATAGAAAGAGATATTTCTCTAAAAAGAGTTTTGATTTCATCTATGTCAACATCCTTTGATGGATTTTACGCTTATTTGAAGTTGATTTATTATGATACAAAACTTCTATATTGTATTTAAGTTTTTTTGATTTTTTTGACTGTGGATGTGTTATTTTTATGCCATTCATGGTTTATAGAGAAGGTATTGACATTTCGTATGCTAGTTTTAATATGAATGTTTATATTATTTTTAATCTTGTTCATATGAGGAATGCATTGGACTTAATATGTGATGGGTGGAGCCCGCTATTGCTCCTCAATGCATCGGTAGGTCTCATGAGACAAACTAGTGTCTTGGCACAAGGCCTTGGAAAAATCTTATCTTTAGTCTTTGCACGAGGCCTTGGCTATGTGGTTATGATAGTCTGGAATTATGCATTCCATCATTATGAAAGTGGTTATTGATATTGCATGTGATTATTCGAATAGTAGAATATCTATGTGAATAAGTAAATGGCATTATTTAATTTTATTTTTTCCATACTATGTTGAAGTTCAAGTTTAAAAGGCTTTTGTTTTAGTTATACATTGCCTTAAATGTTTATTATTATTTATGAATGTTTCTGCTATATTGTTATCCTTACTGGGCATTTGAGCTCACCCCTTTTCTATGTTTTATTTTTCCCAGGATGTGAAGAATTAATTTATAAATGACCTGTAGGGATAATATGAGGGGATAAGAGTGTGGAATATAGAGACTATATTGTTGTAGTTTTTATTTTATGATGTAATGTAAACTTTATTAATATATCTAGTGTTACCAAGGCTACTAAACAAATCAGTCTTTCGAGATTTGATCTTTCTTTTGATCATGTCAGTGTTATGTAATAATGCACTGACTCTAGCTAACTGGGGTCGGGGCGTTACAGTTGGTATCAGAGGAAGTTTAGTACAAACCTTGGAAGCAAGATTAAGATAAACTCTGATTAGATCACATAGATTTAAGATGGACTTTGAGGATTAGTATAGAAGAACTTCCTAGAGTTTCGGTATTGTAGAGATTTTGTGAGTTTTCCGAGAAATACATCCCTATCTGGATACGAGCAGGTAGAGGTGGCTCTGGCACAGATTTACCTAGGGGTAAAACCCGAAAACACTGCTTTGAGCTAGACTCGAACGGGAACTGGTGCACGACAACGGGCCTTACTGCACTCTTGGTTAAGACACTCCCGGGGGATAATCTTAGGATAAATCTCATTTTCTTTACAAATCATTATGAAGGGTTTATTAGTATATACTTCCTCAAGGAAATTTCTTTTATGATTATGGATTATATCCATAAATAGTTCAATTTATATTAAGTGTTTTATAAGTATTGAATTATGTATTTTGATTCATAAACTGATCTATTTTATGCCATTGTTTAGAAATGATGCCTAGTGGAAGAAATTGAAACCATAACAATGCACGCACTCCATGTAGGGATCGCCCTCCTGCTCAAGATAATTATAGTGGAGCTGGTGATGCAATTGGTGCCGATCAGCAAATCACCATACTGGGACAACTCACTCAGGTTATGAATAATAACCTTACCCGTATGGAGCACCCTGATCCACAGCGTGGAGGATCAATGTTAGATCGTTTCATGAGGAAACAACCACCAATGTTCAATGGGAGTACAAATCCAGTAGTAGCTGAGCAATGGATAAATTCCCTAGAAAAAATATTGGAGTCTTTGCGGAGTAGTGAAAGGGAAAAAGTTATCTTGGAAGTTTACCGCCTCACTGGAGATGCTGATCAATAGTGGTCATTGATTCAAAACAGGAAGAAAGATGATGATGTATCAAATATGGAATGGAGGGAATTCAATGATCTATTTTTAGAAAAATACTTTCCTCGTGACCATCAAGTAGATATGGAAAGGTAATTTCTGAGTCTGAGACAAAAGGAGGATAAGAATGTCACAAAGTATGAGGCTAGCTATAAAAGGTTAGCAAGGTATGCTGGATATTATATACGTAACCCAAGAAGTAAGATTGATCGTTTCTTTGATGTGTTAAAACCATTTCTCCATCGAGCATTAGTCTCACAATCCTTTTCATCGTACAAAGACATTGTCTCATGTGCTATCAATATAGAAAAGAAATTCTCTAAGTCTTATGACTTTAAAGCAAAGCAAGAGAAGAAGAGATCTTCTGATCAATCTGGGAATGTAAATATGGGGAAGAAGGGAAAGTTTTAATATCCATCCTATGCTAAATGTGGGAAGAAACACCCTGGTACTTGTTTAAAAGGAATGGGAGTCTGTTACAAGTGTGGTGAAAAAGGCCACCAAGCTCGTGATTGCAAGGGGAAGAAGGAAGCTACTGATGTCTAATGCTACAATTGCAGGGAGATGGGACATTATGCAAATGAATGTCCTAAGAGTCAGGGGAACGTACCTCAGAAAAGTCCAAGGGATCAAGACCAAGCTTATGTTATCACTACTACTGAGGTAGAAGCTCCAAAAGACGTGGTGGCAGGTAATTTAATGGTTTCCTCAAGTTTAGAAAATGCATTATTTGATTTTGGATCATCGCATTGTTTCATATCTTCACAGTTTTCTAAGAAAATTAGATATTTCCAATTTGATTTAAAGAGGTAGTTGTTAGTTAAAACAATTAAGGGAAGTATCATTACAACAAAGTTTTGTTAATCAGTCCCCATTAGAGCACATAAATGATCTTTATCTGTTGATCTCATCTTTATACCTAAGATTGTGTTTGATATAATCCTCAGTATGGACTGGCTTTCGGACCATGATGTGAAGATTTATTTTAAGAAGAAGGAGGTTACGATTTTTGATGATGATGATAAGGAACACCTTATCTTTAGAGCAGAATCGTCATCACCTAATTCTTATCTAGATCCACCCCCAGTAGCTCAACTAAATTCGATTATTGGGGAGGAAGAGAATGAAATGACTATGGGTGAGGAAAGGAATGTTCAAATAGAGGATTTACCTATTGTGATAGAATATGTAGATGTGTTTCCAGACAATTTACCTGGACATCCTCCAGAACGAGAAGTTGAGTTTTCCATTGATTTAATTCCTTGATCAAGGACTATATCGAAGACCCCTTATAGAATGGCCACTATAGAATTAGTTGAACTAAAGAAACAATTAGAGAAATTGAGTAATAAGAGATTTATTCGCCCTAGTGTTTCTCCATGGGGAGCCCCTATTCTTTTTGTTAAAAAGAAAGATGGATCTATGAGGTTATGTAACGACTATAGGGAGATCAATGCTATAACAATAAATAACAAGTATCTCCTACCTCGCATTGATGATTTATTTGACCAATTGCACAGAGCTCAATACTTTTCAAAGATTGACCTTCGATCTGGATACCATCAGTTGTGTTTAAAGAAGGAAGACATTCCGAAGACAGCATTTTGAACCAGGTACGGGCATTACGAGTTTACAGTAATGCATTTTGGATTGACTAATGCACCCTCTGTATTCATGGATCTGTTGAATAGAGTTTTCAAGGAATATCTCGATGAATTTGTAGTGGTATTTATTGATGATATCTTGGTATACTCCAAAAGCTATGAAGATCATGAAAATCACTTGTGCATTATCCTTAAGACTCTGAGAAGACATGAATTATATGGGAAGTTTAGCAAGTGTGAATTCTGGATTCAGGAGATTTCTTTTCTTGGCCATATTGTCTCTAATGATGGAATCCTTGTTGATCCTTCTAAGACCAAGGCAGTCCAAGAATGGCCAGCACCAATGAGTATAACTGAGGTACGTAGTTTTATTGGTTTAGGAGGTTATTATCGATGTTTCATCCAAAATTTTGCCCGATTGGCTAACCCATTAACAAAGATCATACGTAAAGGGGTTAAATTTGATTGGACAAAAGAGTGTGAAGAATGTTTCGAAGAACTGAAGAGAAGATTAGTCAATGATCCTATATCGACTCTACCATCGGGGAATGATGGGTTCGTTATTTATAGTGATACATCGAAGAAAGGACTTGGTTGTGTCCTTATGCAGAATGATAGGGTTATTGCCTATGCATCACGACAGTTAAAAATTCATGAGAAAAACTATCCTACTCATGATCTCGAGTTATCAGCTGTGATAGTTTCTTTGAAGATATGGAGGCACTACCTCTACGGTGAAAAATGTGAGATTTATAATGATCACAAGAGTTTGAAGTATATTTTTTCACAAAAAGAACTCAACATGAGGCAAAGGAGATGACTTGAATTACTCAAGGATTATGATTGTACTATACACTACAACACGGGGAAAGCAAACAAGTTGGTAGATGCTTTGAGTAGAAAAGATCATGGAGTTTTGAACAATATGAGAATTGAAAGGGATCCAATTTTCATGGATCTAGTGAAGATGGACATGGGAATAACCATGGAAGTTGAAACATCAATTCTTTTTCAAATGGTTGCCAAAACATCTTTACTAGAAAGGATTAAGGGTTCTCAGACCAATGATAAAGAATTTCAAAAGAATATTAAAGCTATGAATGATGGGGGATTGAGAGACTTTGTGTATGAAGATGGAAATTTGAAATTTGGGAAGAGGCTTTGTGTTCCCGAGGAACATATGATGAAGAACCACCCAAGTCATTTCATGCGGTAGTATTCTAGAAATTTTGAGGATGAAGTTATTTGAAGGAGGGGAGAATGTTACACCCCAAGCTTCTACGGTACGCTTCTCTTTGAATAATGCGATAGCGTGTGTTGTATGCAACATCGAGTTCAAACACACCACAACCAATCAAACTAGCTGATATGAATAGTAATACCTAATTTTTGAAATTTTATAAATTTTATCTATCAAAATGGACTTCATTTTTGGATTAGGAATATCGAATTTAGCCTAGGGTTAAATTTTGGAACTTTTCGGATAACATTTATATTTTGATGAATAGTGAAAATTACTAAATTTTAATTAAAAACAACTTATTTAATCGAAATAATTTATATTGATAAATTATGAATTTTAGTGGATTTAAAGAATATTTAGAATATATTTTTACCATTTAATACAATTTTGGTCATTGTACATAATTTTACAATTAAACCGGACATAAACAAGTGTCAATCTTTTGATAGTTGTTATCTCTTAAAAACATGCTTTTTTGTTTTAACAATGGAAATTAATTTTAAATTAATTTCTGCCACTTTTGTGTTTTGAATTTGGAAAAATGGATTCCATATTTGGAATCAGTATATTCATATTGTGTAAATAGGTATCATTTATTTTTAGACATTTTGAATAATTACTTCGGTAAATATTTTATTTACCATGGTTAAGGGTAAATCCGGTAAATAAGGGTTAACAAATAAGATTATATTACCCTAAAAGGTGTCCTAACCTTATTGGTGGATACATTTCTAACCATGGGCATCTTTGGGTCGATTTTGGGACCCCATGGAGCCACTTGTAGGTGATAGGGACACTTTATTTTAATTAAGTTAAAATAAATACAAAAATGACATAAGCATATATCTTTCAGAAAAACAATTTTTACATAGGGATATATATTTTGGATTTTCGACTATAAATATTAATTATAAATATAAAAAGATTTCCTACATAATTATATTTTATTTATAATTTTTAGAAATTAAATAATTTAATTTATTTATGACAGAATGATGATGCAGTAATTACAATAATAGTAAAAAATTAAAATAATTGATATTATAAATATCCAAATAAATATAATTTGAAACTTTTTAAGAATTACCCTAATTTTCTAGGTTAATATTACATGTTAGGATTGACTTAATTAACCTTTTTTAAAGTAATCATTCTGTTATGATTTTCACAAAAATCAATTATTGAATAGTGTCAAAATTGACAAAAAATAGTTTTTAAAACAAATATTATATTATTAATTGATATTAAATTCCTAAAAATCTAAGGATCATCCAACAGACTTATATAATGATATGTGTATCATTAATGGACCACTTGGGGGTCTCTTGGATGTATATAGTAAGTTTATTAACTATATAATATAAACATACAAAGTGACATGGTAAATGTCAAACTAATTATCTAAGAGTTGAAACTAAACGACAAGGTTAATATAATAACCCAAACCTGTCTAAATTCTATTGGTTGAGTGGTTTTAGACCCATACCAACCTTAAACTTTAAATAATATACTTTGGAGCCATTAGAAACCGAATATGAATTTATTATAAAATAGTTTTTCTAGCTTTTCCAAAGGTGCCCCTCACCCCTCTTATAAAAGGACACTCCCCCTTCTCACTAATTCACACATTCAAAGCTTTTTTTTCAGCCAAAACCTGCCCAAATACTCTCTCAACTTCCCTCAATACAACCTAGAGGCCTTTTTTTTATCATAAATCCAACCTAAGGAGCACTTTTGATCAAATCAATAGGAAGAAACTGAAGATAAGTTAATGTTTTCACCACCCTTTTTTAAATTCATTTTTCTTCAACTTCTTCTTTCTTTTTTATTTCCATTCTAAAAAAATGAATCCAGTATCTCCTATATACTGTAATATTATTATAAATATGGTACAGCCATATTCAGTATTCTATCCATCCTTTGAATGACATGTCACCATACGTGCGTACGTACGACTTACCGTCTCCACGTTGTGGTGTAATTGTTATTCAATATATTATTATTTGGATGGGTATAATAATGATGTTTAATTAATGTAAATAATAAATATAAAATGATAATTATTCTATATATAAGATATAACATCCAATTAAATATTATTTTAATATAAAAAGAATGATATTGTCGCTCGTGCGTACGTACGAACTACCGTCTCCACGAATGCGGTGAGATTCATTCTCCATTGTATCCATTCAAGTATAATTATAATTTGATGATTTAAAAATAATTTTAAGGAATTGATATCATTCTAGATATGAATAAGATACAACCTATCCCTGACAAACATGGTTTATATAACAAAACATATAAAATACAATGAGTAAGTTAACACCCGAAACAACAATAATTCTAAGATATTATTAACAAAGCAATATTAAAAGATCATATATGATATCATATGAATGTATATAATTATTTTATAATTTAATAACAATTATTTAACCATTATAAAGGAGGTTAACCTACCCCCAACCAAGGAAAAATTACAAGGTAAGGGTTATTTCACAATCTCTTCATTATCTGAGGTTGTTTATACGTGATTATCTACTTGGACTTCTTTATCATCCACATCCATGTTTCATAAAAATGTATTTCAAAACATTTTTTACTATTTACTAGAATATGGTTTAAAGTCATTTATACCCTTGTTGACTTTTATAAGTGGTTTATAGAGGAATCTTTCTGTCGTTTTCCAAACAAGGTCCTTTTTAACCTTTTTCGACAGAATTAAGGTAAGAATGTTTTTTTAACTTATACGGCGAGTGCGGCTATTTTCCGCCGTTATAAAATTGTCGAAGTTTCCCTTACAATCTTATAAGAATATTTTCAAAGAAAATGTTTTATTTTATAAATATATGACTCTTAAATGATTTCAAAATAGAAAGAGATATTTCTCTAAAAATAGTTTTGATTTCATCTATGTCAACATCCTTTGATGGATTTCACGCTTATTTGAAGTTGATTTATTATGATACAAAACTTCTATATTGTATTGAAGGTTTTGTGATTTGTTTGATTGTGGATGTGTTATTTTTATTCCATTCATGGTTTATGGAGAAGGTATTAACATTTTGTATTCTAGTTTTAATACGAATGTTTATGTTATGTTTAAACCTGTTCATATAAGGAATGCATTGGACTTAATATGTGACGGGTGGAGCCCGCTATAGCTCCTCGATGCATCAGTAGGTCTCATGAGACAAACTAGTTTCTTGGCACAAGGCCTTGGAAAAATCTTATTTGTAGTCTTGGCACGAGGCCTTGGCTATTTGGTTATGATAGTCTGGCATTATGCATTCCATCATTATGAAAGTGGTTATAGATATTGCATGTGATTATTAGATTAATAGAATATCCATGTGAATAAGTAAATGGAATTCTTTCATTTTATTTTTTCCATACTATGTTGAAGTTCAAGTTTAAAAGGCTTTTGTTTTAGTTATAAATTGCCTTAAATGTTTATTCTTATTTATTAAATTTTCCGCTATATTGTTATCCTTACTGGGCATTTGAGCTCACCCATTTTCTATGTTTTATTTTTCCCAGGATGTGAAGAATTAATTTATGAATGACCTGCAGGGATAATATGAGGGGATAAGAGTGTGGAATATGGAGACTATATTGATGTAGTTTTCATTTTAGGATGTAATGTAAAATTTATTAATATATCTAGTGTTTCCAAGGCTACTAAACAAATCGGTCTTTCGAGATTTGATCTTTCTTGTGATCATGCCAATGTTATGTAATAATGCACCGACTCTGGGTTACTGGGGTCGGGGCGTTATAGTATGTAAATCATTATGTAATAAAATATCTCAAAACCACTATTGAACCAAAAAATTTATAATTTGCACTTAAGATACAAGTGTACAAATATATATCGATCTAAAGGGATGAAGTACTCTAATATAAATAGTGATTTAGAGAGAAGAGACATCCAAACACAAACCCAAAATATAATCCTTAAATTATGAAACAAAATAAAATTGATTAATGGAGAGTGGAAATTAGATATATCATATGTACTTTTATATGATCCTGATATAATTAAAGGTTACTTAATGGAAAAGTTTGAATTAAATAGATTTAGTGAAAATAAACACATAGAGTATGATATTGGTCATATAAATATTCAATGACATACAAGAAAAATTAAATTTACCAACTATGTTTTAATAATAGAATAAAAAATATGGTTTTGTATAAATTTAAAAAACTATGACTATAAAAAAACTAAATATCAAAATTAGAACTTTTAACTCTCCAACAAGTCCTATTATCCATAATTATACCCCAATTGCTTCAATCATTATAATGCATATGATTTCTATAGTGTATAGTGTAATTAATCGTTTTATATTATACTTCCATGTAACAAATACTCCTAATAAAATGAACATAAACATAGTAATTGACAAATCTATATCCAGATTTTGTAGAATAGTCAGGGTTTAAATATCTGATTATTAAAAAAAACTATTTCAATTGATTTACTATAGGTTTTAAAAATGAAAAATGTATTTTTTATCCCATTTAAAATTCTTTCAATAATTCTTACTCAAATCAGATAAGAATTTAAAAATAAATCCAATAATATTTGATAAATTTAAAAGACAACATATTATCACATTTACTAAATATCATATTGAATTATTATAATAAATCATCATCATAAAATCATATTAAAATTCAATAGAATACGCTTTATATAATGAACATTAAAAATATAGAAATATGGGATCAATAAATTTTAAATTTATTTATTTGGAATCTTATCAAATACATTTTATTATAATTCTATAGGGACATATAAAAAATATTTTTTTATGTCCTGTAATTTTGATGCAAAAAAATATTTTATAAAACTTGTATATTTGATCTTGAATTATTTTTCTATAATTCATAAAAATAGATAAAACAAAATTTAAATGTAATAATCATGAAATCAACCTAATTTTTTTTAGTATATCATGAAATGGTTCATTTATTTTTAATAATAAATTTATTAATCAAATTTTCATGAGGACTAGTTGAAACATGGGGTGGATTTATTCAAGATTCAAACATGGTCATACTAGAAATCAAGATTAAAGTATTTATCTAAATTCATATAGATATTTCAATCATGTTTTAAACATAGATATACAATTTTAACATCAATGTGTCATGATGAAAACTATTAAAAAAATTAAAATAAAGAATAATCCAAATAGAAGAATGATTCATATCAAGTGTAATATTTTCATCATAATTAATCAATAAATTTCGAGAATATCAATTACCTATAATATTTCTTATTTTTTGAATTTAATTATCCCACAATGTACCTTCTTTATTTTAAAAATCAATTCACATGTTATAAAATTAAAATAATTTGTCTTCAAACCCCCTTCTATATATTATTTTCCTCCATGGATATTATGTATTTTTTATTTATTAAGAATAAATTTATTTTATATAAAACTTAGTGATGAATTATATGTTTATTATTCATCTATATTTAAATCATTGTAACCATTGAAACCAGACTGAAATGAATCAACATGATCAGTCATTTTTGGAGGCCAAATATATGAGATTAATTGTAAATTTGGAGACTAAAATAATATATATTAATGTTTTAATATTCCTAACATGTTTTTATAATTAATGGTAGAAAATATCCAATACTCTGAATTATTATTTATTAATATCATTATATAATTCTCAATATCTTCTAATTTATAGAATAATTACACTCTTGGTCACATATTTAATGAGTAATTAGAATCTAAAACCTATTAAAATTGCAGATGATGGTTAGTTATATATTGGACTTAAATTCTATTATAACTATAGCTTGTCACCAGATAATTATTGTCATTATTATTAAATCTAAAATTCAAATATTGTTTTTTTTAAATAATATTTTAGTTTTTAATTTTTCTTGTATAAGAGAAACATAACTACTCTTTACTTTAACATAAAACTAATTATAATTCATTAATTATTATATTTTATTTTGGTTCGTTCATTATTTAACTATATAAAATTTAACCATCAACATTATTCTAGTAGAACATTTAAAATTTTTGTTCTATAATTAATAATGATAATTTATTTCTTTATTATATTATATAGTATTTAACATACCTTATATATTATTCCAAATGATCATTTAATTAACTTGATGATGACAAAGAATAGTTTGACCAGTATCCTCTATATCTACTTCAGTGTTAGTATGATCTAATATTACATTGATCAATTCATCAAAACAAATAGAGGGTATTTTTAGGATAAATTTTAAATGTGTGAACTTTTAATAATTTTATAAAATCTTATTACAAAATAATAATTCTTATACTTAAATAGAAATATCATCTAGAAATATGATCGTTTATTCTTCATTTATTTTTCATGAAGAAGTATATCTTCATTTATTTTCCATAAAGTAGTATATCATTGAAATAAAAATAAAATACAATGATACTTATCAAAAATATTTTACAAAACATAAATATATGTTATAATAGTCATTTGAACTTTGGGTGACAAGAAATTTATTTTATTTTTATTTTTATAATGATAATTTAATTATCCTTATTATATTAGGAAATATCATTTTTTGATAATAATTATTGGGATGTTTCTTATAGTATTTGTTGGATATAACATGAGTATTCAACATTCATTTAGAACTCGACGCACCCAACTCCAAAATATAAAATATAATGTTTGGTAAAAAATGAAATGATATTATAATAGAGTAGAGAAAGAATAATCCTTTTGTGTTTAAAACAACAGGAATAACATAGTTCCATTAAGTATACCAAAATTTACTTCCATACATGACAGATCTCTAGTCATAATACAGAAAAATGAATAACTCATAATCTTATGAGGTGAAATATTATATCCACAAGTAGAATGAAATTATCAAGAAATGAATTCTATCATGCACTCTGTAGAACCAATATTCATTGAACTGGGTCTCTAGAGATGAATATACTGACATGTATATAGCCTCAAAGTTAAATAAGACTTTCACAAATCAATGTCCAGAGTGAAGTGATCTAAAATCATACCTAATGTAAAATCCCATGAGAGAGGCTTAGATATAATAAAATAATATAAATAAAAAAATTTAAATTAATTGTGTGTGATGGATTTAAAGGATATTGGTTGTAGTTTATATAATGGATAATAATGAATTATGTAAGTCACATGGAAGGTTATATGAGTTTAGTAGATTGGTCGGGAATAATTAGTAGAAGAACATTCTTTGCATAAAGAATATAAAACACATCAGAAAATACTTTGAGGATTTTTTAGAGGTGAAAAACAAAAATAATAAATATATGATAAATAAATTCATATATAGATGTTTAGTAAACCACATGTTGAGGTCAATTAAAGAATTCAATAGTAAATTGTAAATAGTTGGACCAATAAGATATCACGGTTGCAAGTTTACCCAAAATGTAAGCCTGGTCATATAGAATCCCAAAACCTAAAAAATTATATATGGAAAAAAATATATATGAATAATTAATTTATATTTTGATTCATAAAAAAATACATTAAATGTATTCTAAAAATTAATTCTATAATTAATAAATTTCCCAACACTATATTTTATAATTATTATTTATAGAGTGATTAAAATATTTTTTAATGAAAAAATGAATTAAAACCCCAAAAAATAATAATTAAATATCATTATACATAAAAAAAATTAGGTTCACATGTGGTCCCATAAAATATCAAAAAAAACATAATTAAAATAAAAAATAAAAATAAAGAAATGGAAGGAAATAAAAAGGTTCCATATTTTATTATGAGGTACATATCCTTTACATTTAGATTTAGCCATATTTTTATCCTTATGGGAGTTTCTAGGAGCATTTAGGGATTATCCGGAGCTATATCTCATGTTATTGGGGAAGCATTTGGAGGCATGTGGTTATTAGTAGCCACGTTGATCAACTATGTGGCCTAGTATAAAATGGTTCATGGTTAGTTTACCCATTAGTAGGAGACCACATGATCATGTGAGAAACTACAGAAAACCTTTAAATGGGATATTCAGGGGAAATACATAGTTTTCCAAAATATTATCCTTGCTTAAATGCTTAGTTCCACTTAAGTAGTAACCTTAAATGGCTAGTACACAGTTTTGAAAAACTAGGCGGCCAAACCATGCACCCCATTAAATTATTTGTAAAATGTCATGTTTTCCACTATGTACTATTAAACTCAAACCCCCTTCTTATTTCTTCATTCCATGGAAAGCCACACACTTAGAGAGATCCATTTCCTCTCCTCCTAGGCTTTGAGCATCCACCTCTATAGAGATTTAGGATCTCTCACCATTTATCACATTAGAAGTCTAATGGTAAGTGATTAAATCCTCATAATTACATTCTTAGATTATCTATCCCTCATAAATTCTATTTTCAGGAAATCTAATATGCCCTATTTTTATGTCATTTTTCTATCATGCTAATTTATCCCATTCTAGCCTGAGTAAAATTCAAAAAATAGATAAGGAGTCTTATATCGCCATATGGTTGGTGGTTTACTAATGTTTTCATAAATTCATGTTTTTTATATCATTCATCATTGTTCTAAATGTTGTAATTTATGATTTTTCCCATAAAAACGTTAATATATTTATTTAAATTGTTAAACATGTTATGGGAACTCCCATAGAAGAATGTTTATTGTCAAAGATCTCCAACAACGACAAGTGCCACCCCCTTTGGGTGTTCTTATTAAATTAAATTGAATAATTATATGTATATGTGGAAAAATAAGCTTCTATGTGGTGTTGGTTTCCTCCCTAATTGATTGGATCAATGTAATTAAATGGAAAGTTAGTGGTATGACCACATCACATGGCTCTTACATGATTAATGGATTATAAACTGATTAAGTGGAATGTTAAATGATTGTTAACCATTTCCTTGGATTAATTTAAAGAATCACATTCATGATGGATATTATTATTATTATTATTATTATTATTATTATTATTATTATCACCCATGTATAATGGACATTGATACACATTTAATGCTACTGTAAGACCTAAGACTTCAAACTCCCTTAACATGTGATGTCGTGCATGACATCTCATATCATTTATTAAACTGTGGAAATGATGTTCCATGTTATCCAAGAGGTTATTGGAAATAAAATTTTACTTAGATCAATGGATTGATATATATAATGATCATCTCTATCCAAGATCAAATGCTTGGGATAGTACCCTATTTACATCATGAGCCTTTTATTACAATACATGGATCGCTAAGTTACACCTTAGCTCCCATCTAGTATTAGTATCTCTATATATGGCTATATATATTACTATATATATAGTTTATATATATACATACGCATATATATACATATATATACATATATGTATATAGTGAGACATGTTTAGACGTATCCAATGCTATGTTGAAGCGGTTAGTGTCAAACTGGTGTCCTTTAGGATCCAGAGCCAGCCTTTTTATAGTTTTCATTTCTTCTTTACATTATTATATTTTAACACCACAATTTTATATGAAATGTATGGATAATACAAGACTCTATTGGTGGTCACTTACAAAGTATATCTCATACCCTATTTGGGCCACTGAATGGTACATGAACAAACTTCTTATTTCTAGGTAGGGAAAAAGGAAAAGATCCAATTATGGATGATCGTTTATTTCTCTAGGATAGAGTGTGAGAGATGATGAAAAATATTATTCTCATGATTCTATTGGAGTTTTCTTTTTCATGTTTTTTATCTTTTTGTATATATTATTTTATATGCTTGTTTATCTGTATCCCATGTATTTTCTATTTTTCATAGCATCATGCCAAGATCATCATTTTGTATATAACACTATTAATCTTCTTTATCTAAATGGTTTAATTATTCTACCTCATTATTTTATAATTAAACTACTTCCCCTAATTAATTTATCATTAACTACTATGGTATACTCTTATCATACAACATAGTGTCCCCATGGACCCACCCTAGACTATCAATGTTATTCAGTAGCCTCTAGCATACAGGAAGGTTCTCCTGAGGCAATGTGGTCAACTGTGTTCGATTACATAGGAGTGAAATGGATCAAGTATTCTATAATGTGGATTTATTAAAACTTATTTCACCATTTGTGTTACATTTTGGGAATTGTTATACAACATATTAGGATGTTTTTGAATATTGTAATGAGACTGCTTTTAGGAGTAGGTAACCCATGTATAAGGAACATCCAAAGTTCCTAGGATGGGACATACACTTATACATTTTTTTATAGTTATATTGATTTTACGATTGGTTGATAAGGATGTTTTATGATATAACATTTATATATTAATTATTTACCCATGTCCTGGTAAGGGACGTAAGTATTGTACATCCATCATAATAGCCACATAGGGATTCAAATATGATGAATTATTTTATGGCATATAGGTGTATATCATTGCTTGAAATGCCTATATTTCATGTGGTTATTGTAAGTTCCTTGATACATATATTCAAATTTCACTGAAATTTCATGTTGGGAGATAAATAATTGTTTATCTAAAGTCTTTTCATCAAAAAAATGGGTTTCCCATATATCCTGATGGTTTCACACAAACTAACCAATTATTGAATATTTTAGCAATGAACCACTATTCACATGAGTTGAAAATTTAGTGGTTGAAATTAAACTAAATCCAATTAAAGTTTATAGAGAGTATGGGACTCTATCAAATAGGAATGGTGATTCATATAATAAAACTATTATAAATTATGGTGGTAGTTACATGAGGAAATAAATTTAAACTTATAAAGTATGGGACTTTATAACTTGGGAATGGAAGACACATATAAATCTATTAGGATATATATATATATATATATATATATATGAAAAGGTTGAATTTTAAGCTTTTAAATGATGGTTATCATTAAATTGGGATTCCAATTGCAACATATAAGGTTTTTTCAACTGTAGCTTGAAATTGACACTTCATATATTAGGAACCCAAAAACTATTAATATTGGATTTTCCCAATATGATGTTGTCAGTCGAATTCAATTACAAAGTAGCCAAACATAGTTTCCATATGATCCTAATCCCTAAAATCCAATTTACCAAAATATTTCCCTTAACCTCAAAACATCCAAAAAAATCATCCTTCAAATCATTAATTTAGACCTTCACCGGACCTGTAATTAGTATTTCATTGACATAGATAAGTAGAATGAAAGAAACTCCCATCACAAAACACCATCTGGTAATAAAAATGACCATAATTTCTCTAGATAAACATCCAATCTTCCATAAAGTATTATAACTTACAATTCTAATTTCTTAATGGTTAATTCAAAACATAAAATCTATTTTTGATTTAGCATACAACTCTTTGGTTCTGATTAACTTTGAAACCAACCAGCTACACCAAATAAATTTATTCATATAAGTCCCCATTAAGGAATGTTGTGTTCACATCCAATTATTCCATATTAAGTTCTTATGATGCATCCATTATCAACACCATCCAAATAATTATATCCTTAACTATTAGTGAAATGATCTTTGAGAAATCTACAAATTCCATTTTTTGAAATCCTTTCCGAACTAGCCATTCCTTATACCTCAATATATCATCTACCACTTCCTTTAGTGGAAAACCCTATTTCTTTTGTAATACTTTCTTCCTAGTGGTCATTTTTAATTAACTCCCATGTTTCAAACACATGGAGGGAATCAAGTTCATCTCTCATGGAAAAATCCAACATTTATAAGTTTTTCAAACTCCTCACCTTTTCTGAGATCATAGTCTCTCCATAATTCATTATAATTTTTTATTCTAAACTATCAACATACATTTTCATTATATAACTCTCACAAGTAGATCATTGTAGTTATCCTTGAAGATCATTTCCTTTCGTTACAATAACTTTTGAAGTTATAACTTCTAGTGATCAGTCTTCTATAGTCCTTGAACTCTCTAGTATATCTATCCTAGGAGACACCATCAGAACTTGACCTTATTCTTTTAGTAACACGTATGGATGGTATGGTGCTTCAAGTACTGGTAGTCCCACTATATTTTCCAAATAATCCCTAAATTCTAGATATCCATCTAGAAAATCTATTTCATTTGATAATAATTTGATTTCAGAAAAAATTTCTCCTAGTTTTTTGACCTTAAATTGTATAACTTCATTGAAGATTAAATTTTGAATTTAGATGAATTTTTTATTTCGATTTTCCTCTATATAAAATCTAATATCATTAATTTTATAGCCAACAAAGTATCATACTTTAGACATGGAATCCATTTTTTCTTATTCCTTAGCATCAATGTGGGAATAGGTGAGTGATATGTGTGTACTAAGGTGATAGAAACAATTATTCCTTCTAGAATAATAGATATTTAGATGATTCTATCCAATTGGTGATGATGGAATCCAACTGATTAAATCTAATACTTAATTTACATCTTCCATCCAAAATACCTTGGGGAACCCCATGTGACGATTAATCACATCCTTCTCTAATAAATTCATGTTTATCCTTTATATAACTTCATATTATAGTGGAGTACCAAGAATGGTATTCTCAAATTAAATCCCCTTCTTCAAAAAAAAATTTATGGAACTCCCTCCTTCTATAATCACCAGAATTTTCCAATTCTATACACTTAAACTTATATCCAGACTCCTTCTTTATAATTTCCCACCACCCAATTAAACTACTGAACACCTCATTCTATTTCCTTATAAAATACACTCACACTTTTTATATGTAAACATAAATGAAAGTAAAATAGAATATTGATCATCTATGAGAGTGCATTATATTTAGCCCCTAAACATATATACAAATAAACTCCAACTTCTGATGCTTTAATGTTTTCCCTTAAATATGGATATACACCTGTCTTAGCTTTCAGAAGTCACAATACTCACATATTTCATACTTAATTATTTCATCCTTTAGAAACCCTATAGAAAATAGGATCTTCTTATATTTCTCAATTATGTGTCTTGGATAGTCATTCCATGCCTTTATGGAAGATAAATATCAAAAATACCTTACTCCTAATAAACCACTAAGATAGATGGTCCCATTATTCACTCATTTTTGGATAACCATGGAGCAACATGAAATTCTATCCACACAATCTATGAAATAAATATAGAAAATTACAACATAATGTTATCCAATTGAAATTAAGTTCTTCAATAACCCCAAGATGTGACACATATTCTTCAACTACATCTTCTTTTTATTCTTTATTTGGACCAAAACATTTCTACTCCACACTAACTTGAGATAATTTTCATATTTAAGATACACATTTTTATACCTTTTAAATTTCAAATTCCTTATACTTACTCTCTCAAATATTGAGTAGAATGAAGCACTAAATTCTATCACCCAAGATCCTAATAAATAAGAAACACATAAGAGAAAGACACTTGTATCTTCTAATACCAAATTCATAGACCCACTACCTGAATCATCCCTTCAAGATTTTCCACCTATTCCCCTTTAATATTTATATAGGTGTCCTTTTTCTCCATCAATCCAGTATAGGGGAGCATTGTATGCCAAACTACTCTGAGTCTGACTCCTCCTTCCCTTCCCTTTCTGGTGACTTCTCTGTCTAGTGATATGTCCTCCTCCTTTAGTATTGTATGTGTTCCTAAAAGATTATTGGATATCCCTATAAAAACTACACTTATTCAAGATGAGGACTATAGTTCCCAGAAACATTAATCATACCTTTCTATTGTATTTTCTCACAATAGTCACTATCGTGTCCTAGGATTCTAGGAGGGAAGTGATTAACAACATCACCCAAATCAGATCTCTAAATGATACCTTCACTGACTCTATATGAATTTTGATTAAATTCAAGTTGTTTTTATGATCATTAGATAAATTTCCTTCTAAAATTCTCATGTTAAATTTTCTCTTTAGAAATGACACATTTTCCACCATTATGGGATTCTCATACATATTGGTGAGGTTCTTAATGAGTTATAACATGGTTTTCACTTCCCAAATATTATATTTCACATTCCAAGAAAGTTAAATTCACATAAACCTGTGTGATTTCTTATTTACCGTATCCCATTCTTATATTTTCATTTATTTCAACCTAAAACCAATCAATATAGTATCAATGTCCTTCTATAAAAGTGTTGGAGTTAGTGCCCTAGATCCAACTAATTATTACTTTAGATTGCGAGTATATTCATGGTCTTTAATATTAACAAATATTTTATCACATGATGGGTGTTATTATATATAAAATAAATTTGGTAATTACTTTAGAGTATATATCTCATTCAAATGTTATACAAGTTCCCAACTATGATTTGAACCTTGAAGAGCTATGACAATATTATTAAATATATATTATATGGTTGAATGAAATATATTTGAAGGGACAAAGGATATAGGATAAAAATTATATTGGTATCATAATACATTTATACTTATTCTCATAAAGTTTTCACTTAGTAATCTTTAATATAGAAGTTTGTGAGAATAGACCCTCAAACAAAAAATTCAAAATTTATATTTTTCATTGGGTATTCCCATCTTTGGATATGTGTATTGGTCCTTGGAATCAATATTATTATGAGTGTATATCAAGATTATTGTACTTTGATATATTTAGGAAAACCATAATGTCTTATTCATATGGTGATGTATAATACATTGTGTGAATCACAAATGATATGTCATTAATGAATATATTGAGAAAGGATATATCAATTCTGGGTTAATAGAAGTTGATATTGATGTCCCTTTGATTGGAATGGAGCTATATAATTCAGTACAAGGCCATAGTAGTTTTATCTAAGAGTCCATTTTATGAATATCAAAGCATTATATCTCAAGTATATAGTTTTATGACATAAGTATGAAACCTGGTTGTTGAGGTATCAAGACAAAGGTATAAGGGTACACATTGAGCATTCTTGGGAGGTTATTCTCATTTAAAAATTAATTTATTTATCTATGTGTGTCTTCATATATTTATAGATTTTGATCTTAGACTTTTGGATAGTTATCCTAATTCCATTGAAAAAGAGGCTTATAAGGTCACACACTAAGTATATCCATAACCTCAGTTAAATTCTATTTGAATTTAATATTAGAATAAATATTATTCTCAAGTTTTAAGGAATAATAATTATTCAGGTTATGTTGACCGCATAAATATTTATTGGATTAATAATATTTTATAATTTATTTATTTCAATAAATAATTATTATTCAAGTTTCATTGAATTTAAAGGATTCAAGGGTCATGTTAAAGGTCTGGTTTAAGTTACATTTATATTACTTGTGATTTCGGCTCAAGTTAAGGAATTATTATTATTATTATTATTATTATTATTATTATTATTATTATTATTATTATTATTATTATTTGATATGGGTTTAACTTAGATTTAAAATATTTGTTTATGGCCTTTGTGAAGTAATTTATTCTTTAACAAAAGTTTATAAACTAGATTATATCATTTATACAAGTATAAGAGAACATGATTTGTTGTGCACAACATTTATCTCTATAAAATTTTCTTATTTTTAGTGAGAACTTTCTCAAGAACACACTCAATAATGGAAATAATAAATCCTCTTCTTACTTCTCAAGACCTCAAGAGAACTAACTTACATTCTAGAATAAATTCTAGTAACGGTCAATGGAAATGAGAAAATGCATTCGGTATTCAGTTCTAGCACACAAAGATCTATCCATGAAATCTTGAGTTTTGTAAAGCACATGTGGATACCACTAGAGGTACTATACAATTGAATACTTCATCAATATGATGGTACGGAGAGAGTTCTCAGCTGATTAAAAAACAAAGAAATAATTCTGATCATAGGTAATTCTAATTATATAAAATAATTATAAATTATATTCAAAAGATATTGTCTCTACAATTTGGGGGTTTCTATTCAACGAGTTCTAAGGAAAAATATAATAAAAATGATGAAAACAATTTTCGGGCATGGGTTCACCTTTGAACTATCAAGTCGTATTAGAGTGCTCACATGTTAATTTATAATTATTTTTTAATCATTGGTTTATTTATAAATTTGATTATAATTTTTCATTTCTAGTTATTTATTATTTTATCTAAAAGTTGAGATATTACAATCATTCGATTTAATTTGACCAGAAATAGGACATGAAAAGAGGAATAATGCTCAAAAATCATGTATCGTGTCTAGGATTCTATATAGATAACATGAATACATGGAGTGTGATGGAAATTTATAGATTGTGAACCCATGTTCACTGCAATAGAATGAGTTATGAGTATCGTGGCACATTATGTGGGAGAAATCTATGGGGTTTCATTAAATTCCACATATTGACCACACCAGATGGAAAGCATCTTGATAGGGTTACATGATGTGAATCCAATAAACATACCATGTAACTCTACAATTTTAGGCTCCATATGGATCAAAAAAGTTGTGTGGTAAAACTATAAAGCATGTAATTAATACATGCTTCATTTTGATTGTTAATCGAGCAACATAGGCTAATTTTGAATGCACTAAGTGTATTTGGGGTAAATATCATGTAACACATATATATCCACAAGAAAAATCACTGATTTCCTAGGTTTAAAGTGTGGATTTATAGTTAATGGAGTACATGGCGTGTAGGGAAAAATACATGTCATGTGTCTTTTACCTATTTACAAGGTCTACAAGTCAACACAAGTCATACCATGAGAATTTATTATGCAAAATAAATATTAATTTTAGTATTAAAATTAAACTAAACAACATCAAGATGGTGTATACGCCAAGTGGTATGATTTTCCCATTAACTATGCATTGAGTGATTTTCATTGATTCTTATGGAATTAAAGGATTAAATTGATTATTTTCTTGGTTATTCTGCTAATACACAACATGTATTGTCATTTTACATTTCTTCTACTTTAGGGACATTTTCAGTTGTACACACCATGTATATTAAACTCATTTTTTATATCCATGAAATATGCACAGACTATGCATCTTGACCCATGGGAGTACAATCCATGTAACATTGTGACACACAGTGTAAACTACATGTTATATAAGTACACATTATATAATAAGGACCACATAGCGATGAAGAGTATATGTCATGGTGCCTCTAGTACATGTTGTGTTAAATTCCGGACATAATTTAATACAAGCATGAATCATGCATGTTGTTTCCCTTTTTAGTATATTCAATATATGAATTGATTTAAAATCAAATTATTTTATTTAAAATTACTATGGGTGGGTTTCTATGAGACTTTTTGGATAGATAATTAAGATAAATAAATAAATTAATTAATGAGAAAATTTATTTATTAATTTGATAAATTTTATATTAATAAAGAATGAATTGAAATGAATACTATTCAGTTTTAAATGTGTGTTTTTTACATGTACGAACAATCCTGAGCTTGACTAGCCCATGTATGTGTAGAGTTTATTTTAATTTAATTATAATTTCATGGTTTTATGATAATTATTAGTAAATTAAAATTAAAATCTATGAATCAATACATACTCCTTATGATGTATAGTTTTTTGAGTATGTGGTTTCTTTTATGTAACATCATACCATGGTTCCTCTCACCAAAATGTGAGTGAACATGTGTAAATGAAGGAGCTCCCTGGTGAGTGGCGATGGTTAACAGTGTAACTAAGGTAAATACAACCAAGGATATACCTAGGTGAATAATTGGAAGACTATAACCTGAGATAATATTGGATTGAGGAGGTATTCCCCTAGGGTGATCGATTAGTTTATCATCTACTCAATAAACTAACTAAAAGTAAACCTCATGATCAGTGCACATATTTATATTTATGTACAATGCATGGTTAATTATATTTTTATGATATGTATATTTATTTATGATTACAAAGAGTAAATGAATTAAAAATCATGCAAGATGGAAAAAAATTAATGGATTATGTGTAAATTATTTTATCAAGATATTGTTAATTAATTATGAAAAATATATATAATATTAACAAGATTTTAAAATGATAAAAATAAATCATATTTACATGTAAGATAGAAATCCATCATTAAGATTGTATAACAGTAATGTCTTATATTACTTGGGCTAAAATGAAACCATAGTTCAAAGTACTTATCTGGCCCAAGTTAGGTAGCTTCCAATTATCTAGGAATTTTAATTAATACTCTGGTTTGACTTAATCAAGTTAGCATCATGGGTTTATTTCCTAAAAAATACTTTGTGTATATTGTTGGTAAGTGTTAAATAATTATGCATTATTAATTTCTAGATCGAGGAGTCCACTCAATGGATCAAGGACTGTGTGTTGACATATTTGGAAAAACCACCTTCAAAAATAATTTTTAAGAATATTTCAAACCCATGTTTCGATTATGAGAAGAAAAATATGGGTCCTTTATATTATAATATCCACATAAAATATATCTTAAATCCCATTGGGAGGGTTATTGGGATTTAATAAAATAGTGAGATCCAAATAAAATAAAAAATATTTTATTACATTTAGTAATAAAGATAAATAATTAAAACTTACTTTTATTTCATTTATTTTTTATAGAAAATGGAATATAATATGACCTGTATATTCCCACTTGATTGATTTTGGAGAAAGTTAATATCATCACTAGAAAAAAAACTTATAGGATTGATACAGGAACTTGTGAATTATACTCTTCCAAGATCAGAACATCTTTATGTTAAAGTACCATATTCCAGTGAAGGATCCTTCAAAGGGTGATGGTGAGAATGAAGACATTGTATTTTGTGTTATGAAATTGATCAAACGCCGATTGAAACCGTGAAGTATTTCGAAACCGGAAATGTAAGATCGATCGTAGGCGAAGCGCATCGTTGAGAAAGCAGATGTTGTATTTGCGTATGACGATGATGACGATAAATGGAAATACAAATAGAAGATAAATACAAGAATTAGAGAACACAAAATGTAGAGCCAACAATCCATCATCCTTTCATTAATCATATCCATGTATTTATAGTGTACAAAGTATACCAAAGTTGGCATATTAAAGGTTGGGCACATGAAGGGTCTCATTGGGAATGGGAGTTAACATAATTATGAAATTCATATTTAATGTTTCATAACACTTCCCCTTGAATGTCATAATTTCATGGAATCTTATATAATCTTCACTTAAAAAACCCTGTGGGAAAAATAAGTGAAGCCAAAGTATTTAATATCCATGTCATGCCGCCTCATTAAAAACCTTACCAGGAAAACCCAGTGGGAAAAACCTGATGAGGGGAAAAAGAGTGCAGCAATCCCAACTCCCCCTGATAATATCATTTAATTATGTCTTCAGGACATCAATTAATATTATTATTAAATTACGTCTTCAGGACATGGGAGGAAGACCAAAAATAATGAACGGTCTCATTGAAGATTATAACTCTTGGGGAAGGCCAACAATTGCCATTAATAATAGATATCCATAATAATTTATAACATTCCTTTGGATATCTTTTATGATGTATGATTGCCTCATTAAAAACCTCATCAAGGAAAAACCCTTCAGGGGAAAACACTTGATTAGGAAAAAGAGTACAATAACATCAAGTCCCCTGAGTGTTTCCTCATTAAAAACCTTATCAAGAAAACCCATTGGGAAAAACTTGACTAAGGGAAAAAGAGTACAAAAATTACATCTCCCATTCATAATGATCATAATTTATCTCATAGAATTTATATGATCAATTCATAACCAAAAAATTCAGTTTCGAATTTTAGAATAATAGTAATCTATACCCTTTTGATTTCAATGAATAGGGAAGAACATTACCTTGCATAATAATATGATTCATTGCCGTTTTCAAGGTACATACGCACATGTACATGTATATCCTTCACGGATTAATAAAATGTGCATTTATATTTAATCCTTCTAGTATAATTATGTTCTTTATCAACCCCTTATGTATGAAATCTATCACATTAACTATACATTAAGGGTAAAACCATTCCAAAAATTTAATATTTCATCTTCAAGATGATTAATTCAAGATACAAGTACATTCCATGTAATTTCATGATCAAATAATTCATTGATTTCGGAAAACTCTTCAAGAGTGTAGATGTTTTTCAAAACACCTTAATAATACAATGATTCATACAAAACATGGGATGATAAATTCAACTCTTATTCTTCCTTAACATAATATGGATAAATCTTATTCAATTCACCGCATAATTTATCAAATTGGGTGAAACTTCCATAATTTTGAATATGATTCAGGCATTTCAAATCCTTCTGGGAATCATATAAATATCCAAATAAGGAAGAATATAAGATCATTGATATTCAATAGTCTTTATAGTTTGGATAATCAATCCAGAACATTACAAGTTGAACATTTCATAAGTTCCTTTAATAATTTTGGCCAATTATTATGATGTCGACATCTATAAAAATCCATAGTCATCAATGAGTTTTATAAGCATTCATAAAAAACATATCATCAACAACATTTGATTGAGATCTCATAATTTTTCTGGTACCAGTGTCACTTCAGGGACAATATCTAAAAAGATATAATGTTGTCGATATATTCATTTTCCTCTTCAAGGGAAAATATATTTATTGCTTTCTACTCATGATGACCAATGATTTTATATAATCAGTTCATCCACACTTCAGGTGTGTATAATCAGACTATTGATTTTCAACACTTTACATTCATGTAAGTGTTGTGAGCATCTTGTCCATGGTTCTGCAGGACCATATATGATACTCAATATTTCATTTGATCAACATGCATATCATGCAATGTATACTCACCAGTAGCAAATAACACATGTGATCACTTAGTCGTTGCATCTTTCATATAGATGGATCACATGGTAGGTGGGTGCGCCCATATATACTTCTTCATAAGTATATGGGAAATTTATTTCCATGATAGCTGCTAATGATGTAAATAATTTACCTCAAAAATGGGTACCTCATGGTAAATTATCATACAGGGGGAATTCATAATGACTTAATGATAATAAATTCATTGATAATTTTGTAGACATGCATCCATTAAATAAATTCATCATTCTCCCCCTGATGGATGTCTACTATGTTATCAATAAATTGATGCTTGTGTATACATGAATCAATATCTTTCTTTATAATTGATCCCAGGTGTCTTAAATAATCATGTCATATATTTGAAGTGCCAGGATCTGTAAACTTCTGGTTTACCATTATTGATTCGATTGTACATAACAAATTCTTTATAATAACTTTTATAAATTCTTGTTACATATTGAGGTACCTCTTTTGTCTCCATATGATATTCATTTTCAAGAATACCATTCATATATCTCATTGAGACTTAACAAAGCATTAAGAATGTGTACTACCAGGTAGAAATATATTCACTCTTCTGGAGTCATTTATTAATTTTCACTACCAGTAAATGTACTTATATGAGCATATACTAACACATATATGAGTTCTTTTAAAGAATTTAATCAAAATAATATTTTGCTTCAAGATCGACACATATAAGATCTTCAGGATCTTTCATTGTGAAAACTCATATTTGTCGTTATAATTTCCACTTATGGTGGTTGATGAATTCATAATATAATCATAACGGGTTAGGCCCATCACCAAGAGGATTATTGCATAATTTAGAACTTCTGTCCAAAATATTTTGGAACTTCATGTCCGAATATTATTTTACAATACATCTACCTGGGATAGGAGCCCCCACATCTTTTAAAGCTGGTGAATGTTGTAGTGATAACTAATGTGGAAGAATCTTCTGGATTCATAACACATACCTTATCACCATCCAAAATTATAATTCATAAACAACATTCACTTTATCAAATGAAAGATAAATCATTTGATCAAACCTCATCAACTCTCAAATATTCATGATATTATAAATCATAAAAAAAATCATGAATTATTTCATTCGCTTCAAGGAATGAGATATAGTAATTAATATTACATTCACATCGGGGAATGAATTCATTCATCAGATTTCATGATCCATGAATGATAATTTATTATTTATCAATAATGATCATCTTGCATAAAATATAAATTTTATTGATTATGATGATCATTGTTTTAACCACTTCATGTGGTAAAATCATTTTCATAATATATATCGGATTATCAAAACTATGTAATTCAATCATTTCAT
Source organism: Viscum album (assembly GCA_963277665.1). Classification (NCBI taxonomy): domain Eukaryota; kingdom Viridiplantae; phylum Streptophyta; class Magnoliopsida; order Santalales; family Viscaceae; genus Viscum; species Viscum album. The sequence goes on from OY728145.1 coordinate 585,506,137, forward strand.
TTATGAATTATATGAACCACAACATCCACTTCAGGGGATAGATGAATTACATTAGATGATATTGATAAACCATAAGAATATGATGAATAATAATGTTTCTCTTGATATTGTTGTTGCGGGAACAATAAATGATAAATGAAGATACTCTTCAATATAATGTCAAAGGATATTATTTTCATATCATCCTTTAGGGATGCAATATTTTATAAATATCAATAAAATTCATTGTGCTGTGTAAATATTTACTATCATCAAACCACATCTGGTGGTTATATTTTTATTATTTTTTATAAACAAATACAACACAATGATCATTCGAAAAACATCATATTAACCTCAAAATTGATTTACAATAAAACCAGTTATATTTGCATTCACTTCGGGGAATGAAATAAATCATTTTCAATAAATATTCTCATTCACTCCAGGGATAGAATAAAATTATTTGTTCGAGTTTTATAGTGTCTTCAAGACAATTGCATGAATATTCAATTCACCAATTTCATTAATTTCATCCACTTCAGGGGATTAATATATATAAAATATATTTACACTTGTTTATCAAGAATATTTAATTTCTATAAAACATTTTATAAGAAATAAAATAAAGAGAAGAAATAAAACAAATATTTACAAATATTCAAAGTAAATATCATCTCCATCATGAACATTTATATAGCATAATCAAACTTGACACCTTTAGGGTGAACAAGAAATAAGAGATATGAAATTTCATGGTTCATGGAATGATTAGTGAATTTCAGATCGACATACGACAGGTACGCGATGATCATCAAACTTTGGCTCAACGTACGACGGGTACGTGATGTTCATCAAACTTCATCTCGACGTACGACGGGTATGAGATGTTCATTGAGCTTCATCTCGACGTACTAGAGGTACGCGATGTTCATCGAACTTCCTCTCGACGTACAACAGGTATGCGATGTCCATCGTTCAACGGCTCGACGTACAACAGGTAAGTGATGTTCATCGTTCAACGGTTCGACGTACATCGGGTACACAATGTTCATCATTCAACACCTCGATGTACAACGAGTACGCGATGTTCATCCTTCAACGGATCGACGTACGACGGGTACGCGATGTTCATCATTCAACGGCTCGACGTACGACGGGTACGTGATGTTCATCATTCAATGGCTCGACGTACAATGGGTACGTGATGTTCATCGTTCAACGGATCGACGTACAATGGGTACGTGATATTCATCGTTCAACGGTTCGACATACGATGGGTACGCGATGTTCATCATTCAACCACTTATGGTGGTGTAGTTTTTTTTCATTTGATGAATGATGTTTGTCTCGACATCGACCACATCGGTTATTAATCAAATACATTCTCTCTAGGGAACGAAGTGAAATTTTTCAACCGTGAGTCATTACAGCTCTTCAGGAGCTCATTATTTTTCCCACAACAAAAGATTAAGGAAATAATATATTATTTTCAGATTGATCAAGAGGGGAAAAATAGATGTAACAATATCTTAAATATAAAATAAGACTTGCCCTTTTGATGTATCACTTCGAATGAGTAGAGCCGATGCGCATGCGAAAGAGTATGTCAAAAGAATAATGTTTATAAAAACATGTGACATACCTTTTTCCCTCAAATTTTTTCTTATGCCGATGATGGGGATGAAGGCAGCGACATCACGATGTGCAATGCGAAGAAGACGATCATGCTGATAACGTGTTATGAAATTGATCGAATGCCGATTGAAACTGCGAAGTATTTCGAAACCGAAAATGTAAGATCGATCGTAGGCGAAAGGAATCATTGAGAAAGTGGATGTTGTATTTGCGTATGACGATTAAGATGATAAATGAAAATACAAATACAAGATAAATACATGATGTAGAGAACACAAAATGTAGAGCCAACAATCCATCATACTTTCATTAATCATATCCATGTATTTATAGTGTACAAAGTATACCAAAGTTGGCATATGAAAGGTTGGGCACATGAAGGGTCTCATTGGGAATGGGAGTTAACATAATTATGACATTCATATTTAATGTTTCATAACATTTCGGAAATTTTTAAATTATGCATTAGATATACAGTGTTTCATTTTTTATCATTGTGTAGTCAGATCCAAAATATTCATGGAAACATAGATAAATTTTTGATGTTGTCCCACCTATGTGCTCTTTATTAGTATAAAGTTCGAAAAGATTTGTATGAAATCTTCATAGAACTTTTCATGTAAAATTATGGAGAGAGTGTTCCATTAAAAATTCATATAATCATGTTGATTGGCTATATTGAGTATTTGGATATCCTAGGTTTTAAGCTACTCGATTTGTTTTTCACTAACCTCATGATTGAATCACTACCATATATATTCTCTAGTTTTATTTTTAATTTCAATATGAACAATATTGTTAATTCACTATTTAATCATCATACCCTAATCCACCAAGAAGATAAGTATATGAGGTAAGAAAAACCTATAGCCCTTATGGAGAATAAAAAGAAGGGTAGGTAAAAGGATCCAAAGACTCATTCCATGTATAAGTATTTTATGTACTATCCTATTAATAAGAAGAATATCCAAAATTAGTCTAAGGAAAAATATGGAGAGTGTTTTTTGTGTTGAAATAAAGGCCATTGAAAGAAAAATTGCACCTTAGTAAAAAAGCATGGGGAAGATTCAGTTGTTTTTTACCAAATGTAATTTATCCATATTTTCTATTTGGTTATTAGATATAACTTTTAGTGATAACATTTGAATCCAAATCAAGAATAAATTTTATTTAGAATGGTTTCTAATAGTGACGTTGATCTTTGAGAAGCCAACAGAGCAAGACTAGTTTTACTGGCTATAAAATACTATAACCTTATATTTACATTAAGATTGATTTTAGTTTTAAATAAATGTTATTTTATTACTAGTGTTACCAAAAACATTATATCCATTTAAAATTTATACTTGGATAGTTATATATCGATAATTTTGGGAATGAAAGATTATAATTTTATAAATATATAATTTTTATGATATGTCACATATTAATAATTATATTTACATAGTATAATATGAAAATCAAGTGTTTGAAATTGATAATTAAACAAATTTTCATAACTCATTCAAGCCCAGTTTTGTCATCACCAACTTCGTCATGTAAATGAGATGTGTCTAGTAAATCTATATCAAGATCAATATTTAGATTCATTTAAACTAAAACTACATGGTATGTGTCATGGTTTTCAGTAAGGAAAATCACTAAATCTCAATTTACTGGAAAGGATTAAAGGGATAAAGAGATTCTTGAATTGGTTTATATATATGCATATCAAAATTTTCAAATTTAGTCTAGTGGTGTATGCTCAACTTTATAACTTTTACCAATTACTTGAGTAGAATTGGATACGTTTAATTAATTTGGTATAAGTCTGAATCCTAATAAAATTTAAATGAGTTCAAGATTGATGTAGAGAATCAAATTGGTAAAAATATAAAGGAACTATACTCATAATTAGGTGATGAATATATTAATCAATCATTCATCAGCTATCTAAGGGAGTATGGGATTCAATATTATCTAACTCCTCCTTATACACCATAGTGGAATGTTGTCTGTGAAAGGAGGGACTAAAACTTATTATAAATGGTGATGTTAATGATGATTCAATCTGACATTATATTATCATTTTAGGTATATTAATTATAGACTATAGTGTAAACACTAAATCAAGTTCCATATAAAATTGAAAATGGAATCCCATATGAGATGTGGTGTGGGAATAAATTCAAGTTGTCAAATATTTTTGAGCGGGGTTACAAAATATATTTTAATTTTAGTTCTAGAAATAAAATATTAAATCAAGGCATAAAGTGTATCTTTATAAAATGTCCCAAGGATATAGAGGTTTATAATCTATATGACCCATATAAAAAGGCAATATTTTGGGATATAAAATGTTCATTTGGAGGGATCACATCTCCAAAAGAGATAGTGGGAGAAATATTAACTTAAAATAATTTTATGTTCAATATATAAAAAACTTATTATAGGAAAAAATTCCACAAATCCTTATGTAATAAGTTATTCTAGATACAAAAGTACTAGATAAAAGAAATTATTGTGAATCATTATTAATTGATATGGTTTTATAGTTACCAAGGATGGTGAATAATTATTAGTTGGTAATGATAAACCTATTCCTTAAAATGAGGTAGTAAGTAGTTAAAAAAATTATAAATAGTAGGAATCCATGAATTATGAGATGGATTTCATGTATCATAACTTATTTTGGGTTCTGATAGATCTTCTAGTATATGTAAATCATGTTGAGTGAAAATTGGTATTCAAGTAGAAATTTGACAAGGAAGTTAATGTTAGTTCCATTAAAGAATAGATTATGGATAAAGGGTTTAAGAAACATCAAGGATTATAAAATGATAAAAAAATCAGCTATTTCTATTATAAAATACATCATAGTAATTATTATTATTGAAGGTTACCATGATTGTGATATTTTAAAAAATGGATATCAAAAAATCATTCCTTAATAATAACCTTATGGAAGATTCCTATATGAAACAAATAGAAGGTTTTTTGACCCAATGTGATAAAAATAAGGTATTTAAGTTACAGAGATACATTTATATATTAAAGAAGCATCAAGGTAAAATAATATTCACTTTTATGAAGCTATAATGAAATTTAGTTTCATAAAGAATAAATTTGATCTATGTACATACTAGTGGTTTAGTGGGAGTGTGGTCGTTCTCCTAGTAGTGAATGTCCAAGAATTATTACTAATTGGAAATTAGATAATAGTCTTAAAGTTAGTTAAGACATGGATAAACATGGGTTTCTCCATGGAGGGTTTAGGTTAATTTGCCTACATTCAAGGGATCAAGATCATCCATGATAGATATAAGAGGATTCTTGGACTAAGTCATGGTACAACATTGAAAAGGTACTAAATATATTAATTGTGGAATAGTCCAATATGGTATTGTTACTAATGGCACATAGTATAAATCTCTCTATTATATTTGTCTTCAAACACAAGAGGATAGAGGGGGGTGAGCAAGATTTCTTGCACTTCAATGATAATATTTTTCATATATGTCAAACTACATACCAGGATAGATGTCTCTTATTCCTTGAATATAGTAGGAAGATATTAAGAAGATATATGAGACAACCATTAGATAACACTCAAGAATATACTAAAGTAATTGAGGTGTGATAAGGATATATTTATTGTTTATGGAGGAGTTGTGGAGCTAGTTATTAGAGGATATAAAGATACTAGGTTCCAAACATATCAAAATAATCTAAAATCATTGTAAGGATATGTATTATATATTATGGGAGGAGTTGTGAGCTATAAATTAAAAAATAAAATAGTGGTCAGTAATTCTATAATAGATTCATAGTATATTGCCGATTCAGATATAGCCAAAGAAGAAGTGTGGATTTGGGTTCCATGAAAACCTCCGGATTAAACCTTCATCCGACACTTCTCTGGAACTTCATGTGCAAAATATAACAACCCTGGTCTTTATTACACAGATAAACGTGATTTATTACATAAAATTTCAATTTAGAAAACCCTGAGGATCAATATTTCTAGTGTCCTGGGAAATTAGGAACATTACATGACAACTTATAACATAAAACACAACATCTTTATTGAAAACATTTTTTACATGACCACACACATTCATTTGTAATTAGCATTTCATGGGATAACCTGAGTACATGTATAAGAAAAGTGTGAGCTATAAAGCCCAATAAGGGAGTAAAAAATGAATAACATGAAGAATAAAGTACATTTTAAAAAATAGTCATATTAACAGAGCACAAGATAAACATGAACACAAAATCATGATATAGCATGATTATCATAGCTTCGAAATGTGGCGAAAAAATTTAACATGGCATTAGCATGAGCCAAGGATCATTGCACAAGGAGCATGAGTAAAACCTAATTGCACTTGAATTAGCACGATTAAACCCTTATTTTACTTGACATGTCATGATACTAAAATGTACCCAATTCATTGGAGCGCTATCAGGGCTCACCCGTCCTTATCATTTCATTTCTTACATAAGTGTGCCACATAGATCATACAACATGGATTCATTAAATATAATAATTTATTCCATGAACAAGAGACATGGAATACATAAATTTAAGTCATCAATACACATGTAAATGTTCATAAAGGTGAATAACCTCAATAGAGAAATGGGTATGGTATTCCCTTACATGATGATTTTGTCACATAAATTTTGGTGTAACTCCGGTAGCATAATGACGTCAAATAGAAATAATAAAATGGGTTGATGAGAGAAAAAGGATTATCTCATCATTTATACATGAAATGGGTATTAATTTGGTCATGTAACATAATATTCCAACATATGTAATGAAATTTATATGTATAATATAAAATAATTTATTGATTGTAAATGGGTAGAGAGAAATTCCTTACGGAATTTCATCACAGTAACGGGTGTACATGGGAGGCATTAACAAGAGAGAAAGAGGCATATAATCATTAAAAAATAAGTATGGAAGTATGATTGATGGGATAAATCATTCCCCAAAAATTTTAATTGAAAATAAAATGGTATAGCAATAAAATGAAACTTGGAAAAAATGAGAGAGGAAGAAATCCCATACAGAATTTCAGCATGGTAACGGATGTACATGGGAGGCATTAATGAGAGATAAAGGAGTCTTTCATAAATAAAACTTAAGGAGGGAAGTATATGGAAGGTGATAAATTATACCCTAACATTAGTAATCTAAAATAAAAGGGTATAACCAAAATAAAGAAATTCATAAAAAATTAGAAAGGAAGAAATCATGTACATGGAAGTGTGATCCCAAAGGTTTGGGAGAGGCTTGAGAGAGGCTTATTGGGAGCTTGGTGCATCTTGGGAGTATTATAGAGAGATTAAGGAAGAGTTTGGTCGAGATCCAAAGGTTTTTGAGTGAAGAGGAAGTGTGATCTTGGGTGGGTTTTTATAGGAAAAGAGAGGGAATTCTTTATTATTTAGGTTTTTGACACTGCACATTAAACTAATCAAAAACACAAACCAACCCACGGTTTTTGCCCATGGTTTTTTCCAAAGGGGAGTGGAAAAAATTATTTTATTTGTAAAATGGCCAAACTTTATAAAATATTAGGGTTTCTTATGTGGTGGTGAGTCACACTCTTAAGAAAATGAATTTAAAAAGTGAAACGGTTTTATAAGTCTTGGAGGGTCCATAAAGGCACCATAAATTTAATCAAACAAATATAAAATCACGTTATTTTAAAGATAAAACGTATATTGGTCTAAAAACTCATTTATTGTATTTTATTACATCTCTATTGTGTCATTATGATGTCATAAAACACATTATATATTTAAAAAGTATTTAATTTTTACCCAAAAATTTGATTGTCTTAGAAAGTTATGAAAAATTCACTATTGAATAATTTTGATATCCTGATTCAAAAAATAATATTCATTTTATATAAATAATTTTCTAAATATGTGAATTTTTACTTTTAATATAAAAATTGACATTTATCAAAAATTCATTAGTTTTGATAAAAACAGCTTTCAAACCTAAATAAAAATAACAATTATATTCAAAAAAATTATCTGATAATTTATATTTAATAAAAATTAATTTTATTAATAATATTTTACAAAAATATTATTTCATTAAAAAATCCATGAATTCATCAAAATAAGTTTCTTAATTGAATATTAACTAAAAATATTATTTTTTCTTTAAAAACTATTTACAAATTAACAATAATAAAATGAATTTATATTCTTTTAATCTATAAAAAAATAATGCTCATAATAATAGTGATAGTTTCCTGTTACATAACCCCTTATAAAACCCACATAAGACCTATGGGTAATGTTTTCGATGGTGACAGACTCCTAGGGTCACTTGGATAACATCATTCGGGTGGAAATCTCTATCAACTTCTACTTCTCCCGTAGGTGGTTCCATTCGAGCTTAACATGTTGAAGATGGACTTGGTCTTGGTCAATAGTGAAGCCCAATGATGCCACCTCTTTCTAAGCTTCGATAAATGGGATTCATATGGAGCAATTTTACTGGATGAGGCCATCGCTTCCTTTTTTGAGTAAATTGGATTTGTTAAAGCCCTATATTTATACTAATCAATTGATCATTATTCAATGGTTATATTAGAAAAATTAACAATTATTAATGTTATTTTAAAATCCAAAAACATAAAACCAATGAAACAAATATTTTATATAACCACTTTACATAATAAGACATTTAGTTAGATCAAGAGAAATTTCCATTAATAAAAGTTTGGGTCGTTACACAGAATCAAAACCTCAAGAATGAAATCCACATATGATACGTAAAACATAGAATATGAGTGCACCCAAGTCACCACACCATAACATAAAACCACTATATGAACAGGGGAAACACTACTAGAAATAACAATCCTAAGAAATAATGCAAGTAAAATAACTACACAAAGGATTATATGGTTCAGGATTGTACCATAATCCATGGGGTAATACTAATTTACTTCTATTAAATGTAATATTTTATTATTACAATAAAATCAAAATCATAATCACACAATTATTCTCATAATTTTGATCTCTAGTGATCTTCGAAACCTTTTATAGTGGTTCCTTTTCTATGCTTCCAATCATCACAGCCATCTAATTAGTAAGGTCTTAAGTCCACCTCCTCCATGATACATGGAAGAACCATTCAACCTATCAAATATTACCATCAACTCAATGTTCCTAGTTATTTTACTATTAAACATTACAAAGATATATTGAATATGGTATCTAAAATATCTTCTGGTGAATGGGCTTCTAGTGGACTAACTCTAGTAGAACCTACCTATATCTTTTGATGAACTAAAACTATGCCTCTAATTGCCCATATATATATGATCTTTGGAAATAATGTCACCAAATATTCTATATCTAGTAATCTAATATATATTCCTTCTGATAAAATGAATCACACAACTCAAAAATATATCACTTGAGATTCATTTAATTTTTTTTACTAAACACTCCACCAACACCAATACGGACCTCTTATTTTGAATTTCCAAAAAGAAGATTCATGGTTACCCATAATTCCTTCCTCCTAGTAAATTTGAACATATTGAGGCATATAACCACCTCAGTACTTTCTAATTCATAACCATTTTTAACATATCAGTTGGATTTTACTTCCCTTCAATCTTCTCTAGGTCTAAAAATCCTTCCTCAAATAGAATTCACATGAAGTGGTACTTTAGCTGAATGTTCTTCATCCAAGAGTGAAAAAATAATATTTTTTACCCAGTGACTCATTCTTTATGTGTTACAAAATATCATCCCAACTTCCAATTCATTTTTTGAGACCCTGCATCAACCCCTCCATCTACACCAACTCCCTCCCTGCTTCTATCAAGGAGACATACTCTACTTCTATTGTTAAAAGTGTAACTGCCAGTTGAATTTTTGATATCCAACTGACCAAAATTCCAAAAAAAATTAAATAAATGTCCTATAGTGAGCATAAATGAATCTTAATATTTACTAATGTTATATTCTATTAATAGATATAGTGACTCATCTTTTCCATACACAAAAGTGAAAATTCTTTATAACCTTTCAAGTATCTAAGAATCCACTTCACAACCTCTAAATTCTCCCTTTTGGGGTTTAATATAAACTTCTTGAAAACACTCACTAACTTTTAAATTTCAAAACAACTATAAACTATTTAATATATCAAAATATTGATTTTTGATGCATACAGAATCTTTTCCATGTACTTCACCTCAACTTTTGTTTGATGTGAATTCTTTTTGCTTAGCTTGAAATGCCCAATAAGAGGTGTGGTTATAGGTTCCCCCTCCAACAAAACAAAGTGATAACCTAATAGATGTGGTCCTCCTAGGATATTTATATTGTATCAAAAATTCAATATCATATAATCTTTATCACCAAAAATCCCATTTTTTGACTAGGATCCTTCATTTCGAAGCTTCCTGACAGGTTATCCATTAACTCACTAATCATTCCTTTCATTGAACCTGTTATCAAAATTACATCCACATAATATAAAAGGATTATAAAACTCCCATATTCAAAGTCATTGTAATAATATCATGGATTATCATTTCGTTAGATGAAATTCTGTTTTGAAATGTCCCAACCTGAGAGCCACTAAATGGTGCCTCGAGCTAGTGGGTCACACAGCATCAAGCGCTCCTCCTCGTATGCCAGAGGCTGCCGGTTATCCAAAAGGGTCTAAGGTTATATAGTGGAGATAATATACCCTCATGATCAAAGTAAAATAGTGGTATCACAAGTAATAAATCAATGGAAGAATAATATAAATCACTAAAATAAGATAAATCATCCAAAACATTGTAATAATAAATAATACCAAAACATGAATATAAAATAGGATGATCATGTCATGTATCTATAAAAATAGAAGGAAATCCATGGAAATATAAAACAAGTAAAATAAATTTACAAAATTTGTAAAAGATCAGAAATAAATCTCTCTAGATAGTGTCATGATATTAGCTCAATATTGTGCTTCTCTACTCATAAGACATTGAACAAACCAGGCGTCAAATTGTGGACACTTTCCCCAGTCCCTACCTGCATCTAGGAATCTTATCCGGGTACCCAATGGCGACTTGAATAGGGTGTGAGATAACACTCAGTTAGCCTCCACCAGTGGTGTCTATAAAAATACTGTCTGTTTAATATATACCAAATCAGTGTGCATTATATAATAGGTGTAATAATAAATAATGTAAATGTTTCAAATTTAAAAAAGTTATCATGTCCAGCCAAACATAGGATCCCAATGAACAATAGTCAATCTTTCATAAACAAATGTAACATTAAAATATAAATAAACAAATGTTATACTATCTAGTCGAACAACTATAATTAGATACCCATGCTAGGGCTATCCGTAAGCATAGTGACGTATCCAAAATGTCCATGTCCTGTAATCAACCATATAAAATCCACTACAGTCACATTTTTAATCCAGTTTCAGACCTTCAGACCATAAAGGTTCATAACCAAGGTATATAAGAACAACGAATCCTCATTGAGACCCATGAAAATCATGTTGGAAACTCGATTAATACTTGGGTGGAGTCCAAGGATCATGGTAACATAGCATGTCTAATGCAATTCCAAGAAATAAAAATCCAAGGGGTAGCAAGGCCTGCGGCATCCAACGGAATCGATATCCTAGGAGTAGAAATATTTATGAAATATAGTACTATAATTAATACAGATACATGTAGTTTAAATGTACATGGAATCTAATGGAATTATGATTCATGGACCTTGTCCAAGGAATACACTACAATTATCAATTCATCAGTCTATTCATTAATCATTTCATAACCAATCACAATCCATGAGTTCATCCAACCCATTTTCATATTATCCATTTAAACAGGTAACCAATTTAGAAATCATGTAATCACATTAAAAGGAGTCATAAACACTTCCTAATCATTCATTCAATTCTAATTCAATTTATTTAGGATCCCAAAACAAGTAGTGATCTCACACTCACCCAGTGGGGTGGTATAAAATAATGAAGGTACAAAGACATGCACCATGGGTGGCCTGGGTTAGGGATAAAAACACTAATGATCATAAAGTTACTAGTTGTAAAACCTTGATAGGTCCCAAACAAGTATATAAGACATTAAATTAATTTTAAGGGTAACACTATAAAATCTAGTATGCAGAACAACAGAAACACTGCATATAAAAAACTAAACCTTGAGGAAAAGGTATTAACTGACTACCATATACCTGTTCTATAACATTCATCTAGTTTCAACATATGATTCAGTCCAGATAGAGAGAAAAATGAATAAAAATGAAAACCCTAGAATTATGGAATATTATCTTAAACCAAAATAACTTTATTGATATGAATATAGACAAAAAATGGCACAAAATGAATAGTTAACTCACTATATTTGATCCAAAGAGATTGGTAGTAGAAGAATCAGAGTTTGGATCACAAAACGATACCAGACCTAGCTTTGGATTCAAGAGGGCTTCACGGGAGACCCACTTGATTGAGATAGGTGAGGTATTGTATCAAAAAGAGGACATACCTATTATTTTAAAAATTAAAATTAGGAATTTAAACAATTTAAAAATGATTTACATGTTGTTTAAATATTGAGGCCTTTCCCCTAGGATAAACCCTTTACACATTGTAAATTGTCCTGCCTATTCCACTACACATCGTGTATTGAATACACATAATATAAATAAAATACACATTATATATCCAACCTATATCCCTCTTGTCTCTTCCTTTCCAAAAACAACCTAACCGTCCCATGGGGAAATCTTTTGGGTTTAATCCATAAATATAACTTAAACAAGAGTTTAAACTAGAAATAAATGGATTCGTACCTCATAGAGAAACCTGTGATCTTATAATCTTACCCATTTAAAGCAATTCAACCCCAAATGTTGCTTCCAAGGGCAGTTAAGAAATACCTGAGAAAAAAACCAATCACTGGGCATGTACATCAGCTTCTTGTTCCTGAGTCTCATCCTTTAAATGGTTATTCTACCATTTCACCCATACTATATGAACTGATTGGTCTCAAAGATCCTTTGTGATCCTGTCAACAATACAAACAGGATGATCCTAAAAAAATACATTTACTTGTAATTCAACCTCATCCATGTAAAGAGTATGTGATGGGTCTAAATAATAATGGCGTAGCTGATATACATGGAAGACTTCAAGCATAGCTCAGTACCACTGAGGTAACTGCAACTGATAGGCTACCAACCTAACTCTCTATAAAATCTCGAATGGACTGACATATCATGATGAAATATTACCATGTCTAATAATATTTCTAGGTCCCAGATTTAGTGAGATACATAAAAAGACTTAATCCAAGACCTTGAATCTAGAGGTCATCAATAGTGATCGTGATAAGTATTTTGCCTCAGTTGTATGGTAGCCATCTACTTTATGATCAACTGTACCTACTCTGAAGAATCCTACATTAGACACATTCTGAGACGAACTTACTCTCAATCATCTAACCAAAACAAAGGTGATCAGCATGGCCTACCATACAAATAATCATACATTTACATCAGTATAGTCACCTAAATGATATTGTTGTATGAGAACTCAACCAAGGGTATGTGCCTATCCAAAGATCCCCCAAAATTTAGGACACATACTCTCAACATGTTCTATATAACCTGTATAGTGTTCTATGAATATCTACCAGTATGAAGGTGTTATTCCATGCTCAAAAGAAACTAGGTACCCAACACCCTATACAAGACTTACCGAAACAGAGATGTAAATTGGGTGTCCCAATAAAATACAATAGTATGAGTAACCCTATGAAGAAACATAATATCATGGATATAAATTCTACCAAACTCATCAACTAGGAAGGTCTCCCTAACAGATAGGAAATGGTTGACTTTCATGAGCCTTTCCACAACCACCCAAACTACATCATTACCACTAGGAGACCTCAGAAACCCAATCACAAAATCCTTGAAACATCTTCCCATTTACACTCGAGGATGGGTAACTTATATAAACTCCCAAATGGTATCTGGTTTTTTTTTTCTTCACCTACTGATAGGTGGAACATCTTCTAAAAAAAACATAAACTCTTGTTTCATCCCTAGCCACCAGTATAGACGGTTGGTGACACTAGGATATACTTCCGAAGCTAGGGCAAGAAACTCCAACATTATCTCATTGTGTAAGTCTAAAGTGACCCAAATGTGACCATGAATGTGTAGAATTTCATCCTCACCCACAGTACAACCAAGAGGTGGGTCCTCACCTTCCATACTCTCCTATAGGACTAGGCCCTTAGAATCAAATAATTTCCTCATCATCACTCTATCTAGAATAGTGGACTCCACTTCTAAGGATGAGATAAAATTCTTCCCTTTTCCATCTTGTACCTCCAAGTTTGTCTCACAAAACAAGTCAATAAGCTTCCACTCACCACTAGCCACCCAAAATGCATGTATCTACATCCTCATTCTTAGTGCATTAGTAAATACATTTCACTTTACACATGTATATCTAAGATCGAAGTCAAAATACTATAGGTACTTTACCCACCTTCATTTCCTTAAATTCATATCACGCTATACAAATATGTACTTGAGGATTTCTTTGTCTGTGTATACCATAAAATGGTCTCCCAATAAGTAGTGCCTCCAATAGTGCAAGTGATTTTCTATGTCAGCTAGCTCAAGATCATTTGTTAGGTAGTTCCTCTCATGTGGACTCAACCGATAAAACCCTTATTCCACAACTCACTCCTCCTACATCAGAATAGCTTATATTATGATACCTGATGCATCATAATACATAGTGTAGCTTCTGAAAAAATCTATTAGAATCAGGATCGATGCTGAATTCAATCTCCCTTTCAACCATTGAATGGTTGTCTCATAGATATTTGACCATAAAATCTTCATTCCCTTCTTGTTAAAACCTATAAGAGGTTGTACTAATTATGAGAAGTCCTATGTGAAACTCATGTAATATTTATCTAGCCCCAGGAAACTTTCTATGTAAATGATTTTCATGTGATGTTCCTAGGAAACTATATCTCTCACATTCTCTAGGTCAACAAATACTTCTTTATTTGAGATAATATAACCTAATAAGTGAATATTATCCATCCAGAAGTGGCACTTTTTGATCTTAACATATTACTAATGATCTCTCAATGTATCTAAAATGATCTCAAGATGTTTGGAATGGTTGTGTCAATTTTGAGAACACACCAATATATCCACTAAGATTACCACCACAAACAAATATAGATAAGGATAGAAAACCCAGTTAATCAATGCCATGAATATTGTTGGTGACTTTGTAAAAATGAATGTCATATCCAGATACTTGTATAAACCATACCTAATATGAAAATTGTATGAGGTGTGTCTGAAGGTCTCACATGTACCTACTGATAACCTAACCTCAAATAAATCTTCGATAAAACCTATGATACCTAGATCTAGTTGAATAGATCATTTATCTATAGTACGGTATAGAGGTTCTTAACCATAAACTAGTTAAATTTATAATAATTCTTACATATCCTAAGGGCTCTATCCACCTTTTATGAAAAAAGGACCAGAAAAACCCATGGATAAATATTGGGTTATATAAACCACTTTACCTCCAAGTCCTCAAGTTTCCTCTTTATATCTTCCAAATTAGTAATATCAATCCTGTTAAAAGGAATGGATACCAGTGCAGTGTCTGCCACAAGATCGACATAGGACTCCACCTCTCTCTTAGGAGGTAAACTAAAAAATATGTCTTGTAAAATGTCCATCAAATGATCAACCACTACAAGGAAATATGCCAGATGTGATTCTTGATCATCCACATATAAACTATCCAGCGAAGCAACCATCATTCCCAGCCCATGATGCTTCGGTCTAACTCAACTGACCTGGACATCCCAATCTCCCTTAAATAAAAACTCTTCCCACTAGTGATGTGAATCCACCCTCTAGAAATATAAATCGACATGGGCATGGTAATAAATT
The DNA here is from genome assembly GCA_963277665.1 of Viscum album. NCBI lineage: Eukaryota > Viridiplantae > Streptophyta > Magnoliopsida > Santalales > Viscaceae > Viscum > Viscum album. The sequence goes on from OY728145.1 coordinate 585,521,779, forward strand.
ATCTAGTCTATATGAATTATGACATCAAACACTGTCATCTCAAGGAGAAAAATATTTCATATGAAGTGACACCCACCAATCTCAAATGGGAACTCCATTCACTAAGGTACACCCTTCATTATGATTCCCAACAAAGTATCCAATGTCATAAAGCCATTAGAAAACTGAAAAATGATCCAGATGATCTCTACAATAAGTACATGTATGAATCTATAAGATAAACCTATATTGAAGAGAGAAGATAATTTTATAGAGGCTACTAAGAACATACCCCTCACTGTAGATGGCTCAATGATCTTCTCTTCATGTGTAGGTTGTACGAAATATATATGGACTGAAATGAGGCCCTATAAAACAACCCCACTACCTAATGATGAACCATACGGTTCTATAGGTCTAATTAGTATTTGTATTACTCAACCACAACCACCACCTCAGCCATAATAGTTTTCACTATTCCATCTCCCAACATGATTCGGAGTTGTGAAACCCGCTCCTTAACCAAGAGTCTGATTTTATCCCCTTCCACTAACTGTTGGAGGGAAGGTACTATAGAAAATATATACATGTCCCATCCTTCTACATGATTGGAACATGAATGGGTATCGATCACACAATTTCCTCATATGTCCCTACCTTCCACATTGATGATAGTAGATAGCACTACCAACACTAATATCCTAGTCGGTACTCCCATCACGAGAAGCCTCAGAATGGTGCTTCCTACTAACTATCACTAAAACATTGGGTCATGAGGCTGAACTACCCTAATATGTACCCCAAGATTCTCTTAGGTTTCATTTAGTGATAAAAACCTAATTCACTATCTCAATAATAGTATTAATCCAAAACATGCCAACCTTCATTTGAAAGTCATGCCTAAGACCTTACTTGAAGACTCTCACCCTCGATGTATCATCAGTAATGTAAATCAGCACAAATCTCTAAAGCTTTGTAAAGTGTGTTGAATACTCCATAACAGTCAGAATGCCCTACTACATATGCATAAACCTACAGTCCCTTTCATCTCTCAATGTATTAGAAAAAAAATTGTTCATAAATCCTTGATTTTAAATACCTCCAAACCATATCCTGGAGCATATCATCCTAGTTTAAAACATCTCATCATCACATAGCTTCTCCCTGAGGCACATACATTGAAATCTTCACTCTATTCTCAAGAGGTGTCTCCAGAGGCTCAAAGATAGAAAATATAGTATCAAACCATATCTCAGCATCTCATGGACCTCCAACTCCTAAAAACCTAGGTGGATACTAATGTTGTAACACATGTGTTATCTCTTCAATAGATGTGGTATGCTTTGGTGCTCCCTAAATATTCTTCATGAAACACAGGAAACTCTCATGTAATTGTGCCTTTCACCCATATCTGGTACAACCACTAGTGACAAAACAAGCATCGTCATATGATTTTCTAGTATACCATGTCCCACCACCTCTATATCATGGCCATCTCTAGTCTCTTGGAACATGACTAAAGGTCTTCATAGTGGCATGTATCTACAATTTGAAACACACATCTCATAAAAGATCTATAATGATAAGATCATGGATAATAGAATTTGATAGGTTAAAGACATCCTATAATAAATCAATACCCCTCTTCCTACTCCTAAATATAAGACTAGTTAATATGAACTACCACAAAAAACACCAGATACACTACCTACTTCCCACTATAAAGTTGGATCAAGTTCATGTTCTTTGTTTGAAAATTTAAATTTCAATTAAATTCGAATTTTTTTACGATTTATTTTTAATGGTTGAATCAAATGGGTCACCACTTCCAATCCATAAGGTCTTATACACCTCATTAACTGAAGTTTTTTATCCACTTAATCCAAACCATATCATGTTCTTGTTCATGCTACCAATGGTCCATGACCCAATGTGACATAATTGGATTCTAAGGGTGTTTGTGGTGGACTATGTAGGATAACAGTATTTAGGTTATGGAAGGCACTCTAATAACCAACTATGTTTCTCAATTCCCAACAAAAAATATTTATCAAACAATAGGTATATCACTCAAGGAACATATAATAATTTCATGTGGTCAAGTAATGCATCATATACGGCATGGAATAATGCATGGAATGTGAATTATAAAAGGTTTTTAAAATGAAGCATGAGATGGAATACCCTCATCTCATAGGGTAAACTGTAAAAATATACTATCATAATAAACATCAAACCTCAAATACATCACCAAATGGTGGAACTAAAACAACTATAATAATCAAAATTCAGAAAATATAAATTTTCAATCTAGGTAATTTGGATTTTTTTGTACATGGGTTAGATACTCCCAAGCATAGCTTATTACCAAATTCCAATTGTTGCGGAATTTCCAGGAGACACAACGACAGAATCGAGAAAATGAAAGAAAGAAAGAAAATAAGGACACAACAATTTACGTGGTTCGGGAAAAATCCCTACGTCCACGAGAGAGGCTGAATTCACTATATCAGAAGCACAAAATTATAGAGGATTTATTTGTGTAAACCCTAGCCCGAAATGGGCTACATATGAAGAAGACGGTCCACTATTCTGAAATAGTAAGTCCGTGTTGCTACAATGATCAGCGACTAACTTTGTCAAAAGCACTACAGTGACTGCCGGCTGGAAGTCAAAAGTGCTACAGTGAAGTTGACCCCAAAGTCTGCACTACTACAGTGCATGTCAATGTCGATTGGTCAACTCTACTACAGTTGCGGGCCATAATCATTCAGCCAAACCAGATCAGGCAACACCAATCCAACACCAATACCTCCCTTATCTCTTATATATTATATTAAAATAGAAAATATAGAAAATAAAATCCACTGATGCCAATTTTTAATGTCCCAACCAAGGATCCACTTATTGATTCCCTGAACCAGTGGGTCACACAGCCTAAAGCACACCTCCTTGTATTCCATAGGCTTCTGACTAACAGTGAGGGTATGAGGTGGTACATTGGGGAGAAAATACCATCATGGTCATAGTAATATATCGGTATCATAAGTAATAAAGTATAGGAAGCATAATATAAATCATTTATATAAGATAAATCATCTAGAATATTGTAATATTAAATAATCCAAAAGCATCCATATACAATATTTTGTTCATGTCATGTCTCTATGAAAAATGGAAGGCAATACATGGACATAGTAAACTAGTACAATTCATGTATCAAAAATAAATATATATATATATATATATATCTTTAGATAGAATCATGATCTTAGCTTGGTCATGTTCTCCCATACTTCAAATAAACTAAAAAATCAAGCATCAAATAGGGAGTGCTTTACCCGGTTCCTACCTACATCCATGAAGTTTGTTTGGGTACCAAATAGTGGACCGAAAAGGGTGTGAGATAAAACTCAATAGGCCACCACCAATGGTGTCTATAAAAATCCAATCTATGTAATATAAACATAAGTAGTATGCAGTATATCACAGGTATAACAATAAATAAAGTAAATTGTCAAATTGAAAAAAAATGATCATGTCCAACCAAAGATGGGATACCCATGAACAATAGGAAATCTCCCATAAACAAGGATAGATATAAATAATAGTTAAACATGTGTGGTATTGTCTAGTCTAAAAACTATAAACTGATATTCAGATCAGGGCTATCAGTAAGCAAAGAAAAATATCCACAAAAGCCATGTCAGGTAATCAACCATATAATATTCACTATGACCATGTCATTTAATCTTGTTTCATACCATAAAGGAAAGTTTATAATGTATAGAAAACCAATACATCCTCATCAGGTCCCTAGAGAATCTTGATGGAAACTCAGTAAATACTTTGGTGGAGTTCAAGGAGTACGTTAATAGAGTATATCCAATGTGATTCCAAGAAATCTGGATCTAAGGGGTATCAAGGCATGTGGCATCTGATATAATTTGGATCCAAGTATTAGAAATTTCCAAGTCATATGCTTTCATAATTAATATGGATCCTTGGAGTAGAAATGTTCATGGAATCCAATAGAATTAGGATCTAAAGAGATCGTCCAATACATAAACTACCACCATCAATTAATCAATTCATTCATTAATCATTTCACAACCAATCATAATACATGAGTTCATCCAAACCATTTTCACATTTTCAATTTAAAATATTAACTAATTTAAAATTCATGTAATCACATGGAAAAGAGGAATAACCTTCTTCAAATCATTCATTCAATTATCATTCAATTTATTAAGGCTCCAAAAACTAGTGGTGAGCTCACAATCACCCAACAGGGTTGTATAAAATAGGTAAGGTGAAATGAAACCCCCCATGGGTGGACTAATTTAAGGTTAACAACCACCAATGATATCAAAGCTATTAGTGGGAAACCTAAATGGGTCCCAAAAAATTATATCGAGACATTTAATTGATTTTATACACAATGTTGGAAATTACAGCATACAGTACAGAGGAAAAAATTCATATAAAACACCAAACCATGAGGGAAGGTTATAACCCACCTACCGTGTACATGAAGGCACTCAAGTTTATCCCACATTTCCAACTCACAATATTTTTAATCCTTCAAAATTATTACCTCATCCTATCATTCAGGATATTTATCATCCCATAGAAGTAGATAATGTAAATTACTCTCATACCTTTTCAGTTGGTGCCTTACCCTAGTTGATCTTTATATTTGTCTCTATGGATGGGATCCTTCAAATATTGAAACTTATAGTGTGTGAGATTCTGAATATTGAGCTTATATATTACATGAACAATATTATAGTAAAATCCTAGGAAACATTATCAAAACTTAACCCCTTTATTTTTGTAACTCTATTATATGTTCTAGTGTTTCATGAACTATCATGACTTCTAAATTTTTTTTGTAAGATTTTTTTTCTTCAGTATTCCATCTAAGTGAAAATAAACTTCTAATGATACTTTTCCTTCATCATAAAGATCCATAAAGTTATGATCCTTCAATAAGATGTCCACATTAAATATTACACTTTTACTTCTAATGAACTTCTAAGAATAAATATCCCAAAGTTGAAATCCAAATTATTTATCACTGACATGATTGATACTTAGCCACTAGCTTGTCTCATTCCTTGGAATTAACATGTTTATAGGAAAGTGCTTCAATTAATTAGACGAGGATAAAATCAACCATTATTAAACACCAAAAAATCACTAAAATTTTTATCCCAATCGGTAATGACAGAAATCGATTAACTAATAAAATTATTGAGTTCATAGTCTCCACCCAAAACACCTTTGGGAACCTTGTGTGAATCCAAACACTATAATCCTTCTCCAAAAAAATTCTATTTATCCCCTCTGCAAATTCATTTGTCCCCAGTGTCTCTAGAATTCTTTTTTTTAATAAATCCCCTTATAAAAATAGAACATCAAGAACTTCATGCTATTGTATTCACCACCATTGTATAACTATAAGTACTTCAACTTACTCTAGGTCTCCTTCTCTACTATGATCCTTTATTGGGTGAAAGTATAAAATACCTAATACATGGGTTTGATGAAGCTTTACAAAAAAATTCATATAGATTCATCAATGAAAGTCACATAGTATAGTTAACCTCTATGAGAATAAACTGGAGCTAGCCCCCAAATATCTATGTGGACTAATTATAACTTCAAGTGTTTCAAATTTTCCCTTCCATTCTAAAAACTCCTTCCTCTACTTTCCAAGTACATGATCTTCACATGTTCCATACATCATCCTACAAGTATTCATAAATCCCATAAAAACTATAATCATCATTAATTTCTCACTAATATGTCTCATACTATAACACCCAAAGATTTTATAATATATTGTTTCTTTAAAAAAATATAATTTTTCAATAGATTTCTTTACATGAAACCCCGAGCCTAATTGAACTGTGATATAGTAACCCTTTATAACATTGCATCTTAATTGGATGGTATGAATTTTTATAATCACATTATAAAAAATTTGTATATTTCTTTTCAATAATGATAATTTATTGATTAATTCATAATAAAAAGGTACTCAAATTTCATTGAATTCATTTTATGCTTCAAAATGGTTTTTTTATTTTGTGCAATAAAATTATAATTAATTTTTATCATTTTAAGAAAAAATATTTTAGTAAAACAATAAAATATTTGAAAATATGATGTAAATATTATCTTATAATTAATTTTTAATATTTTTCTAAAAGGATTTACTATTCAGTGAAGAGTGAAAAATAAAGATTTTTTTAAAACCTATCATTTATTTTCCATTAAAATTACCATTATGTTATGAATTTAATCTTACAGTAACATAATTCAACATTAATTATATCTAATATAATTAATTACATAGTAATCATTTTTATATTTTAATATGGTATAAGTTAATTTGTGGGCATAAAAACACATTTTTCAAAAAAACTAATTTTATGCATGAAATGTGTATTTATAAATTAAATTAATATATATTAATTAATGTTCTTAAATAAATTTTTAGATTATATATTCAATCATATATTTTAACAATCATTTTTTTACAATTAAATGAATGGGAGTAAATTATTTTTTATGTTTAAAAATGCATTTTTTATAAAATAGGTTTTCAATGCAGTTTGTGTGATTATTAAAAACTAAATTCTTCCATTTATAGAAATTTAATTTAGTAAAGATAATTTCATATTTTTAATAATATTATTTGTTATAATTTAATAGGATTAACATATTTTTTGTTCACAATTAATAGTAAAAACAGAAAAATTTTGTTACCACAGTTGTGGTTGTAACTGGTTTACCAAAGGTTTAACTAATATATAAGGGTAGTACTGACACTCACACTTATATAATTATTTTTATTTTATGATATTAAAAAATAATATTACACTAAATTATAATCCCTTCCCATTTGGAGTCACTTCCCCATAAAGGTGGCCATATATAATTGAAATATTTTAAGAAATTCCATGTGTGTACATCTCCACACTTATAACCCTAATTCAAACCTTTTTAGAATTGTATCTTGTAAAATACATACTAAAAAACTTTCTCATAATCTTTCAATTTATTCTTGATCTATCTTTCTCTTTCTAATACCAATATTTCATGTTTGAGTGTGCGATCCATAAGAGATCTCTCAAAGAGGTCTAAATGTTAACCAAACACTTTCAATTTTTTTTATTCTTATATTACCTATAAAAAAAATTTCCAAAATTTATTTTTGAATAAAGTATTATAAATAAAATAATATTTTATTATTATGATCTAACAACCATTTTCCACCCCTTCTTCATCAAATGGGAAATAAAATTATTGTCCATACGAGTGGACTACTGCCTCCACATAGCAATACGATTCATTTTCTATATCTATCTTTCATGAGTGGTTATAATTATGGATTTAATAATTATATATGATATTTATAACATAACTATTCTTTTTAAAATATAAGATATTATCTACCTTTTTACCTTTTGGTCCATTGGTAAATGATAACGTCACTAATGCGTGCATGTGGACTACCACCTTTACAGAGCACCAATATTATTTTCTCATTTAAACTTTAATTTTCACGTAATAATTATATATTTAGTGAATGTATATAATATTTAGGATATAATAATGATTCTTGAAAGTTTAATTATCATTTATCTTTCTTTTTATCATGTGTACATATGGATTATCATCTCCAGAAAGGGACGTACTTAATTTTTCTTCACCACTTAATATGAATAGTTATAAATATATATATATATATATATATATATCTAATAAATATATATGATATTTATATCATTATTAACATTAAATATATATATTAATCATGATCAAATTACAAGGTCCATAACTATTGAACTAAATCATACATGAAAAACAAAGTAGATAACACCCAAAATGGAAACTTTAAAAGATAATTAACAATAAATAGGTGTTTAAATGTAGTAAGATGGTCATATATCGTATTATAAGTATTAATATTATATTTATATAGTATTATCATTAATCTTAATTTATTATTCATGGTTCTATATTTCTTAGAAATCAATTCAACAGAAGGTAATGGTTTATTTTCTCACTTTTACTTCCGTGAGACACATGTCATATTCACCAATTGTTTCCTTTGTATAGTGTATATACTTCACATGAATGTATTTTTTCATTATTTTAAATAAAATTATCATTATTTAAAATTCTATATAATTTTATCTCTTTCATTAGGTTTTGATTTTATAGATTACTAAAGTTGTATGTTTCATTCGTCTCAATTTTGTTTCATTGTAACATATTTGATGTTATGCCCCTATTTATATTTTTAAGATATATATACTAATATTTTGAAATGTTATATAATTTATACTTATTAAGTCATTATATTTAAATTTCTAATTTAAATTATTTCATCAAATTTTATTTTATTCTAATGTTACCAAAGTGGTAAGGGTTTACAATCTCAAATTGTCTTCTTGGGGAGAAATGTAATGTTATACACCTATAAAATTTTATGAGGTGTACCTACTAAAACTTTGATATTTTTTATCATTTATATACTTATTTTCATATTATTTAATTTTTTATTAGAATTTATTTCTTTCTTGGAGTCCATGAATCAAAAGTTACCAAATTGGTAAGGGTTTTATATTAGAATATTTTTTTAATGGGATTGTTTGTGCATAATGTTATAATGATAAAATTATATAATCTATATATATGTATTTTCCTATACTCTATTTATTTCTACAGATTTCATTTTTTCCTTTCATTTTATTTTTTATATGTACTCAATAGACTGAAAAAATGTTTTTAAGGAAAATCGACCTTGATTTTCTCTTCAACCGGGAATATTTTCTTCCATGTACATATTTAATTTAAAATGTTCTAAATAATTTTCTTTACTATTATCCAAGTATTTATTCAAGTCATTTTTACCCATGCTTTAATTTTTATAAAAAAATTAAATAAATCATCATATTATTTTCCAAACAAGGTACATATGAGTTATTATAAAAAATGTGAAAAGAATTTTTGTTTTAACATAAACTACATGAATGTATTTACCTACTATCATGAATAATTTATTCATTGTATTTTCCTTTTTTATTTTAAATGAAACTATTTTCCTTTATATTTTTTTAAATATTTAGGTTTTAATAAATTTATTTCAAGCTGAAAGTTTATTTTCCTCAAAAAATGTTCTATTGATCATTTAAATGTATTTTTAATCTATAACTACATCCTTTTATATTAATAAATCAATACTTATGATATTATCTAGTGTTAATATATTTATTATTTCTCTGGATGTTTTAATTTTATATTGATTACATGTTTATGAAACTCATTTTCTTTCTATGGGTTAAGCTTTGATGTAATGATAAATGTTTTCATTGTCTTGTGGAATTCATATGAATGGAATATGATTATGTGATGGATAGACTCATTATAAATCAACGATGGGTTTTTATTTTAAAAACAAATGACCATTTGATCCATTATATACCTCTAATTCATTATTTAATGTTGATAGAGTTGAGTAACTCTTAAGATATTATGGAGTTGAGAAACTCCTAAGAGATGGGAAGGTTGAGAAAATTCTTAGTGATGATGAATTTGAGAAACTCTTAAGGGAATATGAAGTTAGTAAACTTATAATAGGATATGAAGTTCACTAGATGGTAGTTAATCATAATATAATGTGGTAAATTACTAGGTATGAATTTCTATTATGGAACTTTGTTCGCAATGATAGTATAAGGAGTTAACCTTTACTAAAGAAGTGATTATCTATGATTATTTGAATGCCACAAACTTATTCCTTAATATTATGTAATTTTCACATGGATAATGATTAATATTTGATGATTTCTCACTCTTATCTCTTATGGAATCTATTTGAAAAAACCTTATTCCATTTTTCATGATTAAATATATTTGATAATTGGGTATGATTATTGTAAGTCATTACCATGATCTCGTACAGTTATGCTTATTTTATACTCACTTATAATAATTGGTTGATATATCTTATGTCCACCATTATTTATCATATTATCTCACCCTTTTTTAGGTTTCCCTTACCCAAGTTATGAATAAATGTTTTATGTATGATATTTCTAATAAGGGTTCTGGATGTGAATAATATAATGGGAAATTATATAGATCTTTTATGCACCATTTTTTTATGTATCCGAGTTTTTAAAGACACTAAACCTTCATATTATTGGCATGGATCATAATTTTATGTAATGATTATTCAACTATTAATATGTCATATTTATGTATGAAAGTTTGGGGTAGCCATAGTTCGCATCAGTGAAAGGTTTAGAAACTTATGGAAACTAGGATGAGAATAATTTTGTAAGAACCCTTAGGATATTATTTAGTATAATAGAACATCCTAAGTTTTTATAAATACAGTAGTGTGGTTTTCTAAGAATAAAATCCATGTATGGATAATACAAGTAAATATGGTTTTGGAATGGATTTATATAGGGGTAATAACCCTAAAAAAAGTTCATTAGGTATATCTCATCCATAATTCTGGTGCACAATGAATGGGCCCTTATTGTTCACCTAGTTTGACACTCTCATGGAAAATGCATATGTTAATTCAAATTTCCTTTATAATAAATTATGAAGTATTTTAATAGATAATGAACATGGATATCCTAGGTTAAACCTAATGTGTTATAGATTAAAAAGAAGGTGTAATGATTATACATCCTATGAATATTTTTTTACGATTACATGATTACTCACAATGATTATTTTTTCTCATGCTATTATTTTTCTTATTAAATGGTTATAATAAGGATAAATCATATTAACATTGAATGTGATAGAAAATTGAATGATTTTCCTCATGATAAAACAAATGAAATGAGAGTTGTAATGTTAAAACTTTTGTGTATTCCTAATCATCTATCTTTTTATATGATTAACAACCTCAACTTGGGTGAGTTTACTAACAAACCTAGTAAGGTAAAAAAGGATTTTCATGGGATTTCAATCTATAAAGACCTCATATGGAGGAAGATTCAGTTTCCCACATGTTAATTATGTGGGAAGAATCACATAGAGAAATGTTTTAAAGGAATAGAAATGTGTTTCGTGTGTGGAAAATAAGGTAATGTAGCAAGTAAATTTCATAGAAAATGAAGAGTTTTATGGAGGAAAATTAATTTCATTATAAGTTTAAATTTATAGATCAATTCATTATGTTTGGGGAACTTGGGAATTATCCAATTAAATCCCCTAATCCAAAGGCTAACTCCTTGAATAAGTAAGTCCCTATGTTATTCCAAATATTTTAGTGTAATGATTGAAGTGTTTATGTATTTGTATTGAAGAATTATTTTATATAATTATTCTATCGATGATATTTAGTTTATAAGAATCCTGAAAAATCTATGTATTATTCTATAGTGGTTTTTATTTAAGGATTTGAAAGCACATGTAGAATGGTATTGATAACCAAGAATAGTGATTTAGTGATAAGGTGATATTTTATAGAACACAAGACTAATGGAAATATAACCCTTAATATATTACTAATATTTAGATAATAATGTTTTGTTGGGATAAATAGTTTATTGATATTGATAAAAAAATTGGATAGTATTGGTGAGCTTGAAATAGATTATTGATTTGATGACTATGTGATTTATGTTATTTTTTATGAAGTTTATTACATTTTGTATTTATCGAATATATTGGATAATCAATGATTTTATTTAAGTAAATAGAACATAGTTATATTTTGGAATCATATATGTTTTCATTGATTTTTTAAGGTGATTCGAGTTATTATCATGTTTTAGGAGAATATATGATCAAGGTATTCACATGTTTGGTATGTGACATTAAGATCTACTTTATGTTGTTTGGGGATAAATATTAAATTTGATCTTTGAAAAAAATATGTGATCAAATCTTTCATATTTTTTGGGTTTTGAATTTGGTTAAACATTTTTTAGAGGAATTTTAATATTAACTATTTATATAATTATTTAAGTTGAACTATGGGGTTTATTATTGATGTTTTATATATTAGTGAACTACTTAATAATATTAATATTTATCCAAATTAAAAAACTTGTGCTAACCATTTTAGTTTTAGTAAATATATAGTGATTGAAGGGTGGAATTTTAAATATTTTATAGATTTTATGATTTTGTAAAAGTTAATTTCTGTTCTTAAAGAATAAATAATTCCTCTTGAATATTCATTTATGTGATTAATAAATGCGATAAAAGTGGAAATTAATTAACACACAACCAAAGGATGAAATTATGCTTATTATATATAAATAAATCAAGTAAGTATATTTCATCATATTATGTGGTAAAATAATTCCTAAAATATTGTGAAAATCACATTAAAAATTAAAATATATACCTTTTTACAATTATTTCTAAGAAATTGATGGTCATTTTCACCCCTAATTGATTTGTGGTAATATAGTCATTAAATTTTCATGACATTGTTCTATATCAATCTCAATTATTATGTAAGCATTATATTTCTCTTAAATTTACATATTTTCACTTCCCATTAATTTTGTTTTTATCTGAGAACCTCATTATAGGTTGTTTAAGGTAAATATTATAGTTACCACTTCACTTTTTCAATGTAAGTTTTATTGTCCCTTTGTATAGTATGGGATTTCAACAAAGGTATTTTGAAATATTGATACTCGGATTATAAATAAAAAATATTGGGGATGTAATTTATTAAAGGGGGAGAATGTAACATCTTATGATTTTAGAATATATTTTTTCTTTAAAAAAATGCAATTGTTCGATATCATATTTTACATGAAACCACAAGTCTAAAAGAATAGTGATATAGTAACAATTTATAGCATAGTCATTTAATATTAAGTTAGGAATATTACTAAACACATTGTGAAAAATTTGTATAATTTTCTTAAATAATTCAAATATATTTATTAATATATTAAAATATCTACTCAATTTTCATTAAAGTAATTTTATGCTTCAAAAATATGTTCTCTAAAAAAATGGATTTTATTGTATTTTGTAAAAAAACAATCAATTAATTATTACCATTTTATAAATTTTATTTGATTAAATTAATATAATTTTTGAAATTATCATGTCAATATTATCTTAGGGTGAATTTTTAGGTTTTTCTAAAATGTTATTTCCAGTGAATATGGAAAAATAAAGATATTTGTAAAAAGTGTCATTTATATTAAAGTAAAAGACCCATTATATTATGAATTTAATATTAATGTAACATATTTAAAATTTAATCAGAAATAATTTAATTAATTTCATAGTAATAATCATTATACTTTATTTTTGTATGAGTTAATTATTAGGCTTAATAACACATTTTTCTAAAAAACTATTTTTATGTGTGTTGTGTGTTTTTATATTAATAAATTAAATTAATCTATATTTATTAATGTTTTTAATAAAATTTATATATTATATATTCAAAAATATATTTTAACATTCATTTTATGGTTTTTAAAATGAAATTAATTGGTGTAAATTTTGATTTATATTTAAAAAAATTATTTTTCAAAATAGGTTTTTGTTACGGTTTGACAACTTATTTAAAACTGAATTACACCACTTATAGAAATTAAATGTTATAAAATTTATTCCATATTAATAATTATCATAATTAATATAATTTAATATTTTAAACATAATTTTTTCATAATGAATTGTAAAAACTGTAGAATTTTGTTATCAAGGTTATGGTTAAAATGGGTTTATCAGGGGTTAAACCAAGAGATAAGGTTAGTATTACCACCAAAAATTGTATAATTATTATTTCATAAAGTTATTTAAAAAATTATACTAAATTATAATCCCTATACATTTTTAGACACTTATTCTTGAAGGTAACCTTATATAATTGAAATCTCTTAAGAAATTTCATGTGTGTCTCTCCCCTAACTAATAAAATGGTGCCTCTCCTACTCCATTTTTAGAACCATTTGAGCCTTATATCATGGAAAATAATTCATTAAAAACCTTACTATAATAATTACCTTAATCAAATATCTTGTGGTACTATTCTTAAACCAATATTTAAATGCTTATGGTGTAAGACAAAGGAGGTATCTCAAAGAAGAGGCATAAATATTAACCAAGCTCTTTCAATATTATTTCTTCTTATAATTACTATAATCATGTATTATCCATAAAAACATTATGAATATATTATCATAAATATACTTATATGTAATTATGATGATTTCAAAACCATTTTCATCCCTTTCACTATCAAATGGGAAATAAATTATCGTTCATGCGTACGTGTGGACTACAACCTCCACGTAGCGATACAATTAATTTTCCCTATCAAAATATCATGAGTAGTTATAATTATAAATTTAATTTTTATATATATAATGTATAAAATAATTATTCTTATATAATTTTAATATATTATCTACCTTCTTACCTTGTGATCTATTGGTAAATGATAATGTTGTTTGTGCGTTCGTATAGACTACCACCCCCATGAAGCAATATGAATTGTCTATCATTTCCTATTTAATTGAATGGTAACAAGGACAGATTAAATGAATATATATGATATTTATGAAATAATAATTAATATTAAACGGTGAATTAAAATTTACATTTCTTTTGTTCCATCCATCGAAAAGTGGAAACATCACTCATGTGTACGTATAGATTACTGTCTCCATGAAGTGACCTAAATTTTTTTATTCACCACTTAATATAAACAGTTATAAATATGGATATAACTAATATATATCAAATTTATGTCATGATTAAAATTATAGATATCGAGTAACCATGATCAATGTTCAAGGACCATAACTGGTGAACTAAAACTTCCATGAAAAACAAAGCAATTAACACCAAAAATAACGACATGAATGTTGAATTGTTCTAAAACATGTGTTGAAATTTAATAATAGGATAATATATGAAATTATATGTATTAATATAATAATTTTATAGAATTAGAATAAATATAAATTTATTATATAGGAGGCTATATTTCTTACAAATCAAGTCAGATATAAGGTATGGAATCCTTGTCTCACTTGTACTTCTTTGAGACAATTGTCATAATCACCACATGTTACCTTTATGTGGTTTATATACCTTACATGACTTATTTTTTTGATTATTTTCATTATTATTATTGGTTTTTAAAAATCTATATAATATTCTCTCTTTCAGGATTTTTTGATACATAGATTACCATATTTGTAAGGGTCCTTCATCTCAATTTTGTTTTGATGAGACGTGTTTAATTTTATTCACCTATTTCTGTTTATAAAGTGTATATATTGATCCTTTTACATGTTATTTCATCGATCCTTATTAATTAATGGTATTTAAATTTGAAATTCAAATTATTTCATCCAAGGTGATTTGATTCAAATGTTACGAAAGTTGTAACGGTTTCCCATCTCAAATTGTCTTCTTTGGGATATATGTTATGTTATACACATATCTTTATTATTGAGGTGTATCTAACGATCATTAAATATTTTGTATCATGAATATACTTATTCTAATTTTATTTATTGTTTCATTCAAATTTATTTCTTTCATTGGGTACATGAATAAAATGTTACCAAAGTAGTAATGGTCTTATGTTACAATCCCTTTTTATCGGGATTATTTGTGATTAAATTTATTATGATAAAATTGCATAATCTATATCTCCAAAATCTTATATATTTTATTATAAACTAGTTATTTATATAGAATTCATTTTTTTCATTTCATTTTCCTATCTTTAAGTAATCAATAGTCTAAATGAATATTTTTTAGTAAAACTAACCATGTTCTCTTCGGTTAGGAATCCTTTATTCCATCTATATATTTTTTAAAAAAATTTCAACAATTTTTTTTATATTCTAAGAATATTTTTTAAATTAATTTTTACCAATTTTTAAATTTTTATAAAAAATAAAATAATCTTCATGACATTTTCCAAATGAGGTAATTTTGAATCTTTATAAATAATTTGAAAGGAATTTTAGTTTTAACATACACATCATTAATGGTTTTACCCACCATCATGAATATTATTTTCCTTGAAGATTAATTTTTAATTTTCCTTGGTTCTCTTCAAATATAATTTTTTCCTTATTATTTTGTAAATTTTTAGATTTTTAATAAGTGATTTCAAAATGAAAAGGCTATTTCCCCTAGAAATATTCTAGTGATCTTTTAAAGATTGTTTTCATCTATAACAACATCATTTGATGTTTCTTATGATTTATATGGGATATTATCCAGTGTTACCATATTTATTCTTTCTTTGGATGGTTTAAGTTTATGATGATGAAATATTTATAAAACTTATTTTCTTTCCATGGGTTAATCTATGATGTGATGATGAATGTTTTCATGGTCTAGTGGAATATATATAGATGGATTGTGTTTATTCAATGTATGGTTCTGTTATAAACCAAGGATGGGTTGTAATGTCATAAAAATAATTATATATTTTAAATTTAGTCACATTTTTATGAAAACATTCCTATTTTACAGGCATTTTTATTAGTGTTTCAAAACATGTCTAATTATATATATATAGTTATAATTATAATTATATATATACATACACTTATATATTTATAAACATACTGACATATATATATATATACATATATATATATAAACACACACACACATAAATATATATATTAATATAAATATTTCAATAAACATAAAATATAAACATATATATAATATATAACATAAAAAATAAACATATTTATAATATAAACATATAGATATAATATAAACATATATATATGTATAATATAAAATATAAAAATATATATAATATAATATACTCATAAGATATAAAATATATACATATATTAATATATGTAAATCAATATTTATATAATATTAATTTTTTAAATAGTGAAATTTATTTATATGTATAAATAAAATTAAAAATATAAAATATTCATGGGTGAGTTGGTTGGGTCTTCGGGTGTAAAGGCAGACATCAGGGTTTGAATCCCTGTGGAGGCCGAATTGTTTCTTGAAAGTCTGTGTCTAGGGTGTGTTGTATTGGTGCATCGTGGGTGTGGGGATGAAGCAGGTATAAGGGGATAACATGTGGCATGTGGGGACGAATGGGAGTGTACAATCTGGTGTGGATATATTAGGATAAATAAGAGTATAGTAGATGGTGATGGGGCTATAGGTCCAGCATCTGGGGATGAACGAGAGTGTACTGTAGGCGGGGTTAGTCCAGGAAGAGAATAATAGGGAAGGGTGGGAGGGTGGGGCTGATGATATTAAATTTTTTCATTTTAAAAAATTATGAATTTTAAAGACAACTGAATTTCAAAAAAATACCAAAAAATATAAATTTAAAAAAATTACCAAAGGTTTTTTATAAACCTCGGTAAATGAGGTGTCATTTACCGAAATCTCAAAAAAATAACAGGAAATGTGGTTTCACTGAATAGAAATGTTTATAAATTTCTCTAATTTATCGATGTTTACTTACCAATGTTTTTTAAAAACATTGGAAATGAGGTGTTTCTAAATAGATACATTTATTTTCCAATTATTATAAAATATGTTGGTAAATAAGGTGTCTCTAAACAGTGATGTTTATAAATTTCACCAATTTCTACATGTTTTTTTAAGAAAGGGTTCATTAATGTCGAAAATCAGCAGACATACAAATGCAAAGCCATGAAGGGAAATGGTCCAGCCAGAGATGGTCAACATTAAAGGGCCCTGACACCGCAAGCTGATGAGCAACATTGTTTCCTTCTCGTTTAGTAAAGGAGAAAGTGCAGATTGAGAAGCCTTGACGGATAGACATGATTCTACTAACGAGGGATCCAAAAGACTGCAGGCCGCCGTCATTGGATTTTATAGCATTGATAATGGTGAGACTTTCAGATTCAAGGTTGATTTTATCCCAACTGCAGTCCATGGTGAGAATCAGACCTGCAAGTATGGTAGTAGCCTCAGCCACCATAGGTTCCTAGAAAGTGTCGTGTGCTTCATGTTTGGCTGCAACAATTTTCCCCTCATGATTCCGGGCCGAGATGCCAAGGCCAAGATGCCCATTCTTGGGGAGAGACGCATCCACATTAATGGGTTAGGGGATGCGAGGAATATACCCAAGGTTTCTAAGTAATAGTAACCCCAACGAATCCATGGAATAGTTCCTAGAATTACTATAAAACACACCCATTTAAAATCCCTACGAGACCCATGCTATTCTTGACGTTTAGAATTCAACCAAACTCACAGTGATCAACCCATGATTCATTGATATATAGTTTAAGTGGAATCTAATGAATGAAAACTTAGTATACTACTCTAAATAATCTCTAACCAAACCATGTAAAACTATCCCTATATTCTTGGTAGTTCTTGATTAGAATCCAAAGGGATGACATAAGGAATTCCTTCCCCAAGACATTCATCTAAACTAGGGATATCATCTCGATCATTCTATGTTTTCCATAGACCCTGATGAATATGTCACATCAAGCCATGGCTTTCATTAGAGTAATACATTGATGGAATCCAAGTTGGGTGTACCACCTGGCATTCACATCAATAAAATGGTTGGCATCTTATGAGTTCACTCAAGGAATCCTATGTTATTAATCCAAGGCTTTCTTGAGAAATGCCACACCATTAACAGTGTGACAAAATCCAACAAATAGTATCCAATTCATAACTGGAAATTAATCATAAATTCAGTTTTTCATGCTATTTAATAATTTAAATAGTCATGGTAGTAATTTATAAGGCCATGTAAATTATCCATGATATTTCATAACTCAATTAATTCTACTTATACATTACACTTATATAAGTCATGTCAAATACACCCTATGGGGTGGATTTGTTATATAGAAAATGGATTTTCATAAGGTCCAAACCAAACACATCCTTAGAGGTGTTTTGGTTATAATTAAAATATGTATATCATGGGAAATTAATCAAACAGACCCAAAGGGGTGGCTCAAGTTAAAGTTTTCAACCTATAACAGAGTATAAGGGTTTCATAGAATTTCTATTTTAATTTTTAGGTGACTAATTATAGGATTTATACTGTCATAACACATCCCTAACTAGGGATCGAGCTGCAACTACCCCAAGCCCACCTCTATAGGCCAGGGGTAGAAAAATCACCAAAAGTAATATCCTAAATGGGAGGAATTTTCCTAATGTATCTATATGCACACACCTAAACATTTCAATACAGAAGTTCATGGGAATAATTATAAAAAATATGAAAGAACTAGAATTTAAACCAAGCAAGAAAACCTTCTAGGATTTATAAGACTATGACAGTACAAACTAAAAAGTAAAGGGTAAAAATACATTCCCAACCAGAAGATGTATCAGCCTAAAAAATGTAAAGTAAGATACTAAGATATCCCATATCTTGATCTCAAAGCTATGGCCACCACACAAAGCCCAAAAAACCAAGTATCCCTAAGCTCCTCTGTATTCACCGCTGACCTATACCTCATCTTCATAATCCACAACACATGCGGGAACATTCCATACAGGGGTGAGTATATAGATACATAGTAGGATTCCCCCGATGATGAAGAGGGAGCGGTAAGAGAAACATTATGATCATAAATACATTAGATTGTAAATAGGTATCTCATCTAAAAGAAAGAATCTTACCACATCCAACCACCGGGAGATAAACACGTCATATAGATAAACTACACATCGCGTCTCTACCACCTATAGAAAGAGAGTAAAAAAATTACATCAACATGGATATATATATATATATAATAAAACAAAATAATCCTAAATGATGGAGAAATGGATCTCTTTCTCATATCCAAGCCCAAGAAAAGAGTCACCAACAATTCTAAAAGTCCATCAATGATGCCCAACATCTCCCACATCTGCCCAATAAAAATTATCCAAGTCAAGCCACACATATCCATTATGTTACATAGAAGAGGTGAAATAGTATCGAGGTTGATAAAACACTCCCATATCAGCTGTGGTTTTGGAACTCTAATCATTGAGGATTCCTACCCAGCCCGGAAGGAGGGTGCTGCTTTGAAGGTCAGGGACCCATACCCTGACTCCGCAGGCAGGTGTCACTCTAGTTCATCAAGGATTCATGCCCATCCAAGCTGGAGGGTGCCACATAAAATGTTGATGATCCATTCCCTATCTCCATAAGAGGGTTTCACTCTAGTTCATCAAGGACCCATAATCATACCAGCTGGAGGGTTCCACTCAAAAGGTCAATGACCCATGTGTTGCCTCCGTAGGAGGGTGCCACTCTAGGTCATCGAGGACCCATGCTCAACCCAGCTGGAGGGTTCCACTTTTATGGTCAAGGACCCATTATATGTCTTCATAAGATGGTTTCACTATTTTTCATCAATGACTCATTCCCTATCTCTACAGGAGGGTTCTACTCTAGGTCATCGAGGACCCATGCCCAACTTGGCAGGAGGATTCCACTCGAAAAGCCTCTAGTGATCCTATTTGATCACTGCCATCATCGAGCATCGCCTTAATAAGAACCATTCCCTAAACATCATACATAATGTCTCAAAATATAATATGGATTCCACCATCACATTCTATGTAGAAAACACTCATGATAGCCTACTCATGGTCCAAAATCCGAGTCCAAACGAAAGAGATATGGGAGGTTGAAGTTTCCTAAAAAGGAAACTAGGGGTACATGGCATGTAGAGGACCTACTTGGTATGTGGTCTTTCACTTTCACCTAGCCATGTCCCTATCCACTACATAGATCCCATAGCATTTAGTAGTACACAACATCCAGGTGGACTACATGGATGTCCAAGCTACTTGAGATTGAGTAGTGTTCTCCTATCCCTATCTGTGTACTGAACCTGTGTTTATGTATTGAACTGGTTTCCATGTACCTTGGAATACTGCATGTTCTTGTCCATGACTATGCTCATGTAATCTCGAAGTACACACTGAGTCTAAAAGTATAAGGTCACATGGTATTTGGGGGTCTCACTCGGTGTGTGATACTTATCTCACCTGTAAACCATAGTTGTCATAGCATAGGGGTCACACGACATGTGTTCTTCTGAACTACATGGTGTGTATTAGGGATTTTCATAGAATTTTAGATATGGTATCCACGCACCAAATTTTTTCTTCACATCTTCAAATATGACCTTTTTTCCAATAATGGTGGATCTATACTCCTACTGGTGGTTCTAGCCCTCTGATGGCCGAAAATAAAATTTCATGTCTTCCCGTGTGAACCCATACATTCCACCACACCTCCACTCGATCCCATCAGTTTTGGATCTAAAATCCATAAATACAACACTATTTATTCCCTAATCTATCTCCAAATCCATCCTTGATCTCCAATCCATTTGTCCCTTGTAAAACTATTTTGAATTCGGGGGTCTGATCAGGATCGGTCTCGTTCTGCAATGTCGAATCATGACATTGTGGTCTAATGATGAAAACAGTTGAGAATTGTTTTGAGAAATACACATGAAAAGTGGTTTTAGAAATCATTATCCAATCATTCTTATCCAATTAATACAATTGGGAGATATGGGTTTAGAAAATAATTGAATAACCAATTAAATTTCTATATGTAGGAGCATGAAATTGTCCACATTTTTCACAGATCAAATAAAAGGATTGATCATGCCCTAAATCAAATGAGGTGGAATACAAATATTATGAGTCCTTACTATATATTATATTATTAATTTTCAAAGATTGTGCTCTCTAATGATTGAGGGGTGTCATTTCATTCATTGTGCTTCAATCTATTTTGATCTGAAGATTAATCATCATCTAATTTGATTCACCAATAAAAGTTGGAAAAGAATTATCTCAATTATATCAGGCACAAATGGATAACAATGGATAATTTTGGAAACAGTTTATTTTCTATATATTTCGACTAGGTTAAATTAAAAAATTAATTAAATTATTAACCAACTGAACTCACCGCCAATTCTTGAGATATTCAAACACACCAAGATTTCCTATTTTAGGTTTTTTCAAGGGTAAACATCATATTATGAAATAAATTGTGGTCTTGTATTTACGATATTATATTTTTTTAAGATTTATTCCATTTTATTTAAGAAACTATTTAAGAATAATATAAAATATTTTTAATAATTTTATAAAAATAATTTTGGGCACACTAGGCCTCGAAATCGCACACCATCTGTGCACCAGGATCCAAAAATATATATATAGAAATATTTAAAAGTATTAAAAGGAAAAAAAAATTGGTCTCTACATCATTCCAAACTTTAATATTTTCATCCTCAAAAGATTAAAACTACAAAAACAGCTCAGTATATTGATCCTGCATCAGGATCTCCCACTCTGAGGACCTCTCCTACAAGTTCTTCTACTTCCACAACATGGAAACCAAGGGGATGGTATATCCATGTGAGTTCCTCTCATGTTGATCCTAAATCAGCACTAGGTGATCTGAAAAAGTGGCTTCATCTTTGATGTCCATCTCTCTTGGTCGATAATGTACATAGGTTCATGAAAGTATCTCCTCATCTATGATGCATGGAAGGCATCGTGCACATTCTCCAACTACAGGGGTAGGGAGAGGCATTAAGAAGCCTCTCCAACCCTCTGTAAGATCTTGAATGGCCCAATAAACCTTGGCGGCATCTTTCCTCTCCAACCGGATCTCCATAACCATCTTCATGGGTAAAATCTCAAGAAAACATGGTCTCCCTTAATGAACTCCAATGGAATATGATGTCGATTTATGTAAGATTTTTTCTGGTGTTGGGTTGTCCTCATCTACTCATGGATTACTTAGACCTTCTTTTCATCACCCACACTATTTTTTGGCCTATAAGATATGTCTTTCCGATATATTTCCATCACAAGATCAACCTGTATGGTCTCTCGTACTGGGTCTAAAAAGGTTTCAGTAAATAATAGAGCGGTGTCTATTATTGTACGCAAACTCTTCCAAGGTAAAATGATCCTCAGAGATCCATCCAAAGTCTAAAATGTAATCCCTCAGCATATCTTCCAACACCTGGATAGTGAACTTGGTCTGATCATCTATATGGGGGTGAAAGGTTTGACTCATCCACAAATAAGTCCCTAATTCCTCTATTAGTCCTCTCCACAACAGTGATGTAAACTTTTATTCGTGGTTGAAGATAATTGTCGAGGGAACCCCATGAAGGAAAATAATCTTCCATACATACATCTATACCAAACTCTCCACCAAACTCTACTCCTTGATAGTAAGGAAGTGTGGCAACTTCATGAGTCGATCAACTATCACTCAGATGGCATCATGGACCTTCATTTTCTATATAATACCTGTCATAAAGTCCACTAATATGACTTCCCACATTTACTCAAGGATCCCAAGGGGCTGCAACAAACCTTTTAGAACCTAGTGCTCAGCCTTCACCTACTGACATGTAAGGCACCATGAGATGAACTCAGCCATACTCCATATCATGTCTGACCATAAAACCTTCCAATGAAGGTCTCTTTACATCTTCCCTATACTGAGATGCTCATCCATGGGATATGTGTGGAACTTTTTCATCACCTCCTCATGCATCATGATTGGGATGACCATCCACCCCTAGAAAAGGATGTTATGATTCCCCTATTCAGAATATCCATTTTTTGAATCCCATGTGGATATGTATTCATAAAATACCTCAAAGTTGATGTCTTTTAGTTGGGACTCTCTCACAAGCTCGAGAAGCGTAGGAGTAAACATAATAGACTAAAGAAAAGATGCACCCTCCTGCTCTTCCAGGGTCATATATCAAGAATCCAACTACTCACAATCATCCTACAGCAATTGAGAATGATAATTCTTGCTAAGGTCATTGGCTACATTGTTTCCCTTTTCTATAGAAAATATTATCTTGAAGTCATGGTCCTATAGGAAATCCAACCAGTGTCGTTGTCTTACGTTAATGTCTCTTTACATGAAGATGTACCTAAGACTCTGATGGTTAGACTAAACTATAATGTTCTCCCCAAGAGATAGTGCCTCCTCATCCTTAGGGAAATGACTACTTCTACAAGCTCTAGGTCCTGAGTTACGTAGTTACTCTCATGGGTTCTCAACCGCCTTGACCCGTATGTGATAACTGCATATCACTTCATCAATATGCAGTTGATCCCAACTCCTAAGGAATCATAATAAATTATGACTCTATTCCCTCCTATGGTAGTATCAACAAAAAATAACTCATAAGACTCATACATAACTCCCTAAAGTCTCTCTATCACTACTTAGACCAAAAAAGGATTTCATTTCCATGCTTAGGTGGTCAAAAGGGATAAAATCCTAGAAAATGTTTCCACAAATATCCAGTAGTACCTCACCAATATATGAAAAATATACACCTCTGACATGCTCCTGGGTGGATCCCAAGTAAGCATTGCATCAATATTTACTAGGTCTACGGATAATCCATGCTTAGATTTTACATGCCCAAGGAAGTGAACCTCATGAATCCAAAACTGGATCTTTGAGAGTTTACCATAAAGATGGTGCTCCCGAAGTAAATATAATTCAATCCTCAAGGGCTTTGCATGATATTTATCTATTTCAAATTAAATGAGTATGTCATAAAAGAAGACAACTAATAAACGGTATAATTATGGATAGAATATCTAGTTCATAAAATCCACAAACATGGTGGGGAATTCAACACACCAAACTGAATCACAAGGAACTCATAGTGTCTGTAGTAACATCAAAATGACATCTTTGGGATATCATCCTCAGAAACCCTCAACTAGTGGTAGTTTTACCTAATAACGATCTTCAAGAACCATCTCACACCTCAAAACTGGTCAAAGAGGTCATCAATCCTCAATAAGGGTCACTTGTTCATTATTTTGTTTTGGTTCAGGCGATGATAATCCATGAAAATCTATAAGTTCTCATCTGCATTTTCATGAACAACACTAGAGCCTCCTATGGGGACACACTAGGCCAAATGAAACCCTTCTCTCAAAGGTCCTATATCTATATATGAAACTCCCATATCTTAGTAGGGGCCATATGATATGTCGTACATGATATCAAACCAGTCCCAGGATACAAGTCGATACCAAACTCCATCTCCTGCCTCGATGGTAGTCTTGGAATGTCCTTGGGGAATATGTCTATGAAATCATTCATGACTAAAGGAATCTATATCTCTAAATAAACTATTATACCAAGGGATACACTCATCAATTTATGGGTGATGGGTTGTAGCCTCCTGCTCGCAGCACCCACTCACCCTTTCATGAGATCACTCTCACTCGTAAAGGTGAATCTCATCGAATCAGTGGGAATGAATTGGAATTTTTTGCTATGAGATTCAATCTAAGATCAGACTATGTACAACAAATCCATACCCAAGATGATTTCATATGGTTCCATTGTGATGAAAAAAAGGTCCCATGTTAACCTCTCTTCACCAAGTAATACCTTGTACTTCTAGGTCATAAAATATATAAAATAAGCAGTCTTTGTATGAACCTCAAGAAGAAGCAGTTCGGATAAATCTTCTATTTGGATCTCCAACTCACAGAATATTATTATAGAGAAAAAATAATGATTGGAACGTGTGTCTACTAATACTAAAATAGTATTAGAATAAATAAATATCATACCACTAATCATCTTGTGTTCCCTAGGGTCACAAGCCTTCATAGAATGCAGTTGTCTGCATCCCCAGATGACAGCTCCCTAAGCCTAACATGGTATTCCTGGTGGTGGTGGTAGAAGGACCTCATAGCATTGTATGCCACCCATAGCTCCTCCTAGTCCTATGATAGCTCCACTACCCTAGGGGACACCCTTCCCTCGCCTGGGTGATCCCTAATCATGGCGCTACCTCTATCATGTTGGTACATCAACAACCTATTATAACTCCTCAGTACATTTAGTTGGGAGATCTGGTGTTATGTGACCTCACCCATCATAATAATAGAACCACCCCACTTTGGGATTCCCTATTCCTATGTGTTTTCCCTAACTATGTTCTCGATTATGTTCCAATAAAGATCTTCTACACTAAGATACTTTTGACTGACATTTGTTGACTATTATAAATGACTCAAATCTGTGACATCTAGTGTCAGCTCCAGCTTCCTAGTGTCCCTATAAAAATAATCACCTTCTAACTAGTTCCCTCTATCACACCCTAGTATAAGTGGGAATGTACAAGGGTCCCACACTAGCATGGATCTCTCTGCAGAGTCCCTTCTCAAACTTTCAGTCTTAGAAGTATCTGACATGTGCCTATCGTGGGGTGTGGAAAAACAAATATAACCTAAGTTAAAATTTATTATAGTGGGTTACCTATGTTTTCTCCAAAGAGGAGTGCTCAACAATAGTATTTGTCACTTAAAATAAGAGAAAGAAGTGATGTTGTTTTTGAAATTGTTTGATTTGGAAAATACAAGAAATAAACTAAATAAAGTGAAGTAATTAAGTGAAAGTTTTAAAAAAATTGACAAATGATGTGATTTAAATCAGTGATATGAAATGGTGATTAGGTTATGGTCGTTTTTCTAACTATAATTCTATCATAGTTCACCTTACCCAATTCTCTTCTACTAAATTGTTAAGAGTGAGAATCCACAATCATTTCTTCTCACTCCCTTGGTCAAATAAAAATGTGAGAATAAACATTATTAAAACCTCAAATTGTTCTACTCTCCTTATAATGTGTTATAGAGTTGTAGCGAATACCCCCAATTCTCTTAGGCAATTCCTAATCGAGGCTTGTTTATCCCAAGAAATCAATAACATTCACTACTCCTCACACTCATACCGGTGATCACCGAGTACTACTCCACTAAATCCTAGTTTATTAAATCATTTATAAACCCAAACCTATTGGAGGGAGATATAGATCATTGACCAAATATAAATAAACAATAGAATCTAAAATCAAATACAATCGTACATGATAATAAAAACTGTTATAAGAAATTGAAACTGATTCGCAGAAGAGAAAAGATGATATTAAAACATTACGTGCAAGAACTCTATAATTACAAAAGGGTAAAACTACCCTTCCCCAATCAATAAAAATATATACCCCACCATAGTAAGGGTAACTAAGTTTAAGGGGGAATAATAAGTCATTAAAAATCTAATAAGAACCAACGAAATAAAAGCAAGAACAGAAATTTTGATCCTCCAGCATCTATCTTCCAGATGTTTGCCTCTGTTCTGCCCACCAGACGGCTGAAACTCATGGAGGTCCCTTCTTAAAGAATGTTGGAAATGAAGTTGTCTATAGACCCTCAAATCTGAGAGTCATTGGATAGGTGTAATGAAAGATATGGCCAAATTTATGACCCTTACTTTTCTTGGACGCCAAAAACTATTTCACCCACTCCACTTGGACATGCCAAAAAGATGCCTTTATGAGCTTTATATTTTAAAAATTTTATTTTGAACCGTCCCTTGAATTTCCTCTGTAGACACCAGCTAGAAGCACCTCATTATAAGGTCATATGAATGTGATATTGTTGATTTAATGCGTTGGGGTTCATTCTGCCAACCAGACTGAGTTCTCTATTTGATTGATTTTTCTGTACCATTTAATTTCGAATTGGGTCTTGGTCCAGAAGAAAAATACGAATTCCACGAGCATATAAAGCCTAGAAAAGGATTAACTTAAATTGTACCAATATTTTAAAAGTTATTCTCAAAACACAGAAGCTATATAAAACTGTCAATTTTACAAAATTACCTCATTTTCACATTTAAGGCCAAAATACACCAAAAACACATAAATGATGCAAATAAACTCAAATTGAATAACTGACCAGGATTACATAATTGAAAACATATTAATAATCTTGAAAATATTAACTCTATCAATATCCATCCCAAATCATGTAAAGGGAGTATCGTGTAAAGTCTGTGAACCTTTCCAACTACTCATCCACTATTATACCTCCCTACTGCAGCTCTACAAGCTCCTAAATACGAACTAAACTTAATCATGAGGTGTATTAATCCTCCTAAAACATCTTCTAGAATTAAAGACATGAGATTATCAACTCATCGTGAATCTGATTAAAAAAGACTCCACCAACACACAACTACTCTTTGGAAAAGGATAGTTTTCATCACAACTACTTGATCCATGTGTGTTTAGATGAACCTAAAAACACTAACCACTTACTATATATAATACTCAACTAACTAGGGATATATCTTTCCATGGAACCTTAGTGGCCTATGGAACTAGAACACATATAGTGTGCTAAGACTGCATGCATCCTCAACATACCCTAATGGTATGATCTATTACTTGAATGGTGGGGGTGATACTACAAGTCCATTTATAGGAAGGATCTTGTGGGATAGACCAAGAATTGAGGCCTCATCACTCATTAGATCATATTCACAATCCAAGACTGGTATCCTGGATGGCTTTCATTGTGGAGATGTCTTGAAAATTTAATCAATATGTACCATAGTCAGATGAGAATATATATAAATAATGGGGATCTGACTCGAGAAGGATAGTAAATTACTCAATCTTATATAATATATGTTACAATGATATGATAACCAATGTATTAGTATTTTGAGTCAACAAGAATGTATTCATTCTCTCAGTGAATAGATACGTCGTTCGCCCATATCATCATAGGAATCTCTAGCCTAAGATCTACACTTGAGACAATTTGACACTATTTCCCTAAATCCCATCCAAATTCTAGTAAGGGGACTACACCAAGCACCATCCCAATGAATGTACTACTATGATACCAATCTTTCACAACCAGACCCTAATTGGGGCTCAAACTACAACTACCCCAAGCCTGCCTCCATATCCTTGGGGTGGAGACAATCACTAAGTGGAATATCTTAAATGGGAAGCATTTTCCTAGTTTACCTATATGCACAAACCCAACCATATCAATGTAGAATTACAGAAGAAGAATAATAATAATATGAAACATCTAGAATGTAAACCAATTGTGAAAAACCTCTAGCGTGTACAAGAGTATGGCAATGAAAACTAAAAAGTGAAGCACAAAAATACATTCCCAACCAGAATATATCCCAACCTAAAAAAACTATAAAGTAAAATGATGAGAGATTCATGGTCTTAATCTTCAAGATATAGCCACTATATGTAGTACAAAAGACTAGGTATCCCTAATATTCTCTATATTCACCATCAACCTATCTTTCATCTACATAAGATATGACACGAGTGGGAAAATCCCATGTAGGGGTAAGTATATAAATTCCCATTATGATTCCCTAAAAGTTTATGTGGGATAATTAAGAGATAAAATAGGAATAGAAAGTTAGTAGGTAGTAAATAAGAATCTCAAATCAAAGAAAAAAAGGTAACTTCATCCAACCACAGGGAGATCAACACATCATGTAGGTGGACTACAAGTCACGTCTCTGCCACCCATAGAAAGAGAGTAAAAAATCCATCAACATGGATACAGATATATATATATATATATATATATATATATATATATATATATATATATATATATTCTCAAACTAAAGAATCCAAAATGAGATAAAAGGGGATCTATATCTCACATAATAGCCCAAAAAAGAGTTTTCAATAGTTCTAGAAGTCCATTAATAATGCTCATCATCTCATGCTTCTTCCAATAAGAAAACATCTATGTCAAGCCACACCGCACCACTGTGCCACACAATCAAGGGGAAATAATCTCTAGGTCGAGTACCCATACCCAACCTAGCTGGAGGGTCTCAATTTAATTATTAAGGACACATTCCCAACCTGAATGGAGGGTTCCACTCAAAAGTTTGAGGAAACATGTTGTGTACTCACGGGATGGTCCCACTCTAGGTCATTAACAAAAAATTTCTATCCCAACTAGAGGGTTCCACTCAGAAATTTGAGGACCCATACCCTTTCTCTATATGAGGGTGCCACTCTAGGTCATTAAGGACCCATGCACATCCTGGATGGAGGGTGACACTTAGAAGGTCTAGGACCTACTCCCTATATCCACAGAAGTGTGCAACTCTAGTTCATTGAGGACCCATGCCTAGCCTGGTTAGAGGGTTCCACTCAAAAGCTTGAGGACTCATGCCTTGTTTCCAAATAAGGGTGCCACTCAAGGTCATTGAGGACATATGCCCATCCTGGCTGGAGGGCTCTACTAAGAAGGTCGAGCAACCATGACCTGTCTCTAAAGGAGGATTCCACTCAAGGTAATCAAGGATCAATGCCCTGTCTCTATAGGAGAGTGCCACTCAAATTCGTCGAAGTCACATGACCAACACAGCTGGAGGGTGGCACTCGAAAAGCCTCTGGAGATCCTATCTGATCACTAATTTCCTTGAGCATCACCTAAACAAGAACCATGCTAAGAACATCTTGGATCATATATCAAAAGACACTACGGAGGGCAGTATCACGTTCAATGTGAAAAACACTCAGTATAGGATAATCGCAGTCCAAAATACAAGTCCAAACAAATGATATATGGGAGATTGAAGTTTTCTGAAAAGGAAACTAGGGGTACACATTGTGTAGAGGACCCTCATGGAATGTGGTCCTTCTCTTTTTCCTAGTCTTCCCCCTAGCTAGCACATGGATTCCAACCCATGTAGTAGTACATGGTGTGCCGGTGTACTAAATGGTGTGTCCAAGATACCAGAGGTTGATACATGTTCTTATAACTATATCTATGTACTGAAATCATGTCCATGTGCCTTGTCACATGCCATGTTTGCGGTCGTGCCCATGCTCATGTACTCTCAGAGTACACACTGAGTTTACCAGAACAAGGTCACATAGAGTGTGGGGTCCCGTATGACTTGTGATACTTATATCGCTTGGAAACTCTATTCACCATAGTATAGGGGTCACACGTCTTGTGATCTTATAAACTATATGGTGTGTATTTGGTATTTTCACATAAGTTTATATCTGGTCTCCATGCTCTAGATCTTGTCTTTATAACTTGGAATTCTGCATCATCACCTCCAATAATGGTGGATCTACACTTTTTCTAGTGGTTTTAGCACTCCAGTTTCTGAATATCAGGTTTATAATTCTTCTTGCACGAACCGGTACATACCGACATTGCTACGCTCAATACCATTGGTTTCAGATCTGAAATCCACAAAGGCAACACACACTATTCCCCAATTAATCTCCAAATTCATCCTTGATCAATGATCCCTTCTTCACTCAGGAAACTATTTCTAATTGGGGGGTTGAATAAAGCTCGGTCTCGCCGGGCAATGTCGAGTCATGACCTCATGGTCCACTGATGACAAGCATAAAGAATTTGATAGATAAAGGTGCAATAACAAGGGTTTTAACAATCTTTAGTCAATTATTTTTGGCCAATGAACATAATTGATAAGTTTGAGGTTAGAAAATAATTGATGAACGGATTAAATTTCAATATGTTGTCACATAAAAATTTCCACAATTGTCATATATCAAAGAGATAGATTAATCAGGATCACCAATTTAACCAAATGAGGAGGAATCCACAAAGGATGAGTCCTACCAAGATATTGGACCATTCATCATTTAATAACATGCTCTCTAATAATTTTTAGGTGTTTTTGTGTTCACTGCACTTTGATCTACTTTGATCGGGAGATTCATTGTCATCGAATTTGATTCCCCAATGGAATGAGGAAAAGAACACTCTCAATTCTCTTAGGTGAAAATAAATAACCCTAGAAAATTATTCGTATTAGTGATTTTATATATATTTTATTTAGGTTAAATTTATAAATTAATTAAATTAATGAATTAATTAACCAATTGAATTCCCCACCAAAGGTCGAGATATCTTAATGCTCCGTGCAGACCAATTTTAGGTAACACCTAGGTTAAAAATCTAGTTATAGACTCAACTATGGTCTCATATTCCTATTCTGAGCTTCCATTTTATATTCATCACATTTTATTTAATAAATTGTGTAAATTTGATAAAAAAATATTTAATATTTTTATAAAATTGATTTTAGCCACATCTGGCCTCGGAATCTCTTTTTGTCTCAATTCCTAGCTCTAAAAATATATGTAGAAATATTTCAAATTCTTACAAGTAAAAAATTGGGTCCATAAATATAAATTTTTGGAACAAGTAATGGAAAGTATGGTGTATGACACAACATCAAAAATTATTAACATTAAGACTCTTAGGGAAAAGCAGTAAACCACCAACCAAGTCCATTTACAATTATCCCCATATGGTATCGACCTCGGATTTGTTCTAGAATGAGAGAAATAAATAATCTAGTTAAAATATCTAAAAAATTTATATTATATCACATTGAGATAACACCAATTATGGTGAGGAAATATGAGAAAATAAAGAAAAGGAGTGTTACCCTTACTGAGGGTTTTCCAACATGATCAATGATGCAGGAATCAGAGGCTAGATGTTTCAAAATGGATGAGAGGAGTATAGAAGAGCCTATGATGATTAATACTAAGAAAATTAGGGGAAAAAATAATGAAATTATATTTTAATGGAAAAGTAGAAAAAGGTAAATTTTCCCCACTTTTTAATAGGCCATATGGCATAGTCGCACTATTGGAAAAACTGTGCGTTGAGCCTATAATAAAATATAGTCCATCAGATAATTCATGGACTCCCCTTTTGTAGTTTATAAAACCATGATACTCCACTTTTTATGACCCAATTTTTTTGTTCATGGCTAGCATAAACTATATGCTAACCATTCTCCACATATATCTTCTCCAAAAACTTGAACTTCATGCCCCAAACCTTTTCAAAAGATCCTAAAACCTCCTCTACCCCATTGGGAACTTCCATTTAGATAAAAAAAGTGGTTTTGGTAGAAATAAAAAAATATTTGTACCATGATGAAGAACCTAGATCTAACTCATATTATCTAAAATAGTTTGAAATATTATTTTGATGTAGCTAGCTAGTGGGGAGAGTAAATATTTAATTGAAAATGGTTTTCAAGAAGAAAATATAGTATAATGTATGAATAATCCAGCATGGAAAAATAAACATTCACATTGATGTATCAGGTGAAGGAGAACCCATGGATGGTGTTTTGAGTTAATTTAAGAGTATTGGGAATTCCTAGAGAAGGGTTTAATAAGATCTAGTAAAATTAAGTAAAGTCTGGAATATATTGAGTGGAGATAGAAATTTCATAAAGGAATCTACATGTGATTCATTCGGGATCTTCATATGATTAATTTCTTTTATAAAAATTGAAATATAGAAAAGGTATTAGATCAATGTATGATTAAATCCAAACTCAATATGATTCATTTATGAATCTTGGATGAATATTTGAAAAGTAAAAAGGAATACATATGAATCAGCATAAGATTCATTGATATCTGTGTATAAGTGATTTGAGACCAGCAGAGATGCATACGAGACAATCAAACCAATTTATGAGTAATTATAATCTATGTCTGAGTCATTTAAGTCTATGTATGAGTCATTTGAGGAACCACATATGAGTTATTTCAACAATATGTAAGTATATTTTCTATGCTTTTGTGTGAGTCATTCCATGAACTATATGATTGATTTGAGACTTTTTTATGAGTTATGCACTTAGAAAAATTCTGAGAATGTCGAGACATGAAAATATGGGGAATATAAAAATAAATATTCTGATAAAATGGGATTAATTTAAATGATGTTTTAGTGTGGTTGTTAATGAAATAAACTTCACAATATCAGTTTATGATTCAAGCAGATATTGAAGAAGAACTATCCATGGAAGAAGCTATATTTTGTGAGTGTTCTAGGAAACAAGCAAGGCTAGAACTCCAGGGGCATGGGGTTGTTCACACATGGATGAATAATTCAAATAAATTTAAAGCTATATATTTCATGAATATTCAAATAATAAAACCACTTCAGTCTTTTAGAGTTTTAAAATTCATAATTATAAGGAGTTTTAATGAGTTTTTTAAGAATTCAAAACCATAAATAGTCTTAAGTTTGAATATTTAGATCATTTCATCCAAAAAACATTGATCCTCCATAATTCCATTATGGAAAAAAATATTCAAGATATTTTTATTTTTATTTTATATATACATAAAAGGAAGAATAAAGTGTGAATAAGAAAAGAGAGCAGATAAAATGATATGTTGTTGTGTCGAGGAGTCAAGTGATACCAAATTTGAAATCTTTTTTAGAATAAAGAAGACCTGAATACCCAAGAATTTGAGAAGTTGAGGAAGATCCAAATCATTAAAAGATCTAAATAATGAGAGATAGGCTAGCATTCCAGATCAGGATTATTTTCCATTAAAGTTCTTAAATAAGGATAATTTTTTGAAATTCTAATGGGTGAGTAGGAAGATCCATTCCAAGTGATATTGGATTAAATATAATAAAAAAATTGATATCTTTCCTATTCTAGTACGACCACCTTCATAGTGGGTAGTTGGAAGCTACAATTTCTTGTGAAAATCTAGAAATTGGAGAATAGTGGGAATTTATGTTAATGGGATTGGGAAGATCCCTCATCTTACCGAATGGGTTTATAGTGGATAATATGTGGTTAGGGAGACAAACTAGTCATGTAAAATGGTGTCCTTTTAAGGTTGAACCCTATAAATACTAGTGTTCATGTGATCTTTATTTCTTGCTACATCCAGGTGTGGCTCAGTAATTTAAGATTGGATCATGATCTTAATCAGTCACATAGGCTTAATTAAAATAAATTTATAAAACTGTATCATTAATCACCCCCACCCTAGTGGTACCTAATTGGCATGGGATTTACAAATTTTATTTGGGTGTCATTAGTGTAATGTATCATGTTTTGATCTAGTTTAAATTTATAAAGGAAATTTAACTTTTAATTTGGTGGACTTTCCAAATATAAAATTGAGTCTCAAAACGTAATTCCAATATTTTTAAAAGTTAATTTTATGTGGTTTATGGATCTAGAGGTGTCTCTTAAGTTTTAATGGGTTTCAGGAGTAACAGTCTCTAAAATATCCCTTTCAAGAAGGAATAGACAGGCCACATATTTTTTTAGACTGTGTGGCCCTATAAAAGGTTTCAAATGGTCTATTAAACTATAAAAGTTGGGGGGCACATCCCTGAATAACTTTTGTAGTAAATTTTAGAGGATTTTTCATGGTTTGTGCATGGTTTTCCAAACTGTGATCCTAACTTCATGGTTACTGCCACTTAACTAGTAACACCACACAGTTGGTGTAGGGTTAGACAAAACTATGTGGACAAACCTTGTGGGGTCTGGATATTTGATAGAATGACCGGAAATATTGGCACACAATTATCTAAATTGTGCATCCAAACTGTGTGCCTCATTTAAAGTGAAAAAATGAAAATTTGTCCCTTCTAACCCTTAAAGGGATTTCACCCCCTTTCCCCTCCCATTTTTTCCAGTAGCCTCTATCACATGCACCTCCCCTCCTCCTCTTCCCATGGTCGTTTATACCTTTATATTGGTCTATTTTAATCATTTTAGGGTGTGTTGGAATCATATAAGTATGTATAAGACTCATTATCCTTCCTTTCCTTATTTAATTTTTCTTCTTTGGAATTATCCTAATGTGATCTAATTTACCCTATTTTTAGGGTATTTTTCTAATTATTTGATTTATTTCAAACCAGATCGGATAGAAGATCAATAATGGATAAGTGAAGCATCCTAATCATGATGTAGTTTTTCTATATTCTTTTCCCTTAAATTACTATTGTTTTAAAATATTTCTATTATTCCACATGTCATATTTTCTGTTTATCGCTCCTAAATTGTGTAACCCTTAAATTTATTTTCTCCGTATACTATATAGAGATATTATAAGGAAATTTTATAATGTTATAGGTTAAAACATAAATTTTTACCACACTATATATATTACCCTCACATTTCCTTGAAGATAAATTTTCGTAATTATCCAAAACACCACTAAGTGTGTTTTTATTTTCCCTTAAACAAGAATCACCTAGTGAGGTTAAAATGTATTCATTGAATTGACCTCATGTATATATATTCATACTAGGACCATGCTAACATATGAGGTATAACCTTGTAAAATAATGGGTTAGAATGAGATGTAAGACTCATATAATCAAATTCTTATGATGATCATTTGGCTTGTGAAACCACTCCTTTCCAAAGTGTGTTGTCTTAATCATTTAGAACGAATGACTAGATGATTTTGATAAATGGGACATGTAAGTATATTCACACATGTCCCCCTTATTAATTATGACCAAATTGATTATTATAGGAAGTTAAATGTGTCAGTGAATGGTTGAATGGAATGTCTACTTACATGTCTCTTCTTTTCTCTTGGAGTGAATGGTTTAATTAAATGAATCATGTTATGGTGTGGGTGCTTCCCATGGCTTTTCTATGTGATATAAAGTAAATGGACAGATTGTATTATTAAATTTCAAATGAATTCTATTCATGAGTTACAATCATGCCATACCTTGGATTATGAAACTCAGGCATGACATCCCTAGGTATAGATTCCCATATGATTATGTTACTTGGGCATAGCATCCTCACGCATAGAGTCACTTATGATTATGATACTTGGGCATAGAATCCTTAGGCATGGAATCCCTTGAATTATGATACTCAAGCATGGATTCCCTAGGAATGGTGTCCCTTTTTATTATGGTACCTGGTCATATCATCCATGGGCATGGTATCTCTTACGATTATGATACTCAGGCATGGCATCCCATGGCATGATGTCCCTTAGGTTATGATACTCGGGCATGGATTCCTTGGGCATTTTTTCCCTTATGGTTTTGATACTCAGACATGTAATCCCTTATATGATTATGATACAAGGTAATGGAATCCATTATTACCCTATGACACTCTTATGACTACGCATAGATGTTGGAGTTACACCTCTGGTCCTAACTGTCACTACGTATGTGTGTGTGTGTGTGTGTGTCTATATATATATATGGTTGTATACATCCCTAGGTATAAAGTACATATATATACACATATTTATATATATATGGATATAAAAACTCGTATGTATAAAGTGTGTATATATATATATATTCACATGGTGGATTCATTTTAGAGACATTCCGGCTTATACCGAAGCAGGTATGGTCGGTCAGGTGTCTTTAAGGAACCTGAGATGAGTTGGTTACATTTATTTGGTCACTGCACTACCTTATTTTTTATATGACTCAATGCTACTTTATTTTATATACATGGACTTTATTAGCATAGACACAATTATTGGTGGCCTATTGAGTATATCTCACACTCTATTTGGGCAACCTATTGCTACCTGGAAAAACCTCATATTTGCAGGTTCAAGGTAATGGATTATGCTATATGTTTTTATGCTTATACTTGGGAGATTAGGATCACAATACTAAGACAAATCTTAGGATTCTTATAGATATATACATAGAGAATTTTTATTTTCTTTGTGTATATTTTACCTATTACCTATTTTATTTTTTTGTACATTATATCATGTTCATGCATGGTTATAGATTATTTTATTATTAATTATTAGTTGGTATTTTATCTTCAATATGTGTTCATTTATTTATGATTTAACTATATTTAATACTGATTAAGAGGGTTTAGTCTCTCTGTTTTACCTGCATTAGACCCTCACTAGTAGTTAGTAGCCTATGGCATATGGGGATGTGTTCTTGAGGCCCAGTGGAAAACCAAATTAGGACACCATTCTAAGTGGTTTACAGATCAAAAAGATACTAATTGTATTAAAGGCTTTTGTTCCTTTTATCTTACTATTTTTGGGTTGGTATACGGGATACTAGGAAGGTGTTATAATTTAGTAAATAACTTGTGTCTTGGTCCATCCAACCCATGCATGAGGGAAATATCATTTTACCAGGGATAGGAATATTTATGTTGTCACTATTATCGTTGATTATTATTTCACCTTGGGTGAATTTTATACTTTTGTTCATTATTGATTTATGATTTATGAAATTACCCTTGGCCTGATATGATAAGGAAGTGTGGTTACATGCACAATTGTAGGCACATAGTTTTCACATTCCATGCATATTCTATTCTATGTAGACTACGTCGTAGAATTCTTGGTGCATGATGATTTGAAAAACCTACTTAGGTAATTATTTACATGCATACTTATATACCATGATGTGTGATTTATAATCATGCTTATTTTTATACCATTCTTGGTTGATTGCCTATATTTATTTCCCTCTAACATAATTTCTGATTATAATTATGAAATATGGCTAGTAAAATAAAGTTTCTACATCAACCTAAATAATTTTTTCTCATATATCACGATAGTGACATTCAATATTACCAATCGATTTGGATATTTTTGATCCATATCCATTGGTTAAATGATTAGAAATATTAATGGTTTCGATTAAATGGGTTCCATATTTGATATTTATAAAGTGCATGGGCACTTTATAAATTGTAAAATAGTGACCTATATAATTAAGACCTCTCTTATATACTTGTTATATTCTGGAAACAAGTGTGATAACCTGGTTTCAGTTACATTAACTACAATTGTAACTTATAAATTAAATTAAATTCATAATTTTGGAATGGGAATTCAAATAACTGATCCATGTTTTGTATATATGTATAAATGGTGAAATGAAATATCAAAGAAAAATGACTGCTTTTAAATAAATTTTAAATTACATATGAATTTGGAATGATGACCCGTATGAATAAATACCTAAATGTATGGATGGAATCAAGTAGGTTGGTTAGACAATTATTCTTATGAGATAGACTGGATGTGACCCAAGTAGTTCAGTCTTTATATGGTATACTTATGAGATAAACCCAATAAGGGGGTTTTTAAAATTTCAGTAGTATAAACTTTTATAGGTTTCATTTACATGGGGTTACAGTTTTAATTTATATAATGTTGTCTCTAAAAATTGGGAATGGATTCCCATATAATTAAACCCATATTGACTTGATGGGACCCTCATAGGTCACTTTATTCTTTATATTTCATGGTGCTTAACCCCATAAGGGCATGATTATGTTAATGGTATGGTTATTTAAAGTGTCTAAAGCTGCTTATATGGTGATACATATAAATGTATGGAATAATCTTACTTGACTAATTCCCTTAATTGATAAAAGACCTATTATCTTCTTTTGACCTTTATTATTATGTGGTGTTAGTTAATTAAAATTCCAATTAAAAACTAAAGAGTGTTTTCCTATATATATTACAAATGGACATTTTCTTTAATCCAACCTAGTTTTTAAAGACTTATAGGTATATTAAATGATGAGTTAAAAAGGAAATTTTGAGATATTTTCCTAATGTTTTATGGAAATAGTTAAAAAAAGTACTTAGTATAGTTTCTCTTGACATATGGTACATGAAATCCCTTTTATATGAGATAATTAAAATGTAGTAATGAATGAGAATAGATTAAATTCCTTAAAATGAACCTGTATAGGTGTTATATCATGAAACCTTGGGTAAATTTAACTTTATTTTTCCGTGAGAGATGCCAAAAATGGGAATGAGAGTGTTGCCTATAAGATTCAGTTGACTTTTTTTATATTGTTTCTTGAACTTAATGATTAGGTGATCTAGGATACTAATTTTTAGGTTTGAATCTCATTTATAAATTTAATGCCTTATATTAAAAGGAAGGGTTACCAATGTGGTTGTGCCCTTTGAGATGAGAGATCAGTGGATCCCTTACCCTAGTTTCTAAGCACGGTAAGTGCTACTTATTTGATATAGTTGAGTTGGAAAGGACTCTTAAATAATAAAACATCACCCTAGGTGAATGAGTGGTTAGATAGTAAGTGAACCGAAAATTGTGGTATTTCCATATGTAGTTTTTATTGAGCATCATCCCTTTATTCATTAAGTTATCATTTAACCTTTTAGTGGTCTTTCCCATTATTCATATACTTAGTATTAACCAGGCCCTGGTAGCCCAATGTTCAGAAGGTGATGTAGTTATGCCTACGTAGATAGGTTTTGACACTAGTTGGAAAATTATTCCTTACCTTTTTTAGTTTATCCTCTTCAAAAAGAGTGTTTCCGGGTGAGTTAAACACTGTATAAAAAATTCTATTATGTGGGTCACAGTTATCATGTGATACCATAAGTCTATGTGGATGGACCTAGATTCCCTCACTTTGACTCATACCATAGTAGTTCGATGATGTTGTTCTATTAAGGATGACCAACAAAATAGGTTCATTTGAGACTATGTTTTCCTTTTTTGGTATGATTTTTTTACACTCATTTCTAGACCGATGAATGGTAGATGCTCAAGTATTTTTATTCGGTCATGTTGATGCCTTTTTTTTGAAAATATTCCTAAGTTATTTTTTAACAAAACCAGTTTCAATGTGTATGATTGTTGGGTACCTAGCCCATTTGACTAGTAATGGTTGTGTGGTTAATGAGTTCTCCTCAAAAATTATAATGTGAGGTGGGCAGTCGTTTGATTATTCATGTCACGTGTAAGATTCCCATTTTTAAAGAGCGGTTTCAAGGGAACTTATGGATTAATAAAAAATTCATGTCATTTATCATGGAGAACTTGAACTTTTTGATGGATAACTCGCAATAGCTTGAGTCAAGTTTGAATCACATGGTGCGGGATGTACAACTGTTGTGTATGGTAAGATTATCTCACACTATGTGTACATGGTAACTTTTTAAAACTGATCTTTAGTAAGGGGATGAGTAAGGATTGGGGATCAATGGTTCCAATATGTTGTTTCTAGGTAGATTTACCTATATCTTTTTGAACAACTAAATGAAGTGCCCTATTAAGAGGGCTAGTTTATAAATTAACCAAGTGAATCAAGATGTAAAACAACGGGAGGACTATCCAACACATTGTCAGGAGACATAGTGTTAGGCATTGTAAAAGGAATGTGTGGCCTAATTGATGTGAGCAAAGCTTAGAGGGAGCTATACCCACCTATTAGTAAAATATTAGTGTGATCCTAGTTTAAAGGTGATCATGCCCCTATCTTGACATCACCCTAAGTATTATGGGTGAGCATCAGAAATACATCAAGCTACTTATTTAAATATCTTTTATCGTTTGAAAAAAGGGCTTCTTGGGAGTTGTGCTCAAGAAGCAGTTTTTAGGATAATCCGACTAGTGTGTCATACACCATTGACCGTTGGAGGGTGATGAACTTCTTTATTATTCAAATTCAAATTTCTCCATGATAATTGTTCTCTAGAAATGGGAATGGGTTACAGATGATGTTTATGTTAACACTCAGGATAAGTTGGTTCTTGGACATGTTGTTTGTTACATTCATTGAGGATAAAGAATGGGTTGTGTTTATCAGTTTTCTATTTTTTTATGTGACAACAAGTATCCTCCTATGTTAGGTAGTGATACATTGGTCGCTGGGGGAGACCCTTGGTAGATAAGGGTTGTGAGACCTTGAGACCAATCATGTGACAGTCTCTTTGGAACTTGTATGCCATTAAATAAATGAAAAAAATGTATGGATAGAGTTCTTGATAAATTCTAGGTATTAGGCCAATAATGAATTTAGGTGAAATCTATATGTTAGAATTAATCCTAGAGTACCTTATGATGATCCATGGATGCTAGATTATAATAGTGTTGGTGTTGGAAATATAGAATGGTGTTTTTGAGAAGGATGCATCATCAGAAGTCAGGTATGATCTTGAGTGAGAATGAAAAAAAAAATTCAATATTCCTTGGGATAAGGCTTTAGGATCTGGTTTTGTTGATGTGTCTAGTGTAGGAGTGGGGTATCTTCAAATTGGTTAACTGAGGATTTTTATGGAAAATCTGATGTGGCTAGTTTGATCTTAGTTTATTACAACCTTGGTCTTTAATACACTTTATTTCATGATATATTACACAAGTAATCACTTAATAAAACACTAAATATTTATAGGTATAGTGTCTTTTGGAGATTAGGGGCATAAAATAACATCATAAAACTAGGATACAATGACTTTATTGAAATCTTCCTTAACAAGCCCTTATATTTTCTTCATTCTTCTAAAATTGCACAGGATAGCCTGAGGGTATACATAAGAAAGGGGTGAGATATAAAGCCCAGTAATAGAATAAAAAAATAATGGAATAGTGTATAGAAATACATGTGAGTCAAGAGGCATAACAATGTAACATAATAGGTGATAATCATAATCATGAACATTGAGGCATGGTATAACATGATAGCCTAAAGGCAACATGAAATTGTGGAAACAACATTAAACCTGAAATCATAAGCATAATTAAATTTTATCCACCAATAAATCATAGCATAATGTGCTTACGATAACCTCCTAAAAACATAAATGGCACCTCATGGGATTAAAACATTACCCAATGCATTAGAGTGCTATTTGGATGCACCCATTATAATCATATCATGTACATGAATAAGTGTTCCACATGGATCATATAAAATAAGAATGTATTTCATAAATTTGAAAACAATGATAAATAAATTGAATTACCCAATCAATGATGCATAGGTATACCTAGTTTAATAACCTTTAGTGGAAATTAGCGTGGATAATCATGCCACAATTGTTTGGCATGAAAAATCACAGTGAAATTTAAACATCATAACGGTAGTGCATAAAGATTCATAGAATAGTTTAATAAGATAAAAGGGGTATCTCGTACTTTTAACTTAAAAAATATATTATTAGTTATGTGTAAAAACATATATCAGTGTTATGAATTAGAAATCAAAGGCAAAAATAAATAAGTTTCTTGAATGGAAAATAAGAGCGAGATCTCTTACCATGAAAGGGTGTTTTTAAACGCTTGAGAGAAGCTTCTTAAGATCTTGGGGAACATTGTGAGGGAACTAAAGAGGGAAGGTTAGACTAAGGACGTTCACCAAGGTTCTTGAGTGAAGATAAATGGGATCTTTGGTCGGTTTATATAGGAAAGGAGAGGGGAGTACATTATTGTTTTCTAATTTGGACTCTATACAATAAATTAATCAAAACAAAAATCCTTCCCATATCTTTTTCCCATGTTTTCTAACAAATAAGAGTGATTTTCATTATTTTATAATTCCATGAACCGAAATAATCAAAATATTACCCCTGGTAATAGTGAAGTGAGTCATGTTTATAAATAAATTATTTTAACACGTTAAAATATTATATATGTTTTGGAGGATTCATAAAGAATTTATATAATTAAAAAAATAACCATAAAACAAATTATTTTATAGGTAAAAAATATATTTGGTTTTGGATAGCTTATATGGTATATATAACAAAAATTTTGGGTCACTATGATGTCATAATACATACCATATATTTATATAATACTTAAATTTTACCCAAAAATTTGACAATCTTAGAAAATTTAAAAAAAATCACCATTGAATGATTTTGAAATGATGAATCAACAAAATATTATTTTATCCATATAAATACAAAAATAGGATAATTTTTATTTTTAAATAAAAAATACCTAGTTATTGAAATTTACTAGTTTTTTTTAATAATAACTATTTTATGACCCTTATAAAAAATGATTTTTGACTTCATAAAATTATATTATCAACTATATTTAATAAATATAATAATTTTTTATTAAAATTTCATTTATTTTTAAAATTAATGAATTATTTGAAATGAATTTCTTAATTGAAATTGCTTACTACCCAAAAAAAAATCAAGGTTTATTGTATTGAAATCTAATTTTTATCAAACTCATTATTTAATAATTTATAAATTAAATTCAATAAGGAATAAATATTAAAAATAATTCATAGAAAATAATATATTAATATTAATTCTCTTAGGGTTGAGATACTTATTACTTTATTACACTAGTGAATTTCTTAAGGTTAAGGTGTATGATGGTGGGATTTTCTTAGGGTAGTTCGACAAACATGGTTTGGGCCACAATCTCGATGAGCTTGAAATTATCCCATAAACAATTTCAATCATTCTTTAGATGATGAATATATAATTGGGGTTGTTCAAGGGTAAATACCAATGATTTTATCTACCTCAAAATTTCCAAAAAATGGGCGTCATAGGGTATGATCCTGCTTGTCAAGGCTATCACTTCCTTTGTCTATGTCAATTTGATTTTTCCTAACCCATAATATATACTAATAATAAGATCATTGTTTAATTTATATATTATCAATGTTTATGATGCACCATAGTTTTTTAAATATGATAGGATATAATATTCCCAAAACCCAAATAAGTTTATTTGTTTTATATAATCATAATATATAATAGGTCATTTAATTCAATAAAAAGGGTAATTTTATTTATAAAAGTTGGGGTCATTAAATTATCC
This sequence comes from Viscum album, assembly GCA_963277665.1. NCBI lineage: Eukaryota > Viridiplantae > Streptophyta > Magnoliopsida > Santalales > Viscaceae > Viscum > Viscum album. Next base: position 585,566,083 of record OY728145.1, read on the forward strand.
CCCATTTAGAAATTTATCCCTTGAAATTTTTAGTTCATACACTAGAACATATGATTGTAATTCTATTTCATTTATTCTTCTAGTTCTGGAGTTGATTCCTCAAACTTTTGATTCTTCCACAACACTTTGACTAAGTAAGTTTTCTTTTTTTGTAGAACTTTGTCTCTATGATCTAAGATCTTCACCAGTTGATCCTCATATGAAAGATAATTATACAATAATACCACCTATGGATTAAATTCATGTGTTGCGTCTGGTATATACTTTCTCATGTACTTTAGATAGGTTGTGTGGGAGTTCTAGACATTATTTCATAGCTTTGATTCGATCAAGGGTCTTAAAGGGGCCAATGTATCTTGGACTAAGATTTCCCTTCTTCCCAAACCTCGTGAAATTATTCAATGGTGAAAAATTGACGAAAAATTTTCCTCAAAAATCAAACTCTAGATCTCATGAATTGTTGTTCTCATATATTTTCAATCGAATTTGTGTGGATTCATATGATGATGAATGGTTTGAACCTCTTCAGCTATCTCTTGGATATGGTCAGGTCCCATAAAGTTCTTCTCTCTAACTTCATCCCAGTATGTTGGAATCTGATGCCTCTTCCCATATATATCCTCATAAGGTTAAATTTTAATGTTAGAATAAAAACTATATTTATATGAGAACTCTACTAGGGGAATGAATTGATCCCAAAATCCTTGTAAATTCATTGAATGTGATTTAATCATATCTTCTAGATTTTGAATAGTCCTTTAAAACTAACCATACAGTTGAGGGCGATAAGCAATGATGAAGCTCAATTCTAAATTCAATGCTTGTTAAAGGCTTCTCAAAAACCACGAGTATAACCTTGAATCTTGATCATATACAATAGATATTGGAACAATAAGCAGTCTTACCTATTCCATTATATATATCTTGTTGATTTTTTTTCAATAGAGAATGAAATGAATTAATTTGTTAAGGTGATCAACTACCACCCAGATGATCTAATTAAATTTAGGTATCTTGGGAATTACTATGATGAAATTTTTGGTTATGCTTTCACATTTACATACTATTAAGGGAAATGGTTGCATCATATATTTAGACTTCTTTCATTCAGCCTTCGCTTGTTGGCATACCATGAATCGAGATAGAAAATCCATAATCTCTATCTTCATGTTATCCCATCAAAAATTTTACTTTAGATCTCTTTACATATTTGTTATTCCTAGATTAATAGAGAAGGATGATTTATGCACATCATATATAATTTCCATCTTCATTTCTTGTTTTGATGGGACACATATCTTTGTTTCAAACCTTATAACTCCATATTCAACAAAATTTAACTCAGGAATATTTTCCACTGTATTCTGTATCAACTCATCATCTTTCTAAGCCTTATTGATTCTCTCAAGTAAATATACTTGATCAGTTATTTGAGAAATGTATGATGAAGATCCTTTTATTATTCCCATGTCCATAATTTACATGTATGATAAAATAAGATCTCTTATAAGCCTCATTGTGGATATAGTTGTGGGATCCTTTCGACTCAAAGCATCTTCCACTTTGTTTTCTTTATTAGAATGGTAATAAATTGAATAATATTAATACTTGATTAGCTATGACCCCTTCCATTGGTGCATATTAATATCATTTTTTTTCAATATATACTTGATAATTTTATGGTCTATATATATATATATATCACACTTCTCCCCATAGAGATAATGCTTCAAAATTTTTAATACAATGACCACTAAAACCAATTCTAGATCATAATTTGGGTAGTTATGATCATGTATATTTAGTGTACAGAAGTAATGGTAGATCAAAATGTCATTTTTCATGATTACAAAACCCATTACCATTTTATATTCATCTATATAGATCAAAAGTCCATACCCATTAATGGTTAATGTGAGCACAGGTGCAGTGGTTAGCTTCTTCTTAAACTCTTTAAAGCTTTCCTCACATTCATAATTCAAGAAACAATTGAATCCTTTCCAAGTTATCTTGGACAAGGGACTTGATAATCATGATAATTTTCTCAAAAATAGATGATAGTGCCTAGATAATCTAAGGAAACTATAGATTTCCATCATAGAGATTGGTCTTAGCCACCCTTCAATTATCTCTGTTTTTTTAGGATCCAAACATGTATATTGTTGGTGAGGACATTCCCTATGAAAGTTACTTGGTCCAAATATAACTAAAATATACTATACTTTTCATTTATATTTTCTTTCTATAAATTCCTCAGGATAGTATTCAAATTATCTACATATTCCTCCTAGATTTTAGAGTAGATAAGAATATCATCTATAAGGACTAATGTAAATTGATCGAGGTAATTCCTGGAGACTCTATTCATCATATTCATGAATATGTTTAGATAATTATTGAATCATTATTGAAAAACTATGAAATCCAAGTGCTTATTCCTTGTATAAAAAGCAGTCTTGGCAATATCCTACTTCTTTACCTTTACTTGATAATATCCCTTTCAAAGATCTATCTTAGAGAAATATTTGGCACCATGTTGATGATAAAACAGGTTATCAATATTTGGTAGAGGATACCATATATGTATCATGATCTTTTTGAGATCATGATAATCAAATTAAAGGTGAATTGACCAATCCTTCTTTTTTTATGAAGAGGATAGGTGTGCCCCATGGTAAAGTACTTGGGAAAATAAACCCTTTGTCTATATTCTCTTATAGTTGCTTCTTTAGCTCCTCAATTTCCAAAATAGTGATTTTATCTAGAGTCTTAGATATTGTAAAATATCCAAGTATGAGATTGATTAAAAATTCACCCTCTCAGTTAGGAGGAAGACTAGGAAACTCTTTGAGAAACACATTAACACATTCCCCCACAATGGGAATGTCTTCAAGGATGTTATTTTTTGTTGTCTAACTCATTTTGGAAAGGTGTGCTTGTTTATAGGGAAATAATATCCATACTTGAGATATTGGTACTAAATAAGATTCATCCTCCTCCTCACTCATGTATAGAATCGGAGGGCAATTCACGATATGGAGGGTGATTTCCTTCTCTCAACAATTTATATTGGATCTATATAAGGAAAGATAATCCATGACCAGAATAGAATTGAATTCTACTAAAGGGAATATGATAAGGTTTTTTTTGGAAGTTCATCCTGCATATCTATACAGTGGCAGAGTTATATACTTGGGATGAAATAATTCCCACATTTTTCATTTTCACTGATAGCTATACTTCCATGATTTGAAGAGGTGTTGGAATATATATACTAAACTTTTGAGATATAAAATAATCTATAGAAAAAAATGAAAAATAAATATGTTTTGTAATATTGAATGAATAAATATAATTCCTATCACCACTAAATTTTTAGGATCCACCTCTGTGGTTGTGATGGACTATTCTTTCCCTTACTACCTTGTATATTGTAGATATTGATTGTCTTTTACAACCCTTTGATTAAGGAAGTAGTTTTTATGTCTTCCTTGTTATATGTAGTTGAAAAATGGTATAATAATATGATGTTTTACTAGATCATTCCTCTCTTCCATAATATTGGTGGGTTTCTCCCATTGACAATCGCTAGCTAGGTTCCCTTATTTTATGCACCTAAAGCATTTCTTCATTCCAATTTGGTAATTTCTAAGGTTCTCCTCCCCACAGTTTTGAAACAGGGGGTTCTGAATTTATTTACACACATAGATTTATCCATTATAGCACAATAATTAGACTCCACTTTTCACTTCATATCCCCTTGAGACCCTTGAGATTCATAGATCTCTATTTTGACTTTAAGTTCACATCAAAAAAATTCATCATAACTATAAAAGTTCAGAATTTACACTCAGATTAGATACATAAAATAAGTAGTCAAATTTATATTTGGGGGTAATGACTAAGTTATAGGTATATCATGCAAGTATTTTGAATTTTTTCTAGTACACCCAGATATATTTGTTTCCCTATTTCTTGAAGAAAAGGAAGTCCCTCCCTATTTTCATTCGGAGAGTGTGAGGAAAATATTTTTTGAAAAACATTTTTCAAAATTCCTTCCACTCCATATCTATGACCTCCTCCTCAGGCTTTGTATTTTTTACCAACATACACCATTGATAAAATTCTCATTTGATGTGATAAATAGCCAGCATGGCCTTCTATTACTCTAAGAATTGAAGGAAATAGAATATATTTTCAATGGAGATGATACATCATTCCTCTATTAAGGTATCAGAAAATCCACAAAAATTTGGAGGCATTTGTCTCATAAAGGTCTCATTTGAAAATTTATCTTTCTTAATAGGGCTTGGAATTTCCTCCTAATTTAGTATTCAATATAAAACTTGAGTCAGTTGAGAAATTATAGTTATGAAGTTTGAGATTTCTGCTCCCATCAGTTTAGTCTTCTCATTTGGGCAGCCATCACATTACCCCTTGCAATGGTTGTTCATCATGTTTCCCCTATTTCCAACACTTTACTAGAATAAAGGAAAAAATAGGGATGATAATATTTAAATTATTATATACATAAAATAGAAACTCTGAATGTTAAAGAGATAAATCATAATTGAAATATATTTTTTAACTTACTGATTTATAGGTTTTGATCGAAGTTATGTGTAAATAATTTCTTAATATAAAATCATATAGTTATTTTTGTTCCATTAAAGATGGTTCATAATGAACATGTGAATTTACCAAAACAAAACCTATGAGAGTTTCAGACTAGGTGTGCAGCAAGGTTCACTATCATGCACCAGTTCTCAATCAATTCTATCTCAATACGGTGTTTTTAAGGTTGTTACCTCTAAGGTACATCTATGTTAGATCCACATCTACTTTTAATATACAGACAAGGATGTATTTTCTTGGAAACCCCTTACTTTATACTTTAATAATATTTTAGGTATTGTTTATTTTATTCGGTCTTATCCTTGAGCATTTTACTAGAGTTTTCTAATGCTAATCCCAAAAATAAATATACTTTACTTTCATACCTATCATGACAACCCTTTTCATTAATAAACTTTAATTCATGATTTATTATATAAATTTTAAATTAATACAACCCAAAATATTGAGAGGACTAGTGTAATTGGGAGATTAGGTACATAACATAACATCATAAAACTGGGATACAATGAATTTATTGAAAATTTCTTTAACATGCTCCAAAATTTTCACTGTTCTTCTAAAAATACATGAGATAACCTAGGGGCATACATGAGAAAGGGTTCAGCTATAAATATTATTAGGGAATAAAAAAATTATGGCATTAGGTAAAGTAATAAATGTTTTTCAATTTAATGACAAGTCCTAGTGGGGACCATGTCATGACTACCCGAGCTTGTCTCTAATTTTCCCGGGGCTAGTGACTAGAACTGAGTACGCATATCACTAACACATGAGGCATTGACGAGGTACATGTACACATGCACACATCTCCATGACTACAAAATAATGAAATTTAAAAACAACTGAACAACCAATGCATGCATACATCTATATCCCACAGTTATAATATGATAGGAAGTAAAGGAAAGTAAACAGGTCTAAACACAAGCCCACCAAAAATAGTCTATAATACAATCCCAACCTAAAATTAAAGGTATTGTGACTGCTATCTGAAATCCATAGGAATACACCTTGGTTTTTTCTAATCACACTAATAACCATCTAGGCCTAGTCCTCTTAGGACTCTGTAAAAATGTCAATCATCTGAAAAATACATGAAACGTGTTGGGAAATCCCATGTAGGGTGAGTATAATAATACTCAGTAGGAAACCTTGAAACGAAAAACCATACAAAAAAGGAAATAAAATCAACACAACCTAGGTATATGTCAATAGCATATATAACAAGAATATTTAGATATACTTAATAAAGACATGAATTCTACAGGTAATCCACAACCATAGTATACCAGCATTGGATTCCAGCATGAAGATTCCATGAAGTACTCATCTAGTAGAACACACTCCTGATTCTAATAGCACTAATGTTTTTCATCTGAGAGGTACTTCTCATCAAGGTTCATCATGATAAATAATACACAGATAGTCTGAAAAGACACGCTACTCAGATGGGAATCACTGATAAGACCATGGGGTGATACCAACAAACTCAATCAAATTAAACTGTTAAATATAGGATCGACACCCAAGTAGTGTTGGTCACATTGATACCAAGAACCCCACCTAGCTCATGAATATGAATAGAGGATCTCACTCTGGGCCTCTCAAAGGGATTACAATGTCTCTATACAGGAATTCTTATTAAAGCGATCATAGTCCTAAGTGCAAGAAATGATATCATACCTAACTTCAAGGAAAGGATTATAGGAATGAACCCTAATGAAACAATTCCAATATATAGAGTAAAAGATATTCAATCCATGTAGAAAAGATTACATGGTGTGCATTAGGGGTCACACGTCATGTCCCTTGAACTTGGGTCCTACCTGTGTAAATAGCTCATGCCATCAAACTATGTATATGTAGTAGTACGCACCATGTAGGCATCCCATGTACTCTACCCATGTGCTAGTACATGGCTCAGCCCGTGTATTTGGTCAAATTTGTGTATGTGGGGGGGGGGTACATGTTGTGTAGGAAACTCGTGTACTCCACCCCATGTCTGTGTACACTCTAATGTAAATGCTGAGTCTTTGGTGAGAGGTAACATGCTATGTAGACCAAGCCACATGTCATGTGATACATATCTCCTACCTGAAACCCTAGTTGATGCTCTGTGGGTCCCAAACAACATATAATCCTACATTACACACCATGTTGATCAGGTTTTTTAGAAACCTTGGTTATTTCTCCCACACATGACTGCGCCACTACCACCTCATAATCCACCTTAAATCACTCATATAATCATGGATATAACTTACTTGATCCCTTCCATTTCTCAGACAATATATTTTGGCATGAAATTTGTTATGAAAATGAGTCAAAGCATTATTATTCACTGTTCACTAAAGAACACTGAGGAACACAAAATTAGGCATCCTACATCACCTGAATAACTCCATCTGCATCTTCGCAACACCTTAATGTCATGCTAATCCCAAATCTATGATATCGAGTCTTTATTCCAAGAATTGGTTATGCAATGATTGATTTATCGGGATTTTTCAAGTCGTGGTCCAAATAAAGAAAAGCTACATAAAACGATGAATGGGGGATAAAAGAAAATGAACATAATTTAGGAACAAACCTCGATCGATATTTATGTCAATCTATATCTGTTTCCATTAGATTGAAAAATTAATAAATCAATAATTATAAGATATTATCACATCAAAATCATACAAATAAACCAATCCTGCATGTCTATTGACCCACAAATCAATCCATTCATTGATTGATTCTTTTTCATAGAAGAAATTTAGAATGGGGAAGAAATCCAAATCAAAACATATTCCCTACCTTGATTTAGTTTGATCACTGAGGAAGAATGATGTGTCGTCGTCATTGTTGGAAAGATCCGTTGAATTTAAGGTGCATCAATCTTCGATCTGTCATTGTTCACCTGAGAGAGAATCCTTAAAACTCTCTCTAATGGCTCCTCAATATTTCCAAGTTTACGTAGATAACTCTGAAATTCACCATAATCATCTATTTAAAGACATGTCAATAACTGTGTCAACAATTTAAAATAAAATAAATTTATTTTATTATTTTATTTGATTCCACACCCATGATGACTTTTCCACAAATGAACTATGCTTACTAATGTTAATTCACACCTAGGATAATTCTCACATTTTGAACTCAATGACGCCCTATGATTTCTGATCTAAGCACAAGTTTATAATTCATTCCACTTATTTAAGAAAACCGTGTGCATGTGCTATTTAATATATTTAATATATTTCAAACATTAATTACATGTACAAAAGGCCTTAGAATCATATTTCATCTAAACACAAGGACTTTAAAATAATCCATATAATATCCAAAAATAATACACATAAAATCTCAGACATTACATTCTCCCCACCTTGGGACTTTACGTCTCAAAAAATCCAAAATAAGGGATACTCAAAAAGATGTGGGTCCTGAGTATGAATTTAGTCCTACTTCTCTCATGTGATCTCTTCAATATTATCATGATACCACTGGACATGCACTAAAGGAATAAATTTCCCATGAAGAATCCTCTTCATCCAATCCTTGATCTCTACCGAGTACTCAGCAAAGGTCACTCAATCTTTGATGTCTAGTTTGCCCCAATGTATAACATGTGATGGGTCATGCACATACCTCCTCAGTAGTGACATGTGGAATAATTCATGTACCCATTCTAAATGTGTATGTATGGCTAAGTATTAAACCACCTCACTAACTCTACGCAGTATCTGGAAAGGGTCGATGAACCACAGTGAAATCTTGGTGCCCCGACCAAATATCCATAATCCACAATAAGGTTAAACCTCTAGGAACACATTTTCTCCCTACTCAAACTCCAAATGCCTCTATCACATTTCATTATAATACTTTTGACGACTCTGAAAAGTCTTCATCTACTCTTGGATGATCTTCACCTTCTCTGTTGTAGATCGCACCAACTCTGGGCCCATGTGTGATGACTCTCCTGGGTTAGCCTGGAAAATTGGTGACCTATAGGGTTAGCCATACAAGATCTTGAATGGTACCATACTAATGGTTTAATGGTAGATATTGTTTTATTAAAACTCCACCAGTATTAGGTGATCCTCCCAGCTATGTCCACAGTTAAACATGCAATCTCATAGCATGTCCTCTAGAACCTAAATAGTCTACTCAATATATTAATCAGTTTGGGGTTGAAACATTATGCTCAAGCGTAACTGAGTCCCAAAATCCTCTTACAATCCCTTCCATAATTGGGATGTAAAATGAGCATCATGATCAGAAATAACTGCTAATAAGACTCCATGGAGTCGGACTATCTCCTAAACAAAGAGGCGTCCCAAGCCCTCTACTGAAATCTGCTCTCAGATAGCTAAGAATTTGGAAAACTTGACGATTCAGTATATGATCACCTATATTTTATCATATCCTCTAGACCTATGTGGTAAACCTTTAATGAATTATATAGATATCTAATTCCATTTTCATTATGGAACCTCAAGGGTTTGAGCTAAACCCACTAGAACTTGGTGCTCAACCTTCACTTGTTGAAAAGTAAGAAATTTAGAGACAAACTTTGTAACTTCTTTATTTATTCTTGACAACACAAACTAGCACCGGAGGTAATGGTACATCTTTTACACAAATAGATGTACCTCAAAATTATAAGTATGAAACTCTCTCAAAACCTCCTCATGTAATGTCACTGGTATCATCATGCATCTTATAAAAAGAAATACATGCTCCCTTTCTTTAGAAAATCCATTAGAAGCATGTCTAGTGGATATCTGATCCTGTAGTGTCTTGTGGTCGACATCCCCAAGTTGTGCCTCCCTGAATCCATGCAAGAGCGAAGGGGTACCAACCATCAACTGGAGATAAGATTCTTTATATCCATGCACAAAGGATAACTACAATGGGGCCAACTTCTCTGATGACTCATTCAGCAACTATGAACAAGATCTATTTCTAAGATCATCTATCACCACATTCCTCTTACCAGGAGTATAGAAAATTTTGAATTCATAGTCCTGGAAAAATTCTATCCATAATCTCTATCTCAAGTTGAGACCCTTTTGAGAGAAGATATACTTGAGGCTCTTGTGATCGAAGTAGATGATAAATTGCTAGTCCATCAGGTAGTGTCACCACATCTTCAAAGATAATAATACTACTTCTAGATCAAGATTTTGGTTCATATAGCTCTACCCATGTGTAATAAACTAGCATGAACCACAAGAAATCATCATTTTCCTCTACACTAGAACACAACCAAGTCCAATTTTAGATGTATCATAGAACACTATGTACTTGACACCTCCATTCAGCAATCTCAATATGGGATCGCTCATCAAACTTTTCCTCAACTACTAAAAAGACTACTGGAACTTATCTTTCTACATGAAAGGTTTCACCTTTCGAGTTAAATATATCTTTGGTGTTGATAATCTAGAGAAATCAGGTATGAATCTCTAGTAATATCCTACCAATACAAGGAATCTTCACACCACCATCATGATTTTTGGTGGATCCCAAGATAAAACTTCCACATCCTTGGTTGGGTCTACTACCACTCTATCTAGTGAGGTAACATGTCCTATAAAGTGAGCTTCCTAAATCTAGAAGTAAATCTTTGAGAGATTTTTGTAAATATGGTTCTCTCAAAGTATGTCTAAAACCATCATCAATTGTATCATGTGCTACTCCTAAGATTCCAAGTACACAAGGATATCATCAATGAAGACTACCAAAAACCAGTCTAAATAAGGTTGGAAGATCCAATTCATGAGTTCCATGAATACTTCTAGAGTGTTCACTATGAAAAAGGGCATCACCAAGTACTCAGAGTGACTGTAGCGACATCCAAATGTCATCTTTATTATATCCTTATCCTATGGTGAGATCCTGATACTCTACCTCATTTTTGGTGTAGCCCTCTAATAGTAAGAATGAATAGGACAAGACAGCTGGTGTTGGTGTGATGAAGATGATTCCAAGTCCTACTCTATTGAGCCTGGGATCATTTAGTCTTCTGCTAGTGGGAATCTCAGAGGCACCATTAAAGTGCATTTTCCAACATGGAATAGCCTAATCCACTAAGAGTATGGCCTCTTATGGAAAATCAATCCCCACAGACTGATATATGATGGTTGGACAAGAGGATAGTAAATCTACCAATGTTTAACCCTTAATGGCCTTCTACAAACAAATATAATTCTAAAATCCTAAAGGATCACCACCAACTATGCTATCTGGAATGCAACATGGGTTGGTTAAGAATGTACTTTAGTGGATCCATGTGGGAAACTAGTTGTCTCTCAGGATGTTGCAGGTAGTGTCACAATTTATGTATTATGAAAACTAGTGTTAGGTAACTCTTCTTGATAAGACAATTTCTAGACTCTATATTAAGTAGCATGCGACTGAGATATTATAAACTATTCTCTGTCCCCTGGGTGTTCTTCTGGGAGAGAAGGGCACTGAGGGATCATTCCAGGGTAGTCACATAGAGGACCAATGGCTTCTCATATATAGGTGACATCAAAACTGGATTCTATAGAAGATAATACTTAATTTCCTCAAAAGTGTTTTAGTATTCATTATCCCACTTGTATATGGAACCTTTATTCATGATCCTAGAAAAGGGATTAAACTTTACGGTTATATTCATGATTAATAAATATATGGAGGATAATTTTCCTTGAAAGACTTCGAGATCTTAGTGGTTTCTTGGAGGGGGCATCTGGATGATAGCCCTGATCTTCTATGGGTCGATCTCGATACCTCTGTATATAACAATGAACCAAGGAACTTCCTAGAGGTCACCCTAAATGCACATTTTGAGGAATTCATCTTCAACATCTAAGAGAGAAGGAATTTGAAAACTTTATCAGGGTCTATGAGATGGTACTGATGTGGGTGGTATTTAACCTCCAAATTATCCACGTAGAATTTCAATATAATCTCTAGAATCAGTTGGAATATTCAGTGCATAGTGTGTTGATAGATAGATCCTACATTCTTTATACTGAAAGGCATTACCTAGTAATAGAAGGTACCTTGTGGTGCTGTGAATGTGGTAGATTCTTTATCTTTGGGGGTCATACAGATCTGGTTATACCCAAAATTCCCATCCATAAATGAATGTTCCTAGAATCCAAGTGTGGCATTGATTATCAGATTTCTCACTAGAATTGGAAAATCATCCTTCGGCGGTGGAAATTGGGATTGAGAAAGTCCATGCAGACTCTGATCCTTCTATTTTTATTCATGTTGAGAACAATGTCTTCCAAACACTTAGAGTTCTAAAATTCCTCTATGAAGTATGACTTGATGTGATTATAAACTTCGACCTCGACAATGGTGCCATGTGAGGGGTGCATATTCTCGGGAGGCTTCTTGAACCCAAGATGACTCACTAATAGGCCATGGTGATGGACAACAATTTGAGGTTCTAACCCTAGAATCTCATAATAGATCTAGGAAAACACATCATAATGTTGCTTCAGAAAGTCCACATACTGTTTCTATTCCTCTATAGGCATCGATGCATTGATTAGTATCAACCTCAAATCTATCCCCGTGCCAAGGTTCACCAGAACCAACTCATCAATGGTCGTGGAGACACCTTCCTCAAATTCCAGAGGAGCATACTCCAAATATTATTCAACATCTGAGATAGGGGAATCAGTGGGGGGATGGTTCACCTGAGCCAACTGAATCTGGAGGAACACTTGCGCCCACTTGGGTGGAGGTGGAATCTTTACTAGGTGACTTCTGCGCTACTGAAACTATGGTGACAAAGGATGTCGACCAGATTCCATTAGGACTTCGAACAAGGGGTCAACTCTTGATGATTTCAAAGCAATGTTGATGGGTTAGTTTGTGTCAATTCAACTCAACTAGGTGAAATAATTAGGTATGGTGTACTGATGTAGCCATGGGATGAACATCCTGATGCCTCATAGGGGTAAGAGGTTCTGATATCACTCAAGATTATATTTTGTAGAATTACAGAGTAATCTCCTAGAATTCCTTTCACCTAGAAACACATATTTCCTCATCTCGTATATGATGAATCATTATCTAAGTCTGGGGTGGTTCCCTCCAAATGATGAATTGAGAGGATTAAATCATCATCCAAATTCATACAGGGATCAGCCATAGTAGCTGTGTGTTCAGCCTCATTGGTCTGAACCCATTTTTCCTTGATCTTGTAATAATTATCATCCAAATAGAAGGATTCACAAGAGTTGAAAGGATGTAACGACCTGACTCTTTGGAAAAGGTACGGATCATTAGTTTTTCTTTCAAATATTTCCTTTAAGCTTGATTAATGTGTGTAACATTCAAAGGAAGGTTCAGGGAGTGTCCGAGGATTATTCGGAGCCCAGGAGTTTGAGATTTGGAGTTGCAGACTGAGGTACACGGTTTGTGCATGACATGAATAGTAAAGTCGCACGGTTTGGATAAACCATGCAGCCCTGCATTCCAGAGGCAGTGGGATGCGCACGGTTTGGACACGGTTTGGTAAACCGTGCACCTAAACCGTGTGACCGTGATCTGGTTAAAAATTTACAATTTTTCCCTTAATTCTATTTAAGCCTAAAACCCATTATTTCTTCTTCCTGCAGACAGAACCAGAGGGGAGCCTCCTTTGAGCTCCAAAACCCTCTCCTCACTCATTCTCTTTCTGTTTCTTCCCCTGGTGTCCGTTCTTCGATTCATCGAAGGCATTGGATCACCCTTGGTAAGGCTAACCTAACGAACCCCTTTCTCCTTGGAAAATACTTCCTACCTTTGTGTTATTTTGATGTATGATCATATACCCTATTTCCATGGATTTGGAAAAAAACTTAGATCTCTCCCAATCTACTGCGAATCTGAGGTTGATATTAAGTGAGCCTACGCCTACAACCCTAAGGTAGGTGGTCATGTGTTCTCCTTTTGGGTTTTCCATCACTTTGGGTTTATAACGTCGTGTCATGGGTTGTCTTTTCCCCAAACCCTTATTTATATTGACCATTTACTATCTAAATGAACCATGTGGGATGGGATTGATGAATATAACCTTGTTAGGTCATTTAGAGGAGGTATGGACCGGGAGTGGCCAACCATAGGTGTTATGCCTTGAGATTTTCCCCTTTGTCAACTTTGAACCTAAATGATATGTCTTGAAAGGGAATTTTCCATGTTAGGTAAATGAGATGACTTGGTTAGAGGTTGTCTAGGATGAGATATCCTGAACCCCTTGAATGAATTAAAATGTGTATATGCCATGCTTTGCTTATGTGACATTATAAGATGGAAATGTCATGCTTTATTGATGTGATATGATATAAGATGTAATGCCTTATATAAGGTGATGCAAATGGTTATGCCTTTCTGTGTTGACATGCTTGTGATATTCCGTGGTTGGGCGGGAGGCATTCTTACCTCGTTCCAGATGAATCTCTATGTATTGGGCAGGAGGCATTCTTACCCCGTTCCAAATAAAACTCTGTGAAACAGGATGAGAGAAATGTATACCTCTTGCCTATATAACTGTGACGGGTGGGAGGCATTTTTACCCCACGCCAGCTATAATGATTGAGAACGAGAGGCATTTATATCTTGTGCCAATATAACCATTACGGGTGGGAGGCATTTCTACCCCACGCTAGCTACAGTGCTTAGACGAGAGGCATGCTTACCTCGTGCCAGTGATAACCTATATGTATGTACTTATACTCTGGTGACTTTTTTAGATTTCCAGCCTTGAGCTAAGGCAGGTAGACCCACCAGGTGTCCTTCCGGAACTTGAGCGGGAGGGTTTTTTATTTACTTTATTTTACTTACTTGCAGTATATTACTCATTGTTGAATGTGAACACCTATTTGGATTACATGTAGATATCGTTGGTGGTGGCCTACTGAGACTTGTCTCACACCCTACCTAGGTGACCTCCTGGGCACCCGTGTAGACTTTACTGCTGTAGGTACTAGTAGGGGCAAAGGCCCATTGTCCAGTTGTTGATACATGTATGTTCTAGCTGGAGATCCAGATCAGAGGATCGAGCTTAGCTAGAGATGCTCATGGACTAATTTTATTCTCTTTTGGTACTACTGTATAGCATGCTTGCCATCTGTTCCCACTGTATTAGCAAGCCATGCATCCATTTTGTATCAGACACTGCCTATGAGGCTTTTGTTTATCTATCAAGGATTTTCTACTTATGTTGCTTGGTTTGTATGATTTACCTTTTCTCCTGTTTATCCATTGGTTGTGCTTCCACTGTCTATTAGATTGATGTTATTTCATTGTGTACTCTGACAAGGGGGTACAGTCTCCCTACTGACTTACCATTACACCCCCTCTGCTAGTCGGCAACCCCTGTCCTATGGGGAGACGAGCCAGGGGTCATGTGACCAATCGGGCACGGGGCTCGGGTTGATAGACAACTAGGTCTGGGACATCACAAAGTTGTATCATAGGTTTCTTTATTTCATTCCTTACTATTTGGAAATTATAGACTTGGAGACTGGAAATTATTAGGGACTTAGTTATAATCCATTCTTTGGCATCCCAAACCCATGTATGGGGAAAACACTAAGTTGCCTAAATTATCTTGTTATTGATTATGCTATTTACTGTTGATTCCCTTTCACTGTTGGGTGCTTCACATGATTTGTGATGTTAATTAATTTTGCGAGATTGAAATTTTTGTTTCATGGTTCAACCCGATGAAATGAGGGTTATGCATTAGAACATGCATCACGGTAGGCAAAATATGATTAGGTCATACATTTTTTCATGCCACGTCTAAATTTTCAGCAAGCATTCCTTGTTGGTTATTTCCATGACTTTCCAATATGGGTGAAACTGTGCTAACCCTCCTTGCAGGTTGTGAATTGAGTAATGAGGTGGTTTTAGTGGGTGTCACTCTTTGGTTCATAAGGTGTATGGGCCCTTATGGATTGAAAAATGACATTCCAATTAAACCAATCATTTTCTTTAAAGGAAATTCAAATTCTTGTTTAGTAGTAGTAAATAGTAAATGACATCCAAGTGTGTGTTATCTTTCAGTTCATGAGGAGTATGGGCCCTTATGGGCTAAAAATGCCATATCACTAGATTATGTTAATTCTGAGCAGTTGTAGGTTTTTCTAAGAATTCCTATGGGTATGGATAGGTGATCTTAGGGGTAGAAAGGCTTAGTACCTGTCCTAGCTTCTAGAGTTCATCCTTTAACTTGTTGGTTTCTTCTTTTGAGACGTTTGTTTGGCATTGTAGCACTATGCCTCCGAGACGTCCTCGAGTCGCGCGTGCTAAAGGAGGTGATGATCATGTTCCTGAGGTGGTGGGACCTGAGCCACCGGTTGATCTTTCTGTCGAGCCACCTGTGGCTCCTCTTGCTATTCCTAAGATGGGCATCGATGCCCAGTTCCATGAGATCTTTTTGTGTTTGATGCAGACTGTGTAAGGTGGAGTGCGACATGCCCCGAGTATGGCAGAGTTGACCTGCGAGTTTCAACCGTAGCATCCCTTTATGTTTATGTGAGATGGCGGACCTTTTGCTGCGGAGTCCTGGTTGGAGGCTATTCTGAACATCTTTGAGCACCATGAGATGCCTCCATAGAGGGGGACCAAACTCACAGCTTATATGTTACGTGGTTTAGTTAGGAGGCGGTGGGATGTCATCACCCAGTCGGGACAATAGAGGGAGATGGTCTGGGCTGATTTCCAAACCGTCTTCTATGACTTTTTCTTTCCCCAGACTTTTATGGATGATAGAGCTAGGGAGTTTATGAATCTGAAGTAAGGGACCATGACAATCATGGAATATTCATCCCATTTCACGGAGTTGCATCGTTTTGTTCCTACGCTAGCTGCTGATGATCTCACGGCCGTGAGGCGATTTGAGGATGGGTTGTGTTACGCCATCCAGTCACAGGTTAATGTGTTCAGATTGAAAATTTTTTTAGAGATCGTCAATCAGGATTTGATCACAAAGAGGAATTTGAGAGATGCGGATAGTGCAAACCAGGGCGGTTCAGCGCCTAAGGGTTCAAGTGGATCCTCTTCTAGGAAGAAGCGGCGTTTTGAGGACTCTCGGGGTATTAGTGGTGGCCAGACCCTTTTCTCTGGTGGTACTCCTACCTGTCACCAATGTGGGGTGCCAGGGCATATGAAGAGGCATTGTACACGAAACCCAGTAGAGTGAAGAGGTTGTGGTAGGTTGGGTCATCTCCACCGCTTCTGCAGGACTTTTCCCCCAGGGTCCAGTGAGTAGGGATCTATGACTACTCCACGATCAGGCACTGGATCGGTAGGATCACGTCAGTCAGGTGGATGGAATACATCCGGTCAATCAGGTCGTGGCGGAATTCGAGGCAGAGGTAATCAGGCATATGACTCTCAGCACCAGCAGGGCAGGTCTGCTCAGGGTAGCCAGGTTGTGACCGAGGGTCATGGTACCGGCCAGTTGTATGCAGTCGAGCCTGCGCCACAGAAGCAGTACGCTGGACCATCTACTGTATGAGGTATGATTATATTTTCCTCTACATTAGTATCTGCTTTGTTTGATATAGACGCTTCTCACTCTTTTATATCAGAGGCAATTGTTGGATGTTTGGGCCTTGACATTGAGTCATATCATGGCATGATCACGTTAGATACCCCATTAGGTATCTGTTCATGGGGCATTCGTCATTGCCAGAATTGTCCCCTTGAGGTGGGTGGTTACCTCTTCGTGTGGAACCTGTATGTTTTGGATATGACAGGTTTTGATATAATAGTCAGGATGGACTAGTTAGTTCCCTATAGATCACGGACTGACTGCTATCGTCAGAGGGTGACATTTACGTCACCAGAGGGAGACATGCATATGCATAAGGTAGAATTGGATCTTAGTACAACATGAGCAGGACCAGAGCACCAGATCTTATGTGGTGTCATGGCACAGGTTGCCAGTTTTTATCTCAATTACCAAGGGTTACAGTCCTCTGTTTATCCTCCCGTGGTGGAGCACTTCAGTGATGTCTTTCATGATGATTTCTTTGGCCAACCTCTGGTGTGAGAGGTGGATTTTACTATTGAGATTGTACCAGGAGCAGCACCAGTGACCAATCCTCCTTATTGGATGGCAAATAAGGAGATTCTAGAGCTCAAGAGTCAGTTGGAGGACCTGGAAGCAAAAGGCTTTGTATGTCCCAGCACTTCTCTTTGGGGATCACCGGTTCTCTTCAATAAGAAGGTAGATGGTACCCTTCTTCTTTGCGTGGATTACTGTAAATTATATCATATGATGATTAAGAATCGGTATCCTTTGCATAGAATTTATGACCTCTTCGATCAGCTCTGAGGAGAGAAGGTGTTTTCCAAGATAGATTTGAGGTTGGGCTATCACCAGGTGCATGTCAGGACTTCAGACATACCTTGTACAACATTCAGGAGTAGGTATAGTCTTTATGAGTACCTAGTCATTCCGTTTAGTCTTAAGAATTCACCTACAGTGTTTATGGCTCTTCTGAATCAGATTTTTCACCCTTACCTTGATTCTCTTGTGGTTGTATTTGTGGACGACATCTTAGTCTATTCACTCTCGAGAAACGACCATGCAACCCATCTTGAGATCGTGCTGAATACACTAAGAGAGAATCAGCTTTATGCTAATCTCAGTAAATGTCACTTTTGGATAAATAAGGTTCACTTCCTGGGTCACATTATTTTTTAGTCTAGAGTTTCAGTTGACCCTGAGAAGGTGACTGCTGTAGTCTCTTGGGAGCAACCCAAGAATGTCTTCGATATCAGGAGTTTCTGGGGGCTTGCTGGATAATAAAGGAGGTTCATTCAGGATTTTTCACAACTAATAGCACCACTTATAGCTTTAACCAAAAGGGGGTGAGATTTGAGTGATCGGAACCTTGTGAAATAGCTTTTCAAGAACTGAAGGGCAGACTGACTACGGCGCCAATACTGATCTTTCCGGAGCCGGGCAGGGCTTATACTGTCTATTGTGAGGCGTCAAGTATCTGTCTTGGATCTGTCTTGATCTAGGACGTGCGATTCATTGCCTATGGTTATCTTCAGTTAAAGCCGCAAGAATGGAATTATCCGACGCACGACCTCGAGCTTGCAGCAGTTGTACATGCCTTACGCTGTTGGAGACACTATTTGTTGGGAGAGAGTTTTGTGGTATTCACTGACCACAAAAGCCTCAAATATATCTTCACTCAGTGGGATCTAAATCTCAAGCAACGCAGGTGGGTTGAGTACCTGCAATACTTTGATTCTGAATTGGCCTATACTCCTGGGAAACGAAATTTAGTAGCAGATGCACTTAGTCGGAAAACCCAGTCACAAGTAGTTTAGGAATCTGATGAGGAATGGAAACTGATGGCCCTATTTTCGAAGATGTACATTGATGTTCAAGAGGGCTAGGGTCAGAGCATTCTCTCAGCCTTAGGGGTGACATCCACTCTTTTGGAATGGGTCAGGGCTAGACAGTTATCGGATCCAGAAGGCCTGGTTTTACTAGAAAGTGTCACTGATGATGCATCTACAGATTGGACCATGGATGAGAGTGATAATTTATTGTTCTGTGGGCGGGTATGGGTCCTAGCAGACATCAGAGAGGAGATTATGAGGGATTTCCATGCCTCAGCATGGGAAGTTCACCCTAGAATCACCAAAATGTATCGTGATTTGTGACAATATTACTGGTGGCCTAGCATGAAGTAGGAGATAGCCAGTTTCATCATGCGTTGTTCCACCTGTCAGTAGGTGAAGGTGGAACATCAGCATCCGAATGGGATTTTGAAACCATTGTCCATTCTAGATTGGAAATGAGATGATGTTTCTATGGACTTTTTAACTTCATTACCCAGGTCACCTCGTGGCAATGATGCATTATGGGTTATCGTCGACCACCTAAAAAAGGTCACGCATATCTTACCTGTGCGAGAAACCTTCAAAGTTGACGACTTGGAAATACTGTATGTCAAGGAGATAGTGAACCTTCATGGAGCACCTCATTCGGTTGTTTCGGACAGAGATCCTCATTTTACATCTCAGTTCTGGTGGGGTTTACAGAAGGCTTTAGGTACACAGGTACTTTTGAGTACGGCCTATCACCCACAGACTGACGGACAGACCGAGCGGACTATACAGGTACTAGAGGATATGTTACGTGCATGTGTTCTCGATTTTGGAGGTTTATGGGAGAAACACATTCCTATTTTCGAGTTAATTTATAATAATAGCTTACAAGCTACCATTGAGATGGCTCCCTATGAAGCCTTATATGGTAGGCCTTGTCGCTCGCCTTTGTGTTGGCTTAAAGCAGGGGAGGCAGTTGTTCTAGGACCACGTCTGGTGCAGGAGACTACCAAGTAGATACTTCTTATCAGGAAGCATATGTATACATCTCAGTCTAGATAGAAGTCTTATGCTAACAAGCACCGAAGACCTCTTGAGTTTGAGGTCAGGAACTGGTTTTTCTTGAAGGTCTTTCCCAGGTTAGGGCAGAGACATATTCAGAAGCAGGGTAAGCTTTCACCAAGGTTCGTAGGACCCTTTGAGGTGGTGAAGCGGATCGGGCCAATAGCTTACCAGCTTGCACTTCCATAGAGATATCAGGCCATGTACAATGTTTTTCATGTATCTTAGCTTCTCTGGTACTTTTCAGATTCGACACATGTGTTTCAGCCTGATGAGTTTGAACTGGATATGGATGCTTCCTTCGAGGAGTATCTGATGAGAATTGTCGACCGGAGCGTGAAGACACTCCGAGGTAGGTATGTTCCTCTTGTACGGGTGTTATGGTAGCATGGCCGGGTACAGGATGAGACCTGGGAGCGAGAGGCTAATATATGATCTCAATGGCCAGAGCTTTTCACTAGTGAAACCTCTTTACCCTCAGAAGGCCAACTCGGGGATGAGTTGCTTTTAGGAGGGGAGGTTGTAACGACCCGACTCTTTGGAAAAGGTACAGATTGTTAGTTTTGCTTTCAAATATTTCCTTTAAGCTTGATTAATGTGTGTAACATTCTAAGGAAGGTTTGGGGAGTGTCCAGGGATTGTTCAGAGCCCAGGAGTTTGAGATTTAGAGTTGTAGACTGAGGCGCACTGTTTGCACATGGCATGAATAGTAAAGTCGCATGGTTTGGATAAACTATGCAGCCCTGCATTTCGGAGGCAGTGAGATGTGCACTATTTGCGCACGGTTTGGTAAACCGTGCGCCTAAACCGTGCGACCCAGATCTAGGTAAAAATTTACAATTTTTCCCTTAATTCTATTTAAGCCTAAAACCCATTCTTTCTTCTTCCCACGGATAGAACTAGAGGGGAGCCTCCTTTGAGCTCCAAAACCCTCTCCTCACTCATTCTCTTGTTTTTTCTTCCCCGGTGTCCATTCTTCGATCTGTCGATGGCATTGGATCACTCTTGGTAAGGTTAACCTCACGCCCCCTTTCTCCTCGGCAAATCTTTCCTACCATTGTGTTATATTGATGCAAGCTTATATGCCCTATTTCCAGGGATTTGGACAAAAACTCAGATCTCTCCCAATCTACTGTGAATCTAAGGTTGATATTAAGTGAGCCTAGGCCTACAGCCCTAAGGTAGGTGGTCATGTGTTCTCCTTTTAGGTTTTCCATCACTTTGGGTTTATAACGTCATGTCATGGGTTGTCTTTTCCCCAAACCCTTATTTATATTGACCGTTTATTATCTAAATGACCCATGTGGGATGAAATTGATGAATATAACCTCATTAGGGAATTTAGAGGAGGTATGGACTGGGAGTGGCCAACTATAGGTGTTATTCCTTGAGATTTTCCCCTTTCTCAACTTTGAACCTAAACGATACGTCTTGAAAGGGCATTTTCCATGTTAGGAAAATGAGATGACTTGGTTAGACTTTGGCTAGGATGAGATAGCCTGAACCCCTTGAATGAATTAAAATGTGTATATGCC
This sequence comes from Viscum album, assembly GCA_963277665.1. Lineage (NCBI taxonomy): Eukaryota > Viridiplantae > Streptophyta > Magnoliopsida > Santalales > Viscaceae > Viscum > Viscum album. The sequence goes on from OY728145.1 coordinate 585,587,664, forward strand.
ATGATTTGATTATGTGACATTATAAGATGGAAATTCCATGATTTATTCATGTGATATGATATAAGATGTAATTCCTTATATAATGTGATGCGAATGGTTATGCCTTTCTATGTTGACTTGTTGTGATAATCCATGGTTGGGCGGGAGGCATTCTTACCCCGTGCTAGATGAATCTCTGTGTGTTGGGCGGGAGGCATTCTGACCTCGTGCCAGATGAAACTCTGTGAAATAGGATGAGAGGCATTTATAACTCGTGCCTATATAACTGTAACGGGTGGGAGGCATTTCTACCCCATTCCAGCTATTACAATTGAGGAAGAGAGGCATTTATACCTCGTGCCTATATAACCTTTATGGGTGGTAGGCATTTCTACCCCATGCTGGTTACAGTGCTTGGACGAGAGGCATGCTTACCTCGTGCCAGTGATAACCTATATGTATGTACATATAATTTGGTGACTTGTTCAGATTTCTAGCCTTGAGCTGAAGCAGGTAGGCCTGCCAGGTGTCCTTCTGGAACTTGAGTGGGAGGGTTGTTTATTTATTTTGTTTTTCTTACTTGCAGTATATTACTCATTGTTGCATGCGAACACCTATTTGGACTACACGTATACACCGTTGGTGGTGGCCTATTGAGACATGTCTCACACCCTACCCAGGCGGCCTCCTAGGCACCCATGTAGACTTTACTACTACAGGTACTAGTAGGGTCAAAGGCCCAACGTCCGGTTGTTGATACATGTATGTTCTAGCTAGAGATCCAGAGCAGAGGATCGAGATTGACTAGAGTTTCCCGTGGACTACTTTTTTTCTCTTTCTGTACTACTATATATCATGCTTGCCATCTGTTTCCACTGTATTAGCATGCCATTCATCCATTTTGTATCAGACACTGCCTATGAGGCTTTTGTATATCTATCAGGGATTTATTACTTTTGTTGCTTGGTTTGTATGTTTTACCTTTTCTCCTGTTTATCCATTGGTTGTGCTTCCGCTATCTATTACTTTGCTGTTATTCCACTTTGTACTCTGACATGGGGGTACAGTCTCCCCACTGACTTACCATTACACCCTAACTGCTAGTCAGCAGCCCCTCACCTATGGGGAGACGAGCCAGGGGTCATGTGGCCAACCGAGCTCGGGGCTCACGTTGACAGGCAGCCGGGTTCAGAACATCACAAAGGATGTGTTTCACCTTAGAGCATACCCAATCGACTACTGAGAGAGTACTTCAGTCATTGGTGATATAAGATAAAACTGGTGCATGTAGATGGAGCTAGGGTCTACCCATTAGTGTATTGTAAGTAGTATCGTGTGAAACCACCAAAGATTCAGTGCTTTCAATCAGTCCACCAAAATAGTTATTTAGGTAGATTCTACCACATGGATTTTTCTTTATACTTTCATAATCATGAACATTCATGTCAAAGGGACTCTGATCTTCCTTAGTTAGTCCTAGCTTGTGGAGTGTCTGGGTCAGGATGAGATTGTTCCTGAAACCTGTGTCGATGAGACAATGGTTAAATTCCATGCCATTGAATTTCCCAGTGATGTATAATGGGTGGATGTGCCCCTGTACGATACAACCTTCATCCTCTCTTGAGAATGGGATGATGGCCTGGCATTCTACTCATCTGACTTCCTCATCATGGAAGGACTCTGCGGGTACCACCTATATCTCGAACTATAGGGGGCTCTTCAAGGACTCTGTGAGGGCTTCTCAATTATCTTATGATAGATGGAGAGCCCATAGATTCATTAAATTTATAGTAATGCTATAAATATTCTAAATCATATCATATTTCTGTGCTAGGTGCACATTTCTTCTAGACATAGCTTGCTCTTTGGAGAAAGAGGTATGATGGGCGTTACTAGTGGAACTGGTGGATCATGGCTAGCACTGAGAATATCCTACTTCTCACTAGATAAACCATAAAAAAATCACTAACAGATGACTGTTAGAAGGCTCAATCATGTCCATAGAAAACTGTGGATGATCATGATGTGGTCACGGTGGATCTTCCTAGTTGAGTATCATGAATGATTGTGGTAGTGAATCTGATAATATGGGATGAAAGGACAACACCTATTGAGCCTTATGCTGAACCTTTATTCCAGTCTTGGCTGCATGCATGGCTTCTCTTGATGCACTAGACTAGGAATTCTGATGATTTACATTTCCATGGCCTCATCGATGATGGTGTTGATGATCGCATTGTCAAGTGCATCAAATTAGATGTTTATTTTAATACAATTTCTGCAATATAGCAGTAACCCTAGGTTGTCTCTCGATGGAGCCTTTGAAAATTAATTAAAAAATAAGACTGTGATAATAAAAATTAAAGGGGAACGTGATTTTGGAAAATTTGGGATTAGATAATTTAATATGCCAAAGGGAAAAAATAAAGCGATAAAACAAAGTGGAAATTGACAAAATTAATTAAGAGTGATCAAACTATGGAATTATCATGATGCTCATCCTTCATCGCTTCCAGAGGAAGGGTATAGATATTTTAATCCCTAGTTTGTAATGCCTTATAGAATAATTTTACTGATTTTATGCTAGTATACCTTCTAGGGTTAAGTCTAAAACACACAATGACTCACCACATACCACTAATGATTGGGTGATTTGTGTTCAACTTCATAACCGAAACTCACCAAGAAAACACATGAAGAACTCGATGTGTTGTCTTGGTTTGTATGTTATTTCTTTGTAATACCATGATAAAAATTTATAAGGGCTTGATAGTGATTTTGTTATTTCAATTGACCAATATGAACCCACAAACACCGTAATTGAAAGAGGGAAGAAAAAGAGATGAACTATGTGTGAAACATCACATGAAATGGTACCCTCAAACATGATCATATGAGTTTGAGAAAGACATACCAATAAATTAATCAATTAAATAATAATATAGGATAAATAAAAACAACACAAAACCTATAATTAAAAATATCATTCCAAATAATACAAACATGAAACTCGGGATTACATCATGTTCCTCCCCAGGTGATCACAAGGGGTTTAGAAATCCATGGTAGGAGAAAAAGAAAAAGATGTTGAAGTATCACTTCTTATAGACACAATAACTTCTTGGGATGATGAGAAGACTCCTTTGGGAATCCAAAATGGTGGAACCTTGCCTCCTGGTAAAACTCCCAAATGGGGTGCCCATGGTTTCAATTTATAAGAAAAGTGGTAAGTAGTTTTGGGAAACGTGGTTTCTATAATCTACTTGGTCTATGGTTTTGGGTAGTCGTACAGTCTTAAATAAATTTGAGTAAAAGTAAAAAATGGTTGAAGGAATCATTTTATATCTATATCTAAAATTTTGTAGCCAGATATTGTTTATAATAAGATATATTTCCAAAATAAAGAGGTAAATGTTTTACAATGTGCATATTTATTTTATTGGAAAGATCAGTTCGTATGGGCCTCTTAATGGACGAATTGGGCTTGGTTTCCTTCATGAAAGTTGTATCCCATGGAGATATGGATTTTATAACAAAATTTCAGCCTATTTGGATTCACTTATTTCTTGGATCATGCACAACAGCAGACATGTGTTCATGGTATTCCATGTAGTTTGGTCTATTTTCCTTCCGCATCATCACGAGCTCTCCAAATCACCTCCACCTTCAATGAAATAATCTAAACAAGTGAAATTTACCTTTTTAACAGTGAAAAGAACAAAATTATTTAATCAATCATGAATTAAAATTTGTTATTATAGTTATAATATTCAATACAAAACCAGTTTAATACATTGTTATAAGGGTGAAATAAAACAATGAATCGTGATATGATCACACCACCACACCTAAACATTTGCACTCCTAGGAAAATTATTATATCCTAATCATGCCACAATACTAAATCAAAGGCTTCAAAACATATAATATTATTTTGAAATGAAATTAATCATGTCTCTTTTATGGAATCAATTTTTTTTCATTTTTATACTCCCACATTTAAATTTTTTTCAACTTCATTTGTTCACCCATGAAACATGTCACAACCTACCACACTTAGAAATTTTCCAACTTCACTAAATTAACATATAAAAGTGGAGTAATGATATTCTCCTAGAGTTCATGTGACCTTACATTATTCTTAACAATATTTTTAGTTCTCTACTGGTAGAAACTAGTGTGCTGCTCAAGAGGACTTCCAATAGGTTGTTCTGAGGTTCAAGGGTTAGTAGGATTTAATGTTTAAAAATTTGAGGGAGAATAGGAGTGTTTTATCTCTTACATAAAAACATGTCAAAATTCAGCAAGTTTTCATAATGAATGTACACACTCAACCCCTCAAAAAGAATATCACCTCCAAATCACCATCCCCATTGTCAATTTGTGTTGGACACAATCAAGCAGTGAATAATAATGAGTAAACATCATCTTTTCTCATTTTTTGGTTCTATTTTTTATTTGATGTACAGAATGTTATTTTTTTTAATATATAATTTTGGGGTATAAAGTGGTAAACATGTGTAAAGAAATGTTTCAATATGGCTTGTGAACCCACTACCCAAGGAAAACGTAGGCATCATTTATATCAACCCATAACAATGATTATGTCCCTATAATTACCATGGAAACCCCCTCTCAGCCACACTTTCTGAAAATAAAACAATAATATACATAAGATATGGGTAGGTAGGGATAAATTATATTGTAATGTGGCTATCTAACAGACATTTCATGGTCTCTAAGGCTTAAGAAGGGTAAAATGTTAAGGCAACTGAAAATATATGTTAATTGTACAAAGGGATTTTCAATAAACGATTTCCTCTATCATGAATGTATTATACTCAAATATTATGGCTTCAAATAGAATCAAAGAAAGTTCTATATTCTCTACAAGACTCGAGACTCTCAAGAAAGTGATTAAAAGGAATAATATGCAATAAAGGGCATAGAATGTCTCTCGGGTAAGGGATTAAAATATTCTTTGGTGCTAATGAGGCATGGGATTCAAAAATCCATTAAAAACTTAATAATGATTTGAAAATAAAAAATCTAGAAAAATATTCCATATCAACATCCATTTGAAAGATATGCTGTCAAACAAATGGAATTTCCTACACAATCGACTCACACATGAAAAATGATTTTGGATATTCTTTTTAAGATCAACGTTCATCTAAAAATACAAAATAAAGAAAAAGAAATAAAAAAATGAAAACGCATTCTTTTTATTTTTTTTATTTTTTTTTGTTGCTTTTTTTAAATCCTAACTATGAAATTTCACCCTCCCTCACACCTAAAAATTACATTGTCCTCAATGAAATTATTTTAAATAAATATAAATGTAAATAAAGTTAGGGATAAGGGATATCCTGCTAAGTAGCATCATATGTGTAATCTATCAGTTAGATATCCTCCAAAAGATGTTTTATAAAATCCCCATAGAAGTGTTTGAGCCTCTACCCATTAATAGTAAACCTATGGCCACTCTTCTTATGCAAATCCTATACAGCACCAAAAGGGTAAACATCAATAAAAGTATAAGTATTGATCCATCAAGAACAAATCTTACCTAGTTTTAGCTTTATCCTAGAATTATACATGATAACCTTCTCATCGATATGAAACTTCTTCAAATGAATCATACCATCATGGATAGCCTTTGTCTTCACTTTATAGATTAGGGAGGTCTCATATGCATCACATCTAATTTCTTCCAACTCCAAAATCTGCAACTTCCTATGATCACCTGCATCTGAGATATTAATATTACATTGTTTAAATGCCCAATATGCATGGTTATCTACCTCTACTAGAAGGTGGAAAGCCTTTTAAAACACAATATTAAATGGTGACATTTAGATTGGGGTTTTAAAAGCTGTACAATACACCCAAAGTGCATCATCCATGTGCAAAATCCAATCTTTTCTATTGGGTTGTACCATTTTTTCCAATATTCTATTAACTTCTTGATTTGATATTTCTGCTTGTGCATTAGTTTTGGGGTGATATGATATAGTGACTTTATGAACAACCCCAAAATTATGAATCAAATTTTTCATGTTGTGATTGCAAAAAATTGAACCCTGATCACTAATGATAAATCTTAGTAATATAAACCTACAAAAATTTTGGTACCTCACAAAATCAACAACCACTCGAGAGTCATCAAACCTAGTGGCATTTTATTACATCCATTTAGATACATATTCAACATACAATAATATGTATACAAATACAAATGAATTTGAAAACGTCCCTATAAATTCAATTCCCCATGAATCAAAGATCTAACAAAATAACATGGGTTTTTGGTGCATTTCATTCCTCCTGAAGATATTCCCTGTGTATTTCCATTGATTACACAACTTAAAAAACCAATGGCTAACTCTATAACATTTTTTCTAATAAAATCCTAAGTCAAGTACCATTCGAGTCATACATTGAGAGCCAATGTGACCCCCACAATCCAAAGTGTGGTAGAAGGTCAAAATATAAGTAAACTTGTGGCCATGGACACAACGACGAAAAACTTGATCACAAAAAAATCTTCAAAAATATGGGTCTTCTGAAATGTACCATCAAGAATCATGCTTTAGTCTCTGGTATTGTAAGGTGATGAAATCCTTAGGGTACCCTAGATGTTTCTAGAAAATTCACGATGTCTGCATACTAGGGGGTAAGATCCGCAACATCACAATGGTTCCCATTAGGGAAGAATTCTCCAATTGGGAGGGGTGAGTCAACATGACGGTCTAGTGGTAGGGAAATACTACTAATGTGGTTAGGTGCCACATTTTTCACTCCTCTACTATCTATAATCTCAAGGTAAAACTCCTAGAGGAAGAGCATCCACTGAATGATGTGAGGAATAGATTCAAGTTTGTTTAGGAGAAAATGAAGGGTAACATAATTAGAAAAGACAATGGTTTTTTACCAAATAAGATATTAATCGAATTTTTAAAAGGAAAAAAAATATAAATAAGTTCTTTTTGTTATTTTGTAGTTTTCAGGGGCATGGTCAAGGGTATGGGAGGCATAAGCAATGACATGAGGAGCCTTCTCAGCCCTTCTTGAAAAAACTAGCCCAACTGCAAAGTTAGAGGCATCACAAAAAAGCTCAAAGTGGAGATCCCCCTTTGGTGGTTAGATGATGGGTGGTGATGTGAGACTCTTTCTTAGCAAATTAAAAGAATCCATACAATTTTATCAAAATAATAATAATAATCCTTTTGCAATAATTAATACAGGGGAAGTGTGATATTACTAAAGTATTTAATGAATCGGCGGTCAAAACCAGCATTAAGCATGAAATATCACACATCATGGACAAGTTTTAGGTATGTAAGGGTTGAAATTAATTCATTTTTTGATTTATCCACTTCAATTCCATAGTTTGAAATAAAATTCCCAATAACTATCCTCGGTCCAACCATAAAATGGCATTTCTCATAATTTAATACAAGATATTTTTCAATACAATTGAATAGGATAGAACCTAAGTGATCCAAATAGTCATAAAAGGAAGCTCCATAAACTGTGAAATCATCCATAAAAACTACCATGTAATTCTCAAGGTACTTTGAAAATATACTCAATATACAATGTTGAAAAGTACCAGGAGTATTAAAATGACCAAAAGGGATCCTTATCTATAAAAATGTGACAAATAAATAAGTAAATGTTGTCTTTTCTTGATCCTTATAGGCTATATGGGTTTGAAAATAACCTGAACATCCATAAAGTAAACAATAATGGGACATACTAGCCAATCTTTATAACATCTAGTCAATGAAAGGGAGAGGAAAGTGGTCCTTTCTCATGGATTGATTCAGTAGATGATAGTCAATATAGACTCGCCAACTATTTTTCATATGTTTTGGAACTAATTCATTTCTTTAATTAGACACTACTATTATTCTAGATTTTTTAGGCACAATTTGAGTTGGGATAACCCATTTACTGTCAAATATAGGATAAATGATCCTTGCGAAAAATAATTTACTGACTTCCAATTTTACCACTTTAAGGAGGGTGGGATTTAACCTGAATTGACATTGTCTTACGGGCTTATCCTCATCACCCAAAAGTATATAGTGTATACAAATATATGGGATAATCCTTAAAATATAATCCAATGTCCATCATATCACCTTTTTATACTCTCTCAAAATATCAAGCAGTTTTGATTCTTACTATTAAGAGTGGTTATTAGAAATAATGATGGGTAATTGGTCAATACCCTCACAATAGGCATATTTTAAATTAGATTGAAGTATTTTTAATTCCAAGATTGGTGGTTTTTGGATTGAGGGAGGGGATTTAGGGGGTGAAGTTCGTGAAACTATCTATCTGTTCATATTTATTCTCTAGGATAGAGAATAAATTGAAATAATATTTTTAGAATCATCGACGGTCATGGGTACCTCGTAATGAATGCACTCATCAATTAAATCACAATATTTACACATTTCAGAACCCACACAACACTCAAAACATGAATCAGAAATCAAATCATCCAGGGGTGAATAAAAGTAAAATGAATCAAATTATTTTTTGAGGAGAGAATTGTGTGTGTGTGTGTGTGTGTCATTTTAGAGCACTTCCATTGAATAGATATGAAGAGTGGAGTTCTCTTTAATGGGGTGTTTCATAGCCTCAAGGATGTTAAAAATACCCTTTTCACCATCAAACTCCCTGGAAAGTGTACCATTATGAACATTGATGACAACCCTTTCTTTTTTAAAGAATGGCCTCCCAAATATGATAGTATCATGTCCTTCGGTTTGATTATCTTCCATATCAAGAATTTAGAAATCAACAGGGAATATGGGATTCATCACTCTTATAAGGACATCCTCGAACACTCCGAATGTGTCTGTTTTTCTTTGTTTGGTAAGTTGAGTGATGATGCCTGGTTTTTGAAGCTCTCCAACATATAGAGAAGTGTACATAGAGTAAGGAATTATAATAATTGAAGCACCTAAAACTAGCATAACATCTAAAAATAATGTATCCCTTATGGTGCAAGTAATCATAAAAGTTCTTGGATCCTTACACTTGGTTGGCATTGTTGGTTGTATCAAGGTTGAAACATTTATTCCCAGGTTAACTCTCTTATTCCCCTACAGCCTTCATCTATGGGTGCAAAGTTATTTAAGAAATTTGGCATAATGAGGAATATGTTTAACTTCATCCAATAAAAGAATGTTAACTTGTATCTTTTAAAATTAATCCATTATATCTTTATCAATCTCATTATCAAATAATTTCTTAGATTACTAGATTCTTTGGGGAGAAGGAAGAGGAATGGTTTGTTTAGTGGAATCCTTAATGAAAATGTGTTTATCATTTTTGTTTGTTTTTTCAACATTATGTTTTATGAAGGGTAGGGAAAGAGAGTTTTCAAGAGGGGTACATACCTTTTGGATATAATCATTGAGAGAAGAAACATCTTTAGCACTATGAAGTGTTATTGAAAAAATATTCCCTCTATCTTTTGGATTAGAAATAGGTTGGGGGTGGTGGTTGTCCAAAACCTTGAATCTTTATCTCACCGATGGTGTTTTCTAATTGTCCCACTTGTGTTCATAGGTCTTGAATAGATGATTGTCTGGTTTGTTGAAACTAGAGGTTTTAGGATTCCATTTAATTCACCATTCCATAGATTCTTGGTTAACATTTAGGAGGAGGAGGATGATTGTTCTAAGAAGTTGAGGGATAATAAGATTTCATACCTTGGACTTGTTGATACCAATTTTTCTTGGGGTAACTCAGGTTGCCTCCTTTTTGGTATTATGGTTGTGCTTTCCACTCAAGGTTTGGATTTATCCTAAATGGTTCTTTCATGAAGGGTGGTTCTTGCGGAAAAGGATGAACTAGGAATTCTACTATGCAAGACTCTAATGAATCCTGATGTTGTGGGAACTAGTCAGAGAAATGAGTGTCATCAGAACAAATATCAAAATGAATTAGAATAGAAGAAGAGTGTGAATTACCTTTTTCTTGAGCTAATTTTTTTATAAGGGTATGAATATCGTCATGTTTATTATCTACCTTTTGTTCTAGGGATGAATGACTTACCTCATAAACTCTTTGGGTTGGTGCAATTGCTCGTGTACCAAATTGTGGTACATTTTGAGCCATGTTGGCTATTATGTCTAGAGAAGTGGAAGAAGTTTTATCAACTAGGTTGTCACCAGCTACAGCATCTGTCATTCCATGATCCATGGGTACATGTATCTCATAAGAGTGTTTAATTAGAAATTGTTCACTAATTTGGTGGTGAGGGAAACTTGAGAAAATTCTTTCAAATCTCTCACGGTATTCATGAAGGGTCTCTCTTTATGATTGCCTAATGCCACAGATTTCTTTTCTAATTAATACAGTTCAGGAGGCAGGGAATAAATTATCTAGAAAGAGTCGTTTAAGGTCATTCCAATCCCCAATTGTGGTAGGAATATAGTATAGATGGTCTTTGGCTAAACTATGAATTGATAAAGGTAAGGCCCTAAACTTAATGAGATGCTCATATACATTTTCAGGTTTCATTGTGAAGCACACTGTGTGAAAATCATTGATATGTTTGTGAGGTCCCTCACTAGGAAGACCATAGAATTTGGAAAGTATGTGGATGAGGCCTGATCTCATCTCAAATTTTACTACTTCCTTGGGATATTAGATGTACGCAGGTTGGTACTCCACATCCTAGGTGGTCAGTTCTTTTAAGGTTTGATTATCTGTAGCCATATTTTCTTGTGTTTAATTGGGTTTAATTTTTTATTATTTTATTAACACTTTAGGATCAAAATTTGGTTCCTCTGTGTTACTTAATTTACCTACTCTAGATTCCCTAATTTGTGAGTGAAGTGTCTTTTTAATTTCTGGGTCAAATTCAAACAGTTTTTTTTTCAGATCGGGTCATCCAAATAAGTTGTGAATTTTTTTTGTATTTTTATATGATTTAAGATAGATAAAATAAAAGAACAAAATAAGTGTGAAAGGAGAAAACAAAATTTTATTTTATAATACATAAATAGAGAGAGAGACAGAGTAAGAAGAAGAGGTAGAGGGAGAAAGAACACACAAAAACAAACAAAAAACAAAACAAAAACCAAAAAAAATAAAATGGGGGTAGATATCAAAAGTATTAGTAAGTAAATAAAATATTTAAATGGGAAAATGATCTTGGAACTCTGTAAATGACCCCAAAATTTGATCGCATTGTCGAGTGCATCAAATTAGATGTTTAATTTACTAAAATTTTTGTAGTATTGCAGTAACCCTAGGTCGTGTCTAGATGAAGCCTTAAATAATTAATTCAAAAATATGATTGTGATTATAAAAAGAGAAGGGGAATGGTATTATGGAAAAATTGGGGTTTGAGAATTTAATACACTAAAATAAAAGAGAAATAAATAAAAAAAAGTGGAAATTACTAAAATTAATTAAGAGGGATCAACCCAAGGAATTCTCATGATGCTCATCCTTCATCACTTCAAGAGAAAGGGTATAGATATTTTAATCCATGGTTTTTAACACTTAGTACCATAATGTTACTGAGTTTATTCTATGAAATCACCTAGGGTTTAGTCTAAAACACACAATGATTCACCAGATACTATCGATGACTGGGTGATTTCTGTTTGACTTCATAACTAAAACTCACTAAGTAAAAACATGAAGAACTCAATGTAACATCTAGATTTTTAAGTTATTTATTTGTGATACCATGACATAAATTTACATGGCCTTGATAGTTCTTATGTGATATCAATTTACCAATATGAATCACACAAACACTACAATTGAAAGAGGGAGGAAAAGGAATGAACAGTGTGTGAAACATCACATGAAAGGGTACCCCCAAACATGATCATATGAGTTTTACAATGACATAATAGTATATTACTCAACTAAATAAGAAGATAGGATAAAGAAAAACAACATAAAACCTGGAATGAAAAGGATCATTCTAAATAATACAAACATGAAGCTTGGGATTACATTGTGTTCCTCCCCAGGTGATCAAAAGGGGTTTAGAAATCCATGGGATGGGAGGAAGAAGAAGATGTTGAAGTACAACTTCCCATAAACTCCAGAACTTCTAGGGATTATGAGAAAAGTACTTTGGGACTCTAAAATGGTAGCACATTGCCTCCTGGTCTAACTCTCAAATGGGGTGCCCAAGGTTCCAATTTATAGGCAAAGTGGGAAGTAGTTTTGGGCACCCCGATTTTGAGAATCTGATTGTTTCATGTTTTTGGTTAGTCAGACAGTGTTAAATCTCTTTGGACAAAACTAAAAATTAGTTTAACGGAACCCTTTATATCTCCATGTAAAATATGGATTCAATATATTGTTTATAATAATAGATATTTCCAAAATACAGAGTCAAATCTTTAACCTCATTTAGATTCATTTTATTGGAAAGATAAGTTTGTATTGGCCTCTTAATGGATGAATTGGTCATGGGTTCCTTCATCAAATTTGTATCCCACAGAACTATGGATATGTTCACAAACTTTCATCAAATTTGAATGCACATATATCTCGAATAATGAAAAAAATTTGATATGTGTTTATGGTATTCCATGCAGTTTGGCCCATTTTCCTTCTGCATCTTCATGGGCTCTCCGAATCACCTCCACCATCAATGAAATCATCAAAAAAAGTGAAATTACCCTTTTAAACAGTGAAAAGAAAAAAATATATTTAATAAATCATGAACTGAAATTTTTTATTATAATTATAATTTTCAATACAATACCAGTTTAACACATTGGTATAAGGGTGAAATAAAACAATGAATCATGATATGATTAGTTGACCAAGAACATTAGAAGGACCTACCTAAAACTATTCATCATTTGGAATCATATAGGGATATACCAACTTGATAGTATTCATGAAGGTATAATCCTTCTCATCATCCAAGGAATCTTCCAATACTAGTCAAATTCTAGGGGTGATCCCCATCACTGGAGGCATGAAATATTTGAGGGTGTGAGATGGATTTGGCACCAATATGGGACTTTTATTTCTCTTGTGGCATTGGATACTACTCTTATAAGAGGTAGAAGGATGATATGTGGATGAATAAGTTGTGTTTGGAGGAGGTAATGTGAATTCATGAGTCTCAGACTAATTCAAACTGGCATAGATGACACCATGGACACGAGAAACTACCTTATGAGCCAACTAGTTGTCATACTTTTGAGACTCGTGGCTGGAGACCAACTATCATTAACCTTCATTGTCATTGTTAGGATTTGTAAAAATTCATGATACCTATTTTGGGGAAGGACCCATTCTGAATACATGTTTTTCAATCTGTTCTTGGAGCTTGTCCATGAACACTTAGAATTTCTTAATGGTGTGTCTAAGTAACCTGTGATAAGGTAAATAGTTTGGTCAGTTAGTGAGATTATCCTCCTAGGGTTTCCTACATTTTGGAAGATTAATAATCCCCTAATTGAGGGAATTATGGAAATAACTAGGAACTTAAGCCTCATTGAATGAATATGTATGATTTCTCTTATCTAGGAAGGGAATTCTGGGGTCCTAACCTTGATGAGGGGATGGAGCCTGATTGTCTCGCTTAGGTGGGAGTGGTTCATGGATCAGTAGTGCCTACCAATTCTATGCTAGTTTATTCTAAGCCTGAGGATGGACCTTAAGCTATTTCCCTTAGCAAAGTTGTGGAGGAGGCTATGTCAGTAACAATTCTAGCAATATGGGGGTCTCTATTTGTGTGACAACAGCAGTCTCTACCTTGGTAGCTCTTCTTGTAGGAGTTGGAGGAGGTAATGGGCATGCCTGCTTATCCTACTACAAGGATTCCTCAAGGTACTAAGCATTTAGAAAAAACCTGAAATCCACCTAGAAAATTCTAAGTTATGAAATAGAGAACCAATTAAATTTTGACATTTACGATGCATATCGTCAGAAGCTTCTCTTGAGTCAGCATCATGTCGGGTGAATACATGAGACCCTTCCACCTAGCAATAAATTTTTTGACTCACTCATATGGCTATTGTTTGAATTTTATGAGGTCTCTAATACTTTTCTTGTGCATGGTAGAGATGAAATAATAGAGTAACTCCATATGAAGATCTTCTTAACCAACCATAGTCCTGATAGGTAACTAGATGTAGTAGAAGAATGAAAACCCTTCCAATGTCTGTATGAAACATCAGAGCTTGGAGGCCTCTTATTGTGTTGGATTTCACAACATGGGTCCACACCTTAATATGAAGTGGGCCAGATGTTTCAGTGGGTCACCCATCCCATTGAAGGATGAAAAGGTAGGATTCCCAAAATCTAAGGGTGATTGTTTGTTTCCCATTCCATGTCGGATATGGCTTGCCATCGGGTAGTATTTCCACATTTTGTGTCTCAAGGGCCTTGAGGTGGGAGATGAGAGCAGACATTAAATAACCCTGGCATGGATTCATGTCTTTGTGAGGATTCCTATTCACTAGTGAATTAGCAGGCTCTTCAATATGATAGGTGGGATCAGCCACTTATGGAGTGGATAGAGAATCATAGGGAGCTATAGGAGGAATAACATGTGGAGATACTAGAGGAGCAACCCGAGCTCGGTCTTGAAGAGGTTTCTCACATAGCTCGGGTGGATTCTGTGATAAATGTTATGGTTTCTTACCATAGGCTCGAGTCTCTACCCTATAAGGGTGCACGTGATTATCTATGTTGATTGGAGGCAACTGGATATGGAGGGAATTTTTCTTCCTCTGCTTCTCCAATGGAGGAGGGATAGGATCATATCGAGGGTCACCATAATCCTAAAGTGGCTCTGCAAGGCACTCAGTGAAGAGCTTGTTAATTAACTTCTTCTGTTCTACAAGATGGTGGAGAAAAGTAGGCTTGACGAGATCAAACTCTGTCTTTTGTATAGAACTAGATGGGTCTGGGGGCTTAGAGTCCCCAGTCATCCCTTTACCCTTTTTGGGGTCTCGGCCAAAGGTAAATGACTCCTAGGGCTCTGCAAGGCCAATTATCTGCCTTTACTGGCGATTGATGTTGTCTATATGAGTGTCCACATGGTATTTTGCTACCCAGGAAGTGAGTCCTCTTCCTCAAGCCATGCCTCGGTGTCCTTATCTTTGAGTGGATTAAGGTCATCTATATTCATCATGACTACACCCGATAGAAGATCCTGGATATTACCCAACAAGTCAATTTTGCATAGAATGGAACTGAAGTGAAGAGTAGTATACTACCCCCAGCCAAAGATCTGAGCATGTGGGATTTCCTCTTCAATAATTATATGGAGTGCATTGAATCTTTAAACACATCATTGTCGAAGGTTCTAGTGATAGTTGTGTGGTGTAGGGTGCTGAGCCATAGAAAGCATTGCTAACTCAACCATGTGACACTATTGTCCAATTTCATCCCAATGTTCTTGGATTTTTGGATAGGCCAATCGATGGCCATGAAAGTGGAAGTGTGTCATCCAAAGAGTTTGATGATATCATAAACCCTCCTCCTAAGTGAGTGAACTCGAGATTTCAAAGTCAAGAGTAGCAATCAGCTAGAACATCTCGGACAACTGATTGTTGGATAGAGTGACCCAAAAACTTCTCTATTTATAAGTGAGGTCTGACTCTTGGTTTCTCTACTCTTTGATCAATATAGGATAAGGAACTAGTTGCAGAACTAATAAGGAACCTTGGATGGTAGACTGTACAGTGGAGAAAACACTGCATTGGCTGATTGGTTTCCACTCACTAGGTCCTCTCTCAGAGGGGGTACCAACTGCATCATCATGTCCATATAGGATGGGGTATTACCACTTTCCTGTGTGTGAGGTAATAATATTTTGGTAGTGAATATAGTGGGTTCTCATAATTTACCATTCCCCAAGATAACACTTTGTGATCTTGTGTTAAGGTAGAGAATGAAACTTGCAATAATAGATAGGGATGCACGGTGAAACTCGGGAAGGGAGCCAAATCTTCTTCCACTTGCATGTACCTATGAAGGGATTCAGCGATCTAGTGTATATCACCTTCTGGGATGATGAAAGTCACATTTCGGGTTCCTACCCTGGACTCTGATGTAGTGGATTGAGGTGATGGTCCCATCATTGAGTTGCATTCTGCTTCAGAATCTAAAAATCATACTGGATTGAAAATGACTTAACACTTCTCAGAGTTCTTTATTTGGTGGAAATGGTTCACCCTTCTACCTCAGGATGGCTCATCAGGGCAGCATAAATTTTTTGGATGGGGATTAACTTTGTGCGGGTTGGTTCTGGAGCAAGGAGGACCTCTACTTCAGTTGGCTGGAATACTGGTAGTACCTCTGTATCGGTTGCTATCGATGTGGGGAGGAACTCTAGTGGGACTACTGTGAGAGTGGGGAAGACCACCACTTTGGGTCCTGACATGGAAAGGAGTACCTATTCTTTGATAACTAAAGACATGGGGAGTACCCCCATGTCGGATATGAGAGTGGGGAGGACCTTCACTCCAGTGAGCTGAGGTGCCAGGGGAACCTAGTCATATATTGAACAAGATATCGGGAGGACCTATCTGTTGAGTAGAATGTGTACAGGGGTACCTCTATATTGGTTGGTAAATTCATAGGGTGTAACTCCATGGTTGGGAGTGCTTGAGTGGGGAGAACCTCCTCTGGGACTGGTGAGAACAAGGGGAGGATATACATGTTGGATAGCTATGGCATGGGGAGGACCTTCGTACTGATCATTAGAGAAGTGGTTAGGACCTTCGTTTTGATGGCTACCAGAGTACGGAGGTACTCCATTAGAGATAATGATGATGCGAGGATGGACTTAACATTGAAGGTCCATGGAATGAGGAGGACCTCTGCACTGGGAAATATAGGCATGAGGAATAACTTCATGTTGGATATCAAAAAAATTAGGGAGAAACACCACTCTAGATTGTGATGGTCTGAGGAGGTCCTTGGTACTATATCGCATCATCACAAGTTAGCCCGTGATGGCTGCTAAATGTGTCAGCAATGAAAATAGTCAACCCACCTACCTGTGGGGTTTCTGATGTCTCGATCCCTATTGGGTGTTGAAGTGACCCTGCACTGTAGTTGCAGAAAACTATTAGTATACGTTAGTGGTGGCACGGTCCACTAAAATCATATAAGAGGATTCCCCCTGATGGGAATCTTCCGGAACTTTCTCTCGACGTTGGTGTTGGTTCATCCAAACTGGGGTTATAGGAAAAATAGTCTTGACCGACTATTCTTTGACCTAAGGAACTGGTAATTGGTGGAATTTATTTGGCCTGGTGGGAGCCCTCCTTGATGTCTCTTGGGAGGTAGTCACATCCAGGATGACTCAAATATCCCTTACTTCATCGGCGTTGGGGAGTGAGTCATAGGAACATTATGGGGAGAGAATCCTGAAGCAGTTAGAATTTAGAGTGGGGGGAAGCGGCTCTATTTTTATCCCTTGGGGTGGTGGTGACGGTGAGGCATATAATCCTCCAAGTTTTGGAAATCCATGTCACCCTCCTGATCATACCATCATACGAGAGCATTGGTCACCCACTTTTGGACCATCTATAAATGTGAGGTTGGGTATGGGTGCCCAAAGTCCATGGTTTTGGATGACATTGTGGTGTAGCTGGAATCATGCGGGATTACCACATTATTCTTCCTCCTTAACCTGTGTCTTCAGGCATAGGATGATTGATTTCCTATGGCTTGGGTCCTGAAAAAGCAGGAAGATTTATCCGTCATTACAGATAATGGGAAAACAATTCCCAATTCCCCATCATTATTCAGTATTCCATGGTTAAGAGAAATATCCACCCTGAAGATTCCACAAATCGGTATGCCCAATGATTAACTGCCCTAATATCTAGTGTGTTCCATGTCAGGACAACTATTTTCTTGGCAAGACCTGGTAATGGATAGTTGGATCTGGTGACATGCTCATCTGCTGATGTCTTGAACGCCACTAATACCATATTGAGGAGAATTTTTCACATCAAGTTCACCATTTCTATTTCTTATTAATTCATCGGGGCACCTCTACTCATCATCCATCATTTTTGTTCACTAACAGACTGCATTATACCCCAAATTCCTACTTTCCAAAGGTGGGTAGCATTAATCACTTCTTTAGAGATGTATTCTCCTTGATCAAAATGGGAAAATTGGATGTGGGTCCCTCCTTCTGGGGATTCCTCCTCACAATTCATCGCATAGTCTAGGTCTCCCACATATATTTAAGATGTTATTCATGAAACTTATTCCCAATGTCATCTCTTTGTGGGCACTGGTTAATTATGTTGCTTATGTCTATACATTCCAAATGTTCTTATTAGGGTTACAACCTTAGGTTAGGATATTAGTCATGTTGGAAATCAATGTCATGTCTATACACTAGAACATTGGTGTAACACCCCAATATTTCATAGTATATTATTTTTTCAATGTAATGAAATAACTTGCACTACATGAAACATTGAGTTCAAGCGCATCACGACTTACCAAACTAGTCATTCAAAAGAGGTTATGAATGGTATTAACTGAATTTTGAACATTATATAATCCTTATAATTTTAGAATCCATATCCTTAGTTTCTTAGACATAATGTAAGAACAAATTCATTTTTTCAGATAAAAGAATTATTTTTCAAATAATGCAATTTTACCGCCTTTTAATGGAGAACCCTTTTTAAATCCAATATTTGAAACTTTTATATTTATAATTTGATGAAATAAACTCCTTCTTTAGAATCAAGACATAAGAATTTAGTTTCAATAAATTTTTGGTGTTTTTCTGATAACTTTAATATTTGGGTGAATAGTGAAAAATACTATATTTTAACTGAAAGCAACTTTTTTAATCAAAATAATTTATAGTGTTTAATTATAAATTTTAATGTTTTGGAAGTATAATTAGATTTTATTTTTACCCTTTAATCCAATTTTGGTCATTGGAATTAATTTCACATTGAAATTATACACAAAAAAGTGTCAATCTTTTGATAGTTATTGTTTCTTAAAAACGCGCTATTTGTTTTGAAAACGAGAATTAATTTTAAATTAATTAATGAAACTTATATGTTTTTAATTTTCTAATATAGACATCATTTTTGTATTCGGAATATCAAAATTAGCTTAGGGTGAATTTTTGGTATTTTTCTAAAAACTTTCAATTTTTGATGAATAGTTAAAAACACTAAGTTATTAGTTAAAACTGACTTTTTATTTAATTAATTATTTAATTTATTTAAATTTATTTTAGATAAAAATAAATACATAATACCTATATAATTTCAATTTAATTCATTGGAGTCATCTTATAATAATTTTAGATATATAAAAGTTTTATTGAACTTTTCACTGTCTTTTACCCATCTCCTTGGAGAATTTGAAAATTCACATAAAACTTAATTTTACCGCTTCTGTGAGTGTAATTTTGAAAATATGAGAGACACAGTTAATATAAAGGAGAAATTTTGGTTCAATAAAATAAAAATAATTTTTGGTGAATAGTAACTTTTTACTTTTATTTACCACAGTTAAAAGTAAATAGGGTAATTAAGGGTAAAAATGATATTAATATTACCCTAACACATG
Organism: Viscum album; assembly: GCA_963277665.1. NCBI lineage: Eukaryota > Viridiplantae > Streptophyta > Magnoliopsida > Santalales > Viscaceae > Viscum > Viscum album. The sequence goes on from OY728145.1 coordinate 585,607,233, forward strand.
TCTTAATTCTATTGTACAAGTTTATCTCGACCAAAAACAAACTTAGGAATAAAATATTATCATTTAGTTCAACTTGGATTAGATTAGGACATTTATTATTATTTAATTCAAAGAAGAGTTAAAAGAGTTAAAATCAAAGTTTAATAACTAAAACATTTTTAATATTGAGTTATACATAAGATAAATTAGATTATAAATATTAATTAGAAATATAAAAATATTTCCTACATAATGGTATATTATTTATAATTTTTAGACATTAAATAATTTATTTTATTTATGACACAATGATGATGCAGTAATTATCGTATTAATGAAAGATTAAGATAATTGGTATTATAAATACCCAAATAAATGTAATTTAAGACATTTTATGAATTAAAATAATTTTCTAGGTTAATATGACATATTATTATTGGTTATATGAATTTTTTTAAGTAATAATTCTGTTATAAATTTATCAAAAACAAAATACCCAATAGAGCCAAAATTGACATAAAAGAGTTTTTAAAACAAATATTATATTATTAATTGATATTCTATTCCTAAAAAACTAAGGTTCAGACAAATGACTTATATAATGATATGAGTATCATTAATGGACCACTTGGGGGTCTATTAGAAGTTTATAGTAAGTTTATTAACCATATAATATAAAAATACAAAGAGACATGGTAAATGTCAAACTAATTAACTAAGAGTTAACGCTAAAAGATAAGGTTAATAAAATGACCCATACCTATCTAAAACGTATTTATTGAGTGTATTTCGACACATACCCACCTTATCTACAAAATAAATCAATTTGGAGACATTATAAACTGAATATGAACTTATTATAAAATAATATTTTAAGTTTTTCCAAAGGTGCCCCTCACACCTCTTATAAAAGGGCACTCACCCTTCACTCTAATTCACACCTTCTAATCCATTTATCTCGGCCAAACCCTACCCAAATACCCTCTCAACTATCCTACCTTCAATATAGAGGCCTTATTTTGATTATAAATCCAACATAAGGGCCCTTTTGATAAAATCAAAAGGAAGAAACCGAAGAAGAGGTAATGATTTCACCATCCTCTTTCAAGTTCCTTTCTTATTCCACTTCTTTTTTCTTTGTTGTTTCCATTCTAAAATAATAACTCCAGTATCTTATATATACTGATATGTTATTATTATTATGGTACAACAAAATTCATTATTCTATCCACCCTTCGAATGACATGTCACCATACGTGCGTACGTACGGCTTACCGTCTCCACATCGTAGTGTAATTGTTATTCAATACATTATTATTTAGATTGGTATAATAATGATGTTTATTTAATGTAAATAATAAATATAACATGATAAAGATTCTGTATATATAATATAACATCCAATTATATATTATTATAATACCAAAATAATGATATTTTTTCTCGTGTGTACGTACGGATTACCGTCTCCACGACGCGATAAGATTCATTTCCAAGTTCATCATTCATCGACGATTATAAAAATATATATATTACTAATAAGTATGTAATATATGAAATAATAATTCTAATAGAGATATATATTTATATATATAAGTATTTATGTACTTACATATATCTTATTCACTTACTTCTGTTCAATACTATATGAAAATGGAAACAGTGTTTATGCATACGTACGGACTACCGTCTCCATAAACGGTGTTTTCCATTTCATATATATGTCTATTATACATATTTATACTCTAAATATATATGATATATAAATCATGTTTTATATTCTGGAAGTATTTAAATCATGATCTATGTGATACAATCAAGAGTAACAAGTTAAAACACGTACGATAAAGAAAGTGATTATTACCTGAAATTTTAATATAACATTTAAATTATTATTAATTGGGTAGTATAAAGTCATAAATGAATAATGTATGATATCATAAATATTAATATGGTTATGGTATAATTTAATAACATACTACAGTCTCCATACAGGATGTTAAACGTACCCTCTACAAAAGGAAAGTGCAAGGTAAGGGGTTTTCATCTCACTCCTTATTCTCGTGAGATTCATGCCATATTGCCACTATTACCTTTTTTGTGGTGTATATAATACCCATAATTTTATTCTTTGTGTAATAAACTTTAATTTTTTTGTATTTACATATTCATTATATGATACCTCTTTCATTGGTTGTATGTTTCGTAAGTTACCAAATTGTTAAGGGTTAATTTCACAATCTCTTTATTATCTGAGGTTTTTTTTACATAAGTATCTACTGGGACATATATATTATCCATGTCCATATTTTATGAAAGAGTTTTCAAAGGGATTTTTTTAAGGGAATTTTTTTACTAAAACATCATTTCAAATTTTTTAAATATTTATTCTTCTAAATATTTCTCATTAATGTCCATGTCTTGAAAATGGTTTTTAAGGATTTATTTATATGGACATGAAGGTTTTTAAAATTTTAATTCCTTTAAAAAGTTTCAAAGTGGTATGGGACACTTTGATTCAAAACTTTATTTAAATGACTTCTTTTCTAAATTGTGTGACTTTTAATTGTTTTCATGAAAAAGGGGTATTTCTCTCAAAGAGTTTTACAAATCGTTTTCATCTATGTCAAAATCCTTTAATGGATTTTAAAATTGTTTTGAAATTGATTCATCATGATAAAAATCTTCCATATTGTGTTGAAGGTTTTGTGATATGTTTGACTGTGGATGTGTTATTTTTATACCATTCATGGTTTATGGGTAAAGTATTGACATTTTTTATGCTAGTTTTAATACTAATGTTTATGTTATGTTTAGACCTTTTCATATGAGGAATGCATTGGACTTAGTAAGTGATGGGTGAAGCCCGCTATAGCCCCTCGATGCATCGGTAGGTCTCATCAGACAAACTAGTGTCTTGGCATAAGGCCTTGACAAAATCTTATTTGTAGTCTTGGCATAAGGCCTTGACAATGTGGTTATGATAGTCTGGCATTATGCATTCCATCATTATGAAAGTGGCTGTTGTTATTGCATGTGATTATTCGACTAGTAGAATATCCATGTGAATAAGTAAATGGTATTATTTTGATTTATATTTTCCATTTTATGATGAAGTTTATGATGAAAATTCTTTTGTTTTTATTTTATACATTGCCTTACATGTTTATGCTTATTTTTGAAATTATCCCATGTATTGCTTACCCTTACTGAGTGTTTGAGCTCACCCCTTTCTATGTTTTATTTTCCCAAGATTCCAAGAAGTGTATTGTGATTGATATGCAGGGTTAAGCCAAGGGAATAATGGCATTAATAAAGGATTATTTATGTTGTTTTGTATGTTATAAAGTGTAATGTAACAATCATGTATGTAATCTATTTTCCAAGACTGCTAAACTTGTCGGTCCTTCAAGACTTGATTCCTTGTAATCATGCCAATGTATTAAAATAATACACCGACTCTGGGTAACTGGGGTCAGGGTGTTACAATTGGTCACCTATATTCTTCCTCCTAAGAGTTATTCTCAAGGGTGTGGAAACCCGAGGCATCCCACATCGATCATGGGGTATCTTATTCTAGAGGCATATCTTATAATGTTTTCCTCAAGCGTCTCATGTTTAACACAAGGTAGGCCATGAGTTTAATGTCTATATGAGACGAAGAGTGATTGATTAGGACACTTGGTGAAGGTGGATCAAAGAGGTATATCCCTAGAAGGGATCACCTAGAAGGTTTACCAGATGGATGGATCAAAACAACCGATGATGGCGGACTTGAGGTGGTTCATCTTTTGAAGAGAATGCTTTTCACCATGAAGGGATATTTACCTATGAGGGAATAACTAATATTTACTATTGGATGGGTGGGAACACCTCTGATTATGAACCCGATGATGTATCCCATAAAGGGAAATATTCCACACCACGAAGGCTGATCTGGACACCACTGAGGGCAGAATTGTGGGGTGGACCCCAATAAGGGGGACACCAAAGTTTATCATCAGTTGGTATTTAACCTCAGAGATGCTTCATATGTATCCTATGTGTGAGACAGGGATCAGAACACATGCAGATCAAAGAGGTGATTTGGGGATTACACATGGTTAGTTTCCCGTCACAAGAGGATCACTCTTGATTAGATGAATATGGATTGTGTGGGGATTATGCATGGTTAGTTTCCTGGGTGATATTATGATCAGTGATGATGTGGATGTTATGATCCCACCAAGATGTGGTATCCCAATTAAGAATCAGGATAAAAGTGGTAGAAGTGTCAAAATGGAATGAATAGAATGGATGGAGTGTGAGGTGTTGTTGGGATTGAACCTCAAGTAAGCTTCCTACATATCCCAATGGATGGGAATCAAAGTACGCATAGTTAGGAATGGGGCGATGAGACACCTAAGGATGAGACTCCTAAGAATAAAACACATGGATAGGAACCCAAAGGATGTGTAACCTCTGAGATGGTCCATGATCCTCCCAAGTCATAATGACTTGAGGGAAATACTAGGATGAGAATGGATTATAGGGATTGAACCATAGAAATTCTTCCTATGTACCCTATTTAGAAGATAGGGATCAAAGTTCACACAGTTCTGGTATCCCATGTAGCTTAACATCATATGTTAAGGATGAGAATAAACCGATGTGAATATGAAAATGTTGGGATTGAACCTTGGGGTGGTTTTCTGCATATCAAAGTTGGTTGGGAATAAAATTCCACATACTTCTCATGGGGGAGTTGGGACTTACACATGGTTAGTAGCCCATGCATGTGGTGTAGGGCTTAAGCATTGAATCTACGAAGGGAGGTGGAAGATGGGGATTACTACAGGAAGGATTCCCATAATAATGGTGTCATGTTCACTATTAACCTATAATCCCACGTGATTCATGCTTGTTTTGAGAAACAAGAGGAATAATTAGACCACATGGAAACATAATGAAAGTTTCATCCATGGGGGATGGTGTGGGGCTTAGGTGTAGAAGCTTCCCATCCCAAAAAAGGCTAAAGTTAGAAGCATGGGGTGTTGAGAGTCCTCGATGACCATCCCCTCTCTCATATTTGCATCCGAAAGAGGCAAGGAGGAGAAAGAGTGATACCTACTACAAGAAAGTACAGAGGATTACACCATGATGGTTTCCCTTCCTTGTGGGGTAGATTTTGTTCCATGTTAGGAGGATCTCATTCCATGTGAGAAAGATCTCACTTCTGGCGAGATAAGTGGGTGTGGAAAATGCCTGAGGCTGGGCACCCCAAGTTCATGACATAGGGTGAGGCTATAGTTTAATTTCATTTGCTAAGGACGATGGTGCTTGGCATTTTAACATGATGTAGTATGGATGAGAAGGACTCATCCCTCACCCCTTGGACTTACATGATTAATACCCATCCACACTTGGGAAAGGGAAAATATCATAAATTCTCGACGAGATTGGTGTGGCGGAGTGGTGAGTTTTTTGTTCCATGTTAACATGGATATGCCAAAAATAAGGATCCATTAGTGTACCTATTCCAAAAAAGAAAGAGGAAGGAAAACGCGACATTGGACATCACACGAGGGACCAAGAAATCACTATGCACAAACCTGGAGGGTTGTACGAAGGTGGTGCATGAAATATGTGGGAGATTCATTCAATAAGGGATCAAACATGGTGTTTTTGGGAAAAGACAACACATAGAGCCTGAGAAAGGGGTGAGCACAATATTGGAGGTTTGCGCATAAAAGGAAGGGGTTAAGTGGAAGAGATGATGTACAAGGGAAATTGTTTTATGTAATAAGGGTCTTTTGCATGCACATTCCTTAGGCACAATAGGAAATGGTAGAGGGTCAATCCCTTTTGGTCTCATCCAAAGTGAAACCCATAGGGGAACTATGGTGTAAGATAATGTACCTTGGATCCATGGCTTGTGCACTATTGTAGAATAGGTTGTCTTATGCACGTGGGAGAGACAGTTATCCTTATGAAGGGTTAACCCAAGGAAAAAGGTTTCCCTTATATTTATAGAGAAAATGCTTGGTAGTGGTGCGTAAAAAGGCCAGCGTGGAAGTGGGAATTTGACATCACATTGGGTATGTAAGATTCTTACGCACAGGATGGTCTTTGTGCTCATCCTCTACTCTTGTGCACATATACCTTATCTATTTTCAGGAGGCCAGGGTACAAGAATGGCTTTGACATCACATTGGGTGAATAATATTATTACACACAATTTCAACCTTACATGCAACCTTTGGATCTTATTTGTGTCTATTTTGAGATGATCGGAATGTCCTGATGAGTTAAAGGGTGCCTTTAGTTTTCTCAAACATAACAATTTGTGGCTTCAAGAAGAATTTGGAGCGAACACATGATATGCCTCTATCTTTTTTGTTACCCCTGAATGAAAGGTTGACATCTTCTTTGGTGGGATAAAACCTAGTCTACAAAAATCCCTGGTGATCCATGGCTTTGATAGTTATACATAGACTATCCAATGTTCCCTAAAAGTTGAGATGGAGATCAAAAAATCTAAATGGTATTTTAGGGATAATAAGATTAAATTAGAATTTAATTCTGTCCGTCCAACGGAGAAAAATAATGGTGCTAAGAAATTCCAACATCCCACTTGTCAACAGTGTGGAAAGATGCACCCTATAAATCTCCTAAAGGGAACGAATAAATGATTTAGGTGTGGGAAGGAAGGACACGTTCATAATTTTTTCTGATTGGATAAACGTACTAATGAGACAGAGAAAAGGAATTTGCCATTAAACCCTCAGCACATTGTTTATTTATTCAACTAAAAAGAACTAGGGTAATTTACAAATCAATGCCTAATACAAGGGTTTTTGGAGACAACCAACAACCTCCAAGGTAGAAAGGGTGAGCTTTTTCTATCACAACCACTAAGGTGTATCCCAAAAATGAAGTCATGGTAGATACACTAGTTATTAATTCAAGAATAGATAATGTAATTTTAGATTTTGGTTCTACACATTCCTTCATATTATGAAAGTTTAGAAGACCTATTAAAAACCCACCACAAATCTTGGTAGTATATCTATCAGTGAAAATAGAAAATGGGGCAATTATTGCATCCCAAGTATATAACTCATACCCTATCACAATATGTGGGATGAAATTCCTAGTGAACCCTATCATACTTCCTTTGGTGTAATTTGATGGGAATGTATTGGATTTACCTATATAGAGCCAACATAAATTACCACGAGAAGGAAATCAATATTCGTATTGAAAATTGACCCTTGATTATATACAAGTGCAAGGAAGAGGACGAATCTACTTTATCACCATTATCTCAAGAATGGATATTATTTATGTATGAGAAAGAGTGTCAAGAACAAATTATTGATTCTAAGGAAAGAACCATCCTAGAAGACATGCATATTGTGAGGGAATACACTGACATGTTTCCCAATGAATTTCATGGTCTTCCTCATAGTTGAGAGGTTGAATTTTCAATTGAGCTTTACTTTGGGTGTTTCCATTATACAAGACTTCATATATAATGGTTTTTATGGAACATGAGAAGATAAAGAAACTACTATAGGAGAATCTGGATAAAGGATTCATATCCCCAAGTGCTTCACCATGGGGTGAACTAGTACTCATAATTAATAAGAGGGATGGTTAAATGCACCTTTCCATTGATTATCATGAGCAAAACAAGATTGTGATAAAGAACAAGTATCCTCTTCCTTGGATTGATGGCTTGTTTGATCATCTACATGGATCACAATGCTTCTCCAAGGTGTATTTTTGGTTAACATATTATCAAGTAAGGGTAAATAAGGAAGATATGCCCAAAAATAATTTTCGTACAAGGTATGGGAACTATGAGTTCATAGTGATGTCATTCGGACTCACCAATGCTCTAGCAATCTTAAAAGACTTGATGAATAGAGTATTTAGATATTAACTTGAAAATTTTTTTGTAATCATTATATATGACATTCTAATATAATCCAAAATCATGGAGGAGCATGAGGATCATCTGAGAACTATGCTAAAGATCCTATGAATGGAGAAGATTTACACCAAGTACAGTAAATGTGAGTTCTGGTTTAAGGAAGTATCTTTCTTGGGGAATATCATCACAAGAAACGGGATATATGTGGACCCTGCAAAGACTAAATAAATTAAAGAATGGATAAGTCCAACATATGTGATAGATATCCATATATTCCTTAGGTTATCTGGGAATTATCGTATATTTGTCAGAAATTTCTCACAATTTTCAAACCCTCTTACCAAGTTAACTCGAAAGGTAGTTATGTTTTATTGGAATAATGAATGTGAAGAAAGATTCAATGAGTTGAAAAGAAGGATTATCATTTTCCCTATTCTCACACTATCCATAAGTGGAGAATTTTTTTTAATATTCAATAATACTTTGAAGAATGGATTGGGTTGTATGTTGATGAAAAATTACAAATTCATAGCCTATGCTTCAAGTCAGTTGAAATTTCATGAACATAACTATCCAATGCATGATCTAGAGTTGGCTGAAGTTATTTTCACTTTGAAAATATGGTTTTATTATCTCTTTGAGTAGAAGTGTGAAATATATATAGATCACAAAACTCTAAAACATATATTCACATAGAAAGAGATGAATATTCACCAATGAATATGGTTAGACTTGATGAAGTAATATGACTACTCAATTCAGTACCACCATGGTAAAGTGAATAAAGTTTCAGATGCTCTAAGTAGAAAGGATCCAAAATTTTTATCATTTATGATAATTAAGAAGGATCCGATATTATTAGAATTGAATAGGATAGACATGGAAATTATAAAGGAAGAAACATCATCAATCAATTCAGAAATTATTTCTCAACCCTATCTTCTTGAAAAGTTAAAGGATTCTCAAAAAGTTGATTTGGTAATTTAGAAGAAAGTGGAAACTATAAGAAAAGGTAAATCCTCAAAGTTTAATGTTAATGAAGAAGGAATTGTGATATTTGGTTCATGACTATGTGTTCCATAAAATCATTATTGAAATAATTAACTATTTTATTATACACATAGTTCTACTTTCTTCATACACCCAAGAAACAGAAAGATGTATCAAGATATCCAAGAGCACTATTGGTGGGATAACATGATGAAAGAGATTGCTGAATATATATCGAAGTGCCTAATATGTCAGCAAGTGGAGGTTGAAAGGGAACATTTTAAGGGGGTGATGTAACCATTACCCATACCAACATTGAAATGGGAAAATATCACCATGGTATTTGTCACCCACTACTAAAAATATGACATATCCCAATGGTTTGAAACCATTTTGATAGACCCCAAAACCATTGGGTGAGCCTATCCTAATGGTTTTGGAAGCCATTGGTATATGGGATATAGAGATATCCCTATAAAAATGGTTTCTAAGGAACCACTGGTACAGGGTGGTTTGGATTTCAATATACCAATAGTTCACAATGAACTATTAGTATATGGGGATATAATGTTAATATACCAATGGTTCAGTTTGAACTATTAGAAAAGAGAAATATCAACTGTTTAAAAACCATTAGTATTGACCCCCCACTCCACATCCAGCTGTATCATCCCCAACCCCACTGGCCAATCACTACACCTACAAGCACATGTAATATAAACATTCGAAAATACTCCCTATAATGAAAAAAGAACTCTAATAAGACTGCTATAATCAAAACAGAACATCATCAACCTATAATGAAACCAATAAAACATCCTTAACACATAGATCATACAATGTTAATAGAGAATCCTTAAATAGAAACAAATCAATAAATAAGTAATGTTAACAATGAAAATCAATTGAATCATTTAACTAATAATAAAAAATATAAAAAATATCATATAAATTCATTCACACAAAATCATCAAACAATGAATGTCATAAATATCAGTCAAAAATTTAGCAGATTAATATTACCCTCATCACTTTCACTATCATGACTATCATCCTTGGACTCATACTCATCCTCATCATCATCTATATCATCATCCTCATCCATGTCCTCTTCCTCACTATCATATCTTCCCTCTTCCTCTCCTCCATCCTCACCCACTTCCTTGCCACCATCCCCGCTATCTTCCTTACAGTTATCCTAACCATCACTATAGCCAATAATGTCATCAAACTGACCACCACTTGGACTATTTACCAATTCAATATAAAACTTATACAACCTCGAAATATATGCATCACATTCTGTGATGGTCTATATTGGAATTTATGGACATAATACTTCAATCGGTTCCAAAAATTCAGTGTTTACCATTTGAGCTCGTTCGTCCACCTATATGGACTTTTATCATCCTTTTCTTCCTTAGACTCGTCCTATGTTACTCATTTTGAATTAGTGTTAGTAAAACCAACACTTTAAGTGGGCTAATACCTCGTTGGTAAAATACTCTTACTTGGTCATCAACGCACTCTTCTATAGTACTCATCTCCCAAAACTTGATGTAAGTGATCATTTGGGCCATAGTTGTCAAGTTCTTGAGAATCAAGGGCCTCAAAAAAAGACCGTTAAAAATATAAATAGGCTACTAGGTTAAAAATATATATATTAAAATTTTAAATCAATGAAGAAAAAGTTTCAATTCACTGTAGTGTCTGTTCATTTACCGCGCTTCCATATTTTTTCTCTCTGCTCAAGAAAAACAGTTTTTCTCAGGGCACACATCATTCAATATTTAAAACCTCTCTCTTAAATGACATTATTATTCTACTTTTAATCATAGAAAACAAATAAAAAAACATATTCAATATCCAATTATAATAAAAATAATAAAAAATGATTTAATAGTGAAAAAATAATCACTAGATCATGGAATTATCCACATGGGATAATCATCAAGTATGAAAATGTGATGATTTTCAATTTAATAAAACTTTATTAGATTAGTATCAAAAATTAAATTTCATCATTTCTAAAATTGAGTCATTGCAAGTATATTTAATTTGTCTTGTGTATTCTCTTCTTTCATTTATCATTATACTCTTATTCATCCTCCTATTGTAACATTGGTTCTAAATAGTTTTCTATATAAACAAATGTGTGAACTGTAGGTGGATTGGAGGTCGGATGGATTTAAAAATTGGGCCAACTTTCTAGATCCATCTAAATGAGTAGAAAAATGATGATGGATATATACCATCAAGATTTTCTTGAATAAGTGGAATAATATTTGGGGCATGTTGAAGTGACACTTTTTAAATCAACGTTACATAGTAAACAATATCAGGAAAAATACATAGTGGTAGGATCAAGGGTTGAAGGAGCATTCTAAACTCTATAAATACATCACCAATTTGATGCAACACATGGAGATGAATCTGTTAGAACAGTTTTATTTGTTGGAAAATAAAAACATGGGAAACTAATCTCAAACCTGCTAAATCACTTAATGTAAATGATGATATAGAACCAGTTGTAGACCAGAGTCTAATTATTAATAAGCAAGAAAATGAGATAATATTAAAATTGTTTTAATGTGGTGTGGAAAGCAGTACTGGACAATTTCATAATTAAAGAAACTTAATGGTTATGTGATGTGAAAATGAAAAATTCATTGGTCCCACCATCTTCAGTGGTTTCAAGGGAGATATGAAGGGTTATAAGAATGTGATATTCTGGAGAGTTCTTCTTTTCAAGAAGTATTTAGGCTTGGATAAGTACATAGATTTTATAAATAGAAACAATATTATTTCCACTCCCATTGGATGATCATGCAACCTAGATATTCTTTCACTTGTTGGATAATCTAGAAGGGATATGAGACCTCTACTTTTATGTGTATTTATCTAACCCGCTTGTAGTCTACATAGAACTACTCCCTTATTGTGGGGTGGAATTATTTTGAAGGTATGGATGTTTTTAAAATGGAATAAGGAAATGATGGAAACAGGGATAACCAAATGGAAGGGGATTCATGAGAAACAAATGTGTTGGAAGAGTTATTCACAACCTGAAATTAGGATTATTTCCACAATCTTTGGTACAATATTGATTTTCAGGTAAGGTCCAATGATAGAGACCGTGATACCCACAGTTCATCCTATAAAGAACATTCTATGAGGGGGGAAGAGTCTCTAGGGGAGGGTATCTATTTGTGAGACATGAGGAGGTGGAAGAAGTAGTTAAAGGATAGTGAATTGGGGAATATTAAAAGTAATCTATAGTGGGTTCCATGGGATGATATAGGGTGTGGAAAGTTTCTATAAAAATCATAGGAGGGGGTACATAATGGGGGGATAAAAGAAACAATCTGAAGTATTTTGTTCAGTTGTCTTGGGAGAGAGAATGAAATCCTATAGTGTATTCTCTTATTTCTTTTATCATTATATTCTTATTCCTCCTCTTACTGTAACTCTAGTTCTAGATAAGTTTCTATAAAAATAAAGGCACCCACTCTAGGTAGATCAGAGGTATGATGGGTTTAACAACTTCTCATTATAAAACAAAATTATGTAAAATAAAATGTACTAGTTGTAAATAATAAATTGAACATGTATATTAACTTTAAAATAAATTTTAAGTTTATATGAAATATTTTAGTCATCTAAATATAATTTCAAATGTAAGATAACATTTTAATAACTTATTATAATTCAATAAAAAATAATTTCATTTATTTATGAAAAAATAACTAAAGATAAAAATATATTGTAATTCAACATATGATAAGAAAAAAAAATTAAACTCTTGTATTTATTGTGCATTAGGAAGAGATAAGAAACCTATAATATCTAGTAAACTACTACATATTGATGCTACAAAATAGAGAAATTTTTAAATTAACAAATTTTATCAAGAGTCTAATTGGAAGCCCTCATTGTTAAAAATGTCAAACCCAAATAAAAAACTCCATAAACATGAAGGAATATAGAAAACACCTTACCTATTAACATTGAAATTTATTCACACAGTGGGAAGAAGAAAATAAATTGGAATCTTAATTTTTGAGATATGAGATGAAGATATGAATTAGATAATAGATTTAATAGACGTTCATTCACTATATTAAATTCTTATGGGGGTGAGGCTAACCCAACTATTCGGTGTTAATGGGGACTCAATCCAAATATTAAAGAAGTGGGAAATACTGAGATGATCAAATTTATTGATATAGGGATGATTATATCATATATCTAATAGTTATTAGGTGATTCCTTTACATGTGGTACCCAATAAATGTGGTATGATTATTATCAAAAATAAAAAAAATACAAAAATTTCAACACAGACTGTAATTATCTAGTGAGCTTTCATAGATTAAAAAATGAAAAAAGAAACAAGTAATTATAATTTTACTCTACCATTTAGTGATCAGATTCCTGAAATAATTACATGGAACATTCATTTTCTATTTTTTATAGATTTTTAGGATACAATAAAGGGCCTTTTAATCCTACATATACAAGTCATTAATGATGATCCTCCAAGTTCACTAGTATAAAATGAAGTACATTTATATAGGTTAACTAGGAGGAATATTCCTGTGTACTCTACTAAATTGCATCAACTCTAGAAGCTCAGAATGAGTATCAAGAACCAGCATGGGCGAACCTCATATTATATGATAACACCATCTCATTCTTCCCTAATGAATAAGAACATAACTGTTAGTGTAAATATCTCACTCTCCACCCTTAGTGGATTAAATCAATAAATTAGGAAACCCCATATAGTGAATCACCACAAAAAATGATCTTTTCCCATGAACAAAAGTAGTTCCATTAGAAAATGATAGAGGAGTGGGAAATTACATGCACCTATCTGGGTGGATATCTTTAATGTGGTTCCCATAAACTAAATTGGTCCTAATATTTCATGCATTCTTATTGGTAGATATTCCTAACATCCAATGTCAACTGAAACAAACCAAGATCAGTACAAATGAAATTATATTGAATAATATTTTATAATTATATAAGTCTTCTTAAACTTTAAGGAATGGATGGATCAAAGTGGTTAGTGTTTATCTATCAATTCTGTTAAGAGTGATCCTTTCGATAGAACCAAATCAAACTATAGTGCGTATGAGGATGATAAGATTATTAAGAGAGTTGAATACCTCTACATCAAAGTAGATAAATATATAACGGAATTTCTCATTAAAGTGTTAAATATATTTTAGGGTCTACCCTTAGAACCTATCCAAATATATGTTCTTTTTTGGAAAGGGAATTTGTAAGATGATTGAACCCCATATTTTCATGAGATATAAAAAATTAATTACATCTAAGTAAATGAGTGTTGAACCTACTTCCTTTGATGGTCTGACATCGTAGTCCACCCCAAAGTATGGACGTATGTTGTAGAATCCTTGTTCTTTTTTGTTTTTTCCTGATGATTCCTTAAAAAACAATAATACAGAAGTAAGTATTAATGAAAATCAATATAATTTTCATTTAAAAACCTTAAATTTGATTAACACCTTGAACTCAATACTCATACAATGAGTAATCATTTCCTGATAATATTCTATTGAGCAGTCATCCATGATAGGTGTGGCCTTTAAATCCATGCCAACTCTAGCATGCTAGTCACTATACAATGCATTATTATAGCCTCTCTAGAGCTCACCAAATTTCATGATCCATGTTGGTCTTACAACCTCACTATTGGGAAAGTTAAAATGAATTTTTCACCAAAATATTAATTCAAAAAAATGAAATAATAATATAACATTAAATCCAATGAATTTATTTAACCATATTTGTTCCCAATAATAATCCTTTAATTCATTTGGAATGTGTCTCTAAAAGAGTGGATAGATGGGATTGACCTAGGAGTGTTTGTAAAGGGTCACCAAAAAACTTCTTCATTCTCATCTTATTTTTCCAAAAAATTTATTGTATTCATTGTACTCCATCATCTGCTGTATGTGGAGGTTCCACACCAAAAGAATGTGTGTACGCCCAATCCACTTATCGGTAAATCCATATATTAACGAATAAAAACAAAAATTATATTAATAAATCTTATAATGAAAATAAATTATGATAAAAAAATTACTAGGGTTATATAAATATACCTAAGGCAGTTTGATCAGTGGGCGTCACTGGATCCTCAGGAACTGAAGAAACATTAACCTATAGAGATGTAGTGGGTCCAAGTGAAAACTTCGTAAGGTCGGAGTGTGTTATAGTAGCAGTAGAATAAGTATGAATGTAGTATCCTGGGGAGAAGGAAGTAGAAGGAAAATAATATGGTGTATATGGCTATAAAAATGAATAATAAGTATGAGTAGTAGGAATAATCGGTAGATATGGGAAAGAGAGGTGGGGATGATCAAATGAAAATGGAGGTGTAAACATGGGTGGCCTAAATATCTTGGGTGTCTGTAAGGACACCATGGGATCATAAAGTATGGTAGATGGTACATCAGGTGGATGGATGGGGTGTGATTGGGCATGCTGACTAGAGCACCTAGTTGTAGTACCACCCCCCCCCCCCACCCCCTCAAATCTCCATCCTAAGCACTGAAACCACTAGGATGATTGGTCAACAACTTACACCTTGGTAGTGGATCATGAATAAAAGATAAAAAAATTAACCTTATGACATTATATATTATTTATATATATTTTTGAAATAAAATACTTACAACGGGCACTTGAGAAAGGACGCCCATCTCACTGATTGGGAAATTATTTTATGCCTTCTTTTTACCTCATTGATTCTGAGTGTTTTTCATTTCATGAATTTAAAAACAAATATGGAATTAATTATAAAACTATAACTAATGTGTAACTAAACCAAGAAAGAAGATGTTTCATAACTTAATTAAGGAATACCACTTGTTAGACCAAATATAGGATACACATACATATAACAAAAAAACATATATCTATTGGGAATGATATCAAAATAGAATGCATGTCAGAGAAAAAACAAGACATTCAAATTAACATGTGTATCATGGGAGTTGGGATATTTATAAAACTTTTTTATATTAATTAATTGAGGAAAAGTAATCAATCATGTGTTATGGAATGAGAATGTCACAAATTTTTCATTGTTTTAAGGTTGTTTTCCAACTTCATTATATGTTTTTTTGTTAAATTTAGTAATTAAATATTAAATTTTCCAATTTTGGTATTTTGGTGAATAGGTGTATAATATAGATAATTTATGATGGGATTTTCATTTATTAGATTTATTTTTGAAATCAAATTAATTTGGTATAATTCAAAAAATATTTAAAGTTGATTAGTGTAGGGAATTTGAGTTATATAATAAATAATGAGAAATATAATTAGTAAACTAAATATAATTTTATATAAACCAAAATTCATGGAGTTAGTGTTATAATTCAAATACTTATTGTGTTAAAGCTCAAGGCAGTGCCACGATTCTAATATAACATCCACAACCACTTATAGAAGAATCAAAGACCAAGGTTCCCTATGTTCGCCCTCAAGAGAGCTAAATCACTTACATCTTCTCTAACATTCGATTTATTGAGTAAGAATGCTTCATGAATCAACTTTTTGATACAACATTATATACAATGATAGATAGAAAAAATATTGATAAAGAATTGAGAAACACCATATGTGTAAGAAGAAAATAACACCAATACAAAATCTAAAGATTTTAACAAATTCTTAGCCATCACATTGAATAGAAGACCCAACCTAATTATAAATTTGTTTTTTTTTTCATTTAAACATAATGAAATTTAATTTATTATTTTAATAATATCATCATACATAATTTATGATCACTTATTTTAATGAAATATATACATGAAGTAATTTATTTACAATTTTATTTCTAATCATTTTTTAATTTTCTGACTTGATCACGGATTATAATGATATTTTTATTACTTCAATAATTGAATCAAATATTACCCTAGTGGTATCAATAGTTTCTATATAAATTATTGAATATCATTCTTGATATCTTGGGTGCTATAATGAGGGAATCAAGAGCTTCACGTTTTTTTTATTGATTTTATGTAGAAATTGATTATGTTATCTCTCTAGAAACTAGAGATATATGAGAGGATTCTCTAAAATTCACTGTCTAGATCTTGATAGAATATTTAAGCAGAATGAAAATTTCAGGTCAAGAAATTCATATATTTTTGTTTTGATACATAGATTAAAACTAATGTAAATTCATTTAGGAAATTTTTTTAATTTAATCATAATAATAACTTTTTGTTCAAGACTCACTTTACCTTTTTTTAAGTCACAATAAACATTATAAATATTTGGATTTAAATTGAGTTTTTTTGTTATGTCATTAATTTCATTGGTTTTTATTTTCATATCATTTAGTTTAATATTTCCAACTCAATTCATCTTTTTTTTTGTTACAATTTAACTATTTCAGTTTTGTTTGGTTTGGTAGGTTTGAATGCAAGTCAATTCAATATTAGAAAATGAAACTAAAAGAAAACTACAACCATTAAATATTGAAAATTTATATGAAGTTCTAGTTGGATACAAAATATTTTTAATCAACCATAAATTAATTTGTATAGCACCAACCTAAACAACTCATGTCGAACTGAACCAAAAAAAACTGATAACACAGATGGACAATTCTATATATTTCTCTCCAAAAGCTGAGGTTCGCAATCAATTCTGAAAATTGAATTATTATTGGCATCATAAGCAATAAATTGATTGGGTACAATGTGGGTATGTATGGTATCAATTCCACCATCGCCATCATCAAAAATATGTCTTGGTACTACTTCAATAATTACATAAAATTCAGGTCAAATATGATCTTTTACATAAAAAACATGTTTTTCAATTGATGCTAATACATATGGTTCATCGGTAGAAAGATTGTGAGTCATGTCAATAACTTGAGATTTAAAATCATCAATAAATGTTTCATTCCTCATCATCAAATAAAACTGTTGGTATTTTATCAAATTGACTTGACCATGAGAGTAATAATCTAATATTTGTATTTTCTCAAAGACTCTTGAAACGCATGGCCGATTGTCACCTATCAACTGGTCAATGTTCCGGTGCTCTGCTAATGTGTATAGTAGCACTCGGGTCGAATCCTCGGCGATGATACTTTGCAATAGTCGTTCATTTTTAGTTGATTGTATTCTGAATGGGGGGTTTGTTTGCAGATATTAATTGAAATGACTAATTTATTATGATTGATTTAAAAAATTGATAATGATTGGGGTGAGTTCATTATTGGGTAGTTAAACTTGTGATATCCTTGAGCCTTGCTTTATATTGCATTAAATTTACACCCATGTCATAAGTTGACGTTGATTGGAATTCCTAAGTGTTAAGGCTTTAATCCAAGACTTAACTTAACTTAGGGTTCTAATCTCAATCAAAAATTATTTATGGTATTGTATTAATGGTTCCAATAATCCATGGAAACCACTCATTAAACAAAACATATCATTAATCCATGACAGATTAAGTTTAACATACACAAGATTAATTTAAAGAATACTCATCAAGAAAAAAATCTCAATCACTTAAGATACCCAGATTATAACTCACCCCAATGGTAGATTTACACATCCATTATGATTTTTGACAATCTGGATTTAATGTTTATGGTGACAATTTAAAAATATTAGAAAAACAAAGGGACATGAAAAGAGTAGTGTGCCGAACACACACATGAAAGATTTTGAGAATCAAAAATGGAATTTCGATTGAATGAGGAAGAAAAATAAGGGACTGTAATTTAAAATGATTCAAAATATTTTAAGGCCATTAATATTATACTATAGAAGGTGGAGAAGAATAAGAGGTATTGAAGAATAAATAAGCACTAAAATTTGATTGAAATGAAAACAAAGTTACACAATTACAATTGAAAGCAAACATAAAAAAACATGAAAGAGAAGTGGAGGAGAGGTCTATCTAGTTGAAAAAAGATCAAAGCATATCCTCCTAGAACCATTTCAAGGCTATAGTAATTCCAAACCACCTCCTTAAGTGCTGAAGTGCCAACCCCTCTCAAGGAGAGAAGGGGAGAGTATTTATAGCCCAAGGAGTGGACTATTTGCATTCCAAAACTGTCCCTCCAATTGAACCGCATATTTACCAATATAGACAGATTAATCACGAGCTAGTGTCTTCTTCAAAGATGTAGATATTGATTTCTTCTGTCCACCCTCAAAATTTGGCCGCCAATAGACTTTTTTATCCAAATTTATGGTGGTTTTAATAAATAATGTCATTCTGTCTATTTCAATCCATACTTTCTAATGGCCGAAATGTGAATGGGTTTTTTCATAGTAAGATGCCCTCAAATAAAAATAATTTCTTAAAAAGAGTTTTCCGAACATATATCCTTTTTCACACTACAAAATCTTAGATATAATGGATTTCCACATCAAGGGAAATGTCAATATTTGTGTGCTTCTTTTATTTCTCGGCCAGAATGGTGGGCTGGACTTCAATGCATATTTTGGGCCCCTTGTTGTTATTATTAGGCCTTGAAATTTTTATCCTGGACTCCTTAAATTGTCCCCTGAACAATGGTGGAGAAAATTGGAATTTGTACTTCTGTATTTAGCCCCGTAAATCAATCTTCATGAATAGTCTAGTTTCTTCACAGATTCTTTGATCTTGTTTGTGAGGACCATATGACCCTTCAAATGGTAGAATTGGCTCATGGTACATTCTAATGAAATGTTTTATATTGAAAGTAGAATCCTGAAAAACAATAACTGCACAATTTTGATCAGTATAGTGATAGTTATTATTAAAATAGTAAACTAACTCAATTGGACTACTTCTAAAAATGCTCAAAAATTATACTTAATATTAAAACATTAATATTTCACACTAATTATGCACATTTCATATAAAATCATTAAAAGGAGTATATAATAAGTCATGAAAATATTAATAACATCAAAACCTCCACACTTAGTTTTGTGCATGTCCTCATGTGCAACAAATATAAAAACATAAAAAAAATCATTTTCACTCACCAACAGATATTAAAATTTTGTTTTCTCCAATCAGCGGAGGTTTAGACTATTTCACTCATCCATTTTTAATTCCACCACAAGTTGTTACAGAAATAATGTTTTAAAACTAATACATTTTTTCATGCACAAATTTAGAAATGTAAAATGTGGATACTCAAAACTCACACCTCTCAAGATGATATAATTCATTTGTGTAGGTTCACTCTTTCACCAACCAAAAGTGAAAATCTTAGAGTTTGAAAAGATCTCTCAGCTTCCAATCCCTATTCAAAGTGCACAAGAATCAAGAGGTATTTTTAAGGGATTTTTCTGTGGCTATGGGAAGATAGGAATATAATGTCCAAGAGATAGAAGAAGAGGGTTAAAACACCAACATAGAAAAAGCAATTCACATTTTTTTGAAATAAAACATGGAAGGAAATGAAAACACATATTTACAAGGGAATTATTGTGTGAAAAAAGACACAATAGAAGAATAAAATTTGAATGGGATGAGAAGATTAAATATTTACAACCCACAAAACTTCTCCCAATAATAATATAATTCAAGTGTTCTTTTTTTTCTTTTCCTTTTTTTCTTTGTTTTTTCAAAAGTTGACCTTGAAACAGATCTCACACTCATATCCCAACCCATGTTTGATCTCTTAATGACACTAATTGTAATAGTTATAACAAGATAAAAGGTTGAGGAAGAGTGATTTTTGACCTACCAAAGACGGAACCCATTTTTTATTTTTTTATTTTTTTCTTGATTTTTTTCATCATTTTTGATTTTTTTTTTGAAAACTTGTCAATAAGATTTACAAAATTACATAAATGGAAGTACATCACATTACCCAAAACACACTGAATGACAACCTCTCCCCCTCACTGAAATGGATGCTTGCCCTCAAGAAGATGATAACTCGTTGAAAATCAATAATAGGGTACCCAAACAATGAAATCCATTCCCTCCCCCCACACTTAAATTTTAAAAAATTATGCAATGAAAATCCGTGTTGATATTGGGTGGGGAAAGGTATTGGGCTTGTAATGTGGCTATCAAGTAAAAGGTTTTCATAGGCTCTAAGGGGCATTCAAAAAAAGGATTAATGTATGGTTAATGGGAGGCTATTGGCTATTATGATTCCCATGTAGTTCAAAAAAATTCCTCTATCATATTAATACACACTAAATTAGGAAATTCAGATCGAAGGTCCATAAACTCAAGACTCACAAATGGAGGTGAAAGCACACATTTTGAAAAGATGGTCATAGGTGGTATTGGCATGAAAGCAATTGTTGTTCCTTACAGTTTGAGAAAAAAAATTTCCAAATCAAAAATTGAGCATTCAAAATTTGTTAATTTTGACCAAAAAATCATTATCCAAAGTCATGATGAAAACACAATATTTTTGAGATGAAACAATGTCTGTTAAATCCCCAAAATGGTGGCAAAAAAATTCAAAACTCGATGGTGAGTAAGCCTGACTCTTTTTTTTTATTTTTTTAAGTGATTGTGTTTTTTGGTTTTTTTTAGTTTTTAAGGTTTTTTTTTTAAAAATACACACCCACACAAGAAAGAGAAAAATATAGGGTTTTATGAAGAAAGTGGTAAAAAAATTAAAGAGAGAGGAAGAAGAAGAAAGAGGTAGAGAGAGGAAGAGATAGAGAGAGAGTTAAAGGGAAAGATGTTCCCCTGGTTTAGATTTGGTGGGTTGCCATCTCCATCTAGTGGTAGGTTGACTACATAAGGTGGGGATCCAATGGTAGTTGATATGGATCCAGGATTGTGCGTCCCCTCATGGTGATGCTTTAACTGATTTCCATTAACCGTGAATGTCCTTTTGGAAGAGGGGTCTTGGACTTTCACTACACCAAATGGGTAAACATTAGTAATAACAAAAGGCCCTTCCCAATGAGAATTAAGATTACCTGGGTGAATCCAAAATCAAGAATTGAAGAGAATTACCTTTTCACCTTCATGAAATACCTTTCTAAATATGTGTTTTTCATGGAGTACCTTAGCCTTTTCTTTGTACAGATTGGAGTTCTCATAGGATTCAAGTCGAAGCTCCTCCAGTTCATCCAATTGAAACAATCTTTCTTCACTAGATTATTCAAGATCAAAATTACAAGTTTTTACTGCCCAAAATTACTTATGTTGGATTTAAATTGGAAAATGACATGCTTTACCAAAAACTATCCTAAAAGGAGACATCTCAATGGGTGTTCTATAGGCAGTTCGATAAGCCCAAAGTGCTTCACCAAGTCTTTCAGGCCAGTCTTTTCTGGTGGGTTTTACAATTCTCTCTAGAACTCTTTTCACTTCTCTATTAGAAAGTTCAGCCATTCCATTTGTTTGGGGTTGATATTCATTTGAAGTTTTATGTACAACCCCATTCTTTTTCAAAAGTGATTCCATGGTTCTATTACAAAAATGGGTTCTTAAGTCACTGATCAAGGCATGAGGCATGCCAAATATATGGAAGATATGTGTCTTTAGGAACTCACTAATAGTATGTGAATCATCTTTTCAAGTGGGTTTAGCCGTGACCCACCAAGAAACATAATCAACTATAAGAAGGATGTATGATAATCCATTGGAAGGTGGAAATGGTCCCATTAAATCGATACCCCAAACATCAAAGATCTCACAGAAAATTAAAGGCTTTTGGGGCATTTCATTTCTCTTTGAAATTGTACCAAACTTTTGGCAAGTAGGACAAGATTTACAGAACTCATGTGAGTCCTTGAAGAGTGAAGGACAGAATAATCCAGATTCTAGGACCTTTCGGGAGGTCCTTTGTGGTCCAAAGTGGCCACCACAAGGCATTGAGTGATAGAATTCTAAGATAGAGGAATGTTCATCTTCATCAACACATCTCCTAATTACCATGTCTTCCCTAGTTTTCTAAAGTTTATTTTCTTCCCAAAAAAATTATTTTGAATCACTTTTCAACTCCATTTTATGTTCTTTTGAAAAAATTTCAGGAAAAACACCAAAAACCAAGTCATTTACAATTGAGTCATACCAGGGTAACTTTGGAGTAAGAGATGAAAGGTGCTCAGTGGGGAATTTAAAATCGATGATTTCAGAATGAAAAGAATTAGAAATTCTACTCAAGTGATCATCCATAGGGTTTTCTTTTCCTGGTTTATCTTTTATTTCAAGGTCAAACTCTTAGATCACTAGGATTCATCTTATTATCCTCAGTTTGGAATAACTTTTCTTGAGTAAGAACTTTATAGCAGAATGGTCTGTGAAGATGATGATTTTGGAACCTAAGTGATAGGACCGAAATTTATCTAAGGAAAAAAACCACTGCTAAAAGTTATTTTTCAGTGATAGTGTAGTGATATTTAGTTTCATCCAATGTTTTTCAGGCATAATAGATGACATGAAGAATTTTTTCTCTTCTTTGACCAAGAATAGCCCCA
Organism: Viscum album; assembly: GCA_963277665.1. NCBI lineage: Eukaryota > Viridiplantae > Streptophyta > Magnoliopsida > Santalales > Viscaceae > Viscum > Viscum album. Next base: position 585,630,591 of record OY728145.1, read on the forward strand.
ACAGCTATATCAGAAGCATCACACATCAATTCAAAGGGTAAGGACCAATATAGGGGTTAGATTATCAAGGAAGATGTAAGATCTATTTTGAGTTCAATTAAGGCTCTCTTTCAAACCTCATCGAAATGGAAAGTGACATCATTTTGGAGCAATCGAGTGAGTGGGAGGGAAATCCAACTGAAGTTATGGATGAATCTCCTATAGAAACCAGCATGACCGAGAAATGAACGGATGTCTCGAACAGAAGTGGGTTCAGGAAGTGATTGGATCACTTCAATTTTGGTAGGATTGACTTCAATACCATCTTTTGAAACTATATTCCCTAGAACAATCCCATTTGCAACCATGAAGTGACATTTGTCAAAATTTAACACAAGGTTACAATTGACACACTTTTGAAGAAATAGAGAGAGTGAATGCAAGCACGACTCAAATGACTCACCATAAATGGTAAATTCATCCATGAAGACTTCAATGTAGTGTTCAATGAATTTTGAAAATATACTCATCATACACCTCTGGAATGTTGCAGGATCATTAAAAGGGCCAAAAGGCATTCTACTAATTGCATATGTTCCAAGGGGGCATGTGAAAGTAGTCTTTTCTTGGTCCAAAGGTGTGATTGAGATTTGGAAGTAGCCAGTGTATCCATCAAGAAAGCAATAGTCTGACTTTTTGTCTAATTGTTCTAGCGTTTGATCAAGGAATGGAAGAGGGTAATGATCTTTTCGGGTTTCAACATTCAATTTTCTATAGTCTATGCACACACGCCATTTGTTCTTCACTCGAGATGTGATTACCTCCCCATGTTCATTTGTGACAACAGTTATCCCACCCTTCTTAGGTACAACTTGAATTGGACTAACCCATTAACTATCATAAATTGGGTAGATAATACCATCTTGAAGAAGCATGGTGATCTCTTCCCTAACTACCTCATGTATGAGTGGATTGAGTCTTCTTTGTGGTTTTCTAATTGGTTTGGATGACTCCTCAAGATGGATGTTATGCATGCAAAGGGCAGGGTTGATTCCTGGTATGTCATCTAGGGTCCAACCTAAGGCCTTTTTTTCCTCTAACACTTGAACAAGTTTGGACTCCTCAGTTTCTGTAAGTGAAGAAGATATAATGACAGGATAAGAGTGATCATGGAAAATGAATTCATATTTTCGGTATTTAGGAAGAGGTTTTAGATCATTCTCATCTCTCATTTGTGGGTTATACATCTCAAGAATGGATTAAGGGACTTCAGTTGCTTCAAATTCATTTTCCTTAATACTGTCCAAAGTGGAGCAGTAAAGATCAGAGTTGATGTGGGATTCAAGAGAGTTTTCAAGTTCCACTAGATTGATGGAGTCTATGATTGAGAGGACCACATATACTTCACCATTTATGACTTCGTTAATCATGGTGCAGATTTCACAAGATCCTTTGTCATTATAACATGAAGAACATGGTGTATTGGGGTTTGATTGACTCTTAGAAGTGTACTCAGAAGTATGGATTGAGAATGCAAAGTGATCCTCAGATGGGTATCACATGGCTTGGAAAATGTTGAACTTGACCAGTTGGTCACCGAATTCCATGGATAAGATGCCTGAATTGACATCAATCTTGGTTATCATATTAATGAGGAATGGTCTACCTAGAATTAGGGTAGATCGAGAAGAGTTTGTCTCACCTTCCATGTCAAGAACATAGAAATCAGTAGGGAAGATAAGATCATTGACTCGGACAAGGACATCCTCAATTATTCCCTCAGTACTGGTTGTGCTTTGATTCGATAACTGAATGATAACACCCGTTTGATGTAAGGGACCTAAACCAAGGTTGTAGAATATTGATTTGGGCATGAAATTAATTGAGGCTCCTAGGTCTATGAGTGCATCATCAAAGTTGGAACTTCCAATTTGGCATGGAGCAGTAAAGGTCCCTGGATATTTTCACTTAATGGGTATGGACTCTTGGCTTGCAACATTTTCAAAGGTCCTAAGTTGCATCTTGTGGTTACACAAATCCTTATGAAACTTGGCATACTTAGGAATTTTTTTATGGCATCTAAAAGGGTAATGTTGACTTCAACATGTCTAAACATGTCGAGCATTTCAGGATTAGTTTTGAAGGACTTATTTGGCTTAGAAACAGCTTGAGGAAAAGGAATTGAGTTCCTAAGTGGAATAGAAGGAGTTGAGGGAATGGATTCAGGTTACTTTTCAAGTTTCTTTTTCTTTTCATTTTCTAGGTCAACATTCAAAGGACTGTTGGGGGCCTTATCTTGAGCCATAGAAATTTTCTTTCCCAATATAAGTGCAGTTTCACTTACATTACCCTTGGGGTTGGGTAATGGTTGAGCTGGGAGTTGGTAAGAATTGGATGGTTGCTGCTGACTAAGGTGGGATGCAAGTTGACCAATTTGGGTTTCAATGTTTTTAAGGTTGTAATGGGTGAAAGTGTACAGATCTTCAGCTGCACTTTCCCATGGTTGATTAGAAGAATATTTTTGTCCCAAATTGGGATTAACTTGAGTTTGGTTCTTGGGAAAGTGATTGTATTGGTTTTGGAATTGGGAAGGCTCACTAGGATAATAGAATCCAGGAGTAGGATTGTTCCTTTGAGGTTGAGGAAGAAAATGATAAGGTTGTTGGAAGTTACCAACACCTTGACCATACTTGAATTTGTTTGGGTTTTGAGGGGGGGAATTGAGGGGGATGCGATATGGGATTACCATACCCAAGGCCATGGTTATAGGAAGAATAGAAGGGCTCAGAGTGAGGTTTGTTGATGTTTCTAACAAACTGACCTGATAGTTGAGGGTTGGTGTTCTGTTGAGCATATGTTGCATTGAGCTCCATTGGTCTAGATGAATCAGATTGATCCTCTTGTAGTTGTGGACATGTGTCAGTTGGATGGTATGGAGATTTTCAAATTCCACAATTTTTGATAGGTCCAAGAAACATTGATTGTAGAGAAGACAATGTTGGGGCTTTGGATGCCACAGCTAGTTGTCGCACAAGACCTGTAAGTTCACTCATCTACTCAGTCATCTTGTTCAGCTCAATTGATTGATTATCTTAGGCTTTTTTGACTTGATCATGTGCTCTATTATGGATTTTTTGTGTGTTTGCAGCCATGTTACTTATGAGATCTCTTGCTGCTGCAGGAGTTTTATAAACAAGAGCACCGCCACTTGCGACATCTATGAGAGTTCTCTCCATAGCCAATAATCCCTCATAGAAGTATTGGATCAAGATTTGTTCAGGAATGTGGTGGTGTGGGCATGTTGCAACAAGCTTTTTTAATCTCTCCCAGTACTCATGGAGTGATTCACTTGGGAACTGACAGATGCCACTTATTTTCTTTCAGATAGAAGCAGTACGAGAAGCAAGAAAGAATTTCTCTAAGAAGAGTCGCTTCATGTCATTCCATGTGGTTATGGAACTAGGAAAAAGTTAATAGAGCCATGAATTGGCGGAATAATCTAGGGAGAAATGGAATGCTCAGAGTTTGATATGTTCCTCAGAAACCCCTTGAGGATTCATGGTAGAACACACCACTTGGAACTCTTTAAGGTGGAGATGTGGATCCTCACCAACTAGCCCATGGAAATGAGGAAGCAGATGAATCAAACCCTATTTGAGTTCTAAGTCAGCATCTATTTTTGGATATTGAATACCAAGAGGTTGGTAATTCATATCAGGGGTAGCAAGTTCTTTAAGGGTTTGTTCCCTAAGATTGGCCATTTCTAATTCAACTGGTTGGACAAAGACTGGTTCTTGAATTATTTTATTATCTATTATGTTCCTCTTAAGTTGGCGAAGTGTTCGTTCAATTTCAGGGTCAAACAAATCTGAGGGATTGTTTGGATGGCTATGGGGAATTTAGAGAGATTTTTGAAGGAGGAAGATAGGTTTTTCTTTGTATATTTTTTTCAATTTTTTTTAAATTTTGTTTTTTTTTGGGGGGTTTTTTGACAATAACCAGAAACTAATGACTACTTAAAGCACCATCCCCAGCAACAACACCATTTTAAATGCACGGACGATTGTCACCTATCGACCATTCAAAGTTTCGGTGCTCTACTAATGTGTATAGCAGCACTCAGGTCAAATCCTCGCCGATGATACTTTGAAATAGTTGTTTGTTTTTAGTTCATTATATTCTGATTGGGGGGTTTGTTTGCAAAGATTAATTTAAATGACTAATTTATTATGATTGATTTAACAAATTTATAATGATTGGGGTGAGTTAATTATTGGGGAGTTAATATTGTGATATCCTTGAGCCTTGCTTTGTATTGCATTAAATTAACACCCATGTCATAAGTTGACGTTGATTGGAATTCCTAATTGTTAAGGCTTTAATCCAAGACTCAACTTAACTTAGGGTTATAATATCAATCAAAACATATTTATGGTAGTTTATTTTTAGTTCCAATAATCCATGGAAACCACTTTTTATACAAAACATATCATTAATCAATGACATATTAAGTTTAACATACACAATATTAATTTAAAGAATACTCATCGAGAAAAAACTCTCAATCACTTAACATCCCCAAATTATAACTCACCCCAATGGTAGATTTACTCATCCATTAGGATTGTTGATAATTTGGGTTTAATATTTATGGTGAAAATTTAAAAAGATTAGAAAAAGAAAGGGATAAGAAAAGAGTAGTGTGCCGAACACACACACGAAAGATTTTGAGAATCAAAAATGGAATTTCGATTTAATGAGGAAGCAAAATAAGGGAATGTAATTTAAAATGATTCAAACTATTTTAAGACCATTAATATTATAATACATAATGTGGAGAATAATTAGAGTTATTGAAGAATAATCAAGCACTAAAATTTGATTGAAATGAAAACAAAGTTACACAATTACAATTAAAAGAAAACATAAACAAACATGAAAGAGAAGTGGAGGAGAGGTCTCTATTGTTGAAACAAGATCAAATCATATCCTACCAGATACATTTCAAGGCTCTAGTAATTCTAAACCTCCTCCTTAAGTGATGAAGTGCCAACCCCTCTCAAGGAGAGAAGGGGAGGGTATTTATATCCCAAGGAGTGGACTGTTTGCATTCTAAAATTGTCCCTCCAATTGAACCGCATATTTACCAATCTAGACAGATGAATCACGAGCTGGTGTCTTCTTCAAAGATGTAGATATTTATTTCTTATTTCCACCCACAATTGTTTTTTTCCAATATACTTTTTTATCCAAAGTTATAGTGGTTTTAATAAATAATGTCATTCTGTCTATTTCAATCCAGACTTTCCAATTGCCGAAAAGTAAATGGGTTTTTTCATAGTAATATGCCCTAAAATAAAAATAATTTATTCAAAAGAGTTGTCCATCCATATCTCCTCTTTCACACTGAAAAAATCTCAGCTCGAATGGATGTCCACATCAGTAGAAATGTCAATATTTGTGTGTTGCTTTTATTTCTCGGCCAGAATGGTGGGCTGGACTTAAATTCATATTTTGGGCTCCTTTTTGTTATGATTAGGCCGCGAAATTTTTATCCTGGACTCCTTAAATTTTCCCACAAACTATGGTGGAGAATAATGGAATTTTTACATTTTTAGTTATCCCAGTAAATTAATCTTCATGAATAGTCCAGTTTCATCACAGATTCTTTGGTCTTGTTTGTGAGGATCATATGACCCTTCCAATGGCAGAATTGGCTCATGGTACATTTTAATGAAATGTTTTATATTTAAATTAGAATCCTACAAAACAAGAACCACACAATTTGGATCATTATAGTGATATGTATTCTTAAAACAGTAAACTGACTCAATTGGACTACCTCTAAAAATGCTCAAAAATTATACTTAATATTAAAACATTAATATTTCACACAAATTATGCACATTTCATATAAAATCAGTAAAGGGAGTATATAATAATCCATGAAAATATTAATAACATTAACTCTATAATAAGATACATTTTTAAATCGTGGTCTACTATTTGAGGCACTGGAATAATAGTATATTTTGGTAGTTAACATAACACCATCATGTTGTGTTCTCATTTTCTTTTCTCGTTGAGTGATAATAAATTTATACTCATTGATCATGGTTGATTTGCATTCGCAAACCATATAATTGGGACCAAAATCCAAATATCTCATTTCCTCAAGGACAAATCCAATAGAAAAACTCAATACCTAAAATATAAATTAATATTAAACTTAATTAAATATTTATATTTTTAATTTATTATAGTAATATTTCTACCTTAAATCTCAACTAATAAGAAAACATCTTTCTATGAAAAGTCTCTCTCATTCTCAATGGTAAATAATGACTCTTTCTATTTATCATTTTTTTATATTCCCTACCAAAACAAATAGTAATAGTTTAACATATATATATAATTACATGATATGAAAAAAGATATACATGTTCAATTTACTTACATAGTGTAGTTATTGAACAAATCACAGTTAAAAAAATTGTGCGATTTTCTATCTCCTACTCTTCAAGGCTTAATTTCGTCAATATACATGATCCAGGAATTCTCCCTATTTGGGGAAGTGATGTAAATGGGCTTCAATTTTCTCATAATTTTCTTCTATATTTATCATTTTTATGTTCTATATCATAGGAAAATTAGACAAATACATTAAATAGAAATCCATACATTCTTGATCCAAGTAACCTTTGATGATAGAACCTTCAGGAGGATTTCTATTCCAGACGTAAGTCTTCAATGTGAACATGTTTCTTTTGGTTGAATACATACAAAAAAATAACAGGTCCTCTATGAAGTATTTTGGTTAGAGGATGGACAATTATATGCATCATGCATGTGAAAAATGATAGAGAAATATTTTCTCTAACACGCACAAAATTTATTGTGCCTCTCCCAACATTTTTGGCAAGAAATACTTCAACACCTTTTCACAACAAAGATGTCTAATGAAATGGAACAACTAAATAATTGACACCCTTACATTATTAGAAATAAGAATACGGATTTATATTGGAATCAACTCATGCATAAGGATGTGATAATCATGAGTCTTAAAATATTTCAACTTTAACTCTTTTTAGTTGACCCATTTTGATATGTTGCTTCATTTGACATCAGGAGCTTTAATAGTCTCTAGTACTTCTAGAAATTGATTTTTTCTGTAGGTTTCATAACATGTGAAGCACATGGAACTTTCAATTTTTTTTCACTGATACACACATGATGTAATTATGGTCTAATACCCCAATCCACCAAGTCACTCCGAGATCATAAATCATATTTTCCCTTTCCCTTGACATTTAGAATAATTAAAAGCAACATTTCAAATATATTATTTTCAATATTCATTACATATAATCAATAATGTTACAAATTGGTTGGCCACTGAGGCAACTCAAAGAAGATACTCATCTTCTTCCAATTTTAACATGTTTCAGTGGAAACATTCTTTCTCTTTATATATTTCATCTAAACCTTCCCGAATAAAAAACTAAAATATTTTAATTCATTAAGAACATCAGTTCTAGACATACCCTAAGGTGGATTGTCTATCTCTAAGGTATTCTCAAATATTTGACGATTATTCTTATATGGATAGTCCATTGGTGAGAATCATCGATGTCCCATAAAGTTGAAACTATAGTGATATTTCTGTCCTTTGGATCATGTATTCTTTATATAAATATGTCATGATAGTTTTCCCTTCATTCTCCATCCAGACATCATTACATAATCTAGAAAATCATTGATTATCCACATAAGTGTAGCATGCATCTGAAATATGTCGTTCAAACATGCATCATATGTGTGGACACCCACATTCCAAGGATGTTTCAACACTTTTATTAAAGGTTTCATGTATACATCTATGTCATTTTTGAGATTAGAAGGTCCAGATATGAGTATACTCTTGAAAGTGAAAGGTTTTTTCATACACATTCATTGAGGAAGGTTATAAATGTGTATGAAAGTTAGACAGGTGTTGTGCGAAGTAAGAATATTCTTAAATAGATTAAAACCATCACATGAAAGACCCAACCTCACTTAAAAATTTTAGCTATGAAATCATTATATCGAGAAAAAAATCCTTCCATTCAAATCCATCTTCAGGGTGAACCAACTCAATATTATTATTATTTATCTCGGTATCATTCCAACGCATTTTCATTGATATTTCATTAGACATGAAAAGATTCTAGACACTAGAGATCAATGTAAAGTACCAAATTACTTATTGTGTCACATGGGATGGTGTTCCATCAGATTTTGGATTCCATTGGGATGTCCTGCATTTTCAAAAATCATTTCATTCAGTAGTTTCCTCCTAGAATAAGCTTTAATATTTTAGACAGGCATGAATTTTGTTTTTTGAAAATCCATTTTCATCAAATAACTTCCATGCCATATAGTAGTTTGAGGGAATATCTATATCATTTGGAATCAATTCCTTCAAAAAGGTAATAATTTAATCTATGGCTGTATTATAAATCTCATACATTGTTTTCCCACAAAGCAATTGGATTAAAAATTCCAACTTCTTAATTTTACCACAGTGCTAGTATAATAGATTCATGGAAACATCATTAAATTTATTCATCCTATCAACAACATCATTTTCATTAGACACATCATGTGTTCTCATATTCAGGTCATCTTGGTTCAGAATACCTCCATTCTATTGATGATGAATAAATAGAAAATGGTTATCTAACAAACTCTCTAATCCAGTCCTCTCATTTGAATCATGACAATTTTCAGATTTCATTTTATCCCCATTATGATACACCAAATAGTATTTTTTTAAAACCATATATGTTAATATGGTAGCTAACTTATTCATGGATCAACCAAGTTATTCTAACACAATTATTACATTGTAAATGTATGTGACCACTATCTGAAGAATTTTTAAATGAAAAATCTAAAAATCTCTCCAACTTTTTTTGAAAATTTCTTGAGATCCAATAAGTTTCATAAATCTAACTTCTATCCATTTTATAAAAAAATTCATATGTCATTTCATAAAAGAAATTAAATGATATTGAAGTTTAATTAAAAATATATTTAAGGAAATGATAAATCTTCAATTTATATGAAACCATAACAAACACACTAGTCTATATGAGAATCACAATATAAAAAGACAACAAAATACTATATATATAACCAAATACTATAAATATAAAACCATGATGTTGAATTCCATTGTATCAATGTGTAACAATGTACCAAACCCATAGAGGGTCAAGGATTTAATTATGAAAATGTTTTTAATGGAATATAAATACCTATGGATGTTATTTAAATAATTTGTTCTACATATAAGAACATATATCAATACATCTACTGATAACCCCCACAATAAGGACTAGTTAATCCATCAAAAGATCCAAATTTAACAACTAAAACTCCACACACAATGCCCCTCACCTTCTATAGGACATTTCCATTACATAGTACTAATCAAAAAGAATGTTTACACATCTTAGATATTAATATGAATAATTTGAGTATAATATACCTAGCAAGAAGTCACCACCCCACCACATAAGACATGATATAATATAATATTTTGGTGGAAACAATATAGAGTTATAGGAGTAAAAACAACTATTGTTAGAATTGTAAAATCAGAAAATATTGGATATATTTTTTATTAGTGAAAAGTAACTCCCAAATTAATAATGGTATAGACCTGTATTACCTTCACTGAAACAACACATAAAATTTGAGAACATAAAAAATAATTAATTCAAGTAAGAATACCCAAACCATTTTAAGGGAAATGGAATTTTAAATTACATTTTTTTTATTTTATTTCTCATTAGTGTGGGAATAAGTTAAGTGTTATATGAATTCAACATGTTTCATGTCAAACTAATTCCATAAAACATTATTTAATAATATGTATAACTATTACTGATCATTTTCAATAATATTCTCATACATACATTCACAATACAATTATAAAATCCTATATTAGAAAATATTATATTATAAAATTCATACAATATCAATCCACAACTAAAAAATTTCATCCTCTATGACCGTATTTTCTCAATATCAAAATAATTTTTCTTCAAAATCACTAAAAATAATCGAAAATAATTTTTTTATTTTTTTATTTTTAACTAATCATTGAATTTGAAAATCCATAAATCCAAAAACCCTTTTATATCGAGATAATAATTTCCTAGAAAATCATGAAAATATTAAATAATTGATAATAATAATTAGATTAGTTTAACATATAATAGGTATTGAAGCTACGTACTTAGAAACATAATTTTATAAGTCAAAAAAATCCATTACTTAAGATCACACATTGGGTTTAATATATCAAATACAAATAAATAGGAATGATGAATCAAAACCCATTTTTAAAATTAAAAAATTAAAATTTTCACTAGTAATTTTTTTTATGTTTTTGTAATGCAAGGGGATGTTCAATACCTAATAATGTTTTTACAATATGAATTTAAAATAGAAATATAAATATTGCACTAAACTACATGGAACCAAAATGAAGTAGTGAAAAAAAATGAATCAATCCAAAATTTAATAGAACTAACCCAAACAAAACGAAACTGGTCTAAACTAACCCAAAAAGACATGAATAGAATATAAAAAAACTAAATCAACCCATATGATATAAATAAATTAAATGACCATAAAATTTAGAATATTTGATATAGTTTTAGACCAAAAAATTGATGGTTGATAAAATATCTCAAATATTCAGAGACCACTGATTTAATATAGAAGGATAATCAAATGAAATAATGTATAAGATCACTTAGCTGGTTGGGAAGAAAATAATATCATTACAGTTGGGGTTCAAGAATAGATCTGTATGGGAGTATGGGAGTGGTGTAAGCCACTATGGGTTCTGGATTAGATCCGGATGGGAGTAATAATAGGGTTCACGATCTAGATGGACGCATGCCGATGCTGGTTTTGGGGAGAGTACCACTATGGTTAGAGAATATATAAGGGATAAGGGGAGAGATCAGGATGGGAGGAGGGGAGGGTCAGGTTTATATCTTGATGGGGAGGAGGTGAGTAATAGGAATGCAAAGAATTTGTTTGAGGATTTTCCACTGGTTTGTAAAAATAGTTGGGATAGATGAGCTTTCCCAATGGTTTTCAAAAAATTGTTGGGAAAGACTCTGATAAAATAGCCTATCCAAATGGTTTTAATAAACTGTTGGGATAGGTACATTGGTATAGCCACCCATTCCCATAGCGACCAGACTTCTAAATACATCCAAAGGAAACAATGCTATCTGGGTTGTTGTGGACCACCATACAAAGATAAATCATTTTATCGTAATTTGAGAGGAATTCTAATTAGATCAAATTTCATAGATATATATCAGAGAAGTGGTAAGGTTTCATGGAGTAACACTATTGATTGTATTTGGTCGAGATCCAAGATTCACCTTTAAGATTTGGAAAAGTCCCCATCATGATCTAAACACTAAGATAAACTTCAGTATGGCTTATGACCTTCAAGCCGATAGCCAATCTGAGTGGACTATCCAAAAACTAGGGGACATGTTAAGATCATGCTCAATTGAATTAAAAGGAGGATGGGATCAACATTTTCCTCTAGTCAATTTCTCTTAAAACAATAATTTCCACTCGAGCATCCAAATAGCTCCTAATAAGATAAAATCTTATATACATTATACTGTCATTTGATTAAATAATTTTCAAGGATTTCGATGATAATGCACTTGGTATGTGTTTATTTTTGTAGAACTAGGCTTTTAGCATTTAAAATGGATAAAATACTGAAAAAGAGCAAAATTTTCTATTACACGTCATGAATGCTCATTACATGATTTGTATTAGAGTTTCATAGTATGTTGTAAGTCGTGAAGCAAGTCATGATAGAAATCGTGAAAACTATAAGCGGAGAATCCAATAAATGACATGAGTTTTAGATACACGTCATGAAATCTTTGAATGTAATTCCCACTCTAAAGATAAATCTTCAAGGAAGGTACACACTATGAGTCTCGGATGCACATCTTGAAGGGTGTGAAATCATTGAATCTCAAATAACATATGAATGAGATACATGTAGTTTCCAAATATTTGGAGAAAAACATGGATCTAAATTACATGATGGGAATCCCAAATACATGTCATGTAATATTTTTCCAATATATATAGCAGTTGGGCATCAGATTTTAAGAGGTTCCAGAGTAGACAACATTTTTTCTTTCGTTCCTCTCTTGTTTCTTACTACACCCCCTACCCCAAAATTAAATTTTTTTAGTTTCTACTTATATTTTTACTTTAATACAATCATCATTAGCTTTTTTAATGGAGTTCTTCATTCCTTGTCAAATCATTGGCCTCATTTATCATTGTTTTAAGCACCAACTACTAGAAAACATTTTCTTTCATTCATTACCTCTCTTATTTCAAGTAATTAGTTTTTTTGAATTGTGTTTGTTATAAGATTTTAAACTGTATGTTATTAATTTAATTCCCCAACTGAATCATTTCATGTTTAAAAATCCTTTAATATTAATTATTTCTATCATGTTAAGAATGATTTAAATTCTTCATTTAATTGCATTTGATCCTACCATGACTGTATAAACCACCTAAGGTAGGGATCTAGAGTAGGTGTATCTGAATTCAATAAATATTTAATTATAAACTTGGTAACCAAAGGGATTAGTAATCAGGATAAATAAACCTTTTAAATTTAATTCATTCAAACATCCCTGAACATGGGACATTTGAATGAAGGATATTATCCAGATTGGAGTATATTAAGCTATGACTAATATCCTAAAATACTTTATTCCTTAGAAGATAATATTAATGCATCTATGTTGTAACTATCTCCAAATCAAGGAATAGTTTTCTATTTAGTAAAACTAGTTGATTTGACAATAGTCAACTAGAGACCTCCGCTTTCTTCACATCCTAAAGTGTAGGATCCTACCAAGATAGAATTAAGATCATCTTTTCTATAGATCCACGAAATTGATCATGTTCCCTTTATTATTCTTGAATTCAACCCTTAACTCTCTAGAAATATTTTTCCCAAACTGATTTAAATTATGAGGAATCCTACACTAAAGGGTTCCAAGACATAGGTTACCATTTATAGCTAAATTCTCCATGGGATTGACCCTATAATACAAATATACTATGTCCTAGTAACAAGTTAAGTTTGGGAAATAATCAAATCAAATATGATCATAGCCCACATGAATTAAACGATGCATGTGGGTGTGTCAAATTTTTGCACCATTTCTGAGGGGACAAATTTGTATTACGCACAGGTAGAGTTCTAGAAAAGACCTATGATTACTACTCCCTCACTTTATTTCTCTCTTTTCTTCTTTCAAATATGTCACTTCATCCTGGCTATTATGTCATAGTGCATCCATCAGGGCCCTTCAACTCGTTCAAGGATCCTTGAAGCATAAGAATATTTAGACTTTGATCCCGAGATCGAATGACATATCTCTACTTGTAGCTGATCAAACATGGCAAACCAAAATAATCTAGTGGAACCCAACCCACCTAACCCTCCAAACATGCAATAGTTAGTTCTAGGGTAGAACCCACTGAAACAAGAGTGAACCATAATAGATTATAGCTTTCCATCAATCCATGGTGCTACACCAAGCATCGTGTGTCTTCTTATTCAATATCATACCATTGAAATAAAACATGGACTCATTCACATGATCCAAAACATGGGCTAGTTTGGTGGACTTCAGAGTCAAGATCCTCATGAACACATCTCCAACTTACTGGAAGTATGTGATACCTTCCACAATCAATGAGTATCATCTGATTCAGTTAGAATTCACATTTTTTCCTTCTCCATGTGGGATAGATATAAGGATTGGTTCAAGATTCAAGCTCCCAAGTTAATCACAACTTGGGAGGATCTAGCTAAAAAAATTTCTAGACAAATACTATCCACAAATCAAGACTTGTAAGCTGTGAAATGAACTTTAAAACTTTTACCATATTAAAGGATAATATGCATGGGAATATTGGGATAGATTTAAGGAGATTACATGGAAGTGTATGTACCATGGATTAGACATGTGGATCTAGCTAAATAAATTTTATCAAGGACTCTAGCCAGCTGCACGCACAATCATCGATGCTGCAGCCAATGGATGACTAATGTTCAAGACACATAAAGGTAGAAAAGACATTTTGGATGAAGTTTCTCACAATTCCAGCCTAGAGAAAAGTTATCATGGACCACCTCTTCCTAACATTCACTAAGTAGAGGAAAATACCAGACTAGTTGTGCAAGTCGAAGGGCTCACAAAGAAGCTAGATTCATTCAAACTACCTACTACACTATCCCCTCCTAATCCTATAATGAAGATAAATTCATGAAAAATGTGAATTGGTTGGAACCTATACCAAGATTTTAAAGCAATATTTTATGAAATAAAAAATCAATATTTTAATTACATCAATTATAATTAGTAGAACCCACCATTCCAACAGCAGCAGCAGTATTATCAATAGAGGCAAACTCAGTATTCCCCTCAAGATAACAAGGGATATCATCAATAGAAAATTATTCAAGCACCATTTAGTATCTAAGAACAACTAGGGTACCCACCCATTAAACATATCCTGATACCACAACAAAAAGGATGAAAAAAACCTTTCCCTCATAGAGCACAATAGTTGTTTTAACTATCTCAACCAAGACCTCAGTAAAAAACTTCCCCTATCCAGAATAACATAGATAACCTCTTAGATACTTTTGTTCAAAAAGTAGACCAGTGAATAACTACTCAAGAGATGGAGATTTAGAACCAATGATCTTCCCTATACAATCTCAAGGTTTAGATGGATCAGATATCAAAGACTCTTTTAGAAATATTACCAGGTACCCGACTTGGTAATATAGAGACATACCCAAGGGAAGAAGATAAGGTTGTATTACTAAAAAATGGAAAAAATGGATTTTCAACAACTAGGTGGAAGAGATGAAAGAAAAACTAAGGAACCTAAGAAGCAATCACTGGTAGAAGAAGAAAAATTTGATGAGACCACTCAAGTAATACACCAAGAATTATCACCAACCACAAATATCCAAAGACCTAAGAAACCAAAATAGATATTTTGTGTTGCCCCACCACCATAAAAGACACATCTTCCTTTTCCATAAAGATAAAGACAAGGAATATAGGAGGCACAATATAATAAGTTCTTGGAAATGTTCAAACAATTTCATATTAACATTCCCTTTGTAGAGGATATTTCTCAAATGCTAGTTTATGCAAAATTCTTAAAGGATCTGCTTTCTAACAAAAGGAAAATGGAATATTTTGGTGTCATCCTATTGAATGAAGAATTATATTCTGTTGTTTAGTAAAAAATACCACTAAATATGAGAGACCCCATAAGTTTTTCAATCCCATGTTCCATTGGAAAATGTAAATTTGGATAAGATATATGCGATCTTTGAGCAAGTATTTACCTCATACCAATGAGGGTATTTAGAAATTTGGGACTTCAAGAGCTCGAACTAACTTGAGTAGTACTACAACTAGCAGACGGATTAGTAAATTACCCTAAAGGGGTTCTTGATGATGTGTTATTCAAAGTTTTAAAATTCATATTTCTTATAGACTTTCTAGTTTTAGACATGGAAGAAGAAGTTGTCGTCCCCATTTTTCTCAGAACACTATTCCTTACCATAGGAAATGCTATGATAGGTGTAAATCAAGGGTGTCTAAAATTTTGAGTTAGATAAGAACATGTGGTCTTCAACCTCATCAAGGCTTCTAGACAATCAGATGATTTCACTGATTGAAACGTTATCTCTCTTATCCAATAAGGAAATGAATACATTGACATAGAAGAATAGAGTGAACAATCAGTCCCTGATGTAGAAAAATAATATGATTTTGATGAATTTAGCTTTAATGAACCTCTAAAAAGGGATACTTTCCCACCCCTCACTCCATCTATTATTCAACCACTGACACTAGAGTTAAAACCTCTACCCAGTACTATTAAGTATTCATACATAGGAGCTTCAACCTCTGTTCTAGTAATCATCAAATCTGAACTATCTCAGATATGAGAGGAAAAACTGGTAAAGTCTTTAAGAGACACAAGATATAAATTTCCTAGGGAGTGGTAGAAATTAAAGGAATCAGTACTACTATGTTCACCCACAAAATTATACTCGAGTATGATGGAAAACCCAAATGCCAACCTCAAAAGCGGATTACACCACCAATGAAGTAAGTTGTTAAAAAGTAAGTACTAAAACTTCTAAATGGTGGAATAATTTTTCAATCTCTGATAGTGAGTGTGTGATCCTACTACAAGTAGTTCCCAAAAAAGGTTGGCTCACAGTGTAGAAAACTGATGAAAATGAATTTATCTCAACACGCACCATCACTGGATGGAGAGTTTTCATGGATTAAAAAATCATAAATGAGGCAACATGAAAAATCCTTTACCTTTGGCCTTTATGGATCAAATGTTGTAAATAGTATCCAAAAAAGTATTTTATTGTTTCCTAGATAGATATTTAGGATAAAATAAGATTTTAGTCAACCCAACTAATTACTCAAAAACCATATTCACATATCAATTTGGAAACTTTCCCTAAAGGCACATGAAATTTGGTTTTTTTTATTCTCCAGAAACATTTCAAAGATTTATGAATCATATTTTCCATGATATGGTGGAGCAATTAATAAAAAAATTATAGAATACTTCTCAATTTATGGAATATATTTCAAAGTATTTCTAAACAATCTTGAGCTAGTCCCGTGATGCTGTGAAGAGAAATACCTCATTTTGAATTGGGAAAAATGTCATTTTATAGTTCAAGGAGGCATAGTCATCAGACATAAAATTTCCAAATAGGGAATAGAAGTAAATCTAGCTAAGATAAAGGTCATCAAATATTTTCCCAAACCTTCAACAGTTGAGTATATAAGGAGCTTTCTAGGCCATACAGGATTCTACAGGAAATTGGTAAAGGATTTTGAAAAAGTTTCCCACCCACTAATGCACCTTTTGTTAAAGGAAGTTCCATTTTAATTCACTGAATAATTTTGGAAGGCATTCAATACATGAAATAAAATCTTGATAGTATCCCCTGTAGTCATTTCACCTAATTGGGATAATGAATTTAAATTAATGTGTGACACCAAGGACCTTGTTGTTGGTGCTATTTTAGGGAATTGAGTTAATCACATATTTTTTACTATCTATTATGACATCCACAAACTGAATAAAGATCAAGTAAACTATACAACTAAAGTGAAAAAACTCTTCACGGTTGTGAATGATTCTGAAAAATTCTAATCCTATTTGGTCTTGTCCAAGGTGATCATGCACGCAGATCATGCCGCCCTCAGCTATTTAATAAACAAAAATGATGAAAGACCAAGGCTAATTAGCTAAATCCTCCTGCTTTAAGAATTTGATATTTCCATTAAAGAAACTAAAGGCATGGAAAATGTGATTGTTGATCATCTATCATGTCTCCCTCTTTTACTCATGAAATATGATGATGATATGGATGTCGAAGTTGATTTTCTTGATGAAACCCTTTTCATCATAAAGGTAAAACTATGGTTTTCCGATATTTAGAATTATTTAACCACGTGATTTTTTCACCAAAACCTCTCCTAACAACAAAGAAGAATATTTTTATTGAATCAAAACATTACTACTCAGATTAACCGCTCATGTTCAATTGTTGCACTAATGGTTTGTTAAGAAATTTTATTCCTGAGAATGAAATCCCAAATGTGATAGAAATGTGTCTTATGTTAGCAACTAGAGGATATCATGGAACCAAGATCGGTATAGAAAATATTCTATAAAGTGGACTCTTCTAGCCCACTCTATACCAAGAAGCAAGGGAATTTCTTTTAAAGTTGTGATATGTGCCAGTGAACTGGGACCACTATGAAAAGGAACAAAATGCCTCAAAACCTAGTCATGGAATTCAAAATCTTTGACATATGGGGAATAGTCTTCATGGGAACATTTCCCAATTCACATGGAAAGTCCGATATTCTTATTGTTGTTTACTACATCTTAAAGTGGGTAGAAGTTAAAGCCACATCACATGACACAACAAAAGTGGTCCTGAATTTCCTGAAAAAAGAATGTGTTCTCAAGATTTAGATTTCCTAGATTACTCATTAGTGATCGTGGAACACATTTTACCAATCAAGTTGTTACAGGATTGCTAGAAAAGTATGGAATCCTCTATAACACAAGAACTCCCTACCACCCACAAACAAGTGGGAAAGTTGAATTCTCAAATAGTTAGATCAAAAAAATCTTGTAAAAGACGGTGAACATAAGTTAAAGTGACTTGAGTTTGAAACTGGATGATGCATTATGGGTGTATCGTACTATGTACAAAGCACCCATTAGTACCACACCATTGAGATTGGTTTATGGGAAACCATGCCATCATCCAGTTAACAAGAGAATCGCTCATACTGGGTAGTTAATAAGTAAAATTTGGATTCTTAGAAATCTCAATAAGCTCCAATAATGAAACTTAACTAATTAGATGAAATCTGGAAATATTATTATGACAATTCCATGATCTACAAAGAGAAAAATAAGAAATTTCATGATCAAATCGTTGAAAGACACATCTTTTTCCAATTAAATAGGATCATCTTATTCAATTATAGATAGAAATTGTTCATTAGGAAGCTAAAATATTGATGTTCTGGACCTTTTAAAGTCATTCAAGTTTTCCCCTATGGGACTATTGAAATTCAGAAGAAAGGTGGAACACCTTTCAAAGTTAATGGTCAATAGTTGAAAATATTTCAAGATCCCTTCTGTGAAGGTTGTGTCATTAGCCTAAAGTTCATCTGAGCCTTAAAGGAGTCAAGATCTCAATACTAGTGTTACCTAGAAGGAAACCAAGGTTAGGTAATCTTAGATGAGATTAGATTATAATAGCTTTAATAAATCTTAGGATATGACAAGATCTAAAGGCCATAGTTTGAAAAAAAAACGTTGAACCAAAAAAGTCAATTACATGTCGTGTAACCCTGTTACACAATGTGTAACATTTATGCAAAAAATTCTACAAAACCCCACATTACACGAAGTGAAACATAGTTACACATCATGTACTCCCTTAGGAAAGTTTTTTAAAAATATAGGTCATGAACCAAGGGTTCACGACCCAACGCCCCACATTCCCCTTGACCCTCCACCATCCTCCCACCACCTTCCCTCCCCTTCCCTTCTCCCTACCAGCCATGTACCCTCACTCCCATTCTCCCTCTCATCCGGACAACCACCTACACCTCCCCTTCCCCCATGACGTGACCACCCCTTCCCCTTTTCTTCTCCCTCATAACTTTCACTGCACACCCGTTCCCCTCTCTCCATTTCAGCCTCAACTGACCCCACCCCTCCCATCATTTGGTCGTGCACCCACACCCCTCTCTCAACCATCTGAGAACACACCTCCCCCTCCCCATCTCCCTCTCAGCTATAACTTCCTCTCCCATTCCCCTCCCTCCAAGGCTGTGAAACCAACCCCCATCATCCTTCCCCTCATCTGCACCCCTCCATATTCCTTCTATAATGGAAAGGACAAAAACGTTTCTCCATGCACATTCAGAGTCATCATTGGACTACAAAGATCAGCCACTATTGAAACATCCATGAGGTGCCATGCCTTTTGCACCCTCAACACCATGGGAAACATCTCCCTTGCCTCTTACAGTAGCCCGTGTTTCACCTGCTACTCAATCCAAATCCTCAACTAACTCTAATGACTCATTTAGAGATGAAAGCCTCTATTTAAAAACCATTACATTCTTATCCAACCCAAAGAATCACTTCAACCTCAACCGGCTATAGGGAAATCCCATGAGTAAAAACAAGACCTTGGACATGGCTATTCTTGCTCACTTAAACATCAGCGATGAGATCATAGAGCTCCTTGACCAACTCAATTTATCTTTCATTATTGTGGTACATGAGGAAATATACTAAGATCTATTCTTGGAGTTCCAATCTACATTTTAAGTAGTAGTGGATAGCCTATGTATCATTTGGGAATCAATCACCAGAGTTATCTTTTACCAAGTTCGACATTAGTCTAGGAATCTATACAGAGGAGTTTTCTATGTCTGATATTTTCCTAAAAATTAAGCTCGAGCCTCCCAGATCAGATTCGAGGAGACTATGGAAGATGATTTCATGAGATGCTCAGACAATGCATGACCCCTAAATCACCAAGTCCACTAAGCTACATAGTCCAGCCTTTCGAATACTCCATAAAGCCTTGACCCATTCCTAGTTTTCCCAGGAAGAATCTCATGGGATTGTGAGCTAGGTCAGTGTCCTCATTTTGTGATCATCCATTGGCATCCCAGCTTTCAACATGGCTACCTAGTTCAACTAATACTATCAGGATCATGCACCATGGAACAGAGGCACATTGGTGGGCGGTTCATTCATCACCCACCTCACCAAACATCTCGGACTTTTTGAGGCTTCTCTTCCCATCACATATCTTGGTCCTCTGGAGGCCATTGATTTTTTTATTCTACACAAGATGAAACTCTTGAGGACAAAAGATAATACTTACTGTTGGGAATTATTCATGCTTGAGGTAGCCATCGCAGCACTAGAGGCACCTCCACCAGAACCTACACCCGATCCACCCACCACTTCCCCACCAGCACCTACCACCCAAATCCCTACTACTAACACCACTGCATCCACTACAGCTCCACCCACCCATACCACCCCGCCCAATCTCTAAGAAATACAGCTACACATCCTGGAGAACCTATAACAAATTTTTACCAATATGAACCTACCCTTAATAGAGCTTTCCCATTTTACCACCCCTACAGCACCCTCTACTCAAGGAGAATCTCCGCCACCTCTAGCACCAGCCAGCCCCTCCTCTTCTACCACACCAGCACCACCCATAGCCCACATTGACCTACCCTCAGATCTTTCTAACCCTACTTCCCAATAATATTAGCTCACTGAGTAGGCCCAATGGGGAAAGGGGTCAGACACTGATACATTAACTGAGGTTTCCTTTTTCAACCCAACTTCCAAACTCAAAGCCCCACTTCGAATTGGTACATATCCACAACTTACCCCATCCCATATCCTAGCACCATGACTCCACCCTCTGTAGCTGATCCAATAAACCCTACTATTATCAGTACCACTAATCCAGATTCATAGCTACCAACACCACCTAATCAGGAGTGGAATTTAGAGGAGATTTTTTATTCAACTATCTTATATTGGTTATCAACTTTACTAATTTTTGTTGTATAATTTTGTATCAGGGCTAGCTATTTTTCTTTTTTACTCTAAATATCATATCATATTGTTCTAATACACTTATCTATAAACAGGAAATAATTATTTATCTACCTTAATTGGCATAAAAATTTAAATCCTTATCATTTTTTAATATCCATGTATAGCTCCTCTATTTCATCTATGGTTGTCAATGGACATGTACCACCATTTATTATGGTTTAACAAGTGACTCAATGTGTGTCCAACATAGAACGTCATCTTTAGGAACTCTCGCTGGATATTCATGCATATAAGTAACCAACATGAGCATAGATTCCCTTCTTTCCACATCTGATCTATCATAACAATGCTCTTAAATTCATTAATCCTATCAAGAGACCCCCGTGAGCTGGAGGACACTGCAACAAGTAGCTGTAGATGCCAGATGAGACACTAAACTGGTGGACCACACTGCGTGATATGTTGAATCATATATCTAGATGACGATGTTTCTGTTATCGCTTTATGGGAGGCAACCCATAGTTTATAATTTTTCATGATTGATTCTTTATGTTGTTTGTAGCTTTATCTAGTGCAAGAGTTGTATTTAAACCCTATTTTTTAGGTCGACTCAAGTCAAACTCAAGACGTCCATGTTCCCCTATGGCATACCACTTCTTATAGGGAGCTCTCAATTCCCTCAACCTTCACTCATTCAATTTCCATTTCATTTATCTGAAGTGTTATTTTTTTAACACACCCACAATGCTTCTATGGATATGCGGACACTGTCTCCATCTAAGTGTGGGGGAGTTTTTTAGGATATTCAGTTTTGATATGCTTGAATTTTTTCCAATTCTCATCAGTATATGAGACATTTTTCAAATCGGAAGCATGATTTAAACCTAAAAATCATTATATTCATTTAAATAAAAGAAAAGGTTAAGTTGGAAATTGTTTTGAATCTATGTTTTGTCTCTATTTATATTTTTATAATGATTTTTGAGCTTAGTAATTTAATTAAAATTCAACATTTTTGAAATTAAGATTAATTGAATTATTACATGGTTTTATACCCTTAGTTATTTCCAGTTTCTTTTTCTTATTCTCATTCCTGAGAGTATTATAATATTAAAATTTTATATTATTTTTTGTTCATATTTCTTTAGTGATACATGGGGCATGTAAACCAATATGAACATGAACTGAGATCTTATTGAGGCTATGACTAAAGAAATAAAATTTTAAAATGATTGAGGAAATCTATTTTGAGATACTCTTTATTGATACCCACCTTACAAAATTCCCTTATTAATCCTATAGTTTCCCCGAATGACCTTATAATATGTATCTATTCCAAGAACATTACCCCTTTCTACCCTACTCTTTGTATAATGCAAGACTTTACTTTGAACAAGTGTGGGGGAGGCTACAAACAACCTGAGATGATTCCACTATGGAGATGTATTGTGTCTCTTATCAGACCATTTGTTTATGATCCATGTATACTTTTTTAACATTTCATGTCTATCATGTTCCTTGAGAAATAAAAAATAAAAGACAAATTAACATGGGTTGTGTATTATGAAGGTCAAAAATCACCATTTCTGGACTGATGAATCCCCTGAAGGATCATATGTGGTGGATGTCTGATCTGGCATAGACACGACTCCTGAAAAATAAAAATACAAAAAAAAAAGATAGGAACATGATAGCCTTTTTACACTTACTTTAAATATATACATGGATCCAACATGAGCTTCTAGGAGTGTGGACTTTATTAGCTTTAGAGGACTCGTTTTATTACACTTTCCACAACATTCATGCATTATACTCTAGATCCTGACCTCATTTTTTTAGCATGTTTTTTACTTTTTCCCTACTCAGTCATAGCCTCAGATCCATTAAAACCTAATTTTGGAAGCCCTCTTGATGGATTCTATTTTTTTCTTTACAAAGTGGAGATGATATAACCAATGAAAGTCTATGGTAAGGAGTATATAATCCAGGTATGAGAATAATTCTAGTTCCATTTCACCCTGAGTGATGAGATAGAATTCTTTATAAGGTAAATTGAAAATGGGTATAGAGTTCAAGGAAAAGTTAAGAAATTGTGATTAGAAGATTAATAATTTGTTCAAAGAACTGAGCTATGATTCATGAATGATTTTCTATGTAGGGATGATTATAGATAAACACCTTTTCTACTTACACTTATTTTTATTTTCCTAGATGTAATGAATGTTTCAGGATTTAAAATTTTCTCACCTTTTTGAAATCCCTATTTAAATCTTTTTACTTGAGGTCAAGCAATTGTTCAAGGGTGGGGTAATTTGATAAGTTAAAATCTTATATATAGTTTACTATCCTTTAATTAAAGGATTTTAAATGATTTATATGATAATTCATTTAGTATATGTTGATTTTTGCATGAATTAGGCATCCAATGTTTAAAATATAGAAAATACATAGAAATAGAAAAATTGTCTATTACACATTGTGAAACTTCATTACATGATGTGTGTTAGAGTTTCATAGCATATTGCAAGTTGTGAATCAAGTCGTGAAAAAAGTCAGGAAAACTATAAGTGGAGAATCCATTATATGATGTGAGTTTTAAATACACATCATGAAATATTTGAACGCAATTTCTGCTCTAAAGATAGATCTTAAAGATATGTACATGATGTGAGTCTCGGATACAAGTCGTGAAGGGAGTCAAATATTCAAATCTCAAATGAGATACGTGCAAGATATGCATAGTTTCCAAATTAATGGAGAAACCATGGATCATCCTTACACTAATTGAATCCCAATTACATATTGTGTAATATTTTTCCTATATATACAGAAGTTGGCCATCAGATTTCAAGAGGTTCTAGAGTAGATAACTTTTGTTCTTCTGATCCTCTCTTGTTTCCTACTACTCCCTCTACCCCAAACTCGAAATTTATTATTTTATAATTATTTTTTTTCTTTATTACAAGAATCTTGTGTTGTTTTAAATGGATTCTTTCATTCCTTTTCACACCTTTGACCTCATTTATCACTATTTTGAGCACTGAATATTAGAGAACTTTTTCTTGCATTCATTACTGCTCCTATTTCAAGTAAGTAGTTTGCTGAATTATGTTTTGTCCAAGATTTTAAATTTATTTTTCTTAATTGAATGCCCTAACTGAATCATTACAGGTTGTAAAATCTTTTAATCTTAATTATTTCTATCATATTAAGCATGATTTCAATTATTCATTTAATTTCATTTTATCCTACCATGAGTGGATAAAGAACCTAGTGTAGGGATCAAGAGTATGTGTATCTGAATTCAATAAATCTTTAATTATAAACTTGTTAACCTTAAGGATTAGTAATTAGGATAAATAACACTTTACAATTAAATTCATTCGAACATCCCTAATCATGGGACATTCGAATGCAGGAACCTATCTTTATTAGAGTAGATTAGGCTATGACCAAAAGCCTAAAATACTTTCTGACTTAGAATATAAGCTTAATGCATCTAGGTTGTCACTATCTCTATATCAATTAATATTTACCTATTATCTAGAAAAATTTGATTTGACCATATTCAACTAGAAACCTCTACTTGCTTCACATCCTAAACCTTTGGATCCTAACAAGTTAGGATTAATATCATCTTTTCTATAGATCCTTGAAATTGATCATGGACCCTTCTTATTCTTGAAGTCATCCCTTAACTCTCCACTAATAGTTTTCCCAAACTAATTTAACTCATTTGGACTCCTGCTCCAAAGGATACTATTTCCAGCCTAATTCCCCTTGGGATCGACCCTAAACTATTGTTATACTACTTGATAGTAGCAAGTGAAGTTTGAGAATCAATAAAATTTAATATGACCATAGGCCATGCGAATTAAATGATGTGTGTGGGTGAATCATCTCCCTATGAATATCTTTATGGGAGGAGGTTCATAACACCTGTCTGTTGGGATGAAATTGGGGATGCAAACTTATAGGTCTTAAAATGGTCAAGGAAATGGTGGAAAAGGTTAATATCATTCAGCAGCACATCAAGGCTTGTTATAGTTTAAAAAAGAGCTATGCTGATAATAATTGATGAGACCTAGAGTTTGATGATGGATAAATGGTATTCCTATACATATCTCCATAGAATAAAGTGATGATATTTGGGAATAAGGGAAAGCTTAGTCCAAGATACATCGACCCCTTCGATATCCTTGATCATATCAGAGCGGTGGCCTATCAATTAGAACTCCCACCAAATCTATCTCAAGTACATGATGTATTATATGTATCCCTCTTAAAGAAGTACATAACATAATCCTCACATCTACTCAATCTAGAGGTTGTACCATTGGAGAATGGTCTTTTCTATTAAGAGCAGTCGGTGAAGATCTTTGATCGTAGAGAAAAATTTCTACAAAAGTAAGACAGTGCGCCTTGTTAAAGTGTTGTGGAGAAATAAAAAGTTGGAAGAAGCAATATGGTAACTAGAGGAAGTGATGAAGCATAGTTACCCTAATCTATTTTAGTGTGGGAAATGAAAATTTATAGGGAGAAATTTCTAAAGGGGGGATGATTGTAATGACATGACTTGTTATAAATAAAATTCCCCTTTTCATTTAATAAAATATATTATTATATATGGAAAAAGAAAACCCATGCAATTATTTTATTTTATTATATCCAATTAGATGTAAAAAATTTAATTATATTTACCATTGATAATATATTTTTTGAATAATGATCACATGATTAGTATAAATATAAGATTTTAACAAATCCAATTGACATGTACAAAGGATGTGGTGTCCTCAACCAGTGGGATCATACCCAATAAAACTCATTTATCATAAATTTAGAGGGAGATAGAATTTCTGGGATTTTATCTTGACAAAGCCCAAGCATTGATCCAACAACTTAAGCTTGAGAAAAATCGTTTATGGGATAAGTTCAAGCTCTTTGAAATCATGGCCCAAACCATGTTTTCCAAAGCATACCATAAAAATCTCAAAATCATGCACCTTACACTTAGGGAGTATGATGGTTCATTAAAAGGATATGTATCAAGACCCTAGAAATAATAATATGTACATTATTTTTTATAGAATAATGAATATATTTTATCCAAATATTATTACTTTATAATTTTTTTTTATTTTGATATAATAAATCACAAATTGTATTTCTAGTTGATATTCAAATTCAATTAATAAATTTATGAAATTCATGAATTTTTGAAACAAATAATATTTATATAAAATATTTTTATTAAATAATTTTTATCAAATATAAATGATCATATAATCAAATGTAATTTTTATTAGTGTTGGAAAATTGTTATTGTCAAAAACACCCATCATTTATTAATAAATTTATAACTTATTTTAAAAATAAAAATTCACATATTTAGAAAATTATTTAGATAAAATGAATATTATTTTTGGAATTGGATCATTGAAATTATCCAATGATGAATTTTTCATAATTTTCTGATACGGTCAGATTTTCAAGTAAAAATTTAATATCGTATAAGTATACTTTGTGTTTTATGACATCATAATTACCCAAAAGTGATACAATAATTTCAATAAATTGGATCCAAGAACAAATAAATTTTTATCTTTAAAATAATTTTATTTTAATTTTATTTTATTTATTTTATAAATCCTGTATGAATCCTCCAAAATCATTAATATATTTTAAGGTTTTAAAATCATTTCTTTAAAAGTGTGACTCACCTCTATATAAGTAAGGAAATTGTTTTTATAATTTTATACCTTGGAATTATAAAATAATAAAACCCAGTCTCATTTTGTAGAAACCATAGACAAAACCCATGGTATGGTTTTTGGTTTTGGATATTTTATTACGTAGAGTCCAAAGCCTAAATAATAAATAAATCCCCCTCATTTCCTATATAAACTCACCCATGTACCCATTTATCTTTACAAAAACTCCTTAAATCACATCCATACTCTTATATCCCCTCTCTATAGTCCTACCAAGGTTCCCCCAATCTCTCAATAATCCCCTCTCAAGATTTGGGAGTCACACACTCAGAAAGGGATCTTCTACTCTCCTATTTTATCAAGAACTCCTTTTATATTATGTCTTTTAATTTCCAATTTATTATGTTGGTATAAGTTATTACATATCCCACTTACATTCCATTTTATTTATAAATGATTATATCCCATTTATCTCTCATTTATCCATCCTATGAACCCTTATGTTCACCTATTACCATGCCAAAATTTTGTAAGGGGTCCTCACCTTCCTCTCCTTCTTTAAATTCAAGAACCTTATTTGAAATTAGTCTTTATAAATTCAATTGGTTATATTTTAATTCATTTATTATCATTACCTTAATATAAAATTAATGTTATTGGAATGATATACCATTTATACTCTCTCATTTTGACCTTTACCTGGGCCATTACAATACTGAAATATCCTAAGGGATTTCTCTCTTCTCATTTACATTCAAGCACTTCTTTTATGTTATGTTTCTTAAATTACATTTACTTATTTTGTAATATATTCTTCCATATTCCCATTATAATGAATTTAATGTATAAATTATGATATCCCCATTTAACTCTCATTAATCCTCTCATGATCCTTTATGTACACCTATTACGATGCTGAAATATAGTTAGGATTATTTTCTTTATTAAAGTTTCTTCATTTTCATTTGAATTCTATTAAAAAATTTATAATATTGGTATTTTACATGTCTCTATTACTATCCATTTTATTTCTATGTGATGATATACCTCTTTCTCTCTCATTAACCCATTTTTATGAATCTTTATGTGATTTTATTATGCTAATGAAATTTTCCATGATCTTTTATGCCAAAATAATTGTGTGGTAAGTACCATACCTATTTCCTATCAAGGGTGTTCAAAATTATGCACATATACTTTTTGATTTGGGACGTTCACATATATATCTAACACTCTTTAATAATGGAATAAATTATGATGATGCGTGAATACATGTTTTATAATCTATGTGGAACACTTAATCATGAGAATAAATGAATATAATGGGTGCTCCTAAATAGCGCTCAAATGCATTGGGTAATATTTAGTATCATGATACATCACATTAGGAAAGGGAGTGAACCTGATTCCTTTATTGGAAATTTTCCACCATGGTGTATTGGTGGGTTTAGCCTTGACCTATGTTTTTGATTCAGTGTTTTATGTTGTTTCCACATTTCCCATGTTATGATCATCATGTTATATCATGACTCTTTGTTCATGTTTATGATTCCTACTCTTTTTATGCTTCATAATATGCCTATTGTTTAACATGTATTATCCTCTTCATGGTATTCCATTTTTATTCCCTTACTAGGATTTATATCTCACCCTTTCTTATATTTTTCCCTAGGTTATCCCATGTAGTTTTAAGTATTAAGGAATATTATGAACATGTCTAGGAGGTTTTCAATAAATACGATGTATTTAATGTTTTAAGTTGTTATGTAATATACCTAATTCGCAAAGACACTAGACTTATTAATCCTTTAGGTTGTATAATGTGTAATATTGTATAATAAATCATGTATTAATCTGAAATAAAGAGTATGTTTGTTATACAATGTCACTAAATTTGAGAAGGTGATTCACAAATATTGTTCTGGTGAAATATTTCACAAAGAAAGGAAGTTTGTGAAGGATATAAAATATGGATAAAATCTTCAAGTATTTTGAAATTATTGAAGTTTTTGAAGGCTGTATAAATCTGACCAAAAGTTGCGGGATTCAGGAAGGATAAGTAAGATACGTTAAAGTGTTTGAAATTATCAAAAGGATGTTGATTCACAAAGTCTGGTTGAGCTTCATGAAAGAGGCGAGATTCGTGAAAGTTTTGGGGTTCATAAAGGTAGTAGATACTTGTGAAGAATTTAGAAGTTTCGTGAAGTTTGTGTGAGCATCATGAAGACAGTGAGAATCATGAAATTTTTTAAAATGGATTTCCCAATAAGACTATGGTAAAGAGATATTAATCAAATGGATGAAAGTAGAAATTCAATAGAGAATCTACATATAACTAAGGATGTATTTATTATTGTTAATGAAGGGACCTACATGTCCATAAACTATGTGTGAATCCTTTCCAAATCGGTGATCAAATTAAGTGAAAGAATGTGATCATTTTCACCCGAAGTGATCCATATAACATTGATTGAGGGATTGACCCTTTGGAAGGAGTGAGATGTACCTAAACCTTATAAAGGTAGTGATCCTAGGCATATAATTGATCTATCTCAAACCTCATTTTGTTAGTGAGACTTAGTGGATTTGGTATAATTAGTACATTTTTGTTGTATGCTCCTTGGATGTATCCCAATGAGGGTGAACCAAGTAAAAATATGTGTGTCCTTATTATTTCATAATTTCAATGAATCATAATTATATATATAAGGAAAGAATAATATTATCATAAACACTTAAGAGAAAATAAAGTAGCCTTATAATAAAGAGGTCAAGACCAAGTGGGGTTTGAAGAATTTTGAAAAGAATATCAAGAACCCAATTCACCCCCACCACCTGTTAGGGTATTTAAGCTCATTTTGGAATAATCATACATTTATGAAGTTCTTGATATGTTTAATATGAATAATGATTATCCTGTAATTACTTCATTGGATGCTCATTTTATAATTTCATCTTCTTTATGCCTCCGGTCAGATGATGACATTAATTATATGTCTCAAATTCAATATTTTAGTGTTGTAAGTTCTTTGTTTTATTTTATAATGTTCACCCACCAATATTTATCTTGTGAATTCAAAGCAGTTAGAAGATATATGTAAAATCATAGTAAAGAACATATGAAGGTATTCCAGTGGATCTTCATATATCTATGTGGGACTAATGATGTTTTCTTTCAATTTAGAATATAATAGGATGGTGTGATTGGATATGTAGACTCTGATTTATAATAATATATTTATAGGATAACATCTTTAATAAGTTATCTCTTTACCATTAATAGGTGTTCTACTAGATAGAAATCAACATTACAGAATATCATTGCTTTATCTACCAATGAGATCAAGTAAATTTCTATTACATAGGCTATTTAGTTAAGAGGAATTATTTTAGAACTTAGTGTAAATATGTCAATTTCATTAATTTATTATGATTATCAAAGTGAAATATCTCTCACAAAGGATCTGATGTTTCAGGAGCTGAAAAATCAAATTAATGTGTGATATCATTTGGTGAGAGATATTGTTTCTCATTGTGATATTATTTTGAGAAAGGTTAGTACTCAAGATAATCATATAGATGTGATGACCAAGAATCTTCCTATTTTCAAGTTCAAGATTTTATTATACTTGGTTGGTTTGTCATGTCGATTTGTTCTTAATGAGTACTCAATGGAAGAGGATTTTTTATTTTGGATATTGGAGGTTTTTTTCTTCATGCAGATTATTCATGTTATGACCTAACCAACCAGGGCCTTTCTAGCTATCAGTAAGGTGAGTGTGATACTTCAATCCTACCTCCAATAGGCTAAGAGTAGTGACTAGTTCCTAGTAGCCATATCACGCACATGGGATTCCTTATCCTAATATGCCTATAAAAACACACTCACACACACATCTCCACATCCACCAAGTAATGCAGTAAAGTAAACTACTAGTAGGAACACAATTCATGTATGAACTAATAATATCCCACATATAAGAATTAAAGAAGGTATAAAACGTATAAAGTGGGGAAATAAATGCCCAACAACTAGATATAAGGTCCAACCTAATACATGGGTTACTATCTACAAAATAAAACCCTCCCACCAGCTATCTCTACTACACAGTGCTACTATGCTACTCCTACTCTCAGTACACCTAGGACACCATCAAAAGTCCTAATGTCTACATAATACATGAAACATTTTAGTATATCCCATGCATGGGTGAGTATAAACATACATAATAGGACACTCTGAAATCACCAAACATAAAGAATCAAATATTAAGACATCTCCAAATCATAAAATTAAGGGGGATAATAAATATAACTTAGATATTCTCAAGGAAAACTCTAAGCCTCAAGGTGAGATCTATCCTCACTATCAGCCTAGAGATTCTGGTTGAGGCTCACTCTTTGGGTCTCGCTATGTTGATGGAACTCATCCTAGAATTCGTACTCTTTGGGAATTTACATGATAAAGTACAAAGGAGTTGATAGGGATCATCCAAGATACTCAATTTGACTATACCTAATTATAAGAAATAATTTTTTGATACATAGTTATGGGATCATGCTTAGGACCTATGGGGGATACTTGTCCGAGTTTAGATTAACCCACTAGGAAGGGATCGCATTCCTTGAATTTTAGAAATGGGATTCTTGACCCTATTGGGGGAAGAATATGATAGAGGATCATAACCTAAGACTCACAGAGGGATACCTAATTATATCTGGAACTCTCCCAAATAGGATATCGCTCATCTTATTCTTAGGATGGGATACCACACTGTACCCTCATAAGGATAAACAAAGGGAACATGCCCATACTAAATATTTAACACCATGTGATTTTAAAACAAGAAAATTATTTTCAGTAGCATGTATAACACACAACACCAAGATTATAATAAAATACAACACCTGATACTTTATGAAATACTTCTTTTAAAATAAATTTAATCTCTTAGATAGCTTGTGGAACACGCAACCCCGAGTCAAAATGAACCATAATGTAATATACCATTATAAACTAGTAATTATGTTGTAAGGTATAAATAGTACTAACTAATTATGAAAATAATTATTATCTATTTATTATAAATAAAATAATTATCATTTAAAATAAAAATAAATGTTTTCTAAAAAAATGTATTTTTTATAACAGACGGTCTAGTCGCACTTTGCACACATAAATTAAAATTAATTTTCACCACTTTTAGAAAATTTATTTGATAAAATTAAATTAATTTTTTAAATCATAATAAAAAAATTATCTAAGAGTGAATTTTTGGGATTTTCCAAAAATGTTTTATTTTTGGATGAATAGTGAAAATTACTAAATTTTAACTGAAAACTATCTTTTCATTTAAATAATTTAGAACATTATGTTATATTTTAAACTAGTTTTAAAGTAAAATTAGTTCAATTGTATAATTATTATTATAATATAGGTCATTGGAATCATTTTAAAATTTAATTTTGATATAAACACATTTTAAACTTTTGAACATTTTCTCTTTGAAACTCCGTTTTCTCGTCACGTCTGAGGGATTAAGTTTAAATTAAATTTTGCAACATATATAAATGAGAATTGGAAAATGTATTTTATATTTGTAATAATAATAATTTATATTTTTTAATAAGTTCAACTTATGTATTTCCAAAATAAATAGTGTAGATGGTAAAAAAATAATTATCATGGTTAAGGTAAAAATGAATTTATTGTGGGGTTAAACTAGAAAGAAAAGGGTTAAATTAACCTAAAAATTGGTATAAAATAAATTTTTTGGACATATTTATACTTTTTACCTTCTATTTTCTATAATTTTATTTTATTTGAGCCTTTTTACAAGAAAAAACATGGGTATAATTCATTCATTTCAAAAATTACAAGTGTGTCACTCACCTCACCTATAATAGGCCAACCCCTATTCTCTCTTCTTCAAACCTTAAAACCCTTTTGGTTTAACCTCTCCATAGCCAAATCACTTCCAAAATTACCTCCTCAAATCCTAGAGTCCTTATTTTTTTCATAAATCTAACCTATTAAGTTTTTGTTTCAAACCTAATAAGGATACCTAAAGAAGAGGAAATGTTCTTCAATGGGTGCTTTTATTTTATTTCTTCATTTACCTCCTTAAATTATTATTAAACCATACTGATATAATAACCTTAGTATCTTCCATATACTTATATTTTGTTATAGTAGGGTAATTACCTACAGCCATCTCAACTTCTATCAAATGGGATACAAAATCATCATTCATGTGTACTGTGGACTACCACATCGCGAATTGTTGTCATTCATCCTTCCATTAAAACCTCTCACGATTGGGTATGATGATAGATCTAAATTATATATATTATATTTATAAATTAAGTATACCTTTGGATTCATTATATCATATATATATATATATATATATATATTTATTTATTTATTTATTTATTTAATTTCTATTTCATGGGGGATACGATAACATCGCTCGTCTGTATGGTGGACTACTGCCTCACAAAGTGATGTGATTCATTATTCACTAACACTTTAACTAGATGGTAATAAGGATTCATTTATTGAATATATGTGATATAAATGACCTAATTATGTTATTTATTATATATTTATCATTATTAAATATAATATATCATTTTATTTTCTTACAGATAAAGATGATAACATCTTTCATGTACATGTGGATTACTACCTTCACGAAGCGATGTGACTCTATTTTCATTACCACACAACATGGATGATACATATATATATATATATATATATATATATATATTTAAAGATAAAATATTTTAATTATGATATCATGATCATTCTGGAAAAATTAAATATTACCTACCACTTTTCCATAATGATCTTTGAAAAATGGAAACATTACTCATGCGTACATATAACCTACTGTCTCCATGACCATAACGTACTTTATCAAAAGCACCTTTCATAATTGTTAATAAAATTATAATTTATTTATAATTATTATAATTATTTAATTATTAATATTATTTAAATGATGTAACTATATAATATTCAAAAGAACCATAACTTTCATGACAAATCACAAATCTAAAAACAAAGCAATTAACACCCAAAAATGAAAATAATAAAAGATTATTAACGAACGAGTGATAAGATATTATAAAAAAAGACCATATATGATATTATAATTATTAATTTGGTTCTTTAATAAGTTAATAACATGTTTAAAAACAATATACAGAATTTTAAATAATGTTTAACAAAAAGGAAGCGTGAGGTAAGAGATTCTATTTCAATTTCCTTTCATTAAGATAGATTTGTATGTTATGAACCAATTTCTTTTATATGGTGTATACACTTACCATTTCACATTTAATATCACAAATAATTAATTATTAATGGTATTTTAAGTTTCAATTTGAATTATTTCATCCATGTTGATTTATGTTGAATATTACCGATTGGTAAGGGGCTTCATCTCAATTTCCCTTCACTAAGACATATTGTAATGTTATGCACCTAATTTATTTTATATGGTGTATATACTACCCATTTTATATGTAATATCATTAATCCTTCAAAAATAATTGTATTTATAGTTTAAATTTTAATTATTTCATCAAATAGGTTTTGACTTAAATGTTACTAAGTGATAAAAAATTTCATAAATCAACTTATTTTAATTGGGTTATATTACTTATTTATTGTCTTTGATATTTTAATATTATGTGTGAAATGACTCTTGATTGTATTATTTTGTGTTTAAACTATTTTATGTGTATTTAAAGTTGATGCAGATAATATATTCATAAATTAATTCTTATGTCAACATTATGACCATTTTAAAGGTTTATTACATAATCTCATACTAATCAAGATTTTCTATTATTTAATTTAAGTTGAAGTAAATTATTATACCATTTCCTAGTAAAACCATTTCACTTTCTTTTCCCCTATTTATTCATGATATTTTCAAGTAATAGTATCATTTTCCCACTATTTGGCACTTAAAATTATGGACAATATATTTTTAAGAAAATCTGACTTCATATCTCTCTTTGGTTAGAAAATCATTTTCTTCACAAACTAGGTTTTAAAGAAATATTTTCAAACATTTCTTAAACCATTTAAAAATTATTTATTAAATAAATTTTTACCCATTTTTACTTTTTCCAAATAAAAAATTAATGGAAGATTCATATATTTTTCAAAACTATGCTTGTTTTTCTTTTATAGAAAAAGTGAAAGGAATATTTGTTTCAATGTGTATGGAATAAACAGAATTTCCAACCATCATGACCAATAAAATATTTTAAATATTATTTTATAAGTTTAAAATATTATTTTCAAATAAATTTATTTTCAAAATGTAACTTTACATTTAAAATTTGATTTTAAAAATGAAAAAGATGTTTTCCTCAAGAATTTTTTTAAAGATATTTTTATGGTATTTATATTCATCAATGAAAAAACCATTATTATCTATCCAATAGGGATATTTTGTATTGATTCCATCCTTATTCATCCTCTAAATGGTTTATGGTCATTTTAACCAAGGAAAATATTAGAATTCACTAAATTGATTCATTTTTGTGGTCATTAACAGTCCCCCAAATTCTCCACTATACTCTATACATTAAATTTCCCCTAAATAACCTCATTATTTATCATGGATATATTTATTTCTTAAAACATATATAATTTATACATATGGAATTATATATTTAAAGTTATTTTTTATCTGGGAAAATATTGATAAATATGTATTCCTTACTTAATACAGATATTTTTTCATACAACACATTTTTCATGAATTTAATCAATCATTCTATATATGAGGAATGCTTTGGGAATACAGACATGGGTGGGGAATGGTTATAGATATCCCCTCAATGTATTGGTAGTCTCATGAGGTGAATCAGTAAGCTAGTGTGAAATCAGTTGTCTAAACCAAATGAGTTTATACCTAATAGTTTTAAAATATCTTGTGAAAGGTCTTGATGGTAGAGTTATCATGTGCCTAAGACATCACATCGAATAATTATGAATTTCCTTTATTAATAATTCATCTGTTATTATCCTTCACAATTTCATAATTATATTATCTCTTGATGCATTTCATTCTCAGTTATTGATTACATGGAAAGTGTGTTTAGTTATTTACCCTACCATATTTATTGTGCCTTATCCAATTATGATATTCATGTTATTGATTAAATGTAATGTGTTTTAAATTATTTACCTTTCTATAATGATTATTATCCTTGATATTTTTGCAATGATATTATCTCTATATGCATTTCCTTCTCAGTTTATAGATTAAATGGAATGTGTGTGTAGTTATTTACCTTTTCATATTTATTATTATTATTATTGATTCATGATTTATTTTAATATACCTAAACCTTACTGAGAATTTTATATCACCATTATTTTGTTTCCTTTATTCGGAATCTATAAGGTGTACTATGTTAAAAACACAAGGATATTCTATAGGGAATAATTTTTTTCTTGAAAAAAATGTTATGTTGTAATTTTTTTTTTCAAATATGATATGGGAATCATGTATGTATCTAGTTAACGAGTACTACTAAAAAAATTTGTCTTTGAGGATGTGATTCCTTGAATTATATGCTAATGTAATAAAGCAGACACAAACTCTGGTCTACTAGAGTCGGGATCACTACATTTGGTATCAGAGGAAGTTTAGTAGAAACCTTGAAAACTAGATTTAGGAAAACATATATTAGGGAACATAACCCTATGATAGAATTTGAGGATATGTGTAGAATAACATCCCAATGTTTTGTTAAGTAATATATTTTTTGGGTTTTCCTAGTAATACATCCATGTATAGATACTATAAATAGAATTGGTTATGGAATAGATGTACCTAGGGGTATTAACTTAAAAAAGGGTGTATTGGGTTTAACCTAATCGTCCCCAAGTGCATGAAAATGGGCCTTACTGAGCACCTAGTTTGATACTCTCTAGGGATATGCTTAAGATAATTTACATTTTCTTTACAAAACATTATGAAGGATTTGAATAGATAATGATAATAAATTTCTTGGATTAAACCTAAGGTGTCTTAGATTGCGTATAAAGTATCTCAATAGAATGGTAAAATGATTTATGTGTGGAATGGAAGAAAATAAAAAATAATTGTTGAGTAAAAATAGAGAGTACAGTGGAAGGAAATAAACCTCATCCTAGGGAACCATTTATAGTTTTATGTCATAAATGTGGAGAACCTAGGAATTATTCGAGTCTATTACCTCTTATAAAGGTTAAAATCTAAACCAAGGAAGGACCTATGTTGAAATAAAATAAATGAAGTATTTATGTAATGGGGTTCAAGAATTAAATTTTAGAATTATTTTACCAATGATATTTTGGTTATATGAATCATAAAACATCTATGGATTATGATAAATCTTATAAGAATATGTGTCTTTATAAACTTAAGATTTATGGATACCATCATGGTTTAATGAGTTTAAGATTTATCAGAAGTTCAAAGTCTTAAACACCATTTTTTGGGTTTTATGTGATGGGATTCTACTAAGATAGGGATATTTTGGGAGAAATTTATGGAAAGCATATGTTTTAGTGGAAATTTTATTTGAGGAGTAATGAGTTTACATTTTATATGCATAAGTTTAAAGTTATTGATAACATTTAGTGTTAATATTATCATTTATGACATTGTAATAATAATCAAATATGATTACTAGACTTTGTGAAAAAAAGGTTTATATTGAAAACCTTAGTAAAAAGGTTATTAAATGATTAATTTTGTTTCAAGGATGTTCATCATATTTTTTTGGGAATGTTATCATAATTATATTAATATAGTTTAGAAAAAGGAAAAAACACATACTGGGTGAAAACACATCTCATTCAGAAAGGCCAAAGGGTTTAAACCCATGACCAAAGGACGATAAGGGTTTAGTTCATACCACTAACCTATGCAATGTACTGGTTAATATTTAATTATTTTTAGTTAAAATATTTGAAAAAAAAATATTAACAACTAACTAGTGGTGTTACATTAAGGTTTAGAGATTAATTTATTATATTAGATAATTTCTACTAACCATTTTGGTTTTGGAAAATATTTAAAGATAGACAAAACGAATGTTCACCCTTTAATGGATCTTATGATCCATTAAAGTGAATTTTCATTACTCAGGCATAAAAAATCATTTTTGTATATTCATTTCTTAGATTAAGGGATGAATTAAATATTTCTCTAAGCATAACCAAAAGATTAAATTACTATTATGAAATAAAAACATATCAAGTAAGTATATTTTTTTATATACTTAAAATGTAAAATAATTCCTCAACATTTGGAAAAGGATACTGAAACAAAAATGTTATATTATTACCTTTATATTTGATGAATCATATTTTATAATAAATCATCACAGATTTATTATTTTTAGGCCTTTAACTTCCCA
Organism: Viscum album; assembly: GCA_963277665.1. Classification (NCBI taxonomy): domain Eukaryota; kingdom Viridiplantae; phylum Streptophyta; class Magnoliopsida; order Santalales; family Viscaceae; genus Viscum; species Viscum album. Next base: position 585,669,065 of record OY728145.1, read on the forward strand.
TTTCCCATTTACTTTATTTTGATCAATGAACACTATCATTATTTATAATTATTTACATTTTTCTTCCATATCCATATATTTACTTTCCACCAATGTTATCCTAGTTGTAAACCTAGTTAGGTGTTTTTATAGATGAACTTCATACTTCCTTTACCCTCTTATTAAGAGGATGTTTTATAAACCCTTTTCTGATGTGGGTTTTTCAATAATGGTATTTCCAAATGTCAAACCCTTGATTACTAATATCAAGTTTAAATTGTGAGAATGTAATATATTTAATATGGGTAGAATATAACACCGAGGTATTTTAAAATAAGAAATTTTTTTTGATATCATGTATGACATGAAACACCAATCTTAGAAGAAAATATAACATCTGATACTTTAATAAATATTTATTTTTAAATAAATTTAATCTCTTTGATAGATTATGGAACATACAACCACGAGTCAAAATGAACCACAATATAGTATACCGTTATAACCTTGTCCTTAATTTGGAGGGTATGAATAGTAACAACTAATTATGAAAATTATGGTTATCTATTTATTATAAATAAAATAATAATCATTTAAGAGAAAAATAAACATTTTTTGAAAAACTGTATTTTTTTTCTAACAGATGGTTTGATCGCACTTTGCAGACATAATTTAACATTAATTTTTACCGGTGTTAGAAAATTTATTTAATAAAATGAACTTCCATTTTGAAATCATAATTTCAAAATTATATCTAGGTTAATTTTTTGTATATTTTAAAATGTTTCATTTTTTAATGAATAGTGTAAAATAAATATTATATCCCAGTCTTGACATACATAGACATTGCACAACATTTACATAATAATTAAAACATTATACAAATAGACACCCAAAGACTATACTAGTCTAGTGCCTTTAGAAACTAGGAAAAATTAACACCGGTACATAAGTGAGCTATATTAACTCTCACTGGGATCTTATTTTCAAGCACCCTTCTTAGACACATCAAACATAATATGTATCTTCATAAACTGGCAGAAAGTAAACATAAAAAGGGCTGACCTCAGATGCTTAGTATTGGTAAACAATGAAAACATGTAAACATAAACATGAGCATAGGAGTTTGAGAACGTGATCATAACATTAAAATATCATAACCTTCATATCAAAGATCATAAACATGAACCATGGAATATATCTTGACAGTTCATAAGGCATGAATAAAAAGGAAATAAATAACATAAGCTATGAAAGCATAGCATAGGGATAAAACATGGAATTTTGGTAGACACATAATTATATAATTTGATTTCCATAGTAACCAAGACATCTCTTCCAAGACCATCTTAGTAGTATGGGTTTACTCCCCATACCATCTTGGTAGTCATAGTTCACTCCCTTGGTGTAACGCCCCGACCCCTGTTACCCAGATTCGGTGCATTATTACATAACATTGGCACGATCACAAGAAAGATCAAATCTTGAAATACCGATTGGTTTAGTAGCCTTGGAAACACTAGATATATTCATAACGTTTTACATTACATCATAAAGTGAAAAAACTACTACAAAAACATATTTTCCCCATAGTCCACACTATTAACCCCTCATAATATCCCTGCAGGTCATTCATAATTTACTTCTTCATATCCTGGGAAAATAAAACATAGAAAAGGGGTGAGCTCAAATGCCCAGTATGGATAACAATATAGCGGAAACTTTCATAAATAAGATTAAACATTTAAGGCAATGTATAACTAAAACAAAAGCCTTTTAAACTTGAACTTCAACATAGTATGGCATAAATAAAATGAAATAATGCCATTTACTTATTCACATGGATATTATACTAATTGAATAATCACATGCAATATCAATAACCACTTTCGTAATGATTAAATGCATAATTCCAGACTATCATAACCACATAGCCAAGGCCTCGTGCCAAGACTACAAATAAGATTTTGTCAAGGCCCTGTGCCAAGACACTAGTTTGTCTCATCAGACCTACCGATGCATCGAGGAGCTATAGCGGGCTCCACCCGTCACATATTATGTCCAATGCATTCCCATATGAAAAGGTTTAAACATAATATAAACATTCGTATTAAAACTAGCATATGAAATGTCAATACTTTCACCATATACCATGAATGGTATAAAAATAGCACATCCATAGTCAAACATACCACAAAACCTTAAATACAACATAGAAGTTTTGTATCATAATAAATCAATTTCACATAAGCATAAAATCCATCAAAGGATGTTGGCATAGATGAAATCAAAACTCTTTTTAGAGAAATATCTCTTTTTATTTTTGAAATAATTTAAGAGCCATATAAAATAAAAATTTTCTTTGAAGATATTCTTATAAGCTTGTAAGGGAAGCTTCGACAATTTTATTACGGTGTAAAATAACCGCACCCGCCGTATAAGTTAAAAAAACATTCTTACCTTAATTCTGTCGAAAAGGTTAAAAAGCACCTTATTTGGAAAACGACGGAACGATTCCTTTATAAAACTCTTATAAAAAGTCAAACAAGGGTATAAATGACTTTAACCCATATTCTTATAAATAGTGAAAATGATTTGAAATACATTTTTAAGAAACATGGATGTGGATGATAAAGAGATCCCAGTAGATAATTACGTATAAACAACCTCGGATAATAAAGAGATTGTGAAATAACCCTTACCTTGTACTTTTCCTTGGTTGGGGGTAGGTTAACCTCCTGTATAATGGTGAAATGATTGTTATTAAATTATACAATAATCATATACATTAATATGATATCATATGTGATCTTTTAACATTGCTTTGTTAATAATATCTTAGTATTATCGTCGTTTCGGGTGTTAACTTACTCGTTTTCTTTTATATGTTTTGTTACATAAGCCATGTTTTTCATGGATAGGTTTTATATTATTCATATACAGAATGATATCAAGTCCTTAAATATTATTTTTAAATCATCAAATGATAATTATACTTGAATGGATACGATGGAGAATTAATCTCATTGCATTCGTGGAGACGGTAGTCCGTACGTACGCACGAGCGACAATATCATTATTTTGATATTAAAATAATATATAAATAGATGGTATATCATATATAAAGAATCATTAACATGTTATATTTATTATTTACATGAGTTACACATCATTATTATACCCATCCAAATAATAATATATTGAATAACAATTACACCACGACGTGAAGACGGTAAACCGTACGTACGCACGTATGGTGACATGTTATTCAAAGGGTGGATAAAATACTGAATATGGTTGCACCATATTTATAATAACATCACATTATATATATTATACTGGAGTTATTATTTTAGAATGGTAATAACAAAGGAAGAAGAAGTGTAAGAAGAAAGGAACTTGAAAAAGGTTGGTGAAATCATTACCTCTTCTTCGGGTTCTTTCTTTTGATTTGATCAAAAGGGCTCCTTAGGTTGGCTTTCTGATCAAACTAAGGCCCTTAGGTTGTATTGAGGGAAGTTGGGAGAGTATTGGGGTAGAGTTTAGGCGAACCCAAAGGCTTTGAAGGTGTGAATAAATGAGAAGGAGGAGTTCCCTTTTATAAGAGGGGTGAGGGGCACCTTTGGAAAAGCTAGAAATATTAGTTTATAATAAATTCATATTCGGTTTCTAATGGCTCCAAAGTTGATTATTAAAATTTTAAGGTGTGGATAGGTCTAGAACCATTCAACCAATAGAATTTAGACAGGTTTGGGTACTTATATTAACTTTATCTTTAAGTATTAACTCTAAGTTAATTAGTTTCACTTTTACAATGTCTCTTTGTATTTTTATATTATATGGTTAATAAACTTACCATATACATCCAAGCAACCCCCAAGTGGTCCTTTAATGATACACCTATCATGATATAAGTTTCTTGGCTTAACCTTATATTTTTAGGAATTTAATATCAATTAATAATATAATATGTGTTTTAAAAACTCTTTTATGTCAGTTTTGACACTATTCAATAGTTGATTTTTGTGAAACTCATAACAGATTTATTACTTCGAAAAAAGTCAATTAAATCAATCATAATATGTCATATTATCCTAGAAAATTATTTTAATTCATTAAAAGTTTCAAATTATATTTTTTTGGGTATCTATAATATCAATTATTTTAATTTTTCACTATTATAGTAATTACTGCATCATCATTGTGTCATAAATAAATTAAATTATTTAATGTCTAAAAATTATAAATAAAATATAATTATGTAGTAAATTTTTTTATATTTCTAATGAATATTTAAAATCTAAAATCCAACATATATAACTCTATGTAAAAAATTTTTTGCTAAAAGATATATGCTTGTGTCATTTTTGTATTCATTTTAACTTAATTAAAATAAAGTGTCCCTATCACCTACAAGTGGCTCCATGAGGTCCCAAAATTGACCCAAAGATGCCCATGGTCGGACATGTATCCACCAATAAGATTAGGACACGTTTTAGGGTAATTTAGTATTATTATAATATTATTTGTTTAACCCTTATTTACCGAATTTACCCTTAACCATGGTAAATAAAATATTTACCGCAGTAACTATTCAAAATGTCTAAAAATAAAAGTTACCTATTTACACAATTTGAACATCCTGATTCCAAATATGGAATCCATTTTTCCAAATTCAAAACACAGAAGTGGCAGAAATTAATTTAAAATTAATTCCCGTTGTTAAAACAAAAAGCGTGATAATAACTATCAAAAGATTGACTCTTGTTTATGTCCGGTTTAATTGTAAAATTATGTCCAATGACCAAAATTGTATTAAATGGTAAAAATATATTCTAAAAATACTTTAAAACCACTCAAATTCATAATTTATCAATATTAATTATTTTGATTAAAAAAGTTGTTTTTAATTAAAATTTAGTAATTTTCACTATTCATCAAAATATGAAAGTTATCCGAAAAGTACCAAAATTTCATCCTAGGATAATTTTGATATTACGTACCCAAAAATAAAGTCCATTTTGAAATATAAAATATATATAATTTCAAAAAACTGGTATTACTATTCATAACGGCTAGTTTGATTGGTTGTGGTGTGTTAGAACTCGATGTTGCGTACAACACACGCTATCACATTATTCAAAGAGAAGCATACCGTAGAAGCTTGGGGTGTTACATTCTCCCCTCCTTCAAATAATTTCATCCTCGAAATTTCTAGAATACTACCGCATGAAAAGACTCGTGTGGTTCTTCATCATAAGTTCCTCGGGTTCCCACGTTGCCTCTTCCATCTTATGGTTTCTCCACAAAACTTTTACCAGATGAGTCGTTCGGTTTCTCGGTACTTGTTCTCTCGTATCAAGAGTCCTGACGGGCTCTTCGCAATAAGACAGATCGGGTTCTAGTTCTAACTCCTCATAGGTGAGTACATGCGTTGGGTCAGGCATGTATTTCCTCAATAGAGATACGTGGAACACATCGTGAACTTTGGAGAGACTTGGCGGCATTGCCAATCGGTAAGCTACAACCTCAATTCGTTATAGAATTTCGAAAGGTCCGATGTACCTGGGACTCAATTTAACTTTCTTACCAAAACGTATGACTCCCTTCCATGGAGATACCTTCAGGAAAACATGATCACCAACTTGAAATTCCAAATCCTTCCTTCGATTATCGGCATAGCTCTTCTACCTACTTTGAGCTGCTTTGATGTGATTTTGGATTACCTTCACCTTTTCCATCGTATCCTCCACCAGTTCTGGACCTACAAGTTTTTTTCACCAACGTCATCCCAATAGGTTGGTGTGCGACATCTCTTTCCGTATAACTCTTCATATGGTGCCATCTGAACACTCGAATGGAAGCTATTATTATAGGAAAATTCTACCAGAGGTAAATATTGATCCCGCATACCTTGAAAGTCAAGTGAGCAGGATCTCAACATGTCCTCTAAGGTTTGAATAGTCTGTTCTGATTGTCCATCTGTCTAACGGTGGTAGGCAGTGCTCAAATGAAGTTCAGTATCCAGGGATTTCTGAAGACTCTTCCAGAATCTTGAAGTAAAACGGGGATCACGATCAGAAACAATCGATAGGGGTACTCCATGAAGTCTCACAACTTCATTAATATATAGTCTTGCTAGACGTTCCAGTGGTATATCTTCTCTTATAGCAAGAAAATGTGCTAACTTGGTAAGACGATCAACAATAACCCATATTGCATCGTTCCTTCTAGGAGTCTTTGGTAGCCCTATGACGAAGTCCATCGTAATATTGTCCCATTTCCACTCCGGTATGGGAAGAGGTTGCATTGACTCCTCCAGGTTGTTGCCTTCCAGCTTTCACTTGTTGGAAAACTATACATATTGACACAAAATCGACAATCTCCCTCTTCATGTTGTCCCACCAAAAATGCTCCTTCAAATCTCTATACATTTTGGTGCTCCCAGGGTGTATAGAGAAATTGGAACTATGAGCATCATCCAGCAATTCCCTTTTTAGATTAGGTATATTGGGAACACAAAGTCTCTTCCCGAATTTCAAAATTTCATCTTCATACACAAAGTCTCTCAATCTCCCATCATTCACAGCTTTAATCTTTTTTTGAAATTCTTCATCATCGGTCTGAGAACTCTTAATCCGTTCTAGTAAAGATGGTTTGGCAACCATTTGAAAAAGCATTGATGTTTCACCTTCAATGGTTATTCCCATGTCCATATTCACTAGATCCATCAAAATTAGATCCCTTTCAATTCTCATCACGTTCAAAACTCCATGGTCTTTTCTGCTTAAAGCATCTGCCACCTTGTTTGCTTTCCCCGGATGGTAGTGTATCGTACAATCATAATCCTTGAGTAATTCAAGCTATATCCTTTGCCTCATGTTGAGTTCTTTTTTTGAGAAAATATACTTCAAACTCTTGTGATCAGTATAAATCTCACATTTTTCACCATAGAGGTAGTGCCTCCATATCTTCAAAGAAAATATTACAGCTGCTAACTCGAGATCATGAGTAGGATAGTTTTGTTCATGAATTTTCAACTGTCGTGATGCATAGGCAATAACCCTATCATTCAGCATAAGGACACAACCAAGTCCTTTCTTCGATGCATCACTATAAATAACGAACCCATCATTCCTCGATGGTAGAGTCAATATAAGAGCATTGACTAATCTTCTCTTCAGTTCTTCAAAACATTCTTCACACTCTTTTGTCCAAACAAATTTAACCCCTTTACGTGTGAGCTTCGTTAATGGGTTAGCCAATCGGGCAAAATTATGGACGAAACGTCGATAATAACCTGCTAAACCAATAAAACTACGTACCTCAGTTATATTCGTCAGTGCTGGCCATTCTTTGATTACCTTGGTCTTAGAAGGATCAACAGAGATTCCATATTTAGAGACAATATGGACAATAAAAGAAATCTCCTAAAGCCAAAATTCACACTTGCTAAACTTCCCATATAATTCATGTCTTCTCAGAGTCTTTAGGATAATGTGCAAGTGATTTTCATGATCTTCATAACTTTTGGAGTATACCAAGGTATCATCATTAAATACCACCACAAATTCATCTAGATATTCCTTGAAAACTCTATTCATCAGATCCATGAATACAGAGGGTGCATTAGTCAATCCAAAAGGCATTACTGTAAACTCGTAATGCCCGTACCTGGTTCGAAATGCTATCTTCGGAATGTCTTCCTTCTTCACACACAACTGATGGTATCCAGATCGAAGTTCAATCTTTGAAAAGTATTGAGCTCCATGCAGTTGGTCAAATAAATCATCAATGCGTGGTAGGGGATACTTGTTCTTTATTGTTATAGCATTGATCTCCCTGTAGTCGATACATAAACTCATAGATCCATCTTTCTTTTTAACAAAAAGAACAGGGGCTCCCCATGGAGAAACACTAGGGCGAATAAATCCCTTATTACTCAATTCCTATAGTTGTTTCTTTATTTCAACAAATTCTACAGTGGCCATTCAATAAGGGGTCTTTGATATAGGCCTTGATCCAGGAATTAAATCTATGGAAAACTCAACTTCTCGTTCTGGAGGATGTCCAGGTAAATCTTCCAGAAATACATCTATATATTATTTCACAACAGGTACATCCTCTATTTGAACATTCCTTTCCTCACCCATAGTCATTTCATTCCCTTCCTCCCCAATAATTGAATTTATTTGAGCTACTAGGGGTGGATCTAGATAAGAATTAGGTGGTGACGATTCTGCTCTAAAGATAAGGTGTTCCTTATCATCATCATCAAGAATCGTAACCTCTTTCTTCTTAAAATAAATCTTCACATCATAGTCCAAAAGCCAGTCCATACCGAGGATTATATCAAACTCAATCATAGGTATGATGATGAGATCATCAGATAAATAACATCTATGTGCTATAATGGGGACTGATTCACAAAACTTTATTGCAATGATACTTCCTTTAGGAGTTTTAACTGAAAACTCCCTTGTTAAATCAAATTGGAAATATCTAATTTTCTTAGAAATCTGGGAAGATATGAAATAATGCGATGATCCAGAATCAAATAATGCATTTGATAAACTAGAGGAAACCATTAAATTACCTGCCACCACGTCTTTCGAAGCTTCTACCTCAGCAGTAGTGATAGCATATGCTTGGCCTTGATCCCTTGGCATTTTCTGAGGTAAGTTCCCCTGATTCTTAGGACATTCATTTGAATAATTTCCTATCTCCCTGCAATTTTAGCACTAAACATTGGTAGCTTCCTTCTTCCCTTTGCAATCATGAGCTTGGTGGCCTTTTTCACAACATTTATAACAGACTCTCATTCCCTTCAAGCAAGTACCGGGGTGTTTCTTCCCACATTTACCACAGGATGAATATTCAACCTATCCCTTCTTCTGCTTATTTCCATTCCCAGATTGATCAGCAGGTCTCTTCTTCTCTTGCTTTTCTTTAAAGTCATAAGACTTAGAGAATTCCTTTTCGGTCTTGATAGTGCATGAGACAATGTCTTCGTACGATGAAAAGGATTGTGAGACTAATGCTCGACGGATAAATGGTTTTCACCCATCAAAGAAACGATCAATCTTACTTCTTGGGTTAAGTATATAATCTCCAGCATACCTTGCTAACCTTGTAAAGTTAGCCTCATACTTTGTGACACTCTCATCCTCCTGTCTCAGACTCAGAAATTGCCTTTCCATATCTGCTCGATGGTCGTGAGGAAAGTATTTTTCTAAAAACAGATCTTTGAACTCCCTCCATTCCATATTTGATACTTTATCATCTTCCTTTGTATTTTGAATCAATGACCACCATTGATCAGCATCTCCAGTGAGGCAGCAAACTGCCATGATAACTTTTTCCCTTTCACTACTCCCCAAATCCTGAAATATTTTCTCTAGGGAATTTATCCATTGCTCACCTACTAAGGGATTTGTACTCCCGTTGAACTTTGGTGGTTGTTGCCTCATAAAGTGATCTAACATTGATCCTCCACATTGCGGATCAGGGTGCTCTATACGGGTAAGGTTATTATTTATAACCTGAGTGAGTTGTCCCAGTATGGTGATTAGCTGATGGGCACCAGTTGCATCACCAGCTCCACTATAATTATCTTGAGTAGGAGGGCAATCCCTACATGGAGTGCATGCATTGATACGGTTTCCATTTCTTCCACTAGGCACCATTTCTAAACAATGGCATAAACTAGATCAGTTTACATAATCCCATACTTATAAAACACTTAACATAAATTGAACTATTTATAGATATAGTCCATAATCATAAGAATGTTTTCTTTGAGGAATTATATACTCATAAACCCTTCATAATGATTTGTAAAGAAAATGAGAGTTATCCTAAGCATATCCTCTGGAAGTGCCGTAACCAAGAGTGCAGCAAGACCCGTTGTCGTGCACCAGTTCCCGTTCGAGTCTAGCTCAAAACGGTGTTTTCGGGTTTTACCCCTAGGTACATCTGTGCCAGAGCCGCCTCTACCTACTCGTATCCAGACGGGGATGTATTGCTCAGAAAACTCACAAAATCTCTACAATACCAAAATTCTAGGAAGTTCTTCTATACTAATCCTCAAAGTCCATCTTAAGTCTATGTGCTCTAATCAGAGTTTATCTAAATCGAGGTTCCAAGGTTTGTAATAAACATCCTATGATACCAACTGTAACGCCCCGACCCCAGTTACCTAGAGTTGGTGCATTATTACATAACATTGGTATGATCACAAGAAGAATCAAATCTTGAAAGACTGATTGGTTTAGTAGCCTTGGAAACACTAGATATATTCATAATGTTTTACATTACATCATAAAGTGAAAAACTTCAACAACAACATATTTTCTCCATAGTCGACAGTATTAACCCCTCATAAGATCCCTGCAGGTCATTCATAATTTACTTCTTCATATCCTGGGAAAATAAAACATAAAAAAGGGGTGAGCTCAAATGCCCAGTAAGGATAACAATATAGAGGAAACTTTCATAAATAAGAATAAACATTTAAGGCAATGTATAATTAAAACAAAAGCCTTTTAAACTTGAACTTCAATATAGTATGGCATAAATAAAATGAAATAATTCCATTTACTTATTCACATGGATATTCTACTAATCGAATAATCACATGCAATATCAATAACCACTTTCATAATGATGGAATGCATAATGCCAGTCTATCATAACCACATAGCCAAGGCCACGTGCCAAGACTACAAATAAGATTTTTTCAAGGCCTTGTGATAAGACACTAGTTTGTCTCATGATACCTACCTATGCATCGAGGAGCTATAGCGGGCTCCACCCGTCACATATTAAGTCTGATGCATTCCCATATGAAAAGGTTTAAACATAAAATAAACATTCGTATGAAAACTAGCATACAAAATGTCAATACTTTCACCATAAACCATGAATGGTATAAAAATATCACATCCATAGTCAAACATACCAAAAAAACTTAAATACAACATAGAAGTTTTGTATCATAATAAATCAATTTCACATAAGCGTAAAATCCATCAAAGGATGTTGACATAGATGAAATCAAAACTCTTTTTATAGAAATATCTCTTTTTATTTTGAAATCATTTAAGAGCCATATAAAATAAAACTTTTTCTTTGAAAATATTCTTATATGATTGTAAGGGAAGCTTCGATGATTTTATTATGGCAGAAAATAACCGCACCTGCAGTATAAGTTAAAAAAACATGCTTACCTTAATTCTGTCGAAAAGGTTAAAAAGCACCTTGTTTGGGAAACGACGGAAAGATTCCATTATAAAACTCTTATAAAAAGTCAAAAAATGGTATAAATGACTTTAACCCATATTTTTTTAAATAGTGAAAATTTTTTGAAATACATTTTTAAGAAACATGGATGTGGATGATAAAGAGATCTCGGTAGATAATTACATATAAATAACCTCGAATAATGAAGAGATTGTGAAATAACCCTTACCTTGTACTTTTCCTTGGTTGGGGGTAGGTTAACCTCCTGTATAATGGTGAAATAATTTTTATTAAATTATAAAAGAATGATATACCTTAATATGATATCATATATGATCTTTTAACTTTGCTTTGTTAATAATATCTTAGTATTATCGTCATTTCGGGTGTTAACTTACTTGTTTTCTTTTATTTGTTTTGTTACATAAGCCATGTTTTTCATGGATAGGTTTTATATTATTCATATACAAAATTATATCAAGTCCTTAAACATTATTTTTAAATCATCAAATGATAATTATATTTGAATGGATATGATGGAGAATGAATCTCATTGCGTTCGTGGAGACGGTAGTCCGTACGTACGCACGAGCGACAATATCATTCTTTTGATATTAAAATAATATATAAATGGATGGTATATCATATATACAGAATTATTAAAATGTTATATTTATTATTTACATTAGTTACACATCATTATTATTCCCATCCAAATAATAATATATTGAATAACAACTACACCACGACGTGGAGACAGTAAACCGTATATACGCACGTATGGTGACATGTTATTCAAAGGGTGGATAGAATACTGAATATGGTTGTACCATATTTATAATAACATCATAGTATATATATGATACTGGAGTTATTATTTTATAATGGTAATAACAAAGGAAGAATAAGTGGAAGAAGAAAAGAACCTAAAAAAGGGTGGTGAAATCATTACCTCTTCTTTGGGTTCTTCCTTTTGATTTGATCAAAAGGGATCCTTAGGTTGGATTTCTAATCAAACTAAGGCCTCTAGGTTGTAGTGATGGAATTTGGGAGAGTATTTGGGCAGATTTTGGCCGAACCAAAAAACTTTGAAGGTGTGAAGAAATGAGGAGGAGTGCCCTTTTATAAGAGGGGTGAGGGGCACCTTTGGAAAAGCTAGAAATATTAGTTTATAATAAATTCATATTCGGTTTCTAATGGCTCAAAAGTTGATTATTGAAAAGTTAAGGTGGGGATAGGTCTAACACCATTCAACCAATATAATTTAGACAGGTTTGGGTACTTATATTAACCTTATCTTTAAGTATTAACTATAAGTTAATTAGTTTCACTTTTACAATGTCTCTTTGTATTTTTATATTATATGGTTAATAAACTTACCATATACATCCAAGAGACCCCCAAGTGGTCCATTAATGATACACCTATCATGATATAAGTTTCTTGGCCAAACCTTATATTTTTAGGAATTTAATATCAATTAATAATATAATATTTGTTTTAAAAACTTATTTATGTCAATTTTGATACTATTCAATAGTTGATTTTTGTGAAACTCATAACAGATTGATTACTTCGAAAAAAGTCAATTAAATAAATCCTAATATGTCATATTATCCTAGAAAATTAATTTAATTCATTAAAAGTTTCAAATTATATTTTTTTGGGTATTTATAATATCAATTATTTTAATTTTTCACTTTTATAGTAATTACTGCATCATCATTGTGTCATAAATAAATTAACTTATTTAATGTCTAAAAATTATAAATAAAATATAATTACGTAGGAAAGATTTTTATCTTTCTAATTATTATTTATAATCTAAAATCCAACATATATAACCCTATGTAAAAATTGTTTTTCTAAAAGATATATGATTCTGTCATTTTTGTATTCATTTTAACTTAAAAAAAATAAAGTGTCCCTATCACCTACAAGTGGCTCCATGAGGTCCCAAAATTGACCCAAAGATGCCCATGGTCGGACATGTGTCCATAAATAAGGTTAGGACACATTTTAGGGTAATTTAGTATTATTATAATATTATTTTCTTAACCCTTATTTAACGGATTTACCCTTAACCATGGTAAATAAAATATTTACCGCAGTAACTATTCAAAATGTCTAAAAATAAAAGTTACCTATTTACACAATTTGAACATCCTGATTCCAAATATGGAATCCATTTTTCCAAATTCAAAACACAGAAGTGGCAGAAATTAATTTAAAATTAATTCCCGTTGTTAAAACAAAAAGCGTGTTTTTAAGAGATAATAACTATCAAAAGATTGACTCTTGTTTATGTCCGGTTTAATTGTAAAATTATGTCCAATGACCAAAATTATATTAAATGGTAAAAATATATTCTAAAAATACTTTAAAACCACTCAAATTCATAATTTATCAATATTAATTATTTTGATTAAAAAAGTTGTTTTTAATTAAAATTTAGTAATTTTCACTATTCATCAAAATATGAAAGTTATCCGAAAAGTACCAAAATTTCACCCTAGGATAATTTTGATATTCCGTACCCAAAAATGAAGTCCATTTTGAAATATAAAATATATATAATTTCAAAAAGGAGGTATTACTATTCATAACGGCTAATTTGATTGGTTGTGGTGTGTTAGAACTCGATGTTGCGTACAACACACGCTATCACATTATTCAAAGAGAAGCGTACCGTAGAATCTTGGGGTGTTACATTCTCCCCTCCTTCAAATAATGTCATCCTCTAAAAATCTAGAATACTACCGCATGAAAAGACTCGGGTGGTTCTTCATCATAAGTTCCTCAGGTTCCCACGTTGCCTCTTCCATCTTATGGTTTCTCCACAAAACTTTTACCAGATGAGTCATCCGGTTTCTCAGTACTTGTTCTCTCGTATCAAGAATCCTGACGGGATCTTCGCAATAAGACAGATCGGGTTACAGTTCTAACTCCTCATAGGTGATTACATGCGTTGGGTCAGGCATGTATTTCCTCTATAGAGATACGTGGAACACATCGTGAACTTTGGAGAGACTTGGCAGCATTGCCAATCGGTAAGCTACAACCTCAATTCGTTATAGAATTCCGAAGGGTCCGATGTACCTGGGACTCAGTTTAACTTTCTTACCAAAACGTATGACTCCCTTCCATGGAGATACCTTCAGGAAAACATGATCACCGACTTGAAATTCCAAATCCTTCCTTCGATTATCGGCATAGCTCTTTTGCCTACTTTGAGCTGCTTTGATGTGATTTTGGATTACCTTCACCTTTTCCATCGTCTCCCCCACCAGTTCTGGACCTACAAGTTTTTTTCACCAACGTCATCCCAACAGGTTGGTGTGCGACATCTCTTTCCGTATAACGCTTCATATGGTGCCATATTAACACTCGAATGGAAGCTATTGTTATAGGAAAATTCTACCAGAGGTAAATATTGATCCCACATACCTTGAAAGTCAAGTGAGCAGGATCTCAACATGTCCTCTAAGGTTTGTATGTTATGAACAAATTTCTTTTATATGGTGTATACACTTACCATTTCACATTTAATATCACAAATAATTAATTATTAATGGTATTTTAAGTTTCAATTTGAATTATTTCATCCATGTTGATTTATGTTGAATATTACCGAGTGGTAAGGGGCTTCATCTCAATTTCCCTTCACTAAGACATATTGTAATGTTATGCACCTAATTTATTTTATATGGTGTATATACTACCCATTTTATATGTAATATCATTAATCCTTCAAAAATAATTGTATTTATAGTTTAAATTTTAATTATTTCATCAAATAGGTTTTGACTTAAATGTTACTAAGTGATAAAAAATTTCATAAATCAACTTATTTTAATTGGGTTATATTACTTATTTATTGTCTTTGATATTTTAATATTATGTGTGAAATGACTCTTGATTCTATTATTTTGTTTGTAAACTATTTTATGTGTATTTAAAGTTGATTCAGATAATATATTCATAAATTAGTTCTTATGTCAACATTATGACCATTTAAAGGTTTATTACATAATCTCATACTAATCAAGATTTTCTATTCTTTAATTTAAGTTGAAGTAAATTATTAGACCATTTCCTAGTAAAACCATTTCACTTTCTTATCCCCTATTTATTCATGATATTTTCAAGTAATAGTATCATTTTCCCACTATTTGGTACTTAAAATTATGGACAATATATTTTTAAGAAAATCTGACTTCATATCTCTCTTTGGTTAGAAAATCATTTTCTTCATAAACTAGGTTTTAAAGAAATATTTTCAAACATTTCTTAAACCATTTAAAAATTATTTATTAAATAAATTTTTATCCATTTTTACTTTTTACAAATAAAAAAATAATGGAATATTCATATATTTTTCAAAACTATGCTTGTTTGTCTTTTATAGAAAAAGTGAAAGGAATATTTGTTTCAATGTGTATGGAATAAACAGAATTTCCAACCATCATGACCAATAAAATGTTTTAAATATTCTTTTATAAGTTTAAAATATTATTTTCAAATAATATTATTTTCAAAATGTAACTTTACATTTAAAATTTGATTTTAAAAATGAAAAAGATGTTTTCCTCAAGAATGTTTTTAAAGATATTTTTATGGTATTTATATTCATCAATGAAAAAACCCATTATTCTCTATCCAATAGGGATATTTTGTATTGATTCCATCCTTATTCATCCTCTGAATGGTTTATGGTCATTTTAACCAAGGAAAATATTAGAATTCACTAACTTGATTCATTTTTGTGGTCATTAACAGTCCCCCAAATTCTCCATTATACTCTATACATTAAATTTCCCCTAAATATCCTCATTATTTATCATGGATATGTTTATTTCTTAAAACATATATAATTTATACATATGGAATTATATATTTAAAGTTATTTTTTATCTGGGAAAATATTGATAAATATGTATTCCTTACTTAATACAGATATTTTTTCATACAACACATTTTTCATGAACTTTATCAATCATTCTATATATGAGGAATGCTTTGGGAATACAGACATGGGTGGGGAATGGTTATAGATATCCCCTCAATGTATTGGTAGTCTCATGAGGTGAATCAGTAAGCTAGTGTGAAATCAGTTGTCTAAACCAAATGAGTTTATACCTAACAGTTTTAAAATATCTTGTGAAAGGTCCTGATGGTAGAGTTATCATGTGCCTAAGACATCACATTGAATAATTATGCATTTCCTTTATTAATAATTTATCTATTATTATCCTTCATAATTTCACAATTATATTATCTCTTGATGCATTTCATTCTCAGTTATTGATTACATGGCAAGTGTGTTTAGTTATTTACCCTACCATATTTATTATGCCTTATCCAATTATGATATTCATGTTATTGATTAAATGGAATGTGTTTTAAATTATTTACCTTTCTATAATGATTATTATCCTTGATATTTTTGCAATGATATTATCTCTATATGAATTTCATTCTCAGTTTATAGATTAAATGGAATGTGTGTGTAGTTATTTACCTTTTCATCTTTATTATTATTATTATTGATTCATGATTTATTTCAATATACCTAAACCTTACTGAGAATTTTATATCACCATTATTTTGTTTCCTTTATTAGGAATCTCTAAGGTGTACTATGTTAAAACACAAGGATATTCTATAGGGAATAATTTTTTTCTTGAAAAAAAATGTTATGTTGTAATTTTTGTTTTCAAATATGATATGGGAATCATGTATGTATCTAGTTAATGAGTACTACTAAAAAAATTTGTCTTTGAGGATGTGATTCCTTGAATTATATGCTAATGTAATAAAGCAGACACCAACTCTGGTCTACTAGGGTCGGGATCACTACATTTGGTATCAGAGGAAGTTTAGTAGAAACCTTAACAACTAGATTTAGGAAAACATATATTAGGGAATATAACCCTATGATAGAATTTGAGGATATGTGTAGAATAACATCCCAATGTTTTGTTAAGTAATATATTTTTTGGGTTTTCCTAGTAATACATCCATGTATAGATACTATAAATAGAATTGGTTATGGAATAGATGTACCTAGGGGTATTAACTTAAAAAAGGGTGTATTGGGTTTAACCTAATCGTCACCAAGTGCATGAAAATGGGCCTTACTGAGCACCTAGTTTGATACTCTCTAGGGATATGCTTAAGATAATTTACATTTTCTTTACAAAACATTATGAAGGATTTGAATAGATAATGATAATAAATTTCTTGGATTAAACCTAAGGTGTCTTAGATTGAGTATAAAGTATCTCAATAGAATGGTAAAATGATTTATGTGTGGAATGGAAGAAAATAAAAAATAATTTTTGAGTAAAAATAGAGAGTACAGTGGAAGGAAATAAACCTCATCCTAGGGAACCATTTATAGTTTTATGTCATAAATGTGGAGAACCTAGGAATTATTCGAGTCTATTTCCTCTTATAAAGTTTAAAATCTAAACCAAGGAAGGACATATGTTGAAATAAAATAAATGAAGTATTTATGTAATGGGGTTCAAGAATTAAATTTTAGAATTATTTTACCAATGATATTTTGGTTATATGAATCATGAAACATCTATGGATTATGATAAATCTTATAAGAATATGTGTCTTTATAACCTTAAGATTTATGGATACCATCATAGTTTAATGAGTTTAAGATTTATCATAAGCTCAAAGTCTTAAACACCATTTTTTGGGTTTTATGTGATGGGATTCTACTAAGATAGGGATATTTTGGGAGAAATTTATGGAAATCATATGTTTTAGTGGAAATTTTATTTGAGGAGTAATGAGTTTACATTTTATATGCATAAGTTTAAAGTTATTGATAACATTTAGTGTTAATATGATCATTTATGACATTGTAATAATAATCAAATATGATTACTAGACTTTGTGGAAAAAAGGTTTATATTGAAAACCTTAGTAAAAAGGTTATTAAATGATTAATTTTGTTTCAAGGATGTTCATCATATTTTTTTGGGAATGTTATCATAATTATATCAATATAGTTTAGAAAAAGGAAAAAACACATACTCGGTGAAAAAACATCTCATTCAGAAAGGCCAAAGGGTTTAAACCCATGACCAAAGGACGATAAGGGTTTAGTTCATACCACTAACCTATGCAATGTACTGGTTAATATTTAATTATTTTTAGTTAAAATATCTGAAAAAAAATATTAACAACTAACTAGTGGTGTTACTTTAAGGTTTAGAGATTAATTTATTACATTAGATAATTTCTACTAACCATATTGGTTTTGGAAAATATTTAAAGATAGACAAAACGAATTTTCACCCATTAATGGATCTTATGATCCATTAAAGTGAATTTTCATTCCTCAAGCATAAAAAATCATTTTTGTATATTCATTTCTTAGATTAAGGGATGAATTAAACATTTATCTAAGCATAACCAAAAGATTAAATTGCTATTATGAAATAAAAACATATCAAGTAAGTATAGTCATTTATATACTTAAAATGTAAAATAATTCCTCAACATTTGGAAAAGGATACTGAAACAAAAATTTTATATTATTACCTTTATATTTGATGAATCATATTTTATAATAAATCATCACAGATTTATTATTTTTAGGCCTTTAACTTCCCATTGCCCATTTACTTTATTTTGATCAATGACCACTATCATTAATTATAATTATTTACGTTTTTCTTCCATATCCACATATTTACTTTCCACCAATGTTATCCTACTTGTAAACCTAGTTAGGTGTTTTTATAGATGAACTTCATACTTCCTTTACCCTCTTATTAAGAGGATGTTTTATAAACCCTTTTTTGATGTGGGTTTTTCAATAATGGTATTTCCAAATGTCAAACCCTTGATTACTAACATCAAGTTTAAATTGTGAGAATGCAATATAATTAATATGGGTAGAATATAACACCGAGGTATTTTAAAATAAGAAAATTTTTTTGATATCATGTATGACATGAAACACCAATCTTAGAAGAAAATATAACATCTGATACTTTAATAAATATTTATTTTTAAATAAATTTACTCTCTTTGATAGATTTTGGAACATACAACCACGAGTCAAAATGAACCATAATATAGTATACCGTTATAACCTTGTCCTATATTTGGAGGGTATGAATAGTACCAACTAATTATGAAAATTATGGTTATCTATTTATTATAAATAAAATAATAATCATTTAACAGAAAAATAAACATTTTTTGAAAAACTGTATTTTTTTCTAACAGATGGTTTGATCGCACTTTGCAGACATAACTTAACATTAAATTTTACCGGTGTTAGAAAATTTATTTAATAAAATGAACTTCCATTTTGAAATCATAATTTCAAAATTATATCTAGGTTAATTTTTTGTATTTTTTTAAAATGTTTAATTTTTTAATGAATAGTGTAAAATACATATTATATCCCAATATTGACATACATAGACATTGCACAACATTTACATAATAATTAAAACATTATACAAATAGACACCCAAAGACTATACTAGTCTAGTGCCTTTAGAAACTAGGAAAAATTAACACTGGTACATAAGTGAGATATATTAACTCTCACTGGGATCTTCTTTTCAAGCACCCTTCTTAGACACATCAAACATAATATGTATCTTCATAACCTGGAAAAAATTAAACATAAAAAGGGCTGACCTCGGATGCTTAGTAATGGTAAACAATGAAAACATGTAAACATAAACATGAGCATAGGAGTTTGAGAACGTGATCATAACATTAAAATATCATAACCTTCATATCAAATATCATAAACATGAACCATGGAATATATCTTGACAGTTCATAAGGCATGAATAAAAAGGAAATAAATAACATAAGCTATGAAAGCATAGCACAGGGATAAAACATGGAATTTTGGCAGACACATAATTATATAATTTTATTTCCATAGTAACCAAGACATCTCTTCCAAGACCATCTTAGTAGTATGGGTTTACTCCCCATACCATCTTGGTAGTCATAGTTCACTCCCTTGGTGTAACGCCCCGACCCCAGTTTCCTAGATTCGGTGCATTATTACATAACATTGGCATGATCACAAGAAAGATCAAATCATGAAAGACTGATTGGTTTAGTAGCCTTGAAAACAATAGATATATTCATAAAGTTTTACATTAGATCATAAAGTGAAAAACAACTACAAAAACATATTTTCCCCATAGTCCACACTATTAACCCCTCATAATATCCCTGCAGGTCATTCATAATTTACTTCTTCATATCCTGGGAAAATAAAACATAGAAAATGGGTGAGCTCAAATGCCCAGTAAGGATAACAATATAGCGGAAACTTTCATAAATAAGAATAAAAATTTAAGGCAATGTATAACTAAAACAAAATCCTTTTAAACTTGAACTTCAAAATAGTATGGAATAAATAAAATGAAATAATTCCATTTACTTATTCACATGGATATTCTACTAATTGAATAATCACATGCAATATCAATAACCACTTTCATAATGATGAAATGCATAATGCCAGACTATCATAACCACATAGCCAAGGCCTCGTGCCAAGACTACAAATAAGATTTTGTCAAGGCCCTGTGCCAAGACACTAGTTTGTCTCATGAGACCTATCGATGCATCGAGGAGCTATAGCGGGCTCCACCCGTCACATATTAAGTCCAATGCATTCCCATATGAAAAGGTATAAACATAATATAAACATTCGTATTAAAACTAGCATACGAAATGTCAATACTTTAACCATAAACCATGAATGATATAAAAATAGCATATCCATAGTCAAACATACCCCAAAACCTTAAATACAACATAGAAGTTTTGTATCATAATAAATCAATTTCACATAAGCATAAAATCCATCAAAGGATGTTGGCATAGATGAAATCAAAACTCTTTTTAGAGAAATATCTCTTTTTATTTTGAAATAATTTAAGATCCATATAAAATAAAAATTTTCTTTGAAGATATTCTTATAAGCTTGTAAGGGAAGCTTCGACTATTTTATTACGGTGGAAAATAACCGCACTCGCCGTATAAGTTAAAAAAAACATTCTTACCTTAATTCTGTCGAAAAGGTTAAAAAGCACCTTGTTTGGAAAACGACGGAAAGATTACTTTATAAAACTCTTATAAAAAGTCAAAAAAGGGTACAAATGACTTTAACCCATATTCGTTTAAATAGTGAAAATGTTTTGAAATACATTTTTAAGAAACATGGATGTGGATGATAAAGAGATCCCAGTAGATAATTACGTATAAACAACCTCGGATAATGAAGAGATTGTGAAATAACCCTTACCTTTTACTTTTCCTTGGTTGGGGGTAGGTTAAACTCCTGTATAATGGTGAAATAATTGCTATTAAATTATACAATAATCATATACATTAATATGATATCATATGTGATCTTTTAACATTGCTTTGTTAATAATATCTTAGTATTATCGTCGTTTCGGGTGTTAACTTACTCGTTTTCTTTTATATGTTTCGTTACATAAGCCATGTTTTTCATGGATAGGTTTTATATTATTCATATACAGAATGATATCAAGTCCTTAAATATTATTTTTAAATCATCAAATGATAATTATACTTGAATGGATACGATGGAGAATTAATCTCATCGCGTTCATGGAGACGGTAGTCCATACGTACGCACGAGGGACAATATCATTCTTTTGATATTAAAATAATATATAAATGGATGGTATATCATATATACAGAATCATTAAAATGTTATATTTATTATTTACATGAGTTACACATCATTATTATACCCATCCAAATAATAATATATTGAATAACAATTACACTATGACGTGGAGACAGTAAACCGTACGTACGCACGTATGGTGACATGTTATTCAAAGGGTGGATAAAATACTGAATATGGTTGTACCATATTTATAATAACATCACATTATATATATGATACTGGAGTTATTATTTTATAATGGTAATAACAAAGGAAGAAGAAGTGGAAGAAGAAAGGAACTTGAAAAAGGGTGGTGAAATCATTACCTCTTCTTCGGGTTCTTCCTTTTGATTTGATCAAAAGGGCTCCTTAGGTTGGATTTCTGATCAAAATAAGGCCTCTAGGTTGTAGTGAGGGAATTTGGGAGAGTATTGGGGCAGAGTTTGGCTGAACCAAAAGGCTTTGAAGGTGCGAATAAATGAGAAGGAGGAGTGCCCTTTTAGAGAGGGGTGAGGGGCACCTTTGGAAAAGCTTGAAATATTAGTTTATAATAAAATCATATTCGGTTTCTAATGGCTCCAAAGTTGATTATTAAAATTTTTAGGTGGGGATAGGTCTAGAAACATTCAACCAATAGAAGTTAGATAGGTTTGGGTACTTATATTAACTTTATCTTTAAGTATTAACTCTAAGTTAATTAGTTTCACTTTTACAATGTCTCTTTGTATTTTTATATTATATGGTTAATAAACTTAGCATATACATCCAAGCGACCCCCAAGTGGTCCTTTAATGATACACCTATCATGATATAAGTTTATTGGATAAACCTTATATTTTTAGGACTTTAATATCAATTAATAAAATAATATTTATTTTAAAAACTCTTTTATGTCAATTTTGACACTATTCAATAGTTGATTTTTTTGAAACTCATAACAGATTTATTACTTCGAAAAAAGTCAATTAAATCAATCCTAATATGTCATATTATCATAGAAAATTAATTTAATTCATTAAAAGTTTCAAATTATATTTGTTTGGGTATTTATAATATCAATTATTTTCATTTTTCACTATTATAGTAATTACTGCATCATCATTGTGTCATAAATAAATTAAATTATTTAATGTCTAAAAATTATAAATAAATTATCATTATGTATTAAATCGTTTTATATTTCTAATGAATATTTATAATCTAAAATCCAACATATATAACTCTATGTAAAAATTGTTTTGCTAAAAGATATATGCTTGTGTCATTTTTGTATTCATTTTAACTTAATTAAAATAAAGTGTCTCTATCAGCTACAAGTAGCTCCATGAGGTCCCAAAATTGTCCCAAAGATGCCCCTGGTCGGACATGTATCCACCAATAAGATTAGGACACGTTTTAGGGTAATTTATTATTATTATAATATTATTTTTTTAACCCTTATTTACCGGATTTACCCTTAACCATGGTAAATAAAATATTTACCGCAGTAACTATTCAAAATGTCTAAAAATAAAAGTTACCTATTTACACAATTTGAACATCCTGATTCCAAATATGGAATCCATTTTTCCAAATTCAAAACACAGAAGTGGCAGAAATTAATTTAAAATTAATTCATGTTGTTAAAACAAAAAGCGTGTTTTTAAGAGATAATAACTATCAAAAGATTGACTCTTGTTTATGTCCGGTTTAATTGTAAAATTATGTCCAATAACCAAAATTATATTAAATGGTAAAAATATATTCTAAAAATACTTTAAAACCACTCAAATTCAGAATTTATCAATATTAATGATTTTGATTAAAAAAGTTGTTTTTAATTAAAATTTAGTAATTTTCACTATTCATCAAAATATGAAAGTTATCCGAAAAATACCAAAATTTCACCCCAGGCTAATTTTGATATTTTGTACCCAAAAATGAAGTCCATTTTGAAATATAAAATATATATAATTTCAAAAAGTAGGTATTATTATTCATAACGGCTAGTTTGATTGGTTGTGGTGTGTTAGAACTCGATGTTGTGTACAACACACGCTATCACATTATTCAAAGAGAAGTGTACCGTAGAAGCTTGGGGTGTTACACTTGGCCATATTAAAAGCATGATTTCATTCCTCATACCATTTTGGTATTCATGTTTCACTCATATGGTCATCTTAGTAGTCAATCTTCACTCCCAATACCATCTTAGTCTATCTCATTAGATATAAATCTTTACCCAATGCATTGGAGGGAGATATAGTTCTCACCCATCTCATAGTAAAATCATACATACATGTTCCACTAAATCATAAACAATCATATCTTAAACCATGAAATGAAATGGGTATCATAAACATGTAATCATATCATAACCTATAGAAAAAGATATAGGTTTCATAATCATAAACATTACCCCTAAGAAGAACCAGGTTACCAAATAATATATCCTATGAAAGAGAAACAAGTTTTATAAACATCATTCCATAAAAACATAATACATTTATAGAAAGAATATAAATGGTATTATTTAATCATTTCACTAGAAATGTGTGATTAACACCAACAGATGTCATCTTAGATGGGAAATAATTCTAAAAGTTATTTTAAAAACATTTCTTGAGGAAAATATCCATCTTCTTTAAAAAAATATTTTTAAAACGTAAAACCTTTTGAAATCTATATTATTTGAAAGTAGACTTGAAAACTTATAAATGAATCTTGATAACATTTTAAAAGCCTTTTTCTTTTTAAAATTTGTAGAGGAGCTTTAAAACCTTTTTGAAATCAATTTCAATGAAAAATAATTTCAAAACTTAAAAAGAATGATTGAAAACCATTTGAAAACCATTTTCTTTAAAATATATTTAAAAAATATTAATAATTATAATTTTAAAAATTCAAAGTAAAATTCAAAGAAATTATGGTGGGTAAATCCATACATGTCATACGAGGTAAAAAGAATATTCTTTTTTACACAGTAAAAAGTTTAGAAAAGTGCCTCGACCGGAAAATGATATGAATATTAATTTTTTTAAAAACCGCTTTTTTCAAATGTAAAACAAGGGTAAAATTTTCTTTCAAATATAAAAATAGAGTATTATAATATTCTTGGAAAAAAATTTAGGAAACATGGTTTTGAAGGAACACAGAATCCGGACTGAAGAGACGGGTAAGGTCATATTTTCTTAAAAACATTTTATTAATTGTATTAAGTAAAAAAAGTGGAAAACAGTATTATTGTATAAATAAATAAATAATAAACATAGGAGAATAAAATTCATGGTTGTTCTTGAAATATGGATCAAAATATTTCATTAATGAAAACATGATCATAAACAATCTTGATAAACTGTGAGATTGTTTCAATAAATTCATACCACATGGTAACTTTGAATCATACTCCCCATGTAAAAAAATTAAATTAAATGGAACTTTAAAATATCATGATAATAATTATATTAATTTTATAACTTGTAAAAGTCAGTTTATACACCTTATATAAAAATACAGGTCCATATCATGGTATATGTCTCAAAGAAGGCAAATTGAGACTAAAATTACAATACAGATTTGGTAAATTTTGAAACTTAAAACCCATGATATAAAGATAATAAAATTTTTATTTAAATACCCATAGATTTAAGTTTAATAGGAATATAATTCATTAACTGGTATTGTATACACCACACAAGATAATTTAGCGGTGAATAAGGAAAGTGTCTCATGGAAATAAGGAGTGAGATGAAATTCCTTTACCTTGCGTCTTGACTCTCTTTGTACTCAAAAAAACTCCTGTTTAATAAATAAAAATTTATTATACATATGTCACATAACAATATTATCATATATAATATCTTATATGATTTTATTATGACTTTATATTACCCTCTTGTTAACAATTTTATGTTAATTTTTTACTTCGGGTAATATCTGATTTGTTCTTTGCATGTTTTTTAATTTGTTATATATTGGGTACTTATATTTATATCATGATTTATAAAATTTAAACCATGACTTAAATATAATTTATATTAAATATATTTTTATTATAATAATCCATATAATATATAAATTTCAAAGGGAATACACCATTCATGGAGATGGTAAGTCCTGCATACGCATGAATGCTATTTCTGTTTAATAGTGGTGCAGAAAGAAATAAATTAAAATACATACATATATATATTGTTATTAAATTATATTTATGATATCAAATATATCATATATATTCACTGAACTCATCCTTAATACATTTCATGTATTGTATGAATGAATCGCATCGCCTTGAGGGGGCGGTAGTCCATAATTCCTCAAACGAAATTATCCTATTAACACAAAATGGAAAGTATAAAGATTTGTGTTGTAAAATAATTACATAAGCTTAAAGATATAATAAATATAATATATAACATATATAAACATAGTTTCCATCATAATTTTCACCATGATATCTGGTAAAGGAAAAAATGAACAATCATCGTTTAATAAGGCGGTAGTCCATCATACACGTAAACTGTAACACCCCAAGATTTCATAGTGTGTTATTTCTTCAAAATAATTCAATAACTTACACTACACGCAACATCGAGTTCAAGCGCACCATGACTTACCAAACAAGCCGTTCAAAAGAGTTTATGAATTGTATTAACTAAATTTTAAAACTTTATATAATCCTTATATTTTTAGAATCCATATTATGAGTTTATAAGACATGATTGATGAACAAATTCATTTTTTTAGATAAAAGAAGTGTTTTTCAGAAAATGAAATTTTACCACCTTTTAATGGAGAAACCTTTTTAAATCCAATATTTGAAACTTTTATATATTTAATTTGAAAAAATGAACTTCTTCTTTAGAATCGAGACATAATAATTTATTTTCAATAATGTTTTGGTGTTTTTTTGATACCTTTCATATTTGTGTGAATAATGAAAAATACTATATTTTAACTGAAAATGACTTTTTTTAATCAAAATAATTTATGTTGTTAAATTATAAATTTTAATGGTTTGGAAGTATAAATAGATAATATTTTTACTATTTAATACAATGATGGTAATTTTAAGTAATTTCACCTTGAAATTGGACATAAACAAGTGTCAAACTTTTGATAGTTATTATTTCTTAAAAATACGCCTTTTGGTTTCGAAAGCGGGAATCAATTTTAAATTAATAAACACAAATTTTATGTTTTTAATTTGGTAAAATAGACTTCATTTTTGGATTTGTAATAACAAAATTATCCTAGGGTGAAATTTTGGTACTTTTCGGATAACTTTTATATTTTGATGAATAGTGAAAATTACTAAATTTTAAATAAAAACAACTTTTTTAATCGAAATAATAAATAGTGATAAATTATGAATTTTCATGGTTTTAAATTATATTTAGAATATATTTTTACCTTGTAATACAATGTGAGTCATTGAACATAATTTCACATTTAAACCGAACATAAACAACTGTCAATCTTTTGATAGTTATTATTTCTTAAAAACACGTTTTTTGTTTTAACAACGGGAATTAATTTTAAATTAATCTCTGCCACTTCTGTGTATTGAATTTGGAGAAATGGATTCCATATTTATAATCAGGATGTCTAAAGTTTGTAAATAGGCAACTTTTATTTTTAGACATTTTGATTAATTACTTCGGTAAATATTTTTTTACCATGGTTAAAGGATAAATTCGGTAAATAAGGGTAAATAAATAATATTATATTAATATTAAATTACCCTAAAACATGTCTTAACCCTATTGGTTGATACATGGCCGACCATGGGCATCTTTGGGTCTATTTTGGGACCCCATGGATCTACTTGTAAGTGATAATGACACTTTATATTAATTAAGTTAAAGTAATTACAAAAATGGCATAAGCATATATCTTTTAGCAAAACAATTTTTACATAGGGTTATATATGTTATATTTTAGACTATAAATATTCATTAGAAATATAAAACGATTTACTAAATAATGATATTTTATTTATAATTTTTATACATTAAATAATTTAATTTATTTATGACACATTGATGATGTAGTAATTACCATAATAGAAAAAATTAAAATAATTGATATTATAAATACCCAAATAAATATAATTGGAGACTTTTATTGAATTACACTAATTTTATGGGTTAATATGAAATATTAGGATTGATTTAATTGACTTTTTTTGAATTAATCATTCTGTTTCACAAAAATCATCTATTGAATAGTGTCAAAATTGACATAAAAGAGTTTTTAAAACAAATATTATATTATTAATTGATATTAAATTCCTAAAAATCTAAGGTTCGGCCAAGAGACTTATATCATGATAGGTATATCATTAATGGACCACTTGGGGGTATCTTGGATGTATATAGTAAGTTTATTAACCATATAATATAAAAATACAAAGAGACATTGTAAAAGTGAAACTAATTAACTTAGAGTTAATACTTAAAGATAAGGTTAATATAATGACCCAAACCTGTCTAAATTCTATTGGTTGAATGGATTTCGACCTATACTCACCTTATCCTTTAAATAATACACTTTGGATCCATTAGAAACCGAATATGAATTTATTATAAATTAATATTTCTAGCTTTTCCAAAGGTGCCCCTCACCCCTCTTATAAAAGGGCACTCCTCCTTATCATTTATTCACAACTTCAAAGCATTTTGGTTCAGCCAACCCCTGCCCAAATACTCTCTCAACTTCCCTCACTACAACCTAGAGGCATTATTTTTATCAGGAAGCCAACCTAAGTAGCCCTTTTGATCCAATCAAAAGGAAGAACCCGAAGAAGAGGAAATGTTTTCACCACCCCTTTTCAAGTTCCTTTCTTCTTACACTTCTTCTTTCTTTGTTATTACCATTATAAAATAATAACTCCAGTATCTTATATATATTTTTATGTTATTATAAATATGGTACAACCATATTCAGTATTCTATCCACCCTTTGAATAACATGACATCATACGTGCGTACGCACGGCTTACCGTCTCCACGTCGTGGTGTAATTGTTATTCAATATATTATTATTTGGATGGGTATAATAATGATGTATAATTCATGTAAACAATAAATATAACATGATAATTATTCTGTATATATAATATACCATCCAATTATATATTATTTTAATATCAAATGAATGATATTGTCGCTCGTGCGTACGTACGGACTATCGTCTCCACGAACGCGGTGAGATTCATTCTCCATCGTATCCATTCAAGTATAATTATCATTTGATGATTTAAAAATAATTTTTAAGGACTTGATATCATTCTGTATATGAATAAGATACAACCTATCCATAACAAACATGGCTTACGTAACAAAAGATATAAAAGAAAATGAGAAAGTTAACACCTAAAACGACGATAATACTAAGATATTATTAACAAAGCAATGTTAAAAGATCATATATGATATCATATGAATGTATATGATTCTTGTATAATTTAATAACAATTATTTCACTATTATACAGGAGGTTAACCTACGCCCAACCAAGGAAAAGTACAAGATAAGTGTTTATTTCGCAATCTCTCCATTATCTGAGGTTGTTTATACGTAATAATCTACTGGGATTTCTTTATCATCCACATCCATGTTTCTTAAAAATGTATTTCAAAACATTTTTACCATTTACAAGAATATGGGTTAAAGTCATTTATACCCTTTTTTGACTTTTTATAAGAGGTTTATAAAGGAATCTTTCCATCGTTTTCCAAACAAGGTGACTTTTAACCTTTTCGACAGGATTAAGGTAAGAATTTTTTTTTTAACTTATACGGTGGTTGTGGCTATTTTCTGCCGTTATAAAATCTTCAAAGCTTCCCTTAAAAGCTTATAATAATATTTTCAAAGAAAATGTTTTATTTTATATGGCTCTAAAATGATTTCAAAATAAAAAGAGATATTTCTCTAAAAAGAGTTTTGATTTCATCTATGTCAACATCTTTTGTTGGATTTAACGCTTATGTGAAATTGATTTATTATGGTACAAAACTTCTATGTTGTATTGAAGGTTTTGTGGTATGTTTTACTGTGGATGTACTATTTTTATACCATTCATGGTTTATGGTTAAAGTATTGACATTTCGTATGCTATTTTTAATACGAATGTTTATGTTATGTTTAAACCTTTTCATATGGGAATGCATTGGACTTAATATTTGACGGGTGGAGCCCGCTATAGCTCCTCGATGCATCGGTAGGTCTCATGAGATAAACTAGTGTCTTGGCACAAGGCCTTGACAAAATCTTATTTTTAGTCTTGGCATGAGGCCTTGGCTATGTGGTTATGATAGTCTGGCATTATGCATTCCATCATTATGAAAGTGGTTATTGATATTGCATGTGATTATTCGATTAGTAGAATATACATGTGAATAAGTAAATGGCATTATTTTCATTTTATTTTTGCCATACTATGTTGATGTTTAAGTTTAAAAGGATTTTGTTTTAGTTATATATTTCCTAAAATGTTTATGCTTATTTATGAAAGTTTCCAGTGTATTGCTTACCCTTACGGAGCGTTTGAGCTCACCCCTTTCTATGTTTTATTTTTCCCAGGATTCCAAGAACTATATTGTGATTGATATGTAGGGTTAATATAAGGGAATAAAGGAATTCATAAAGAATTATTTATGTTTTTTTGTATGTTATGAAGTGAAATGTAACATTCATGTATGTAATCTATTTTCCAAGACTTCTAAACTGATTGGTCTTTCGAGATTTGATCTTTCTTGTGATCATTTGAATGTATTAAAATAATGCACTGACTCTGGGTCACTGGGGTCAGGGCGTTACAGTTGGTATCAGAGGAATTTTAGCAATAACCTTGGAAACTAGATTTAGATCAACTCTGATTAGAGCACGTAGACCTAAGAGGAACTTTGAGGATTAGTTTAGAAGAACTTCCTAGAATTTTGGTATTGTAGAGATTTTGTGAGTTTTCCGAGCAATACATCCCTGTCTGGATACGAGCAGATAGAGGTTGCTCTGGCACAGATGTACCTACGGGTAAAACCCGAAAACACCGCTTTGATCTAGACTCGAACGGGAACTGGTGCATGACAACGGGCCCTGCTGCACTCTTGGTTACGACACTCCCGGGGAATATGCTTAGGATAATTCTCATTTTCTTTACAAACCATTATTAAGGGATCATGAGTATATACATACTCAAAGAAAACATTTTTATGATTATGGATTATATCCATAAACTATTCAATTTGCGTTAGGTATTTTACAAGTTTGGAATTATTCATTGCAATTCATAAACTGACCTAGTTTACGCTATTGTTTAGAAATGGTGCCCAGTAGAAGGAATGAGAACTCCAGTAATGCACATGATCCAAAGAGAAATAAGGATCATATATTTCATCGTCTTAAACCAGAATTTATAATAGAAATAGTCTCTCATGTATTATCATCATATGAAGAAATAATATCACATGTTGATAAGATAAGTAAATAGTTTACTGAGTCCTATGGCTTTGAAGGGAAGAAAGAGAAGAAAAGGAGGGAAGAGAGAAAGATGGATAAAGGGAAGAGGGAAAAGAAGAATTTTCCCATATGTGATAACTGTGGGAAGAAACACCCTGGAACTTTCCTGAAAGGAATGGGAGTTTGTTATAAGTGTGGAGGAAAAGGGCACAAAGTATGTGACTGCAAGGGTAATAAAATGGTTTCAAATGTACAATGCTTCATTTGCAAGGAGTTTGGACACTACGCGAACATATGTCCCAGTCATCAGACTATGCCGCAAATGATGCTATTGGATAATAATCAAGTTATGATACTACCACAGATGAAGAGAAATGATTAGAGTTCTTATGTTGATTATGTCATTTGAGTGTTGTGTCAACAATGTACTTCTTATAATAATTATGGAGCATATAGGGATTGTATTGCAGTAAAATTTCATTAAGGACTTGAGATTGTGTGGAACAAAGAAAAGTGACTCAAAAGCTGGTTAAATTTTTGGAAAATATATGGTTGAGAGAATGATAAACCATAATATAGTTCTGATACCGAGGTAGGGATTTTGGAATAAAAGATGGTTGATTTTGGTAATTTAGGATGTTGTGGTGTTGTAAAAGAATATATGAGGAAGGCGTTCACATGTTATTACCTGGAAAAAAGGATCTTCATTATGTTTAAATTCCTTGTAAATTTTGTACTATGAGTTTGGATAATAGTATTTTGGATAAGTCTAAAGGTTGGAATGGATTAAGTTTGAAAGGTTATTTTTGGATTTTTATAAAAGGACAACACGCAGACCATGTGACGACCCGTCGTGTCAGACAAATCTACGAGAATCAAACCCAAAACCATGGTGCAATTAGGATTTATCACGTACCATTGTGCTACATGAAGTTCCTGGATAGTATAATGTAGTTTTTTTTCATAAAGGTTCTAATATGTGAATTATGAATTCATTATATTTGGAACTCTATACTCTTATGATAAATAGAGTATTTTTGAGTTGTATTATGTTTTGGGGTGAAAGATGAGTTTGTGGTCGAAATTTATTAATGGATAAAACTCTAATTATAAAGTAAGTATATCTCCTTATGATCATAGCCAATATCATAAATAAATTCCTCAACATTAAGAAAAGGAACTTAGAACAAAAATGTTTTCCTAGATGGTACCTTAGATCATCACTAATTAATGGCTTTGGGATTGTTGGCCTTTTCATAGCCATGTTCTCTACCACTCTCCATCAGATAATTGATGGTTAGATTTCTCTTCCATATCCAAATTTTCCTACATGGAAACCTAGTATGTGTTATTTTCAGTAATCTTCATACTTACCACTCTTTATGTTAAATAGAGGCCTCATTAATTCATTTTTCGATGTGGGATTTCAACTAAGATATTTTGAAACGTCAAAAATGTGTTATCTTAATACCTTATGTTTTGTTGAACCGATGGTATTTTAAATCATCATAGATTGATGAATTTAAGGACCTCAATTTTACACTTGTTTGTGATTGATGACCTCAATCACTACCTATAAATATTTACATTTTTCCTCCAATTATATGTCTCTAATTTCCACCAATGTTCTTCGAATAGAGATCATAATTTGGTGGTGACCCTTTCATTTCTCTTTTCCTCTTATTAAGACTAAATTTTATTAACTCAATTTCCAATGTGGGTCTTCCCACGAAGATATTTTCTATTTTCAACCTTTTATTTTCGAAGAAAATTTTCAAATTGCGAGGACGCAATTTATTGAAGGAGGGGAGAATGTAACACCCCAAGATTTCATAGTGTGTTATTTCTTCAAAATAATTCAATAACTTACACTACACGCAACACTGATTTCAAGCGCACCATGACTTACCAAACAAGCCGTTAAAAAGTGGTTATGAATAGTATTAACTAAATTTTAAAATTTTATATAATCCTTATATTTTTAGAATCCATATTATGAGTTTTTAAGACATGATTGATGAACAAATTCATTTTTTTCAGTTAAAAGAAGTGTTTTTCAAAAAATGAAATTTTACCGCCTTTTAATGGCGAAGTCTTTTTAAATCCAATATTTAAAACTTTTATATATTTAATTTGACAAAATGAACTTCTTATTTAGAATCGAGAAATAATAATTTATTTTCAATAATGTTTTGGTGTTTTTCTGATAACTTTCATATTTGTGTGAATAGTGAAAAATACTATTTTTAACTGAAAATGACTTTTTTTAATCAAAATAATTCATGTTGTTAAATTATAAATTTTAATGGTTTGGAAGTATAAATAGATTATATTTTTACTATTTAATCCAATGATGGTCATTTTAAGTAATTTTACCTTGAAATTGGACATAAACAAGTGTCAATCTTTTGATAGTTATTTTTTCTTAAAAATATGCCTTTTGGTTTCGAAAGCGGGAATCAATTTTAAATTAATAAACTCAAATTTTATGTTTTGAATTTGGTAAAATAGACTTCATTTTTGGATTCGGAATAACAAAATTATCCTAGGGTGAAATTTTGGTACTTTTCGGATAACTTTTATATTTTGATGAATAGTGAAAATTACTAAATTTTAAATAAAAATAACTTTTTTAATTGAAATAATTAATAGTGATAAATTATGAATTTGCTTGGTTTTAAATTATATTTAGAATATATTTTTACCATGTAATACAATGTGGGTCATTGAACATAATTTCACATTTAAACCGAACATAAACAACTGTCAATCTTTTGATAGGTATTATTTCTTAAAAACACGTTTTTTGTTTTAACAACGGGAATTAATTTTAAATTAATTTCTGCCACTTCTGTGTATTGAATTTAGAAAAATTGATTCCATATTTAGAATCAGGATGTCTAAATTGTGTAAATAGGTAACTTTTATTTTTAGACATTTTGAGTAATTACTTCGGTAAATATTGTTTTACCATGGTTAAAGGGTAAATCCGGTAAATAAGGGTAAATAAATAATATTATAATAATATTAAATTACCCTAAAACATTTCTTAACCCTATTGGTTGATACATGGCCGACCATGGGCATCTTTGGGTCGATTTTGGGACTTCATGGATCCACTTGTAAGTGATAATGACACTTTATATTAATTAAGTTAAAGTAATTACAAATATGACATAAGCATATATCTTTTAGCAAAACAATTTTTACATAGGGTTATATATGTTGGATTTTAGACTATAAATATTCATTAGAAAGCTAAAAATATTTCCCATATAATGATAGTTTATTTATAATTTTTAGACAATAAATAATTTAATTTATTTATGACACATTGATGATGCAGTAATTACCATAATAGAAAAAAATTAAAATAATTGATTTTATAAATACCCAAATAAATATAATTGGAGACTTTTATTGAATTACACTAATTTTATAGGTTAATATGACATATTAGTATTGATTTAACTAACTTTTTTCGAAGTAATCATTCTGTTTCGCAAAAATCAACTATTGAATAGTGTCAAAATTGACATAAAAGAGTTTTTAAAACAAATATTATATTATTAATTGATATTAAATTCCTAAAAATCTAAGGTTCGGCCAAGAGACTTATATCATGATATTTATATCATTAATGGACCACTTGGGGGTCACTTGGATTTATATAGTAAGTTTATTAACCATATAATATAAAAATACAAAGAGACATTGTAAAAGTGAAACTAATTAACTTAGAGTTAATACTTAAATATAAGGTTAATATAATGACCCAAACCTATCTAAATTCTATTTGTTGAATTGATTTCGACCTATCCCCACTTTAAACTTTAAATAATACACTTTGGAGCCATTAGAAACCGAATATGAATTTATTATAAATTAATATTTCTAGCTTTTCCAAAGGAGCCCCTCACCCCTCTTATAAAAGGGCACTCCTCCTTCTCATTTATTCACACCTTAAAATCATTTTGGTTCAGCCAACCCCTGACCAAATACTCTATCAACTTCCCTCACTACAACCTAGATGCCTTAGTTTGATCAGGAATCCAACCTAAGGAGCCCTTTTGATCAAATCAAAAGGAAGAACCTGAAGAAGAGGTAATGTTTTCACCACCCCTTTTCAAGTTCCTTTCTTCTTCCACTTCTTCTTTCTTTGTTATTACCATTCTAAAATAATAAATCCAGTATCTTATATATATTTTGATTTTATTATAAATATGTTACAACCATATTCAGTATTCTATCCACCCTTTGAATAACATGACACCATACGTGCGTATGTACGGCTTACCGTCTCCACGTCGTGGTGTAATTGTTATTCAATATATTATTATTTGGATGGGTATAATAATGATGTATAATTCATGTAAACAATAAATATAACATGATAATTATTCTGTATATATAATATACCATCCAATTATATATTATTTTAATATCAAGAGAATGATATTGTCGCTCGTGCGTACGTACGGACTACCGTCTCCACGAACGCGATGAGATTTATTCTCCATCATATCCATTCAAGTATAATTATCATTTGATGATTTAAAAATAATTTTTTAGGACTTGATATCATTCTGGATATGAATAAGATACAACCTATCCATAACAAACATGGCTTATGTAACAAAACATATAAAAGAAAACGAGAAAGTTAACACCTGAAACGACGATAATACTAAGATATTATTAACAAAGCAATATTAAAAGACAATATATGATATCATATGAATGTATATGATTCTTGTATAATTTAATAACAATTATTTCACTAATACAGGAGGTTAACCTGCCCCCAACCAAGGAAAAGTACAAGGTAAGGGTTTATTTCGCAATCTCTCCATTATCTGAGGTTGTTTATACGTAATAATCTTCTGGAATTTCTTTATCATCCACATCCATGTTTCTTCAAAATGTATTTCAAAACATTTTTACCATTTACAAGAATATGGGTTAAAGTCATTTTTACCCTTGTTTGACTTTTTATAATAGGTTTATAAAGGAATCTTTCCGTCGTTTTCCAAACAAGGTGTCTTTTAACCTTTTCGACAGGATTAAGGTAAGAATGTTTTTTTAACTTATACGGTGTGTGTGGCTCTTTTCCACCATTATAAAATCTTCAAAGCTTCACTTACAAGCTTATAAGAATATTTTCAAAGAATATGTTTTATTTTATATGGCTTTTAAATGCATTCAAAATAAAAAGAGATATTTATCTAAAAATAGTTTTGATTTCATCTATGTCAACATCTTTTGTTGGATTTTACGCTTATGTGAAATTGATTTATTATGATACAAAACGTCTTTGTTGTATTGAAGGTTTTGTGGTATGTTTGACTGTGGATGTACTATTTTTATACCATTCATGGTTTATGGTGAAAGTATTGACATTTCTTATGCTAGTTTTAATACGAATGTTTATGTTATGTTTAAACCTTTTCATATAGGAATGCATTGGACTTAATATGTGACGGGTGGAGCCCGCTATAGCTCCTCGATGCATCGGTAGGTCTCATGAGACAAACTAGTGTCTTGGCACAAGGCCTTTACAAAATCTTATTTGTAGTCTTGGCATGAGGCCTTGGCTATGTGGTTATGATATTCTGGCATTATGCATTCCATCATTATGAAAGTGGTTATTGATATTGCATGTGATTATTCGATTAGTAGAATATCCATGTGAATAAGTAAATGGAATTATTTTCATTTTATTTTTTCCATACTATGTTTATGTTTAAGTTTAAAAGTATTTTTTTTAGTTATACATTGCCTAAAATTTTTATGCTTATTTATGAAAGTTTCCACTGTATTGCTTACCCTTACGGAGCATTTGAGGTCACCCCTTTCTATGTTTTATTTTTCCCAGGATTCCAAGAACTATATTGTGATTGATATGTAGGGTTAAGACAAGGGAATAAAGGAATTCATAAAGGATTATTTATTTTGTTTTGAATGTTATGAAGTGTAATGTAACATTCATGTATGTAATCTATTTTACAAGACTACTAAACTGATCGGTCTTTCGAGATTTGATCTTTCTTGTGATTATTCCAATGAATTAAAATAATGCACCGACTCTGGGTCAATGGGGTCGGGGCATTACATAAATAGTATGTTCATTATCTATTAGATGGAAGTGTGTGTAAGTGTAGGTATAATCCTTAGAATAACAACATAATAGTATATTTAGGGTACTAGTTTTATTATAAAATCTTTTAATAAGAATATTTTATGGAGTGGAGAAAGAAAAT
Source organism: Viscum album (assembly GCA_963277665.1). Classification (NCBI taxonomy): domain Eukaryota; kingdom Viridiplantae; phylum Streptophyta; class Magnoliopsida; order Santalales; family Viscaceae; genus Viscum; species Viscum album. The sequence goes on from OY728145.1 coordinate 585,706,700, forward strand.
AAAGGAAAGAAGTTTGAGGCAGGGTGTTACCTCTTAATTAGGTAACTCCTTTTGGTTTGCACCAAAGGGATTCCTTGGAAGGATTTATGCCCAAAGTAGGCTTCAAGAAGGAAGTGAGGTATTTTTTGGAGAACATTTGGTTGATTTTGGCTAAAATTAAGTGTCTTTAGAGGTGAGAAGAAGTTGGAGGAGAGGAGGCCTTTTATAATCGAGGAGGAGTGGCACTCTTGTAATATTTTAAAAGAAAGGAAACCCACCCACATGTTTTTTAATATTGGATCAATAATGGTTCAATGTCGATAAAATTGATTATAGGGTCAACATATGGCCATAAAATGGATTTTGGACAAGTCTATAGGTCATTTTGGGCCTTAAGGTTATGGTGTAGTCCCTTATTAAGCTTAATTTAACCTTAATCATTATAATTAATTTTAATTACTTTGCTAATATTTTTTGGAAGAAACTAATTTGAACTTATTGTAAATTAAAAATTATTATTATTCTAAATATTTAATCCAATTTTTCAAATTCTAATCACATAAGTGGCAGAAATTAATTTAAATTTAATCCCATAGTCAGGACGACAATGCAGGTTTTTAAAGTGAAAATGTTCAAAAGTTTTCTATGTTTTTATATTCAATATCAAAGTGAAATTGATTCTAATGACCTAAATTGGATTAATGTATAAATTTTTTAAATAATTAAACTTTTAAACTAATTTAAAAAATAATTTAACCTTATAAATAAATTATATGAAAAAATAGTTTTGAATTAAAATCCAGTATTTTTAACTATTCATTAAAAAATTTAACCTTATAGAAAAATACCAGAAAATTATTCTAAACTAATTTTTATATTTATATTCCAAATATGAAGTTTATTTTGACATATTAAATCTATAAAATTTCCAAAAATTGGACTTAAAATGGGTTCTCCATTAAATAGTGGTAAAAGTACATTAACAAAAATATAGGTTTTTATGTGTTAAATTGGTTTTATTATTATCTTATGCTTATAAAATCTATCGTATGAATATAAAAAATATTTAATTGAATATATAAATTATATATTACATAAAAAATACTAAATAAATATAATTAATCTAATTTATTAGGATTAAAATAACTTTGTGAGCATAATAATAGTTTTCTATAAAAATACTACAATTATATTCAATTTGGTTCTTATAATCATTTCAAAATAATTTTTAAATTATTAATTAATTTTATATTTTTTGAAAACCAAATATTTATATAAGTGATTTAATATTATTAATAACCTCTAATTTAAAGTCTATGATATATCTTATTATATTAAAAAATCATATTTTAATAATATATTATTGTTCAGTAAACCCCGGTCAAGCGTGTTACCCAAGCCATCAAGGAAAGTCATTGTTGCGTGTAATGCAACCGAACCTTGGTGTTATATGTAGATAAATCTAAAATTTATGTTTCGTGTAGTTCTCATTAAAATAAACACAGTGTTTTAATATAAAATAAATTATTTTTAGTATTTCATGAAATATAGAATATCAAAAGATTAAATTAATTCAAAAAATATTAGGGTGTCACATTCTACCCCCCTAAAAATTAATTTCACCCTCTAAATTAATTTGCGTTATCAAAGGTTTAATACTTGAAAGTTTCATTTATAGAAACCCACATTGTAAAAATTCATACTAAAACTTCCCTTAAAAGGGAAAAGTTGGAATCATAATGGCTACCCAAAGTAACATATAACTAGGTTTCCACGTATGAGAACATAGGTTGGGAGTGAAGGTTAGAGATGGAGGAAAAGCGTAAATATTTATAGTGTGTGATTGATTTCGTCAATCACAAACAAGATAATGGTCAAAGAAAGTTTGAGGGCCTCAAATTCATAAATCAATGATGACTTCAAAGGCCACCAGTTCCAAAAAAATAAGGTATTTGGAAAACAATATATGTTTGATAACTTTAATAACATTGAGTAATTATTAACAAAATTTCATGCTTTGGTTGTTCTTCAATAAATTTATAATACATCCATTACCTCAAGTAATGAATGTATAGAAATTAACTTTGATGCATAAAGCACTAAAATACACTTTTAATGGATCTTAAGGCGCTTAAAATAATGAAAATTAAAACTATTTTTCTCTTAAAAAATCAATATAGATTAATCTATAAACATAAAAAGTAAAAATATTGATTCTTCATTAATATTTATTCATCAAAATAATTATACATTAACCAAGACATCACGTAGACTAGTGGTAGGTGTGAAACCCTTATCGTCCTTCGGTCATGGGTTTAAGACCCGCGTCCTTTATGGACTTGATTAGTTATCACCTAAAATATGTGAAGTCCTTTTCTAAAACCAAACTAATATAATTTTAAAAATAAATAAGATGGACATCCTTGAGATAAGTTTAATCACTAAATATCCTATTAACTAAGGTTTCCAATACAACCTTAATATATAAATAGTTCATCTAAAGTTTAACTTAAAATTTTCATGAATGGTTAACCTTATAACATTTCTGAAATATGAAAACCCAAAACAATATAAATAAAGTCATGAAATCAGCTTAACATTAAACCCCCATATTATAAAATATCCCTTGTTTGTCACATTCTAAACATGTGAATAAACTAATCATATATTCTCTTGAAACATGGTAATAATATGAATTACCATAAATACTTTTAGAAAACATGCATGCTTCCTTATTAAAAAGGTTATATGATATATTCCTAAAATCCAAGAAGTTGTAAACACCATCCATTATAACATAGACTACTTTTTCAACAGATCCTTTATCAGTTCTTAGGTAATGAATACCATCCAATTTACCTGTTCATATCCAATATATCTTTATAATAAGAAAATTATCTTAACATAAGTATCATATTAAGGGTTATCTTCCCTTAGTTAAAATTTCACATTGTCATTAAATCAATTTTCCATTCCATCGAAAACATTCAAGATAAAATTATATATCTTTATTGAAAAACATCCTTGTATATTTCACCATTCATATAACATAATTTTTTAGAATCCAAGCACATAAAAAATTTGATTATTCCACTTCATCCTTATGTCATTAACAAGGTTACCTCATATTATTAGAAAATACCTCTTTCATTTTACATTTTATTCATAGTATCTTTATCATCAACAATGTAACCATCACTCACATCACCTTGATGGTTCCCTTCAGGAGCTTCTTAGGACATTGAGTGGCATAATTTCTATTCCTTCCACACTTAAAACACTTAACCTTCGATGATGAAATAGGGAGGCCAAAATTAGCATCTATAATACTAATTAAACTCTTAATTTTTTCCTTATAGTCACTTGATTTGTTTCATTATTTTTCATAGTCAAAACACCTTCTTGTTCCTATAATACATTCACTTAAGAGATTCTTTCCACATTCTTAACATAAAGGAAACTGAATCTTCTTTCTTCCATGGTCTCCATTACCCAAACTCTTGGAAAATTATTTCTTTATCTTCCTTGGTGAGTCTGATAGTTGGTTAAGGTACATGTTTTTAATCTTGTTCTCTGAAAAATTATTTGTCATGATCACAACATCTTTTAATCTAGTAATAATCCCACTTCACTTCCCATAATTAAATCATCCATTACATTCAACATTAATCTAGTTCCTTCTGGTTCCCACCATTTATTGAAACCATAATCATAGTGTGAGAATTACTTATCATATCCTAAAACCACAAAGTCATGAAAATAATTTATTATAGTATGTTTAAATAATGAAAACATCCTTAATATACGACGCCTTAGGTTTATCTCAAGTTATTCATAACCAAATTCAATTTAAATATGTCGCAATGATTTATAAAGATTATTTGAATTTTGAAAGCATATCCCCTGAGAGTTTCAAACCAGGTGTGAAGAAAGGCCCATTTTCATGTACCAAATTACCCCGAGTCAAGATTGGAACATCTTCTCAGAGTTATTACTCCTAGTTACATCTATTCCAAATCCAAATACACTTGTAGTATCCAGACAGGGATGTTTTTCTAGGAAACCGCTCACTCTATCCTTTGCCAAAATTCCAAGACATTTTACTATGATTTTTTTAATCCTTAAACTTATCCTTAGATGTGTCCATAGGGTTATCACTAAGGTTTTATCATCCTAGTTTCAAAATTTTAACTAAAACTTCATTCTGATACCAATTATAACGACCTAGTCATAACATACATAGACATTACATAACATTTTCAGAATACTTAAAACATTATACAACTAGAAACATAGAAACATAAACATTGGTATATAAGTGAGTTAAATTAGCACCCATTAGGTTATTCTTGTCTATCACCCTTCATAGAATATGTATCTTCATAACCTAGGAGAAATAAAACATAAAAATGGGTGGGATCAGATGCTCAGTAAGGGTAAAAAATAAAAACAAATAAACATAAACATGAGCATAGGGGTATGATAACATGATTATAACATAAAAAGATCATACCCTGCATATCAAATATCATAAAAATTAATCATGGAATAAATATTCATAGTTTATAAGACATTAATCATAAGTAAATAAAGAACATAAGCCATGAAATCATAACATAGGGATAAAACATGGAATTTTGGTATATACATAAGCATATAATTTTATTTCTCTAGTAGCCAAGGCATCGCTGCTAAGACCATATTAGTAGTATGGTTTCACTATACATACCATCTTGGTAGTCATGGTTCACTCTCATGGCCATCTTAGTAGCATTAGTTCACTCCTCATACCATATTAGTAGTCATGGTTCACTTTCACGACCATGTTACTAGTCAAGGTTCACTCCCAATACCATCTTAGTCTATCTCATGAGACATAAATCTTTACCTAATGCATTGGAGGGAGATATAGGTCCCACCCATAATATAATTAAATCATACATAAATGTGCCAAAAAATCATAAAAAATCATATATTAATCAATGAAATGAAATGGGAGTCATAAACATGTAATCATATCATAACATGTGGAAAAAGATACAGGTTTCATAGTAATAAACATAACCAATTAAATGAAGCGGGTTTCAAAATCATATAACCCATGAAAGTGTAACGGGATTCATAAACATCATTCCATAAAAACATAATCCATTTAGAGAAATAATATGAATGGTATCATTGAATAATTTCACTAGAAAGGCATGAGTAACACCGACGGATGTCATCTTATATGGGAAATAATTTTAAAATATCTTTTAAAAACATTTCTTGAGGAAAATATCCTTCTTCTTTAAAAAATGATTTTTAAAACATAAAACCCTTTGAGAACTATTTTATTTGAAAACATGATTAAAAATTTATAAAGAAATATTTATAATATTTATAAAGTTGTTTCCCTATCAAAACTTTTATAGGATCTTAAAAACCTTTTAAACACTGCATTCCTTGAAAAATACTTTGAAAACTTATAAAGAATGATTGAAAACAATTTGAAACCCATTTATTTGAAAATATATTTTAAGAAAATTTTCTTAAACATTATAATTTTAAACATTCAAATGAAAATTAAAATAAGTTTTGGTGGGTAAATTCATACATGACATACAAGGTAAAAAGAACATTCCTTTTCCATGATAAAAAGTTAAAAAAAGTGTCTCGACTGAAAAATGAAAAGAATATTACTTTTAAAAAAACAATTTAAGGTTAAAAAAAGATAAAAAATTGTTTTAAATATCATAATATAATATTATAATATTATTTTAAACATTTTTATAAAACATAGTTTTGAAGGAACATATATTTCTGACCGATGAGAAAGGTAAGGTTATATTTTCTTAAAAACATTTTCTTAATTTTATTAAGTACCAAAAAGTAGAAAAATGGTATTAATACATGAATACATAAAGACTAACTATAAGAGAATAAAATTCATTATTATTCTTGAAATATAGATCCTAAAATTTTATTAATGAAAATGTGATCATAAACAATCTTGATAAATAGTGAGATTGTTTCAATAAACTCTACCACATGGTAACTTTGAATCATACTCCCCAAGTACAAAAATTAAATTACATGTAACTTTAAAATACCATGATAATAATTATATTCATTTAATAACTTGTAAAATTTTATTTTATACACCTTATATAATAATATAGGTGCATAACATGGAATGTGTCTCAAAGAAGTCAAATTGAGACAAAAATTACATTACTGATTTGGTAACTTTTGAAACTGCAACCCCATGATAGAAAGGTAATAAAATTGTTGTGTAAATACCTATATATTTAAGTATAATATTCATATAATACATTAATTGTTATTATATACACCACAAAAAAAATTGAGCGGTTAATAAGGCATGTGTCTCACGGAAATAAGAAGTGAGATGAAATTATCTTACCATGCATCTTAACTCTGCTCATACTCATACAAACCTCCTGTATAATAAATATAAATTTATTATACATATATCATAGAACCATATTATTATATTTAATTCCATATATGATTTTATTATTACTTTATATTACCCTCTCATTAATAATTTTATGTTAAGTTTTCACTTTGGGTAATATCCACTTTGTTCTTCTCATGGTACTTGATTTGTTATATTATTGGTCCTTATATTTATATCATGATTTACATAATGCCAACCATGATTTAAATATAATTTATATTCATTATATTTTTATTATAATAATATATACAATATATAAGTATCAAATATAATACACCATTTATGGATACGGTAAGTTGTACGTATGCATGAACGCTATTTTCGTTTAATAGTAGTGTTGAAAGAAAGAAATTAAAACACACAAACAGATATATAAATATATATATATATAACTATTAAATTAGCTTTATTATATCATATATATTATATATATTCACTAAAATCATCCTTAATACATTCCATGTAGGGTATGAATGAATCGCAATGCTTCGAGGGAGTGGTAGTCCACACTTCCTCAAACAAAATTATTGTATTGACACAAAATGGAAAGTATAAACATATATGTTGTAAAATAATTAAATAAGTTTAAAGATATTATAAATATAATATATAACATATATAAATATATAAATATACTTTTTATAATAATGTCCATCATGATAGGCAGTAAAGGAAAAAATGAACAATCATCATTTAGTGAGGCGGTAGTCTGCCATACACATAAATAGTATGTTCGTTACCCATTAGATAGAAGTGTGTGTAAGTGTAGGTATAATACAAAGAAAAATAAAATAATATTATATTTAGGATTCTATTATTTTTATAAAATCATGTAGTAATAATATTTTATGGAGTGAAGAAATAAAATAAAAGAAAGAAGTTTGACGGAGGGTGTTTCTTCTTAATCGGGTTACTCCTTTTGGTTTACACCAACGGGATTTCTTAGAAGGATTTCTACACAAATTAGGATTAAATGAGTAATTTTAGGATTTTGGATATTTATTTAGATACATTTTTTTATGAACTTAAGCGTCTTAATAGGTGTGAGGAAGTGGGAGGAGAGGAGGCCTTTTATAATGGAGGAGGAGTGGTACTCTTGTAATATTTTAAAAGAAAGAAACCCCACCCAAATTTTTTATTTAAAGTGGATATATAATAGTCCAAAATATATAAAATGCGGTATAAGGTATAAATATTTCCATACAATAGAATTTGGACAAGTTTATAGGTCATTTTGGGCCTTAAGGTTACAGTTTAATCTCTTGTTAATCTTAATTTAAGTTTAATCATTGTAATTAATTTTAATTACTTCAAAAATATTTTTGGTCAAAAACTAAGTTTGAGTTATTATACATTATAAATTATAATAATTAAAAATATGGAATCCATTTTTTCCAAATTAAAATCACATAATTGGCAGAAATTAATTTAAATTTAATGTTGTAGTCGTGTCGACAATGCGGGTTTTTAAAGTAAAAATCTTCAAATATTTTCAATGTTTTTATATTCAATTTAAAAGTAAAATTGATTTTAATGAACTTATTTTGATTAATTGATAAAAATATTATCTAATTAAACTTTTAAACTAATTTAAAATATAATTTATCCTTATAAATAAATTAGATGACAACCCAGTTTTGAATTAAAGTCCAATATTTTTAACTATTCGTTAAAAAATTAAACCTTACAGAAAAAGACAAAAACTTTATCCTAAAATAATTTTAACGTTTTGATTTAAAATATAATGTTTATTTTGACATATTAAATATATAAATGTTTTAAAAATTATATTTAAAATGGGTTCTCTATTAAAAGGTTGTAAAAGTAAATTAATGAAAATATAGGGTTTTATGTGTTAAATTGGTTTTATTATTATCTTATGATTATAAAATCTATTGGGTGAATATAAAAAAAATTAAATTAATATATAACATATATATTACATCAAAATTACTTAATAATTTTAATTAATATAATTTATTAGGATTAAAATAACTTTGTAATAATAATAGTTGTTTTCTATAAAAATACTTCTTTTATATTCAATTTGGTTCTTATATTCATTTTTAAATAATTTGTAACTAGTTAATTAATTTTATGTTTTTTGAAAACCGTATATTTAAATTTTTTATTTAATACTATTAATAATCTATAATTTAAAGTCTATGTTATATCTTATTATATTAAATATTCATATATTAATAATATATTATTGTTCGGTAAACCTTAGTCATGCGTTCTACGCAAGCCATCGAGGAAAGTTATTGTTGTGTGTAATTCAAGAAAACCTTAGTGTTCCATGTAGATAATGATAAAATTTATGTTTCATGTAGTTCTCTTAAGCCAAAAATTGTTCTTTAATATAAAATAAATTATTTTCAGTGTTTCATGAAATTTAAAATATCAAAAAATTAAATTAATTCGAACAAAAATAATTAATAAAATCTCAAGGTGTTACAATAATAAATTTTAATTGGAACTTTATTTTTGTTTAAATTATTTATAGGGTCATGTTATGTTTTAAATTGGTTTTTAAGTAAAATGAGTTTAATTATATATATATATATACAATTTAGATCATTGGAATCATTTTCATATTGAACTTTCATATAAAAACTTTTTAAACTTTTGAACATTTTCTTTTTGAAAACCCACTTTATAATCACGTCTATGAGATTAATTTTAAATAAACATTTTCCAATCATATTAATGTAATTTGTAAAAATTGGTTTCATATTTGGAATAAACATAATTTATATTTTCTAATAAGTTCATATTAATTTTTTAACAAGATGAATAGTGAAAATAGTAAAAAAATAATTACAATGGTTAAGGTAAAAATGGATTTACCGTGGGGTTGGACTAGAAATATAAGGGTTAAATTGAGCTAAAAAAATTAACTAAAATATATTTTATCATCATATTTTGACCTTTTTCTTTATCGTATCGATAATGGTCTATTATTGGATCCTTATGACATGAAAAAACATGGGTGGAATTCATTCTTTTCAAAAAATAAAAGTGAGCCCCTCAACTCACATATAAAAGGCCACCCCCTCCTCTCTTATTCCCAATTTAAAACCATTTTGGTTCAGACAATACCTTAACAAATCACTTTCCAAATTCCCTAATATTTTACTATAAGTCTTTTTTCTATAATAAATCTAACCTATGAACGCTTTGGTGCAAACCTAAGGAGGATACCTGAAGAAGGGATAAAGTTCTTCAACAAGCGCTTTTATTTTATTTCTCCCTCCACCTCCTTTAATTATTATTAAAACATGAAGATATAAAAACCTTAGTATATTTCATATACTAAGATATTTTTATAATAATTACATGTCCTACAACCATCTCCACTTCTATCAAACAGGTTAGTAAATGATCATTTATGTGTTTGGTGGACTACCAGCTCGCGAACTGATGTCATTAATTTTTCCATTACCACCTCTCACGGTTGGGAATAATGATGGATATAAAGTATATATATGATATTTATAACATATTAATACCTATTTATTTATTATATCATATATATCTTTTTACTTACCATTCCATAGGGGATACGATAATGCTGCTCAGGTTTATGGTGGACTACTATCTCACGAAGCAATGTGATTTGTTTTTCACTAAAACTTTACATGTAAAGTAATAAAGATAAATTTCATAAATATATTTGAAAAAAATGAAATAATTATTATATTCATGAAATATTTATCATTCTAAAATTATAATATATCATTTTATTTTTTTACACTCAAAGATGATAACATCGTTCGTGTGCATGTGGAAAACCACCTTTATGAAGCGATGTGACTCTCTTTTCATCACCACACCACATGGATGATAAATATATAAGTATATTTAAAGAAATAATATGTTATTTATGATATAATTATAAGTAATTACATATTAAATATTACCTACCACCCTTTTATAATGATCGTTGAAAAATGGTAACATTACTCATGTGTGTGTATGGTTTGTTGTCTCCATGATCGTAATATATTCCATTTCTCAAAACCATCTTTCATGATTGGTCTTAAAATTATAATTTATGTATAATTATGATAATTATTTCATGATTATTATTATGAATATGATTTAACTATATAATGTTCACAGGAATCAGAACATTCATGACAAAGCATGAATGAGAAAACAATGCAATTAACACTTGAAACAAAGAAAATAATAAAAGATTATTAACAAATGGGAAATAAGATGTTATAGAAGGACAATATATGATATTATAAATATCAATATTTTTCTTTAATGAGTTAACAACAAGTTTAAAACCACTATATAAGAGGTTATATCACATTAAATCAAAAGGAATCAGGGGGTAAGGGATTCTATCTCAATTTCCTTTCATTGAGGCATATTTATATATTATGTATAAATTTATTTTATATGGTATAGAAACATAAATTTTAAATTTTAATATTAGGAATAATTAATTCTTCATGGTATTCATATGTATTTGGATAAATTATTACCAAGTGGTAAGGGACTTCATCTCGATTTCCCTTCATTGAGTTGTATTGTAATGTTATGCACCAAATTTATTTTATATGGTGTATATAATTCCCATTTTACATGTAATATCATGAATAATTCATAAAACATAGTATTTTGAGTTTCAATCTTAATTATTTCATCTAAGTGGTTTTTATTTAAAAGTTACCAAGTGATAAATAATTTCATAACTCAATTTCTTTTCATTAAGATATATTAATTCTTAGTCATCTTTGATATTATAAGGTTATGTGTGAAATGAATCTTTATTATATTATGTTTTATTTACAATTATTTTATTTGTATTTAAAGTTGATACATATAATCTATTCATTGATTAATTATCATTCCAACTTTATGATCCTTGTAAGGGTTTATTTCACAATTTGATTCTAATTGAGATTGTTTATTCTTGAAATTTAGTTGAGGGAAATTATTTGAATATTTCGTAATTAACCCATTTAATTTTAATATCCTCTAGTTATTAATTATATTTTAAAGTAATATTTCAAATTTTCACTCTTTTATAATTAAAATGGTTGAGAAAATATTTTTAAGAAAATATGACTTTATTTCTCTCTTCAGTCGGAAAACCATTTCTTCCAAAACCATGTCTTCTAAAAATGTTTTTAAAAATTTTTTTAATCTTTTAAAAATGAGTTATTAAAGAATATTTTACCCTTTTACTTTTTACAAAAAAATGAAAGTAATCTTCATATCATTTTTAAAATTGTGCATATTTAGATTTTACTGAGAAAGTGGAAGGAATATTTGCTTAAACCTGTATGACAAGAACATGATTTCTAGTCATCATAACCAATAAAATGTTTTAAACATTACTTTATTAGTTTCATATATTATTTTAAAATAAATTTATTTTAAAAAAAATTTGTGAACTTTAGTTTTAAAATGTGATTTTCAAAGTGAAAGGGATATTTTCTTCAAGAATGTTTTTAAATATATTTTTATGGTATTTATATTAATCAATGAAAATAACCCTTTATTCATAATTCAATTGGTATATGTTCTATTGATGTCATTATTATTATTCATCTTGATGTTTTATGGTTATTTGACCAAGGAAAATATATACATTCACTTACTTGATTCATTTTTTGTATTCATTAACATTCCCTTAAATTATCCACTCTCCTGTGTACATTATATTTCCATTAAGTATCCTCATTATTTATCATGTATATTTTTATTTCTTAAAACATATATCATTTCTACGTATGGGGTTCTATATTGAAAGTAATTTTTTTATCTGGGGAAATATTGATTATTTTGTATTCCTTACTCAATACAGATATTTGATTATACAGCATATTGTGTTGGACTCCTCATGTATTAATCATGTTTTAATGATCACAAATCATATTACTGTTAATTAATCTCTATCTTAATTTCACATCTTGCTAATTCTCTTCAGTCTCAATAATAACTACACATCGTGTTTTAATGATAACAAATCTTATTGATGTTAATTACTCTCTTTATTATTTACAAGTCTTATGCATGATCACAAATATCACTTATATTATCAAGCCTTTATATTTATGATTCAAGTTCTCTTACTCTCTAAGGGTTAAACTTAATCCATATTCTGCATATTACTGTCTAAATCTAAATACAGATATTTTTCTAAGTATAGAGACACCATGATGTTTGACACAGTAAGACAGAATGTGTACAAGACACAGTCACAGTGACCCAGACACCGTGAAGGACAAACTGTGAAGGACAAACCGTGAAGGACAAACCGTGAAGGACAAACCGTGAAGGACAAACTGTGAAGGACAAACAGTGAAGGACAAACCGTGAAGGACAAATCATGAAGGAAAAACTGTGAAGGAAAAACCATGAAGGACAAACTGTGAAGGACAAACCATGAAGGAAAAACCGTGAATGACAAACCGTGACCAAGACACCGTGATGGACAAACCGTGAAGGACAAACCATAAAGGACACACTATGACCCAGACATCGTGAGCTACACACTGTGACATGGAGACACCGTGAAGCACATACTGTGAACCACATACCGTGAAGACCATATACCATGAAGAAGACACCATTTACATAATAATTGTGACACTGTTTCTTAACTTTTTTTCAATATTATTTAAATAATGCTAACGGTTATATTTGATGGTTTTAATGCAATTAATGTTATTTAATGATAGTTGTTGGCATGTCAGGAAACTGTATCTCATACCTATGAAAAGGGAATCATTCCTACTACCAGAACTCATGGAATATAAGGAAGATTGAGATGCAGTACACAAAATGTGAAGAAGTGTGATGACACAACAAGAAGAACTTACATACGCCCGAGAGCACTGTACTGAATAGAAAGAACAATTCTGTTCAAGAAAGAGATTGCAAGACTTTTAAGGAACTCTCATGAGTGCAATCCAAAACCACTGAAGAACACACGATGAATCAAGAGATCATATTTCACTCCTATAGAACACAAACTGAACTACGACACTCTGTTTTTTCAACAGAAAAACTAGAGAAGGACTCAGAAGCAATTCTGTTGAATCCAACAACTCTAGAGCTATATTGACAATCACTAGAGTATTCTAAACTCTTATCTATTCTATTTAAGTGATTTGTTTATTTACTTTCGAGCGGTGTGGTGTACTATATATATCTTACACATACACACTATATCCTACACTGAACTGGAGGATATCAAAATCCTCACTCCAAAACTCATAACCCTTGTTTACCCATGTCAACTTTGGAAGAGGTCCTTGTGTGGCCTGGTCTTTGTTTTGTTTCCCATGAAGAACTGTGGTAGAGGTCCCTGTATGGCATGGACAGTTTTGTAAATTGTTTTGAACCCTGATCCAGAGTGTGGATCAAATTTATATAAATTTGAGAGGACTAAGTCTCAGCTTGAGAATGAACCTCTTGTTATATCTACTATGCCTCTTTAGTTTAAGTTTAAATTATACTATATATCTTTTATACTCTACTGCTATTACTTTGAAATAAAAAACTATTTTAAAGATACTTTGATAGATAAATTAGCAAGTGTTTACACTTATTGTAGATCAGTATGTTAGTTTCAAAATTTAGTTTAATCTTGTGGTTAAATTAACTGAGACCTAATCAATCTTTGAGAAGCTAAGTGAACATTTATAATCTGTATAAATTCACTACAGTTTAACTTGTTTTATAAATTTGTGGATTTTAAATAGAGAATATTTTAACCAAAATTTTAATTGGAACTCAATTCACACCCCTCTTGAGTATCCACTCCAACCAAAATTTGGTATCAAAGGTTTTGTTTTTGTTAAAGGATTTTTGAAATACTCCGTTTTTCAACTGTGATTTTAGTTGCATCTTTAAAGATCTTAAATTTCTGTTAGTTCTAAATTTTTATCTCTTTAAATTTATTTTCTAAAATCTAGTTATGGATAATAGACTAGAGGGTGCTTCTACTAATAGGACACCTTTCTTTAATGGCACAAACTATGCTCAGTGGAAATTGAAAATGAAAATGCATTTAGAAAGTACGGGTTTTGATATTTGGACTGCTATAGAATCTCAATATAAAATTCTAGAAACTGAAAGAACAACTTGGGATGAACCTACAAAGACTGCTTACAATAATAACTATAAAGAAATGAATGCCTTGTATTTGTGCTCTAGGAGATGAGGAATTTAACAGAATTTCTACCTGTAAAACTGCTTTTGAAATTTGGGATACTTTGGGTGTTTCTCATGAAGGAACAAGTAATGTTAAAGAAATGAGATTAAATACTTATACTATTAAATATGATAATTTTAAAATGAAGACTGATGAACCTATTTCTAATATGTATCTCAAGTTCAATGAGATAGTCAATACAATGAATTAACTTGGAAAGGTTGTTCCTATAAAGGAACAAATTATGAGGATATTGAGGTGTCTACCAGACCGATGGAGAGACACATCTGTTTCAATCAGAGAGTCATGTGACATTGTTGCTCTACCTATCAAGGAACTCATTGGTAAGCTTATGATTTATGAGGAAGAACTCAAGGTGAATAAAGAGGAAGAGGATGAACCAAAAAGTAAATCAGTGGCTTTCAAGACTACT
This sequence comes from Viscum album, assembly GCA_963277665.1. Lineage (NCBI taxonomy): Eukaryota > Viridiplantae > Streptophyta > Magnoliopsida > Santalales > Viscaceae > Viscum > Viscum album. The sequence goes on from OY728145.1 coordinate 585,721,757, forward strand.
ACTTCAAAGAACAAGGACAAAGAAAAATCTCAAATAAAAACTGACTGTTCAACAAGTGAAAGCTCAGACTCTGACAGTGATGCTGAAATGGCTCAGATATCCAGAAGGTTTAATAAATTTTATAGGAAGAAGAAATTCTTTAGAAAATCAAATTACAAGGGAAAGTATGACAATAAGGGACATTGGAAGAAGGACTGGAAAAAGCCAGATAAAAGCGATGAATTTGTTTGCTACAAGTGAAAAAGAAAAGGACACATTAAAGCAGACTACCCAAAGATAAAATTCAAGAAGAAATATGATTACAAGGATAGTAAGTACAAGAAAGTTATGAAGGCTACCTGGAGTGCTTCTAAAGACAGTACAAGTGAATCTGAAATGTCTAATTCTGAGAAGAATCATTCCAACATGTGTTTCATGACAAACACATCTGAGGTAACCTTAGATACTCCTGTTCTAAATTCTTATTATTCTAGAGATGATACAGACTCTAATTATGATTCAGAAAACATGACTAGTGAGGAATTATTTAAATACTGTAATATGCTGGAAGAGACATTCAATGAGCTTAAAGATAAATACAAATCGTTGAAGAAACAGCATGATCTCACTACAACTGTTAAAACTGAACTCACTGTTGAAAAAGAGAATAATGATCAACTGTTAAAGGAAAATACAGAACTGAAAATGTCAAATGAGAAACTTAGAAAATACTTAGAGAAGTTCACAAATGGAAAGGATACACTAAATAAAATGATAGGAAAGTAAGTGGAACCAAAATACACTACTGGAATAGGCTACAAACCTAGATAGAGACAGATTTCTAATAATAGATGTATTCCTAAATATGGACAGAATACTGCTTGTTCTAGTTCTAGATATTCATATGCTTCAACTAGTTATTCACATAGTTATCATTCAAATAGAGTTTATCTCTCAAAATCTCTTGGTTATGAAAATTATATGAGACCCATAAGACAAATATGGCTACCTAAAGCTTTGATTGATAACCTATCTAGACCCAAGAAGATCTGGGTACCAAAATCATTTTTTATCTAAATATGTTTTATAGGAAACCTGCTTGAAGAGTTCCCACAAGAAGACATGGTATTTGGATAGTGGATGTTCAAGACATATGTCTGGGTATTACACATGCTTCAAGAGTTTGATAAAGGTTGATGGAGTCTATGTCACCTTTGGTGATAATTCTAAAGGAAAGATCATCGGCCTAGGCTAAATTGGTAACACTAATTCAATTTTAATTTCCAAAGTTTTATTTGTTGATGGAATGAGATATAATCTGTTAAGTATTTCTCAATTGTGTGATGATGGATTTAATGTGAAATTTGAAAATGATTCCTGTAATGTTTTTAACTCTAAAAATGTTTTAGTTTTTTCTGCTTTAAGAAATGAAAATGTTTATGCTGTTGATTTAAATGATTTAGTTAAACAGTATGTTACTTGTTTAAATGATTTTCATAGAGTCTTGGTTATGGCATAGAAGATTAGGACACTACAATATAAACTCACTTAGGAAACTAACTTGGAAGAACTTGGTTAGAGACCTACCCAAACTTGAGTTTCCAAATGACAAAGTGTGTAATCCCAGACAAAAGGGAAAGCAACACAAAATCTCTTTCAAACCAAAGAAAGAAGTCTCAACTTCTCAACATCTCGAGTTGGTTCACATGGATTTGTTTGGACCATATAGAGTTTCTAGTTTAAATGGTAAGCACTATGTCTATGTCTTAGTAGATGACTTTTCTAGATATACATGGGTATACTTCTTAGCTCACAAAAATGAAGCTTGTTCTCATTTTGTTAAATACTCCAAGTCTGTAGAAAATCTTAGTGGACTTAAGATTAAAACTCTAAGAAATGATCATGGCCGTGAGTTTGAAAATCAAGACTTTGAATCTTATTTCTCACACAATGGCTATAATCACAACTTCTCTGCTCCTAGAACACCTCAGCAGAATGGTGTAATAGAAAGAAGAAATAGAACCATTCAAGAAATATCTAGAACCATTCTTAATGAATATGACCTGCCTATTTACTTTTGGGCTGAAGCTATGAATACAGCTTGTTATATCATTAATAGAGTCTTAATTAGACCTATTATTAAGAATATTCATTATGAACTATGGAATAATAGAAAACCTAAAGTTAGTTACTTTAGAGTCTTTGGCTGCAAATTTTTTATTCTTAATAAAAAGGATAATCTTTATAAGTTTGCTTCTAATAGTGATGAAGGAATCTTTTTAGGATATTCTTTAACTAGAAAAGCCTATAGAGTCTTTCATAAAAGAACCAAATGTTTGGAAGAATCTGTTCACATCAAGTTTGATGAAACTGATCCACATGAGTCTAAAACCTCTCATGAAAATCTTGAAGAAGATTTGAGTGTTCTGGACCTTAATGACAAATCTAAAGAACCTGCTATAAAAACATCCAATTCTGGACTTATTTCAAAATATGCTTCTAATGAACCCGAACCTAGAGAAGAGCCTGAAATTTCCAGCCCTACCTTTACTAGATCAACTAGAATTCTAAAGAATCATCCTTTATATGTTGTTGTAGGAAATTTGGATAGAGGGACACAGATTATAGCTTCTCTTAGAAATCAGGTTGAACATCAAGCCTTCTTGTCACAGCTTCAACCTAAAAACATTTATGATGCTATTAATAATGAATTTTGGGTAATTGCCATGCAAGAAGAACTCAATCAATTTGAAAGAAATAAAGTTTGGAATCTTGTTGAAATACCTAAGTACACTTTCACTATAGGCACTAAATGGGTGTTTAGAAATAAAGTAGATGAATATGTAAACATAGTTAGAAACAAAGCTAGGCTAGTTGCACAAGGATATAGTAAAGTGGAAGGAATTGACTATGAGGTGAATTTTGCTCCAGTAGCCAGATTAGAAGCTATTAGGATTTTACTTGCTTATACAGCACATCTAAATTTCAAACTATATCAAATGGATGTCAAGAGTGCATTCTTAAATGGATATATTGTTGAGGATGTTTTTGTTGAAAAACCACCTGGATTTTCAAACCCTCATTTTCCAAATCATATTTTCAAATTATCAAAAGATTTATATGGTTTAAAGCAAGCTCCAAGAGCTTGGTATGACAGATTAAGTACTTTTCTAATTTATAAAGGTTTTACAAAAGGTATATCTGACCCTACTCTTTTTATAAAACGAATCTCTAAAGATGTTTTAGTTGTACAAATTTATGTCGATGATATTATTTTTGGATCTTCAAGGAATTCCCTATGTACTGACTTTTCTAAAATGATGCAAAATGAATTTGAAATGAGTTTAATTGGTGAACTAAAATTCTTTCTTGGATTTAAAATCTTTCAAAATGATGATGGAATTATTTTAACTCAAAGTAAATATACTAGAAATATTTTAAAACGTTTTGGATTGGATTTCACAAAAAGTAGTGACACTCCCATGAGTACCACCTATAAGTTGGATCTTGATGAAGATGGTAAATCTGTTGATCAAACCACTTATAGAGGAATGATTGGAAGTCTACTCTACCTGACTACTAGTCGTCTTGATATTATGTTTAGTGTGTGTATGTGTGCTCACTTTCAAGCAAACCCTAAAGAGTCACATTTAAATGCTATAAAGAGAATTTTCAAGTACCTCAAGCATACTCCCAATTTAGGACTATTCTATCCCAAAGGACAATCATTTGATTTAGTTGGTTATTCTGATGCTAATTTTGCTGGATGTAAGTTAGATAGAAAAAGAACCTCTGGAACATGTCACATTTTAGGCAAGTCACTAGTATCATGGTGTAGTAAGAAACAAAATTATGTTGCATTATCTACTGTATAAGCTGAACACATAGCTACTGGAAGTTGTTGTGTGCAAATTTTGTGGATGAAACACACATTACTAGACTATGGATATCAATTTAGACGTGTCCCAATAAATTGTGACAACACAAGTGCTATTAACATTTCTAGGAATCCTACTTCTCATTCTAGGACAAAACATATTGATGTAAGACATCACTTTTTGAGGTATCATTATCAAAAAGGTGATATCACTTTGGAATTCATTGGTACTGAAAATCAACTTATTGATATATTCACTAAACCATTAAATTCTGAAAGATTAGACTACATCATACATGATCTTGTTATTATTAATCATAAATAGATATCTTACTGATCTTAATGTTAATACTTTACTGTATTTTACTTTATAGTTTCATGATCACTGTTTCATAGTTACTGTTTCATGCATATGGTCTCACCGTTAAGACCTTGTGCTCACGGTTTGTCAACTCACTGTCTCACTGTGACTGCACAGATTGGTCATTGTCTCACTGTGACTGCACAGATTGGTCACTATCTCACCATGATAACCACCAACTGTCTCACCTTGATGAATAGTTTTCATCACACTGTAATGCCTACTCACGGTCTCACCGTGAAGATTACTTATATTCTTATTTTAACCCGTATCGTGGTAATTTTTATTTCACCGATATTTGATTTCTCACATTTTTGTTTTTATGACGATTGACATTCCCAAATGATAAAACTTAAGGGTTTCATTCAATTACTTACCTGAACTCTCTCCTGAACCTTCTCATTCTTGAAAACCTTATCTTCCCTCTCACCCGAACCTTTAGTGGATGCCAAGGATGAAGCATCCATCTTCACCCTTGTATGATAAGCACCGCTCTATGAAACAGAAGAGAATAATGAGGACAGCTCCCGAAGGACCTCTAAACCCAAACATGGTAAGTTGTACTATTGTACCTGAAAAAGAAATTTGCCCTGAGTGGTTGTTGTCTAGAAATTCGTTGGTTTTGAAAGTTTTAAGAGAACAAGGATGGCTTGAATGGTTCTCTGGACAAGATAGACCGATTTACCCGATATTGGTATCTCAATTCTACAAATATGTGAAGTTTTCTATTGATTTTGGAGAAAACTTTATGGTGACCAGCTGGATCAATGGTCAGAAGTGTTCTTTCTCTTTGAGTTTGTGGGCTGCATGCCTACGGATTCCTCATGAAGGAGTGAGTGATGACTACCAGAGATACCCTCCTCCATCATCTGATATCTTCGATCTAGAAAATCCCTTGGAAATTTTAACTGGTAATGGAACCAAGTGAAGGGCTATTTCTACAGAGCTAGATGGAGAAACTAGACTTCTATTCAAATTTGTTCAAAATTTGATCAGTCTAAGAAAAGAGGATTTTGCTGTAATGAAATATCAAGATGTGTTCCTGATTCACCTATTGAAGAATTTCCATAAGATCAACCTATGAAAGTATGTTATTAACCATATCTGTGAGCTGATTAAAGTCACTTCCAAATCCACCTCCTTGTTTTACGCAAGGATGATTTTAGTCGTGCTAGTTTCCAAAGGGATGGTTGAACCGAATGAAGAAAAGTTAGAGGACTATGATTTCTGCTTATCCAAGCCTATCATCAGAATAATAAAGATTAGCTGGAACCCCTGGAAGAAGCGGTGGGTTGAGGATAATGATCAACTTTATAAAAAGTTTAATCCTTTTGACTACCCAAGAAGGCCTAAGAACCTAGCTGATCCTGGTTTGGAACCAGATGAAGTGGCTGAGTATTCAGAAGAAGAAGAAGAGGAAGTGACAGCTGAAGTATCACCTAGAGAAGAAGTTGGAATACCTCTAATGGAAACAGCTCCTATTGAAAAAGAAAGGACTATTGTCCTTGCTGAAATACCTCAAGGAGAGGAAGTTTTTGTTGGTTTGAGAGAAGAGGAAGCTCCTGCTTCTAGTGAGGATGTCAATCCAGAAGTTCATCCTACTACTGCAGGAAAATTGGTTTTTCCTGATTTATAGTAGCAAGCAACCATAGAGACAGATCCTGTTGAAGAGGATCTCCCTATTTAGAAAGAATTCAATCTGGAAGCACAACCAGTGGAACAATCGGTTCTTGAGATAATTCCCTCTGCTGAAGAGAGGATGGAAATTGCCTTTCAGCTGGCAAGGCAAGAGTTTTCTGAAGAGATTAGAGATGATCAGGTGGATCTTAACCATGTTTGTGAGCCTATAGTCTCTGAAATGGAAGCACAATTTGAGGGGGAGGAACCTCAAAACCTTGAGATTATGGAATCTGGATCTTCTGAATCTTCTCAACCTACTGTCTCATACTCTGTGTACACCCGTTATGTTTTTCCAAGACTTTATAATGTGAATGAGTCAGAGAAAGTGACTACAATTAGAATGGATCTATCTTCTGTGTTTCAACTGAAGTCTATAGCTCATCCAGAACCAGTACCAGAATCATAGCCTCAATCTGAATCAGAATCTGAGTCTGAAGATGACTCTGAACCACAACCAAAACCTACTCCACTGCCTTTACCTGCACTCTTAACCGAGCAACACTCCTTTGTAACTAATGATGATCTAAAAGTTTTTGGAGAGACTCTATTAGCTGGATTTGAGAAAATCTTATCCACTCAACCTCTTCTAGTAACTCAACTGAGTCAAGAAGATGCATCAATTATCTTGGAAAATATTATATTGCATTTTCAACCAAGAATGATCCGAGAAATTCAAGAAGTCAGAGTAGAAAATAAGCTGATGAGTGCTGATATTGCAAACCTGAAAAGTATGGTGGCCAACTTGCAGAATGAGTTGTCTTTGAGATCAGAACCTGCTCCTATTTCTGCCCCTGCACCTATTGTTGCTTCTCCTGAGCCAACCGATTCTACCCTTGATAGAGATATTGTGTCTCAAGTTCATCCATATATACTATATTTTGATGAAAATATTGGAACAAGACACACCAAGATTCTAGAATGCATGAGTGATCTTGTAGAAAATCTGAATAAGCTCACAGATGAGTACACTGGATGTCTGCAGAAAGTTTTGAAACAGCTCAAAGTTCTATACATAGCCGTAAAAGCTTCTCCTACTTCAGGTCAAACTTTTGTTCCTCCTTTGGATGATTCTCTACTGATATCCATAATCAAGGAAAAACTTCAGAATGCCTTGAGTGGCTTGGATTTGTCTTATTTGTCAGAAGTGGTTAAGAACAGTGATTGAGCATTGGACTTGGTTAGAATTCATTCTAAGATAGCCAATGAGGCTCAACAGGAGATCACCAAGAAAATAGATTTTTATCTCACCCGGATTTTCTCCAAAAGTGATATGACAGATCACTTTAGATATCTTGTGGAAAAACTAAAAATCCCTCCTGTAACTCAAGCTTTTAAAGCTCAAGTTTAGAAGATTACAGAGTTCACTAGACTGTTGGACAAATTCATGGAGAATAAGGAAGATTTTGAAAAGGCTATGCAATATGGTGGAGAAATCATTACTAATTTCATAAATCTTTTGAATCCATATCTTCATGTGAAGAGTACTGCTATAGTTGCTCTAACTACTGCACCCCTTAGACCTGGTATACCTTCCTTAGCCTCAACTACCATGTCAGTAAGCCAAGCTCTTTCTCAAATCTGTCAGGTCATTCTTGACCAACCACAACCTAGATCTTCTACTTCTCCTACTTTGGCTCTATCCATTTTTGAAGGTCTACCCTTACCCTCCTTGTCTACCACATATGTCCCTTCCTCTACATCAGCACCATCTCCTACTGCTGATAAAGGCAAGGACAAGGCAGCTCCCTGAAGATTCTAGGGACTGTTTTCTTCTTTGATGGGATGTCATTTGTTGCTTAATTTTTTATTGCTCTTGTATGTTTTATTATGAACCTTTTCAATGACAAATGTAGTGTTTCATTTCATTTTCTCTACTTTTTGATAATCCCAAAAGGGGGAGAAGAACTACAAGTATCTGTACTATAATGAGATATGTTATTATCGAATCTATTATTCTTTTTTTTATTCTAATCTGCTAGTTTCTTTCATGTTACATTTCATTTATATTTTGACTATATATGATTTTTGATCATCAAAAAGGGGGAGATTGTTGAACTCATCATGTATTAATCATGTTTTAATGATCACAAATCCTATTACTATTAATTAATCTCTATCTTAATTGCACATCTTGCTAATGCTCTTCAGTCTCAATAATAACTACACATAATGTTTTAATGATAACAAATCGTATTGATGTTAATTACTCTCTTTATTATTTACAAGTCTTATTAATGATCACAAATCTCACTTATATTATCAATCCTTTATATTTATGATTCAAGTTATCTTACTCTCTAATGGTTAAACTTAATCCATATTCTGCATATTACTGTCTAAATCTAAATACAGATATTTTTCTAGAGACACTGTGATGTTTGACACAGTAAGACAGACTATGTACAAGACACAGTCATAGTGACCCAGACACCGTAAAGGACAAACCGTGAAGGACAAACCATGAAGGACAAACAGTTAAGGACAAACTATGAAGGACAAACCTTGAAGGACAAACCGTGACCCAGACACTATGAAGGACAAACCGTGAAGGACAAACTGTGAAGGACAAACTGTGAAGGACACACCGTGACCCAGACACCGTGAGCTACACACTGTGACATGGAGAAAACATGAATCACATACTGTGAACCACATACCGTGAAGACCATATACCGTGAAGAAGACACCGTTTTCATAATCACTATGACATCGTTTCTTAACTTTTTGTCAATATTATTTAAATAATGTTAATGGTCATATTTGATGGTTTTAATGAAATTAATGTTATTTAATGATAGTTGTTGGAATATCAGGAAACCTTATCTCGTACCTATGAAAAAGGAATCATTCCTACTACCAAAACTCATGGAATATAAGGAAGATTGAGATGCAGTACAAAAAAAAGCGAAGAAGTGTGACGACACAACAAGAAGAACTTACATACGCCTGAGAGCACTGTGCTGAATAGAAAGAACAATTCTGTTCAAGAAAGTGATTTCAAGACTTTCAAAGAAGTCTCATGAGTGCAATCCAACACCACTAAAGAACACACGATGAATCAAGAGATCATCTTTCACTCCTATTGAACACAATCTGAACTACGACACTTTGTTTTTCAATAGAAAAACCAGAGAAGGACTCAGAAGCAATTCTGCTGAATCCAACGAGTCCAGAGCTGCATTGCCAATCACTAGATTCTTCTAAAATCTTATCTGTTCTATCTAAGTGGTTTTTTTATTTACTTTCGAGTAGTGTGGTGTACTCTGTATATCTTACACATACACACTGTCTCCTGTACTGAACTGGAGGATATCAAAATCCTCACTCCAAAACTCATAACTCTTGTTTACCCACGTTAACTATGAAAGAGGACCTTGTGTGGCCTGGTATTTGTTTTGTTTCCCACAAAGAACTATGGTAGAGGTCCCTGCATGGCTTGGACAGTTTTGTAAACTGTTGTTCACCCTAATCTAGGGTGTGGATCAAATTTATATAAATTTGAGAGGACTAAGTCTCGGCTTGAGACTGAACCTATTTTTATATCTATTGTGCATCTTTAGTTTAAGTTTAAAGTATACTACATATATCTTTTATACTCAACTGCTATTACTTTGAAATACAAAACTATTTTAAAGCTACTTTGATAGTTAAATTAGCAAGTGTTTACACTTATTGTAGATCAGTAGGTTAGTTTCAAAAGTTAGTTTAATCTTGTGGTTAAATTAACTAAGACCAAATCAATCTTGAAGAAGCTAAGTGAACATTTACAATCTTTATAAATTCACTACAATTTAACTTGTTTTATAAATTTTGGGATTTTAAATAGACAATATTTTAATAGAAATTTTAATTGGAACTCAATTCACCCCCCTCTTGAGTATCCACTCCGACCAACATACTGTTTATGAATTAAATTGATTATTTAATTTATGAAAAATGTTTTGGACATGAAGACATGTGTGGGGCCCAGTTGTAGATAAACCCTTGATGAATCAATAGTCTCTTATGGTGAATCAGTAAGATATCCTAAAATAATTTGGCCAAACCAAATGAGTTTTTACCTATTAGTTTTAAACTATCTTGTTAAAGGTTTTGAAGGTAGAGGTATCATGTTCCTAATTCATAACATACAATAATTAAGCATTGGATTTATTCATAATTCAGCTATTATTATCCATAATATTATCTCTAGATGCATTTAATTCTCAGTTATTGATTACATGTCATGTGTGTTCAGTTATTTATCAATCCATATTGATTATGCCTAATCCAATTTTAATAGTCATGTTATTGATTAAATGGAATGTGTTTTTAGTTATTTACCTTTACATATTGATTCCATGATATTTTAATAATGATATTATCTCTGGATTCACTTCTCAATTTATTGATTGGATGGAATGTGTGTCCAGTTAATTACCTTTCCATGTTGATTGTTCTTATTGATTCATGATTGCTTCCAGTATACTTAACTCTTACTGATCATTTGAGCTCGCAATTATTTTTTTTCCTTTATCAGGAATCCATTAAGTGTTATATGTTTAATGTGTAAGGATATTCTAGTGGTAATAATGTTATTATAAAAAAAAGTATTTTGTAATTGGTATTTTCAAAGGTAATATGGGAATCGTGTATGTATCTAGTTTATCAAGACTACTAAACTATTAGGTACTTCAGGAATCGATTACTTGAATATTATTCCAATGTAATAAAGAAGACACCTAATCATGGTGACTGGGGTCAGGGTTTCTATAAAATCAACTCAAGGGAACATACCCATGCTAATACTATAGTAAAACTAAGGGGAACAAGAGCACTAACCTTCCCTGATGTAGTACACAGCATACTCTAGGGGGTACATGGTGTATCTCGCTAAGTTTGATTTTTTTGTGCCCTTCTATTTTATATATAATGTTCTTCTCAAGATATGCAGAATGTTTTTATAATACATGGCATGTACAGACACTCAATCATCTACCAACTTCAGGTGTCTTTGTACTCTCTAAAGAACATAGGGTGTTCCCCAACATACATAGCATGTGCGGTCACATAGATTCCTGGGGGTTTACTCCCTATACATACTGATATATCGGCTTTTGTATCTCATGGAGTTCAGACCAAGTACACATTCATGTGATATTTTTCATAAATCGAAACCCTAACTCCATATAAGGGTCCACACAATGTGTTTTCTTTCGAACTACATGTTCTGCATATCATAATTTCATACAAATTCTAGATCATTCACGCATCTTCTCTCCCAACATCATCACCTCTTCTACTGCTAAAATTATTATCCATAATTATAGGAATTTCATTGACGAGGCTTTTTCTATCATCAGTGGCCCAATTACATCCACCCTTTTCTCAAGAATCATCTATCATTTCACCTATAAAAACACTCGTACAATCCATCTCATCGAACCACCATCACTCCTACCACTATATTATTCTTTTCATCACCAATAAACATCTATTACATATTCCATAACAATACCAAACTTGTAACAATGATTTGTTTCACCAAATATCTATTACACAATTATTATGTTCCTGAGTATAGTTAAGTCATCAAATAATTAAAATATCAATAGTGGTAATTTTAAGAACAGATAGAGGAATGAATGAAACAAAAAGTGATCATCAAATGAATTTGTTTTTCATTTATTCATCATATATTGAATCCAAACAATGGGAAGGATAATAATTTTATCAAAACCAAAATAATATAAAATTCCTAATTCTAAGAAGATTAAATGTTCAGTAGGAAAACCAGTAATGATTGATCTGTGAATTAATTTTTGTTCGAATCAATAAACATGAATGTGGAATTAAACCATAAAAAATGCCCTACCTTGTATTGGATCGATTGTTACAGGATAATATGTCTGTAAGTTTTGAAGTTGAATAATTCTCTTCAATCATCATCAGATCCAAGAATTCTCACCTTCGATCATCATCAATCAAAAATCCTACAATCTTCTGCCAATGGTATCATCATCGGCCCTCCTCTAAAATATCTAGGGTTATGTGGATAACCTTAAAAATGATCTATAAGAGGTTTTATATTAAATATTTAAAGGTTTATTGGATTAATTATACAATTAAATCAATTAATTTATTTAATAAATTTAATTTAATCAAACATTCACCCATGACTACACTTAACTGAAACACTCGACGCCAAAAAAAATTATGTTATGCCTAGAGTAAATCGCATGTTACTAATTTAATGAAAGACTTAGTTTTCCTATTCAAGATACCATTCAAGAGATATTCCATTATTTCCAAAAAAACTATGTGCACATGATATATTATATTTAATATTTATAATATATCAATATCAATCACCCAAGGGGCATGTAGCTCCAGGATGCCTTTGCTCCTTACTTTGAAAATATTATTTGAAATATTCAAAATTTTCAAATAGATGAAATGGATTCATTACATGTTCCCCACCTTTAGGGATTTTTATATTGAAAATTAAAAACCTACTCAAACATATTAGGGCACTGAGCTCACATCTGGTTCTCCCACTCCCATGAGCTCTCATGGAGGTTCTTGTGCTTCCATCAAATGTGAAACATGGAAATCACACACCAATGAAGGATATTCTCATGTCAATCCTTGATTTCCATCTGGTACTCTAAAAATGTATCTTTATTCTCAATTTTCAGCTCACCTCTGTTGATAATGAGTGACTGATCGGGCACATATATCCTCAACTACAACATAAGGAAAACATAATGCACCCAATCTAAATTTTATGGTATGGACAAGTGGTATTCCACCTCACCAACTCTATAGAGTATCAAAAAAGGTCTATTGAACTCCAAATATAACTTTCCACCACATCCAAATCTCTACAATCCTTGCTAATGTGAGACCTTTAGGAACACATGGTTTATCTCATAAAACTCCAAAGGATTATTTCATCCATATTCATAGTAATTATAATGGATATAGGTAGTTCCCATCTTCTCTTATATGTTTTTCACCTTCTCTATCATTGATTTCACCAACTATGGTACTATATGAACTATCTCTACTGGTTATATCTAGCAATGTGATGACCTGAAGGGTCCCCTATAAAAGGACTCAATTGGTTTCATACCAATGGTTGGATGGTAAATATTTTATACATAATCTCCAAAAATGGTAGATGATCCTCCTAGATATGGCCAAAATCTAACATACGAGCCTGTATCATGTCCTCTGAAACCTTAATGGTCTCCTATGTCTAGTCATCTACTTAGAGGCAGAACATTGTTATAATCTAAAACTAAGTCCCAAAAGCCTCATGTAAACCTCTCCACAATCAATATGTGAAGTGATAATCATGTTCTAAAATAATCATCAAGGTAACACATGAATTAAGCCTATCTTGTATACAAACAGTCATCCAAAATTCTCCATTAAACTTATCCCTCAAATGTCTAGGAAGTGAGATGAATTGGTGAGTCGGTCTATGATCACCCAGATAGTGTCATGAACTCTCACTATTTTTGGATGTCCTATCATGAGATCTATGGAGATACCTTCCCACTTCCAAAAATGATGCTGAATATCCTGGTACATATTTGAAACTCATGGATACACCATTAATGAGGATACATAAAACTCCCTCAGCACCTCCACTCACAGCATGACTCGCACTATTGTTCATTCATGAAAAAAGGATGATGTGCTCCCCTACTTCAGAAAATATATCATAAGCATGTCATGTTGAAATTTGGTCGTGTGATACCTCACAATTGATATCTCCAAGTTGTGCCTCTATAACATGTTAAATAAGAAGAGATGTAAGAACCATAGATTGGAGGTACGCCGCTCCACCCTCATCAACAAGGGTTAATTACAAAGATTCCATATGGTTTGTTGTTTCACTTGATAATTGCGAATGAGATCCCCTGATGAGATCCTCTGCCACCACATTCCCTTTCTTATAAGTATAGACTATTTCAAATCCATAGTCCTATAGGAAATCCAGCCATCACTTCATCCTTAGGTTAATATCTTTCATTGAGAAGGTATACCTAAGACTCTAATGGTCAGAATAGAAAATGATTATCTCTCTCATAAGATAGTGTCACCAAGACTTCAGGGTGGATACTACTCCTTCAAACTATAAACCATGGTTCGTATAATTTTTCTTATGGGTTATCAACTGTTGGGACCCATACGTAATCAATTCTACCTCTCATTAAAATAAAACCAAGCCCAGCTCTAGGGGAATCATATAACACTGCCTACTCAACTCTCTCCTCTGGTAGTCTCAAGATGTGGGTGATCATTAACCTCTTCCACCACTCCTGAAAAGTATATTGACACTTCTAATTTCACATAAAAGGATACCATTTTCAGTTCAAGGAATTAAAAGTTTCCTTGATCCTAGATAAATTGGGAAAGATTTTTTGATAATATTCTTTCAACCTAAGGAAGATTCGCACCTTGATCATGCTCTTAGGTGGATCCCAAGATATCACTTCCTTGATCTTTGTAGAGTCCACAAACACTCCCTCCTTTGAGATGACATGTATCGAGAAGTGAACCTATCAAATCTAGAACTGAAACTTTGAGAAATTTCTATAAAGATGATGCTCCCAGAGTACATCTATAACCAACCAAAGACGTCCTACATTCTCCTCCTCTGACACTGAGTATATGAGGATGTCATCAATGAAGAATAACATGAACTGGTCTAAGAAGGGTTGAATGATTTGGTTCATGAGTCACATGAACACTATTGAGGTTTTTATTATGCTGAAGTGCATCACCTAGTACTCATAGTGATCATAATGTCCCTAGAACATCATCTTTGACACATACTCCTCTCAAACATAAATCCAGTGATAATCCGACCAAAGGTAAATCTTTGATAACCACTTTTCCTATATCAAATGATCAAATAGGTCATCAATACTTGGAATTGGATACTTATTTTGGATAGTTACCCTATTTAGGAAATTATAATCCATGCATAACCTCAAGATATCATCCACCATCTTGGTGAAAAACACTAGGGATTCCCAAGGGGACACATTGGGTCTAACGAAACACTTCCTATATAGATCCTATAATTGAAACTTCAGTTCGTTCAACTCTATAGGGTTCATCCAATATGCGGGCGTCGATATAGAGGTATTCCCTAGGTGTAGTTATATAAATAATTTGATCTCTCAATGAGGAATTAAGTCAGAAACATCCTCAAGAAAGATGTCCTTGTACTCTTTCACCACTGTAGGGAACTGATATCTCATAGATTATATTTATACAAGGGTCATACTATCCAACTGATGACAGATCGGTTGTGTCCTATTGAATATGATCTCATCCTACTCTACTTGATATTTCATCTTGCCAATGAATTAAAATATTCTCTCTTCATCTCAAACACACTAAAACCTTCACTAGTGACTATCAAATCAGGTATAGATAGTAGATAACCAATCCATACTAAGAAAACCAATAATAGGGCCTCATCACCACTATGCATATATCTCTTGTGATCCCCTCTCCTCTTAGAGTTAAGTTACACTATCAGATGAGAAGTTTGATCATCAAAATCTCCTTAGTTTGAGTCTACAATTGAAAGGGTCAAGATAAAAGATCCACTAGAATTTGTAGGTCTCAAACAATGGGTGAATCAAGGAAAGATTGGCATGAACCTATGTCTACCAAAATTGAAGCTAAACTAGAAAAGATGTAGATTTTACCTTGGATCACACCCAGAGCCTCTAAGAATAAGCCTCTACTGTATGAATCCATCCATGACCATTCCCGCCTTTTCTATGTAACCAAATTTTTCCTTAACACCTTAGCACATCTAAAATAACCTCAAATATACCAATCAAAGGAACCCATCTACCACACCTCAATACTATCTACTTTGGGTAATCCTAAATCAATTAAATGGACTTAAAATGAATTATAATAGAATATGTATTGGTGGGTGGAATGTCCTATTATTATCATGGTCAAAGCCACATCATATATCACCATCACAATAATCCAACAACATCCTATATTTCCTTGAATAATAAAAAAAATTTAGGACCACTATCTTACCAGGAGGGGTCCCCACAAGGTGAAATACCTAATTCATCACCTATATCTAGTCCTCAACTACCAGAAAGTCTGTAATTCCCTGAAACATGGGTGGTCTTCACCATTGAAACTCAAGATGCCTGATAAACCTATAAACATATTTAGCCTAAACTGCTTGAATGGTACACTTTCTTGAATGAGGTATGATGTCGGATAGAGAAACCAAGGGTAGGTCTACCTTCTACTCAACATACGACAGTATCTCTCACTATCCACATAGAGAAAACTCATCCAGAATTGGGCCCTAAACTGAGGCCTCATCACTAATTTGGTCATCATCATGATCCTATTGTAGAACCATTACTAGGATTCTATTTGGTGGAATCTTGTGGATTGACAATATATACCACATTCAAAAAGAATATTTGGGGTGTTGACTTAATAATGACATATAAATCACAAATCATTATTATATGATAAATGTATCATTTTTTTCCCTATAACCAGTGCCTACATGTACTGAGTTAAAGAAAAGGTTATAAATGTTTGGGTGAATGGATCCATGAGTCACCACACTGTTATTGGGTTCTCTAGACTAAGATCCATATTTGATACACTTTAACATTGTTTCTATGGTTCAAAAACCAATCCTCATAGTTATTGTATCTCCAAAATCTGGTCTTAGGACAACTTATGTTTTGATACCACTCTTTTATGACCTAACCCATTAGGGGATTCATGGTCAATAATAATCCAAGTGTGACACACCAAGGCTAAATACAATAGTCCAACGGTCCACTACTAGTGCTGAGTAGGCATATCACACACATGGGAGGCCTTAGCATAATGTACTTTTACACATGAACACATCTACACATCCAACAAGTAATGCAATAAAGTAAACTACTAGAGGGGACACGGTACATGCATGAACTACTAATATCCCACATCATATTATGACATAAGATTGACAATGTATAAAAGGTAAAATACATTCCCAAAAACCAAATATAAGGTCCAACCTACTACTAGAGTTTCTATCTCTAAAAGCAATCCCACTCACCAGCTATCTTCACTACACAACATTATTGTACTCCACCTTCTCTTAGTCCTCTTAGGATGCCATAAAAAGGCCTAACGTTTGCATAATATGCCTCATGTTTAGGAAGATTCCTTGTGAGGTGAGTATAAAAATACATAGTAGGACACCCCAAAATCACCAAACACAAAGCATGAAATAGGGATTCATCTCTAAATCAAAAAATAAAAAGGGATAAACAAGATAACCCAAATATGATCAAGGAAGACTCTAAGTCTTAAGGTGAGTTTTTTCCTCAATGTTGGCCTAGGGATTCTGTTCGAGGCTCCAAGGTAACATTATTCTAAAATAAATCACTCACCGAGTCTCTATATACTGATGGTAGAGTTATGAAAGGGTCCACGTGGGTGAATGATCCACTCTAGAAGATAAGGGGAAGCAGCTGTTAGGGTCAGGAAAGCTTGTGGAGGATTTAAAATATTATTAGGGTAAGATTCCCTTGGAAACTTCATATCTTGTCCTTAAGTCCTTGAAGATTCCAGATGGATCCAAGAATGGGAATCATGAAAATTTTGAGATCAAATATACCTCCTCTCATGGACATAATTAATGTAGAACATCTGATTTGATTAATTTTGTAGTTAATAAGGGAAGCGGGCTAGATAAACTGGTCATCATAATGACCTCCGCAATTATTTGGTTGGAAGATTTGGTTCACATCCAATAAAATTATTCTAGGGTTGTGGAACCTATATTGACATCTCCTATTTCCAAAAAAATTAGTGTTAGTTATGTTAGTGAAAATGAGTATATAACTCCTTCTATTTCAATGGTTGGTGAAATTAATACTGACGATAAGGCGGAGGACTTTGAGGAATAGGTCAGGGAGTTGGATTATAGAAATAAATTGGGACTTAGTCCTATACAGTGGGTTATTGAAGATACAACAAACAAATATGTGGTTCCAATTACTATTTCTTTTTATCTTTTTGATGTTGACCCATATATTATTATTAGTCCCCTTTTGAAGAATGTGTAGGGAGAGATGGATAACATGTCTTGCAGAGTGAAATATTCTCCTTTGATTACTCCCCTTATAGAAAATGATGTCCATCATCAACAGGTTAAGAGGAATATTCATGGGGTAGCTTCCAAATATATGGGTGCAACAATGTTGGGAAAAAATCCATTAAGGTAACATTATGGTGTTTTTGGGTTGATTGTGTTTATTGAAAAAGCAGGTTTCCATGGTAATTTATGGAGTTCCAGAGAGATTTTTGAAAATATATGTTGAAAATGATCTAAGACAAAGAAATGGATGCTATGGAGGTGGTATAAAAAGTTTGTATACAAGGTGGCATCATTTCCCAGTGTTTTCCGAATTTTTGGGTCCAAAATATAAAGAATGGAGAAACTTGTTTTAAGAATAGGAAGATTCATGTAATATTTAAGGTGTTTTGGAATGTTTCATGCAAGACATGTTCTAAGATCACTAAATCTAAATATGGAAAAGGAAAGAAGTGCACAAAATATTTTAATTTGTGTGAAAGATGAGTTTACAGGAAAGAGACTTATGCATGCAATGCGACATCAAAAATGGTTTTACGTCCTCAGGGAGGATCTTACACACAGAGTTTGTTGGACCAATAAATAGATGGATACCCCTCTCATTTTATTAGCTCAACCCTTAGAGAAGCACATGACTTCGAATCATTTAATATTTTCGTGCAAAAGGAGTTGCATGTAAAGAGAGTTTCACACAAAAGGTGTTGAGTGTAAAGAGAGTTGGTTGAAAAGCATAAATTTTGTGCACAAGTATATAAAGTTTCAAGCAATACACCCAAAGTTTGTGCAAAAGATAGAAGTTTCCTCATAATTCTGTGGTAAATGGGTATTCATCATGTGGATTAAAGTGTAACTTAATGATACACTAAATGAGGTGTATAACATAATGATTAAAGAGATAAAAGTGGAATCTTCTAAAGAAGTAGTGATCACACTTCAGTTAAGAGAGAAATGAAACAAGATCTAAAGGGGAGTTAGTTTTAATTTTTCATAATCAGATTCACCCCCTATGACAACCCTTCTTTTTATTACAACTTAAACATGCTTTATTACATAAAACTTCACTTGATACAACAAAGAAGATCGAGAGGTTTAGTGTCTTTGGGGCTTAGGATCATTACATAAAAACTTTAAACTTGAAATACAACATCTTTATTGAAAACTTCCTTTACATTACCACTACATTCCTTCGTACTTAGCATCGCATGGGATAACCTGAGGACATGCATAAGAAAAGGGTGAGCTATAAAGCCCATTAAGGGAGTACACAATGAATAACATGAGGAGTACAATACATGTTAGGAAATAGGAACATCAATAGATCATAAGAGTAATATGAACATAAAGGCATGATAAAGCATGATAATCATAACATGGAAATGTGGCAACAACACTTAACATTGAAATAGCATGATCCAAGGCTCATTGCACATGGAGAATGAGTAAACCCTCATTGCACATGAAGTACGAGTAAACCCTAGTTTCACTTGAATTAGCATGAGTCAACACTCATTGCACATGATGTATCATGATACTATACTTTACCCAATGCATTGGAGCGCTATAAGGGCGCACCCTTCTTAAACATTTCATTTCATGCATAAGTGTGCCACATGGATCATAAAACATGGATTCATAAAACATAATCATTTATTCCACGATAAAGGAATGTGGAATTCATACATGAAACTTTAAAATCAATAAGTAAATGTGCATAAAGGTGAATACCCTTGATGGAGAAATGGGCATGGTATTCACTACACAATGAAATTGGCTTAGAAAATCGGTGCGATTTCGGCAGCGTAACAGCGTGACATAAGAATTCATAAAAAAGGTTGATGAGATATAAAGGCGTTACTCGTCATATTTACATGTAATGGAAAGTTAGGAGGTCAAATAGATACATGTCACAACAATTGAAAAGGAATTTAGATTCATGATACAAAAGTATTGCTTGAATGTAAAAGAAGAGAGATAAGTTCCTTTCGGAATTTCGGCATAGTAACGGGTGTACATGGGAGGCATTTAATGAGAGAGAAAGGGGTCTCCCATCATTAAAAAAATAAGAGGGCAGTATGGGGGAGCTGCAAAACCATACCCCAACATTCATAATTGAAATTAAAAGGGAAATACAACTTAAAGAAAATTGACAAAAAAAGAGAAAGGAAGAAAAAACCCTTACATGGAAGTGTGCTTCCAAAGGCTAGAGAGAGGCTTGTGAGAGGCTTCTTGGGAGATTGGGGCACCTTGAGAGGATTCTAGAGAGAGTAGGGAAGAGTTTGGACGAACACCAAGGGCTTTGAGTGAGGAGGAAGTGGGAGATTGGGTGGGTTTATATAGGAAAGGTGAGAGAATTCTTTATTATTTAGGTTTGGGACCCCTTATAGTAAAATAATCCAAACCACAAACCATCCCATGGTATTTGCCCATGGTTTCTGGAAAAGGAAAGAGGAAAACAATATTTTACAAGGCCAAGGTCCGAACTTATTAAAATATTTGGGTTGCTTATGTGGAGTTGAGTCACACTTCCATGGAAATTAATTTAAAAAGGCAAAGTGTTGAATAAGTCTTGAGGGCTCCATTAATGCTTTGAAAAGTAAGTCAAACAAACCCAAAACCACATTATTTTAATGATAAAACATATATTGTCCAAACATAAAGATTATGGTATTTTATTACATCACCATTGGGTCATTATGATGTCATAAAACACATTATATATTTAAATGGTATTTAATTTTTACCCAAAAATTTGACTGTCTCAGAAAATTATGAAAAATTCACCATTGGATAATTTCGATGCCCTGATTCCAAAAATAATATTTATTTTATCTAAATAATTTTCTAAATATGTGAATTTTCACTTTTAAAATAAAAACCGACATTTATAAAAAATTCACGGGTTTTGACAGAAATGGCTTTCAAACCTTAGTAAAAATTTTAATTGCATTCATAAAATTATAAGATCATTTATATTTAATAAAAAATTAATTTAATATTAATAATAATATTTTATTAAAATATTATTTAATTCAAAAATCCTTTAATTTAATAAAATATAATTCTTAATTAAATACTAACTAAAAACACCATTTTTATTTTAAAATCTGTTTACAAAGTATCAAAAATGACTAGAAATTATATTCATTATTATATACAAAAATAATGTACATGAACATAGTACAATTTTTTGTTACATAACCCCTTAAAATAACTGCATAACACCTAAGGGTAAGGTGTGCGATGGTGACAGACTCTTGGGGCGGCTCGGATAACATCGCTCGAGTGGTAATCTCTATCAACTTCCACTTTTCCCATAGATGGTCCCATTCAAGATTGACATAATGAAGCTCAGCTTGGGCTTGGTCAAGGGAGAAGCCCAAAGATGCCACCTCTTTTCTGAGCTCTGAGAAATGGGCTTCGTATGGGGCAATTCTACTGGATGAGGCCATCGCTTCCTTTGTCTGAGTAAAATTGGGTTCGTTAAAGCCATATATTTATACTACTCATTTGATCACTGTTCAACGGCTATAAAAGTAACAGTCACAAATCTTATCATAAAACCAATTATGTTGACATCTTATAAAAACATTTTCCATAAAGAGACATTTAACTAGATCAAGAGGGATTTTCATTAATGAAACTTTGGGTCGTTACAATATTCCCCCCTTAAGAAATTTCGCCCTCGAAATTTTCTTTTTCCCACACTAAAACAAATGTGGGTAACTCAGCTTCATCATATCCTCCGACTCTCAAGTTGCTTCTTCAAACTTGTGGTTTCTCCACAACACCTTGACAAGGGGCATTATCTTATTTCGTAGAACTTTTTCTCTACGATCTAAGATCTTCACTGGTTGCTCCTCATAAGAAAGATCATCTTCCAATTGTACCACCTCGGAAGAGAGTACATGTGAAGGGTCTGGTATGTACTTCCTCAAGAGGGATACATGAAAGACATCATGCACCTTAGCCATAGTAGGTGGAAGTGCTAGTCGATAGGCCACAGCCCCAACACGATCAAGAATCTCAAAGGGGCCGATGTACCTTGGACTTAACTTCCCTTTCTTTCCAAACCTCATGACCTTCTTCCACGGAGATATGCGTAAAAACACCATGTCTCCAACTTTAAACTCAAGGTATCGTCGACGATTATCTGCATAACTCTTCTGTCGACTTTGGTCTTCCTTGATATGCTGCTGAATGGTTTTCACCTTCTCCACCATTTCTTCGACCATTTCTGGTCCAAGCAGCTTATGTTCACCGACTTCATCCCAACATGCTGGTGTTCTACACCTTTTCCCATACAGGGCTTCATATGGTGCCATTTGGATGCTCGAGTAGAAACTATTATTATAAGAGAAGTCAACCAGAGGAAGATGTTGATCCCATCCTCCTTTAAATTCCATTGAGCACACTCTCAACATATCCTCAAGTGTTTGGATAGTCCGCTCGGATTGGCCATCAGTTTGAGGATGATAGGCCGTACTGAAGTTCAGTTCAGTATTCAGAGGATGTTGAAGACTCTTCCAAAACTTAGAGGTGAACCTTGGATCTCGGTCAGACACAATAGATAGTGGTACTCCATGCAACCATACCACTTCCCTAATATATATCTTTGCCAGTTGATCCAAAGAGAAATCCTCTCGAATAGCAATGAAGTGTGCAGTCTTTGTAAGACGATCCACAACAACCCAGATTGCATTGTTACCTTTGGATGTCCTTAGAAGTCCGGTGACAAAGTCCATGGTGATGTTCTCCCATTTCCATTCCAGTATGGGCAATGGTTGCATCATCCTCTTAGACTTCTGCCTCTCTGCCTTCACTTGCTGACACACCAGGCACTTTGATGTATATTCGGCGATCTCCTTCTTCATATTATCCCACCAAAAGTTTTCTCAGAGACCTCGATACATCTTTGTGCTCCCTGGGTGAATAGAGAAATTTGAACTATGTGCATCATCCAAAAGTTCCTTCTTTAGCTCCGGACTTGATGGAATACATAGTCTTTTCCCAAACCGCACAATTCCTTCTTCATTAACATTAAACTCTGAGGATTTTCCCTTTTTGATAGCTTCCACTTTTTCTTGAATTCCTGCATCATCCTTTTTATCATCCTTTAACCTTTCCAAAAGGGATGGTTGAGCAATCATTTGTGAAAGGATTGATGATGGTACCTTCTTTATGATTCCCACATCCATATTCATCAA
The DNA here is from genome assembly GCA_963277665.1 of Viscum album. NCBI lineage: Eukaryota > Viridiplantae > Streptophyta > Magnoliopsida > Santalales > Viscaceae > Viscum > Viscum album. The sequence goes on from OY728145.1 coordinate 585,745,012, forward strand.
GTCTAAGAAGATTTGATCCTTCTCAATTCTCATCATTGATAGAATAGCTGGATCCTTTTTACTTAGGGCATCTGCCACCTTGTTCGCTTTCCCAGGGTGGTAATGTATTGAACAGTCATAATCCTTGATGAGATCTATCCATCTTATCTGTCACATATTAAGCTATTTCTGTGTGAATATATATTTAAGACTCTTGTGGTCAGTATATATCTCACATTTCTCTCCATAGAGATAATACCACCAGATTTTCATGGCAAAGATCACCGCCGCCAACTCCAGATCATGCGTTGGATAATTTCGCTCATGGATTTTCAACTGCCTTGAGGAATAGGATATCACTTTATCATTCTACATCAGCACACATCCTAAGCCCTTCTTCGAAGCATCACTGAATAAAACAAAGAGCTCCCCACTTGTGGGTAAATTGAGCACGGGTGCAGTGATAAGCCTCCTTTTCAACTCCTTAAAGCTTTCTTTGCATTCATCACTCCAAGTAAACTTTACTCCCTTTCGAGTTAGCTTGGTAAGAGGGTTGGAAAATCATGAGAAATTTCTCAAAAGTCGTCGATAATATCCAGCTAACCCCAAGAAGCTACGGATATCAATTACCGATGTTGGCCTCGGCCATCCCTCAATTGCATCTATTTTGGAGGGGTCCACAGATATCCCATTGCTTGTGATGATATGGCCCAAGAATGAGACTTCCTTCAACCAGAACTCACACTTGTTGTACTTTTCATAGAGATTCTCCTTGCGCAAAGTCTCTAGTACAGTTTTTAAATGCTCCTCATGGTCCTCCTTGGTTTTGGAGTATATTAGAATATCAACTATAAATACTACCACAAATTTGTCAAGGTAATCTCTAAAGACTCTATTCATCAAGTCCATGAATACTGCTGGAGCATTGGTTAGTCCGAAAGGCATTACTATGAATTCATAGTGCCCGTACCTTGTACGAAAAGCAGTCTTGGGGATATCTTCCTTCTTCACCCTTACTTGATAATATCCCGACCGCAAGTCCACCTTGGAGAAGTATTGTGCTCCACACAGCTGATCAAAAAAGTCATCGATTCTTGGGAGAGGATACTTGTTCTTTATCGTGATTTTGTTAAATTCACGATAATCGATGCAAAGCCGCATTGACCCATCCTTCTTCTTGACTAAAAGGACTGGTGCACCCCATGGTGATGCACTTGGGCATATAAACCCTTTATCCAGATTCTCCTGTAGTTGTTTCTACAGCTCTTCGAGCTCAACAACAGCCATTCTATATGGAGTCTTGGATATTGGTAGCGCCCCAGGTATAAGTTCAATTGAGAACTCAACATCTCTTCTTGGAGGAAGACCAGGAAGTTCCTCGGGAAACACTTCAGCGAATTACCTCACAATAGGCATTTCTTCAAGGGTGGTTTCTTCCTTGGACTCAATCATCTGAGCCAGATATGCGTGCTCATAAGTTAGTAATATCCATGCTTGAGATGATGGAGATAAAGGAGATTCATCTTCCTCCTGACACTTTTAAAGAATTGAGGGTCGATTCTCCATATGGAGTGTGATTTCCCTCTCCCGACAATTTATGTTGGCTCTATATAAGGAAAGCCAATCCATGCCAAGAATTGCATAAAATTCCACCAGAGGGAGTATGATGAGGTTCGCCGGGAAATTCAATCCACAAATTATAACAAGGGAGGACTTATACTCATGGGATGCAATGATTACCCCATTTTCCGTACTCACCGACATCTTTACTTCCATGATTTGTGGTGGTGCAGGGATTGTTCTACTAAACTTTTGAGATATAAAAGAATGCGTAGAACCTGAATCAAAAAGTACGTTCGCTATTCTTGAATGAATAACTAGCGTACCTATCACCACTTCGTTGTCGGGGTTCACTTCGGCAGAAGTGATGGAAAAAGCTCTTCCTTGCTGTCTTGGAGGTTGCTGGTTGCCTCCGAAAACCCTTGGATTAAGGCACTGATTTGCAAAATGACCCGGTTCTTTGAATTTGTAGCATTGAACAACGCGTTGAGGTTCAAATGGAGCATTCCTCTCCTCTATCGCAGCTGCGGGTCCTTCTTGCCAACAGTTAATAGCTAGGTGCCCTTCTCTTCCACACCTGAAGCATTTTCTCGTCCCCTTAAGGCAATTTCCAGTGTGCTTCTTTCCGCACTTTTGGCAAGTGGGGTGCTGGAACTTCTTAGCGCTGTTGGATTTATCCATCGGACCACCAGCATTGAATTCCACCTTACGCTTCTTGTCCCCATGATACCCCTGTGATTCTCCGATCTCCATTTCAACCTTGAGGGCACATCAGACAATTTCCTCATAACTGTCGAAGTCACGGATCGCTAATGCTTTCTGCAAACTAGGCTTCAGCCCACCAAAGAAGCGGTCAACCTTGTATTTGGGGGTAACGACAAAGCCAGAAGTGTATCGTGCACGCCTTGTGAAGTTTGCCTCGTACGCTCCCACAGATTCTTCATCCTTCTTCTTGAGGGAAAGGAAGTCCCTTTCCATCTTAAGATGGAGGGTGCGCGGAAAATATTTTTCAAAAAACATCTTCCGAAATTCCTTCCATTCCAAAGCCTCGATCTCCTCCTCAGGCTTCATATTTTTGATCAACGTCCACCATTGATCAGCTTCACCCTCCATACGATAAGCCTCCAGGAGAACCTTATCTTGTTCATAACATTGAAGGATAGAGAAGATCTTTTCAATGGAGTTGATCCATTGCTTAGCGATCGTGTGATCAGATGATCCACTAAAAGTAGGTGGCCTTTGTCTCATGAAGCTCTCGATAGCGACTTGTGTTTTCTTAGGGGGGGTTGAACGTTCCTCTTGACCAGTTTTTCTATTCAAAACTTGAGTTAGCTGAGAGAGAAGCATGACAAAGTTCGCGATTCCCGCTCCCATTGGATTGGGCATCTCATTAGTACAATCATCACACTGATCTTCACAGCGGTTGTTAGCCCGAGTTCTCCTATTACCGGCCATTGGCTGGAATAAAAGGAAAGTTAGGGGTAACACATAAAGGGTAATCCAAAGACAAAAGTTGATGACTTATAAATACACTTTAATCTCTTTAACTCATGATTCTATAGGATTCAATCCAGGATTTTCATGATCTACCTTCTAACATATATTCTTAGGGGCATTTTTCCCTTAATAAGGGTTCATACTAAGATTGTGAATTTATCAAAACATATCCCCCGAGAGTGTCGTAACCAAGAGTGCATCAAGGCCCGTTGTCGTGCACCAGTTCCCATTCGAGTCTAGCTCAAAGCGGTGTTTTTGGGTTTTACCCCTAGGATACATCTGTGCCAGAGCCGCCTCTACCTGCTCGTATCCAGACAGGGATGTATTTGTTTGATAAACCACTTAATTAGTATTTACCAAAACTTAGTGATGTTTTTATTATACTTAGTCTTGTATCTAAGGCTTTACTAGGGTTTCCTAATCCCAAAAAGAACTAAACCTATCCTCTGATACCAACTATGACAACCCTGCTTTTTATTACAACTTAAACATGATTTATTACATAAAACATCACTTGATACAACAAAGAAGATCGAGAGGTTTAGTGTCTTTGGGGCTTAGGATCATTACATAAAAACTTTAAACTTGAAATACAACATCTTTATTGAAAACTTCCTTTACATGACCACTACATTTCTTCGTACTTAGCATTGCATGGGATAACCTGAGGACATGCATAAGAAAAGGGTGAGCTATAAAGCCCAGTAAGGGAGTACACAATGAATAACATGAGGATTACAATACATGATAGGAAATAGGAACATCAATAGAGCATAAGAGTAACATGAACATAAAGGCATGATAAAGCATGATAATCATAACATGGAAATGTGGCAATAACACTTAACATTGAAATAGCATGAGCCAAGGCTCATTGCACATGGAGCATGAGTAAACCCTCATTGCACTTGAAGCATGAGTAAACCCTCATTGCACTTGAATTAGTATGAGTCAACACTCATTGCACATGACGTATCATGATACTATACTTTACCCAATGCATTGGAGTGCTATAAGGGCGCACCCTTCTTAAACATTTTATTTCATGCATAAGTGTGCCACATGGATCATAAAACATGGATTCATAAAACATAATCATTTATTCCATGATAAAGGAATGTGGAATTCATACATGAAACTTTAAAATCAATAAGTAAATGTGCATAAAGGTGAATACCATTGATGGAGAAATTGTCATGGTATTCACTACACAATGAAATTGGCTTAGAAAATCGGTGCGATTTCGGCAGCGTAACGGCGTGACATAAGAATTCATAAAAAAGGTTGACGAGAGAGAAAGGGGTTCCTCATCATATTTACATGTAATGGACAGTAAGGAGGTCAAATAGATACATGTCCCAACAATTGAAAAGGAATTTATATTCATGATACAAAAGTATTGCTTGAATGTAAAAAAAAGAGAGATAAGTTCCTTTCGGAATTTCGGCATAGTAACGGGTGTACATGGGAGGCATTTAATGAGAGAGGAAGGGGTCTCCCATCATTCAAAAAATAAGAGGGAAGTATGCGGGAGGTGCGAAACCATACCCCAACATTAATAATTGAAATTAAAAGGGAAATACAACTTAAAGAAAATTGACAAAAAAAGAGAAAGGAAGAAAAAACCCTTACTTGGAAGTGTGCTTCCAAAGGCTAGGGAGAGGCTTGTGAGAGGCTTCTTGGGAGCTTGAGGAACCTTGAGAGGATTCTAGAGATAGTAGGACAGAGTTTGGACGAACTCCAAGGGCTTTGAGTGACGAGGAAGTGGGAGATTGGGTGGGTTTATATAGGAAAGGTGAGAGAATTCTTTATTATTTAGGTTTGGGACCCCTTATATTAAAATAATCCAAACCACAAACCATCCCATGGTATTTGACAATGGTTTCTGGAAAAGGAAAGAGGAAAACAATATTTTACAAGGCCAAGGTCCGAAATTTTTAAAATATTAGGGTTGCTTATGTGGAGGTGAGTCACACTTCCATGGAAATTAATTTAAAAAGGTAATGTGTTGAATAAGTCTTGAGGGCTCCATTAATGCGTTGAAAAGTAAGTCAAACAAACCCAAAACCTCATTATTTTAATGATAAAACATATATTGGCCGAACATAAGGATTATGGTATTTTATTACATCACCATTGGGTCATTATGATGTCATAAAACACATTATATATTTAAATGGTATTTAATTTTTACCCAAAAATTTGAATGTCTCAGAAAATTATGAAAACTTCACTGTTGGACAACTTCGACGTCCTGATTCCAAAAATAATATTTATTTTATCTAAATAATTTTCTAAATATGTGAATTTTCACTTTTAAAATAAAAACCGACATTTATAAAAAATTCACTGGTTTTGACAGAAATGGATTTCAAACCTTAGTAAAAATTTTAATTGCATTCATAAAATTATAAGATCATTTATATTTAATAAAAATTAATTTATTATTAATAATAATATTTTATTAAAATATTATTTAATTCAAAAATCCTTTAATTTAATAAAATATAATTCTTAATTAAACACTAACTAAAAACACCATTTGTATTTTAAAATCTATTTACAAAGTATCAAAAATGACTAGAAATTATATTCATTATTATATACAAAAATAATGTACATGAACATAGTACTACTTATTTGTTACATAACCCCTTAAAATAGCTGCATAAGACCTAAGGGTAAGGTGTGCGATGGTGACAGACTCTTGGGGAGGCTCGGATAACATCGCTCGAGTGGTAATCTCTATCAACTTCCACTTTTCCCGTAGACGGTCTCGTTCAAGCTTGACATAATGAAGCTCAGCTAGGGCTTGGTCAAGGTCGAAGCCCAAAGACACCACCTCTTTTCCGAGCTTCGACAAATGGGCTTCGTATGGGGAAATTCTACTGGATGAGGCCATCGCTTCCTTTGTATGATTAAAATTGGGTTCGTTAAAGCCATATATTTATACTACTCATGTGATCACTGTTCAACGGCTAAAAAAGTAAAGGTCACAAATCTTATCATAAAACCAAAGAAGTTGACATCTTATAAAAAAAATTTCCATAAAGAGACATTTAACTGGATCAAGAGAGATTTTCATTAATGAAACTTTGGGTCCTTACAATATTCCCCCCTTAAGAAATTTCACCCTCGAAATTTTCTTTTTCCCACACTAAAACAAATGTGGGTAACTCAGCTTCATCATATCCTCTGACTCCCAAGTTTCTTCTTCAAACTTGTGGTTTCTCCACAACACCTTGACAAGGGGAATTATCTTATTTAGTAGAACTTTTTCTCTATGATCTAAGATCTTCACTGGTTGCTCCTCATAAGAAAGATCATCTTCCAATTGTACCACCTCGGAAGAGAGTACATGTGAAGGGTCTGGTATGTACTTCCTTAATAGGGATACATGAAATACATCATGCACCTTGGCCATAGTAGGTGGAAGTGCTAGTCGATAGGCCATAGCCCCAACACGATCAAGAATCTCGAAGGGGCCGATGTACCTTGGACTTAACTACCCTTTCTTTCCAAACCTCATGACCTTCTTCCACGGAGATATGCGTAAAAACAACATGTCTCCAACTTTAAACTCAAGGTCTCGTCGACGATTATCTGCATAACGCTTCTGTCAACTTTGGTATGCCTTGATATGCTGCTGAATGGTTTTCACCTTCTCCACCATTTCTTCGACCATTTTTGGTCCAAGTAGCTTATGTTCACCGACCTAATCCCAACATGCCGGTGTTCTACACCTTTTCCCATACAGGGCTTCATATGGTGCCATTTGGATGCTCGAGTGGAAACTATTATTATAAGAGAACTCAACCAGAGGAAGATGTTGATCCCATCCTCCTTTAAAGTCCACTAAGCACGCTCTCAACATATCCTCAAGTGTTTGGATAGTCCGCTCGAATTGGCCATCAGTTTGAGGATGATAGGCCGTACTGAAGTTCAGTTCAGTATTCAGAGCATGTTGAAGACTCTTCCAAAACTTAGTGGTGAATCTTGGATCTCGGTCAGACACAATAGATAGTGGTACTCCATGCAACTGTACCACTTCCCTGATATATATCTGTGCCAGTTGATCCAAAGAGAAATCCTCTTGAATAGCAATGAAGTGTGTAGTCTTTGTAAGACTATCCACAACAACCCAGATTGCATTATTGCCTTTGGATGTCCTTGGAAGTCCGGTGAAAAAGTCCATGGTGATGTTCTCCCATTTCTATTCCGGTATGGGAAATGGTTGCATCATCCCCTTAGACTTCTGCCTCTCTGCCTTCACTTGCTGACACACCAGGCACTTTGATGTATATTCGGTGATATCCTTCTTCATATTATCCCACCAAAATTTTTCTCGGAGATCTCGATACATCTTTGTGCTCCCTGGGTGAATAGAGAAATTTGAACTATGTGCATCATCCAAAAGTTCCTTCTTCAGCTCTGGACTTGATGGAACACATAGCTTTTCCCAAACCGCACAATTCCTTCTTCATTAACATTAAACTCTGAGGATTTTCCCTTTTTGATAGCTTCCACTTTTTCTTGAATTTCTGCATCATCCTTTTGAGCATCCTTTAACCTTTCCAAAAGAGTTGGTTGAGCAATCATTTGTGAAAGGATTTATGATGTTCCCTTCTTTATGATTCCCACATCCATCTTCATCAATTCTAAGAAGATTGGATCCTTCTCAATTCTCATCATTGATAGAATAGTTGGATCCTTTCTACTTAGGGCATCCGCCACCTTGTTCGCTTTCCCAGGGTGGTAATGTATTGAACAGTCATAATCCTTGATGAGCTCTTTCCATCCTCTCTGGCGCATATTAAGCTCTTTCTGTGTGAATATATATTTAAGACTCTTGTGGTCAGTATATTTCTCACATTTCTCTCCATAGAGATAATGCCGCCAGATTTTCAAGGCAAAGATCACCGCCGCCAACTCCAGATCATGCGTTCGATAATTTTGCTCATGGATTTTCAACTTCCTTGAGGCATAGGATATCACTTTATCATTCTGCATCAGCACACATCCTAAGCCCTTCTTTGAAGCATCACTGAATACCACAAAGAGCTCCCCACTTGTGGGTAAAGTGAGCACGGTTGCAGTGATAAGCCTCCTTTTCAACTCCTTGAAGCTTTCTTCGCATTCATCACTCCAAGGAAACTTTACTCCCTTTCGAGTTAGCTTGGTAAGAGGGTTGGAAAATCGTGAGAAATTTCTCACAAATCGTCGATAATATCCAGCTAACCCCAAGAAGCTACGGATATCAGTTACTGATGTTGGCCTCGGGCATCCCTCAATTGCATCTGTTTTGGAGGGGTCCAGAGATATCCCATTGCTTGTGATGATATGGCCCAAGAATGAGACTTCCTTCAACCAGAACTCACACTTGCTGTACTTTACATAGATATTCTCCTTGCGCAAAGTCTCTAGTACAGTTTTTAAATGCTCCTCATGGTCCTCCTTGGTTTTGGAGTATATTAGAATATCATCTATAAAGACTACCACAAATTTGTCAAGGTAATCTCTAAAGACTCTATTCATCAATTCCATGAATATTTCTAGAGCATTGGTGAGTCTGAAATGCATTACTATGAATTCATAGTGCCCGGACCTTGTACGAAAAGAAGTCTTGGGGATATCTTCCTTCTTCACCCTTACTTGATAATATCCCGACCACAAGTCCGCCTTGGAGAAGTATTGTGCTCCACGCAGCTGATCAAACAAGTCATCGATTCTTGGGAGAGGATACTTGTTCTTTATCATGATTTTGTTAAGTTCACGATAATCGATGCAAAGCCGTATTGACCCATCCTTCTTCTTGACGAAGAGGACTGGTGCACCCCATGGTGATGCACTTGGGCGTATAAACCCTTTATCCAGATTCTCCTGTAGCTGTTTCTACAGCTCTTCAAGCTCAACAACAGCCATTCTATATAGAGTCTTGGATATTGGTAGCACCCCAGGTATAAGTTCAATTGAGAACTCAACATCTCTTCTTGGAGGAAGACCAGGAAGTTCCTTGGGAAACACTTCAGCGAATTCCCTCACAATAGGCATTTCTTCAAGGGTGGTTTCTTCCTTGGACTCAATCATCTGAGCCAGATATGCGTGCTCATAAGGTAGTAATATCTATTCTTGAGATGATGGAGATAAATGAGATTCATCTTCCTCCTGACACTTGTAAAGAATCGAGGGTCGATTCTCCATATGGAGTGTGATTTCCCTCTCCCGACAATTTATGTTGGATCTATATAAGGAAAGCCAATCCATGCCAAGAATTGCATCAAATTCCACCAGAGGGAGTATGATGAGGTTCTCTGGGAAATTCAATCCACATATTATAGTAAGGGAGGACTTATACTCATGGGATGCAATGATTTCCCCATTTGTCGTACTCACCGACATCTTTACTTCCATGATTTGTGGTGGTACAGGGATTGTTCTACTAAACTTTTGAGATATAAAATAATGCATAGAACCTGAATCAAAAAGTACGTTCACTATTCTTGAATGAATAACTAGCTTACCTGTCACCACTTCGTTGTCGGGGTTCACTTCGGCAGAAGTGATGGAAAAAGCTCTTCCTTGCTGTCTTGGAGGTTGCTGGTTGCCTCCGAAAACCCTTGGATTAGGTCACTGATTTGCAAAATGACCCGGTTCCTTGCATTTGTAGCATTGAACAACGCGTTGAGGTTTGAACGGAGCGTTCCTCTCCTCTATCACAGTTGTGGGTCCTTCTTGCTGATAGTTAATATCTAGGTGCCCTTCTCTTCCACACCTGAAGCATTTTCTCGTCCCCTTAAGGCAATTTACAGGGTGCTTCTTTCCGTACTTTTGGCAAGTGGGGTGCTGGAACTTCTTAGCGCCGTTGGACTTATCCATCGGACCACCAGCATTGAATTCCACCTTACGCTTCTTGTCCCCATGATACCCCTGTGATTCTCCGATCTCCATTTCAACCTTGAGGGCACATCGGACAATTTCCTCATAACTGTCGAAGTCACGGATCACTAATGCTTTCCGCAAACTAGGATTCATCCCACCAAAGAAGCGGTCAACCTTGAATTCGGGGGTAACGACAAAGCCAGAAGCGTATCGTGCAAGCCTTGTGAAGTTTGCCTCGTACACTCCCATAGATTCTTCATCCTTCTGCTTGAGGGAAAGGAAGTCCCTTTCCATCTTAAGACGGAGGGTGCGCGGAAAATATTTATCGAAAAACATCTTCCGGAATTCCTTCCATTCCAAAGCCTCAATCTCCTCCTCAGGCTTCGTATTTTTGATCAACGTCCACCATTAATCAGCTTCACCCTCCATATGATAAGCCTCCAGGAGAACCTTCTCTTGTTCAGAACATTGAAGGATAGAGAAGATCTTTTTAATGGAGTTGATCCATTGCTCAGCGATCGTGTGATCAGATGATCCACTAAAAGTAGGAGGCCTTTGTCTCATGAAGCTCTCGATAGTGACTTTTTCTTTCTTAGGGGGGGTTGAACGTTCCTCTTGACCAGTGTTTCTATTCAAAACTTGAGTTAGCTGAGAGAGAAGCGTGACAAATTTCGCGATTCCCGCTCCCATTGGATTGGCAATCTCATTAGTACAATCATCACACTGATCTTCACAACGGTTGTTAGCCTGAGTTCTCCTATTACCGGCCATTGGCTGGAATAAAAGGAAAGTTAGGGGTAACACATAAAGGGTAATCCAAAGACAAAATTTGATGACTTATAAATACATATTAATCTCTTTAACTCGTGATTCTATAGGATTCAATCCAGGCTTTTCATGATCTACCTTCTAACATATATTCTTAGGGGAATTTTTCCCTTAATAAGGGTTCATACTAAGATTGTGAATTTATCAAAACATATCCCCTGGGAGTGTCGTAACCAAGAGTGCATCAAGGCCCGTTGTCGTGCACCAGTTCCCGTTTGATTCTAGCTCAAAGCGGTGTTTTCGGGTTTTACCCCTAGGATACATCTGTGCCAGAGCCGCCTCTACATGCTCGTATCCAGACAGGGATGTATTTGTTTGATAAACCACTTACTTAGTATTTACCAAAACTTAGGGATGTTTTTATTATACTTATTCTTGTATCTAAGGCTTTAATAGGGTTTCCTAATCCCAAAAATAACTAAACCTATCCTCTGATACCAACTATGACAACCCTGCTTTTTATTACAACTTAAACATGATTTATTACATAAAACTTCACTTGATACAACAAAGAAGATCAAGAGGTTTAGTGTCTTTGGGGCTTAGTATCATTACATAAAAACATTAAAATTGAAATACAACATCTTTATTGAAAACTTCCTTTACATGACCACTACATTCCTTCGTACTTAGCATTGCATGGGATAACCTGAGGACATGCATAAGAAAAGGGTGAGCTATAAAGCCCAGTAAGGGAGTACACAATGAATAACATGAGGAGTACAATACATTTTATGAAATAGGAACATCAATAGAGCATAAGAGTAACATGAACATAAAGGCATGATAAAGCATGATAATCATAACATGGAAATGTGGCAACAACACTTAACATTGAAATAGCATGAGTCAAGGCTCATTGCACATGGAGCATGAGTAAACCCTCATTGCACTTGAAGCACGAGTAAACCCTCATTGCACTTGAATTAGCATGAGTAAACACTCATTTCACATGACATATCATGAAACTATACTTTACCCAATGCATTGGAGCGCTATAAGGGCGCACCCTTCTTAAACATTTCATTTCATGCATAAGTGTGCCACATGGATCATAAAACATGGATTCATAAAACATAATCATTTATTCCACGATAAAGGAATGTGGAATTCATACATGAAACTTTAAAATCAATAAATAAATGTGCATAAAGGTGAATACCCTTGATGGAGAAATGGGCATGGTATTCACTACACAATGAAATTGGCTTAGAAAATCGGTGCGATTTCGGCAGCGTAACGGCGTGACATAAGAATTCATAAAAATGGTTGATGAGAGAGAAAGGGGTTCCTCATCATATTTACATGTAATGGAAAGTAAGGAGGTCAAATAGATACATGTCCCAACAATTGAAAAGAAATTTAGATTCATGATACAAAAGTATTGCTTGAATGTAAAAGAAGAGAGATAAGTTCCTTTCAGAATTTCGGCATAGTAACGGGTGTACATGGGATGAATTTAATGAGAGAGAAAGGGGTCTCCCATCATTCAAACAATAAGAGGGAAGTGTGGCGGAGGTTCCAAACCATACCCCAACATTCATAATTGAAATTAAAGGGGCAATACAACTTAAAGAAAATTGACAAAAAAAGAGAAAGGAAGAAAAAATCCTTACTTGGAAGTGTGCTTCCAAAGGCTAGAGAGAGGCTTGTGAGAGGCTTCTTGGGAGATTGGGGCACCTTGAGAGGATTATAGAGAGAGTAGGGCAGAGGTTGAACGAACTCCAAGGGCTTTGAGTGAGGAGGAAGTGGGAGCTTGGGTGGGTTTATATAGGAAAGGTGAGAGAATTCTTTATTATTTAGGTTTGGGACCCCTTATATTAAAATAATCCAAACCACAAACCATCCCATGGTATTTTCCCATGGTTTCTGGAAAAGGAAAGAGGAAAAAAATATTTTACATGGCCAAGGTACGAACTTATTAAAATATTAGGGTTGCTTATGTGGAGGTGAGTCACACTTCCATGGAAATTAATTTAAAAAGGCAAAGTGTTGAATAAGTCTTGAGGGCTCCATTAATGCTTTGAAAAGTAAGTCAAACAAACCCAAAACCTCATTATTTTAATGATAAAACATATATTGGCCGAACATAAGGATTATGGTATTTTATTACATCACCATTGGGTCATTATGATTTCATAAAACACATTATATATTTAAATGGTATTTAATTTTTACCCAAAAATTTGACTGTCTCAGAAAATTATGAAAAATTCACCGTTGGATAATTTTGATGTCCTGATTCCAAAAATAATATTTATTTTATCTAAATAATTTTCTAAATATGTGAATTTTTACTTTTAAAATAAAAACTGACATTTATAAAAAATTCATGGGTTTTGACAGAAATGGCTTTCAAACCTTAGTAAAAATTTGAATTGCATTCATAAAATTATAAGATCATTTATATTTAATCAAAAATTAATTTAATATTAATAATAATATTTTATTAAAATATTATTTAATTCAAAAATCCTTTAATTTAATAAAATATAATTCTTAATTAAATACTAACTAAAATCACCATTTGTATTTTAAAATATATTTACAAAGTATCAAAAATGACTAGAAATTATATTCATTGTTATATACAAAAATAATTTACATGAACATAGTACTACTTATTTGTTACATAACCCCTTAAAATAGCTGCATAAGACCTAAGGGTAAGGTGTGCGATGGTGACAGACTCTTGGGGCGGCTCGAATAACATCGCTCGAGTGGTAATCTCTATCAACTTCCACTTTTCCCATAGACGGTCACGTTCAAGCTTGACATAATGAAGCTCAACTTGGGCTTGGTCAAGTTCAAAGCCCAAAGACGCCACCTCTTTTCCGAGCTCCGATAAATGGGCTTCATATGGGGAAATTCTACTGGATGAGGCCATCACTTCCTTTGTCTGAGTAAAATTGGGTTCGTTAAAGCCATATATTTATACTACTCATGTGATCACTGTTCAACAGCTATAAAAGTAACGGTCACAAATCTTATCATAAAACCAAAGAATTTGACATCTTATAAAAACATTTTCTATAAAGAGACATTTAACTGGATCAAGAGGGATTTTCATTAATGAAACTTTGGGTCGTTACACCCCCCCCCCCCCACAGGGTATTTAACCTAACTGGGCAAACAATTAGTATCAAATATAGGTTGATTTCAGTGTTTCTCTCATGGAGTTTGTTAATCACAAATGGATTCCGATCTTCTATGGAAAAAATGTTCAATTATGAAAGAATCAGATATAGTAATATTTCTGATCTTTTAGTATGGATTCTATATAACAACAACACATGGAATTACAGCCAATGTGGATAGTGATTCTTTTCTAGTAGATGAAAGAATGGAATTAGGTGCTGACGCTAGTGGAATCAATTCATTAGGGGATCCTTATCCAATGAAATCTATTCAAAGGTGATGTCATGTAAGTATACATGTGTTATGTGTGAAAAGATACTTAATATATATGAATGTAATTCAAAATTTAGAGAATAAAAATTGAAATTTATCTATAACAAATATGAGGATATGAGAATGAACCCCAATGAGTCTATTGACGCCTTATTGGATTTGGTGAAAACTGTTATAGAAGACATGAGTGGACTTGTAGAAATTATTAAAGATGTAAATATTGTTAATAACATATTTAGAAGACTTACACCTTGGTTCAATCTAAAATTTTATATATTGGAGGATAAAGATCCAAATGAAATGACACTAAAAAGCTTACACAATACTCTTGTTTCATGTGAGATGAGAAATGAGGACATTGAGTCTGTGGAAAAAGGGAATTCCAAAGAGGTGTAATTCAAGGACATAAAGAATCTCATCATTAAAAATTTTCAACAATAATAAGAGACATATGAGGTGATGTCATTCCTTTCTTCAAATCTACAAAGAGGAAAATGAAAGTTCAAAGGTAAACTTCCACTAGCATGTTTTCAATTTGGAAAGGTTATTTATCTTGAAGCAAGGTTCCCCAACAAGTTCCAAGAAGACTTTGAGGATGAAGTTGAAATTCCCATGAATATTTCTTCAGCCTATGTGAAAGGAAAATAAAATTTCTAGAGAAATTTATTCAAAAAGAAGAATCTTATTTCAAAATAAAATGAAATTTCATAAGAATATGAGGTTAAAGATATAGGGAAATGAAAAGATAATGGAGAAAATGATATGGTGGTAGTTTTATGTAATTCCTAGAAAAATAAAGTGACATTGATGAAGAAGAGGTCAAAGGAAGAGTATATATGTATGCTTAATTGGAATACGCTTCTGAAGAGATAGATTTTTGGAGATATAAAATGAAGAAAGCCAACAAAGTGGTTCATGATGCCAAAATCTATATGCAATAGTAGAAAGAATATAAGACAGAGCTAATGGAAGAAATTGAAATCTAAATTCTTCATTACCAGATTACTTAGAAATAGTTATTGGGAATAAACTCAATGTTAAATAACATAAAAGGTTGATTGATGGTTTGAATAAAATAGTGAAAGAAAGAAAAAAATCAAATTCATTAATGAACTTGAAGAAGAATTCGTTGACCTATGATGAAAATTTAAGGAACAGGAAAAACACCTGACTCTCAGTACCAAATTAGGAAATTAGATCATTTAGTAAACAGAAAAATTAAAGTAGAGCATATAAGTCTAAAAGAATAGAAGAAATTGTCAAATCCAAATTATAAGGATGGTATATGGATTGATCAGAAACAAAAAGCAGTAATGGTTGAAGTTAGACCACAAAAACCTACTCCAAGATTGAAGATTTATTTGGATATGAGGCATAATTAGAAGATTCAGAGAACCCAAGGGACAACCAGTGATGTAGAATTGACACAGAAGAATTTACCAGAAACTTGGTGTTATTGTTGTGGAAAGATGGCACACCCACAAAATGTGTTTTCAGCATGTAAAGACCCATAAATTTCAGGGAATTTTTTTTTTTAAATACGTTGGAATTTTATGAGTCTGTAGCATCTGACGGAACCTAATTCTGAGGCCCGGTGTTCCTGGAATCAATTTCAGAAGTTTAGCTCAGGTATGTTCTGTGAACGAACGAGCGGGTTTTTCTATCTTTTGAACCGGTGCTCAGAATTGAAATTTGAGGGCACCGATGAACTCGCAGCGTCAGTGTTCACTTAAGGGGACATTTATCGTAGTTTCATTTTGATAGGAGAAGAGGTTAATTTTCAGTTGTTTTTAAGGAATAAATAAAAATATGTGTTTGATATTTTTATTTGTCGAGGGTGGTTATTATCCTACAAAAGGGGAATTGGAGGTGGGGCCCACACCCACCTAACCTCCCAAGGGAGGGTTTAGTGTGGTGGGGCCCACATGAGACCCTAACTCTTCACCTCCCCCTCAACTCCCTAACCCCCCCCCCCATATCACCCCTTAAATTAATTTGTAAACTCTTATTTAATTATGTATCCTCTCCACCTTCCTCTCCTCTATTAAAGTTTGCCTACACACATAATTAATGAATTGATTCTTTGAGTTAGTTTTAAATGGTTGGAATTTCTTTAAAATGGGAGAAGGCTATTATAATATTTTCCTTGGCAAATAATTTGGTGGGGAAACCTCTGAAGAAATTAGAGGAGCTTTGTTCTCCAACCCTCTGACGAAGAACAACAATGCGCCTTTTATTCTTTTCTCCATGATAAGAGGGGAGACGCCACATCTTTAGGTACACTCCAACAATGAAGGAATCGACACTGTCATCCACGATGCTCGGATACCACGAATCTTTCTCGAGATAGGGGAATCAATTTCAATTTTAATGGATTAAAATTGTGCTTAGTGTGTCGTTGAACATCTTGATTGTCAAACCTATTGCTATCGATTAACGCGGAGGGTACAGGTTGAACAAACATGGCCCGACGACCCTCAGTTTGATCTTGTTTAATTTCTTGGAATCAGTGGAGGAAGCACGGTGCTATCGTGTCGTGCCGGAAATGCAGCAGAGGAAGTCGGCGCTGTCGCACCGGCTGTGTGGGAGAAACCGCAGCCCGCTTTGCGGGCTGCTTCAGCAGAAGAACCGGTCGGCCTGTCGGTCGGTCAGGTGAAGGGGAGTCACGGCACCAGGAGGGCACCGCACTGGAGAACCGACCGGCCGGGCAGAGCAAAGCCACAGCTCTAGGAGAGCATCGCGCTGGAGAACCTGTGGCCCACCGTGCAGGCCGCTTGCGCCAGAGGGCTGGCCGGCCTGGCCGGCCGGTTTGAGGAGGGTGGCACCGCAGGTTTGGGCAGTCGGGGGGCCGCGCCCCCTCGGACCGATCGGCCTTCGGACCGAGCCAGCTGGGCCACGCTGGGTCGCGCCCCCTCGGGCCGCGCCAAACCGGGATGGGTCCCGCCGCGCCGAGTCGGGCCGGGCCCCTCCGTGTCGGTCCGCACCACTTCGGGCCGAGCCACACCCCTTCGGGCTGGGCCACACACTTTAGGTTTGGGCCGCACATTTCATTGGTCCATTCTGATCCCTTGCCAGGTCGAACCAGCTAACTCCGGGTTGACCTGATCCCTCAGCCCACTGGGCTTAACGGGTCGGGCCCATTTTCACTTAAACATGAATAACATGAAGACCGCGCATCCGATCGACGCACTGTCTACAGCACTGGGACCCTAGAGATGAGGTGGCCCTTTTTGAGATACTCTAATTGAGTTTCGGATGACTTTGTAAAATGGCTGGGATTGGAATAAGTGTAATTCCAACCAGGCCCTCGGAGCAGAAATGCATATAACTTAAGGACTGTACTTCTGATTGACATGTCGTCAACTATGATGGATTCCTCTAGATGAGGTGGTTCTTTTGGTATACTTAACCGGAGATTTGGACGTAGTTGGATTATGTCTAGGTTGGATTATATGTGAAATCCAATCGGGCCCCTAGAACGGAAATGCAAATAACTCACAGACTAAGCGTCCGATTGACACGTTGTCTGTTACGTTGAGACCCCTAGGACAAGGCGGTCCTTTGAGATACTTCCATGTGAGTTTACGTAACACTTAGAAGTATCGACCAGTAGCTTGTGGAGCGGATCCTCCTGGAGATGAGCGTACGAAGTATGGAGACCTTGTAGCTGGCTGAGACCAGATGACTGCTTGTCTGATTCGATTCGGAGTGACTTGACTAGCCCAGTGGGGAGCACTAATATGTTGGGGTGGTAGACCCATGGAGGAGGAGCGCTACTGTGTTGGGGCGGTAGACCCGTGGTACTCGACAGAAGAAGTACCACTGTAGGCTTTGAGGGGGTGTTCTTGGTTGCAGCGGCAGACCCATGGCGCGGAATCGCTACTGTGTTGGGGTGACAGACCCGCGGTACTCGATAGAGGAGGAATACCTCAGCAGTCTAAGGTTAGTGAGCAGCGCCTCAGAGTCCTGACAGGATCACTGTACTCGATAGAGGAGGAGCTCTCCAGCAGTTGTGGTTTCGATAATCAAAATCCCGGTTTGAGCTGAGTCAATGACCTTTGTGTTTTCCTCATGATTGAGATGGGTTACTTGATAACTTAGGTATATGTATGGGCATATACCTAAGTAAAGGTTATCTGTTGAGATCTTTATTTGTGGTTTATCCTTGTTGAATTTAGTGAGACCTTGAGGGTCTCAGGGTCCCTACTGAGTATCGTTATACTCACCCCTGCACGGGCTATGCCTGCACCTCGTTGTGTTGGATGTAGACGACGGACAACGCTAACCAAGGTAGAGTGTACAAGGACTGGACGGTACCCAGAGGTGCACACTCGGTGTGATGACACACTGAGTGGGATGATAGATTCAGAGTGCTGAGGAGGACATCTATACCTACCCTTCAAGTAGGAACCCGGAGGACGATCCAGGAGATGCTTCACTACTCAGCTGTTTGACTTTTCTATTGTACTTTATTTCATTTGTAGTTATACCTTTCCATTGGGATTGTATTTCCAGCCCCTTTTACTTTCATCACTTTTGTTACTTCTTTACTTAGTGTTTTCTTCCGCTTGTACTCTGGTTGTGTGTGTTTACGTTTTATAAAGGCAATGTCTTCCTAGTTATAGGTATTTAAGCCTTCGGTGCTAGTTGTCAACCCTGGCCTATGGAAGGCGGGCTTGGGGTAGTTATGACATAGGCCCTGGGGGATGGTTTGTGACAAATTGGTATCATAGGAGTCAGTTCTACTGCAGAACTTAGGACTCTGATATTTTCTTTCTGTGAAGAAATAGTGTTAAGTGTACTAAGTGTGGTTTTCAGTTCTGGGAGTCTAGGGTTGGTGCAGAAGTCCAACGTATCCATTCACCAGGACCCTGACTTCTGATTTTTGACTCAGTGTACAAAAACACTGATCACGTGTGTGTTTTCAAAGGTTTCTTTTAAATCAGCTCAAACCAGGTCAGCTCACCAGGTATAGTCTTTTAACCGTGTCACATCTGTTTCTTTCAGGATGCCTCCCCACGGACGACCAGCTAGAGCCCCGAGATTTGTACATACTGACAGGCCATTAAGTGAAGAGGCCTCAGTACAGGTCCCTCTCCCAGTTGACACACCAGCATAGAGTGCATGCCGCTTGAGTGCGTTGAACGAGTTCCAGCAACGGAGGCCTCCGAGGTTTCGAGGCGAATCGGATTTTCATACGGATGGGCACTGGCTGGAGTTTGTAGCATGATCTTTCCAAACAGTTGGGACACCCGCTGACTTTATGGTATGCCTAGATGTTAGTCTCTTTCAGGGAATAGATGAGAGGCGGTGGAGCTAGATTTTCCAGTTTTGCGACGAGACGACCTTCACCTGGGGAAACTTCGAGACTTTTTTCAGGGTGGAGTTTATACCAGCAACTCTACACTCTGAGCGTGCTCAGGAGCTGCTGCCCTTGCTACAGGGATTTTTGACTGTACCAGAGTCTTATAGAGCAGGTAGTAGACATATGAAAAAGAAGTCCAAGAAGACTATGCCAACAGGTGGGAGACCTCGAGATACAGGTTTGGTTGTGCGAGGCACATGAAACTGAGCCATCCATACGAGGAGTAGGAAGTGCTATGCATGCGGCAAGCAGGGTCACTTGGCTTGAGACTGCCTGAACTATCCAGCAGATGAGTAGTAGGCAGTGGAGGAACCTAACAGATAGGGGTAGAGGAGCTGGCCTTACAGCCGGTGGTGTACGACGCTTTGAGGTGTTGCCACCACCACCACTAGGAGGTCCACCTCGACCGTAAGGAACGGGTAGATATGGGAGAGCACAGCTTTAGAAGCTAAAGAATATGACTATGGAGCTCCGGAGGTAGGTGGATGGGAGCAAGACTAGTTCCAGGCATGGAGTCCATTGTTCTTGGTGATTCTAGTGTCTGTGTTGTTGTTGTTTGTCGTTGTTATGTGTCTTTTTACTTTGAGCTGCAGTAATAAAAGACACTTATCTTTGTGAAGTTTATTTTCATGTTTTTTTTTATGGTTGATACTAAGAGGTTCCGTTTAAAACTATTGAATTGACCCTCATTTGTTAGATTTCTACTGGAGGAGACCTAGTAACCACGCACTGATGTCAGCAGTGTGACTCAACCCTTGGAGGCAAGAGTAACGGTTGGATCTCTTAGTAGTAGCGTCGAACCCTTACGACGTCATTAAAGACATGAATTGTACCGTTCATGCCAGGATTGACTATATTAGGTAAAGAACATGGTTCATCCATGGGATGAGATGAGATTTATCTTTTCAGCAGAGTAGAAATCTCTATAGATCTTGTAGAATGTAGACGAAGAAGGGTGGAGATGAGTTTTTACAATTGGCTAATCTCACCCATTGTTCGTTGAGTGAACAGTTTACGGTTCTCTCCAACACAATAGTCTCAGGTGTACCTTCTCTCAGAAGGACATGAACCTGATACAGCGATGAAGGCTTGAATTCCTCTAGGACTATGACTTCAAGATAGTTTATATTCCTGGGGAGTGAAACTCTATAGAAGATGCTCTTAGTAAGAGATCGGGCATTCAGCTATTAGGAGTGGCAAGACAGTAGCTGGCCATGTTTTAGATATCCTTTGTGGATAGTGATGGATTTATCACGTGTCGAACCAGAGATGGTTCAGGCTATGATGGAGAAGGTGCAGATCATCCAGGAGTGGATAAAGACTGCACAGAACAGACAGAAGTCCTATGATGATATGAGACGGAGACCACTGGTGTTCGAGGATGGAAATAATGTTTTATTAAGGGTCTCAACTCGACGAGGTCTACGGAGATTTGTCCAGGGAGGCAAGTTATCTCTACGATTCATCGGACATTTCCAGGTCCCCAGTAGAGTAGGTAAGGTGGCTTACCGCCTGGACTTTTCACCTCGGATGCACTGGGTGCATGATGTCATCCACTTATCTTAGCTGAAAAGATGTGTGCATGACCTATTCGTCAACATAGACCATGGAGGGCTGGATATAGATGACAGGGGTAACTTTCATGGAGGTTCTAGTAAAGATTTAGGATTGACAGGAGTGGGTCCTATGAGGATGGTTGATTCCTCTAGTGCGCTTCGCTGGCAGCACAAGAACCTCCAGGGAAGTACATGGAAGCAAGAGGCTCAGATGCGTGCTCACCTCTTTTGTTTTCCCTAGTGTGTGTTGAAGCTTTACGGGGACGTAAATACCTGAGGTGGGAGTAATGTAAATACCTGTAAATTTCAAGGAATTTGTTTTAAATACCTTGGAATTTTATGAGTCTATAGCTTCTAATGATACAAGATTATGAGGCTCGGTGTGCCCGGAATCAATTTTAGAAGTTTAGCTCGGGTACGTTCAGTGAATTAAGGAGCGGGTTTTTCTATCTTTGGAACCAGTGCTAAGAATTGAAATATGAGGGCACCGATGAACTCGCAGTGCCGGTGTTCGCTTAAGGGGACCTTTACCGTAGTTGCATTTTGACAGCAGAAGAGGTTAATTTTTAGTCATTTTTAAGGAATAAATAAAAATATGTGTTTGATATTTTTATTTATGGAGGGTGGTTATTATACTACAAAAGGGGAGTTAGAGGTGGGTCACAGACCCACCTAACCTCCCAAGGGAGGGTTTAGTGTGGTGGGGCCCACACGATACCCTAACTCCTCACCTCCCCCTTAACTCCCTAAACCCCCCCCCCCCCTATCACCCCTTAAATTAATTTGTAAACTCCTCTTTAATTATGTAGCCTCTCCACCTTCCTCTCCTCCATTAAAGTTTGCCTACACACATAATTAATAAATTGATTCTTTGAATTAATTTGAAATGGTTGGCATTTCTTTAAAATAGGAGAAGGCTATTATAATATTTGCCTTGGCAAATAATTTGGTTGGAGAACCTCTGAATAAATTAGAGGAGCTTCATTCTCCAACCCTCCGACGAAGAACGACAACGCGCCTTCTATTTTTTTCTCCGCGACAAGAGGGGAGACGCCACATCTTTGGGTACACTCCGACGATGACGGAATTGACACCGTCATCCACGATGCTCGGCTACTGTGAATCTTTCTCGAGGTAGGGGAATCAAGCTCAATTTTAATGGATTAAAATTGTGCTTCATTTTTCTTTGAACATCTTACTTGTCCAACCTATTGCTATCGATTAACACGGAGGGTGTGGGTCAAACGAACACGGCCCGACGACCCTCCGTTTGATCTTGTTTATTTTCATGGAATCGGTGGAGGAAGTACGGCGCTGTTGCGCCCTACCAGAAACGTAGAGGAGGAAGCCAGTGTCGTCACACTGGCTGTGCGGGAGAAACTACGGCCCACTTTGTGGGCCGCTTCGGTGGAAGAACCTGTCGGTCGGGTGAAGGGGAGTCGCGGCGCAAGGAGGGAGCTGCACTGGAGAACCGGCCGGCCCGTCGGTCAGCCGGGCAGAGCAGAACTGCAGTGCCAGGAGGGTGCCATTCTAGAGAACCTGCGGCCAGCCATGCGGGCCACTTGCGCCAGAAGGCCGGCCGGCCTAGCCGGCCGGTTTGGGGAGGGTGGTGCCGCTTGGCGCCGCCGGTTCAGGCAGCCGGGGGGTCACGCCCCCTCAGACCACTTGGCCTTTGGGCCGAGCCAGCCGGGCTAGGCCATGCCCTTTAAGTCCAGGCCATGCATTTCATCAGGCCAGTCCAACCCCCTGCCGAGTTGGACCTGCCAACTCTGGGTTGACCCGACCTGTCATCCCACTGGGCTTAATGGGACAGGACTGTTTTTACTTAAACGTGAATAACATACAGACTGTGCGTCTGATCGACATGTTGTCTGCAGCACTGGGACCCTAGAGATGAGGAGGTCCTTTTTTCGATACTCTAAGTGAGTTTTGGGCGACTCTGGAAAACATCCGGGTTTGGAACGAGTGTAATTCCAACCGGGCCCTCGGAGCGAAAACACTTATAACTTAAGGACCGAACATCTGATTGAAGTGTCGTCAACTATGTTGGATTCCTCTGGACGAGATGGTACTTTTGGCACACTTCACTTGAGTTTTGGATGCAGTTGGAGTATGGTCGGGTTGTATTGTACCCAAAATCCAACTGGGCCCCTAGAACGGAAATGCTAATAACTCACAGACCGTGCGTCCGATTGACGTGTCGTCTGTTGCGTTGAGAACCCTATGACGAGGCAGTCCTTTGAGATACTTCCACATGAGTTTAATTAATTCATTTAAGTATCGAACAGTAGCTCATGGAGTGGATCCTTCTGGAGATGAGCGTATGGAGTACGGAGACCTTGTAGCTAGCTGAGACCTGATGACTGCTTGTCTGATTTGATTCGGAGTGACCTGACTAGCCCAGTGGGGAGCACTTCTTTGTTGGGGTGGTAGACCCATGGCGGAGGAGCACTACTGTGTTAGGGCGGCAGACTTGTGGTACTCGATAGAAGGAGTACCTCTGTAGGCTATGAGGGGGTGTGCTTGGTTGCAGCGGCAGACCCATGGCGGGGAATTGCTACTGTGTTGGGGCGACATACCCACGTTACTCGATAGAGTAGGAGTACCTCAACAGTCTAAGGTTAGTGAGAAGCGCCTCGGAGTCGCGACAGGATCACTGTACTTGACAAAGGAGGAGCTCTCCAGCAGTTTTGGTTTCGATAATGAAAATCCTGGTTTGAGCTGAGCCAATGACCTTTGTGTTTTCCTCATGATTGAGATGGGTTACTTGATAACTTAGGTATATGTATGGGCATATACCTAAGTAAAGGTTATCTGTTGAGATCTTTCTTTGTGGTTTATCCTTGTTGGATTTATTGAGACATTGAGGGTCTCAGGGTCCCTACTATGTATCGTTATACTCACCCCTGCACAGGCTATGCCCGCACCTCGTTGTGTTGGATGCAGATGACGGACAGCGCTGCCCGAGGCAGAGTGTACGAGGACTGGACGGTACCCAGAGGTGGACACTTGGCGTGACGACACACGGAGTGGACCTATAGACGCAGAGTGATGAGGAGGACATATGTACCTACCCTTCAAGTAGGAACCCGGAGGACGATCCAGGAGTTGCTTCACTACTCATTTGTTTGTATTTTCTGTTTTACTTTCTTTCAGTTGTCATTGTACCTTTCCGTTGGGCTTGTATTTCAGGCCCCTTGTACTTTCAGCACTCTATTTACTACTTTACTTAGTGTCTGCTTTCACTTTTACTCTGGTTGTGTGTGTTTTCATTTTATAAAGGCAATGCCTTCTCAGTTATAGGGATTTACGCCTTTGGTGATAGTCTGCAACCCCTGGCCTATGGAAGGCAGGCTTGGGGTAGTTACGACATGGGCCCCAGGGTACGGGTCGTGACACCATATCTACAAAATACCAAAGGGGACAAGAACAACATATGCATCCAAATATATATCAATACTCTAGGATATATTTTTGAGTGAAATTGTGTTTTTTATGGAGTATTTGGACACATGGATAGATATTGTACGTCAACTATATAGAGAATATTCTAAGGCTGAACCAAAGTGGTCACAAGAATAAACTCAATAAATCATCAGGTGATATGAAAACATAAAATCAATTTTCATCTCTATAAGATGATGCTAGTTCATCATACTCTAAGGAAGATCAAG
The DNA here is from genome assembly GCA_963277665.1 of Viscum album. Lineage (NCBI taxonomy): Eukaryota > Viridiplantae > Streptophyta > Magnoliopsida > Santalales > Viscaceae > Viscum > Viscum album. The sequence goes on from OY728145.1 coordinate 585,769,761, forward strand.
GCTATCAATCTATAGTGATTATAAAGTCAAAAACATGGATCAAAAATAAATGTGATGAGAAGAAAGTGGTTTTGGAAATTTCCCTTAAATCTTAAAATCGTTCTGGTTTATGGATTCTTAATAGTGGATGCACATCCAATATGAAAAGAAATAAGGATATTGTTAGAGACATAAAATATGATAAGGAATGAGTTGTCAAGTTTGTAAATGATGAAGGCCTAAAGATCATTGGCTAAGGGAAATCTAGGTTTGGGGGAAAAGAAATAAGATGTACTTATGCCTTAGTATTAGAATTTTTCAGTCACAACTTGTATAGTGTTAGTTAACTATGTGACTTAGGGCATGCTATAAGATTTACTAAGAATATGTGTATTTTAAAAGGAAGAGATGGTTCAGTTATTCTACAAGGAAAAATAACAAAGGGTAATCTTTATCTTGTAAGTGGAGAAGAAGATATTTGATTTTTATCCAAAGAGGAATAAAATAGGTTGTGGAATAAACTTAGATATCTATACCAACCATCTCTAGATGATCTGGTAAAATGTGATAAAGATCGATACCTCCCTAAGCTATAACATGATCATACTCATACATGAAATGCCTATCAACAAGGTAGGATCGCCAAAAATACATAAAATTCAAAGGAATAAAAGTCAACCATAGTACTTGAATTGGTGAATATAGACGTATGTGGACCTATCTCACCAAGATCCATTGATAAAAAGAGGTATTACATTATTTTCATTGAAAATTTTAGTAGGATGGCATGGTTATTTCTAATTTCCCATAATTTTTATGTGTTTAGTTTCATGAAACAATATTGGGGGGAATAAAAAAGGATGCTTGGATAAAAGATTCTAATGTTTTTTACTAATGGTGGTACAAAATTTACAAACATCCAAGTGTATGTTTATCTCAAAAACAAAGGGGATAAGGCATCAAGTTTCTTTAGTAATAACTCCTCAACAAAATTGAGTGGGTAATAGGAGGAATTGGATTATAATCTACATGTCCAGAACAATGCTTATTGAAAAATACCTACCATATAAATTCTATAAGGAATCAGTCTTGACATTGGTCTAAATTTCTAATAGGTCTCTATTGTGTCCGAATGAAGAAAAGACTCTGTATGAGATGTGGTATGGAAAGAATCCCATGTTGAAATACTTTTGAATCTTTGGAAGTAAGTTATTTATTATTAAAAAAAGAAACACGGTAAATTTGAATCACATGAAGATGAGGGTATATTCCTTGGATAATCAAGAAAAATAAAATCATATAAATGCTTTAATAAGAGGCTGGGAAGAGTAGTTGAATGCAATGATGTCACTATAGTGTAAAATGAACTGAATATTCAACAACATAGTGAACAGTTCCATGATGAAAATGATAAAGAGGCAAGTGAAATAGGGGAGAATAAGTGGAAAATACTAACTGAAGAAGATACTGACAATGAGTAAGAGGAAGTTAAATTTTTATCTGTGTAGAAGCTAAAGATTCGAGATAAAATTGACAGGAAAAATATCATTGGAGATCAGACAGTTCCAGTTCAAACAATAATAATGAAGTAATTACAACAGGAAACCTTTATATCTTAGGTAGATCCTAAATTTTTTGATGAAGCAGCTAGAGATGATAATTGGGTTCAGGATATGAATGAAGAGATTTACCAAATTGATAAGAATCAGATATGGGAGATTGTTTCGAGACTAGAAGATAATAATTTCATTAGAACTAGATGGGTCTTTCACAATAAGATGAATGAAGACAGTGTAGTCATTTGAAGAAAAAAATCATGACTAGTGTGAAAAGGGTACTCCCAGGTAGAGGGTATCAATGATGATGAAACATTTTCACCTATTTCAATTATAGATACAATTAAGTTATTCTTGGACATATCAATTCAAAGGAAGTTAAAAGTTTTCTATATGGATGTCAAGTCAGCATTTCTAAATGATGTTCTAGAATAAGAATATTATATTGAGTAACTACATGGCTTTCTCATTCATGAAGATGAGAATAGATTTTTTTTTCAGCTAAAGAAGGTGCTATATGGGTTGAAGCAAGCACCAAGAGCATGGTATTCAAGACTATATCAATTTTTGAAGAATCTTAGTTTTTAGTGTGGTGGATTTGATTACAATCTATATGTCAAAAATGGTAGTAATTAAAGTATTATGGTGATGGTATATGTCGATGACATAATTTTTGGAGGATCAGATAAAGCATAGTGCAGAAAGTTAAAAGAATTCATGAAAGGTGAATTCAAAATGTCAATGATTGGTGAACTAATATTTTTCCTTGGTTTACAGGTGACCCAAGGAAATCATTTCATGTTCATTTATAAATCTAAATATGCTAAGGAGGTTTGGAGAAGTTATTTAATAGATATTTCCAAGGATATGATGACTCTGGTGGATACCCAGATGAAACTTTCATGGGATGATGAAGGAAATTCAGTTAATATCACAGAATATTCCCATGGGGTGTTATCCAAGTGGTACCCGCTGGTTGTACCCATCGCCCTCTGTGGGAACTAGCTCAGGCTCGAGTCCCGCCGGACTCAGACATTGTGTGTATTATAAACAGGGTAATTCAAAGCTATCTACCTAGCTGGGGAATGTTTGGCATGCTCTAGGGCCTGGCGGGGTCCCCTAATTGGGATTCAAACATTAACCATACACACATTTTTAAAAAAGAAGGCATTTGGGCCATTTGTTTTAATATCACATAATACAAGAAAATCATTGGAAGTATACTATACATGATAGTAACAAGACCTGATATTGTTTTATCCACATGCCAAGCAATGAGATATAAAATAAATCCCAAGGAAACCGACTTTCTTAAAGATAAAATAATACTTCGATATATCAAGGGAACATTGGATTTTGGTTTATCGTATAATGAAAAATATCAGCAAGAGTTCTTGGGATATAAAGATGAAATTAGGTCGATTTAGAAGATGATACAAAGTCAACATCCATTGGATCATTCTATCTTAGATGATTTTGTATTTCTTGGATAAGAAATAAACAATATTGCACATCATTTATCACTGCAAAAGCTGAATATATTATGGCTACTCAAGCATGCACTTAATTATTATGGATGAAGAAGTATCTTGATGATATGGGAATTAAAGTGAATTCTCTGATTAGAATCCATTGTGATAATTAAAGTGCTATAAATCTTAGAAAAAATCTAGTCCGTCACTCAAGGACAAAGAAAATTGAAATCAAATATCATTTTATCAAGGAAAAGTTTGAACAAAGGCTTATGAAGTTGGAGTATATGCCTATAGAACTATAGGTTACAGACATTCTGACAAAGGCCTTACCCAAATAAGCATTTGGATGACATCAACTGGATCTAGGAGTTCATTCGACTTCCCACACTTGAAAAAGTGTGAATATGTTACCCCTCTCCCTGAGGTATGGTTTTTTTCTTAATTTATTGATCTGTGTTATTTACCTTATTGCAGAACACAAAGGAGTGACATTTAGGTTCATTGATAAAGGGGGAGAAGTTATAGCTATTAAAGGGGATAAATTGTCTTAAAAACTAGGGTGTTAAGATGATAGGGGGAGAAGTGAAGTAAGGGGAATGAAATAATTTTGTGACATGATGAGAATTCGATGTTATGAGGAGATAGTTCATGGTCATGTCTATCAGAGCTTATCTTGAACATATTTAATCATTTCAAAGAGCATGAGAATTCAAGTAGTAAATTATGGGAGTTTTAAATATGAATATGATAAAAGTGATCAATCAAATGATATATATCATGACAGATGAATTGTGTGATGAAAGTAGTTGACTGGTTTGGGAATGAAGTGATTCATTGATGAACTTTTCATGATAATCTTATTTCCCAAGCCAATCATGGATCATGTGGTCTTAGATTATATGTTTATTAAAACTTTGATCTCTATATGTATCATAATAAGGGAATGGTGGTATAAGGTGGAAGAACCTTAATAAGGTATCAAATTATGAATAGTTATCAACAAACCCAAAGGGGGAGATTGTTGGGGGAAAATTCCTCAAGGTAACATTACGGTGTTTTTAGATTGATTGTGTTTGTTGATAAATTGGGTTTCTAAGGTTAGTTGTAGAGTTCCAAAGATATTATTGAAAAGTTATATTGAAAAATATCAAATAAAAAGTAATGGATGCTCTTGAGGTGCTACCAAAAGTTGGTATATAAGGTGGTGTCATTTCCCAGTGTTTTCCAAATTTTTGTGTCCAAAATCTAGAGAATGGAGAAAAGTGTTTTTGGTAAAGGAATTTGCGTACAAGATTGAAGTTGGTTTGTAAAGTTCTATGAAATACATGTTCTAGGATCACCACATCAAAATATGGAAAAATCAAGAAGTGAACAAAAGATTTGAATTCACGTGAAAGATGAGTTTGCGTGAAAGAGAGTTACACACTCAATGCGACATAAAAATGGTTTTACACACTCAGTGAGGATCTTACACACATAGAGTAAGATACAATAGGTTCTTCTGATTATGTTCATATAAGACTATAAATAGATGGATACCCCACTCATTTCAGTAGCTCGACCCTTAGATAAATTCAGGGCTCTGAATTGCATAAGATTTGCGCACAAAAGGATTTTTACATAAAGAGATTTTTGAGCAAGAGTTGTTGTGTGTAAAGAGAGTTGGGTTAAAATAATAAATGTTGCACACAAGTCTATAAATTTTCACTCAAGACACCCAAAGGTTGCATGAACGATATAATTTTTCCATTAATTATGTGGTAAATTGCTATTCATCAAGTGGATGAGAGTGAAACTTATGATACACTAAATGTGGTATAAAACATACTAATTGAAGAGATAAAAATGGATTATTATAAAGAAGAAGTTTCACACTTCATTTGAGAGAATAGTGGTCTTTCGTGTTGTGGTTGGTTATAAACCAAGAAGAATAGTGATTTCATTCTGAACATTGTAAATAGTGTTGTGATTTTAGTGTATTTGGTACATCGGCACATTGTCATTGTGTGCTCCTTGGACATAACCCAATGAGGGTGAACCAAGTAAAATTGTTGTGTCTCATACATTATTTAATTTATGTTTATACATTTCTATGGTAAAGACATAGAAAAGAGTTTCTTTTATAATGAAACAAGATCCGAAGGGGAAGTAGTTTTAATCTGCCAAACCTTGATTCACCCCCCCCCCCAGTGTATTTAACCTAGTTGGCCTAACAAACGAAAACTATTGAACCATATGCTGATGAAGATCATGATCGTTGATAAATAGAAAACACATGGAAGCATGGTCGGCACCTGCGTGGAATATTTCCTCATGGTAGGGGTTAGTGGTGTCCTAACCTTACCCATGTTGTTGATTTTATTGACTTTTAGTGTCTTTTTTGTCTTTAGAGATTTTTTAGGTAGACATTTCAGGTATGAACTATTTCTATTTTTTTATTTTTATGTTTTAATAAAATGAATTGGGCCTTTATGACACATCCCAGAAATGTCTAAAAAATTGGTACTCATCTGAGAGGTTGTACTCATCATGACTTACTAGATAAAGTTTGAAGGAACCAATAAAGATCATATATGATACTTACTTGATAAAATTAAACCTCATCGAAAGAAAATAGATATTGATACATAGGTAGGGGATCATTCCTAGGGCCTATGTGGGAAACCTAACCCTATTTGGAATAACCCATTAGGAACTGGATCACATACCATTAATGTCAGGTATGGGATACCTAACCCTATCTAGGGAAGAAAGTGATAGAGCATCACACCTTGATCCTCATGAAGGAATAATTGACTCTATTTGGAACTCACCCACATAGGTGATCACTCATCCTATGCTTGATATGGGATACCTCATTGTACCCAAATAAGTGTCACACATGGATTTTTATTTTCATCCTTTGTTCTAGTTCATATTTTGAATTTTGTTTTTTCTCCCGAGTTTTGGGTGTGATGGTTATAAATTTTTAGTTCTGAGTTATTTTTCTTCAGTTTCACAGTTTAGGTGCATGGTTAGGGGAAACCATGTGACCTCCCCTAAGAAATCATGTGAGCCTTGGGATTCCCCTGGTCGAAGTCGCACGGCCCACACACAGATAGGAAAACCGTGTGGAAGGCGTGTGCATGGTTCTGGCATTTTTTGATAAAACTATAACCTACGGTTAGCGCACGGTTTAAAAAACCATGTGGCCAAACTAGGAAAGTGTCCAGTGTGTCCAGTAATGGGTGCACGATTGGTGCACAGTTGGTGAAACCATGATTCCTAACCGTGCATAGTGCCCAGTTCATTAAAAATGTGAAATTACTCTTCTACCCTCTTAGGATTTTAACCCCAAAAAAAACCCATTTCTATATTCTCCTAGTTATCTCAACCCAAGAGGATACCCACCCTTCTTCTCCAAACCTTATCTCTTATCCTAAGGTATGGATCTATTGTTTTATTCAAGGTTTGGGGTGAATCTTCAAGGCAATCTTCTCCTCTCTTCTTCTTTTTCCTCCTTTTATTTTCTCTTGATTTCTTCTTCTCCTTTGGTTGTGTGGATCTAGTGTTCATGTTTCCCTTGGTTTATGTTTGGGGGTTTTCTTATTATTTTTTCTCTTCATTGTTCATTCCTCTTATAAATTTTTTGGATCTGTTTTTGGTTGGCATTGTTGAAGCGTAGGTGATTTGAGGTAGGTTTCTCTTTTTACTTGCCCTTTAAATTTAATAATTGTCAGTTTCTTGCTTTCTATCTTACCCTATATATTAAATATTGATTTTTGATCTTTAGAATAATTTTTTGATATAAAATTGGGTGGTTTTATTGATTATTTTGAAGTATATTTCATTGTTTCATTAAGATATGCACACCAAGTGTTTGATAAAATGCCCGGTTAGATTTTGTGAGTAATTTGTGATTTTTAAAGCATGGTTGGATTTGTAAATATATTTTTGGAATTTGAAATGATGTTTTAAGTTTTCTTTAATGGTTTTTACACATGGTTTTTTATTTTAAAGAAGTGTGTTTGGATTAAAAAAATGGTTTTACATGTGAAGTAAAATGTGTTGGTTTCCTTTTGTAAATGGGTGATTTCTTGATAGTCTATGGCCCATTTGGCATTTTTATGAAAGTGAATTTGATTTGAAAAAGTAGTTTGGGTGTTTAAATGTAATTTTATAAATGGGTTTGAAATAAAAAATGGGGTGTTTTCACCTTTTTGGAAAGGTGTATTTGGTTCTCTAGAAAAATGGTGGTTTCTTAAAGGGTGCTTGAGGACCGTTAGGATTTTTATGAAAATGGTTATATTGAAAACTCTCCTTGGATAATTCTCTTGCCTTGGTTATTTTGAATTATGTGGGTGGCCCACACTGAGAGGCTCCCTTATGTTCGAATGTTTGAAAGGAAAGAGGTTGTTCCTTTGGTGGTTTGGGGGAGAATTGTTTCATGAGTTTCTTGTGTATGATATATGTACATGTGATTGGACACTCAGTAGGCATCGATTGGCTCACCCCCTCTTTATTATTGAAATGGAAACCTTATGTAGCTAGTGGATTTTTAGTAAATAGTTATTGAAATAGATTAGGATTTCTCTCTAGTGAGTGGCCCATAATAGGGGATAGGATTTGTTTTCTTATATGGGATAGTTCCCCTCCGTCAAACTAGGTAAGGTGCGACAGAGCATGTGGGAGGAATTTATTTAATTAGGTGATTCATGCCTATGGGATGAGTCAAGATTTATAGTATGTTTTATATTATTCCCCTTATATCCTTGGTTCTCCCATGTTCCTTTACACTTAGTTGTCTGTGGTAGATGATTGAGATGCTTGTTGGTTGGTTTCTCTTGTGTAATATTTTCCATTACCCTTATTGTATGCTTGTTGTTCTTATTTTCTTATATAGTGTGGATTGTGGCTAAAAGTTAAAAAATGGTTTGAAGGTTTTATGGAAAATGTTTGTTAAAATTTTTTCACTCTACTTCTCCCTTTTTATAATGAAAACATCATCTTTTCTCTTTTGAAATGAAAATGGTTCCTCCTTGGAAAGGAATGAGGTTTTAAATAGAAAAAAGGGAAATGTATTGCGTTTTTATTTAAATTAAAATGTGTTGAAAGGGGTTAATTTTATATATTTTATTTAAAACATGAAGTTGATTTTTACTTATTTAAAGTAAGAGCATTGGGGAATAGATTTTTTCATGCATGCCTACTAAGTTTTAATACTCAAACTTATAGTTCTTTCTTGTTTTAAGATCTTTGTGCAGGTTCTAGATTGGTTTTGATCACCATGGGTGATGGTTGTTTTTGGAATCAGATAGAGACCCTTGGAGTCACATGGAGATGTTTTGGTTTTCAGGTTCATTATGGGTTTTGATGTATAGTTTTTTTTTATTTTCAGATTTTATATAAATGATGTTCAGTTTGGAAATTAAATTATATGGGGTTGATCTGTTTTTTTTTATATATTGGATTAATTAATTCCTTTGGTTTCTCTGTTTATACCCTGTCACTATTTTTCATCCTAGGAGGATCATGAATGCCTCTTGATCCTTATCTCGGGCTGACTCGGGTGACCAGTTCGGGGTCAACTTGGGTTGGTTCATGAAAAAATGGCATCAGAAGAGGTTGGTTCTTTAAAGGACCAAGATTTCATAGCACCCTTTTGTTATTTGGGAAGTCAAGGTAGATGGATTAGGACTGTTGGAGCTTGGTATATAGGTCCGGGGAAGTGTATGGACAACACTTTCTAGACTGAATTTTGAGTTTCCATGGGAAGTCGTGTTTTTTTTAGTTTCTTTGGTTCTTATTGGTTGTTTGGTGTTTGGGATGTGAAAAGGGAGTTGCACTAAGGTCTTGATAAACTCATAGGGCCTATAAAACTATGTGGATCTGGTTATGTGGTCCAATAATACTCTCCATGATGGTGGCGTGATTGGTATGTTTCTATCAACCATATGTCCAAGTCACCCATCAGTACTAGTTTCCCCTTATGAGTTATTTTGGGTATTCCTTGATTCTGAAAATTATTTTGAAAACCCATATTTTGAATTTTGAGAAACTAGATTTAAAGTGGTAATGGTTTGATTTTGGGAAGATGGAATGTGATTGTTTGGGTTTATTTTGAAGAAATCTTTAGAAAATGGATTTTAATAAAATGATTTTTGGGTAAAACAGTGATAAGATTATTAAGATTATATATTTATAGTCCAAACATGGGGTTTATCGAAACCAATTGTTTGGAAGTGGAATCTTATTTTAAAAAGAGTTTTTGAAATTATTTTAATAAGATAATAATCTTTTATGAAATGATTTTATAATCAAATGGTTTTGATGGAATAATATTTTTTGAGATATTGAAAATGTTTTTAATGATGTTAAATAGATTGATGTGTGGGGTTTGAAAATTGTTTTTGATTTGTGTTTTGTGGTATTTTTGAAAGTTGGTTTGTGAAATTTGAAATTGAAATTGATTTTTAAATGGAGAAATTCTGGGAAAAGTTTTTAGGGAGATTTTTTAGAAAGATTTTGTGAAATTTGAAATGGGAAGTGCATTGAGAATGTGAAAACTTGGGTTTGATGGTTTTTTTGGAAAGTGAGAATGTTTTTTTACCTTTTTTATTTCCATAGGTTATCACATGCATGGATATGTATGGGAGAGTGGACAGATTATGATATGGTTTGATGAGTACCTGGATTGGAATGAGTTGATAAGTGCTCAGGGTGGCATGGGAATGTGCATGTGTAAGGCTCCATGGAATACCATTGGTGAGTGTGCAACCCAATAATTTTTTTTCTTTAAAAAGTTTTTTTAAGAATAAAATTATGATTTTTTATAACTATTGATTGTATGGTGTGTTTTATTATGATTTTTAAGTATTTATTTTGTGGTATTTTGAGTTTGATAACCCTTGTTGATGAGTTGATTTTGATTGGGTGCTTGGTCTTCTTGTTGGTCAGTGTTTTCCCCCATAGATATTCAATAGATATTCAAGGTGTAGAAATGGTTGTTTTACCATTATAAGACCTTATAGTGCATAAGTAATTCCTTCTTGAGTTTTGAAAGTTTAATCCTTTTCTCTTTTATAGCCAAGTGGAACCTCTCAAATCGGAAGAGTGGATGCGGAAAATTGAGAAAAAAATTAGTTTCGTTGAATTTTCAGAATCTTTAAAGGTTAATTTTTCTATCATTATGATCAAAGGACTAACCTAGAATTAGCGGAAGTAAGTTTCTAGAACCAAGCCTTAGAAATGTCTTACATTAGAGTTCTTCAAAGCTTAATTCATCTAGCAGTATTTCTATGAGGTAGTTAAGGTGAGGAAGGGGATGGATATGTGTTCTCTACAGCAAGGTGATGGATTAGTGTTGGAGTTATCTTATCATTTTTTTTATCTTTCTCCTTACCTTATGTAGTGGGTTGCAGATGATTTATTAAAGGCTTGACATTTTGAGAGTGGGTTTTGTTCTGATCTGTAGCTAAAGGTGTCATAGTTAGGTCTGACCTCTTTTGCTGATGTTGTGACACAAGATATTTATGTTGAAGTTTTGATAGCGGGAGTGATAAAGGAATACATCCTTCCTCTAGTCACAATAAGTGGTGAAGGGAAATCCAAAAAGGATATGGGTAAATTTCTTGAAGTTGTTAGTGTTAGTCGTGGAATTAAAAGGCCTCTAGATATTTCATCATCTTCTTTTAAGATCGAGGTCATGGTATGTCATTAGTATGGAAATATTAGATCATAAAAAGTTGTCATTTCTAAGTTCTCCAAAGACCCTCCGTTCATGTGGACACGTAGGTCACTTTCAACGGTTCTATCAGGGTATTTCCAGGAAGCAATGTGGATCCATATCCACTCCTTTAAAAGATAAAAAAACCCTTTATAAGAGTAGGGTGCTCTGTGTGGTCTCTTATGATACCAAAAGAAGGAGTTCCAATATGGGATTATTAATTCCTTACTATGAGGTAGTGGATGCTTAAATACATAAAGGCTCCATCCATAGGCCCTAGATTGAAGCTTGAACGTAGTCAGAAATCCAAGGGGTGTGGAGGATCTTCGTCTCACTTTTGTCTTCAGTGCTGGAATGGAGATATTTTAACCTTGTATGTTATATCATATTCATATTATAAGGTCCTATTTTTGGTAAAGGCATAGAGGTCTCATTTCATCATTGTGTTTTTTGTGGTTTGATAGTTCCTCTTTTTTAAGGATGTTTGGTAGTCTTGTTTTCTTTAAATTTCAACATCAGTGCCTCTTTGGATGCACATATCTGTTCGGTTCTCCTTCTGTGGTTATCCCATGGAAATCAGTTTTGGTTTGAGTTGTGCTCTTGTATTGATGGTTTCATCTTATAGAAGTGATGAATTGTGGTTTGTTTTGCTACTTGGTTTGGAGTTTCTCTCATTAAGGCCCCTTTTAGTGTGGTTTTTGGTCTGTGTGGAGATTTTTTAGTTCGATCTATGTGGGAAGTTCCCAAGTCCGTCCATGATGTTTTTCCCATGTCGGCCTATACTGGTTAGTTTAAGCTGGTCAGTTATTAATGGTGGGGAAACCCACCATGAATCTTATTATGGTTTCTTATATATTTGATCATATCTAGTTAGTTTCTAATGGTGGGAAGTCTATTCCAGCCTCCCGTTTTGATAATCTAGTTTAGTTTGTGGTGTTGTCTTGGAAAAAGGTGGGTTTTTTTGAAGTTTCATAATTTTGAGTTCCCCTCTATTTGGATGAAAGTTGGGATTTTTAGGAGTATTCCAATAGTCATATTCAAATAAAGGTTGTACAATTTTTAGTTTGAGTTTTGTGTCGTTTATAGAGAAGTGGTTTGGGTTCATTGGGTTATTTCAGGTAAGAGGTATGAGCTTCATTTGGTGGTGGTTGAGGTGTTGTTGGTTTGAGAAGTTAGATCATGTGGTTGTGGAAATCCCTTGTCTTTGATCGATCAACTAGAAAATTTTGAGGATTTTTTGGGGCAGAAAGAATTATGGTAGGGGTAATTGTCACACCTAGATTTTTATTTTCATCCTTTTTTCCAATTCATCTTTTGACTTTTGGTTCTTCTCCAGTGTTTTGGGTGTGACAGATTTAAATTTTGAGTTTTGGGTTGTTTTTATTCATTTGCACTGTTTAGGTGCATAGATAGAGGAAACCATGTGACCTCCACCCAAGAAATCATTTGATCCTTGGTATACCTTTGGTCGAAGTCACATGGCCCACACACGTTTAGGTAACCTGTGCGGGAGGTGTGCACATGGTTCTTCCATTTTGGATATATTTATATTTCATGGTTGGAACACGATTTACAAAACAATGTGGCCAAACTGTGAAAGTTACCAGTGTGTCTAGTAATGGGCTCATGGTTGGTGTACGGTTTGGGAAATCGTGTGGCCTAACCATGTGCAGTTCCCAAGTCATTAAAACTGTGAAATTACTCTTCAATCCTCTTAGGATTTTAATCCCTAAAAAACCTATTTCTCTCTTCTCCTAGTTTGTGCGACCCAAGGGGAGGCCCTGACTTATTTAAAATAAGTTTTTGTTTTTAAATGAGGTGGTTTTATTAATTATTTTTAATTATATGGAATTATATCATTAATCTATTCACACCAAGTGTTCGATAAAATGACTAGTTGAATTTTGTGAGTGATTTTTTATTTTTAAAACATAGATGGATTTGTAAATGTATTTGTGGAATTTGAAATTATGGTTTGGATTTTCTCTAATAGGTTTTCCAAGTATTTTTGGATTTAAATGAGTTGTGTGTTTGGATAATGAATGGTTTGACATGTAAATGAAAATGTGTTGGTTCCCTTTTATAAATGAGTTATTTATTGATGGTGTGTGGACCATTTGGAATTTTAATGAAAGTGGATTTGGATTGAAAAATAGGTTTGAATGTTTAAATGGAATTTTATAAATGGTTTTGAAATTATAAATGGTATGTTTTCACTTTTTGGGAAAGGTATATTTGGTTCTATGGAAAAAGGTTGGTTTCTTGAAGGGTGCATGAGGCCTATTTGGATTTTTAAGAAAATGGTTGTCTTGAAAACTCTCCTTCAATAATTCTCTTTACATGGTTATATTGAATGTTGTGGGAGTCCCACAGTGAGGGTATCCCTTGTTTTTTAATGGTTTAAAGGCAAGAGTTTAGTCCTTGGTGTGGATCAGGGGTGAATTGTTGCATGAGTTGCTTGTGTATGATATATGTTCATGTGATTGGATGCTCGATAGGCATTGATTATCTCACCCCCTCTTTAGTCTTGACATGGGAACCTTGCATATCTAGTGAATTTTCAGTGAATAATTGCTACACTAGCTTAGGATTTCTCTCTTGCTAGTGTCCCATATCAAGTGATATGATTTTTTTTGTTTCTATGGGATAATGCCCCTCAATCAGACCAGGTAGGGTGTGATCGAGCATGTGGGTGGAATTGATTTCATCAGTTGAGTAATACCTATAGGATAAGTCAAGATGTATAGTATGTTCTAGATTATTCTACAGATCTCCTTGGTTCTCCCATATTCTTTGGCACTAATTTTTCTAGGGAGGATGATTGAAATACTTGTTGGTTGGTTACTCTTGTGTGATATTTTCCATTTCCCTTGTTGCATGCTTATTGTTATTTTTTTCTTGTATAGTGTGGATTATTTCTAAAAGTGACAAAATGGTTTCAATTTTATATGAAAAAAAATTGAAAAGGTTTTTCACTCTCTTTCTCCCTTTGTAGAATGAAAACATCATCTTTTCTCTTCTGTAATGCAAATGGTTCCTCCTTGGAAAGGAATTTGGTTTTAAATGGAAAAAGGGCAATAGACCATGTTTTTATTTAAAGAAAAATGTGTTTAAAGAGACTACTTTCATATATTTTATTTCAAACCTGAATGTTATGTTTCTTTATTTAATGAAAATGAATTGGGGAATATATTTGTTTGGGAATGCCTAGTGAGTTTTAATAATCACTCATATATATATTTATTATTTTTATCTCTTAGTGTAGGTTTCATCTTGTATTAGATTTCCATGGTAGATGGTTGGTTTTGGTATTAGAGAGTGACCCTCAAGTTCACATGGATACATTTTGGTCATTAGGTTTAGTATGGTTTTTGATGTATAGTTTTTTTTTATTTTCAGTTTTTGTATAAATGATGTTCAGTTTGAATATTTATTTATATGGTAATGCTTTGTTTGTTTCCACTGCTTTATTTATTTATATTTGGTGAAATCGTTCCTTGGTTTCTCTATTTATTCCCATCACTATTTTCTATCCTAGTAGGACCAATAAAGCCTCTTGGGCCTTATCTTGGGCTCACTTGGGTGACTATTTCGAGGTTGAATCAGGTTGGTTCAAGATAATAGGGATGAAGCAAGTGAACTTACCCATACTGAATTAATTCAAGTGAATATACCCATGCTAATAATGCAGCCGAAGTGAGGGGGAAAAGGGTTCTAGCCTACCCTGGAAGGATTATATGACATGCTCTATGGGGTACACGGTGTGTCTCTATAAATCCAATTCTTCTCCTGCCTTATAGTCTCATACGACATGTTCTTCTCTAGATACATGGCATGTTTATATGAAACTTGGTGTGTATAGGTACTCAAGCATGTGTCATCTTCCTGTGTTTGTGTACTATCTAAATTACATGGGGTGTTCCCTAACACACATGGTGTGTGGGGTCACATGGCTTCCTGAGCATTTACTCCCTTTCCATGATGATCTCTTGACATGGGGATCACATGGCGTGTATACCAAGCACATATTCATGTGATATTTTTATCAAACCAAAACCCTAGTACCACATGGAGAGGTCCACATGGCATGTTTTCTTCCAAACTAAATGTTGTGTAGACTATAATTTTATAGAAATTCCATATCTTTCATGTATATTTTCTCCTGATTTTTTCAACTCTATTACTACCATAATTATCATCCACAACACCTAGAATCGCATTGACCAGACATGTGTGGTCTCCGATGGCCAGATTCTAGTAACCCTTTTCTCAAGAATCAGCTATCATTGTACCTCCAGAAACACCCACATGACACGGCTCATGGAACAATCATTTCTCATACCACCATTAGATTCTTATTTTCGTCATTTTGGCTCCATCAGATCTCTCATCCCAATACCAACCCTAAAACAATGATCTATTTAACCTATGAGTGATTGCACAATAATCAGGCTCCTAAGTATAGTTGAATCATCATCCAATAGAAATACTAATGAATACCATTAGAAGAATGGAGGGAGAAACACATGAAATTAAAAAATGGGCATCAAACGAAGGTTGTGTTTATTTTTCCATTATCAATGAAATCCAAATAACATGGGTGATAATCAAATATTCAAAACCAAAATTATATTAAATTCATAATTCTAGGAATATGAAATATTCAATGGGAAAACCAACATAGAAAGATCTATAAATTAATTTTAAAAGAATTAATTTGTATTCATCTCAATAGACATGAACTGATAATTAAACCATAAAAAATGACCTACCTAGTATTGGATCGATTATTATAGGATAATACATCTGTAATCATTGAAGTTAAAGGATTCACTATAGTCGTCGTGGGATCCAAGAACTCCCACCTCCGATCTCCATCAATCAACAATCCTACGGTCATTCACCAATTGTCTTCCCAATGGGCCTCCTCTCAAATATATAAGGTAATAAAACTAACTATTGAGATGATATATAAGAGGGTTTATATATACTAATTCTTGGTTAAGGAGATTAATTAGACAATTAAAACATTTAATTTATTCAATCAATTTAATTTAATCTAACATCTTCCCATGATGGTACCTAACTAAAACAATTAGAACCAAAAAAACTTGTGTCATTCCTATGGCAAAACTATTGTTCCATATTTAATGGTGGTCTCAGTTTTCCCATCTAAGAAATTAATCATCAGATATTCCATCACTTCTAAAAAATTGCATGTACGTGATATATTATACTAAATATTTTTAATATATTAATATCAAGCCTCGCTACCACAGATCGTGCTTTATCTAGCATTGGATTTTATCAATGCTAAACATAATTCACTAATAAATAGGTAACCTATATGAGCACTAGCTAAAAGTGATGATAAAGATAAATTTTATCAGTGCTGAAAAAATACTAATAAAAGTGTTCTCTTTATCAACACATTTTTTAGCACTGTTAAAGGTGAATCTTTACTAGCTATTTTCTTAGCGCTGATAAGAACTTTTAATAAAAAATATTATTAATATATATAAAATTATCATATTAATAATCAAAAATTAATATTTATTTATATATATTATTTATAAATTCATGTATATAATTAATATAAATATGATATATTGATTTTTTCTAAAATTATTAAAACAACTATATAAATATTAATGATGTATTGTTAATATGTGATATTTGAATTTATATATTTAAGTCAATGTTTATATGCATATATATATATATATGCATTATGTCGTGTGTGAATGTTTTTTATATGTGTAAATATAGATTTTGTGCATGTACATATGTATGTATGTGTACATATATGTGAACATGTACCTGGGATGTACATATATATAAAATGTTTGTACATGTGTATGTATGACATGTACTTATTTCAAATTTGATGTATATTTTTTAATTTTTGATATAATTTTTTGGGAATTTATTCAGTTATTATACATATTTTTATTTTACTATGTATTAATTTTAATATTTTTTTATTTATATAATTAGTATTTATTCAATTTTATTTATTAAGTTGTAATATTTTTAAAATGTCTAAAATTTATATGATGAGGTTATTTAAATGCATTTTTTAATATTTATTTTATTTATGAATGTGTTTAAAATTCATGTAGTTAATCTTATATAAATTTATTTTTTAAAATAGTTTTGTCTATTAAATTCTATTTATTAATTTTTAATAATTCTTTCATTTAATATTATTTATTTATTTTTAATATTTATTGGTTATCGTTCCTACCAAAGTGTTATTTTCGACAATCCAAATTATATTACCCTAACAAGCATAGTACTAGTAAGGGATCGATCCATAGGGAGAAGGAGTTATTTTTGTTTTGTTTATCTAGTTTTTAATTGGTTTAGTGAAGTTTACTAAATTTAGACTCGATTCTGTTTTTTTTTTTGATAAAAAAGTGATTAAATTTTAATTTCTTAACAAATTACTTGAAAGATAAAGATAAAAGACATAAATTTGGTTTTGATGAAAATGTAGAGAGAAATGCGTTGGGGTTGTGGATTTTAAATGTTGTTATTAAATCCATTTGATTATGAGGTTTTTTTGTTCATGATAATTCAAATCTCTGAGATTATTTATGTAATAGAACCCCTTGTTCTGGTGAGTTTTTTTAAAATCAATAGAAACCAATTTATTTGGTCTGGAAATTGATTTCTCTTAATTTTATTGATTGCAGTCTCTTTTGAGATGATTAAAACACCCAATGGACATGGATGTTTTAAATCATAATTCCTTAAATAATCCCTAGAAATCCCATTCTTGGTCCGATAGAATATTTCTAGTGATATTTAGAAAGAGTTAATGAGGAATTATGAGAACAAAGAATAAACAACACGGTTACAACATCACAAATGACAACTTACAACTCAAAATAGTCCACAGCCCCAACACATAAAAAATTTAGCTACTCATAGAGTAGCTAGTAAATTAAAGAACTTGTAGTACCTGAATACATCCCCTGAAAGCTTTGAAGCAAAGGTCATCAGGAAGGTAGCACAGAAGCACTTTCTCTCCCCTCTTCTCTTCTTTTCTTTCTCTCTCTTCTTCTCTTCTTGGCCATCTCTGGAGTTATCTCCCTAGGAATAACTTGGAATGAATGAAGTTTGAATGACTCTAAAACTTGGAGTTCCTGCCACCTTTTTATAGGTATTAGTAGTACACGAAGTGTACTAGGAAGTACACGGCAGGTACTACTAGTAAACACGTTTTGGCCATCTTTTCTCCACTAGTAGGTGAGATAACGCACCGTCTTTGACTTTGAACATGGTGTCGCCTCGTATTTGGACATACACAGTGTGTTGCTCCACCCCACACACCGTGTAATATGGTTCATCAGACACCAACTACTTCTAGAAGGTCCACATAGCGTGTGTAGGGCCATACATGGTGTGTAGTCTTCAGCCGGCAACATGGGCGTGTAGTCTTGCTCTCAGCCACCAATTACTTCTAGAAGGGGGTATACAGCATATAGCATGATGCACACGATGTGAAATGGTTTCTAGCAACTTGGGCATGTACTTGGCATGGCCAATCCATGAAGGGGTGCTGATACACGACGTGTTTCCTAAAGTACACGCCGTGTAGTTTGGAATTTTTGATAAACTTCCCCCGATTTGTGTCTTTGGCATGGAAATACCTGAAAATCATCATGATCACCAATAAAAAGAATTTGAACCACAAACTGATTGAAATTTGGTGAAAAATAAGTTTTTATGATCATTAAAATATATAGAAAAGTATATACAAATCGGGTACATCATTTATTTATTCTTACATTTGTTGGAATTTAATCACTTTGTAATATTTATTTATACATATCTTTATTTACTATACATGTAATACTTTCAATATGTTTTTAATTTATATGAATAATATTTATTCATTTTTGTTTATTAATTTTTAACATTTAAAATATGTTTGAAATTTATATAATTAATATATTTAAATGAATTTTTCTAATAATTTTATAATTTAAATAGTTAATTATAAAATTATAAATATATATAATTTAAAAAAAAGTATTTATAAAATTATAAATATAATTATAATTATAAAATTATAATAAATATACTGAAATAATAAATATATTTACTATATTTATAATTTTATATATTTATATATTCATAAATATATATATATATATAATTATATATAATTATATATAATTATATAATTATATAAATACATATAATTATATATATTTATATATTAATAAATATATATATATATATATAAAATTATATGTATTTATATAATTATATAACTATATATAATTATATAAATATATTTATAATTATATACAAATATTTTTAGATACATTTACTTATAATTATAAATATAAATAAACATATATATATATATAATTATAAAATTATAATTAATATATTTCAATAATAAATATATTAATTATATATATATATTAATAAATATATATATAATTATATAAATACATATAATTATATATATAAATTTATAATTATTTATAATTATATTTATACTTATATTTATATTTATTTATAATTATAAAATTATAATAAATATATTTATTATATCTATAATTTTATATATTTATATATTAATAAATATATATATAATTATATAAATATATTTAAAATTATATATGAATACTTACAAATATATTTTTTATAATTATAATTATAAATATATATCTATATTTATATTTATAAATACTTATTTACAATTATTTTAATATACTCTTAATTATATAAATAATTATTTGTTTATAATTATATATATTTATAATTATTTATAATTATATTTATTTATAATTATATTTATAAATACATATTTACAATTATTTTAATATATTTACAATTATATAAATATTTATTTATAATTATATATATTTATATTTATATATAATTATACACTTAAATATTTTAATTATATTGTTAAAATTAGGTCTTTATGAGTGCTAGAATATTAGCGCTGATAAAGATATGTTTTATCAGTGTTTTTTTAGCACCGATAAATACCAGTTTTATCATCTCTTATTATTTTAGTACTGATAAATCCACTCTTTATCAGTGCGTTTTTAAAAGCGCTAATAAAACCCTTCTCGGTTTTTTAAATAGAACCCAAATAGAGTTCTCCATTCTCATTTACTTCAATCTCTCGTGAAACTGAAGCTTTTCCATCACCCTTTCTTAAACATCTTGGATGAATTGACACTTTCAAAACTCAAGGTATGTGACTTGTGATCTATCGCTCCCTCTCAAACATCTTTGTGTGTTTTTTATTTTTACAAAGGGTTTGAATGGCATCTGTGAGCAATCTCTTTTTTCCCAGATCTACCTTTATGAATCTTCACATTATCTCCCTTGCCTCAAGCCATTGTTGGTTCAACCTCTCTCTCACCTTCATGTTAATTTCACTCATTCATCATAATTTCTCACTCTGATTACATGGAGCTCCTAGTTGTGAACCACAAAAACTCTGCCCACTTATCATGTAAGGCGGTGACTGGAAATGATAAGTAGGAAAAGTTTTTTGTGATGGACAGATGGTAATCGGCTCTATGTTACAAGTATTACTCATTCTCCCATGGATTAAAGTCAAACAATTCTTCCCATTTACTTCTATTACTGGGCTGAAGAACCCTAATCATTTTAATATCTCCTGATTTTTTTTATAATTTTTACAAGAATTATGAAATAGGACTAATTTAGTTTATATGATTTGTTCCAATTTTTTATATATATAGCGCTTGATAAAAATTATTTCATGATACTTTTGATACTTATACACATACTCGTTAATTATATTCTTTATTTTTTGTTTTATGTTTGTTATTAATAATTTTATATTGTTATGGAATTAATAAGTTTTATATTTTTATAATATTGTTTAATATTTTTTAACATTATTATTATTATTATTTTATGGATACCAAACATTTTACACATGTGATATGGCATGAACAGATGGGTTATGCACATGGATTATGGATGCACATTAGTACATGAGATATTGATGTTGTATAAGAGGCTTGCATGTGAAATGAGTGTTGTGTAAGTAAAGATTTTGTGATACTACCGAAACACATTTTAAGAATCTAGTATTACACCATCCATGACAATTGGAGAATGAGTATTATGATATCAAAATATCACAGGTCGTATTAAGAGATTATACTAGGTTATATACAGAATGAACTATCATGTATGAAAGAACTTGATGTTACAATATAACCAGAAAGTGAGTGGTGTCAATTGCTTACATTTTGTCATAAGTTTATAATACAACACAACCCAACACATATTAAATTACCACCAACAGAGTATGACTATATTGACACAATATATGTCATTTGTAATGACCCACTTATTCCCATTGGATTGAGAATACAACGAATCATTACTGGGACGTAAGAGACATCCCCAAGACACTAAAGGTTGGAAATAAATGCTAAATGGTTTCAAATACATGGTGGAAATTTTACCCTTTAAGAATAAAACCATTAACTCAACAAACCATAATCAAACAGATCACTATATGATGCATGAACAAATAAAAGACAACTCAACCACTTTATTTATCTCAAAACCACATCAAATTGTACCACAATGGAAGACAAATCAACTATCAAAGTAAACAGTGGAAGAAAAACTAAAGACTCCAAGAATACCACAAGACTACATGCTTCACAATCTCCAAGCTCTATAATCACTAAACATCCCAAGTATCATGAGGTGGTGCTAAAAACATGTGATAATTTTCCGTTTCCCATGTCTTTGAAGATAGAATCTATAAAATCACCATAGTTCCAAAGCAGGAATGAGTATAAAACATAGTAGGTTTTACCCAATGACTTCCCTAGTCACTCCACTATGATAAAAAATTTAGCCACATTTATATAAAACCATTTATATAAAAAAATCTAGAACAAAATTTATATCACAATATAAACAAGATCCAAATTCATTTGTAACCAAATGAAAACAATAACAATTGAAACCAATTTTACATTAAGTTGTTTTTTCCATAAAAATAACTAAAAAAATATTTGAAACCATTTCTCAATATTCCTTTATCATACCCAATCCATTCCACACATCCACAAAATCGACCGTGCATGTAACCTAGATCTCCCTATACTCATTAGTGGTGAGTCATCCTTTCACTAAGTCATCGCTAGTGAACCAATTGATAGGGGATATCCCTAACCCTTATTTATCCCATTAATGATGGGGGGACCCCTAACCCTTATCTGTCCCACATGCACCCTTTGACGGGGGAGATCCCTAACCCTTATCCATTCCATTAATGATGTGGGAGACCCCTAACCCTTATCTGTCCCATAAACCCATGAACACGCACAACCATCATGTCAAAAACCAAGTGTGTTCAACCACTTCAAACCATTTCAAAAAAACTATTCTTTTATTGAAAATCATTAAGCAAATCAATTCAAATAAACCATTTCATTTCAATAAAACATTCATTTTCAATAAAATTGTCCTTTTATTAAAAACCTAAGAACAAACCAATTTTTAACATCCATATCACTTCAATAAAACATTCCCTTTTTATTGAAAACATCTAATAAAAACCTTGTGCCCTAATTCTAGAAAATTCCCATTTTAAAATCTCTATCTTAAAATCAAGAACAAAAGCACTTTATTCAAAACACCAAATTTTCCAGATTTTCCTAGTTTACCAAACCATCACAAAGAAGGGTTTACAATGATTTCTAAAAAGTAAAATCAAAAAAAAATTATCACAAAGAAACCAATTTGAAAGCATTCCAATTAGTTCTACTAAGTTTATTTCAGAGTGAATCAACCTACCTCAAAGGTTTTGGATAAAATCATCAACGGACGAAGAACGCTCTACAAACTAAGTTGACTCTCCACAAAAACAGCCTTAGATCTCTTCTCCTACCAAAAAAGAACTCAAATCTTAACAAAATTCACATCCAAAAAGTTAGATCTAACCATAACAGGAATAGATCTGAGAAATAAATAGGATAGGAGAAGTATATCTAAGTAGATCTAAAGAAACATGATGATAATGAAAAATAACATCACTTACCATGAGAATCGGGCTTGAAAATGCTAAGGGAGGGATTTGGATCAATTCCAAAATGCTTGGGAGAAGTTCCAAAACCTCCAATGGAGAGAAATATTGGATTAGGGCCATTTAGAAGAAAAAATGAGCAAGTAGGAGCAAAAACGAGTAAAATCCTAAACAATGTGATCTTACTTTCTCCATATGCACGGTTAGTCCATATGGTTAGGAAAACTATGCACTAGTTATGCCTTTTCCACTATCCCAAAACTGCATGTGTGCATGGATTCTACTAGGACCTTCACACAGTTTGGACAACCATGCACAAATCGTGCACCACTCCTTTATCCCCAAAAACTTCTTGAAAGTTTACCAAACTCTCCCATCCTCCACCCTTACAATTTATAATCATAAAAAAACATCAATTAAGGGTTACATAATAGAAATTTGGGGTAATAAATTCTCCCCATAATTGGTATTTCTATCCTTGGAAATAAAAAAATCATCAAATCCCTGAAATTTTTTCGTACATTGCTCTTTTATTTCCTTCTCGCGTTCCCAAGTCTCTTCCTAAATCTGACCATGTTTCCATAAAACCCACACTAGACCTATTCTCTTTCAACACAAGACTTTCCCTTGACTATCCACAATCTGTACTAAAATATTTAACAACAAAGCATTCAGATCTTGGTCAATGTGATCCCATCTGATTACATGGTCAGGGTCAGGCTGATACTTTTTCAACTAACATATGTGGAACAAATTATGCACCGAATTGAACTGTGGGGGCAATGTCAGCCGATATTATAACCCTCTAGTCCATTACAATATCTTGAAAGGGAAAATGTATCTTGTAGATAACTTTTCATGCTTCGAAAAATGATGATGTATAAGTCTTGGAGAGATCCTCATGAAGACATGATCACTCATTACAAATGAAAATGGTCTTCGGTGATGATCTGCATAAGATTTCTGACAACCCTGAGTCGTATCCATCCTCTTTCTGATCAATTGAATCTTATATATCATTTCATGGACAATACTAGGCCCAACTAGTGAATTCTCACCTATTTCCACCCAACATGGTGGAGAACAACAAGGATTATCATACAGTGCTTCAAACGGATCCATATATATTGAGGCTTAATAGTTGTTATTATATGATAACTCCACTAAGGTAATATGCTCCTCCCATAAGCCACCAAAATCTATTAAATAATACCACAACATGTATTCCAATGTTTGTATCATCCTTTTAGATTTTCCATCTGTCTAAGGATGATATTCCATACTCATAGTCAACTAAGTTTCTAGGGATTTCTATAAGAATTTCTAGAAATGAGATGTTAATATCATATCTATATCAGAGACTATCGAAAATGGTATTCCATGTCACTTTACCAACTATTGGATATAGATTTTGGATAGATCCCCCATCGTATGAGCTTCATGAATAGGGATAAATGAGCCGACTTGGTAAGTTGATCCATTATCACCCATATGGCATCGTGTTTCCGAACCATTCTTGGGAGACCTATAAAAAAATCAATCTCTATCTGCTCCCATTTCCACACTGGGATAGGTAAGGAATGCAACATACCCTCTGTTCACTGATGTTATACCTTAAATTGATGATAAGTTAAGCACCATGAGACAAACTCTACCACTTTCCTTTCCATGCTGTTCTACCAAAACTATGCCTTCAATGATTTATACATTTTTCATATGCTTGGATGTACAACCCATATTGGATGGTGGTAAGCGTGATGAAGTTGTTCCTGAAAAGCTGTAGGTACTACCATCTGATCTATGAACCACATCACTATATCCCCATCAAGTTTTTATCCCTCAATGGTCTCCCCACCATTGAGTTTTGAACTCATAACTCGGAATTCTTAATCAGACATTTATGCCTCTTTGACCATCTTTACCAAATCAGGAACCACATAAACTAAAAAAAACCGCAACATCACCTCAGTCTTCACATTCCAAATGCATTTCGGCTAAGACTAACATCAACTACCATTCATATGAAGCTTCTTTCACCAAATGAGCATATTACTTTCTACTCAATGCATATTCCACTGAATTCCCATTTCCTGGTGTATACATCAAGTCAAATTCAAACATCTAGAGATACTCTATCCATATCCTTTTCCTCAGATTCAAATATTATTGTGATAAAATGGGTTTTAAACATTTATGATCTATAAACACAACAAATTTCTCACCAAAGAGATAGTGATGCCATGTATTCAAAGCATTTATGACTGCAGCTAACTCCAAGTCGTGTGTTGGGTAGTTATTCTCATGCAATCTCAATTTCCTTGAACCATAAGAAACCACATGGTATCCTTTCATGTGAACACAACCCAACCCCAATCTTGAAGCATCATAGTATACACATACCCATGTCCTGATTTTGGGAAAATCAAGATGGGTGCCTGTTTCCAACTCTTTTTCCAGGGCGCGCATCTATTAGTTATTCGGGGGAGGACGCGTAGCTGTTGACCCGAATTCCCACTTTCCAATGGCAGGTAGCATCCATCTCTTACTCAGGGATGTTTTCTCCTTGATCAAAATGGGATGATGTGATGTCAGTTCCTCCTTCCATGGATTCCTCCTCATAACTCATTGCCTAGTCTGGGTATCCCTTAAAGATTAAGATGTTGTTCGTTAAACTCTTCCTGGTGCCATGTCTTTATAGATGCCAGTTAATTACAATTATTCTGTTAGGACATTCCAAGGGGTCTGGTTAGGAAAACAACCTTCAGTCGGTGGAATAATCATGTTAGACATCACTGGCGTGTCTGGGTGCTAGAACACTGATGCATTTGGGTTTCTTACCCTTATTATAGGTTTTCTTAAGGGTGTGGAATCCAGAGGCATCCCACATTGAGTGCGGGGAATTATATTACATAGTCATGTCTCTGAGGTTTTCCTTAGCTTCGAATGTTTAACATATGGTATGTTGCAAGTTTAATGTCCAGTGGATACTGATCGGACTGATCGGAACACTGGTGGGAGTGGATCGGATGGGTGCAACCCCTGGAGGGAACACTTATGCTAGGGATAATTCGTGGTTAGTTACCTGGTTTCTATTAAGAGCAATGAAGAGGTAAATTTGCATGATCTCACTAAGATGTTGCGGCCTGGGTAAGAATCGATATGGATGATGGAGAGTTGACTAAAGTGGTGAGGGAATGATATGGAACCGTCATGAATTTGATGGTAGTGTTGGGCTTGAGCCTTGAAGAGACTTCATATGTATCCCTGCAGTAGGGAATCAAAGTCCACATAGTTCGGCAGGGCGATGGGACACCTGAGGAGGCAGCCCATGTGAATACACGCATGGATGAGACCAAGAGGAAGTGAAATATACGGGTTGGGGCATGAAATTTGGGTGTACACAGAGGACATTGACTCGATGACAAGATGGGGCTTATACGTGGTTAGCAGCCCGAGTTAGCTTGATGCCACGAGGTCGGATCAGAGATGTGGGTCCCAACAGGGGGGATACCAAAGTTTACCAGTGTTTAGGGTTAAACCTCAAGGAGGCGTCCTACATACCATGTCTAGGATACATAGATCAAACCCACGTAGTTCATCCTATGACGGATTACTATCATGTGGGGCTGAAAATGGCTTACTGCTGGATTGGATACGACGTCTTACCATTGATTAAGGGACACAACGACTTACCATCGACTGGGGGACAATTTAATGCCATGCGGGACAAAAGGGAGTGTACAGTTGAACGTCATGCAGGATGGGTGTGGACTGACGTGGAGTGGTCGGGACTGATGGGTGTTGGGCTTGAACCTCTGGGAGGCTTCCTACATACCTTACCTTGGCAAGGATCAAAGTTCACATAGTTTGGAAGGGGTATGGTGAACTGATGTGAAGGGGTTTGAGACCAATGGATGTTGGGCTTGAACCTCTGTGAGGCTTCCTACATACCTTTCCTTGGCAAGGATCAAAGTACACATAGTCCGGAATGGGTATTTTGTCATGGTCAGTGCTTACTCTAAGCCCAAGTGAGTCGTGCTCGGTGTCAGAAACAATAGGCAGAAAAGACCTAATGATCACGTTGTGAAAGGTACTTTTGTGGGAAGTGGAGTGGGGATTACACATGGTTAGCATCCCAAAAAGGAAACAGGGGACTATGCGTGGTTATCATCCTAGAGAGAAGGATATTATGACTTACTCTAAGATGGAGGCCCAGGTGGTGACAAAGCCCAACGGGAGAGGGATGGAATAACTAAGGTCCTAGTGCCCATATATCCTTTGGTCTTTGGCACTGAAGAAGAGAGGAGGATCAGAAATGCAACCTCTTTCAATAAAGGCTAGGGGCTTAAACCAAGGTGGTTTCCCTTCCCCATAGATGGGTTCCACTCTAGCAAAGAGGATCTCATTCCATGTAAGGAAAATCTCACTCTCGTGAGACGAGTGGTCATAGATAATGTCTGAGATGGGGCACCCTACGTAAATTGCATGGGGTGAAGCCACAGTTTAATGTCATGTGCTAAAGATGATGGTGCTTTGCATTTTAACATCCTACAGCTCGGATGAGGCAAGTTCACTCCGCACCCCTAGGACTTACATAACCGGCACTCTTTAACCCTTGGTGAAGGGAAGGAACCAGAAATTTTGGGGTTTTGGGGTGTTGTGGAGTGATCCACTGAGGGGGCCACATTAGCATGGCTATGTGAAGAAGCAATAGTCATTAGCGTGCCTATGTGATGAAACATAAGGTGAAGCAACGCAACATGAATCACAACCCAAGGGACCTCTAAATCACTTCATACAATCCTCGAGGGCCGTATAGGAGAAGGGTGTGTAACATAGGTGTTTTGTGTGTAATAAGTTCCCTAAGATGGTGCTTAGGGGAGCGACATCGAACACATGCTAAAAAGCGTACACAAGAAGAAGGGATTGCGTGCAAAGGAGGGGTTTGTGCGAAAAAGGCATGCAAAGAGGGGACTATTGTGCACAAAAGACCCAGTTGAACAGAAAATAAGGTGTGTGTGCAAATGAAAGAGTTGCACGCAAATAAGGGAAGAGGTTTTTCATGTAAGTGGAAGGGTTTTTGTGTAAGGGGGCCAACACTTAAGGACTTGGGTGAGGGTCAAGACCTATTGTTCCTGCGTAAAGGCGGACCCCTAGGAAACCTGTTGTGGAAAATCCCTCACCTGGAAGGAATCTTTTGCGAGCAGAATAAGTGAATTTTTCATAGGGGAGACAGTTCATATTCTTCATCCCAAAATCAAATGGGGTTCCCTTCTATTTATAGGCAATAGGGAGCCGCGGAGGGCACGTAGAACTTGGCTGGCGTGGAAAACCCACTCCTTTAGTCAGTTGAGCACAAATTTCTGTGTGGAGCACAACTTTCAGAACGGTGCGCAACTTTCCATGTGGCGTGCAAAATATTTCTTTGACGTGGCATTTTCACCCCACGGGGCAGTTTTACGTGTGCTTCTTGGATATTTTGCGCAGCCTTTTGGGCTATCATGGACTAGTGTCTTCATTCAAAATTCACCTTTTGTTTTTCAAAAATTTCATTCTGAGGCCTTAGGTGGATTCTGATGTCTACAAATTCCCCCCCTAGGAATCAGAGCTGTGAGGGGTGTGAAGGTCAGATTCTAAGGGAAACCCCGAGACAAATGCCCTTTCTAATAGAGGTGCATGTAAAACCCTTCAGGTGTGTGAAAAACGTTTTTGTGTGTGTGGAACCCCCCCCCCCCTCGTGCCTATAAAATCCCTTGAGGGTCCCATGGTCTGAAGTGAATTTCCTGTGCGATAATCTTTAGTGCTCTCGTGCACAGAAAATCTCGTCGGCCTTTGTGCGCAATCTGACATCTGTTGTGTAGAATCCCCCGACTTTGGTCATGATTTTGCAAGCAACATTTGTTTTTCTCACCATTTTCTTGGTTTTTCACACTGGTTTCTGATATTTTGTGTCTCATGCCAAATTTTTCACGTGGGGATTCTTTAGAATTTACCAAAAGAAGATGGTTGTTGATCAAGGTGATGTTGGGAGAGTAGTTGTGTATGCCGCTTGGAGGGCTGAGATGGTCACGAACCCTGAGGTCTATGGTGCCTAGATAGTTGTATCTAGTAATCAAACTCTCTTCAACATGTTGACCCAAGACCAGAAGGATTATTTTCTATCTGATAACCTACCAATATGGGACTTTGGTATTTTGGAGGAGGTACTGGTGTCGGGATTCGAAGTCGACACACCAAGGTCATGGGTGACTCGTGAGGATGATCTTACCTAATACAACATCACAAATAATGGTCATCCTTCTAGAGAAACCAAGCACATGGACATCTATGTTCTGAATCCAAGGACCATAACCATATCGAGATGTGAATCGGTCACTGAGGACTCTCCGACCCATTATGTAGTACCTTTCGACAGAGAATCACTGATGAGATTAAGGGATGGCTACAGGACTAGGACCTGAGGTCTGGAGGAAATTTCACAAGTGAGTGGGCCTAGGCGTATTGGGTACTCCAATCATACGATCAGTTTGGGGAAGAACTATGGCACATCGGGTTGTTCGAGGTGGTGTGGACATCGCAGTTTCATTTCCACCGCCAGCAAGAACTTGGACCGGAGCTATTTAATCGGTGGTCCCCTGATACTAACACCTTACATATCTACCATGGGGACATTTGTATCAGTATTTGGTACATTCATTGCATCGAGGTCATCCCTTTGGATGTGCACTAGTATGATGAATTTCTTCTAACAGAGAAAATCTGGGGAGATAGGTTGCAGACTCCCATCCTAACATGGCACCTATTGGAGCTAGCCAAGGAGAGGATGAAGGCCAAGGACTTTTTTAAGGACATTTCCTACTCAAATTGGTTCAGCCTGTTTCTAAAGAAAGACCCAAATATCAAGATGTTGAAGCAAGGAAGATGGTGTCCGATAGCAAAACATATGAGAAAAAGAAGATAATATTGTAGGATCTTGGAGGTGGGGGAATATCAATCCTAGGGCTTTAGTGTGGTTGAAATCCAAGACCCAAACGTCTGATATGCCAGATTTCTTGCAACCTTCTTAAGAGGTTGGTTATTTCTAGTAAGGGGCACAAGGATGGGAGTCTGCCCCGCAACATTAGTTATGGCCAGCATTATGGCATCCAATCAGAGGTTTAACTTGGGGGGTCCTTGTACTGGCCTGACTGTATTCCATCCTGGGGCATATTTCGAGAGGGGGATCACTGAGGAGGATTTTTGGCCCTTTCCAAATTCTTAATGGTAAGATTGTGGCTCACTGTGGTGGTTTCACCTTACCAAATTCCATTCATCCCCCAGGTAATGGCCTTCAACCTTCCTTGTTGAGCATTGTTTGGTTCATGTCGTTGATGCTCAACGAAGCGGGGATAAGGATCGGGATCGGATATCACACCAACTTTACCTTTAGTCTGTTCTCCACCCCAGCTATCCAGATAGTAGATAACATACAGGGATCCTTAGAGAGAATAGAATACTTGTAGAGCATCAAGGTGGGGTGCTTGTGGCATGGGTTGATGGAAAGATTTTTTGCGAGCCTTATGTACCGTCAATATTTTCTCGGTAGTTTGGATTCCTCCAGCAGATGCCAAAGAAGTTGTATACAGATGTCTGAGAGGAGAAACATCCTTGTTTTCTCCATAAAATGTGGCTGATGTTCACATCCTATGGCTCCAGTGAGGTAATTTCCTTTCCCCTTACTAAATTCGACACTGATTCTCAACAAAATATGTCAAACATTGGGTGGCGGCATATTCCAAAGGGCTTCTACAGAAGCGAGTCTAGAAGCTCAATTCAGCCAGTGTGGAGCATGGGTTGTGAGAGAGAAGAAAAAATTCCATCAGGGAGGAAAGGTCAGGGATAAGTCGGGCAGATGGGTTGGTACAAGCCGGGACTTCAGTTGTGGAAACATCACATGGTGTGGTCATTCCCTCATTGTCCGGCAGGAGAGGGGCTCGTGAACAACCTCACAGAGTGTCTAGGGAGATTTCTGGGAAGCAGATAAGGTATCTACTTTAACCTTATGAGGACACAATCTTCCATGCACTATGGTCAGCTTGGTTGACCCTACGGTGGTCAATGGGCACCGAATCCCTTTGGAAAAAGATAGTATGAGAAGGAATCCATCTGCCAGAAGTTGGACTCATTCGGATTGATGACAAGATAAAATTCCATCGTCGGCATGCATATTTGATGGACATGGATGCATATACACGCCATTGGGGTTTTCATGAGGAACCACCTCTTCTGGTGAAGGTAATGCTCGGCCAGAAGCATGATCCATAAAGAATGTCCTCTGAAGATGATGACGAGGAGGAGGAGTCTGAGGGCAATGAGTCAAAATAAGAGGAGGGAGAAGGAGAGGGAGAAAGTGAAGGAGAAGAAATAGTGGAATCTAAAGAGGATCTTAGAGGTGGAGGGTCCCAAGGGACATCCCTCCAAGGGAGTCTTTGGGAGAGTGGTGATATTGTTGGATCTGATATAGAAATTGCTGAGCTACTCAAGGTATGCCTCAATCCTTATCCTAACTTTTCATCTTTTCATCGCTCGTAATATTCAATCGGATTTGTTTTAGATGCATATTGGTTACGGTCAATATTCCCCACCCAGAGTGGGGGGAGGATGCACCGATAGAAGAAGGTGGGTAGATGACACCCATTATTGAACTGAAAAGCACCGAAGGATCTCCTACAATGATAGATCATGTGGCAACGGAAACGCCAGAGGCTGATGCGCTGATCTCTCGTAAGTTTTATCACTCATATGCTTGTATCTATCATTAGAGAGCTCCTCTGATCAGGATGTTCATTGTTTGTGTAGTAATCATGGAACTGGAGGCTTGATGGGTCGCTGAATCCAGACCATCTGCAAATTCTTCGATGGGGAACTCACCAACCCACTCTGAACATATTTCTCAATATGTGTCAGCCCCGACATCAGGTGAGAAAATGGTTGTGGATGTCGGTGATATTAACACTGGGGTGGGGTCCGAAGTTGATTGGGGTGAATCTATTGAGGATGAGGTGAGAGAGGAAGGTCTCCCATATGTTGAAGAGCCTAATCCCTTGGGGGAGTACCAGAAAAAACCCTACCACTGATCTCTTGGCTGCTTTCCCTGACTATCGGCCTAAAGACCCTGAGGAGATAGATGAATCTAATTCTGAAGTAGCCAATGAGAGCTGTATGAAGTGACGCAAGGGTTGTAAGTGTATCAAGCACTTCCTCAGATAGCCACAGGCATAATGTCTAAAATTTATGGGATCAATCCGCACCTGGCTACGCTTTATCTGCATTGGAGGGTTATATGCTCACCGTCTTCATGTAATGATCCATGATTACATAGTAGAGAAGAAACGGGAGAATAGCCAATGTTCCGAAATTTACCAATGCTAGAAAGATTCATAGAATACTCAGGCATTCATGAAGGTGGATCAGGAGGTATGACGCCTTGAAGAAAAAGCGAAAGAAAGGGATTCATTCATTGCAAACCACTCCGAGCTCATCGAGCAACTGAGGGCCCAACTGGTGGATGCTCAGGAGTAGATAGTACAGGCGAATCCCCAAATGATTGAGCTCAAAAATGAACAATCGTAGGCATAGACCAGGGACAATGAGTTACGCTCTACAACTGCTGATGAAGAGAAGGATCTTAGGGGGTGGGAAGCAATGCTGGAAGCCCCAAGTCAGAAGGTGGAAACAATAGAGCAATTCATCCAAAATGTCGATCCTTAAGGGCCTTATTTTGGTTGAACTCATAAACTTATTCTGCTCTGTTGCTAATTATTATGAACTGTGTGCATGAATACATTATTCACTTGTTTTTTCAGTTTAATTCATTCCAACCACAATCGTGAAATAATTAGCAATGCATCCCTAAGCTCACGTGGGTCATGCCCGATGCAAGAAACAAGGGATGGTCGCATCGTCACCTCATTTGAATGTGGGAGTGCCAACCAACCTTTGAGAATATGGGGTACAAACAACCAATCTAGATTTCTGGGAGGAAAGAGTGAGGCCTAACTGGAGGACAAAGTTCTCAGAATAGTCGGATTGCCTTTTTTTTAATATGCTCTAGTGCATGAGTGGGACGACACTAGGGGTGTTAGAATCAGTCTGAACATAGGGGAATGGAAAGTGTGAATCATGATACCCAAAATTTGTAAAACTATAGGGGTGTCATGAAAATGAAGGATAACTATTGACCATGTTCTAAAAACAGCATCCCTATTGTGTTAGCCTAATACGGGGACAACAAACAAGGGCTGATCATTGAACATGTTCAAAACACAGTGCCTGACTCAAAATGTTATCTTCTGGTTTTTTGGAACATCGGCCTAGGACAGTAGGTGAGACATAGGCCAAGCAGCCATACTGTTAGGGGGTTCCTTCAAACATAAAAGAGGATGAGGATCCAAATAAAGGGTACTCAAAGTGTGGAGGGTGGAGTGATTGTTTGTTCAAATGGAGTCCAACACTCTTGAAGTTACTCCATTGTAATGAAAACACATTAGGTGAGCACATCAGTTTGATCAGATATCAAATTTACTTCCAAACAAAACCTCTCTGGTGAGGAGGATGACGCATCCCCCGGCTATCATGGGGCATCCTGAACTTGTTCAGGGTAGAATTGTATTTCAAAGTCATACATTGAGGACATGGTAACTCGGGATCGGAATGCGCGGCATAATACATATCTCGGCACGAATGAGGACAGTAGGAGTCCATATCATTATGTGTTCTCAAATGGGTTCAGTCCAAGGGTCCAAAATGAGATAAGATTTTAGATTCCTGGGGCTCGACCCAAATACAAGATGTCTAGGCATTCCTACGTATCCCATGAGGATGAGAATCAAGTCATACATAGTTCTAAAAATTTCATTCAGTTTAACGTCTTGCGGAAAGGACGCGGAGTGGTTGTAGTTTATAGTCATGGAGCTCAGACCATAGATGGAAAGGAGGGAGGGAGACACATGGTTTTGTAAGTATAAAAACTGACGTGAATGAGGACATAAGCCCCTACCACAATGTGCTCCCCAGGAAGATTTTAGGTCTAGGGACCAAAAGTGAAAGTTAGACTCGGCCTAAAGAAAAGTGTGTGGGCATTCCTACATACCCCATGATGATGGGGATCAAGCCATATGTAGTTATGGAAATTTCATGGTAGGGTACCAGTTCTAGGGATAATAAGGTCATGTAGGTCTGTCCCACTCACCAAAATAAGCATCATTTGATAAATCTTGTTTGTCCTCTAAGATGGATGTGCATTTTTTTAAGTGATAGACCTAGGACAGAGAACCCAGGCATCGCCATAAGAATCAATAGGTATATAGGAATTAACAAATGGTATAGTGGTTGGCTGATACCAAACATGAGGTCCTATCGAGTGAGGACATCACAATGCGGTGTCTTTTTTCATCACAGATCCAGGACGATAATGTCATAGTTTATGGTCATATGATAGGACCAACCCCTACACTTTAATGTATCAAAGTAAAGACACAATAGTTTAAAGTCATGTGGGACTAGGAATCATAGTTTAAAGTCATATGGTTTGGAAATATACAGAATAAATGAGGTTTAAGTTGGGGAATGTGCATGGCGTGATAAAGCATATCCGACGTGAATGAGGTCATAGTCCACACCACACCATGCAATTACATGAAAGTTAGGGCCAAAAGGTAGAACAACAGGGGTAATTAGAAGAACCTGAGATAGACCCAAAGACAAGATTCATGGGCATTCCTATGTATCCCATGAACATTGGAATCAAGCTAGACGTAGTTCTGAGACACCTTTTGGAAAGTGCGTAGAAGGAGATCTTAGTATAAGGTCTTAGAGCTTGGACCAGGGAGAAGCGAAACTCTTCCAAGTGAGCGCAACCCACAATCCAATCCCTAATCCCATGTGAGCTAAGCTCGATGTTGGAAACAAGGTTGTAGAAGGACTTTGCAACACGTGGAGTGCATGAAAGGCATAAAATGGTGTGGAGCCCCGAATGACACCTCACCATGGTTTGTCCTTCCAACACGTGAACGCGCACTGAGGGACAGCACCAAGAGTGTCGAAATTCTACTTGGATATGATGGAGTGTAAAAAGATGTGATTCATGCAATCGACATTTAGGGCTTGGTGGGGGTGGTGTGATGATGGAGGATAATTGTCAACCGCATTTGAAACACAGAATCCATATAGTTTGACCTAAAAATGGGAATGACAAATGAGCACCGACCGCTGACCATATTCATAATGTGGGACTTGTATAAATTTGTTGCTCAAGATCCTCAAGGACGTCAGCCTAAAATGGTAAGAGAGCCCTTGGGCTGAGCATACATACTATTCAGTGGTCCTTTTGGATGTGAAAGATGATGAAATCACAAATGAAGGGAAACACAAAGACAGAAAAATGGGCAAGAGCATGTTCGTGTAGAAGCCAAAACTTTGGGTTCTGAACCAGATTGCTCCTAGGCATATTGGTGAATCGTCAAAGAGGGTTGAGGGGAAAAGGGGAAAAGGGGTCTCAGGAGAAATAGGTACGTGGCATGGTTGTTGCAAACCCAATGTGAATGGGGATAAAATCCCATACCATGTCATATACCCCTCCCCTTTAAGGACTTAGGCCAAGAGGCAAGAATTCTTAAGAGGTTTCTAAGAGATGGGGCTAGACCCAAAGACTAGATGTTTGGTCGGTCCTATGTATCCCATGAGGATGGAAATCAATCCATACATAGTTCTGAAAAGGCCATACAATTTAACATTGTGCAGTGAGGATGATGACGGGTGAAGACCTCAAAGAATGGGAACACATGGTGCAGTTATGATAAACCTGCTTAGAAATGAGGACATGATCCCACACTGCACCATGAATTTGAATAGGTATCTAGGCTGAAATTCCAGACCAAAGGGTGTGATCTTGGAGCTTTGGGAGGGGCCCACGGACAAAAATATTCTGGTATTCCTACGTATCCCATGAGGATGGGAATCAAGACGTACATAGTTCTGAAAAGGCCATGCAGTTTAATGTTGTGCAATGAGGATGAGGGAGAATTGAATAATGGGGAACGGAACACGGTGCGATCAACATAATCCCAACATCTTTGGGGCCAAAAAATCCTACACTACACCATGTGGGATCCTCCAAGAGAACTAAACCCAAGGGGGATAGTCAAAGAAAAGAGTTTAGGGCTGGACTCTAAGACAAGGAATCTGAGCATTCCTACGTATCCCATAAGAATGGTAATCAATCAATACGTAGTTCTTAGAGGTACTATGTAGTTTAAAGTCATGCAGCAAGGTTGTTAGACTGTTTAAGGATGTGTGGGACCATCTATAGATTAATGTTGTGTGGGATGACATATAGTTTAAG
Organism: Viscum album; assembly: GCA_963277665.1. Taxonomy (NCBI): domain Eukaryota; kingdom Viridiplantae; phylum Streptophyta; class Magnoliopsida; order Santalales; family Viscaceae; genus Viscum; species Viscum album. The sequence goes on from OY728145.1 coordinate 585,805,918, forward strand.
GTCATGTAGGACCATGGAGCTCATGTAAAGTATTGCTTGAAGAATTTGGCATTGGTGGGAGGAGTTATATGCTCACCATCCATGGTCACCAAAGAGTATGAACCATTGGGGAAAACCTTGTGATTGATGTAAGGTCCTTCCCATTTGGACTCCAATTTGGGTGGTTTTCATCTAGGTATCATTGGGGTTCTCAAGGCCAACACCAAGTCACCTTCCAAGAAAGAGTGGAGGAGAACTTTCTTATTGAAAGATCTAGCTATCTTGTTCTAATGCCTCTCTAGATTGTGGAAAGAACGAAGACTATTCTCGTCGAGTGATTCCAATTCAGCCAGATGGATTTTAGCTACTTTATCTGGTGCTTGATGATCATAGACAGTTGTGCGTAATTAATGTAGATGAATCTGGATGGGAAGGACGACCTATGTTCCGTACATCAGGGAGTATGGGATCACCTATGTATAATTATGAGTCGTCGTCCGATAATCCCAAAGGGAGTTGGAGAGCTTTTCTGGCCAACACTTTTTGTTCTAACCAACCATTTTCTGCAGAATGTTAAAGAGGGTTTTGTTGAACTCTTCAATCTTCCCATTTTCTTGCGCATGATAGAAAGAGGTATGGTTAGAAATAAAAATATTATACTAGGAATACAATTTCTTCAACTCGGCCGCCCGGAAGTTGGTGTTGTTATCAGTGAGGACGGTGTGAGGGACTTCGAACTGGTAGATGATATAGGAGATCACAAAGTCAATGATAGAATGGGCCTTAACCTCCTTGAGTGGAACCGCTTTTTCCAACTTAGAAAAGAAATCCATTTCGGTTAGGATGAACCTGCATTGGCGAGTTGTCGTCGGTGGGTATAGCCCCATGACATCAAGTCCCCAGACCGCAAAGGGCCAGCAATACTTGGTAGTGTGGAGAGGCTCAGGTGACTGATGCACAAATTTGGAATGAATTTTTCATGCATGTCACCTCTTAGCAAACTCGATGCGGTCATGGATCATAGAGGGCCAAAAATATCCTAGCCTCCAGATTTGGTGAGATAGTTTCGGCCTCGTTTGATGAGCCCCACAGGAACTAGCATGAACCTCCTGTATGACCTAAGAAATCTCAATTCCTTGAATGAAACGGAGTAGAACCCCATCAAACCAAAGATTTTAGAGGATATTCTCAAGACCAGAACCACTTTGGAGGGTAAACTGCAGCGTGCGGCGTCGGATTCACTCGTGCTTGTTTCGATCTACCAGGAGATTACTGTTCTGTAGGTACTCGACAAAGGAGGTTCTCTAGTCGGGCATAACTTCAATCACTTCATTTGGGGGACCTTGAGGTCCTGACTTGGAGGCGCCGGTGGTAAGGTGTCTTACCTATGGGTTGTCATCATCATCTGGAGTGATGGGAGTGATGACTCTCTGGTGTGTCACATGGATAATCAAATGATCTTATTCAGGCTCTACAAGTGATGTAGCTAGGCTATCCAAGGTGTCAACTCGACCATTTTGAGATCAAGGGACATGATTAACTTCTGGATGAGATGGGAACTGGACAATTAACTGGAGGGTGCATTCTAATAGTGGCACGAGTTCTGACTTTCTAATGACATATTCATCGTTGATCTGCTTGATGACTAGTTTAGATTCCCCTTTCACATGTAAGTGGGGAATGCCAATCTCAAGGGACAACTTGAGGCCAGTGATGAGAGCCTGATACTCTGCCTCATTATTGGTGTAGCCTTCTAACAACAGGAATGAATAAGGTATAATGGATTGTGCTGGAGTGATAAAGATGATGCCCAAGCCTACTCTGTTGAGTCTGGGGTCATTGAGGCTTTTGTCGGTAGGGCTCTGGGAAGCACCATCAAAGTGAATTTTCCAACATGGAACGACTTGGTCCACTAAGAGGATCACCTCATCAAGAAATTGAGGTCCATAGACTAGTCCACGGGAGCTGGGTGGGCGGCAAGGAACTCTTCCAATGCTTTCCCCTTAATAGCCTTCTGAGGGACGTACCTGATGTTAAACTATTGGAGGATCACTACCCACTGAGCTAGATGGCCTTTCAATATTGGGAGGTTCAGGATTTCCTTTAGTGGATCCACCCAAGACACCAGCTATACCTCATGGTGGTGCAAGTAATGTCACAATTCTATACTACGAATACCAATACAAGGAAGATTTTCTCGATAGGCGAGTATGTGGTCTCCATATCGAGGATCGTGTGGTTGAGATAGTAGAGATTGTTCTCCGTTCCCTCATTGTTCTTCTGGGTGATAATAGAATCGAGAGATCCTTCCAGGGCAGTCACATAAAGGACCAGCAGCTTTCTAGAAATTGGCGACATCAAGACCAGAGGCTGGAGTATATACTTCTTGATTTCCTCAAAAGAATTCTAACATTCTTCGTCCCACTGATAGACAGATCCTTTCTTCATAAGCTAAGAAAAGGGATTACAATTTCCAATCAAATTCATGGTGAATCGGAATATGTAGGCTAAGTGGTCTTGGAAACCTTGAAGCTCCCGGATGTTGCTTGGGGGAGGCATCTGGATGATGTCCTTGATCTTCTCTGAGTCAATTTTGATCCCCTGTATCTGAAAAAAGCCGACAAAATTTCCAAAGGTGACCTCGAAGGCACACTTTAATGGGCTTATCTTTAGGTAGCGAGAACAGAGGAAGCCGAACACTTTCTCAAGGTCTTTGATATGGTCCTGATGCTGATGATATTTTACCACCAGATCATCCATGTGGCATTCCACTAATTTCCTGAGGATCATCTTAAATATGCGATGCATGGCACGCTGATAGGTGGAACCTGCATTTTTTAAACTGAAGGGCATTACTTAGTAACAGAAAGTACCTTGTGGTGCCCTGAAGGCCATAGACTCCTCATCCTCAGGAGCCATTCGGATCTAGTTATACTCGAACTACCCATCCATTAAGTAGAGGTCCTAGAACCCAGCCTTAGCATCAATCAACAACTTCATCATAGGGAGGGGAAAATCAACCTTCAAAAAGTGACAGTTGAGATCCCAGAAGTCGATACAGACCCTGATCTGTCTGTTCTTTTTCCTGACACGCACAATGATGGCTAACTATCTGGGGTACTAGACCTTTTTGATGAAATTGGCTCTGATGTGATTATCAACTCTAGCCTAGACTATGGCACCGTGAGAAGGGTGTATCTTTTTGGGAGGCTGCTTAAACCCATGGTGGTTTGCTGGAAGACCGAGGTGGTGGATAGATACCTGGGGATTTATCCCCAGTATTTCATCATAGCTCCAAGAAAATATATCACAGATTTTTTTGAGGAAGTCCACATACTATTTTTTCTCTTCAATAGGAATAGTGGCACTGATAAATGTGGGTTTCGGATCTGCCTCGCTACCGAGGTTTACCTGTACCAATTCATCGACTGTGGTGGAGATTCCCTCTTCAAAGTCAGGAGGAGCATCCTCTAAATCCTATTCTTAACTTATGGAAGATGGATCCTTGGTGAGAGGAGTTTCCTCTGAGTCAATAGATCCTGATGGGAGACTAGTACCAGCCTGAGCAGTGGTGGACACTGAATCGGGGGACTCTCGTGCTGCCGAAACCATAGCGATGAAAGATTTCGATCGGATCCCATCTGGTCTTCAACCCAAGGGGACACATTTGATGATATCGAAGAAATAGTGATGTTTTGGCTTGAGATAGTTTATCCCAGCCCAGCAAAACAAGAAAGTATGGCATATTGTTGTTGCCATGGGGCAGACATTCCGATATCTTATGGGTGTAGGGGGCTCTAGGATCACCCAAGCCTAATTTGTGTAGGAGTATGAAGGCATCTTCCAGCATAACTTAGACTTGGTAATGTTCTCCCCCCTCATTCCAGAAACAATAAAGCATTGTCCCATGTACAGGGTTGTAGCCTCTAATAGGTGGATTGGAAACATGTAGGTGTCATCTAGATCTTTCCATGGGTCAGTCGTAGTCTTATCATGATCAACATCATTAGCCTGAATCTGCTTATCCTTGATCTTATAATAGTCTGCATCTAGATAGTGGGCTTCACAAGAGGAAAAAGGAGACGCGTCACCTTTAAGTACACCCATTCAACCATTAAGGGTGTACTTGAGGAACTAGTGATACCATGAAGGGACCACTGCATAAAGGTGGATCCATGGCATGCCCATCAACGCATTGTAGGTGGTGTCCTGGGGGAAAACCATGAACTCGGTGTTGGATACCAGACCACTAATCTGGGTCTTTAGGTGAATTTTTCCAACTGGTGTCTATTTTTTCCTATCATAACCTTGGATTTTCAAGTCATAGGGACTTAGATCATCCTCAGACAACCCCATTTTTCACATTGTCTGAGTCGGGATGAGGTTAATCTCAGAGCCTGTGTCGACAAGACAGCGATGAACCTACACACCATTAAAATGGTCGGTGATGTATAGTGGGCAGATTTTCCCCTGTATGGGAGATCCTTTATCTTCTCCAGATAACAAGATGATGTCCTAGAATTCAGCATGCTTGACTACCTCAACATGATTGGCTTATGCGGCTGCTACCTCCGTCTCGAATTGAAGGGGGCTTCTTAAAGCCTCGGTGAGGGATTCACGCATATCTGCTGACAGGTGAAGTGAATCAAGGATGGAGATCCTTTCTATAATGATATAAATATTCTTGAGGAAATCATACTTCCATTCCAGGTGTGAGATTCTATTTATAGTAGGTCTCTCTATAACAGAAGGTATGGTGGGCCCTGTCGGCTGAACCGGCGGTTGACTGCTGCTGGGAATGTCTCACTGCTCACTAGTGGAAGAATGTGGAGTGACTACTAGATGAGGTCCAGATGACTGAGACCAGTCTGTAGCAAAGCGTGGCTGATTACAGCATTGTCGAGGTGGCTTCGCCTAATCAAGTAGCACAAACGGTGGTGAAGGCGGATATGATGACACCGGATGAGAAGGTTGCGTGTGTTGAGCTCTGCACTGGGCCTGTTGTCTAGTTTTAGGGGCATGAATAGCCTGGATAGAAGTACTGACTGAGACACTCCAATGACACATATTTTTGTGGCTCCGTCGGTACTGGAAATGGCTAGGAACATTGGGAGGATCTGCCTGGTGCTCCTCGTCGTCAGAAATCATGTATGGGTTTACCAACTCTACAGTGTTAATCGATGAGTACCCTTAGTTGTCACTTGAAGAATCATCCACTACTTGATGGATTCTATGGGGGGTGGACATCTCTGGGGGAATGAAGTTTCTGAGAGTACAGGATGACGATGGCATTGGTGGGGGACTTTATTTTCCCTTCTGACGTCAATGCTTGCTCTTCTGAGAAGGGGATGGATGCGATGACGATGCAGGAGTAGTAACTATGAATTTTGAAGGCTCTGGTTGATTCAATAATGCCCGAATAATAACATGGGCATGGGAAACAACCTTATGATCCATCCAGTCATCATACTTCTAGGACCCGCAGTTAAAAACCTGATTCCATTCTCCTTCGATATCACTGCCACTATCGGGCTTCACAAATACACATGTCACTTATGCCGGAGCTAGGCCCAACCTAACTACATTGTTGTCGACCTGGTCTTGAAGACAGTCCTTAAACACATAGCATTGTTTGAGGGTGCTCCCCCAGAACCAGTGATAGGGATATTAGTTGGGGCGATTAGTTAGATCTACCTCTTCTGGCCTCCTGCATTCAGGAAAACGTATAATTCTCTGTTCCACGGAACTTTGGAAATAACCAGAGACATGAGCTTCATTGAATGAGTAGGTATAGTTTCTTCTATCTGGGAAGGGTTCTCTAGGATCCTGGACCTAACAGGGGCATGATGGAGCCTATCGAGGAGGAGTAAATTGGTTATATCACCTGGGTGGCGGAGACACATTACGCAGGGGTGCCTACCGGTTTTAAGGTAAGCACTTCTGGGCTAGAGTCTGTACCTGCGGTGGCAGGTCTCTGCGATGCTACAGAGGTGGCTCCACCAGTAATAATTCTAGTTGTCTAGGGACCTCTATTTGGGCCACCATGTCGGGCTTGTCCTTGGCATCCCTTCTCACAGGAATTACAGGCGGCAACGGATGTGCCTAGATGGCTTGCTTCAAGGCTTATTCTAGGTGCTAAGCCTTGTCAGAGAAGTCTCAGAATCCCCCGAGGTAATTCTAGGTGATCAGAGAGGGGACTAGTTCTATTTTAACATTCCCCACACACATCATTAGCAGTTTCTCCTAAGTCAGTTGCATGTCAAGAGAGTATGTGAGCTCTTTCCACCAGGTGAAAAAGTCAGTGACGCACTCATCAAGCCTCTGTTTGCACTTAAAGAGGTCTAAAATACTCATCTTTCGAGTGGTGGAACTAAACTTGTAAATAAATTTCCTAAGAAGATCTTCCCATCCAACTACTGAACCAATGGGTAGCTGGTTGTACCAGACAAATGCAGGCCCTTCTGATGTATGTACAAAGCATCGGAGTTTAGCGGCTTATTTAGCACCTTGAAATGAAATGGTCTAGATGCTGCATCGGGACACCTGTCCCATTAAAGGGGGATAAGGTGGGATTTCCGAAACTTGGGGGTGATGGCATATCATCCACCCATGCCGGATAAGGCTTTCCATCAGGCGATATGGCCACCTATCGAGCTTCCAATGCCTTGAGGCAAGCAATGAGTGCCACCATGGGATCATCTGGGTAGGGGTTCCTGAATTGATGGGGATCCTTGACCACTAGTGCATTGTATGGTTCTTCAACATGATAAGAAGTACCAAAAACTCGTGGAGCGGCTGGTGGGATGACCTATGGAGGAGTTGGGGGAATCTGAGCTGGGTATCGGTGGTTTTCTCACCGCTCCGGTGGATTTCGTGACACATACCACACCATCTTTCTGTAAGTTCCAACCTCAACCTTGTCTACATGGGAACAATGGTCAGGGTCACCTATAGGCAATTTTTCAGAAGGAAGTTATGTCTTCTCCTGCCGCCCTAGCCAAGAATAACCGTACTCTGGATGTCGCTTTGTGGCATGCTCAGCAAGGAGGTCATTGACCATCTTCTTATGCTTAATGAGTTGTTGATGCAACACGACTTTCTCAGGATTGTCTGCCATCTTTTGTACTGATCCAGATGGGTCTTAGGGTTTTATGGATCTAAGGTGATCCTTACCCTTGTTGATATTTCGACTAAGGACCAATGCCTCAGTGGGTACGGGAACACCCAGTAGATTTCTCATCTAGCGAGTAACCCTTCACGATGGGTCCAAAAGTTATGGCACTCCCCTGGGGGGTAAGTTTTACCCAAGGAGTTCAGTTTCCATATCTTCCTCTAATAAATTTTCTATGTTAACTGCGACTCTTCCTAGAGGCATATCCTCGATATCACTTGGAAAGTTGGGCTGATTCTAGATAGAACTGAAGTGGAGGGCAGCATATTTCCCCCAGCCATGGATTTTTGTGGGGGGGGGAATCCTCTTGGATAATCTTGTGGAGCACTTTAAATCTCTAGATGCATTGTTGTTGGAGGGTCTTATGGAGACCTAGTGGCTCAAGGCACTGGGCCACGAGGAGTGTGGCCAAATCAACTAAACGGAACTGTTGACCAATGTCTTTGAAGCGTGCTTGACTCTTGGGATAAGCCACTCATCAATGACAAAGATGAAAGTGAGTCACCCAAAGGGTTTGGCGAAAGCATCCAACCTCCTCCTAGGTAAGTGCTTCTGGTGCCCTAAAATTTGGCATTGCAACTAACCAAAATATCTCTAGGAAATGGTTTGCTGTAAGGATGTCCCAAAAGGTCCTCATCCCAAACTCAGGGTTTGTCCCTTGGTTTCCCCACTCGTAAACTAGAGGTTGTTGGGGAATCGGTAGCGGTATTGAAGCAGACCTCTGAGATGGTAGGCTGACCAGTGGAGAATATGGAAAGCAGTCTAACAAACCACCACATCTCAGGCTATCCTCTAAATATTGCAGTGACTTGGCCACCACATTGTGATAAGATGGGCTAGTGAACGTAGTTTCTTGAGCAGGGACTACAGTTTCTGGTGGTGTACCATGTTTTTTCTCATTCACCATCAGTCCCCAGAATAACTCTCCATGATCTCTAGTCAAGGTATAGAATGATCCTGGTGATGATGGTGGCGATTGCATGTCCATACCCAAGGGAGATGCCAAATAGTTTTCCTCCTTAATGTATCTATAGAGGGAGGCAGGGATCCGGTGGACCTTGCATTCCAAAAGTATGAGACTAATGCGCCTCATTCCTACCCCAACCCTCGACACGGAGGATCGAGGTGAGGATTCCATTGCTAAGCTGTATTCTGCCATAGAATCTAAGAAGCAGATAGGTTTAATCTCAGTCAAAATCTTCCTAGAATTATTTTTATGGCAGCAACGACCTGCCTTCCTGCCCAACTATGGCTCTTTGGGACATGGTAGATTTCTATCTCAAGGAGTCCCTTCAGCTGAACTGGTGCTCTGGAGGAGAGGACTTCCACCTGAGTGAGCTGGGGTGCGAGGAGCACCTGGAAAGATGTCAAAGGGCACATGGGGAGGACCTTCATGTCCACTGAATTATGTGTGGAGGGAATCTCCGCAGAAAGTGCTAGAGTGGTTAGGAGCATGGGTAGGGCCTCCATGCTTATTTCCCCTAGTAGCGTTAGTGTGAGGAGGGTCCTCGTACTAGTAAATATGAACATAGGTAGGACCTCCGTGCTAGGTGCTGATGAAACAAGGCTAACCTTCACTCCTTTGATTTATGGGGTGAGGAGGACCTCCATCGACTACTGTAAGGACATAGGGAAGGCCCCCCATGCTGAATATTGACTAGATGTGTAACATCTCCACTTCGGCGATATGTGGTAGGAGGAACGAATCCATACCCGATGTCATGAGAGCGGAAGAGGCTTTCATACTGACTATCACTATCATGGGGAGGACCCTTATTCGGATTGAAGCTGTATTGGGGTGGACCTTCATGCCGATCTTGGAAGTGGGGAGGACCTGCGTTCTCAATGGTGGTGGTATGGGGAGGACCTCCGTACTGGGTGTCGTTGCCATGGGTCAGCCCACGGCAGGCACTACCTGTTCCGACAACTAGGAGAGTCAACCCAACCTTCTCGTGGGGTGGTTGGAGCCTCGATCTGGGTTGGGAGTCTGCATTCCCCTACTGAGAATAGATAGTGAATTGATGGCATACATCGGTGGTGTCATGATCCATGGTAGTTGTTGACGGTGACGCCCCTTGGTGGGCATCCTCAGCCTGTACCCAACACTAGCGTCGGGTCAACCGGACTGGGCTGGTGGTGCAGGCGCATAGCTTACCTATTCCTCAGCTCCTGGGTCCAGGTGGCAGTGCTAGAATGACTTAGTGGGGGCCCTCCTTGGGAGCCCCTGGAATGGGATCCCGGCTGGGATGGCACGGACATCCCCACCTCATCAACGTAGGGGAGGGAGTCATCAAAGCGTTCTAAGGAGAGGCTCCCTAAACAGTTGTGCGTCAGAGTGAGGAGTAGTGGCTCCCTACACGGACCTTGGGGGTGGTAGTGGAAATGAGGCGCAGATGCCTCTAGGTCTTGTTAGGTCGTGTCCCTGGTTGGGATGATCCCTTCCTCCTCGTATCGTTGGACGAGGTCGTTTATCACCCTTCATTGAACAAACTCATATGAGGATATGGGGCATAGGCACCCAGCAATTGTGGAAGTGGAAGCTGCCATGGGGGAAATGAAGCCACATGAGATTTCTGTAATGATGTTGTCCCTGCCCCTATGTCGATAGGTGGGCAGTGATCGGTTTCCTGATATGGAATCTCGTGTCCTGGAAGGCAGGAAGATTAAACCATTAGTGTTGACAAAAGGAAATTGACACCCAATGCCCTAGTGTCATTCCATCTTCCATGGCTGGAAAGAAGGATCCATGCTGACAATGTCGTAGACTGGGATGTCCAACGTTTAATTTCCCCAACTTCTGGTGAGTTTCACGCTAGGCCCATTATTTTCTTGGTGGGACCCGGTCCCAGATACATGGATTTGGTGACACGCTAGACCACTGATGTCTTGAATTCTACTAATATCCACATTGAGGAGAATAAATTCACATCATTTTTACCATTTCTCTTTCTGACACTTTCGCCGGGGTGTGCGTTGGTTCATTATTTGAGGGAGGATGCGCAGCTATTGCCTTGCATTCCCACTTTCCAAAGGTGGGAAACATTCATCGCTTAATCAGGGATGTTTTCTCCTTGATCTAAATAGGATGATGGGATTTCAGCTCCTCCTTCCATGTATTACTCCTCGGAAATCATCGCCTAGTCTAGGTCTCCCTTAAAGATTAAGAAGTTGTTTGTGAAACTCTTCCTAATGCCATATCTTCATGGACGCTAGTTAATTACACTACTTATGTCAGGACATTCCAAGGGGTTCAGTCAGGGCAGCAACCTTTGGTCAGAGGAATAGACAAGTTGGACATCACTAGCATGTCTGGGCACTATAACCCTGATGCCTCTAGGTTTCTTCCCCTTATTATAGGGCTTCTCAAGGGAGAGGAAGCCTGAGGCATCCCACGCCGAGTGCGGGGAATTATATACCATAGGCATGTCTTTGAGTTTTTCCTCGGATTCCCATGTTTAACACAGGGTATTCCATGAGTTTAACATCTAGCGGAGACAGATCGTACTAATTGGAACACTGACGGGAGTGGATCAGATGGGTGAAACCCCTGAAGGGAACACTTATGCTAGGGCTAACGTGTAGTTAGTTACTCAGTTGCTGCTAAGAGTAGTGAAGTGGTGAATTGGCATGATCTCACCAGGATTTGGTGGCCTGGGTAAGAATCGGGATGGATTATGGAGAGTTTACTAAAGTGGTGGGGGAATGAGATGGAACCATTGTGAAGGTGATGTTAGAGTTGGGCTTGAGCCTCGAAGAGACTTCCTACATATCCCCAGGGCAGGGAATCAAAGTCCACATAGTTCTGTGGGGCGATGGGACACCAAAGGAGGTAGCCCGTGTGAATGTATGAATGGATGAGACTCGGAGGAAGTGGAATCTTCGGGTTGGGGCTTGAAATTGGGGTGTCTGTGGAGGATAGGGACCCGATGACATGTTAGGGCTTACATGTGGTTAGCAGCCCGGGTTGGCTTGACAGCACAAGGGAGGACCAGAGATGTGGGTCCCAACAGTGGGGACACCAAAGTTTTCCAGTGTTTGGGGTTGAACCTCAAGGAGGTGTCCTACATACCTTGTTTAGGAGACACATATCAAACCCATGTATTTCATCCTATGATGGCTTACCATCATGTGGGGCTAACAGCGGCTTACTGCTGGGTAGGATACGATGGCTTACCATCAATTAGGGGACACAACAGCTTACCGTCGACTAGGGGACAATTTCGTGTCATGCAGGACAAAAAGGGGAGTACAATTTGACGTCATGCAGGATGGGGGTGGACCGACATAAAGTGGTCAGGACCGATGGATGTTGGTCTTGAACCTCTGGGAGGATTCCTATGTACCTTTATTTGTCAAGGATCAAAGTCCACATAGTTCGGAAAGGGTATGGTGAACTGACGTGAAGGGTTCAGGACCAATAGGTGTTTTTCTTGAACCTCTAGGAGGCTTCCTATGTACCTTACCTTAGAAAGGATCAAATTCCACATAGTTCAGAAGGGGTATTTTGTCATGGTTAGTGCTTACTCTAAGCCCACTTGAGTCATGTTCAGTGTGAGAAACAAGAGGCAGCAAATACCTGATGATCATGTCGTGAAAGGTGTGTCTGTGGGAAGTGGAGTGGGCCTTACACGTGGTAGTGGTCCAAAAATGAAATAGAGGCTTATGCATGGTTACCAGACTAGGGAGATGGAGATTGGGACTTACTACAAGATGGAGGCCCGGGTGGTGACAAAGACCAACGGGAGAGGGACGGGATAACGAAGGTCCCGCTACCCATATCTCCTTTGGTCTTTGGCACCAAAGAAGAGAGGAGGAGAAGGAATGCTACCTCCTATAAGAAAGGATAGGGGCTTACACCAAGGTGGTTGCCCTTCCCCATAGACAAGCGTCTCTCTAGCCAATAGGATCTCATTCTATGTAAGGAATATCTCACTCCCGTAGAGACGAGTGGGCCTAGATAATGTTCAATATGGGGAACCCCGCATAAATTTCACGGGGTGAATTCATAGTTTAAAATCATGTGTTGAGAACGATGGTGCTTGGCAGTTTAATATCATGCAGCTCGGATGTGTTGAGTTCACTCTACACCCCTAGGACTTACATAACAGACACTCTTTAACCCTTGGTGAAGAGAAGGCACCAGCAATGCCGTGGTGTTAGGGTGTTGTGGATTGATCCATTGAGGGGCCCAAATTATCATGGTTATGTGAAGAATCAATATTCATTAGCATGCCTATGCAAGGAAGCATAAGAAAAAGCAACTCAACATGAAGTACTTCCCAATGGGACCTTGAAATCACTTCGTACAAGCCTGTAGGGTCATACGGGAGAAGGGTGTGTAACATAGGTGTTTTGTGTGTAAGAAGTGCACAAAGATGGTTCCCGGGGGAGCAACATCGAACACATGATAAAAGGGGCACACAAAAATAAGGGATTGCGTGAAAAGGATGGGTTTTCATGCAAAAGGCGCACAAAGAGGGGACTTTTTCATGCAAAAGGCTAGGTTTAGGGGAAAATAAGGTGTGCGCACAAATGGAAGAGGTTTGCACGCAAAGAGGAGAATAGGTTTTGCACACAAGTGGAAGGGTTTGCATGCAAGGGGGCCAACACTTAAGGACTTGGGTGAGGGTCAAGCCCTAGTGGTCCTGCACGAAGGCCGACCCCTGGAAGACCTATCGTAGAAAATCCTGTGCCTGGAAGGCATCTTTTGCATGCGGAAGAGGTGAATTCCATGTAGGGGAGATGGTTCGTATTCTTCAGGATAGAAGCAAAGGGGTTTTATCTTCTATTTATAGGTGATCATGAACTATAGAGGGTGCGTAGAGCTCGGCCAGTATGGAAAACCCACTTCTTTAGTTGGTTGCACGCAACTTTTCGTGCGGCACGCAACTTTCCATGCAGCGCGCAAAAGATTTCTCTGAAGTGGAATTTTCACACTACGGGGAGGTTTTAGTGTGCTTCTTAGATATGTTATGCAGCCTTTAGGGCCATCCCAGACTAGTGCCTTTGGTCAAAATTTGCCTTTGGTTTTCCCAGAATTTCAGTTTGAGGCCTTTGGTGGATTTCAGCATCTACAGTGCCGATATGGGATGAACTTTTAACTCTTGAAAAGACTTCAATAATTACTCATTCCATTAGAATGGAGAATTCTTATTTTTCAAGGCTGATATTGGAAAATATATCTGTGAAAATTTACACAAAAATCATCGATAATAACCAGCTAGACCCAAAAAACTTCGTATCTCAAAGACATTCTTCGGCGGTTTTTGGGATATAATAGCATCTATCTTTTCAAGGTCCACTGAAACACTTTTCTCAAAAATCACATGGCCGATAAAGTGTACCTAGTGTATCCAAAAATCACACTTAGATAGTTTGGAATACAAACGATGGACTCTCAAGATTCCCAACATTATTTCCAAGTGTTACTCATACTCAGCCCTTATTCTTAATTACACCAAGATATCATCAACAAACACTACATCAAAATAATCGAGATATCTATGAAATATCCAATTAATCAAAATCCATGAAGACTGCTAGTGTATTCAAAGACCAAAAGGCATGACTACATATTCATAGTTTCCATATCTGCTTCTAAAAGTTGTCTTCAGAATATCTTCCTTCAGAACTCGCAATTGATGGTTTGTTGATCACAATTCATTTTTAGAGAACCAATGAGCTCCAATCAATTGATCAAACAGGTCATCAATTGTGGTAGTGGATACTTATTCTTTATCATAACTTGGTTAATCTTAATATAATCAATGCACAGTCAAAGAGTTACATCTAATTTCTTCATGAACAAGACCGGCATTGCCCATGGAGACATGCTTGGTTGAATGAAACCTTTTCTTTCCAGCTTCTCCAAATAAACCTTTAATTCCTTTCACTCTATTGGTTTCATCATATAAGACATAAGATAAAAAGAACTGGTCCTCGGAAATAGATCAATCCTAAACTCCACTTCCCTTATATGCAGTAACCCAGATAAGTTTTTGGTAAATATATATTTAAATTGATCCACCATCACTGAAAAACTGATGTCCTTGATCTATTCCTTCAATTAAAAAGTTAACATTGCCAACTAGTAAGAGATCCTGCCCACCACTGGTTCTAAAAAATCTCGTTGCACCTATCTTTACAACCCTTTCTCCTCTGATGAGATGCTTGACGTCATCCTTAGTCATGAAACTCACTGTCCTTCTATAAAATTTTATGTGAGCCTTGAACATTGTCAACAAATCCATACCTAGGATTACATAATAGACCTCCAACTCCAACACTGATAAGTCCCACTTCAGTTCAGCTCCATCAACAATTATAGAACAATATCTACACATGAAGTCTCGATATTCTCTTTCACCAAGAGGAGTTTTAAGTTTTATAAACGAAGACATCATCTCAAGTTTTAAACTTATCAAGTCAACAGCACGAGAAGTAATGAACAAATTTTATGAACTAGTATCAAAAAACACTTTCATAAGGGTATAATTCAAAAGAATCATACCTCTCACTCTAGATGGTCCAGCCTGATCATCCATGACCATCTTTTCAGATCCATATAATTGCTTTGTCACTGCACTCTGCTCCTTATTGCCTTGCTGATATTTTCCTTATTGAGGAGCCATGGTATTCTAAGAATCACCATGGATAACTCTTCTTTTCTAATGAGACTGATTCTACTGACCTTGTCATGTTGAAGAATACGGTTCTTGTGACACTTGAGAAGTGTCTCAAACACCTGACCTCAGAGCACTGCGACAATAGCATCGAAGATGCCCCATCTACTTGAAATTATGTAATTCTCTAGGTTGTTTCATTCACTCTTGCTTTATGTGGTCAAGTGAACCACATTGGAAACAACCTACTTTTCTCTTGGGTCATAGAGAAAGGTTCATTGATCCACTTGTCTGATTCTGAGTCCGGCTCCCACCTTGGAAATAGGTGTCCCTCTTCTTCTTGCTTCCAACATTCGAGTTCCTACCATATCCCCTAGGTCTCATCATACTTCCTCCACACATAGATCTTGACATGTCCTGCTTAACCATTGTTTCTCTGTTCACTATCTCTATATAATCTATAATACATAGCACTACAATCTTTGAGAAAATCTTTTTCCTTAGCCCCGATTCGAAGATCCTTGCCTTCAAGGATACACTTGTTACAACTTCAGGTTTAAAGCACACTAAATACATGAATTTAGCCGCATATTCGGAGATATAGAGATTTTTCTACTTTATTCTGAAGAAGTTCCTCATTTTCTATATCCTGAACATGTGAGGACAGAATTTTTTCTTGAAAATTTATTCCAAATTCTCCCAACTAAGACCGTGATCCAATTTATCTTGTACCACCAAATCCCACCACTGGTATGAAATATCCTCAAGCATATAATTATCCATATTGAATTTGAGTTCTGATGGTGTTCTGATGAAATTAAAGATATGATTCATCCTATTCAGCCACACCTCTATTTTTTGAGTTCAGAATCACCCTAAAAGATGGGTGGATTCTACTTCGTGAACTGGATGGAATTGTCCACATGACTTGGATCATCCCTTTGGTTCCCCGTATCCATAGCTTGAAAATCTTGGATGATAATATGGACTATCTATTAGTTCATATGTGGCTCAGGTGCAACCACGTTCTCCGTAGCTTCTTCTATTTAGTTCTTACGATGCATACCAGGTGTCATTTACTAAACAAACAACAAACTTTATAAGTCTCACTCCCTAGAAATTGATGGATTAGCATTTCAAATTATATCACATCAACTATCACTACATTATTTTTCAAAAAAAAACCTTTTCCATGTTCAACCATTTTTTAAAAATCTCATTCTTTCTTTTGAAGATCAAAGCATTTTCAGAATACATCTATCATGCCTTTTTTAGAGTCATTCATTTGAATTTTTTTTCATTTTTATAAAATCTACATATTTTCATGAAATCATAAATCATTACTCATAATGAGATATGAAATCCTAGTGGGAATTCATTCCTCTACAATGCATGTCATTCTCATATCATTGGCTAAACCCATGATAATGAGATTTCGGTATCCTATAAGTTTCTTCAAAACAATTATGTACCCAACACCCTGGTAACTTGAAGTTCAGCATAAATGGGTTAGGTACATCCTTTTATGATATAAATTTCATGTTCTGACAATCCTACTCTTTTATAGGATCACAACCCAAGTAATATATAAGGATAAATTCCACTCCAAGACCAAGAAAACGAAAACTAGTTGTTAGGAAAGGACCGAACAAGCTGATACCATTTGTAATGACCCGCTTATTCACATTGGATTGTGAATACAACGAATCATTACTGGGCCTTAAGGACATCCCCAAGACACAAAAGTCTAGTAATAAATGCCGAAGGGTTTCAAATACAAGTTGGAGATGATTTACCCTTTAATAATAAAACCATTAACTCAAAAAACCATAATCAAACATCTCACTATATGATTCATAAATAAATGGAAGACAACTCAATGACTTCATTTGTCTCAAAACCACATCAAAGTGTACCATAGTAGAATACAAATAAACTATCAAAGTAAACAGCATAAGAATAACTAAAGACTCCAATAATACCACAAGACTCCATGATCCACAAGCTCTAAGATCCACAATCACCAAACAGCCTAAGTATCATGAGGCGGTGCTAAAAACATGTGATACTTTACCTTTTTCCATGTCCTAGAAGATAGAATCTGTAAAATCACAAAATTTACAAAGAAGGGATGAGTATAAAATTCAAAATTTTTCCCCAATGACTCCCCTACTCATGTCCCAAGGATATAAAAGTTAGACACATTTATATAAAACAATTCTACAAAATAGTTTATAACGCAATATAAACAAGATGCAAATCCATTTGTAACTAAATGAAAACAAGAGCAATTGAAACCAATTTTATAGAAAGTTATTTTTCTAGAAAAATAACTAAACAAATCATTAAAACCATTTCTCAATATTCCTTTAGCATAACCAATCCATTCCACTCATCCACACAATCGACCGTGCATGTAACCTGGATCTCCCTATACTCATGAGTGGTGAGTCATCCTTTCACTAAGCCATCCCTATTGAACCAATTTACAGGGGAGATCCCTAACCCCTATCCATCCTATAAATGAAGGGAGAGACCCCTAACCCTTATACATCCTACGTTCACCCTTTGACAGGGGAGATCCCTAACCCTTATCCATCCCGTTAATGATGGGGGAGACCCCTAACCCTTATCCTTACCGAAAACTTGTGAACACACACAAAAATCATGTCAAAAACCAAGTGTGTTCAACCACTTTAAACCATTTCAAAAAAACTATTTTATTGAAAACCATTAATCAAACCAATTCAAATAAACCATTTCATTTCAATAAAATATTCATTTTCAATAAAAATGTCCTTTTATGAAAAACCACAGAACAAAGCAATTTCAAACAGCCATATAACTTCAATAAAACATTCCCTTTTATTGAAAGCATCTAAGATAAACCATGTACCATGATTCCATCAAATTCCCATTTTAAAATCTCTATTTTAAAATCAAGAACAAAAGCACTTTATTCAAAACACCCAATTTTATAGATTTTCCTAATTTACCAAACCATCACAAAGAAGAGTTTCCAAATCACAACCAATTTATCACAAAGAAATCAATTTGAAAGCATGACAATTAGTTCTACTAAGTGAAGTGGAGAGTGAATACACCTACCTTGAAGGTTTTGGAGAAAACCGACAATGGAGGAAGAATGCTCTAGAAAATAGGTTGATTATCCATAAAAACGGTCTTATATCTCTTCTCCTACCAACAATGAACCCAAATATTAACAAAATTGGAATCCAAAAACTTATATATACCCATAAAGTCATATATATGAGAAATAAAGAGGATAGGATGAGTATATCTAATTAGATCTAAGGAAAGGTGATGAGAACGAAGAAGAATCCCACTTACTATGAGAATCGAGCTTGAAAACACCAAGGGAGGGCTCCAAATCAGTTCCAAAATGATTGGGATGGGATCCCCAACCATAAATGGATAGAAATATTGAATTAGGGCCATTTAGGAGAAAACAAATAACAAGTAGGAGAAAAAAAAGTAAGATCCTAAAAAACAGGATTCCACTTTTTCCCTGTGCACGGTTAGTCCACACAGTTAGGTAAACCATTTGTTAATCGTGAATTTACCACTATCGCAAAACTTCATGTGTTAATGGTTCCTCCAAGGCCCTTCACATGGTTTGGACAAACCAAGAATAGACCGTGCACCACACCTTTGGCCCAAAAAACTTCTTTAAAGTTTATCAAACTCTCCCATCCTCCACCCTTACACATTATAATCATAAAATGCATCAATTAAGGGTTAAATATCAGAAAGAGGGGGTACTAAATCATTTCTCCAACACCAAAATATATTAAAAAATCAATCCAACACAATGAGAATTGCAATTCTTGGCTCCTCCACTTTTTTTTAAATACAACCCAGTACACTACGTGCTGAGTATTTAACACTAGTTTGTCTTTTTGATATTGTTCTTCATTCTCTAACAATTAATGGTACATGAATTAATTTAAAGGTTCTTGATATATACTCAAAGTATTTTTTTTATTTTATGAAAATGATATTTTATTTATTCATTGCTTTACCAAGATGAAGAAGAAAAGATTTTTTACATTGCTTGTTAATGAAGGAATTAAATAAAGACTACATAGATGTAAATATAGATACATTATTTTATGTCTTCACAAAATGATATGTGAATATTTGAAAGGTATTATTGGTATATATATTTATAAATTCATACATGTTTAAGGAGAAAGTGTGGTTTAGGAACTCAAATTCTCTATCTTGAACTTTGTTTTTAGATTTTTTTCTTAAAAATGGGATTCTGAAAATGTTGTTTTCAAATATTAATAGTCTTTTCAAATTAAAATTCCACAGTTGGACTATTTTACTTTCATTACATGTTTTATAAAAGGTGATTTAATTGTTTAAATTCTTATTATGATGAAAGTGGTGGTTTTTTATGCCTCTTGGGTTGTTTAAAATTTTTACTTTGATTTAAGAAATATAATTTTTTAAAGTGGAATGTGTTGTTTAATGAATTTTATTACCTAGCATGGGTTGTTGAAAGGCCCCTTTGATAAAATTTTAATTTTCTAGAATGGGAATGGAACATGGTAACCCCATCTTGAGAATTATGGTTCAATTGATTTAAATTCAAGAGTTTCTTCAAACATTGGGTTCTCAAGACAATGTTATTGGGCCCTATAAACATTTTCATCATATGAAGAAAGATCAAATTTAGCTATGAAGCATATTTTCACTGAAACACCACATGTCCCTCCACATACCAAGTGAAGAAATGAATAAACACCAACTCCTCACTCTTGTTGATTTCAATTGCTATATGCTTTTTCTAGATCTTGTCTAACTATTTAATCATATGATATATCATCAAATTAGTCCTATTTAAGATATATGTGTTTTGAAATATATGAAAATTTAATTAGATTATTTTTAACTTTATATATATCAGAACATTATTTCCTCCAATGATTTCCACCACTACAAAACAATCTCAATATGCATCATTCAACTCTTATTATCTTATAACAGTGACTTCATATAGCTTAAATGATTCTCTAAGAATAACCTTTTATGGGTTATAAGATCATATTTTTTTATTAATTTATTTTATTAAAAATTAATATTACTGAATCAAATAGGATGAATATGAATCAAAAATTTATGGATTTAAATCTTATGAAAAAAGATTATGAGGATGGAGTGAAAGTGTTCATTATGTTTGCAAAACATAATGCATATAACCCTTCTAACTTCCTTTGTCTATGTTTACATTGCTTTTATTCAAGACTAATAATTCTATAAGATATATATGAACACTTGATCTATCACAAAATTGATTAAATTTATAATTTTTGGTCTTGAAATGGGGAAAACTGAACATAGCTAGTGATCGGGATAACACTACACTTTATGGATCATATGATAAGATTACAAGTGTAAAAAATAAATAATATTGTATCGAGGATATGATTACGGGTGTTAATGATGATAAAGATCATATTGAGGAAATAATAATGACATTTGAAGATGAACTTTGTGATTGTCTAATATTATTTGAGAAGTCAAAGGGTTATGCAAAGATGTCATTCTATGTTAGTTGTAATAAATATACAGCATTATCAGCCAAACGGAAGCAATATAATTTAAAAGTATGAAATAGATAGATTGAAACTAATTTTACTAAACTAATTTCTCTCTTGAATGATATGATCTAAAAAGATAATAAGCTCCCTTGTCAAACATATGAGGTTAAATGAATGTTACATTCAATGCTTATAGTCTCTGAAATAATACATGTGAAAGATATAATATTTTCATAATTTTCCATATGTATTTAAATGATTTAAATCCTCAAAATTTATAACTTTGAGATGTTTTACATTATTTTTGGATGTTTGGTGTTTTTTGTGTTAAAATGTTAAAATTGCTTAATTAGGGAATTTTAACATATTTTTATCACTTTGGTATTTTGAGTATAACTTTTAAAATATTGATCAAATTTGTGTGATTGTTTTTTATATGATTACTTGATTCAAGTTATTCAATGTATCTAGCTATACTAGGAGATGATTCAAATATCCACAGGCCCTAAAAACCAATCAATTTAAAAAATTGTTCTGTACGACAGAGTAGACCCCACCTTAGTAAATACGAAGTAACTTGGGTTACACACCTCCAATTGAGGATATTACATTTGGATTTGAAATATAACTAGAATTATAATTTGACCATTAATTATCATGGATATATTCCCTCATTAATTTGGCCATTGGATTCTCTAAATTAGAGAAATATTTAGGAAACATTTGGCCAGAAAGAGTGTGACTCGTTAATTATGTCATAACTTCTTTTATAGGTGTCCAAAGACTTTGAAATTTAGTGGTTTGATATAAAATTCAATTTAAAACAACTTATAAGAAGGACACTTGAATTTTTTTAGACATATGTGGGCATAATATGAGACAAATTTTTTATGATAGATTCTGGAGGGGAAGATTCAACACCCGTCTCTTTTCTTCTTTTATTTTTATTTTTATTTTTTTACTTTAGTTTTATTTTAAATGTAATTTTAATTTAGTTTATTTAAAATAAAATCTAATTCATTCATGGTTTTTATTTTTGTGTCTTCTTACACACACCCTTATTATTCTTCTCTATCTTTTTATCCTTCTTTTCTTCTTTTCTTATTCTTCTTATTCTCATTCTATTTTCTTTTTCTTTTATTTATTTATTTTATTATTCTATTCTTTCTCATCTTACTATAGTGAAATATTACCCAAAAAATTAGGGGCTAACTCAAGGCTTGTCTCGGGGGAGGTAAGTGGTGTTTTTATTTATTTTGTGGTTAAATGCTTATATTTTATTACATTTTTGATGAGAAAGAGTTATGTGCACGGGTTTGGAGATTGTCCACTATAACACTGATCTCAAACTCATTTATATTATTTTATTAAATAGTTTCCCTCCCTTATACTATATATAAAATTTTTATATAATAGAGTTGATCCATTCAATGGATGAAATGGCATACGATGGAGTTGGTACTTGGAAGATGTCACACTTTAGATTGAGGTGTGTCATCAAACTTGATTACATAAGGAGGTGGAATTGAGATTTATAAAGGCATTAAATATTTCACACCACTAAATAAAATATTAGTAATTCATGAATGAGATCTCATTATTGAATTATCAAACTTAATCTAAATATCAACAATGAGAATGATGGAACCCTTGAACCAAACCACAAATGTCAATTTTATTCTTTACTAATCTCATTCTATCATTTCATGTTAGTATAAGTTTTAGAATTTAATTTGTCTTAAAATTTTCATTGTATTTATAGAATAAATAAAAACAAAAAAAATAAGTATTTTAGGTGAGATAGAATAACTATTTGAACAAGTAAGAAAGCTCTTCAAGTGAGACGACCATGGTCAGCCTCTGTGCTGCTTAAGAAAAATAAATTTTCTTTTTCTATGACCTATGACAAGTGTGTGTAAAAACTAGAATCATTTCTGGGGAACCAATAAGTTTCTACTTATCTTTTTTCTATTTTTATATTGTAGATAGATTCTCGTTATTTAAAAAAACATAAAAAATTTTCTTTTCTCATGATGTATCCAAACTATTATCACTCTCCATGGAATGATTTCTCAAAGGTAAAAGAACATGAAATAGACTGTAACACCATGATATTTTTATGAGATGGATTTTTTTTTGATATCTTCTGTTACATGCATCACCGGCTTAGCTTGTGATACACACAACATTGAGTTTCTATGAAACATCATTTTATTATAGTAATTATTTAAATAATAAAATTATAACCTAGACATTAGAATGAAAGGTATGAATAGGATTAAATGAATTATGAAATTATGGTTTTCACATGTATATATAATTCTTTGACCAATTAATTGTAAATTAATGTAAAACTTTTAAAAAAATAAAAGGAAATGTTTTTCTAAAAAACTATTTAAATGTGCACAAATATGTTTTATACTGATAAATAAAAAAATAAATCTTACTATATTATATTAATGAAATATATATATATATATAATATTCAATATTATTTTTAATATTCATCTTATTTGTTTTCTATACATGATATAAGACCAAATCAAAATTTATGCATAAAAGAAGTATTTTTTTAAAAGCCAGTTTTCCACCTTTTGATGGCACACTTATTAAAAATATAGTTTTTAAAACTTTTATAGATTATATTCGAAAAAATAAAATTCTTCTTAGGAATCAGGATATGAAAAAAAAATTTGTATGAACTTTTGGTATTTTTTGGAAAAGATTCATGTTTTGATGAATAGTGACAATATTAGTTTTTATTAAAAACTATATTTTCTTTTAAATACTTTACAAAGTAAAATTATGTTTTGGATTAGTTTAAAATTTTAATTTAAAATAGTCCAATTATTATTTTTTAAAAGGATTTTATACATAGATTTATTATAAAAACATTTTATGTTTTAAAAGGGCATTTTTACAAAAAATTATTTTTTTATGGCGTTTTACCAGTTTTATTTTAAATTAAATTCTGAAACTTTTGTGTTTTGAATTTTGAAAACTAGATGAAAATTTTGGATTCAGAATTTACAAATTTAATGAATAAGACCCTTTTTAATTTTTGGACAATATGAATAGTGACATTGGTAAATTTTGTTTCCAAGGTAAAAGGTAAATTGGGTAATTTAGGTTAAAAAATAATAAAGACTATAAAATGTCTCTTAAACATGAAAAAATTTCATTGGATGAAGATACTTCAACATTTAACACATAATGACACTTGTCTATAAAAATGACTTATATAATATTTAAATTAAAGAAACACACAAAATGACACTTTTTTGTCTTAAATATCTCTTATGTGTCCACATAAGGACAGAATTAGATTATGAATGAATATAAATTATTATATTAATCTTAATTTATTTATTTTTAAGATAGTAATTTATTTTAAGGTTTTATATTTGAAATAATTTCCCTTAATGATTATGCAACACAGATGCAATGCTTGTATAAGCAGATGAAAAATCAATAAAATGATTTTAATTAAAATAATAGGAACCATTAAAAGACAAAAACACTTGAATAAATCTTATTTTTTGAGTATATCTAGACCATAATTATCCAAATGTCAAATTAATGACCATTTGGATCCACGTGGAAAATATTATGACATTTATAATATTTTATTTAAAGTAAATTCAGAGTTATCATATTCATGTTTTTAATAAATATAACAATTTTAATATAGGGTTTTCCAGAATCTATATTCAAATATAATTATTATTTAAATATATATATTTATATATATATATATTTATATTTATATTTATCATAGTAATTTATTTATAATTTTTAGTGAATAAATAATTAACCTAAATAATTACACAATTATGATATAGTAATTTTCCACCTAATGGAAAAATCAAATAAATGATATTAAAAATATTAAAATAAAAATAATATGAATTAATTAAGGTAATTAAAACATTTATAGGTGAAAATGACATATTAGGGGTGTATTAAATTATTTGGTTTGAATTTATATTTCTTTTTATATTTTCTTAATGTCAATGTAATGAATAGTGTCAAAATTGACACTAATGATATTTTATGAAAACTTTTTTTTATTAAATTATTTAAAAATCATAAAAAACTTTAAAAAATATAAATTTTTTATTATAAGATATAAAATGTCATAAATTTACTATTTTTGAATAATTTTCACCATATAAGTAAAAAATTACAATGTTTTAATATTGAAGAATTTATTACCATAGTTAAAAGTAAAATTAGTTAAATAAGAGTTAATAAAAATAATATGGTTTAAAATAATACCAAAAATTTTATAAAATAGATTCTATAGGTTATATTCTTCCCAAAAGACCAACTCTAGAGTCCTTTAGAAGAGATCTAAAAGATCCCTTTTGAAAAAGAGGTAATCTCTCTAACCGATCACTCTCTTTTTCTAACCTTCTATACCTCCTCTAAATATATGATATATATATCATAAAATAATAACTTAATCATCCTCAATATTCTGAAATTTTATTTTGATTTTGAACACACCATTATACAACCCCTTTCCCCTCAAACAATAAATTAAATTATCACTCGTGTGTGCGTACGGCTTGCCGTCTCTACATAGCGATACAATTCATTTTCCATCACCATATTTTATGAGTGTGAATTATGATGGTTTTAATGTTTATATATTATATTTATGAAAAAATTATACTTATATAATGATAATATCATATCTACCTTTTTACCTCTTAATCTTTTGAGAAATGATAACGTCGCTCGTGTGTATATATGGCTTACCATCTCCACGATGTGATGTGATTCGTTTCTCATCTATATTTAACATGGATGGTAATAAGGATGAATTTTATGAATATATATGATATAAATAACATAAAAATTATTCTATAATTATAATTTATCAAATATTTTCTTTCTTTTAATATGACAATAAAACAAAAACAGCGTTCATGCGTACATACGGCCGGTCATCTCCATGAATGGTGTATTTTATTTTCTACCTCTGCTGCAAGTCATTTTTTTTCATTTTCCAAAGCCAGTTTATGGGTTCCTAGTACCCAACTATTTACAACCACAAACTCAAATCAATAGAAGCACAAAATTAAGGATCAAAACAACAAAGACTTACATATCATAATAACCATACTCCTCACCGCATCCCATGCATGATTCCTCTCCTCCGGTAGCCGTAGCCGATTCCCATTCTGGCGATCTCCAGTAGCTTTCACTTTGAACCCGACTCCTAAGCTGATCAAGCAGTGGTTGTTCCGGAGATGTACTTTTGACCACACTCCCCTTCTTAAAATCCATGGTCACCTCACTATTCCTCTTAGAGGCAGATCTGGTCTGCATCGGCCACGGAAGGCATGAGTAATCTCTCCTTGGTTGTCTTCTTGGTGTAGCAGATAAAGGCCCCTCAGCTGGAGTCAAAATATTATTTCCATTTTGAACCACATTGCTGAAGGAACGGCCAGCAGTGCCACTCAAATTCTCTTTCTCTCCTCTAGACTTCTCCCTTCCTTTACCGGTTTTCTCCCCTCGACTCAAACCAGGATTCCCTGCCTTGTTTCCCCTCCGTTGGTCTGGGGTTTTATTCTCCGTTAAAGGTAGACATTCATCCTTAGTGGCCAGCCTCCCCATGGTTGTGGCCTGCACCTCCTTCACGCCACCACCATCTTGAATTTCTTCCACCATCAGGGTTGCGTTTCTAGTCACCTTGTAGCTACCTTCCACAGATAGAACAACTGGAACTTGCTCCAAATCAGTAGCCTGGTAGTCCTCCATAGCCTCCGCTCCACCCCTAGCAATTATGTTTACCAAACCTTCCACCGGTTGTCTGTCAAGGACCTCCTCACCATCATCCTTTCCTCCATGAGCAGCCTCCTCCGGCCCCACGATCATCATACCATTAGATAAACCTTCAAACCTGTTACTCAGTAACAGAAATGGAGCAGCCAATGGGTCCAGGCCTCTAGAATCATTAGCACCCACTGGGGCAGCAACCTCCCTTGCATTCAAAACCCTTCCATCCCTGACCTTCCCAACTCTCACACTACCTAGTGAGTCTAAAATGTTCATATGCCTCTTACCATCTGAAGCTTCAGAGTCCCTTCTTCTTTTAGAGGAAGCCTTAAGAGACCCAGCAGACTTATCTTCCAAAGTCGAACTAGTCACCTCGGAGCACCTCCCTCTAGTAGCATTTCCTATCAAACTCTGGTCCCGTTGCAACTCCATGTATGCTTCCAAACAAATACCATTAGCAGCACTCACTGGATCAGGCTGCTCAGCGTGACTGGTCCCCCTCAGATGTGAATGAAGTCCCCGACGACATACCTCCGCCGAATGGCCCTGCCTCCTATAAGAACCACAAAACTCGATCCAATCTTCGTACACAACTTGTTGCTTGTAACGATATTCTTCTTAAATTGTTATCCAAACAAAGTCAAAAGGAGTGAGAGATGCGTCGATTTCAATACAGACCCGGGGGTTCACAAGATGACAGGCCGCCTCAGTTCGGCTATCGGCACAAAGGAATCTCCCTACCATGTTGCCCAGCATGCGAATAATTGAATGATTTTGAAACAGAAAAGGGATTTTAGGGAAACTAACCCAAACCGTGATGCAAGGAGAATCACAGTTCATATTAAGGTCAAAAGACCAATGCAGAAGGAGAAAACGATAACCCTTGAAGTAGTGAGGAGCCTTTGACCATGCTTTGATGAGGTCTGCCTCCGTCTCGAATCAAATCATGATTTGTTTATTTTCAAGTAACCCAACCACAGCGCGCTCCTGGAGATCCCAGGAACCGAAGACAAAACGATCAAAGTCATCCATTGAAGGTCGCTTGTGCTTGAACCGAGCCACAAGAGTGAGATTCAACAAGCTGGAAGATTCTGAAAACTCGGAAGAAGATAGTTGAAGATTCGGCGCTCCATCGAACAGATCTGGAACCTTAGGGTTTAAAGAAGCTCTCAGGAACGGAGGGAGAAACTCCGGATTAGAGAAAGGTAGGAATCCCGTCACCCTCCTATGAGACGACGAATATACCTCCCCCACCAAGGGGGGAGGATCCAGCGCAGGTGTCGCCATCGTCACCGGAGGATGAATCGGAACTGGATAGAGGCTACCAGGACATTTCATTCTACCTCTAACTTTTATGAATCAACATGAATACACATATACTGAATATATATATATATATGATATTTATATCATTTTTATCATTCTATAGTTGATTAAATCATGATCTATCTAATAGGACCAAGGATAACAAGTCAAAACATGTATGAAAAACAAAACAGTTATTACCTGAAACATAACTTTAACATGAAATTGTTAATAAGTGAGTAATATAAATTAATAATTAAATCATATATGATATTATATATATGAATATGGTTCTATGATATATATATATATATATAATAAACTTATATTTATTATACAGGATTTTTGAATGTATACAAAGTAAGTCAAGACTTAAGGTAAGGTATTTTTGTCTCACTTTTATTTTTGTGGGGCACATGTCTTATACACTACTTATTTCTTTTTTGTGGTGTATATAATAATCATGAATGTATTTTATGATTATTATTATGAATATTATGGTATTTTCATATCCATATAATTTTATTTCTTTCATGAGTCATATGATTCTACTGATTATATGGTGGTAGGGGTTAATTTTTCAATCTCATTATTATCTGAGATTGTTTATCTGTTAGTATTTACTAGGGAATATTTATCTTGCATGTCTATGTTTCATAAAAAATTACAAAATATTTTTACAATTATTTTAAAAAAAAATAAATTTATTTTTACCCATGTATTAATTTTTACTAAACTATTTGAGAGAAATCTTTTTTTAATTTTCCTAACGAGGTAATTTTTTACTTTTCTGGAAAAAGTTTGAGAAGAATATTTTTTTAACTTATATGGCATGAATAGATTTTTCTAATTTCATGACACCTTGATGCCATGATGATTACCTTATAATCATTTAATTTTATTTTCAAATAAAATTTTTTCTTTTAAAATTGAACATAATTTCAAGAAAAGAAAATGTTTTCAAGTAGAAGGTATACTTTCTTCGAGAATTATTTCATGTGATCTTTCAAAATTATTTTCCAACTATAACTTATGATTTACTGGGGATATTTTTAAAGGATAATTTCCATATTCTTTCTATGGTTGTTTTATATTTATTATGGAATGGTATTTATAAAACCCATTTTTTTATGGTTTTTGATATGATTTATATTTTTATGGAACACATATCTATTGTTTTCATTATGTGGCAGGTGGGATATCTCCCTCCAATTCATTGGGTAAAGATTTATATCTCATTAGATAGATGGGACTAAAATGGGAAGTAAACTCTATTAAATAATACAAGACTAGAACGGGAGTAAACTTGGTTTAGTAATACAGGACTAAAAGGGGAAGTGAACTCTGTTCAGAAATATAGGACTAGAATAGTAGTAAACTCAATTCAGTAATATAGGGATGAAATGATGAGTGAACTTGGTTTAGTAAGGGACTTTTTCTACTATGATGTTATTATCAGTGAGCCTTTCCTAATATTAAAATTATTTTCTATGCTTATGTGTTTTCCACAACTTTGTGTCTTATGTTATGCTCTTATGGAATATATTCTTTAATTCTTTATAAACTTATATGATTTATCCCATGACATGATATCATAATTCTTTGATATGTAGGAAATAATTTTCAAAAGTTATTTTCATATTCTTATTCCCTTATTATTATGTTATCCCCCTTTATTTACCCTTACTGATCATCTAAGCGTTCCCTTTTCTTATATTTCCTTTCCCATGTTATAAAGAAAGGTTTTAAGTAGGAGTAATAAAGGGGATGATATTTATGGGAGATGTTGAATATCATTCACCAAATTTGAAGAATGTGTTCTAATTTTCTAAAGTCTCTAAACTATTATAGTACTCAGGCATGTTTTTTTTTTGAAATGTAATGAATATTCATCTAAAAATATGTAATATCCATGTATGTTAAGCCTGGGTCGTTATAGTTTGTATGTCACACCCAAGTTCTTCATTAAAGGTACTTATATTTCAAATATTTTTATCCTAACCTCCCCACCTAATTCCCCCTTAATCCCCCAAAAATTTTGGTGGCTTTTGAAGTTGTTTTAAGGGGATAATGGAGGGTAAACGGTTTAGAAGCACGATTTACCAAACTATGCACACAAACTGTGCTCCTATGTCCAGGTAATAAAAAATATTAAATGAATTCTTTCTCCTCCAGGGATTTATCCAAACTCGGCCCTTTATTCTCTCATTCAACCCTTACAACCTTTGTAGCCTCCCAAGCACCTAACGACTCCCTCGGATCATCATTTTGAAGGGGGTTTGGTGGAGGAACTTCACACAACCTCAAGTAAGTGTCTCTCCCTCTTAGTTTCTCCCATTTTCATGAAGTTTATTCCATTTTTCCTTGAAGTCCCAAATGACTAGAGGTTAGGGTTTTGAACCTATGGTTTAACCTTGGGTTTTCTTGGTCCAATATTCTATTTTTAGGATTCATCTACCTTCCTTGAGGTGCGACGTTGGTGTGATTGCATTTGCGCAAAAAGGATTCAAGGTTTTAACCATTTTGGTAGGTTATTCCATTTTGTATGCAATTTTTTCAACTTAGATTACTATTTTTATGGTATTTTCATGTTTATTTCATTTTAATGTTGCTACAAAAATTGGTTTTAGTGGTATTTATAAAGAAAATGAATTTTAAGTGTCATTTTTATGTGAAATTGGGGGTTTTTCATAGAAACCTTTTATTGGTTCATTTTGGGCTTCCCTATAACTACATATTTGATTTTATTGGAGTTTATTAGGGCTTAAAATATTGTTTTGAATGTTTATTCCCTTTTTTGTTGCTGCTAAAGTTGGTTTTAATGTTTTTTGAGAAGCATATGGAATTTAAGTTTCATGTTTGTGTGAAAATGGAGGTTTTATAAAGCTATCATTTATTGGTTCATATGGGGATACCCTATAACTATTTTTTTGGTTTAATTTAAAAGGTATTGGGCTTCCATTTTTGTTTTGGTAACTTAAAGTGTGTAGATGGTGTGAAAATTGGGGGTTTCAAGGAGTTTTGGGTACAAAACAAGATAAGATTTTGAGAAGTTTTTTATTAAAAATCAAAATTATTTGTTGTGTGTTTTAAGTGGTATAAAGTGTGTATAGATAATGTATTTTTTTTAAGTTACTAGTAGTGGTGTTTTTATATTAAAATGAATTTGTGTTTCTTGCTGAAATTTTTTGAGCACAAAGGGGGAATCTTGAGTACCTAGGTGGGTGGATATGTACTAGTACGGCTAGTGATCGAGATGGATTTTATCCCTATTTCACTGAGAAAATGGATTACAAAACTCTAAATAAACTGTGTGGATGATTTTTTGGGACCACTAGGTTATGTTTATGTTCCCTACTAGTGGATCATGCATGAGAAAGGATTTGTGACATGGTTACTTTACACCGAGGTACGAGGTACATAGGGCCCGAGACTATCTAGTTGCTTAGGGGTGTTCTTGGTTTTGGTGCTCATTGGATTTGTGGTATTTACCCTTGTAATATGGTGTTTTTGGATGTACATTACAGTATCTAACATTTAGTATTTAAATGTGTTAACATTCTGAATGTTTTAGTTTGAAAACTATTTACAATTGAAAGTTACATTTCTTGGAATTTATCGTTGTTTTTCTTTACATAGTAAAACTGCATGCTTTTCACTTTGTATTGAATACCCTTTGAAATATTTGGGTGGTATCATTTTGGGATTAGTTTCACACCCTACTTACACCCCTTGGGTGTAATTATACTTGGTTATGTTTGACTTAGGTAAAGGAAAAGCTTCACGTGAAGGCGGTTCGGGTTGTTAGTCCCCTCCTGTGGTGCGGTGTTGTG
The DNA here is from genome assembly GCA_963277665.1 of Viscum album. Taxonomy (NCBI): domain Eukaryota; kingdom Viridiplantae; phylum Streptophyta; class Magnoliopsida; order Santalales; family Viscaceae; genus Viscum; species Viscum album. The sequence continues at coordinate 585,837,185 of OY728145.1, forward strand.
AAGACGGCTCAGGGGTGATGACCCCTTATCATGTGAGGTATTTGTGGATGACTTTATGCTGTATTTATTTATATTTTTATATCTTGTAATTTATTTAAAACCATGTATTCAGATCTGGTTTTTGTTAAGGCTTGTTTGACATGAAAATTTCATATTCTTATTATTGATTGTTTTAATGTTTTATTCTTTTATACTCAGGAAAATCCTTCCAAAACTTAATTTATTGATACTCAGGAACTTGTTCCATCCTGTTGGGATAGGGAATGCCCTTCAGGCCTTATAATGGGCTGGATTTGGTGTCAGTAATATTGGAAACCAGATTCAGTTTGTGACAAAATGGTATAAAAGGAGGCCAATGTTTTTGGGTTATATTACTATTTTGGGATGAGCCGGGATAGATAGGAGCTTGGAATATCGAGGATCTTGGTTTTGGTCATGATTATGGTGTCTATCTTGCACCTCTCATGGCAGAACATGAGTCACTAGGGGACGTTGGAATTGTCTGATTGACTTCATTTCCAGGTGAGACGTGTGGGCTGTAGACCACATGTGGGCATCGGGCAGGGGTGGAGTAGTTGTTTATTTTGTTACTGTAATGTGTTTAGATTATTTATATTTGATGTATTTGATTAAAAAAATAAGAATTGTGGTATTGACTATTTTTTTGTGACTGTTTCATTTTGTAGCAACATGCCTCCCCAGAAAGCTCTCATGCACCCACGAGAGGGATCTGGAGTGAGTTCTTCCATACCAATTGATCAGAGGCTATTTGAGGTTGTGGTCCGAGATATCTAGGCTCTAGGATAGAGACTGGATCTTTTTCCAATTCCTGTTATAGAGGATGATACTGTTCTTAGAAAGGACAAGTCCCAGGAGTTTCTGAAAAATAAGCCTCCCACTTTTTGAGGCATCATAGAACCCTAGAAAGAAGAGGAATGGCTCTAGAAGATCGAGAACATGTTTTTGTTCCTGGATACACCCAAGTATCTTAGGGTGAAATGTGACTCCTTTCTATTAGATGGTCCCAGACACAAGTGGTAAGAAGTGGTACTTCAGACTGGGAAGAATGAGCAGATATGCTGGGGAGATTTCAAGGTTGTCTTCAATGAGTAGTACTACACCAAGGTCTTGGCATATTCCAGGTCCCAAGAGTTCATGGATCTTATTCAAGGTAATATTTCTTTCATATATTACACCAACTGTGTCACTAAACTAGTTCATTATTCCCATGAAATCATCTCTAATGAGAAAGTGAAGGCCCAGAGGTTTGAGAAAGGCTTGCGACCAGAGTTATACTCCCAGGTGTTCTTGTTTAAGATGAGGACCTATGTTGAGGTGGATGATCAGGCGTGAATGGTGGAGATTGACTAAAAAGGTAGGTATGGTTTCTTTGGGTCAATATCAGTAGTGGGCAGTGGAATATCTTCAGAAAAGAAAATGAAGTGGGGGGAATAGGTGAAGAAGGGAGGTGGTAGTTCAGTCCACTCCTCCAGGCAGTCTTTATCTACAGCTTCTAATTTGAGATCAGTCATATGCCACCAGTATGGGATGTCAGGGCACATCCGAATAGAATGCTTGCTTACTCGAAATCCTTGTTACCATTGTGGATGTATGGGGCATTTTCAGCACTTTTTCAGGGTGGCATGTCCACTTCTGAGTGGGGCAGGGTTAGTGGCTTCAAGAGGAGTACCAGCACAGTCTGAGCTGTAGAGGACTGGGGGATCTTGATTTGGTGTCCATGGTGGTAGTGATGGGTTATCTTCTGGTTAGATCTAGTTTAGGTCATAGCCACAAACTAGTGTTTGTCCTTTGGTAGAGGCTGAACATCTCCATGCAGTGGATCAAGCACCAGGAGGATCAGAGTGAGACCGTTGACATTACAAGGTACCATTTTGATCACATATTCTATAGCTATTTCTATTTTTTATATCGGTGCCTCTGTTTCATTCATTTCTTCCTATTTTGTGGACATGCTGAATTTTCCAACCGATTTGTTGTATTTTGCGATGGAGTTGGTTAAGCCCCTGGGAAAGAAGGAGCAGGGTCTTAGATGCCCATCATGTGCACTCTCCATGTCAGGGATTGATATAGAGTGGGACCTTTTGGTTTTAGATATGGATATTTTTGATGTGATACTTGGCATGTATTGGCTGGTTCACTTCTAGGCACACATCGATTACTACAGGCAGTGAGTGAGTTTCACAGCACCTGATGGGAGTCATCAGGTTTTTTATGGATAATGGGATCCTCAGTCAGGTCACGCGGGACCTCCACTCCCAGAGTTAGGAAGTATTATATTCTATTTATCATTGCTCATTATAGAGGATGATGGTCTTTCCCCTTAAGGTGAACTACCACGTATAGTGAATGAGTTTTCATAGGTATTCTCGGATGGTTTTTCAGGTTGTCACCCATAGTGGGATGTAGAGTTCTTGATTGAACTAGCACCAAGAACACAGCTGATGTCTCTTCCCTCATATCGCATGGCCCCTACCGAACTAAGGTAATTAAATATATAGATGGATGACTAGGAATCCAAAGGATTCATTCGCCTGAGTATCTCTCCTTGGGCTGCTCCTCTATTGTTTGCAAAAAAGGATGATGGATCCCTCCGGTTGTGCATTGACTACCAGAAGCTGAATATGGTAACAGTTTATAACAAATACACCTTTCCCAAAATAAATGATTTATTTGGTCAATTGAAGGGGTAAAATTGGTTCTAAAAAATAGACTTGCATTCGGGATACCATCAACTCAGGGTGAAAGAGGCAGATATCCCAAATACAGCCTTTGGAAGCAGGTATGGCCACTTTGGGTATTTTTCCATTCCCTTCAGATTAACCAATGATCCAGTAGTATTTATGGCACTCATGAATAGGTTATTCCATCAGTATCTCAATTCCTTCATTGTGGTTTTAATGGATGACATTCTAGTATACTCTCGCTCTGAGGAGGAACACAAACATCATTTGAGGATCGTTTTGGGCACTTTGAGGGATCACCGCCTCTATGAAAAGTTGTCAAAGTGCACTTTCTGGATCAGGGAGGTGAAATTTCTAGGTCATGTGATCTCAAAGTAGGGGGTTTTAGTGGACCCTGAGAAGATTAATGCAGTTATGTCATGGGAGTAGCTAAATAATGTGTTTTAGATTAGGATTTTTCTTGGCCTGGCTGGTTATTGCAAGTGATTTGTTTGGGATTTCTCTCGGATTTCTTCACTGATGACCGCGCTCACCTAGAAAGGGGTGAAGTTTGTATGGGGCTCAGAATTTCAAGAATCCTTCGAGGAGCTAAAGTGGAGGTTGGAAACTTCCCCCGTGCTAATTTTTACAGAGGCTGGAAAGGGGTATGTGGTGTATTACGACGCTTTAGGTATGGGTCTTGGATGCGTGCTTATGCAGGATGATCACGTGTTGGCGTATGGCTCTCGCCAACTCCGACCACGTGAAAATAATTACCTGACCCACAACTTGGATTTGGAAGCAGTGATGCATGCTTTGAATACTTGGCATCACTGCCTCTTTGTGGAGAAGTTTTTGATCTACTATGATCACAAAAGCTTGGCCTATATCTTCTTGCGGAAGGACCTCAACTTGAGGCAGTGTCATTGGATCAAGTACTTGTAGGGGTTTGACTTTGATATTTTCTATACCCTAGACAGGGGTAATGTGATGTACCACACCTTGAGAAGAAGAGTTTCAGTATAGGCTTTGAGTAAGTCCAGTGATGAGTGGACTTTGATGGGGCCCTTTGCTTAGATGAATGCGGAGACCAAGGAGAAGAATGGGGGTGCGTTCTTGGTGAGAATCCAGTTTAACCCTTCTCTGTTGGAGTTAGTTCAGCAATAACAAACCGTTGATGATATTTTTCAATGGTCTAGTTTTTTTCTTCATGGTGGGGAGACGTCCTCTGATTGGTCGTCATCTCTTGAGGGCATCCTGTTCTTCAAGGTCCGTTCAGTAGTGTCGTTATCCCTACGGAAGGTGGTGACGTAGGATAGCCACCAATATCAGTGGGATGTCCATTTGGGTGACACCAATATGTATTATGATGTGAGATGATAGTTCTGGTGTCTAGGTATGCGACGGTACATAGCGGAATTTGTGTCGAGATGCTACACATGCCAGTAGGTGAAATCAGAGCATCAGAGGCCCTTCAGTTTGCTCCAGCCATTACCCATTCCTACCTGGAAGTGGGATGAGGTTGTCACGGAATTCATTGTTGGCTTGCCTCATACACCTCAGGGTAAGAATATCATTTGGGTGGTGATTGATCATCTGACCAAATCATCCCACTTCATTCCAATCAGAGATACAGGTAAAGTGGATGAGTTGGGTCGTTTGTATCTTCAAGAGGTGGTAAGGATCCATGGTGTGCCATTAGAAGTTACCTCAGATAGAGACCCCTGCTTCACTTATTGGTTTTCTTAAGGCCTCCATAAGTCCTTGGGGTCTTAGATCAAAATGATCATAGCATACCACCCTCAAACGGATAGTCAGACAGAGCAGGTGAATCAGATTTTGGAGGACATTCTTTGTGCATATGTTCTAGTTTTTGGAGGTTCCTGGGACAACCATTTGCAATTAGTTGAGTTTTCTTATAATAACAGTTACCAATACTCAATTTTAATGGATCCTTTTTAGGTTCTCTATGGTCAGTCTTATCGTCCCCCCCCCCCCCTGTCTTGGGCTGAGGTAGGTGAGACCACACTGCTGGGGCCGAGCCTGGTGAAGGAGATGTCCGAGAAGTTCAAGTTGATTAGGCAGTGTTTATTGACTGCTCAAAGTATCCATAAATCATATGTTGACTAGAGATGTTGATACTTGGAGTTTTCTGTGGGTGACGTGGTATTCTTGAAAGTGTCCCCTCATTAAGGCCATTGTCAATTTGGAAAGTAAGGGAAGTTGATGTCGCGGTATGTCGGACCTTTCAAGATCATTGAGCATATTAGAAAGGTACTTATAGGTTGGCCTTAAATTCTTAGTTTACGTCCATCCATGATGTATTTCATGTATCCTAATTGAATAAATATAACTCGGATCCATCCCATGTGCTGAGTTGGGAAGAATTGGAGATAGAGCCTGACTTGTTAGTTTTTGAGCGGCCAGAGCAAATAGTGGACTCCCTAGAGAAGGTTCTTTGAGGGAAGTATATTCCACTATTATAGGTTCATTGGAAGCATTTAATTGATACACATGATACCTAGGAGTGGAATTCAAGGGTTTAGGATGAGTATCCATTCTTGTTTTCCGATCAAGCCACTAGTTGACTTTCTGAGATGGAAAGTTTTCATGATGGGGAGAATTGTTACACCCAAGTTCTTCATTAAAGGTACTTATATTTCATATATTTTTATCCTAACATCCCCCCCCCAAGTTCCCCCTAATCCCCCACAAATTTTTGTGGCTTTTGAATATGTTTTGAGGGGATAATGGAGGGTGCATAGTTTAGGTGCACGGTTTACCAAACTGTGCACAAAAACCGTGCACCTATGTCCAGGTCATAAAAAATGTAAATGACTTATTTGCCCTCCTAGGATTTATCTAAACTCAGACCTTTCTTCCCCCATTACCATTACATCCTTTTCATCCTCCCAATCACCTAAAGACTCCCTTAGATCTTCATTTTGAAGGGAATTTGGTGGAGGAACTTCACACAACCTCAAGTAAGTGTCTCTCCCTCTTAGTTCCTCCCCTTTACATGAAGTTTCTTCCATTTTAATTTGAATTACAAAATTACATTTGGTTATGGTTTTGAACCTTGGGTTTAACCTTGGGTTTTCTTAGTCTAATCTTATTTTTTAGGCTTGATCTACCTTCCTTGAGGTGCGGCGGTGGTTCGATTGCATTTTTGCACAAAGGATTCAAGGTTTTAACCATTTTGGTAGGTTATTCCATTGTGTATGAAATTTCTGTGACTTAGATTGATGCTTTTATGGTATTTTAATTTTTATTTCATTTTAATGTTGCTGAAAAAAAATTAGTGGTATTTATAAGGAAAATGAATTTTAAGTGTCATTTTTATGTGAAATTGGGGGGTTTTCATAGAAACCTTTTATTGGTTCATTTGGTGCTGCCCTATAACTACCTATTTGATTTTATTGGGTTGTATTATGGAATAAAATACTTTTTTAATGTTTATTCCCTTTGGTTTATGCTGAAAAAGTTGGTTTTAATGGTGTTTGTGAAGCATATGGAATTTAAGTGTCATGTTTGTGTGAAAATGGAGGTTTTATAAAGCTATCATTTCTTTGTTCATATGGGGATACCCTATAACTATTTTGTTGGTTTAATTGAAAATTTATTGGGATTAAACTTTTTTTTGGTAACTTAAAGTGTGTACATGGTGTGCAAAGTGGGGGTTTCAAGGAGTTTTGTGTACAAAACAAGACAAGATTTTGAGAAGTTGTTTATTAAAAATCAAAATGATTTGTTGTGTTTTTTAAGTGGTATAAAGTTTGTATAGCTACTATTTTGTTTTTAAGTGACCAGTAGTGGTGTTTTTATATGAAGAGGATGTTTTTTTCTTGCTTAAATTTTTTTAGCACAAAGGGGGAATCTTGGGTACCTAGGTGGGCAGATATGTACTAGTACGGCTAGTTATCCGGATTGGTTTTGTCCCTATTTCACTGAGAAAATGGATAATGACAAATCTAACTAAACTATTTGAATGATGTTTGGGGACCACTATGTTATGGGTATGTTCCCTATTGGTGTCTCATGCACTATAAATTATTTGTGACATGGTTACTTTACACTGAGGTATGAGGTACATAGGGCCCGAGACTATCTAGCTGCCCAGGGGTGTTCCCAGTTTTGGTGCTCATTAGATTTGTGGTGTCTACCCTTTTCTTAGGGTGTGTTTGGATTTACATTACAGTATCTAATATGTCTTATTTAAATTTGTTAACATTCTGAAAGTTTTATTTTAAAAACTATTTACAATTCAAAATTACATTTCTTGTAATTTATAGCCATTTTCTTTTACATAGTAAAACTACATGCTTTTCACTTTGTATTGATTACCCTTTAAAATAGTTGGGTGGTATCTTATTGGTATTGGGCTCACACCCTACTTAAACCCCTTTGGTGTAAGTATAATTGGTTATTTTTAACTCAGGTAAAGGCAAATCCTCAGGTGAAGGCGGTTCGGGTTGTTAGTCCCCTCCCGTGGTGCGGTGTTGTGGAGACGGCTCGGGGGTGATAACCCCTTGTAATTTAGAGTCTTTGTGGCTTAATTTCTAATTTATTTATTTATATTTAGACCTATTGTACTTTATTTAAAACCATGTATTCATATATGGTTTTTTTATGGCTTGTTTGGCATGAAAATTTCATATTCTTATTATTGATTGTTTTAATGTTTTATGCTTTCATACTTGGGAAAATCGTTCACACACTTAATTTATTGATACCCAGGCACTTGTGTCAGACCGTGTAGATAGTTAACAACCTTCAGGACTTGTCATGGGCTGTAATTGGTGTTGGTATTAGTGGAGACCAGATTCGGTTCATGACATTTTATCAGATCAAAGGTTTAGTCAACTTTTAGAAACTCGAATGAGAAGACCTTAGTGAGATCCCTATAGATGTTTCTAAAGATATTTCTAGGGATTTATTTAAGGATAAGCCTAAGTATAGGTTATAATCCTAGAGTTTTCATAATAATCATGAATAACTTAGGACTAAACCTAAGGTGTCGTAGATTAAATAAGGTTTCATAATTTAGACATCTTGTATGTTATTTTTCATAGTTATGTTGTTTTCTAAAATGATAAGAGTTTCTCATGATATTCTTTCTGATTTTAGTAAATGGAGGGAACCATAAGGAATTGGGTTAACACTGAATGTGATGAACAATTTTCTGATAATTATTCAAATGGGATGATCACTGTAGTAAAGGAAGTTATGATCATGCCTAATCAATTTTCACATAACATGATTAACAACGTGTACCTTAACCAACTCTCAGACTCACCTAGGAAGAGAAGGAAAGAGTTTGTTTAGAATTATGGTAATGGATACCCCAGGGGAAAAAAGATTCATTTTTATTTGTGTTAGGAATGTGGTAAAAACACAAAAATAGATGTCTTAAAGGAACAAGAATATGTTGTGATTATGTAAAAGGACACAAAGCGAGTGACTCCAAAGGGTAATTGAAAAGTTTGGTTAATGCAATGGATGAGAATATTGGCCTCCCTAAGGTACTATCAATTGATGAATGACTTAAATGTGGAAATAATGGCCATTATTCAAATTTATGTAATAAGTGTAAAGCTCAAAAAGATAATCAGCAAGGTTGTACAAGTAATGGTTATATTGTTGTTGATGATGAGACTATAGTTGAAATGTGAAAGGAAAGAGGTATTAAGAAATAGCATGAGGTATCCTTTATAATAGATTAAGGATGGAGTGAAATAATTTAAGTTTTTATGTATTTTGATTCAAGAATTATGTTATATGAGTTATGAAATATATAAGGATTGTTCAATTTTGTTTTTTGCTAAGGATTTACAAGAATATGTTGAATGGTTCTGAAGGAATAGAAAAGTGATTTAATGGAAAGGTGATATTCATGGGAAACACATGATTAAGGGAAATATAACCCTTAATATATTCATGATATTAATATAATGATGTTTGAATAAAGTAAATTTAACGATACTGATTACCTTGGAATTGATTAATAACTTTTTGAAAAAGTATATTATTCTATCATTGATAAAGTTTACAGCATTTTTGGATTTAAGAAATATATCCAATAATATTTGAAACAAGGGATCAAGAATGTTTTCAATAAATATTTATGGTAATTTAGGTTATTATCATGTTTCAAGAGAGTACATGAAGAAGTTATCCACATGTTTATGATATATGGGGGCTCAATGTTAAGCTGATTTTGAGAAATTTAGTTACCTTCTTTCTAAATTTTTGAACTTTCATCTTTCAAAAGGGTTACAAGGTTAACCATTTATGAAATAGTTTATGTTAAACTTCGAATGATATTTTAGATATTAAAGTGTTATCTCTCCATATGAGTATTTATGCATATTTGATAACTTTTGCTAACCATTTTTGTTATGATAAAGATAGATGGAATATTTATGGATCCCTTGATCTCCAAATATGATGTTCCTGATTTGTGTATACATTTTCATACATTATATTTAGTATCAAAACATGTTTTCATTGGATATATGTTGTTTTAGATATAAAATGATTTAATTCGGTGATCATGATGACTTTTAGGTATTTTACAACCTAAGACACAAATCAAGTAAGATCAACAAAAGTTCACAAATACACGGCATGTACTTTTTAGATACACATTGTGTACCTTTCCCTAGACACAGATCAGCCAACCCAAGTACACACCCATGTTACCATCCAAATTCACACACCTTGTATAATTCATTTACATGTTGTGTTCCCCCTTCAAAAAGTGGTTTGTGGTTGAATTTGATATTACATTCCATGTGGGGTGGTCTACATGTCGTGTATCCCCACCAACCGACCGTTGGTGCCTTCAAAGTCAAGGGCGGTGTGACAGATCACATACCGGCGGAGAAAGTGAAGAAAAGTCAAGTTGACTTGACTACATGTCATGTACATTTTGGTACATGCCTTGTAGTTTTAAATTCTATAAATAGGAGGGTAGACCCTCCGAATGAAGAGGAAGAAAAATAAGAAGAGAGGTTTGTGGGAAAACAAAAGAGGAGATGTTGTCGCTCTATCATCCTGATGATCTTCTTTTTGAAGTTTTTGCAATGTTTATATCAGGTATTAAAAGTTTCTTAGTAATAATTTACTCCATGTGTAGCTAAATCCTCCATGTTTTGGTGTTTTATATGATTATGGTTCATTGTTAATCAACTTTCTTGATGTATTTGTGTTATTTATGTTTCTCTCATAAATCCCTCGAAACCTTTTACTGAATCTCACTAAAAACCCCATATTATACCAAGAACATAATTTCCAAGGATCTTCAGAGGAATTAAGACAAAGTAAACCCATGGTCATTGGGTTCACTTTTCGTCTTAGAAGGGCCTATAATTAAAAGAATTAATAGTCCTCAATTTCCAGACAAAAAATTTGGTTCCTATTAATTCAAATGAAACTCACCAGACCAAGGGGTTCTGTTATATTCAAAACCAAGAGATGTTAGTTATTATGAACAACACAACATGATAAGAAAATCAATTTATTAATGACCTTGAAAAATCCACAGCCCCGATGCATTCTTCCCATTTATCATCAAAACCAATTTTCATGTTTTTCTTTATATTTAAAGAAATTCATCAAGAAATTCAAGAATCAGTTATTCTATCATTAGAACATCAAACATCAACTCTAAATTTCATCAATATTCACCTAATTAATAAAAAACTAGATAAACATAAAGCATTGACTCTCTCTCCCTGTGGATTGACCCCATACTTACACTATACTAGTAGTAATATTGGGTATTTCAATTTGGGATTCCAAATGTAACACTTTGACTGAAACAACACAAAAATATGGTGTCGTTACCAGGGATAAAAAAATTAACGGTGTTTTTTAAAATTGAGTTTTTATTAATTAAGTGAAAATAAAAATCTCAAATTATAAAAATTATTTTCTTAATCTCATTTATGTTTTTCATTATTTTATTATTCCTCTTTTATTCTTGGTGTGTTGTTCAATGTTGTGCAGGATCAAAGGTGCATGAGTGGCTGAATCACTTGTTCCAAGAGCGTCGATTCATCAGAAGTCCTTCAGCTTGATCTAGAAATTGAATGAGTGATCTTAAGGCGACGTTGGGCACTTATGGGTGAGAACAACCAATACACCCCCATGGTGAATGTGGAAGAGGAATAATTGGCTATTGTCCAAGGGGTTGGACAATAATTAATGCTTAATGATAACCAAAACCAATAGCTAGCTACTGAGGATGAGCAGAACCAACTTCCACTAGCCTATATAATGGAGTTCATTCCATAGAACAAGTAAAGAAAAATGGCTAAATTTGTTCCAGGTTATGGCCCATAGCAACCCCAACAATATCATCCACTAGAACGGTTGCCATATATGCACCCAAATCTGGGGCCTTATTTTGCTCATGAGCAGTAGTTTATACCCCCACCTCCTTAATAAAAACTACCCCAACATCGTACCCTTATACAGTATGGGCTTCCTTTTATCCATGGAGAATATACAGGTATTTTTAGACCACCAGTGCAAGCCCATAATTTTGATATTAATCTAGATATAATGAAGCTTATCCAAAATATGGTTCAGTTTGGGGGTTTACCAAGGGAAGACCCCAATGCTCATCTCTCTAACTTTCTAGAGATATGTGATACATTTTGTTACCATGGAGTGTCTTAGGATTCCATTTGACTTCACTTATTCCCTTTATTATTAAGTGATAAAGAGGATGACTAGATTAAAGGATTACCTCAATGTTCTATCCTCACCTGGGAGGCATTGGCCTAAGCATCTTTGTCAAAGTATTTTCCACCTTCCAAAACGGTGACGTTGCAGAATGAAATTCACAACTTTTAGTAGCAAGATTTAGAGTCATTGTATAAATCTAGTGATCATTTAAAGTAAATTTTGAGGAAATTACCTCATCACGAACTCCCATTTTCGGATTCAAGTACAAACTTTTTATGGTGGTCTTACTATGAACACCAAATCAGTGGTGGATGTAGTTGTATGAGGAATAGTTATGAGGAAATCTCTAGAGGATCTTTTTTATCTACTAGAGGATAGGTCAGAAAATATCGTCCAATGGCACTCTGAGTGAGGAACTCAAAAGATGTTCATGCATAATATTGATGCCACTACAATGCTTTTTTCCCAAATCGATGTTGTGTCCAAGAAAATTGATGCGTTGAATCTAAGAAACACATCTCAAGTTCAAGCAGTAAATCATCCAGAAAGTAGTGAATGTAGTGACAATAATTTCATGGGTGAATTCCTAGGGTCAATTGTTGGTCCCTCGACAAGTGAGGTAAGCTATGTTTCTTATAACTGAGGGTTGATCATGTACCCTCAATACCAAAACCCTTCCTGTAAAGATAATATGAACGCAGTCTAGGGACAACAACAAAAAAACTCTCAACCCTACCCCAAAAGGCCGACCAATTATGGTCAATATAAGTATCAAAATTTGTTTCCTAGACAGCAATAGGGAAACTAGTTTTAGTAGGGATCCTTCTAATAGAAAGGGTATCAAAACCCTCATCTAGTGAAAATGTAAAAGCAGCCACAACCTCAATTGACTGTACAATAACCCTAGTAGAAACCCCCATCAAGACTAGAATAAATGATGTAAAAATTTATTACAACCATTAAACAAGATTTCATAATCATGAGGTATATATTCGAATCCTTGAGAATCAGATTAGGTATCTTGATAATCAGCTCTATTTAAGAAAACTTGGTACACTACTGGGTAACACTGAAAAGAACCCACGAGAGGAGGCCAATGTTGTCACTCTGCGAATTGGAAAGTATCTTCCCCAAAAAGTAACTTTAAATCAAGGTGAGACCAAAAATCCAACTCAACCTACACCCTATTTCAATAGAGAAGCCGAAATCAAGGAGTCCTTCTCATCATATGGACTATCAAAAGATAAAGAGGTCGTACATGGTAAGGTAAAAGAGACTGTTAAACCTTATAAACCCACCTTATCATATCCTAAACGAATGAAGTAGAGGAATTTGGATAAGAATTTTGGGAAATTTGTGGAGGTATTTTAGAAAATTCACATTAATATTCCTTTCATAGAGTCATTGACTCAAATTCAAACATATACAAAGTTCATGAAGGAAATCCTCTTGAACAATATGAAGATGGAGGATTTGAGAATCATTCCTCTAACAAAGTAATGTTTAATGGTGGTTCATCACTCTCTTCCTCCAAATCTCCAAGATCCATGAAGTTTTACAATCCCTTGCACAATTGGATCTTGTGAATTTGGAAAGGCACTCTGTGATTTAGGAGCTAGTGTCAACCTGATGCCCTTTGGAGTCTTTAAGAAGTTGGGGATGAACGATCTAAAACCAACATAAGTGCCACTACAGCTAGTATATCTCTCCATTAAATATCGTAGAGGGATACTTGAGGATTTTCTAGTTAAAGAAGGGAGGCTGATTCTTCTGGCCGATTTTATCATACTTGACATGGAGGAAGACCAAGAGGAACCTCTTATTCTAGGAAGACCCTTCTTGGCTATGGGTAAAGTTTTAATATATGTTCACCAAGTAGAATTTATCTTCATAATATGAGATGAAAAGGTATCCTATAATGTCCTCAAAGATGTTAATCAAGTGTCACTTATGGAAAATGAGAACTGTTATGCATTGACTATAGTGTCCAATCAATTTATCCACATGGGAGATGACATGGGATGTTGTTATGTCACTGATGAACTAGTCTTCAAGGACATCCATCCCAATTATGAACCGAAGGAGATGCAATTTATCATAGTCTGTGGCAGTCATTACTGGTAGCGTAAAATTGTTCCATATATTCTAGTGCAGGCTGAGGTAGAAACAATTATTCCCTAAGTTCTGAAAGCCCCAAAACTTGAACTGAAACCTCTCCCATATTCTTTGAAATATGGGTACTTTAGTGATAAACACAAGCTTCTAGTTATACTCAACACATCTTATCACAAGAGAAATAGCATGTGCTTCTAAAGGTTTTAAAGCAAATAAAACAGTCTATTGGGTGGACAGTTACTGATCTTAAAGGGATCAGTCCAACCATTTTCACCCATAAGGTGATACTTGAGGAAGGAGCCAAGCCCTCTAGAAAACCATAGTGAAGGATAAATCCTCCAATAAAGGAGGTAGTGAAGAAATATGAGATCAAGCTATTAGATGCGGGAATCATCTACCCAATTTCTGATAGCCCATGGGTGAGTCCATTGCAAGCAGTGCCCAAAATGGGGGTATCACTATGATTACCAATGATAAAAATGAACTCATCCCAACAAGAATGATCATGGGATGGAGAGTGTGTGTGGACTACTAGAATCTCAACTATTCCATAAGAAATTATCACTTCCCATCTCCCTTTATGAATCAGATGTTGGAGCGATTGGTGGGGCATGAGTTCTACTGCTTTTTGGATGGTTATTCTGGATATAACCAAATATCAATTGCTCTTGAAGACCAAGAGAAGAGTACTTTTACATGACCCTACGAGACTTTTTCCTATTTAAAGATGTATTTTGGCGTGTGAAATTCTCTATCCACCTTCCAATAATGCATATTGGCGATATTCCATGACATGGTAGAGTAGATTCTGGAAGTCTTTATGGACGATTTCTCAATCTATGGAAAATCATTCAACACCTGCTTGAGAAATATAAAACTATTCCTAGAACAGTGAAATCACACCAATATGGATTTAAATTGGGAGAAATGTTACTTTATAGTATAGAATGGTATCATCTTAGGCCACCATATTTCCATGAAAGGAATTGAAGTTGACCCTACAAAGATTGAGGTAATCTCACAACTTCCCATTCAATCTTTTGTCCAAGAAATCCAATGTTTTCTTGGACATGTAGGTTTTTACATAGGATTCGTTCGTGACTTTTCAAAGATTTCTCAACCACTAACCAATATCATTTCAGAAGATATTATCTTTGAATTTGATGAAACATGCACTGCAGCCTTTCAACTCTTGAAGCAACGATTGGTTGAAGATCCTATTATGATTGCTCCAAACTAGGAGGAACAATTTGAAATTATGTGTGATGTGAGTGATTATGTTTTGGGAGAAGTTCTTAGACAATAGCTTAATCATATCTTCAGATTGATCTACTATTCTAGCAGAGCCCTGAATGAAGCACAAATTAACTACACTACCACTGAGAAGGAAATGATAGCAGTAGTTTTTGCATTAAATAGGTTCTAATCTTATTTATTACTATAAAAAGTTGTTGTTTATAATAACCATGAAGCACTCAAATATTTTATGAATAAGAAGGATGAAAAACCACGTCTCATCTGTTGGGTGATTCTCCTCTAAGAGTTTGACTTGGAAATCCACGATAAGTAAAGAAGTGAGAATGTTGTCACTGATCATCTCTCATGTTTTTAATTGCCTCATTTGGAAAGAGAGGATGATAGAGAAATCAAGTAGGACTTCCTAGATGAGAATATTTTCTTAGTTGTAGTTACACCTCACCCATGGTATGCTGATATCAGCAATTACTTGGTTACGAGAGTCATTCATCATGATCTTACATTCCAAAAAAGACAATTTTTGTTTGAAGTAAAAAAAGATATTTCTGGGAAGACCCATTGCTCTTCGGTTCATGTAGAGATAGGGTGATCTGCCACTGCATCCTGGAAGAAGAAATTAAAGGAATTCTGGAGTTTCTTCATTCTTCCCCAGCTGGGGTCCATCACAGGCTAGACCGAATAATAGCAAAAATTCTGGAATCTGGATTTTTTTGGCCCACCATGTACAAGGATGACTGATATTTTATAACATGTCATGAAAGTTGTCAGTGGACTAGTAACATTGGGCACCAAGCTAAAATACCTCAACTCCCCATCCTTGAGGTCGAGGTCTTCGACATATGGGGTATTGATTTCATGGGGTTGTTACCCCATCAGATATAAAATCATACATTCCGGTTTGTGTGGATTATATATCCAAATGGGTGGAAGTTTCCACCACAACACACAACACATAAAAGGTTATTGTTGGATTCTTAAAGAAGAATTTTTTTAGAAAATTAAATGTTCCACAGGTTCTGATAAGTGATATAGATACTCATTTTGACAATTTTTTGATGATGAATGTGCTTATGAAGAATGCAGTGAGGTATAACATAGGGACACCTTACCATCCCCAATCCAATGGCCAAGTGGAGGTATCCAACTGAGAACAGAATAAAATCTTAGAAAAGACATTGGGATCCTCAAGAAAGGACTGGTCCAAGAAGCTTGATGATGCCTTATGGGAATACAAAACCGCCTTCAAAACACCTCTGGGTATATTATAGTTCTGGTTAATCTACGGAAAGACATTTCATTTATTGGTGGAACTTGAGCATAAATCCTATTGGGATATGAAGGCCTTGAACTATGATCTAAAGGCTATAGAAGAGAAACATAAGTTTCAACTAACAGAGCTCGATGAAATTCGCGGGAGGCATATGAGAATGACAAACTGTATAAAGAAAAGACAATGGAATTCCATGACTGCATGATATCTCAGAATTCATTCCAACCTAGTGATGAGGTACTGTTGTTTAACTCCCGTTTGATATTGTTTCTAGGAAAATTAAAGTCCTAGTGGTCGGGACCTTTCTAAGTGATCAAGGTCTTCCATCATGGTGCGGTGGAAGTTGATGGAGCAGATGGTCAACCATTTAAGGTGAATGGGTAGTGTCTCAAACCATATCTTCACATGAATAACATGGTTGGTATGATATCCACCATTCAATTCAGATATCAAGAGTCTTAGGTAGGTCGAGCCAAAGACCTAAAACAAATGCGCTTTTTGGGAGGCAAACCCAAGACTACTCGTCATGTATCACCTTTTCACCCAGCATGTACTTTCTTTTTTATGTATATTTTAATAGAACTAGTGGTATAAGTATATATTAATTATGTTAATAAATAGGGATAATGTCTATGCCAATGTCAAGGTCACTGGAATGTATATGAGTCGTCGTCGGTTCGAATCGCTCCATACCAACCTTCGATATAGGGTTCATTCTTTTTGAACCTATGTTTACTTAAATGGTGTGTGAGGTATTTTTATAATAAAATTAAAGTTTTTCAAAACTAAAGAAAACCCATGATGGGGTTGGCTCAGCTTTCAGGGTCGTAAACTGCGGATCCAAAAGACCCGGATTCAAATCCTGAAAATCAGACCAATTCCATCATTTTTTATATTAACAAAACCACAATGTGTACATTTCTATATATGTATTGTGCACCATTTTTTTATTAATGATTTAAATAGTTTTTAAAATAATAAATTGAATTTGGGTGAAGTGGGCTGATTGGCAGAGTCTCGGCCCTAGGTTTAAAAGACCCAAGTTCAAACTTGGATAATCTGTCTAATTCATCCCAATCGTTCAATAATTAAAACCACATGATGTGTATTATCTTTGTACCATGTAGAGATTCACCTATAATTTAATTATTAAAAGTTAATAAAAATGTGTAGAACAACAACCTTTACTCTAGTGGTTGAGAGCTTTCATTTGGATCGGTCGGTCACTGGTTCAAATTGCACCCCAAGCACCAGACCAAAGCTTGTAGTTCTATTTTTCAAATTTTATAAAACATGGTGTTTCATCCTATGATACACTATGTGTATAAGTTTTTTTGTTTATATATATTTTATTGTTATAATAATTTTTGTAAAAAACAAAATAAAAAAACTCATACACGGCATGTGGGACCTACTAAACGCTGCATGGTTAGGCTATAAAGGTCGGGAACCCTACCCGGCCAGACCCTGTGTCGCATACCCCCCCCCCCCACCCTCCCCGTTCTCTTCTCTTGTATGCTTCTATCACTCCCTCCACCTCCAGTATACCCATTTTATGCATTTTCATCCCTCGTTTCTTCCTCATTTACATCCTTAATCAAGGTACACTATTCAACACCCTTTATTTCAAGGTTTTAGTCACGTTTAGGTTGATTTATGGATCCGTTGATCATTCGGCGTCAACCTATAGCACACAGGGTCAATGAAGAACACACACCATGTAATTTAGTACATGGCCACACACACTCTCCTTTATCTTATTCAAAAACACATGGTGTGAATGTTCAGTGCACACCGTGTACAATGCTTTTGTCCGGCCTTTAGGAGCTACCTGTGTACTAACCCTCACAGACCTAATACCATGTCTTCACACATAGTGTGTATGTTTGGTACACACCATATACCATGTTCATTATGAGTTTTCTGTGTGGAGGGAATACATGGTTTGTATGTCATGATCTCACACACACCGTGTTGTTCCCACACATGGCATGTACTTTTTTATTCGACCCATTCACGCTAAGCCCGTGTATGGGCATTTACACGGGTTACACCCCATTTTCTCACACACGATGTGTACACTATATGAGATGTTTTGTACTAGCCAAATCACTTTAGCAGGTCCACTCAAAATGTCTATCTAGAGTACATAGATTCCTTAACAGATCATAGTACATGTCGTGTATACAAGATCCACATGCCATGTACTTTCCATTTCTTCTATTTCTCAATTTTCTTTCTTCTTTTTCATATCCTTTTATTTTATTGTTTTTCTTTATTTTTCAGCTATGGAACATGGAGACCCTGCCAGTGGGAAGATTCATGCGCCCACTACTGTGGGGGAGTGACCAGCATTACATTGTATCCAAATTCGGCATTCTACAGCACCACCCCCGTATTTTCCGGTTTGTCAGCCGCTAGCCTTGGAGACACTGCCTCCTCTTCTATCGGCACCATTATCTTCAACACCTACTAATAATGTGGTCGGACCATCCATAGTTGTTGAGGGTTCCAGCACAGTAGATCCTGATTCTGGCACATCACCTTTATAGACCTCCACAACTTCAGCAGACCCGACTAGGTCGGTACCACAATCCACTACTGGACTAACCTCAGTGCCAGCACCGGCCCTGGGTGCTTCACCTCCAGGGACCACTACTGGACCAAACACTATAGAAGCTATGGATTTACCCCATCTTGCACCAGCAACTGCCCGAACTCAGCCACATCCATGCCTGATCTTTTCTTAGGGTCATCTTGTGGTAGATAAGGTGCAACAATTTTCACACCGCATGATACAGTTGAGATACCACTTCCTCAACATCAGTGTTCTATAGTGCCTATGAATATTAGAGGAGATTGAGGATCTCCTTGCTCATATACATTTATTGGACACACTCCAGGTCAACACTCCTACATTTTATGATTTATTTTTAGAGTTCGTTGTGACCTTCGAGTTTTATGGTCCTACATACCACCAAATGCCCACCGATACAGCCACTCCAGTTCGATTTTGGTTGGTCAGATGACAGTTTTCTCTATCCATGGCTGAGTTTGGCTGAGGTTGCGGATTCTACCCCCATCCTACTACCCCACCTCCTGTCTTCACCCTCACTCATCATGAACGCTATGACTTTATCTCCATGTGGTGGGAGTTTGCTGGGCTTGACCACAGGTACACCCCAACATCTCAGAAGAGAACGCTCATCATTTCCCCTTCCCTTTGTTTCCTCCATTGGTGCTTCAGTGCTATTCCTTTTTCCATCCATGAGGATATGGGTGTCGTGTCTAGGAGAGACATGGATCCTCTCACCTGTATTGTTTGGCATGATTACCCTGACATCCCCTATCTTGCTTCCACATATTTCCATTCCATGATCCATGGCCGTCATGGAAACCTGAATGGCGTCTTCTATAACACCCGCTTATCACACCACTTGGGTGTTTTTGAGCCCTCTCTCCATCATGACCCCTTATGATGTACTCAGCATCTATAATTACTCATGATTATCAGTATGAATATGGTCAAGTGTAGCGGAGATAGCTATGTGCTCATGTATGATGCCCCAGCTCCTACGAGGGTGAGATATGACCCAACTGCTCCCAATGGTGTTTCTGAGAAGGTCTCACCCCATTCACCAGTTGATGATCCTTCACCACCTCACCCCACTTTTTCCTCCCTTCCATATTATTCCACCATTCCCTCTTCTTATGTTCCTTCCACATCTTCACCTCCACCTGCACCCTCGGCTGATCTCCCCATTTCCCTCCTCCTGGCCGTGATCAACTGCTGTCTGGACGTCCTTGAGAACTATCATACTACCCTCCTATAGTCCCAGGTGAAACTTGAGAAGATGTTGGGGCTTCTCTTTTAGCATCAGGGCCTTTAGTTTCTCCCAGCACCTGCACCTCACTCTGATCCTCAGCCTTCAGCCATACAGATACCGCTTACAGACCTGGCCATCGATTTGCTTATCCTCTCCACTGCTGGTCTAGCTACTCCTTCCACTACTGTCGTGATGTCTGTTCCCACTATGCCTTCAACTCAAAGCATCGAGAAGGTGCCTCCAGTTTATGCTACAGAAGAGCCTCCTCTGCCAGATCCTCCTTTTGCAAATGACGCCTCTTCTGAGTTAACCTAGTGACTAGTTTTTGGCACACTTATTTTATTTACATATATATATATATATATATGTATATATATATTGTGCTATGAATGTGTTCTAATGTTGTATGTATATGAATATTTCTTTTTTCCCTTTCCTCGCCAGTCATTGGTACCATGGATCATTGCTTGGCCCTTTTCTTTTGATTACTTTCCATCTTTGCTGACTCACCATCAGGGGAGTATTATTTTAGAGTTTCTTTTTCCTTTTTTACATTGGATTTACTTCTTTCACTTCTTCCCCTCATCCTGATCACCCATGTGTCCCCACATCCTCTCCTCTACCTTGGTGTTTTACTTAGAAGACCATGTGAAATCTTCAGTGTGGGGGGAGTTTTTGACTACACTAGTCTTTACCCTTGAACTAATCTAGGAGATATCATTAATAGTTGAAATGTATTAAAATGTGGAAAATTTTTGATTAATTATATTTATATACAATAAAGACATAAAAAAAATTTAAAAGTTACATGCTTATTTTAAATTTTGAAGAATTGAAAAAATGATTGCTGATATAGTTTGATTCTAGATTTAATGTCTTGTACATTTACATTTATTAGACTGATCATTTGTACTCATGTCATAACTTTATTGACCCTTTACTTTTCCCATTTCTAAGAGGTATTCTAAGCCTTTTTGACATATTCTTTCCCATACCCTATTTCTTGAGAAATTCTTGGTATATGCATGACTACTAGAACTTCTGAGTTTTTCTCTTCAAAATTAGAAGATTTTGAATCACATTAAAATGAATGAGGAATTTTATTGTTTTTCATCCTCTTTGACCTTGAGACCTACCCTACATCTGATCTTTATTAAACCCTTATAAACCATGAACTTCCTTGATATGAAGCCAAATTGCAAGCCCATTTACCCTTCCTACCCTAATTATTTCATAATTTTTCATAATTATTAATTAGAGTTTTAGAGAGGGATTTTTTTCTATTCATGGTACATTTTGGTGAGCAACCATAAAATTAAGTTTGGGGAGATTTCTACTTGTTAATTTGGAAATAAAGGTTCCAAAATCACTATTCATTGTATTCTTGGTGGTCCTTATTAAAAAAAGAAGTATTGAAAAAAATGGGACCTTATTTATTCCTTATACTTTCTTGATGGTTATGGGTCCATTTTGGAAAGGGAATTTTATCATAGTGATGAGTATATTTTTGAGAGATCTTTTTGGGGATGAATCTTTAGTAATATTTATTTTGAATATCATGCATTGTTGTTTAAGAATTCATAATCCTTTTTCAATCCTCTGAGATTATTTTTCACATCATTACCTACGTACCCAAAGCCTCAGAATCATTTGAACCTTATTGAAAGACCTCATGATTTTTTTGATTTGATCTCTAAAGTAGTGAATGAGAATACTTTCAAGCCTATGGATAGAGTGATTATACTTGAGATTGATCATAACTATGATAAAATAATATTGAGTGATGAGTGTGGTAACTTCTGGTGAGTTAAATCATCAAGTGAAATGTTTAGTTATGAAAAGTTGAACAATTTGGAAGAAAGAGGATGCAAATATTTAATTGAATTATATAAGAGGCATGAGAAGAATATATTTGGAATTGAACTATGTTTTGTGCATTTTAAAATCCTATGGTATGGCTATAGTATTTATATGTATAATTAGTTGAATGCTTCCTTTTTAGAGTATGGATTCTATTAATTTGATGTTGAGATTTTTCTTAAGGGAAAGAAAATTGCTAAGTGTGGGGGAGTTTTATGTACCTGATTTGTGTATACATTTTCATACATTCTATTGAGTATAAAAACATGTTTTCACTAGATATATGTTTTTTTAGATAAAATACATTAATTCGGTGATCATGATGATTTTCAGGTATTTTATAGACTAAGAAAAAAATTGGGGAAGATCAACAAAAGTCCACAAATACACGGTGTGTACTTTGTAGAGACACACCATGTACCTTTTCATAGACACGGATCAGCCAACCTGAGTACACGTCCATGTTTTCAGCCATATTCACATGTTGTGTACAATTTATTTACATGTTGTGTTCCACCTTCCATAAGTAGTTGGTGGATGAAGTTGATAATACACTCCATGTGGGGTGGCGCTACATGTCATGTACCCCCACAAACCAACCACCAACACCTTCAAATTCAAGGGTGGTGCGGCAGATCTCCTAATTGTGTAGAAAGTAAAGCCAAGTCAATTTAACTTGAATACATGTTGTGTACTTTTTGGTACATGCCGTGTAGTTTTAAATTCTATAAATAGGAGGTCAGCCCCTCTGAACGAAAAGAGGAAGAAAAAGAAGAAGAGAGGGTTGTGGGAAAACAAAAGAGGAGGTGTTGCCACTCTGTCATCCCGAAGATATTCTTTATGAAGATGATACAATGTTTATCTCAGGTATTAAGAGTTTTTTAGTCATAATTTACTCCATGTGTAGCTAAATCTACCATGTGTTGGGGTTGTGGATGATTATGGTTCATTGTTAATCAACTTTCTTGTTGTATTTTTGTTATTTATGTTTCTCTCATAAATCCATTGAAACCTTTCATTGAATCTCACTGGAAAACCCATATTAGAACAAGAACAAAATCTATAGAGATCTTCAGAAGAATTACAAAAAATTACACCCATGGTCATTGGGTTCACTTTTCTTCTTATAAGGGCCTACAATTAATAGAATTAATAGGCCTCAATTTCCAGACCAAGGATTTGGTTCCTATTGATTCAAATGAAACTCACCAGACTAAGGGGTTTCATTATATTCAAAACCCAGATATGTGAGTTATTATGAACAACACAACATTATTAGAAAATCAATTTATCAATGAACTTGAAAAATCCATAGCCCTGACGCATTCTTCCAATTTATCATCAAAACCAATTTTTACGTTTTTCTTTGTCATTAAAGCAGTTTATCAAGAAATTGAAGAATTATTTACTCCATTATTGTAACATCAAACATCAACTCTAAATTTCATCAATCTTCACTGAATTAATCAAAAACCAAAGAAAAATAATGCATTGACCCTCTCTCCATGTGGATCGACCCCATACTCACACTATACTAGTAGTAAGATTGGGTACTTCAATTTGGGTTTCTGAACTTAACACTTCAGCCAAAACAACACCATAATACTTCTGGAATGAAAAATTCACCTTCATTTCTTGGAATAATATATAGAGTTGAAATTGATCAAGATGCAACAAAGGGTGAGATTGTACTGAAATCAAGCAAGTATGTCTTCTTATAACATTAGTAAAAAGGGTCTTGAAATAAAATTTTGTTTTGTTATCATCATTCTTTATGATATCAATTTCCTTTTTCATGGATCTTTGGGTTATGGCCTTATGATTATTAATTTTCACTTAACCATGTTCTCTATTACTCTTCATTAGAACTTGATAGTTAGATTTCTATTACCACCTATTTTCTCCTATGTGGAAACCTAGTTATGAGTTACTTTGGATAACCTTTATGTTTCCATATTTCCCTTTTAAAAAGAAGTTTTAGTATTCATTTTTACTATGTAGGTTTCTATGAAAGAAACTTTCAAGTATTAAACCTTTGATAACCCATCTGAATTTAGAGGGAGAAATTCATTTTAAGGGGGGTAGAATGTAACACCAAGAGATTTTTATGAGATAGATGTTTTCTTGAAATCTTTCTTTACACACAATGTCATCTTATTTTGCATTACATGCAACATTGGGTTTCTAAGAAAAAGCATTTTGTTATTGTAATTATTTAAATAAGAAAATAATAACATAGCCATTAGAATGGCGGGTATGAACAAGATTAAGTGAATTATGAAATTATGGTTCGAAAATGTATGTATAATTATTTTACAAATTAATTTTAAATGAATGTAAAACTTTTTAAAAAAATAAAAGGAAATTGTTTTCTGAAAAACTATTTAAATGTGCATAAGTATGTTTTATACTAATAAATACACAAATAAATCTTGTTGGATTATATTAATGAAATATATATATATATAATATTCAACATAATTTTTAACATTCTTCTTATGTGTTTTCTATACATGATATAAGAACAAATCCAATTTTATGAATAAAAGAAGTATTTTTCTAAAAAGGAAGTTTGGTCACCTTTTGATGGCGTACTTGTTAAAAATATAGTTTTTGACACTTTTATGGATTCTATTTGACAAAATAAACTTCTTCTTAGAAATTGGGATCTGAAATTTTACTTTGGGTTAACTTTTGGTATTTTTCGGAGAAGTTTCATGTCATGATAAATAGTGAAAATATTGATTTTTATTGAAAACTATATTTTCTTTTAAAGCCTTTATAAGGTCAAATTATGATTTCGATTAGTTTCAAATTTAAATTAATTAAATTTAATTTAAAATAATATAATTATTATTTTTTTAAACTATTTTATACATGAATTTATTATAAAAACATTTTATGTTTTAAAATTGCATTTTTCTGAAAAATTGTTTTTCATAGTGTTTTACCGGTTTTATTTTAAATTAAATTTTGAAACTTCTGTGTTTTTAATTTTGAAAAAATTTATGCCAAATTTGGATTCATAATTTTTAAATTTATTGAATAGATCCTTTTTTAATTTTTGGCCAATATGAATAGTAGCATTGGAGAATTTTGTTATCACGGTAAAAGGTAAATTGGGTAATTTAGGTTAAAAATAAAATAATAAAGACTATAAAATAACTCTAACACATACCCAAATTTCATTTTATGAATATAATTCTATGTTTAACACATAAGTATCAAAATTAATTTGTTTAATGGATAATTTTTCATGAAAATTGTTTATATAATATTTAAATAAAAGAATGACGCAAATGTCACTTTCTTTGTATTAAATATCTCTTATGTGTCCATATCGGGAAAAAATTAGGTTATGAATGAATATAGATGATTGTATTAATATTAATTTATTAATTTATATGATAGTAATTTATTTTTAATTTTTATATGTGAAATAATTATCTTTAATGCTTATACAACACCGATGCAGTGCTTGTGCAGGCAAATTAAAAATCAATAAAATGATTTTAATTAGAATAATAAGAACTATTAAAAGACCAAAAAACTTGAATAAATATTATCGGTTGTGTATATATAGAAACTAATAATTAAATATTCTAATTTATGACTATTTAGAGCCACATGGAAAATATTATGACATTTATACTATTTTATTTAAAGTAAAGTCAAATTTATCATATTCATATTTTTAATAAATATAATAATTTTAATATAGGGTTTTCCAGAATCTATAATCGACTATAAATATTATTTGGAAATATAAATGACTTATATTCAACTTAGTAATTTCTTTATAATTTTTAGTAAATAAATAATTAACTTAAATAATTACACAATTATGATACTGTAACTATTCAACTAATGGAAATACAATAAATGATATTAAAAATATTAACATAGATATAATATGAATTAATTGAGGTGATTAACTAATTTTATAGGTGTATTAATATTAGGGGTATATTAAATTATCTTTTTTAAGTTATCTTTCTGTTTAGATTTTTTTAATGTCAATGTAATTAATAGTGTCAAAATTGACACTAATGATATTTTATGAAAGTAATAATTTATTAAATTATTTATAAACCATAAAAATATTTAAAAAAAATACATAGGGATTATTATAAGTTCTACAATTTCATAACTTTACTATTTATGGAAAATTAAAACCATATAAATAAAAAATTACAATTTTTTAATAATAAAGAATTTGTTACCGTAGATAAAAGTAAAATGGGTTAACTAAGGGTTAATCAAAATGATAAGGTTTAAAATAATATAAAAACTTGTCTAAAATATATTTTTTGATGATATTAAAACATTATCTCATATTATATTTATATTACTTTCCATTTTTAGTTATTTGGATTGATATCCAATTTATTATGAATTAATATTTTTAGAAATTCTAAAAATGCTCCTCACCTCAATTATAAAAGGGAACCTCCTCCCTCACTTCTTCACATAAAATTGAGACTTATAGATCGAAAAAAATATAACAAATTATTTTCTACACTTCCATATCCACATTATAGAGTTTATGTTCTTCCCAAAAGACCAAATCTAGAGTTCTTTAGAGGAGATCTAAAAGATCGGTTTCAAAGAAGAGGTAATCTCTCTAACCGATCACTGTCTTTTTCTAATGTTCTATAACTACTATAAATATATGATATATATATATATATATATCATAAATAATAACTTAATAATCCTAAATATTATAAAATTTTATTATTATTAGGAACTCACCATTATATAGCCCCTTTTCCATCAAATATGAAATGAAAGTATCGCTTCTTCATACATACAACTTACCATCTCCACATAGTGATACAATTCATTTCACATAACCATGTTTTATGAGTGGTAATTTTTATGGTTTTAATTTTTATATATGATATTTATGATAAAATTATACTTTTTTAATGATGATATCAAATCTACCTTTTACCAACTAATCTTTTGATAAATGATAATGTTGTTCATGTATACATATGGCTTACCATCTCCATGATGTGATGTGATTAATTTTTCATCTATATTTCACATGGATGATAATAAATATTAATTTTATCAATATTATATATATATATATATATAAATAACATAAATATGATTCTATAATGATAATATATTATATACTTTTTTTTCTTTTAATATTATAATAAAATGAAAACAGTGTTTATGCGTACATACGACCTACTGTCTCCATGAATGGTGTATTTTATTTTCTACCTCTAATTTTTATGAATCACCATGAATACATATATACAGAATATATATATATATTATTTATATCATTATTATCATTCTGGAGTTTATTAAATGATGATCTATCTAAGAGGACCAAGGATAACAATTCAAAACATGTACGAAAAACAAAGCAGTTATTACCCGAAACATAACTTTAACATGAAATTGTTAAAAAGTGAGTAATATAAATTCATAAGTAAATCATATATGGTATTATATATAAATATGGTTCGGTTATATATTTTTAATAAACTTATATTTATTATACTATAGGTTTGAATGTATATGAAGGAATTTAAGACTTAAGATAAGGGATTTTTGTCCCACTTTTATTTTTGTGGGACACATGTCTTATACACTACTTATTTATTTTGAATGGTGTATATATTACCCATGAATATATTTTGTGAGTATTATTCTGAATATTATGGTATTTTCATATCTATTTAATTTTATTTATTTTATGAGGCATACGATTCTACTGATTATATGGTGGTAAGGGTTAATTTTACAATCTCATTATTATCTGAGATTGTTTATACGTAAGTATTTACTAGAGAATATTTATCTTTCATATCCATGTTTCAAAAAAAACGTTTTACAAAATATTTTTACTATTTATTTAAAAAAAATTAAATTTATTTTTACCCATGTGTTAATTTTTACTAAACAACTTTAAAGGAATATTTTTGTCATTTTTCTAATGAGATGCTTTTTAACTTTTTCAGAAAAAGCATAGGAAGAATGTTTTTTTAACTTATACAGCATGAATGGATTTTTCTTATTTCATGATGAATTAATTCCTTTAATCTTCCAATATAATCTTGCATGGTTATTTTCAAATAAAATTTTTTTTTAGAATTTTGTATCATTTTAAGAAAAGAAAATTTTTTCATGAGAAATGATATATTCCTCAAGAATTATTTCAAGTGATATTTCAAAATTATTTTCCATCTATAACTTATGCTTCACTGTGGATATTTTTCAAGGATAATATCCCTATTATTTATATGGTTGTTTTATGTTAATGATGGACTGATTTTTATGAAACCCACTTCATTTTATTGGTTCTAATATGATTTATGTTCTTGTGACACATTTGTATGGTTTTAATTATGTAATGGGTGGGACCTATATCTCCCTCCAATGCATTGGGTAAAGATTTATATCTCATGAGATATACAAGTCTAAAATGGGAAGTGAACTTAGTTTAGTAATACAGGACTAGAATAGGAGTAAACATGGTTCGTTAATACAAGACTGGAACGGTAAGTGAACTCGGTCTAGTAATATAAGACTGGAACAGGAGTAAACTCAGTTTAGTAATACAGGATTTGAATGATGAGTGAACTCAGTTTAGTAAGATACTTTCTCTGCTATGATGGTCTTGGTAGTGAGCCTTTTGTAATATAAAAATGATTTTCTATGCTTATTTTTTTCCATAATTCCATGTCTTATGTTATGCTCTTATGGAATATGTTCCTTGATTATTTATGAACTTCTATGATTTATACCATGACTTGATATCATAATTATTTGATATGCAGGATATAATTTCAAAAGTTATTTTCATGTTCTTATGCCCTTATGATTATGTTATCACCCTTGATTTACCCCTACTAATCATCAGAGCTCACCCTTTTCTTATGTTTCCTTTCCCTAGGTTATAAAGAAAGGTTTTAAGTAGGAGTAAAAAAGGGGAAGATATTTATAGGATATATTGAAGATCTTTCACCAAATTAGAATAATGTGTTCCAAGTTTCCAAAGAAACTAAACTATTATAGTCCTTAGGATTTTTTTTGTAAAATTTAATGAATATTCATCAAAAAAAATTTAATATCCATATACATTAATCCTAGGTTGTTATACAGACTATAATGAAGAGGCCCTCTAATGAAGGGTTGATGCTCTTCTGATAATGGGCCAAAAAAGGCGAAGAGGCATAGAGACATGGCACTCACCTCAATATTTGATGATCATGGTTGATGAACTCTGAAATAAATTTAAAATATCCAAATCTAAGAAGTATGTTCCACTAATTTTACCCAATTTCACAAAATACATCAAAGAAATTGAGGCCAAACTCATGGAATATCAATAGCCAAACTATTTGAGGAACAAAATTCAAGATGAGCATGATAAGCTAGAGTGGATTAATAATGAGGAAGAATTTCTTGTTGAGCCACTGAAAAAAAAGGTCATTATCAGTGGTTTATTTTTAGACTAATGGCGGTTTAAACTGATACCTAATATTATATCAGTGGTTTGTAAAATCGTCATGTATTTCATAATCATTGGTCATTTAGTGGAAGTTTTTTTGATTTCACAGTGGTTATTTTATGAGTACTTTTTGGAACATTTAGCGGTGGTTTCATGTTTATTCAGGGGTGGTTTTTTAAAAAAAATAGGGGAAATATAAATAAAATAAAACAAGATACTGCTGAACATACTAGTGGTGGTTAATTGTAACCGCCGATAAAAAATATTTTATTTCATTTGTTTAGGGGCGGTTACTAAAAACTGTTGCTAAATCAATTTTTTTTAATTATTTAATAGAAAATTGATAACATGTACATCATAAATCCATAGTAATATATAAAAACATACATATTCATCATAACCTTGGTCACAATAAACACATACATCTGTGAACCAATACCTTAGTCATCAATATATACATATAAAATATCTCCTACAACAATTGAAACCCAATATACATCTAGGGAAAATTATAATTTTAATGATGTGCAAATGATTACCACACATCATAAATGACTTATGGATCATTTTCATAAAGTATCAAAATATTCTGAATGTGTTTTCTTGATTTTGAGTTGGTCAATTGCCCTTTTTACTAAAATAGATGCTAATTTTAAATAAAAAGACACAATTTGAACCATATCAGGCACATCATGCATTAGATTGAGGTGATTTTTATTCCTAAACATCACAAATGACTTATGAATCATTTTACTAAATTATAAAAACAATATGAATGTGTTTTCTCAGTTTTGAGTAGGTAATTTTCCCTTTTTACTAAAATAGATGTCAACTTTAAATAAAAAGACACACTTGGAGCCATACTGGTCACACTGTGCATTGAATTGAGATGTCGTTGATTCCTACACATCAAAATTTAATTATATATCATTTTCCTAAAGTATCAAAACAATCCAAATGTTTTTTATTGATTTCAAGTAGGTCATTTGTCCTTTTACAAAAAATGGTGTAAACTTTAAATAAAAAGACGCACTTAGAGTCATACCAGTCACACCGTGCATTGGATTAAGGTGAGGCTGATTAATAAATGTCTCAATTGACTTCTAGATCTTTTTTCTAAAGTATCAAAACAATCTAAATGTGTTTTCTTGATTTTGAGTACTTCACTTGTCTTTTTTACTAAATTTTCATTTTAAACTGGAAAAATGAACTTTGACTCATACTGATAACAACATGTATTGGTTTGATGTGAGAATAATTCCTACACATAAGAAATTACTTATTAATCAATTTCCTAAATTATCAAGAAAATCCAATCGTGTTTTCTCTATTTTTAATGAGTTACACTTTTTGAACTAAAATATCGATTTTAAATTTATAACAGACACATTGAGTCATATTAGGAACATCGTGAATTATATTGAGGTGTAGTTGATTACTAAATGTAAAAAAAGACTTATGGATCATTTTAATAAAGTGTTAAAACAGTATTAATGTGTTTACTTGGTTTTTAGTAGATCGTTTTCCTGTTTTACTAAAATGGATGTCAATTTTAAATAAAAAAATGCACTTAGATCCATATTGGGCACATAATGCATTGGATTAGGGTGAGATTGATTCTTACATGTC
Source organism: Viscum album (assembly GCA_963277665.1). Lineage (NCBI taxonomy): Eukaryota > Viridiplantae > Streptophyta > Magnoliopsida > Santalales > Viscaceae > Viscum > Viscum album. Next base: position 585,867,998 of record OY728145.1, read on the forward strand.
ATAAATAACTTATGTATTATTTTCCTAAAGTATCAAAAACAATATGAATATGTTTACTCAGTTTTGAGTAGGTTATTTTTCCTTTTTACTAAAATGGATGTCAATTTTAAATAAAAAGATGCACTTTGAGTCATATTAGTCACAATGTGTGTCGGATTGAGGAGAGGTTGATTCCTACATGTATCTAATGAATTGTGGATTTTTTTAATAAAGTATAAAAATAATATGAATGAGTTTTATTGGTTTTGAGTACTTCACTTATCGTTTTTAATAAATTGTTATTTTAAACTGGAAACACACACTTTGACTCAAACTGATTACATTGTGTATCAGTTTGATGTGAGACTTATTCTAACACATAAAAAATGACTTATGAATCTAATTAATAAATACATTAACTATACTAAATCCTTTAAATATTCTCACACATGTCAACTACACATCAATTTTTACATATGTGTCTCTCTCTCCATCCATTCTGCTCACTCTCCCCGCATCCCCTCCCAAATTCTTTCTGAACACCCCCTGATCCCCCCTCTCCCGGCCCTCTACCTCCCCTATTGATTCCACATCTACCTCCCCTATCTGACTCCACCTACACCTCCCCGACTCCCCCTCTCCATGCCTCTTCTCATTCTTCCTCATCGTTGCAGACCCATGATCACCTCCCCATTGCCTCTACCTCAGGTGAATCTATTAATCCCATATGCTCCTCTATTTCCTTAATACTACACCTATCCTCCTCCCCAACACCTCATAATTTCCTCCACCACCACCTCCTCATCGCTTCTCCACCGTAACGAATCCCCTTTCTCCATGACACATCCCCGCTTCATCCATGAATCCTCGCCTTGCCGCCATGGATCCCCATTTCTGCCACCCCCCCCCCCTTACCACCCCGCCACCTCACTACCTTTACCTCTGCATCCCTACATATGTCTCCACCTCTATGCCTCACCACCTCCATAATATATTCTTTGTCATGCGTCCTCTACCTCCCCCTCTAACTCTGACTCCAATCCCGACTCTGACTCCTCACCCTTGGAGGATTCTATTTCCTCACATCACCCTTTGAATCCTACAATACAGTCCTGATGCAGATGTCAAAGGTTTGAATTTCTAATTTTATATTCTAATTTCCATAAAACTTTAATTTCCTAAATCTAATTCATTTTTTATTTTACAATTTTTCTTATTTTACCTTGAATAATCTTCTTCTTCGGTGGAATCTGCCTCCTCAATGATTCATGTAAGCTGCTTTATTCTTGACATCTCATTTGTCTAGGAAATGAAATTGGTGATGATTCAAATATGTATACTTTCATGAGGTAGAGTACATGTACCCTTACATACACAAGGTTGTGTAATTTATCATTAATTCATGTCTTATTATTTAGTATTCATCTCATGTATTTAAATTAAGTTGTTGTTAATTCAAAATTATCCTTAATTGTTAACCGATCACAACAAACAACTTATTCCACTTGATTTCATATAGTTTCCAGTTTTAAATTTTTTGTGACATTATTTTTTAGGGGGTTATGACATAAAGTAAAATGTTTCTAGAGCTTATAATGTGGCACCATTGATCCTTTTATAAAACTGAATAATTGTCACATATTTGTATTTTAACATTAACTGCAACCAATATACTCTATAATATTTTATATTCAGTTTTCTGCTCTAATTTTTTTGGATATTTTTTTTCATGAATAATCATCGTGTTTTCTATTAGTTCACTTTTGGCCAAGAGGGGACCAGAAACATGTTCATATTGGTTGTCCCATAAAACATTATTTATACCCTTTTCAGGTTTGATGTTACTCAAAACTTTTCCTCTCCATCTATCCATTGACATGTCATTATTTGTATCATCATAATTTTGATTTTAGGTACATATTTGTAGAACTAGTTATGGTCCTGTATGATGGAAATGTTCTTATATTAATTAGTTTTCATTCTGAGTTTTATATTTTATTAAATATACTCTTAGATTTTAAGATGAGAGTCTTTAACATTGAGATATTAATTTAAAAATACCTCTAAAATTAATTTTATTAATTTTTATTATGTTGTTTCAAAATCATTTAAATTATTACTCTGAGAAATTATCATACAAGATGTTTTCTTGGAAACAAAAATTCAACCAAAGAATCCTAGCTAATTACTGGATAAGTATAGATCAATTACTCATGTTGTGTTTATGTTATGTTTTACATAAATTTCATATTGTCGTCAATGATGATAATTTTTACCAAATCAACTATTCAATAAGATTTGATCATTTCATCATACATGGTTTATCTCTAATTATCTATTTCCATTATTTATGTTTATGGGTTGTGGTTATGAATGCTACATGAAATGGATCTACCATATAAATTATTATTGGAATAAATCTCCAAGAACACATTAACAAATGGGAAATACATCAGGATTACATTATTTTAATGGAAATTTTTATTATTATATGGTTTTGGGTGTATATTTTAATGTTATATCGAGAAAGTATAAGTTTTTTGAATACAAAATACGATGATGACGAGTTGGATAAGGGCATGGGAACATTTTGACATAATTGAAAGAACTTGGATTTATGTTCAGTATGCAGATATACATGGTTCATTGGATGCTCATTTCACCAAATGTATGTTTTCAGTGTCCCAAATTAAATTTACCCTAACAAGTATAGCACCAGTAAGGGGTCGATCCAGAGGGAACTATGATTTTATTTTATCCTTACTTAATTTAGTTTGTATTTTTGTTTTTAGTGAAGTCTGCTGAATTTAGAATCTATTTCGGTTGGTTGTTTGGGTATAAAAAGAACAATTGATTTTTAAGCTTCTTTTAACAAATTAATTACTAAAATGAAATTAAAGACAGGAAAATTGGTTTTGATGCAAATAAGAGAGAAATGCATTGGGGTTATGGATTTGTGATAAGTTGATTATTAAATCAAGTTTCTTATGAGGTTGTGCTGTTCACAATAACTCAACTCTCTGGGTTTAATTTGTAATAAAGTTTCCTTGGTCTGGAAAACTTTATATTTAGACCTAAAGAGACTAACTCCTTGGTTCGGTAGGTAGTGTTTAACAGATCTTTATTTGGCTTAGTCCATTTTGAGCCGACGGTTACTTCCAATGGTTATGGAGTTTTTCATCGTAATTCTTCTTTTGAATCCCTGAAAATTCTGCCGTTGGTCTGGTATATAATTTCTAGTGATATTATGAAGTGATTAAAGAAGAATAAGAAGAGATTATTAAAACAAACACATTCATAGAAACTTAATTCAAATTACAACTCATCAGATTCCACAACCCCAACAAACTTGGTGTTTAGTTACACATATTGAAAATGATAAGCACAAAAAAATTGATACCTGATGAAATAAAGTTTGGAACTTTGAAAAGAGAAATGGTTCTTCGGTAGATGGAATCACGGTGGTACGAGGGTAGAGTGTCTTTCCTTCGAAGCCTCAACCCTTTCTCCACAAAATATTACACACACACCACCCTCTTTGGTCCAGAGTCCAAGGCCTCCTTTTATAGAAAATTAAACTACACGGCATGTAGGAAAGTACACGTCGTGTACTTATTTTCAATGCATTTTTGCCCCCATTTTCTCCGCTGGTAGGAGGCCTAACACACCGTCTTTGACTTGGTACACGGTGCCGCCTGTTAGGTGAATATACACGGCATGTAGCACCGCCATACATGGCGTGTATTATTCATATTTTGGCCACCAACCGCTTCTAGAAGTCTATACACGGTGTGTAGAACAGGAACATGGCATGTCATCTTCGGCCGGCCACATGGGCGTGTAGACTCTTCTCGGCCACCAACCGATTCTAGAATGTCTTACACAGCATGTATCAGTGGAACACGGTGTGTACCGGATTATGGTTACTTGGGCATGTACTTGTCCTGATCAACCCGTGTTTGAGATTGAAAGTACATGGCGTGTATATAAGTACACGTCGTGTAGTTGTAAATTTTTTCTATGTTCTTCTCTATGTTTTGTATTTGTCCATAAACCTCCTCGAAATGAACAAGATCACCAAAATCAAAGTATTTGTTCTTTAAGCAGTATGTAATTACTGAAAACTTTTTATTATTTTTCAATATAGTATATGAAAATGTATACACAAATTGGGTGTATCAAACTCCCCCATACTTAGTCATTTCCTTACCCTCAAGAAAATCTCAACATCTAATTAATAGAATCTATATTGTAAAAGGAATAACTTTAGTTAATCATAAATGTAAATAATAAGTGACAAAAGAAATTTTCAAAAATAATACAAAGTAGTTTTAATCCAGGAGATATTCTAATCATGCCTCATATATAATTCAATTAACTACTTTCATCCCCTTTTAAAACATGTTTCAACCTTTCAAATATAAGTAATCCACTTGATGATTTACCTCACCAAAAATATTCTCAACACTCAAGATTTTTTTAAACAAATTTATTCTCAATAAAAGATATATACACTCTATCTATAGGTTTTCAATAAATATAGTTCTCCACTTTAGAAAATTTGATTTAAAAAAATCATGAGGACTTTTCAAATAGGATCAGATGTTTCTGTGGCTAAAGGTTGGTAGGTAAAGATGTGAAAACTAACTCTGAGGCTTGAAAAAGGAGGATAAATTCTTAAATAACAATGCATGATATTCAAAGTTAAACTCAATTTAAACAATCCTCAACAAGCTTAATCAAATGATCTTATCACCACCATCTCCTTTAGTTGAGTAAGAGTCACAAACCAACAATTGTGTATAAAGCCCCTTTGTTTGCACCATTTTTTTTATTAAACAAAGGTAACCTTTTTGAATTTCCAAAATAGAGTTTTGGAACTCTTTTTGCCCCAAATGATCAAGAGGTTCTCCCCCATACTTAATTTCTTGACAATTCATGAATTTATACCATGTGTTCCCAATCCCTTCTTTTGAGCTCAAATAAATAATCATGCAAAATCATAAAATAATTAGGGTAGGGAGGGAAATAGGCTTGTAATATGGATTCATATAAAGGATATTCATGGTCTTTAGGGGCTTCATGAAGATAAGATGTAGGGTAGACTCAAGATAAATAGGGTAAAACAATCTAATGCCTCAATCATTTTAATGTAATTCAAAAATTCCTCATGTTTTGAAAATAAAACTTGAAAATTCTGGTAGTTATGTATATTCTAAGAATCTCTCAAGAAACAGGGTATTAGAAAGAATATGAAAAAGGGGTTTAGAATACCTCTCGGGAGTGGGAAAAATAAATAAAGAGAAAATCAGGTCATGAATTGCAAAATATTTGATTAGTCTAATCAATATAATTATCCAAGGATTAAAAGTTGTTATTTAAATTATATCAGCAATCATATTAAAATACTTAAGAATCAAAATAAGCATGCAAATTTTTGAAATTTTTCACTTTCAGCTTTTTATTTAAAAATATGATTAACAAAAAAATGTCTTCATGTTTTCAAATATTTTCTTCTAATAATGATGTATCCTAGAATCTGAAAATGGAAAAGACTAAAAAGGTTGAGAGACACCCCCCCCCCCCATACTGAATACCACACGTGGTCCACCAAGTGCCCAAAAAGAGTAAAAAGGTAAGGTGGGGACACAATAGTGGACCAGACCAAGGGGAAGGAAGGAAAGAAGTAAACTTAGAAAGAAAATTAAACAATGGAAAAAAGAATACTCCCCTCGTGTATAGACGTAGGAAAATGGTATGCGATGTAAAAGTGCAGCCCAAAACGTGCCAGAGTACCTGTGAGGGGGAAAGAAAGAGGACACTGCAAGCAATCATAATAAACACAGGCACAAGATACCACAAAAATATATACATAGTGAAAATTATGTGTCCCAAAACCAGTCATGGGGTCGCCTCAGAAGAGGCATCACTGAGTACAGAACCAATCAGAAGAGATGGCTCAGGAATTGTAGAAGCGGGAGGTGTGGACTCGGCATCTGGAAGGTAATCTGGAGAAGTATGAGCCACAGGTACTGGACTCGGTAAAGGAAGCTCGGAATCTCCCCCTGGACTGGCAACAGTGGCGGTGGCAGGAGTAGTAGCAGCAGTGGGGACCACAGGAGAGAGCAGAACGGAATCCATAGCCAGCGCAGTATAAGGCGGTGGAGTAGCAGCAGAAGGGCTAGGAGCTGAAGCAGAGGCAGGTGGTGGAGGTAATGGAATACCCAGATGCTGAACAAGAAGCTCCAATAGCTGCTCCATGTGGTCCTGGCGGATGTCTATACGAACCAAATGTTGCTCCCTCGCTATTAGGAAAAGGGAAAGGATGATATTGACCGAGGGTACGGGGGTAGGTGGGGCGGGTGGTGGTATAGAAGAAGGAAGGCTAAAAGAAGAGGGGTCAGTAGAAAGGGGGTTGGGCGGGGAAACTGGAGGGGGTGGGAAAGGAGGAGCAGGGGCACGAGGGTCAGTAGGTGGGTGGGGGCGAGCCTGGGTGAGGATGTAGGCACCCCCTGCTTCCAGACCAATCCCATGAAAATAAGCCTGAGATAGTTCATCCGCTGAGGAGAACCTAACAGGTCATGGGGTAAAGAAGGCTTGAAAACCCTAAGGTGGTGGGTGTGGCGAGTGGCGTAAAACCCACCGTTCAAGTTGCCCTGACGGTCGGTAAACATAGCATGGAAATATAATGTGGCCAGGTAAGGGAGGTCTAGGTAGTCCTGCTAGATGACACAGGTATGGAGATCCATGTCATGACCAGTCATGACCCCCATATCCTCATGGAGGGGGAATAGAATGGCGCGGAAGCACCGGTGGGTAAAACGGAGGATGGGGTCGGTGATAAGGGTGCTCTTCTGCGAGGTAGAGGCATAGCAATGGTCAGGCCCAGCAATCTCCCACCACATAGCCACGATCTCAGAGTGCTCGGGTCTAGTCAAGGTAGAAATAGGGGGTGGGGTGATAGGATGGGGGTAGAAACTGCACCCTCGGCCAAACTCTATCATGGTGAGGGAAAATCATCGGTCGCCCAGCTGAAACCAAACCATGGGAACTGCATCACCAGGTGTCTCCCGGTACTCAGCTCCATCGAACTCGAATGAGGCCACAAACTCCAAAAATAAATCGTGAAATACAAGAGTGTTAACCTGGAAAATAGCGAGCAGTGGAGTGTGCCCAAGGAGATCATCTATCTCTACATAGATGCCTAGCTATTGAGGAATGGTGCTTTCGAGGTAGTGGCCGCTCAACGGAATAGGACAGAGAGAAAAGCATTGAACCCTGTCATGTGCCAGATCGGTGACTGAAAACACCATGCAGGGATAGGGAACACCTGCAGGTCCCGGCCCAGGTGCAGGTGCAGCAGTAGGAGCTGGCTCTATGGGTGGCTCGGCTGCAGTAGGTGAAGGGCTGCTGGATGGGGTGGTCGATGAAGTGCCAGCTACGGAGGAGGAGATCTTAGGTAGAGTGGCAGCAGAAAGGGAAGTAAGGATGGTGCTTGGACCTGCCTCGATAGAGGGAGTGAGGGGTGGAAGGGTGGCCAATGGAGGGAGCTCGTAGACAAGAGAATCTAGGTCTGGCTGCGTCATAGGTTGCAGTTGAATCTGCCGGAAAATGGGCCTCTCGCCCTCAGTGGCAGAGGCTGGCCGCTTCCCCCGGGAAGGATCGCGATCTGCCATAACCTAAAAAAGAAATAAAAAGAAAAGAAAAGAAAAAAAAAGAAAAAAAAAGAAAATAAAGAAAAAGTGAGAAATCTGAAGAAAAACAAAGTACACGGCGTGTACATCCAGAGTACACGGCGTGTAGTACAAGCTCAGCAACATCCCATGTTCTCTGGATAAACACGCCGAGGGTGAAGAAGATATACCATGTAAAGGTACACAGTGTGTATCAAACATACACACTGTGTTCATACAAAGTGGGCATGTTCGTGTATCACAAACGACATGGCCATGATTGGAACAGTTCTAAGAATAAAAGGCACATCGTGTATGAGATAGACACAGCGTGTTCTTTATTTGAGGAACATGGCCATGTAGCGGCTAGACACGGGTCCAGCCGAAAGAAATAGGATACACGATGTGTACTGAACACACACACCGTGTATTGAAACATGGGGTGAGAGGCCGTGTCAAGTGTTACACCCGGAGGGGTCAAATGAAATGATAAACACAGCGTGTACCAAACACACACGCTATGTACGTGAAAATGGTGTGTGAGGTCATGTGCAAAGGGTACTCGGGCACTATGGGAGAAAGTACACAGTGTGTACCGAACATACACACCGTGTTTATTAAAATTGCGAATAATTTTGTGTGTTTCCATGTACAAAAGTACAAGGCATGTGTTCTTCATGTCATGGTCATGTACCGCGGAAGCCGAACAGTCAACAGATCCAAAAACACCCTAAATGCTTCTAAAAACTTTAAATAGTGAGTATAGAAGGGCGTACCTTGATTGAGTATCACAATGCAAGAAGAATCATAACTCAAAACGAACCAAATCGATGGATCTAAGAGTGGGGCATCCGGGTGGTGTTCGGGAGATGAAATGGGGAGAAGGGGAGGAAAGGGGGAGCCGCGTGATAAGGGCTGAAGCCAGGTGGCGCGCGGCTTATATAGTCACGGTACATGACGTGTACATCCAAACTGCATGCCGTGTATCCCCTTTTTTGTCTTTTTCAATATATATATATATATATAATTATAATAATAAACTATATAATAATTAATATTAATAAATTAAAATAATAAAAGTAAATAGATATATATGTTTATATACAGAATTTAAAAAAAAATAAAACTATACATGTAATGTAGTGGGAAAATACACACCGTGTGTTTAAAAATTGTAAAAAGAGAAGTACAACCTTTGGTTCGGTGCTTGGGGCAAGGTTCGAACTGGCGATCGACCGCTCCGAACGGAAGCCCTCAAAAATTGTAGCGAAGGTTGTACTGCTGCCCATATTGATTTTTTTATATACATTTAATCTATACAGCCTATACACACGGGAAGAAATAAATGCATGTCGTGTGGTTTTTAATTATAAAAGAAGGGGATGAAGTAGGGAGATTAGCTGAGTTTGAACCCGGGTATTTTGGATCCAGGGCCGAGACTTTTCCAATCTGCCAACTTTATCCGCATGAATTACTTTATATAGAAAAGTGTTTTTATATTTTAGTTTTTAGAAAGAAAACAGGGTGCACACACCGTATATCAGAAGACACCCCGTGTGATTTTATTAAAAGGGTAAATGATGGAAATGGGGTGGTTGTTAGGATTCAAACCCAGGTCTTTTGAAACCGGGTTACGATCATGGCCAACCGATCCATCCCCACCATGGGTTTTCTTATAAGCAAATTTATATATATATATATATATATATATATATATGGAATTTACTACACACACCATGTAAGAAAAGGAGGAACCTCATGCCGAAGGTAGGTCGGGAGGATTCGAATTGGGGACGGCTCGGATAAACTCTAGTGACCTTACCATCGAAACTGGAATCATCCCTGTTTATTTATTAGTTAATCTATATATTTATACTATTAAGATTAAAAACTAAAAATATAAGTACATGTTGTGTATATAAGTGGGACACGGCGTGTAACCTCTAGGTTGCCTCCTAGGAAGCACCTTTATTTTAAGTCATTGGCTCGACCGAATTAACTTTTCTTACTTGATATTTATAGTTGATAATGGTCCCAATAGTAGCCGCCCTGGTCTTCTAAAAATTGCAAGTTCTCTGGCACTTCATCAACGGGAATGTCTGGAATGATAAAGTTATCAAAAATAAAGGAATATACCAGATCATCCTCTTGTTTGCTTATTTGTTCATCCATGGTAGTCACTGCATAGCAGCCCTCATGATCAGGTGATGATGCCTACTTGATGGCATTGAGGAAATTTTAGGATACTCTCTTGTCTCCTACCCGAAAAATAAGCTCCCCCTCATGCACATCAATGAGTGCCTTCCCAGTGGCTAGGAAAGGTCTTCCCAATATAATAGGTGCCTCATTATCCTCCTACATGTCTAGGATAATAAAATCTGCAGGGAGGATCAATCTCCCCACCATCAACAGCATATCCTCTAGTAGCCCCTTTGGATATTTAATGGATTTGTCAGAAAGTTGAAGGGTGACTCGGGTAGGATTTAGATCGTAGAGTCTGAGCTTTTAGAAAACTTTGAATGGCATGAGGTTGACACTGACCCCTAAGTTGCACATGGATTTTCCAAATTCACAGGGTCCAATTGTACATGGAATAGTAAATCTATCTGGATCCTGGAGATTGGGAGGAAGGGAATGTTGTACGACTATGGAGCACTCCTTTGTCAGTGCTATGGTGCCCAAATCCTCTATCCTCCTTTTATTCGAGAGGATTTCCTTCATGAATTTGGCATATGTGGGCATTTGTGTTAGAGCCTCTGCAAATGGGATATTAATGTGTATCTTTTGGAATAATTCAATGAATTTTCCAAACTAGTGATCCATCTTCCTTTGTTTCATCCTCCCCGGGAAAGGTAATTTAGGCTCGAATGGTTTGAAGACCTCCTTTCCTTTTCCTGGTTGAGCCTCTGATGATGGATTTTCAGATAAAGAGAGGTCTGAAACTGTACCTTTTTTGTTAACAGGGAGTATAGTTGCAGTTGAATGTGTTGGTTCCTTATAGTGTAGATTCGTTCCACTTCATAAAGTGATGGCATGGTCCTCCTCCCTTGGGTTCTTCTCGGTGTTTCCTGGTAGTATACCAGGTTGTCTCCCTGAGAACTGGTTTGTTAACTGGCCAATTTGGTTCTCGAGGATTCGAATAGAAGCCTCCTAGTTCTGAAATCTAGTCTCAGAAGTAGATATGAATTTATTCATAAGATCCTCTAACCTTGAGGTATTCTCTTGCTGAGGTGGTTGTGCAGCAGGTGGAGGTGGTTGCTACCTTGGCTGCTATAGGTGAGGGTTTTGATACCCTTGCTGATGGTAGGAGCCCTTCCGGTTCTGTTGTTGCCTTGGGTATGAGTTTTGATATTGTGGTTGACTGTTGCCAGGCGGTCGTTGGGGCGGAGGATTCTGATGCTGTTTGCCCCAGCCTGTGTTCTGGTTTTCACACCATGTCGGGTTCTAGTACTGTTGATACTAGTTCGACCCTCTGTTTTGAGAAACATAGATCACCTCACTTGTTGAAGGGTCGACTGAAGGTCCTGGGAATTCTCCCAGGATGTGGTTGTTACCACATTCACCGCATGTTGGATGGTTCACCGCATGGACTTGAGATGCGCCCTTAAGATTCAGTGCGTCGATCTTTTTGGATACTGCATCCAACTGGGCAGCAAGAATGGTAGTAGCATCAATACTATGCATACCTCATTTTTGGGTCCCCCGCTCGGAATGCCACTAGAAGCTGTTGGCAGACATATCTTCCAGTAGTTCGAAGAGTTCTTCATGGGACTTCCTCATTACCGTACCTCCAGCAGCTACATCCACCACGGACTTTGTATTTGTTTTTAGTCCTCCGTAAAAGGTTTGGACTTGCGTCTAGAGTGGAATTCCATGGTGTGGTAATTTACATAACATCTCCTTGAAATGTTCCCATGATCCATACAATGACTCCGAGTCGTACTACTAAAATTTGTGGATCTCATTTTGCAAGGTTACCATCTTCGAAGGTGGAAAATATTTGGACAAATGTCTGGGCTAATTCCTCCCAGGTGAAGATAGATCTTTATGACAACCCTTTGATCCAGTCTTTCACCTTGTCTTGTAGAGATAAGGGGAATAGGTAAAGATGAATGGTGTCCTCATACATTCCATGGTAACAAAATGTATCGCAGATCTCTAGAAAATTGGATAGATGGGCATTTGGGTCTTCATTGGGCAGGCTGCCTAATTGAACAGTGTCTTGGATCAACTACATAATAGCAAGCTTGATCTCAAAGTGCTGAGTCTGTATCGGAGGATGAATGATGCATGTATCAGCTCTGTGGATCGATGGCAGGCCGTACTCAATAAGAGTATGTTGAGGAGGTGGCTGCTGAGGGGGTGGATGTTGCATGTATTGCTTCTCCTGAGGGGCGAAATATGGACTTTGGTAGATCTTTTGTGGTTGTTGAAGTTGGTCGTACTTCAGAGGAGGTTGTTGTGGTGGCCTTTGGTAGTTCCTTGGGAGGAATTCCATGAAGCCTCCAGGTGCCTGCTCTGGTATACCAGCAGTGGGAGGCTGCTGGTCCTAGTACGGGTGTTCATTCGTAGCATCAATGGCTGGTTCTCCCTCCTCCTTGTTCGCCATGGTTAATGGATTGTGTTTGTGCATTTCCACCAGTGCACGTCGATGACGAGACAAAGTCCGTTCGATTTACGGGTCAAGCGGAAAAAGATCCGATGACTCGGTGCTCCTGGACCATGTGAGGTGTTGGTTCATGCACCTGTGATCAGGCACAAACACAAAACAAAACCCATGCATAAAAGTGAAAACAAAAAATAAATAGAAATGGGATTAGGAACGAAATTTTTGTGAATTTCTGATTTTAATTTTCACTAAAATTTGATACAAATTTAATTAAAACAAGAATAAAATTACTCTAAATTCCCTAGCAACGGCACCAAAATTTGGACGGTCATTTTACCAAATGTATGTTTTTGGTGTCCCAAATTATATTTACCCTAACAAGTATAGCACCAGTAAGGGGTCAATCCACAGGGAACTATGAGGTTATATTATCTTTGCTTAATTTAGTTTGTATTTTTGTTTTTAGTGAATTCTGGTGAATTTAAAATTGATTTTGGCTGGTTGTTTGGGTACAAAAAGAACAATTGTTTTTTAATATTCTTTTAGAAAATTAATTACTAAAATGAAAGTAAAGATGGGAAAATTGGTTTTGATGCAAATAAAGATAGAAATGTATTGGGGTTATGGATTTGTGATAAGTTGATTATTAAATCAAGTTGTTTATGAGGTTGTTTTGTTCACAATAACTCAACTCTATGGGTTTAATTTGTAATAAAGTTTCCTTGGTCTGGTAAACTTTATATTTAGAACTGAAGAGACTAACTCCTTGGTCTGGTAGTTAGTGTTTAACAGAAATTTATTTGGCTTAGTCCATTTTGAGCCGACGGTTTCTTCCAATGGTTATGGAGTTTTTCGTCATTATTCTTATTTTGAATCCCTGAAAATTCTACCCTTGGTCTCGTATATAATTTCCAGTGATATTATGAAGTGATTAAAGAAGAATAAGAAGATATTATTAAAACAATCACATTCAGAGAAACTTAATTCAAATTACAACTCATCAGCTTCCACAACCCCAACACACTTGGTGTTTAGTTACACATATTGAAAATGATAAGAACAAAACAATTGATACCTAATAAAATCAAGTTTGGAACTTTGAAAATGGAAATGGTTCTTCGGTAGACGGAATCATGGTGGTGTGAGGGCAGAGCGTCTTTCCTTCGGAGCCTCAACCCTTTCTCCACAAAATATTACACACACACACCACCCTATTTGGTCCAGATTCCAAGGCATCCTTTTATATAAAATTAAACTACACGGTGTGTAGGAAAGTACACATCGTGTACTTATTTTCAATGCGTTTTTCCCCCATTTTCTCTGCTGGTAGGCGGCCTAACATGCCATCTTTGACTTGGAACACAGCGCTGCCTGGTAGGTGAATGTACACGGCATGTAGTGCCGCCATACACAGCGTGTAGTCTTCATATTTCAGCCACCAACCGCTTCTAGAAGTGTATACACATCGTGTATAACAGGAAAACGGCGTGTCATCTTTGGCCGGCCACATGGGCTTGTAGACTCTTCTCGGCCACCAACCGATTCTAGAATGTCTTACATGGCATGTATCGGTGGAACATGGCATGTACCGGATTCTGGTTACTTGGGCATGTACTTGTCCTGGTCAACCTGTGTCTGAGCTTGAAAGTACACGGCATGTATATAATTACACGTCGTGTAGTTGTAAATTTTTGCTTTGTTCTTCTCTGTTTTGTGTATTTGTCCATAAACCTCCTCAAAATGAACAAGATCACCAAAATCAAAGTATTTTTTCTTTAAGCAGTATGTAATTACTGAAAACTTGTTCTTATTTTTCAATAGAGTATATGAAAATGTATACATAAATTAGGTGTATCATTCATATATTGGTATCATAATTAAAAATAATTTAAATCATGTATTTATATTTGATTTTAATATTATATTAAAATTTATAAAAAAAATTGGGGCATGTTAAATATTTAATATTCCTGATTCAAACAACTATGTCGAATAGAGAAAAAGGCGGGATATGAGCTTGATCACTTGGTTTCATTTTCAAAAAGTTTCCAATCTCATATAGTAATGATAGATTATACTATTTCATTTCATTTTCAATCAAGTTCACAAGGGCAGTGAGAGGTGGCCATTCTACATTTTATGGTTCTGACTTCACAAGAATTAATATTCTTTCATTGTTATTACATTCATTTTTTTATAAATTAATTTCAACCATATAAAATTATTTTGTGAACTTGATTGATTATGAAAGCCATTGACTGAGGGAAGACTTGAAGGATTTTCTGATGAGTGAATAGCAGATGTGAAGAAGGTACTTTATTTAAAAAAATCCACTATATCCTTATAGAGACTTTCATTCTTGTGCATCTATCTAGGTCGATGTAACTAAATATTTAGAGTAATATAAATATATTTTCAATCCATTTATTAATGAAGATATTTAAATTATAGGGGCATGTTATTAGTAATGTCTTATGTAAACAAGATCAAACTTCACAATAGTCCTCCAAAAAATAATTAGGTATGACATCCACTTTTATTTATGTTCACTATTTTTTCATGGTTGGCATGTTTTTTCAATTGTTAGTATGTGGTTTTAACTATTAATATGTTGTGTTCACTAAATACTGAAACCAATGTATATATGTTTCTATTCACATTCATTATATTTTATTCACTTTTGGTATTTTCATTATTAATGTGTTTTTTTTCAACTGCATATGTGTTTCCATTGACTTTAAGTATGTTGAATCCTCTTTATATGAGTTTGAACTGTATATATGTTTCCAATCACTATTATTAATTTTTATTCACTATTAATAAATTGAACCCACTATATATTGTTTTGTATTTAGTAAGAACTTATGTATATTATTCATATGATATAATACACTGAAACCAACATTTTACGATAAGTGCATGCATCTTCTAGTTATGCATGAATTTAGGTTTATGCATGAGACATTCATTTGCAGCTAAGGTTATCTTAATCAGGAGTGCAATGAAGAGTCAAGGATGGATCACACATCACTTAAGGTATGCATTATTTATGTTCTTTATTCCTATTATTTCTAATTATATAAAGTTGGGATATGAGCTTGCTCACATGGTTTCATTGTTTATAAAGTTTCAAATCTCATATAGTAGTGATAGATTATACTATTTCATTTCACTATCAATCAAATTCACAAGGGTAGTGAGAGGTGTCCATTCTACATTTTATAGTTCTGACTTCACAAGAATTAATATTCTTTCATTATTATTACTTTCATTTTTTTATAAATTAATTTCAATCATTTGAAATAATTTTGGGAACTTGATTAATTCTAAAGCCCATTGACTGAGGTACCCCCCTACGGTGTCTCTCCAAACTCAAGTTTTGACTCTCATTTTGGAGTATGAGGAAGTTTTGTTCATGGAAGAGTTGTCTGACTCAATGGAGGTCCCTTATTTAGACCCTTTGTGTCTAGATCCAGAATCTATCTTGGAATTAGTTCAACCAATAGGGAAAATGGAGCTTATAGTTAATGATCCTCAGTCTAATCTGGAAGAAATCATTGAATTTTTTCCCCTATATCTTCCTGTTAATGATTCAGGATCCGCACCCTCACCACAAACCAATATCCTGTTGTGATTCCATCATTATGTCTACTAAATATTCATATTTCTTCACCCACTGAGTTTCAATAGGTGAAATTTTTCACTCTCCTAGTGTCTCTGATTCATCCAAAAATGTAGTCCTCTTATTACACAAATAATATTTTAGAGCCTCTTGTTCATGGATCTCCCCACTCTCCCTTGTAGGAGCCTATTAATTTGTATAATTCCCTAGAATTAATGGCCTTGAATGGAGATGATCATGTCCTATCTTCTCCATTATGAGGTATGAGAAGGAATATAAAGTTCTCCACCCCCTCCCAATAATGTCGTGACACCATCAAAGAAAAAAATAGGATTTTTTTCTATTTTGGTGGTGATCTCCATTCATTGATTGTTTTCTATCTGGGAGGTGATGGAGATGCATCCCTACCTACACCTCCCCCTCATTGCCTCCTCCATGCCGCCTATTCCTCCTTATCCCAACCCCTCTCTCATCCTTTTCCCCACCTCCTCTGATATCCCATAATTCTCCCCCTCAGCTCTATCTTCATCTCCTCATTTAGAGTTTAGTCAACCCCTTGATCTCAACTTTCTTCCAAAGAGAGGGGTTCAGTCGGTCTTACAATGATCTGAGGTAGGGTTTCTAGCATCAAATCTAGGAAACTGACATCCCTTATCACAAATAATTTATTTATATTTATCCTGGTGTTCTTCTATCTATCAAAATTCACTCATTTGTTAAGATATATGTTCATATATGGAAGTTGTCATTCAACAAGGCTGGTGTTCATATATGATTTCCCGCAAGCTCATCCCTCCATCTAGGTTTACTTTGATCTCTGATATCCTCTTCTTGACATTCATCCCCATTAATTATATTGTTATTACATTGAATTATGACCTCCCCTTATTCACTCCATCAATTTATTTTACCATCATTCATATTTTTATAGGATCATATTTGTTTACATGTTCATATTTTTTACCAATTTCTTTTTATTTTTACTGATTCATACTTTAACAGGTTCAAATTTTTTAATAGGTTCAAGTCTTTTACCAGGGTTCATATTTTTAGAGGTTTATCTTTTTATTACAGATAGATTCATAGTTTAACATCAGCCTATCCATTTTCCTTATAGGTTTTTTTTTATAGTTTAATGCATTTTGCCACAATTAATATTTTTTTAGGTTCATATTTTTTACAAGTTCATAATTTTTTTACTAGGTTTTATATTTTTACTAGGTGATTATTATAGGTTCATATTTTTTTATCATGGTTCATATATATGTGGGTTTATTTTTTTACAAGTTCATATCTTTATCCGATTTTTACATAATTTTTTTTGGTACGGGTGAATATTTTTATTTCATAATGGAACATACTTTTTTTATACACTTTTATTTTTTATGATTAGCAGAGTAGTTCATATATTTTTATAATTGATTTCACTTCAATATATAGGTTCATAATTTTTATTGGTCAATATTTCTTATAGGTATATATTTGTTAAGTTTAGAAGAGTAGTTCATATTCTTTATAGGTTCATATTTTTTTCACATCATATAAAATAATACAAAGACAAGACTAACAGTTCCTTTGACATGTGATTTGGAAATATGAGTACTTATGTTCTATAGTTTATTTTTTTATTCCTTTCATGGACTAATGCATTCTAGAAATTCTCAATTAGGTTGTACCTTTTCTTTATTTTACCATTTCTTATCAAATCAACTGATATTCTTAATTCTCATAAATTATTTGTATTATATATATGGGTGAACATTCCTCATGCTGAGAGTCAGGTTCCTGAGGGATAGCCTTTCCTACCTTTAAAAGCCCAGGTTTATTATAATTCTTCCCTTAATCCTCAAAATCACCTTTCCTTTGAACCAAAATACCCTCAGAGGGACCTTCTATCAGATTCTTTATAGAGGTAAGGCATAGTGAAA
Organism: Viscum album; assembly: GCA_963277665.1. NCBI lineage: Eukaryota > Viridiplantae > Streptophyta > Magnoliopsida > Santalales > Viscaceae > Viscum > Viscum album. The sequence continues at coordinate 585,885,809 of OY728145.1, forward strand.
AATCAATGCATACAGGAATACATACAGTAGTCATGTCACGCTGTAATTAATACTAAAAAATTAAGCACATAACTAAATATATATATTGGAAAATAAATACAAATATGAATCTATATAGAGAATAAGTGAATATAAAATAAGGTGGTGATCTACACAACATTTCTGAGGAATATCTGCAAGAAGTTCGAGTCTTGTAGCACCATGGTGGCTTTGATCGAGGCTTTGGGCTTCTAGGTCTACAATCGAGATATTTCCGAGGACTGCAGTTTCAAAGAGGAGTTGAGGGGGATGATGTTGGGGAAGGGGAGTGATGCCTTGGTTCCACCTAGGTATTTTGTTAAGGGAAGGTATGTGGGTTCGGGTGAGGATGTGGCATGGATGGTAGAAGAGGGAAGGTCGTAGAATGCACTGGAGGGTTTGTCGATATTCAGAGGTCGAGTTGTATGCAAGGTGTGTGAGGGTGCCTAGTTTGGGCCCTATTTCAGCTGCAATGGGATATGTAAGATGAGGGTGGCACTTAAGGGAAATATTGTGGGGAAACAGTAAGTGTGTTGGTGGTGAGGTGCCCTGATTTTAATGAGAATGGCTTGTTGCTCTTCCCTATATGAACTTGACCTCTCTGTTTTTTCTTTTAGAAAACTACCACGTCTTCATTATCTTAAGGCCTCCTTCTATAACAACTTCCCTAGCGATGCAACTGTTGTGGCCCATTTTATTTGATGTAAATTTTTTTAAACTGTATTTTTCATGGGATTGTGTTTTGAGTAGAATATGAAAACACATATAAGTGCATACAAAAATAAACTTATTTTCAATATACATTTCCCAGCCCCAGATTTAAGATATTTGAACATTCAATCATTTCTTGGATAATCTTACCAATTTGTGTAAAGATATGGAAGATCAAGGACCCTTATAGGAAACTAAATTCTACTTGGGGATTCAGTGATTGGAAATGTGTTTCAATGGTAAGGGGGTATTTTAACAATCTTTCCATCGAATGACTTGAAGTAAAGTTCTTGGGGGATTAGATAAATCTCTCTAAAATATGTATGGACTTATTCTAGGAATGTAATTTTAGATTTAATATTTTTTCTATTTGAAATAAAAGGGTTCAAGTATAGATTAAAATTATTGGTGTCATCTGGATTTTTTAGCACCATGGGATTTTCTTTTACATAGCCTTTATAGTGGGGATTATGATTAAAATAGACAGAACTACAGTTTTCACATTATGCTCAAGTTCTTGTGAAGGATGATCTCAATTCAACACTAATTAATAAGGTAATTTTTTCTATGTTAGATAATGACATTTATCTCCAAATAATTTATGAAAGATTGTATGAGTTTTATTCAGAATATTTATCTATTGGGCATGTTAAAATGGATTATTGTAAGAATGAGGTTTGTTCCTTTTGTTCCTTGAATGATCAGGTTGAAAGGTTTTGTAAAAGTAAGTTGAAGAGTCTGAGTGTATATTAGAATTCTTACTTTAGAGTCTGGAATGAAACATCCATTTTGGAAGTAGGGGGATAGAGGAAGCTTGGTGCAGATCTGGGAACTGGTAAGATAGTCCTAGTGCAAGAGGATGGGGTTCCTTAAAATGTTAATTTTGATGGTGTTGTTGTTGGTCATGTTGGATTGGGACTTGGAACTCAAGGAGAACATGGGAAAGGAAAATTGGGGGATGTTGATTTTGGTATACATGAGTGAGAAAGGGTTCTGGTGTTAGGTTCTCAGGAGCATGTGGGTAGTACAGGCTCAGGTACAGAATCTGATGGAAGGGCCCTCTAAGGGTATTATAGTTCAAAGGAAAGGGTATTTTTAGGATTAAGGGAAGGATACTAATAAATCGGGATTGTGAAGACAAGATAGGATGGTCCTCAGGAACTCGACTCTCAAACTGGGGCATGTTCACCCCCTATAGGTTTACTTCTAATGAATAAAATAATTAACAGGTAATGGGATGATTTCATATTCTTTAACACAACCATGGTTATTAATTGACCATTTACTACACCTAAACCTATGTCGTTTGATTCTTATAATTCCAAATAAACATTAAAATGGTGATCAATTTGTTCTTATTCATATGGGTTTGAATTTTATAATTCATCAGTGATTTTTCCACAAGGATATTGTTAAAATATAATTATTAATATATTTTCATTGTAAGAACCATATAAAAACTATTATTCAACAATTAAACTCATCCATAAAAAATGGTACGCAATTATACTTATTTAACTTGAAAGACTTCTTAATCTAAACTTTATAACATTTTTTAAATTTATTTCAACAATTAAACTCGTATAATATCCTTTAGCCACCCAATGCATTAAATGACTTTTCCAGTGACATATTGAAGTGATAAAAACACACTTGAAAGAGTAGGTAAGTCACCCACTTCATTTTATATCCATGCATTATATCCATGCATTAAATGCCTTTTCATAGTCCTGGTATTATTCTGTTATGCATAATTTCACTCAAATTTCATATTTTTATATATAGGCATTATAGTGTACGATTTCTTTGATGATAGAGGCTTATTTGGTTAATGTTTCAACAACTGATCATATAGTGTTTTTCAATATAAGTATTTAGTGACATACTACTCAGTTGGTTTGAACTCTATATGGTTTTCCTTTTGAAGGAAGGTCATTTGGATTTACAGTGAGACTCTCATGATGATAAAGATACCTTCCCTCAGTGTATGGGATATGGTGTGACCCTGTTAGGTCAATGTTGGTATTTTATGTCTGTGGTAAACACTTTGTGTGTTCTAAGTGTTTAGGTTTAGTTATTTAAATAGCTAGTAATAATCAATAGGGATTTTTAAAGTAGTCATGTGTTATTATGAATAAGGTATGTTTCCCTTTGATTTTTTAACTATATTTGAATAATGTTGGTAATATTTTCCTATTGAATGGTTTTTCATTTTTTGTATTTTATCTATATTTTGAAGAGGAGGACACGGCTTGTACCACTCTCGAATTACCCCATTATAGAATCTCTTTCCTTTTATGGCATGTCTCCATGCATTGATGGTATTGTAAAATTATATCTCCTCATTTTCTTAGTGAGCCAATCAACCTTTCACTTTGTGTTGTAGAAAATAATAGCCTCTGTAATGGTAAGAGTATCATACAGATCACAAAGCGCATCAAACTTCCACTCTTCTCTTTCAAAAGTAACAAAAAAATATTTAATTCCCTCCAGTGTCAACTCATAACGTTTCACAAGGATCCTAATAGGATCCATCATAAATTTGTCTGTAATCTCTAAAATGTCATTTGAAAGGGTAGCAGATATCAAGACAACCTGAAACTCTGGTGGAATTATTGATACCCTCTTCAGGTTTTATTTCATGAGCTTGAACTGGAACTGAATTTTATATTACATTGTATTGCCATATATATTTGACTTTATATTATAGTTTATACTATACTAAAATTAGAGTTTACATTTTAGTTTTTATTTTTGTTTAAATAGAGCTTTATATTGAAATTTATATTGAAGTTTATATTGCATTATCATCTACTGAGATTAAACTTCCCTTGAAGTTTATATTGCAGTTTATATTAACATGAATTCCATTTCCTTATGCAGAATACATTCTAGTCATTATAGAGAAGGCAGAAAGAAGTGACATGATATCAACAAGAAAAAGCATCTTTTCCCTACTGATCAATTATTGGTCAGTTTGTTTATGTGGTGCAGAAGTGGATCAAGTTGAGTTCTAAGAAGTTCATTTTAATATTTTTGGAGAGCATTTTACTGCCCACTATTTCCATGATGTTTTTGATATATAAAGAAAACAAGGATGAAAATGGTTTCCTACATGACATATAATGGTGATAATACATTTGAGTTTGAATAGATGCAATGCAAGCTTAAGGTTTATTAAAATATGATGGGTTTGTATAAATTCTTTAGTGAAAATGAAGATGTTGGAATGAATTTGGTGCTGTTATTGATGGTATTTGTTAGATGTTTGGTTTTAATTTGGATTTAAAATGTTCTTATGTAGTCTCCTCATTATCTGTCTCCTACGTGTTTGATTCCCATCAAGTATCAATTATTATTTACTCTTATATTTGTTTCTTTTTCTATATTGTATTTGTCTAAGTTTTTTGGTAACTAAAAAAAATATTTGTGTGTATGAATTTGTAATTAAAATGACAACACCATGCAAATTCACGGGTTGGGTACTAGTTATTATGAAAATACATGGTTTTTTTCTTGGTTTTTAGTGAGTGATACTTTTTGAAATAAAATACCGATTTTAAACTGATAATGGACACATTGAGTCATACCGAGAACATATTGTATCATATTTATTTACAGATGATTACTACACATCATAAATGAATTAGAGATCATTTTTCTAAAGTATCAAAACAATATGAATGTGTTTTCTCAGTTTTGAGTAGGTCAGATTCCCTTTTCACTAAAATGGATGTCAATTTTAAATAAAAAGATGAACTTGAAATCATATTGAGCACATCATGCATCGAATTGAGGTTTGGTTGATTACTACATGTCAAAAATTAATTATAGATCATTTACATAAAGTATAAAAACAATAATAATGCATTTGATTGGTTTTGAGTCAGTTATTTTCCCTTTTTACTAAAATGGATATCAATTTTAAATAAAAAGATGTACTTAGATTCATACCGGTCACACCATGAATCTAATTGAGATTACATTGATTCATACACATCAAAAATGACTTATATATCATTTTTCTAAAGTATCAAAATAATTTGAATGTGTTTTATTGGTTTTGAGTAGATCATTTTTCATTTTTACTAAAATTGATGTCAATTTTAAATAAAAAGATGCACTTGGGGTCATACCAGTCACATCGTGTGTCGGATTGAGGTGAGGATAATTTCTAAACACCTCAAATGATGTATGGATCATTTTTTTAAAGTATCAAAACAATATGAATGCATTTACTTAGTTTTGAGTACTTCACTTTCCTTTTTTACTAGAATTGATGTCGATTTAAAATTAAAATATGCACTATGAGTCATATCGGTCACACCATGTGTTAGATTGAGGTGTGAATGATTCCTACATGTCTCAAATAATTTATGTATCATTTTTCTGAATTACAAGAATAATATTAATGTGTTTTTTTGGTTTTGAGTACTTCACTTTTCTTTTTTACTAAATTGTCATTTTAAAATGGAAGCATGCACTTTGACTCATACTGATTACATCGTGTATTGGTTTGACATGAGACTGGTTCCTACACATCAAAAATGATTTATGAATCAATTTCATAAATTATTAATAAAATATAAGTGTGTTTTCTCAGTTTTCAATGAGTGATTCTTTCTGAACTAAAATATCAATTTTAAACTGATAACAGACACTTTGAGTTATATCGGGCACATCGTGTACCAGATTGAGGTGAGGATGATTCCTCCACAACAAAAATGAATTATAGATCATTGTGTTAAAATATCAAAACAATCAGAATATGTTTTCTTGGTTTTGAGTATGTCAGTTTTTTTTACTAAAATTAATGTCAATTTTAAATAAAAAAGAAGCACTTTGACCCATACCGGTAAGACTATTTGTCGGATTGAGGTGCGACTAATTCCTACATGTATTAAAGTCTCAAAAAATTCTAACTGCCAATGTTACCATGATTTTAATTTTATTTATTTATCAAATAGACAACACTGCATATTGACTTGTTGTTATTAGCTAAAAAACATTTCTCATTGTTGAAAGATAGAAGAGAAAAAGAAGTTCATGTGCCCATTATATCACGAGAAGTAACCACAATGGGAACATGAACATCTTTTACACTTTTGGATTTCCACAACGAGAAAGTTTTTTTGGATAGTAATATTGAATCAATATAAAGTGTAGGCAGTTTGAAAAAAATGCAATGAAAATAGAAATCATGGTAACATTGGTAGAAAGAAATATTTTATCTCACAATCATGATCAGCTTTGAAAAAACCACCCCAACTCAAAAAAAATTCACCTATATAAAAAAATAGTTATTATATGAGTAATACTAAAAAGAAATAAATTAAACATAAATATAAAACAATACATTTTAGCACAAATTTCCCTCAGGGTCTAGCTCGGTCGGCAGCGGCTCTGCAAGGTCTCGGAAATGTATCGGGTTTGAGTCTCAATGAGTTTCTTCCCTCTTGGTTTATAGTAGTATTTTCATTATATTTATCCCCCTCCCCCGAACTATTGTTTTATATGTTAACACAAAGGAAACCCATGAATGTTCTAAAAGATATCAAATATGTCTTTCTAAATTGAGAGTGGGAAGATGATGTGTCTTTCTTGGTAAAGATAAAATTATTTGTTCTTATATATTTACTTTTTACTTTTTATTTTTACTATGGTAAAAAATTTTACCTATATAAATTATGTTTTACTAAACATATAAAATAACCCCTATAACTAATTTTTTGTGTGTTCATCCTTCGTTTTTATGAATTTAATGTAATGAAATTTATAATCATGATAAAATAGACATTTAAAATAAAACATTTTATATATTGGAAAACTATTTTCTGTAGAAAAATGATATTTTTAATATTATTTTATCCTAATATTATAATGAATTTATTACCAATAAAATGTTTTCTAATATAATCATATATGTTTGTAAACATCATTATAGTGTCATTATTTTAAATAGATTAATCTAATTTATTAGTTAAATGTTACAAAACATTAATAAAACAATTCTTCGAAAATAATATTTTCATCATTATCATGAACATCGACATTAATCATAGTAATTATATATTTATTCCCAAAAAAACACTAGAATTATTACATAATATGATAATATATATCTAAAATAAAATATTCATTTTATGGATTTAATTTCAATAGGTAAAGGAAACTAATTTTTTTAATTTAATCAACTAAATCATAATTTTGATTAAAATATTACATATGTTTGAAAAATTATATACAAGTGTTTTATAAATACAAAAAAGTGTATTTTTTGATTTATTATATATATATATATATATTTATTTATAATATAAAAAGGATTCAAAAATATTTAATCCATTCTTCCATTCCAGTAATGTAATGAAAGTAAATGTTTTAGAAAAATTGTTATTTTTTAACTATTTAGCTATAAAACAATTATTTATGAAAATTATGAAAAATTATTCATAAGATAATATTTACATGTTAGAATCAAAAAATGATGTTTATTTTATAAAATTAAAATTAATAATCTTTATAATAATATATATAAATAATGAAATGTGTTTTGTAGGAAAATTATTGTTACAAAAATATTCAACTCTATATGAGCTCATGATATGTCATGCATACCCAAAATATTCAACTCTATATGTCTACCATGACTGTAAAATATAACACACCCCCTTCTACCACTATGGAGGATACACCCCAGAGAACTGTTCAGGCTATACATAGTGTTCCTACTACTATAATGGATGAACCCCTACCCTATTCTATATATAAATAAACCCCTTATGATTGAGTTTTCTAGGAGAAACTATAAAAGAAACAACTACAATTACATATTCACTAACCAATAACGTGTAATCAAATACAATATATACATAAAATCATAACTAAAAGAGAAATTGCAAGAAAATAACCCCCTTGATCAATAATATATTTAGGGTGATTATGGGGAGTAGGATGCAACCTTTTGGAGGGCTTTCATTTTCTTCAAGGAGGGGATCCAAGCTGGGGAGAGGGAGGTCAGAGGGGGGGTCCGCGTCACCACTAAGGAGGGGAACCGAGCTAGGGAGAAGGAGGTCGGAGGGGGTCTGTGTTGTCGGCGAGGAGGGGGACAGTGAGCTGAAGAGAGGGAGGTCGCGGGGGTCGAGGTCAGAGGGGGTGTTATGGGGGTCAGGGTGTAACATCCTAAGTTTTAGGAAATAAACATTATCTTCAATAGCGTACATGATATGCTATATCGAGCTTAAACGAAGAACTAAATATTATTATTTAAATGTTACCGTTATAACTTAGCCGTTGGAATGGCAGGAATGAATAATATTAACTGAATTTTGAAAATATGGTATGCACATGTTATATAATGATTCATTAGTTATCGAATTTATTAGAAATTGAAATAAAAACCAATTGAAAATAAAGGATGTGTTTTTATGAAAACCTATTTAAATGAGAATAATTATGCTTATAAAATCATATCACTCTTTTTGGATTATATTAATGAAATATAAACTCAATGTGGTGTTTAAAATTCATATTATATTTTTTATAGACAATATATAAGAACAAAATCGATTTTAAGCATAAAAGAGGTATTTTTCAAAAAAGTCATTTTTACCGTCTTTTGATGGCGACCCCATTTTAAATCTAGTTGTTTACATTTTTATAAGTTCTATTAGAAAAAATAAACTTATTATTTGGAATCGGAACATCAAAATTTACTTTGGTTGAAATTTTGGTATTTTTATAATAAAATTCATATTTTAATGAATAGTGAAAAATACTGCATTTTAATTCAAAACTGTCATTTCATCTGATTTTTTTATATAGTTAGATTGTCCTTTTAATTGGTTTTAAAGTGTAATTGGATTATTTTTTTATCATTTAATCCAATGTTGGTCATTGGAGGTACTTTTATATTGAAATTTGATATAAAAACATATCACTTTTTTGATAATTTTTACTTTTAAAAAACTTGTTTTCTCATTTTGACAACGAGAATTAATATTAAATTATTTACTGAAACTTCTATGTTTTTAATTTGAAAAAATGGATTCCATATTTGGAATCAGAATGTCCACATTATGAAAATAGGTCCCTTTTATTTTTGTACATGAAGAATGGTAACTTTAGTAATTATTTTTATTTACCATAGTTAAATGGTAAACAGTACAGGAAAAATGGTCATTTGCGACAGGTTATTTGCGACGAGTCAAGGGCCCGTCGAAAGCTTCAGTTTCAAGGTATTTAACTATTTTTTTATTGTTTAGTTAATTTATTTTATTTTAAATTATTTATAATTTTTGTTAATTAGATGCAATTAAATTAAATTATAATTAGATTTTTTTTTCAGTATTTATTTTTATGAATAATTATGTCTAAGTGTTAATTAGAAATAATTAGTAATAAATTGTAATAAATTGTAATAATTAGAAATAAATTGTAATAATTAGTAATAAATTGTAATAATTAATAATAAATTTGTAATAATTAGTAATAAATTGAAATAATTAGTAATAAATTGTAATAATTAGTAATTAATTGTAATAATTAGTAATAATTTGGATTAATTAGTAATAATTACAATTAATTAGTAATAATTAGTATTAATTGGTATTAATTAGTATTAATTAGTATTAACTAGCAGTATTTAGTGTTAATTAGTATTAATTAGTATTAATTAGTAATAAATTGTAATAAATTGTAACAAATTGTAATAAATTGTAATAATTAGTAATAAATTGTAATAAATTGTAATAATTAGTAATAAAATGTAATAATTAGTAATAAATTGTAAAAAAATTTAATAATTTTTAATAATTGTTAATAATTAGAAATAATTAATAATAATTAGTAATAATTAGTAATAATTTTTAATAATTTTTAATAATTTTTAATAATTTTTAATAATTAGTAATAATTAGTAATAATTAGTAATAATTTATAATAATTTGTGATAATTAGTAATAATTTGTAATAATTAGAAATAATTAGAAATAATTAGTAATGATTAGAAATAATTAGTAATAATTAGTAAGAATTAGTAATAATTAGTGAGAAGTAGTAATAATAAGAAATAATTAGAAATAATTTTTAATAATTAGAAATAATTTGTAATAATTAGAAATAATTTGTAATAATTAGAAATAATCAGTAATAATTAGTAATAATTAGTAATAATTAGTAATAATTAGTAATAATTAGTAATAAGTAGTAATAATTAGAAATAATTTGTAATAATTAGAAATAATTAGTAATAATTTGTAATAATTAATAATAATTATCAATAATTAGGTTTAATTAGTTATAATTATCAATAATTAGTAATAATTAGTAATAAATTGTAATAATTATCAATAATTAGTAATAATTAGTAATAAATTGTAATAATTAGTAATAATTGGTAATAATTAGTAATAATTAGTAATAATTAGTAATAATTAGTAATAATTAGGATTAATTAGAAATAATTTGTAATAACTAGTAATAATTTGTAATAATTTGTAATAATTAGAAATAATTTGTAATGATTAGTAATAATTAGAAATAATTAGAAATAATTAGTAATAATTATTAATAATTAGGATTAATTAGTAATAATTATCAATAATTATGATTAATTAGTAATAATTATCAATAATTAGTAATAAATTGTAATAATTAGTAATAATTAGTAAAAAATTGAAATAATTAGTAATAATTAGTAATAATTAATTACAAATAGGATTAGTTAGTAATAATTAGGATTAATTGGTAATAATTGGGATTAATTAGTAATAAATTGGAATAAATTTGTGTACATTGATAAACTAGCACAATTTCCAATGGATTTGCGGCATTCCTTTCGATCGACGCCTCAGCTCCTTGAAACTTTCTCCCACTGAAATCAGTATGAAAAATTTGCTCTTCCATACTTTTGATCAAATTTTTCATACTGATTTAAGTCAGAGAAAGTTGGAAGGAGATGAGTCATCGAACAAAAGAGGCTCTTTTGCCTAATGACTCATCTCCTTGGAACTTCTCATACTGAAATCACTATGAAAAGTATACTCCAATGTATAGAAATCAATTTTCGTATGCATGAGGATGGAGAGCAGTGTGGTGAGGTCTCCCTGTTCTCCATCCTCATGTATAAAAAATGGATATTCATATGTCCGAGCAAACTTTTCATAGTGATTTTAGTCGTAGAAAGTTGCAAGGGGATGAGTCGTCAGGCAAAAGAGTTACCTCCAATCCATTGAAAATTATGCCACTAGTAATTAAAAATAATTAGTACAAAATACCTATAATTAATAATAATTATTGTTAATTAGTATAAATTTTTATAAATGAGTATGGATTAGTATAAAAGCTTAAAAATAGTATAAATAACAATAAAATAATAGAAATTATTATAAATTGCTAGAAAAGAGAATTTAATTGTCTTATCTTATTTGGATAGTGTTTATCTTATATCTAATTATACAAAATAACTAATTATTTCATATATTTTTTTAAAATATGGAACAAGGAAGTCAACAATAGTCATTATTAGATTATCGTTCTTGGATAAATCAATGTAGGAATCCAGATAGTTCTGGTTTAAATCCTGTATATATTGTGGGTGTTCAAGCTTTCTTATCATTTGCATCATCAAAAACAAAATTTGTTTTAGAAGGGACAATTAAGTGTCCTTGTAAAAAATGTGCTCTAAGGACGTATGACACGTTTTACAACATTGGAGGTCATTTATTGTGTTTTGGTTTTCAACCAAATTATGTTTTTTGGCATCAACATAGTGAATGTAGTTCCATAGAAGATACTAATAATTTGGTTCCGGATCCAGCATAGTTTCAAAATTTAGTACATGATGTGGTAGGTCCGTCTTTTCAATAAACTGAAACTCAAGATGATATTGATTTAACTCCTGAGTTAGAACCATATCATTTATATGAGTTATTGAGGTCTTCTAAGGATGCCTTATATCCTGGTTGCAAGATAAGAAATTTTGAAGTAGTTTCTAAATTTATGGCTATTAAATCAGATAATGGAATGTTAAATAGTTGTTTTGATTAGATATTCTATTTTTCTAAACACTACTACCTGAAGGAAATTTGTTGCCTATAAATTTCTATGAGAGAAAGAGTTTGGTTCGTAATCTAGGTCTTGGTTATCAGAAGATTCATGCATGTTCAAATGACTATGTCTTATATTATGGTGAAAATTCGTCGTTGGATAGTTTTCCTACATGTGTATAATCAAGGTATAAAGAAGCTCAACCAGGGAATTTTGGATTTATTCTTGTAAAAAATTGAGATATTTTCCACTCACACTCAGATTGCAGCATTTATTTATGTCTCATAACACAGGATCATTGATGTCATGGCACAAAACCAATATTTCAACTGGTAAAAGCTTAAATCATCCCTATGATGGTGATTTATGGAAACCTTTTGACCAATTATATCTGTCTTTTTCTTTAAAATCTCAAAACATATGTTTGGGTCTTTCTACTAATGGTTTTTGTCCATTTGGTTCTTACGGTAGTCAGTATTCATGTTGGTATGTCTTTATAACTCCGTACAATTTACCTCCATGGATGTTGATGAATGAACCATATATCTTTTTGACCTTATTAATTTCAAGTCATTTGAAAAATAATATTGTTGTTTATTTGAAATCGTTGATTGATGAGTTAAATTCACTTTAAAGTAATGGTGTCAGTACATATGATGTTGCTGTGAAACAAAATTTCCTACTGAAAGTTGCATTGATGTAGACAATTAGTGACTTCTCAGTATATGGAATGTTATCTAGCTGGAGTACACATGTTCCATAGTTATATTCGTAATTTATGAGAGATACCAATGCATTTATGCTTGTCAATGGAAAAAACCTTGTTTTTTTGACTATCATCATAGATTTTTTCAAACCGATCATCCTTTTCAAAGAAAAAAATATCATTTCAGAAAAGGAACATTTGAAAAAGTGGGCCTCCAATAATGATATCAGGTACAAAGTTAAAATAAATTGTATATTCATTACCTCCCATCACATTTGGACCAACAATAAACCAATAGAAAATTGATGGGTTTGGAAAAGTGGACAATTGGATAAAACGGAGCATTTTTTGGGGTTTTCTATATTGGTCTAATTTTTTGGTCCGTTACATGTTAGATGTGATTCATATTGGTAAGAACTATTTTGATAATTTATTTCATACAGTTCTGGATACACCGGGTAAGACCAAAGATAATATAAAGGCACGATTAGAAATTTCCCAAATTTTCAAGTGACCAAAACTTGAACTGTTTGAAAATGTCATATCACATAAGTTAATAAAGCCAAAAGTAACTTATAAACTATCCAAAGAGAGTCACTAATTATTTTTTCAGTGGATTTCAGATTTGTGACTTCTAAGTGGTTATGCTTCTAATTTGGTAAGATGTGTCAGAAATGGTCATATTACCAGATTAAAAAGTCATGACTGTTATGTTTTAATGGAAAGAATTATACTGATTGAATTAAGTGTTTTGTTAAATCCTATGAGATGGGATCTGCTAATAGACATGTAATTTTTTTGAGACATTTTTTCATTGACAACAGACTACGATGCAGTAAAAAAACTACAAGAAGATGTCGTTTTAATTTTATGTAAATTGGAAAAAAAATATTCCCGCCATGTTTGTTTAACTCAATAGAATATTTGATATTAAATTTGCTGCATGAAAAAAAATGTGGAGGTTTGGTACAGTTCCGATGGATGTACCCATTTGAGATATGCAATTAGAAATTGAAAAAAAAGTATGTAACAAAGCATCAGTTGAAGGCTCAATTACAAAAGCTTATTTTCAAGAAGAATTTTCTTTTTTCTGCTCTCATTACTTTCTATATGAATATCCATCAAAACACAAATGCATGAGCTATAATGAGGGAAATGTTGAAGAATAAATGATCAATAAATTATCAGTTTTCAATTAGCCTGAACTTGGATTCTTGGAGTTCATGAACGATGGATTTCAAATAATGAACATCACAGAGCTCATACATATATTCTGCTCAACTGTAAAGAAATGAAACCATTTGTACTATGAGTGATCCTATTACTTATTCTATAATTTTTGTAATATAACATTAATCTTATTTTATTTTTAGGTTATATGATAATCATATCAAGAAATAGTTTCCACAAATTACAGCAGTTTCTCTTGAAGAACGCCATTAAAAAAATTTCCTACTAGTTTCGAAAACTGGTAAACATAAATTGTTTTTGATTTCACATGAAAAATAAATTTAATACTTATTATAGTGATAATTGCTTTAAAAATTTCTAGGTATCTCAACATGCTGATAAAATTGATAATCAATTGTGTTTATTGAGTAACCCACCATCTAAAATGGTTAAATCTTATAATGTATATATTTTTAATGGTTTTCGATTTCATACACATGCATATGGGGAATCAAAAAAATAATGAATAATGGTGTTTTCTTGAGAGGATCTCATCATAGAGAAACTAAAGTTGACTTTTATGACATGCTGGAAGAAATCATTGAATTGTGTTATCTAAGACAACATTATATAACGATGTTTAAATGTCAGTGGTTGGATAGTGAGAGAGGCTTGCATTTTCATCTGATCCATGGAATCGTTGATATTAAATATAAAAGTATTCTTACATTAAATGAACAATTATTATTGGATCATCAGGCACATAAAATTTATTTTACAAATCAATGTGATACTTTAAGGAAGTTGGGTGATTGGTAAAGCATAATAAAAATTAAATCTTGAGAAAATCAGTTTACTGAAAGTGAATGTGGTTCTATTGAAGTGTAAGGAATTGAAATTTCTTAAGAGTGTAGATACCCAAGATTAATGTACATGGAAACTACATTTATTTTGCAGAATACTTAAATACATGACACAAAAATACACCCAATGACCGTATTAGTTTAGTGTCTTTGGAATCTTGGAACATAATCTTCTAATCATGGTGAAATATCTTCAACATCTCCCAAAAAGATCTTTCCTTTTTATTTTCCTACATAAAACATTTATTTATATCTTGGGGAAAAGAAAACATAGAAAGGTGAGCTAAAATGCTCAGTAAGGGTAAACATAGAGAACATAAAACAAACAATAAACATTTGAACGTAAAAACGTGAACATAAAGATTAAACATCAAAATCTTGATCAATGACATAAATCTTGGTAGTACGTAAGGCATGGATCATAAAGGAACATTAATCATGATAAAATAGCATGGGGATAAAACATATAATTGTGGAAAACCATTAAAAACATAATATGATTTCCATAGTAGCCAATGAATTTTTGTCAATACCATCATAGTGGAAAAAGTCCATTACTGAATCGGGTTTACTTATCGTTTCAGCCCTGTATTACTAAACCAAATTTACCTTCCATTCCAGCCATGTCTATCTCATGAGATATAAATATTTACCCAATGAATTGAAGGTAAATATAGGTCCCACCCATCTCATAATTAAATCATTCTTATATGTTCCACAAAACATAAATCATTCATCATATCATAACCCAAGAAATAAAATGGGCTTCGAAAATATCATTTCATCATAACATAAACCATATAAAATATCATTACATAATTAATGAAATAAAATCATAGTAATAATAGGGATAGAAACATAACCCTATGTCATCTTAGAATGAAAATAATTTTGATAAAACACTTGAACTTAATTCTTAAAAAAATATTTTTTCTTCTTCAAAAATGTTTTCTTTTCTCAAAATGTTGCGAAATTTTAAAAGAAAATAATTAAGTTGAAAATGCACTTTTAAAATTGTATAGTAAGCTTCATTGAAATAAGGTGTTATTAAAATTTAAAAACCCTTTCATGTCGTATAATTTAAAAAAAAACATTATCCTCGTACTTTTGCCAGAATAGTCAAAAAGTACCTCATATGGTAAACAAAAGAATGATTTCTTCCATACCATGTAGTAAAAGTAAAAATTGGGTAAAAATTAAGTTAAACATACATAGAATAATAATAAAAATTTTATTCTAAAATTATTAGAAAACATGGACATGGCTGATAAATATATCCCCAGTAAATACTTACGTATAAACAATCTCAGATAAAAATGAGATTGAAAAATAATCCCTTACCTTAGGTCTGATTTCTTATATATGTGTCCCAAAATCCTGTATAGTGGGTTTAAACATATTATTAACTTGTAACATAACCATAATAATATTTATGATATCATATATGATTCACTTATGACTTTATATTACCCATTCATTTGCCAATTCCATGTTAAGGCAGCGTTTTGGGTAATAATCGTTTCATTTATCATACATGTTTGGACTTTTTATTCTTTATATGATTACTTATATCAAGATTTAATTACATCCATAATGTAAAACATGATTTATATATCATATATATTCAGTATATAAATATATATAATAGATCAATAAATGGAATAGAATACATTGTTCATGGAGACGGTAGGTCGTACGTACGCATAAACGTTGTTTTCATTTCCTTATTAAATTGAATGGAAGTAAATGGAATGTATATATACATAAATCTAGTAGCATTATTATGTCATATATTTAATTATTATTTATTATATATACTTTATAATCATTCTTTAATGGTTAACATGGAGAATGAATCTCATCGCATCGTGGAGACGGTAAGTCGTACGTACGCACGAGCGATGATATCATTCCCATAGTTGTTTAAAGGTATTGAAGTGGGTGGTGTATAATATCTCAGAATTAGTATAATGTCATAATAATAATATATATTTATTATTTCCACCATTATAACCATCCAAGTAAGGTGGTGGTGAAAAACAGATTACACCACGGTGTGGAGACGGTAAGTCGTACGTACGCACACGCGGTGATTTCATTTTTTATAGGATGGATAGAAGGTGAAATAGGGTTGTTTCATATTTATAATAACATATCAGTATATTAATGATATTTATGTTATTACTTTATAATGAAAAAACTAAACAATATTAAGTAGAAGAAGAAATAAATTAGAAAGAATCGGTAGAAGAGATTACCTCTTTTTTGACGTGCCTCCTTTAAATTTTCTCTTAGGGCACTAGAGTTAGTCTTTTGAGAAGACCAGAACCTCTAGAATATAACTAGGGAAGTTTAAAAGAGAAATGGATAGGGTTTGGTCGATCTTGAGGGCTTAAAATGGAGTTAAGAGGAGAGGGAGGAGGTTCCCTTTTATAAGAGAAGAGAGGGGCACCTTAGGAAACTCTCAAAATTATTAATTTATAATAAAATCAAACCCTACCCAAAAACCTCCAAAGTGTCCCAAATTAAAATATTATATGATATAGGGTTGTAATTTCATAAACCAATAAATTTTTGACAAATTATTTTGTCAATTTAAACCTTATTATTTTAATTAATACTTATTTATTCTATTAATTTTTAATTTTGGTAATAACATTCTAAATATTTAATGGTAATTAATATTTACTTATGTGGTGTTAATTGACCATAAATGGATACTTTATGACATTATTGACCTTATAATTATCTCTTTTTAATTTTTAAATATTTTTATGATTTTTAAATAATTTAATAAAATGTTATGTCTATAAAATGTCAATAGTGTCAATTTTGACACTATTTATTTATTAGACTTTAAATAAAATTCACTGAAGATAAATTCGAAAAAAAATATTAAATAAACCCTTAACATGTCATATTCACCTAAAAAATTCATGGAGAACTTCAATTAGTTCATATGATATTTCTTTTAATATTTTTAAAACCATTTATTTGATATTTATATTAATAAAATAATTTTTACGTCACTGTTGTGTCATCATTAATGATAATTAATTAATCTCTAAAAATTATAAATAAATTTACATGATATATAAAATTTAGTTATCCTTCTAGTTACTATTTACTTTCTATTTTTTATGAAGTATATCACTAAATTAAAATTATTACACTTACAAGATATAAGAGAGTGACATGTTGTCACTTTCTTTGGTTTTAATAATAATTACATCATTTTTATGGAAAAAATCCATAAAATGAATTATTCTGACCCTTAAGTGATTTGGTTCTACTTTTATTCATCCAATATAATTTTTTAAGGTGTTAGGGTAATTTTATAATCTTATTTTTACCCTTAATTACCCGATTTACCTTTAACTATGGTAATAAAAATAATTACCAAAGTAACTATTCATAATTCCCAAAAATCAAAGTATCCCATTAACATAATTTGGACCTAATGGTCCCAAATATAGAATAAATTTTTAAAAATTTGAAACACAGAAGTTGTAATAATTAATTTAAAATTGATCCTGTTGTCGAAAAAAACGGGTTTTTATTTAAAATATTGCAAAATATTGAAATGTTTTTACATATGAATTCAATGTAAAATTAATGAAAATAACTTAAATTTTATTAAAATATAAAAATATATTCTATTGATACTTTAAAACTATTCAATAATATATTTTAACCATATAAATTATTTTGAGGAAAAAGTTGTTTTCAATTAAAATTTAGCACATTTTCACTATTTATCAAAATATGAAAGTTATCAGAAAAATATCAAAAATTCATCAAAAATAAAATTTTATATCCCACTTACAAATAAGAATTTTATTTTGTAAAATTTAACTTATGAACATGTCAAAAACTAGATTTAAAATGGTTTCTCCATCAAAAGGCAATAAAACTGCATTTTTTGAAAAAATGCATATTTTATCTGAAAATTTGATTTTGTTCTCATACCATGTTATAGAAAATGTGTAAGATGAATGATAATGTTATAAAATTCAAATTTTGGTAAATACTATTCATAAATGCTAGTTTATATCCCATTAATTAATAATATTTTAATAATATATTCATGTTTAGTGAAACTCGGTATCGCATACAATGCAAGCTATCGAGGAAGGTCGCTCTTGCGTGTAATGCAAGACAAGTCGGTGTTACGTGTATTGTAAGCTTCCTTTGGTTCTGCGTATAATATAATCCAAACTTAGTTCATTTATACATTGAAAAAAATCTTTACTTATTGTGGCGTGAAATGAATTCTATAAAAAGAACTTGAAATTGTGTGCAACACAAGCCAAGAATATTATTGCATATACTACAAGCTAATACAGTGTTGTGTATAGCGTAAGCTAATCTTGGTGTAGCATGAAACACAATACATTAAAGAAAATAAAAATAATCTATCTCATAAAATCTAGTGGTGTTACGTTTTACCCCCCTTAAAATGAATTTCTCCCTTGAAATTCATTGGGGTTATAAATGGTTTACTACTTGAAAGTTTCTTTCATAGAAACCCACATCATAAAAAGGAATACTAAAACTTCATTTCAAAAATGAATGTTAGAAACATAACAGTTACCCAAATTAACTATTCACTGGGTTTCCACGTAGGAGAACATAGTTAGGAAGTGAAAACATGGATATAGAAGATAAATCTAACCATCAAGTTCTGATAGATAGTGATAGAAAATAAGTTTTGGAGAAAGTTAACTACTAGAAAGCTATAAATCTGTGATGATTTAAGGGACCATATAATTCATCGGATAAGAGGGTACTATGATAAAATTTTGTATTTTCAAGATCCATTCCCTAAAGTTAAAGAATTTTTCATGAGAATAAATAGTTACTTGATTTTGGTACAATCTCACCATTTTTCGTGCCTTGAAAAAGAATTCCACTTCATCTCTTATTTAAAGAACTGAAGTCAAATTTTTTATTCGCTAGCACTTCATGCAGTAGAATAATAGGTCATTCCATCTGTCTCTATTAGAAAAAGGTTAGCACAAGTTATCAAATATACATAAGTCCATCTATGGTGAGATTAATCATATATGGTTCCAAAAATGAACTTATACTTCATCTATCATACCACTTAATAAAATAAAACTAATTTACACTAACCAGGGACTTCTTATAGGCTAGTGGTAAGTGATAAAGGCATGTCGCACTTTAGTTGTGGGTTCGATTCCTGTAGCCTTGTCCGACGTGATGGTTTGTTGCTCATCCTGTGGGTTATCCTTTTTCTAAAACTATACTATTATAATATTCTAAAAATAATAATAATAAATCTTTATTTTTAAACAATACTATTTGATGTCCAACTTAATCCATTCCAACCTTTAGGCTTATCTAAAATACTTTTGTCCAATCACACAGTACAAAGAGAACAATTATTAGAAAGGTCATATAATAAGAATGTGAATACCATCATTTATCCCCCCATATATCATAATATATATCTTGTTGGTCACATTCCAAATATGTGAATACCTTAATCATGTATTCTCTTGAAACATGAATTTCCATAGAACCTTAGTGAAAATATGAATGTTGTAAAAAGTTAACTCTTCCCACACACCAAAATCCCAAAAATTATATATACTGAAACCATGATATCACTTTGTCCTTATATCAGTCATGAGCTCATTAATACTATCAAACATCTCATTATCTTCTTATACCTTCATTATGCACATATCATGTGCTTTCCAAAAATATCTGAATAACCATTCATGGTTACTAGTACCATTCAAAATGTACTTTAAAATACTTAAGGAAAAACAATAGTGTAACAATCCTTATATGTTTCTTTATTCCATAGTACCATTAAATTACTTATACAACATTAATCTTGATAAACATGCAATCATTCCACTACCTTCTTAAACCATTGACTGAGCTTCATCATTTTATTCCTTAACACTTCTTTTATCTCACATATCATTTGTAGTCTCTTCATCATCAGCAACATAAATAATACCCATATGACCATGTTGATTCTCTTCATGATATTTTCCCTTAGGGCATCAATTTTAATAATTCCCATACATTCCAAATTTGAAACATTTAACCGTCGTTGATGTCTTAGCAATACCATTATACTTGTCCATTGTGTTAACTGAACATTTTCCTTCGTAATTACTAGATTTTTGTCCTTATTTTCTACACCCAAATCATCTTCCAGTTCCTTTGAAACATTCTCCTTAACGCCTATTCCTAAATGATTTACATGAGGAAAATTGAACTTTCTTTCCTCTATGATCATCATGAAACTATATCTTACTCTTATTAGATGGCTCAGGAAACTTACCAAAGTTGAGATTATTGATTATATTATGAGATTATTGATTGGGAATAGTAACGATTTTTTGCCTTCCAAATCCTATTTAATTTGGTTTCTCATGAAGAATATCATTCCATTTTCCATTATATTCTCCATTAACATGAATCCTCATGTTTCCAGCCATTTTCTAATACCCAAAAAGAATAGTGTGAGAGGCAAAAATCATACTAGGAAAACAACATAATCAAGGGGGAGTACTTTCAATCTCTAACATCTTTAGTTTAATCCTAGGTTATTCATAATCGTTACCATAATTCTAGGACTGTAACCTATAATTATACTTAACCTTTTTTACATCCCTAGACATACCTTAGAAATATCTCTAGGGATCTCACTAAAGTTTTCACATCCTAGTTTCCAAAGGTTAATTAAACCTTTGCTCTGATAACAACTATAGAGACTCAAGATTGACATACATGGACATTCAATTTCTTTTACGGAATACTTAAATGTATGACACAAAAATATTCCCAATTACCGTATTAGTTTAGTGTCTTTGTAAACTTGGAACGTAATCTTCTAATCATGGTGAAAGATCTTCAACACCTCCCATAAATATCTTCCCCTTTTGTTTTCCTACCTAAAACCTTTCTTTATATCCTGGGTAAAAGAAAACATAGAAAGTGTGAGCTCAAATGCTCAGTAAGGGTAAACATGGAGAACATAAAACAAACCATAAATAATTGAACATAAAAACATGAACATAAAGATTAAACATCAAAATCTTGATCAATGACATAAATCTTGGCAGTACGTAAGGCATGGATCATAAAGGAACATTAATCATGATAAAATATCATGGGAATAAAACATATAATTATGGAAAATAATTAATCACTTAATATGATTTCTATAGTATCTAAGGTATTTCTGCTAAGACCATCATAGTGGACGAAGCCCATTACTGAAACAGATTTACTTACCCTTCCAGCCCTGTATTACTGAACCGGATTTACCTGTCGTTCTAGACATGTCTATCTCATGAGATATAAATCTTTACCCAGTTAATTGGATGGAGATATAGTTCCCACCCATCTCATAATTAAATCATTATTACATGTGCCACAAAGCATAAATCATTCATCGTAGCATAACCCAAGAAATAAAATGGGCTTCGTAAATATCATTTCATCAAAACATAAACCATATAAAATATCATCACATCATTAATGAAATAAAATCATAGTAATAATAGGGATATAAACATAACCCTACACCATATTAGAAGTAAAATAATTTTGATAAACCACTTGAACTTAATTACTAAGGAAAATATCTATTCTTCTTCAAAAATGTTTTCTTTTCTCAAAATGTCGTGAAATTTTAAAAGAAAAGAATTGATTTTAAAATAAAATTGTAAAATTTTAGAGAAATATTCATACAAATAAGCCATTATTAAAATTTAAAAACACATTCATGCCATATAATTTTAAAAAAATATGCTCCTCATACTTTTACAGGAAAAGTGAAAAAGTGCCTCATATGGTAAATAAAAGAAAGATTCCTTCCATACCATGTAGTAAAAGTAAAAAAATGGGTAAAAATGACTTCAAAAATACATAGAATAATAATAAACATTGTATGATAACGTTATTAGGAAACATGGACATGGATGATAAATATATCCCCATTAAATACTTATGTATAAATAATCTCAGATAAAAATGAGATTGCAAAATTATCCCTTACCTTAGGTCCAATTTCTTCTATATGTGTCTGAAAATTCTGTATTGTGGGTTTAAACAAATTTTTAACTTGTAAAAAAACTATAATAATATTTATTATATCATATATGATTCACTTAAAACTTTATATTACCCATTCATTTTTCAACTCCATGTTAAAGCACCGTTTTGGGTAATAATCGTTTCATTTATCGTACGTGTTTGGAATTTTTATTCTTCATATGATTACTTAGATCATGATTTAATTACATCCATAATGTAAAACATGATTTATATATCATTTTTATTCATTATATAAATATATATAATAGATCAATAAATTTAATGGAATACACCGTTCATGGATAAAGTAGGTCGTACATAAGCATGATGTTGTTTTCGTTTCCTTATTAAATTGAATGGAAGTAAGTAAATGACATATATATATACATAAATACAGTAGAATTATTATGTCATATATTTAATGATTATTTATTATATATACTTTATAATCACTCTTGAATGGTTAACATGGAGAATGAATCTCATCGCGTCGTGGAGACGGTAAGTCGTACGTACGCACGAACGATGATATCGTTCTCATAGTTGTTGAACGGTATTAAATTGGATGGTGTATTATATCTAATAATTAGTATCATGTTATAATAATAATATATAGTTATTATTTCTACCATTATACCCATCCAAGTCAGGTGGTGGTGAAAAACAGATTACACCACGGCGTGGAGACGGTAAGTCGTACCTACGCACGCACGGTGATTTCATTTTTCATAGGATGGATAGAAGGTGAAATGGGCTTGTTTTATATTTATAATAACATATAATTATATGAATGATACTTATGTTATTACTTTATAATGAAACAAATAAATAAGAGGAAGTATAATAATAAATAAATTTGAAATAATCGGTAGAAGAGATTACCTCTTTCTTAACGTGCCTCCTTTAAATTTCCTCTTAGGGCACTAGATTTGGTCTTTTTGAGAAGACCAGAACCTCTATAATGTAAATAGAGAAGTTTATAAGAGAAATTAGAAGGTGTTTTCCAAGATTTAGGGCTCAAAATAGAGTGAATAGGAGAGGGAGATGGTTCCCTTTTATAAAAGAGGAGAGGGGCACTTTAGGAAACTCTCAAAAATATTAAATTATAATAAAATAAAAACCTAACCAAAAACCTCCAAAGTATCCCAAATTAGAATATGAGATGATATAGGGTTGTAAATCATCAACCAATAAATTTTGGAAAAATTATTTTGTCAATTTAAACCTTATCCTTTTAATTTACACTTAGTTATTCTATTAATTTTTAATTTTGGAAATAACATTCTAAATATTTAATGGTAATGAATATTTACTTATGTGGTGTTAATTGACCATAAATGGATATTTTCTGACATTTTAGAAATTATAATTATCACTTTTTAATTTTTAAATATTTTTTATGATTTTTAAATAATTTAATAAAATTTTATGTTTATAAAATGTCAATAGTGTCAATTTTGACACTATTCATTTATTAGACTTTAAAAAATCACATAGAAGATAAATTTGAAACAAAATATTAAATACACTTCTAAAATTTCATAGTCTCCTAGAAAATGCATGGAGAAATTCAATTAGTTTATATGATATTTCTTTTAATATTTTTAAAACCATTTATTTGATATTTCTATTAATAAAATAATTTTTACATCACTATTGTGTCATCATTAATGATATTTAATTAATCTCTAAAAATTATAAATAAATTTGCATGATATAGAAAATTTAATTATCTTTCTAGTGACTATTTACTTTCAAAGTTTTATAAATTTTATCACTAAATTAATATTATTACACTTATAAGATATAAGAGAGTGGCATGTTGTCACTTTCTTTGGTTTTAATAATAATTACATCATTTTCATGAACAAAAGTCCATGAATTGAATCTATTAAAACCCTTATATAATTTGGGTCAAATTTTATATATTCAATAGAATTTTTTAATGTGTTAAGGTAATTTTATAATCTTATTTTTACCTTTAATTACCCGATTTACCTTTAACTATGGTAATAAAAATAATTACCAAAGTTACTATTCATAATGCCCAAAAATAAAATTAGCCCATTAACATAATTTGGACCTACTTATTCCGAATATGGTATCCATTTTTCAAAATTCAAAACATAGAAGTTTCAGTAATTAATTTAAAATTAATCCCATTGTCGAAAAAAATGGGTTTTTGTTTAAAACATTGCAAAAGATTGAAATGTTTTTACATATGAATTCAATGTAAAATTAATGACAATGACTTAAATTGTCTTAAACTATAAATATATATTCTATTTATACTTTAAAACTATTTATTAATATATTATAACCATATAAATTATTTTGATGAAAAAAGTTTTTTTAATTAAAATTTAGCGTATTTTCACTATTCGTCAAAATATGAAAGTTATCAGAAAAATATCAAAAATTCATCCAAAGTAAAATTTATATCCTGGTTAAAAAGAAGAATTTTATTTTTTCAAATTAAACTTATAAACATGTTAAAACTAGATTTAAAATGGGTGCTCCATCAAAAGGTGGTAAAACTGCATTTTTTGAAAAAAAAATACATATTTTATCTGAAATTTTGATTTTTGTTCTCATACCATGTTCTAGAAAATTTGTAAGATGATTGATAATGTTATAAAATTGAAAAAGTGGTTAATACTATTCATAACATCTAGTTTATATCCCATTAATAATATTTTAATAATATATCATTGTTTAGTGAAACTCGGTATCGTGTACAATGTAAGCTATCGAGGAAGGTCACTCTTGTGTGTAACACAAGCCAAGTCAGTGTTCCGTGTAGTGTAAGCTTCCTTTGGTGCTTCATATAACATAATATAAACATAATTCATTTATACATTGAACAAAATCTATACTCAGTGTTGCGTGAAATGAATTCTATCAAAAGAACTTGAAATTGTGTGCAACACAAGCTAAGAATATTGTTGAGTATACTGCAAGCTAATATAGTGTTGTGTATAGCGCAAGATACTCTTAGTGTAGTGTAAAATATAAGACATCAAAGAAAATAAAAAAAATATATCTCATAAAATCTAAGATTGTTACAAATAGACTACTTTGAATCCATCTTTTTCACGAAGAGACACAAATATCATTGATGAAACCCCACAGTTAACAGTCAATGGTGACGATGATGTTAATGATGTTACAAATTAATTTCAAATGACAAGAGATGATGAAACTGAAACTAATATGGAAATTTATGATGCTGAGGATAAATATGAATACATTGACATCAACAACTATGAATATGAGGATGCATATGGACATTGACACAATTAAATACTGGTTATAATCATATATAATATATATTTATATATAATAGTTGTTTTCAACTATTTTCTAACAACAGCCATTTCATGTTTCAGATGGATGAGGATCTGTATCATCTATTGTAGGAGGCTGATCTACCTTTGGATGAGCAAGATGTCAGATCATCTGACCCTCAGACTGCTGGTGGTTCAGGGGGCACTCGAAGGGGGCATGGTCTTTCCCGAATGATGATTCCCGACCCTATCCTCAAGCGACATCCACATCTTGGGTTCAATCCACGCATGCAGAGGTATGTTTACATGTGTATTTTAGTTAGTTTTCATTAATTTATTTATATTCTAATTGTTTGATTTATTGTTCTTTTTTTCACAGCTTTACGTATATAACTATTGGACAGGGGAGCGCTATATTGCGCAATTATTTTTTTGATGCATGGGTTTCATGGGATCAGATTCCCATTATTGTACAACATTGCATGTTCAGGCATTGGATGGTACATAAATACATAATATTTATTTTGAAATTAATTTAATTAATAACTTTAAATTATAAATTATTTGTAGGGTTTATATTATTCCATTGATGAGAGAATGCTTAAGGCTATCTGAAAGGCATGGAAGGGAGCTATGCGTCCACGTTGCACTCAGTTTTTGCACAATTTGAAAAGGAAAGCAATGGAGAAAGCAGGAGTGACAGAGTTTGATGAGACATGTCGTATCCACCAACCTGATTATATTTTATCTCAGGTTTGGTATGGATTATATACACACTGGTTGAGAAGGTGGTTTCAGAGTAGATCATCAGTAGGTCGGAAAAATTGAGAGAGATAGGAAGTGACACATCGAGTAGGTAGTTGTACAATTAATACGCATAAGGGGCATATGGTAAATACATTTTTTAAAATATTGTATATAAATTTAAATGTAAATGGTTTATTTTATATTCATATAAGCAGTCGCACAGCCTGATATTATGGAGTACAACGTTTAAAGGAGGATGTACAGTGATCCATCCACTGGAGAGATTAGAGATGCTTGCCAGTGTCAGATTGGGGTTAGTATAATTTATTTTTGAGTTTTAAATTTAACTGCAAATAATATTTTAACTATTTTTATTTTAAATTACAATTGAAGGAGTCATATGAGGTCACGATGTCTCAGAAACATAGTGAGAGTCAGGCAGACACCGATGGTCAAGCCAGTGCCCCCCGATTTGATGAGGCAACATGGATACAGGAGACCCAGTATGCCTTTGAGAAAGGTTGAGTTGTTGGCATCAGCTCTTGATTGACCCTATGGGTTTTTTATGGAACCTCTGCGAAGTCGGCATCCATCTCGAGAGGATCTCACAAAGAGTCATCATCATCTCATACATAGTATGAGGAGTAGTTGTGATCTCAGAGTGAGATTTAAGAGACTATGCGTAAAGAGAAGGAGGAGATGCATTAGTGGAAACAGCAGTGGCAGGAAGAGTTCCTGTGATAGTAGCAATAGCAACAGTAGGAGATGTAGGATGAGATGCATCGATAGTGGCATCAGCAGGAGTAGGAGCAGATGGAGAACATGCGATGTCTGACTCGTAATTTAGGGATAGAGTTCCCTCCACTATCTCTTCTAGCTCCTCCAGACGACCCTCCCCCTTAGTGTTGTATTTTTATTTTATAATGAAACATTTGAATATAATTTTTTTGTAATATTAACTATTTAAAGTTTTAAATAGTGTTTTTTTATATTGTTTCAAATATTACAGTTTTTATTATTTATTTAATTTTTTATTATATTAATTATTTTATTAATTAATATATTTTTATATTTTTGTGGATACTGAGATTTTTATTATATTGCTAATATTAATATTATTATTTTATTAATATTAATAATATTATTATTATTATATTATTTAATTATTTTATAATTAATTTTATTTTACTAATATTAATATTATTATTTAATTTATATTAATATTATATTATTATTATTATTTTATAAATAATTTTATTTTACTAATATTAATATTATGATTTCATTTATATTAATATTATATTATAATTAATATTTTTTTATTTTTTTATTTTTTTATTTTTTTTATTTTTTTTACTATTTGCGACAGACCCATTGAAAAAGGTTTTATTTTTTTCTATTATTCATAGTATTTGCGATGGACCATCACAATTAATATTTTTTATGGGCCCATCACAAAAAAAAATTAAAACATTGGGAAAACTATTTGCGATGGGTGGTTGGCCCATTGCAATAGGGTTTTTAAAAAAAATCGTCGAACCTATTTGCGACAGTTCCACTACCCATCATAGATAATAACTTTTTACGATGTACCATCACAAAAGGTAATATTTGAGACACCCTTTTCTGTAATGGTCTATTTGTGATAGGACTCCATCACAAAAGAGCACTTGCGACGAGTTCCTGCCACTAAAAACCATTTTTCCATTAGTGAAATTAGGTAAATAAGAGTAAAAATAATATTATAATAATATAAAACTACCATAAAACTTATCCTAATCCTATTGGATGAGATATTTCTAACCCAAACTACCCTTGGTATGAAAATTTAGCCTTTATAATCCACTTGGGTGTGATTATGACACTTATAAATTTTAATTTAAGGTAAAGGAAAATATGTTATAAACATATATCTTCTTACTAAAAAAATTAATATGGGTTTATTTAAGTGATATATTTGACTATAAATACTCATTATAAATATAAAAATATTTCTTACATCATCATATTTTATATATAATTTTAGATATTAAAAAATTAAATTTAATTATGACACAATGATGATGTAATGATTGCTTTATTAATGAAGGAATCAAATAAATGATAAGATAAATATTAAAATAAATATTATTTGACATAATTTATGTCATATACAATTTTTATAGGTGAATATGACATGTTTTAAGACTATTAACTGGTTTGTTTGGAAGTTATCTCTCAGTTTATATTTTATTTAAATTCAATAAAATAAATAGTGTAAAAATTGACACAATTGATGTTTTAAAAAAATAGTAATTTATTAAATTATTTAAAAATAATAAAAATATTTTAAAATCAAAAAGTGACTATGATAAGCTCAAAAGGTTCATTAATTTTTTAATTATGGGAAATTTACCCTATATAAGTAAAATTAATATCCTCTTAATAATTAAAATGTTGTTACCACAATTAAAATTAAAAGAGAATAATTAAGGGTAAACAGAAAAGATAAGGTTTAAAATAAAATAAATACATGACTAAACAATATTTGATGAGAGGATTTAGAAATATAATCATTATATATTATACATAACTCAAGTTTGATCTATTTTAATTAAAAAAATAATTTATATTAATTTAATAATTTAAGAGTTTCTAAGGGTGCCCCTTCCCTCTCCTATAAAAAGTTATCATCTCTTCTTTAATACTCAAACTTCAAGAACCATTTTGTTAATCCAATCCCTACCCAAACCTCTTCCTATAATCCCTACCCTTGTACAAAAATCCTCCCTTAGGGCAAAATATTTTCCAAGGAATTATTTTGGTATAAACTAAAAGAAGTTACATGATCAAGAGATAACGCCTTCTCTCATGATTTTTAGTTTTATTTCCTTTCTCCACTCCCTAAACTCTTATTATTCTATGATTACATAAAAACACCAGTATACTAAATATACTAGGATTTTTTATGCTAATATTTTGATCTACACATACACACCCCTCCATTTAATGGGTAACGAACATACTGTTTCTGTGTACGGTGTACTACTGCCTCACGAAATGATGATTGTTCAATTTTCCCCTACCACCTCTCACGGTGACCATTATAATGGACACTATTTTTACATGTGATATATTGTATTTATATTTTCTCTATTTTTCTATAATTTTTATTTATAACATACCTTTATTCTTTCCATGTTGTATAAATATGATAATTTCATTTGAGGAAGTGTGGACTACCGCCCCCTCAAAGTGATATGACTCATTCCTGCTATACATGGAACATATAAAGGATGGTTTTATTAAACCTATGAGACATATATTATATTTATATAATATGGTTATTATAATATACATTTATATCATCTAATTTTTATTCTTTTAATATGACAAAGAAATGAAAGTAGCGTTTATGCATACGTACGGCCTACCGTTTCCATGAACGATGCATTTCATTTATTATCTCCAAATATTGTGGATTATTATAAATACATATATACTGTATATATATTATATTTAAATCATCAATAATATTCTGGAGATTATGTACTTTTGATCACATTGACAATTTACATCAAAACAAGTTCATTTTTAACTTAAGTACTGAATATCAACAAAACGTCTGATATGAACTTAAATAGTTATGGAATTTTTATAACATGGTAATAAGTGATATAAATGGAATAATAAAATTTAAAAAGGTTCTCAAGCAAGTATAAATTAACCTAGGTTTATTATTTAGTAAAATAAAGAATTTATGATATAAGTCGGACACACAAGGTAAGGGAAATATTAACTCAATTTCCATTCATTGATTTAAATATCCATGTCATTGGTTTTTTTTCAATAATATGTGTGAATTACCTATGATTATTTTAAAATTAATATCCACTTATATTAGGTGTATTTATATTTTTCACACATAATTATTTCATTGATTTATCCTTAATCTAATGATACGGTATTTGTAAGGGATTTCATATCAATCTCCTTTCATTGAAGCATATATTAATGTTATACACCTTTATTATCCTACAAGGTGTATATAAAACCCTTTTTACATTTTATATCATTAATTAGTATATTATCATGATATTTAAAGTTTTGTTTAATTTTATTCCTTAATGATTTTTATTCAATTGTTTCACAAGTGGTAAGGAACTCTTTTACTAAAACATTATTTTAAATGTTTTAAAGATTTATTCTTCTAAAACCTTCTATTTCACGTCCATATTTTCAAAATGGATTTTATGAATTTATTTATATGGACATTAATGTTTTAAAATGTCAATTTCTTTCAAAAGTTTCAAATTGGTATGGGACACTTTGATTCAAAAGCCTCTTTATTAAATGTTTTAAATGGTTTTGGAAATGGATTGAATATTTCAATATCTTGAAATTATTTCTTGTGATTGCAAATGAAATTTTATGAGTGAAATGTTGAAAATTGAAATATTTTATGTGATATGATTATATAATGGTACTTGTATATTTGACAGGTGGTTAAGTGATAAACCAAAGATGGGTAGTTATGTGATAAACCAAAGATGGGTGGTTTCATGATAAACCAAGGATGGGTGGTTACGTTATAACCTCCAATGCATT
The DNA here is from genome assembly GCA_963277665.1 of Viscum album. Taxonomy (NCBI): domain Eukaryota; kingdom Viridiplantae; phylum Streptophyta; class Magnoliopsida; order Santalales; family Viscaceae; genus Viscum; species Viscum album. The sequence goes on from OY728145.1 coordinate 585,917,032, forward strand.
GGGTATGGAAGTCAATTGTATGTTTATTCCATTTATAAGAGTGATATGTGTGGAAGTCGACCGTATGATTATTCCATTTAAGTATGAATATGTCCCAAGTTACCTTTATATGTTATATGTGATTTATATGGGTTTTATGGTAATATTTTGGTTAAAAAATGGGTAATAAATGAGATTATATTTATTAAAGAGTATTTACTACTTCATAAAGGTGAAAAGTATTACTTTATGATAAATTATTCATGGTTTACATGTTTTCTCAAAGCTAACAGTTTTCCTTTTTGTGTATCTTTCTGAGATTTTTATGATCATCCTAATTTTTGAAATGTTTTTCATAGTATTTAAAGAAGAATAGAGTCAAGGATGGGGTCAAGGAAAATTTATGATGTTTAAACATGAAACAAGACAATATTTCTTTTTAAAAGTTTTTGTTTTATGAAAAAAAATGGATAGTGAGTAGAAGTGTCTAATTTTTAATATTTAAGTTGTTATGTATGAGTTATGGCCTAATTATCTAAATCTCTAAACCTGATAATATCATCAATGTTAAATAAGGTTAAATTATTTACTTAACTCAAGATTATGTAATGTTTAAGGCTGGGGCCTTATAGTTGGTATAATAAGTCGGTTTAGATAACTTTAGGGATTAGGATGTCATCTTAAGAGATATATATATCATATGAGTTTATAATTTTCAGGTTGATCATAATTTCAATGTCTTAGAAATCCCTTTTGAGGCTTTATGTTCCAAATTTTTAAGTTTATTAATGGTATTTTTAGATACATATATTTTTGAGGTAATTATGGGTTATTACTTTTTGGGATGCAAAATGAAAGGCATAAGATAAACTTTGAGGTTAAAATATGTTATGGTTATTTTTGAGGATTTTATCTCATTTTTTGGAATGTTATAAAATTATATAGTTTTTTAAAAAGTAAAACACATAGACCATGTGAGAACCTATCATGTCGGACAAGGTTGTGGGAATCGAACCCACAACCAAAGTGCGATAGGCCTCTATCGCCTAAAACTACCCTACATGAAGTACCTTGTTAGTAAGACTTTTTTTCTTTTTAGTTAAATGGTTTTATGGATTAAGAATAATTTTCTTTGAGAGACATATATTTTATAGAATAGATAAACATAGGATTGGAAAATGATTTGGTGATTAAGTTATTAATGTTATTTTTGAAGAGGTTCACTATTTTGGGAACCCTATATAATCAAGGTAAATAGAATACTATGGAATTTTTTATTTGAGGAATAAATTTTGAATTATATTTTGGAATAATATATGATGGATTTATGGTGATACGATTTCTTTATGGAAACGGTTAGCGTATCTTGAATATTGTTAGGACAATTACTTCTTGTGTGATACTTCAAGAGTAATTGATGATATTGTGAGATAAATGTTGAAATTTATCTTGGAGAATTATGTGATCAAATTCTTATGAGTTTTGGGTTTAAATCTTAGTTTTTATTATTTTGAGTGATTTTAAGGACTTTTTTTTTGAATGGTCTATGTATTACTAGGGTATTATTGTTGAATTTTAAAGATTAAAAGTATTCATTCTACTTATAAAGGATTGTTCTTTTTAGGGGATTATCTGATCTTGTACTAAATATTTTGGTTTTTTTTATGTCTAAAGATAGGGGAAATATATAGATCATATTTTATGGATTATGTAATTTTATAGAAGTTGAATCTAGTGCTTTAGGTGTGACCAAGTCATCTTAAATACTCATCGATTAGAGAAAAAGATGAGTTTCTAGTGGAATTTGATTAATGGATGAACTCTACTTGTCAATTAAGTATATTTCCTTATGTCTTATTCAAAGTAATAAAATAATTCCCCAACTTTATGAAAATGATCTTAAAATAAAAACATTTTCTGTTTAATTTTCCTACTATGTAATCAATGACCATTTAACCAATCACAAATTTATGGTTTTTTTATTATTAACTTTATCTTAATCATGTTTTCTATCACTCTCCATCAGAACTTTACACTTAGTTTTTTTTCCATATCCATGTTTTCCTACATGAAATCCTAGTATGTGTTATCTCAGGTGACTTTTTTACTTCTCTTTCTTTCTTTTAAAGTATTAGTTTTATTAACCCTTTTTACGATGTGGATTGTAATAAATGTATTTTTAAATGTCATACCCTAGTTACCGACCCAAAATTCAAATTTAAAGGATGAAATTTATTAAATGTGAGTGGATGTAACATCCTGAGTTTTAAGAAAGAAACACTATGTTCAATAGCATACATGATACGCAACATCGAGCTTAAACAAACAACTAAATATTATTATTTAAATATTACCATTATAAAATAACTGTTGTAATGGTGAGAATGAATAATATTAACTTAATTATGAAAATATAGTTTTCACATGTTTATATAATGATTCATTGGTTGCCAAATTTATTATAAATGTAAATAAAAACTAATTGCATATAAAGGATGTGTTTTTATAAAAACCTATTTAAACGAGAATAATTATGTTTATAAACTCATATCACTCTTTTTGGATTATATTAATGAAATATAAACTCAATGTGATGTTTAAAATTCATATTATATGTTTTTTATACAATATATAAGAACAAAATCAATTTTAAGCATAAACGAGGCATTTTTCAAAAAAAGACATTTTTACCACCTTTTGATGGTGAACCCATTTTAAATCTAGTTTTTAACACTTTTATAAGTTATATTTGACAAAATAAAATTATTCTTTGGAATCAGGACATAAAAATTTACTTTGTTGGAAATTTTTTGTATTTTTCTAATAAAATTAATATTTTAATGAATAATGAAAAATACTGCATTTTAATTCAAAATTGCCTTTTCATATAATTTTTTATATAGTAAGATTGTCCTTTTAATTGGTTTTAACATTTAATTAGATTATTTTTTTATCATTTAATCCAACTTTGGTCATTTGAGGTAATTTCACATTGAAATTTGATATAAACACATGTCAATCTTTTGATGGTTTTTACTTTTAAAAAACTTGTTTTCTCATTTTCGAAATGGCAATTAATTTTAAATTAATTACTACAACTTATGTATTTTGAATTTGGAAACATGGATTCCATATTTGTAATCATAATTTTAAAATTATGTAAATAGATCCATTTTATTTTTGGGCATAAAGAATGGAAACTTTAGTAATTATTTTTATTTTCCACAATTAAAGGGTAAATAAGGTAAATAAAGATAAAAAAATATTATAATAATGTAAAACTACCCTAACACTTGTCCTAATCTTATTTTATGAGATATTTACAACCCATAAAACCCTTTTTATCAAAATTTGGCCTTTGGAAGTCACTTGGGTGTGATTATTACACTTATAACTTTTAATTTAAAGTAAAAGAAAATATATTATAAACATATATCTTCTTACTAAAACAATTATTATGGATTTATATAAGTAATATCTTATACTATAAATATTCATTAGAAATCTCAAAATATTTCCTATATCATGTTATTTATTTATAATTTTTAGACATTTAATAATTAGATTTAATTATGACGCAATGATGATGCAGTGATTACTTTATGAATTAAGAAATAAAAAAATGATAATATAAATATTAAAATAAATATTATTTGACATAATTTATGTCATAAATGATTTTTATAGGTGAATATGAAATTTTATAAGACTATTCAATGGTTTTTTTTGAAGTTATCTTTCATTTTAGATTTTTTTTAAATTCAATAAAATGAATAGTGTAAAAATTGACATAATTGATGTTCTATAAAAATATTAATTTATTAAATTATTTAAAAATACTAAAAATATTTTAAAATAACAAAGTGACTATTATAAGGTTAAAAATTTCATTAATTTTTCAATTATTGAAAATTTATCCCATATAAGTAAAATTAATAGCCTCTTAATAATTGAAATGTTGTTACCGCAATTAAAATTAAAAGAGAATAATTAAGGATAAACCAAAAAGATAAGGTTTAAAATAAAATCAATATACATATAAAAATTATTTTATTAGAGTATTTAGAAATATACTCATCTTATATTCTACATATCTCAAGTTGGAGCCATTTTAATTAAAATTTAATTTATATTAATTTAATAATTTAAGAGTTTCCAAGGGTGACACTTCTCTCTTCTATAAAAAGGTAACCTCTCTTCTCTAATACTCACACTTTAAGAACCCTTTGGTTCGCCCAATAAATGCCCAAAAATCTTCCTAGAATCCCTACCCTTATCCTAGAATCCTTCTTTATGGAATAAATCCTCCCAAGAAATCCTTTTGGTATAAACCAAAAGAAGTAACCTGATTAAGAGGTAATGCCTTCTCTCATGCTTTTTAGTTTCATTTCATTTATCCACTCCCTAAACTCTTCATATTCTATTATTACATAAAAACACCATTATAATAAATATACTAGGATATTTTTATGATAAGTTTTCTATCTACACTTACACACACCTCTATTTAATGTGTAACTAACATATTGTTTCTGTCTATGGAAAACTACTACCTCACAAAATGATGATTGTTCAATTTTCCCCTACCACCTCTCATGGTGGACATTATAATGGAAACTATTTTTACATGTGATATATATTATATTTTATTTTCTCTATGTTTTTATTATTTTTATTTATAACATACCTTTATGCTTTCTATGTTGTGTAAATATAATAATTTCATTTGAGGAAGTGTGGACCACCGCCCCCTCAAAGTGATATGACGCATTCCCGCTATACATGGAACATATAAAGGATGGTTTTATTAAAAATATGAGACATATATTTCATTAATATAATACTAGTATTATAATATAAATTTATATCATTTAATTATTATTATTTTAATATGAAAAAGAAATAAAAGTAGCATTCATGCGTACGTACGACCTATCGTCTCCATGAACAGTGCATTTCATTTCTTATCTCAAAATATTATGGATTATTATAAATAAATATATATTGGATATTTATGATATTTAAATTATTAATACTATTCTGTATATTATTTACTTTTTAACACATGGACAATTTACATCAAAAAAAGTTCATTTTTTACTTAAGTACCGAATATCGACATAACATCCAATATGAACTTAAATAGTTGTGTAATTTTTATAACATGGTAATAAGTGATATAAAAGGAATAATGAACTTGAAAAAGGTTCTAAAGAAAGTATAAATTAACCTAAGTTTATTATTTAAGAAAATAAACAATGTATGAGATAAGTCGGACTCTCAAGGTAAGGGAAATCTAAACTCAATTTCCATTCATTGAGTTAAATATCCATGTCATTGGTTTTGTTTTTCCAAGAATATGTGTGAATGATCTTTTATTGTTTTAAATTGAATATCCACTTAAATTAGGTGTATTTATATTTTTCACACATAATTATTTCATTGATTTATCCTTAATCTAATGATATGATCTTTGTAAGGGACTTCATCTCAACCTCCTTTCATTGAGGCATTTGTTGATTTTATACACCTTTATTATCATATAAGGTGTATATACAACCCTTTTTATGTGTTATATCATGGACTAATATATTCTCATGATATTTAAAGTTTTGTTTAATGTTATTCCTTAATTATTTTTATTCAATTATTTCTCAAGTGGTAAGGGAATCTTTTACTAAAACATCATTTTAAATTTTTTAAAGATTTATTATTCTAAAACTTCTATTTCATGTCCATGTTTTCAAAATGGTTTTTATCAATTTATTTATATGAAAATTAATGTTTTAAAATTCTAATTTTTTTCAAAATTTTCAAAGTGGTATGGGACACTTTGATTCAAAAGTCTCTTTATTAAATGTTTTAAATAGTTTTGGAAATGGATTGAATATTTCAATATATTGAAATGATTTCTTGTGATTGAAAATGAAATTTTATGAGTGAAATGTTGAGAATTTTAATCTTTTATATGTTATTATTATATAATGGTACTTAGACATTTGATGGGTGGTTATGTGATAAACTAAAGACGGGTGGTTACGTGATAAACCAAAGACGGGTGGTTCTGTGATAAACCAATGATGGGTGGTTAAGTTATAACCTCCAATGCATTGGGTATGGAATTCGGTCATATGGATATTCCATTTATAAGAGTTATATGTGTTTAAGTCGACCGTATGGTTATTCCATTTAAGTATTATTATGTCTCAAGTTACCTTTATATGTTATATGTGATTTATATGGGTTTTATGATAATCTTTTAGTTACAAAAAAGGTAAGAAATGAGATTATATTTATTGAAGAGTATTTACTACATCATAAAGGTGAAAAGTATTACTTTATGATAAATTATTCTTGGTTTACATGTTTTTTCAAGGCTAACAGTTTTCCTTCTTTTTGTATCCCTTACTGATATTTTTATACTCATTCCAATTTTTGAAATGTTTTTCACAGGATTTAAAGAAGAATAGGGTCAAGGATGGGATAAATAAAAAGTTATGATGTTTAAACATGAAACAAGGCCATGTTTCTTTTTAAATGTTTTTGTTTTATAAAAAAAGGGATAGTGAGTAGAAGTTTCTACTTTGTAATATTTAAGTTGTTATGTATGAGTTATGGAATAATTCTCTAAATATCTAAACCTGAAAAGATCCTCAATGTGAAATAAGTTCAAATTATTAACTTAACTCAAGATTATGTAATGTTTAAGGTCGGGGCCTTATATAATGTCTCTTCCAAGAAGGTAGGAGGTAGGTCAAAGGGGTGGGGGAATTGGGGTTGTGGGTTCAAGTTCACTGTCAGGGAATAGAGAGGAGGAGGTCATAGGGGAGGGGGGAATGGGGTTGTGGGGTCAGGGTCGCCATTAGGGAACCAAGTGGAGGAGGTCAGAGGGGTGGGGGAACGAGGTTTTTGGGTTGGGGTCACCGCTGGGGAACCGATAGGAGAAGGTCAGAGGGGTGGGGAGAACGAGGGTCTCGGGGTCGGGTTCACCATCGAGGAATGATTGGAGGAGGTCATAGGGGTGGGGGAACAAGATTGCAGGGTCAGGTTGTGGAGGAGCTCAGATGGGTGGGGGAATAGGGGTTTTGGGATCAGGGTCACCAATGGGGAACTGAGTAGGGGGGATAGGGTCACAGGGTTAGGTCTCTATTAGAAAATCGAGCAGAGGAGGTTGGAGGGGTGGGGGTAACAGGAGTCATGGGGTCGGGGTCACTACTGGGGAATTGAGTGAAGGAGTTTGGAGGGGTGGGGGGAACAGGAGTCATGGGGTTGGGGTCCCACCTAGGAATAGAGAGGAGGATGAGGGGGTGTAAAGGGGTCAGGGTCACATTGAGGGAGTGGGGGAGGGGGAGGAATTATGGTTTTTTTTAACATTTATTATCAGTTTAATTAAAACCATCTCTAATTGTTAAAATAATAAAAATATAGCGACAGTTACTAGAACCGCCACTAAGATGATCTTTTTTTGTAGTGAGATGTGTGTGGGAGATCAACAAGATCTGGATAAATTATGGAATGATTATGGGGGTACAATATGATCTCCCTAATCCCTATAAAGTAGAATATTTAGTACCATTACATGTCACTCTAGCCATGGAATATGGGGAAACCACCCATGTGGTGTAATTTAAAGAAATAATGTAATATCCTAACTACCTAATTTCATCCACTGACACTCACTTTCAAGTGGCACTTATCACTGAAGATATTATTGAACCAGAACCAACTCAGGGATATGATCCTTTCTAAAACTCTATATCTTCTGATTTAATTCAATATGATTTTATTATCACTCCTTGAGGTTTTTAATTTTTCATATTTGGTTAATCATTGCTTTTCCTTTGAGGAATAGGAAGAAACAGAACATGAACCTGTTGAAGAACACATGGAGCTCCCGGATTTCAATAAACATGCATTTGAGGAAACCCATGAGGAAGTCCAAGTTGTTAAGCCTGAGAAAACTATGATAGAGGTTGATCATATTAAAATGGGAACTTTTATTTACATTCCTCATGTTTAAATTCATTCAAATTAAAAATATATTCTAACCCTACTTTTGAAATTACAATTCATGAATTCTATGTTAATCCAACATTGTAAAAGTAAGAGGAGGTTGCACAAGTTTCAACCAAGGAGGATGATTATTCATACTTCATCATATCCTCTCTATGAAATATGTACTTAATTGTGAATGGGATAGATCTAGTATATTCTATCTATGGAAAATTCATCATATCCAATAAATAAGCACAAGCTGGGAAAAGACACATGTGTTAGTTTAAATCCAAAAAGATCCACCCACCATCAGAATATGGATAATAGCTGGTACTGCCTTCTAGAGGTGGTAAAAATTTAGGGCCAACTTGGTGGATCATACTATTATTTATCTTTACATAATTTCTAGGAATTTAGATTTAAATTTCGTTTTTAGGATTAGTCTAGCATGCATCTCACTCCCTATTATCTTTTTGAGTTTAAATTATATAATCCCTTTGCTTAATTGAGTAATTTTCTTTTATATGTTCATGGTGGTAGAAGGAAACCCAAAAAATACAAGGAGTAAAATGTATTAAGCTTCATGGGAAAGTTAGTTCACTTTTATTATTTATCTTTCAAACTCTCTACATTATTTTTCCAACAACATGTGTTGAGCTTTAAACTTGAAATTTCATGCCCATATTTAGATTTATGTTTTACTTGACTCATATATGAGACATGAGTTTCTTGGGAATCATGTGACACCATGTTTTAAATTTCAATGTTAATGAGATTGAATGAGTAAAATAGATAATTAAATTATTAAAGTGAATAATGGATATTAAAACAAGGAATCATGATTTGAGGTAATTAATTAATTCATGTAAATGAATTTTTCTAATCATTTTTCATGATTTCAATTTCTTAAATTCATGTGAATTGATTTGTTATTATTAATCTTGCCATGAGTGATTGTCCCAAAACAAATATTCTATTCTTGAGAGGATTTATAGATTAGTTACTTCCTATTTATTCTTGAGCATATTTTTTGGGTGATCTTGGGACATGTCCTCGAATAGAACTCAATTGAACTTATTAAAGCTATGAATGTGAAAAAACATATTTAAAATGATTGAGGCATATTTTGAAAATACCTTATCCTTAAAGATCACATTTACATCAATCTTTGTTAACCCATATAGACCATGAATGACCTTGTTAGGAATAATCCATGTTTCAATTCATTTTTACCCATTCCTACCCTACTCTTAGTAATTGCATGATATTTTAAAGTTGAATTGTGGGGATGAAAGGAGTCATGAAGAAAGGGGTGATTTAAATTATAAGAAAAATAGTGGGGGTGTTAATTTTTTGTTCTAATAAAGGTTTTTTATTCATTCATTATACTCTTTTTTGTTTTTACCCTCTTGAATAAAAAAGGAGAAATGAAAAAAAGAACCAAAAATGAGAAAATGGGTTGTGATTTGGGAAAAACAAAAAACACCATTACTATACCTATGATTTTTATCATATGTGTTTAGGTTGTGGATGTGAGGCTTATTTTAATAATAACATTTGGAAAATAAAAAAAATTGAAAAATTTCTATCAAAAATAAAAAAATAAAGTAGAAAAGTAGAAAAATATATTCAAGATGGTGCACAAATCCTTAATTATGATTTACTTTTATCATGACCTTACTTTGAGCATGGAAAGTGGGAGTTGTTATAGTTTTAAGGGGAGAATTTAATTGAGATTTTACTTTTGAAATCATACACTTTTCTTTAAGATAAAAGCATCCTATTTGAGGTTTAATTTTTAAACATCAATTCCTTCCATCCTTAAGCCTTAGAGTCATTTTAACCTTTAATGAAAGCCCTCATGATTTTATGTGCCTTTTGTCTTTACAAAGTAGAGAAATTGGTTCCTTTAAAAGACTCTAGATATGTATAATTTATTCATGACATGAGGATAAATATACTTGAATTAATATCATTAATGATGAGTGAAAGGATTTAAAAGTGAGGTAAATCATGATTTGACATGTTTAATAATAATGATTTGAGGAACTTAAATGAATGAAAGGAAAAGTTCCATTATTTCTCAAAGGGGAAAAGTAATATGATTAGATTGATTATTTATTTAAAAATTGAGAAATTAAATTGATATTTTATGTGGATTTTTGAATATTTTATTTGACATTAAAAATTGTTTGATTTTACTACTTTGGAAATTGAATATTGGTAACAGTGGTTCCCTTTGAATTCCTTATTGATATTTTATGATTGAGGAAAATTATGGTTTAAGTGTGGAGGAATTGATAGAGATAATATTTAAATCATTTTTAATATGTATTTCAATGATTTAAACCCTCCCAATTTATCAATTTGAGTTGATTTGCATCATTTTTGTATTTTTGTTGTGTTTTGCGCTAAATTGTGAAAATTTATTAATTCTAGAATTTTAACATATTTTTATCACTTTGGTATTTAGAGTATAAATTTTAAAATATTGATCCAATTTGAGTGATTATTTTTTAGTATTACCTGATTCTTGGGTTTGAACTTCTTCTTCTAGACCAGGAGCTGATTTGAATATCCGCAGGCCCTAAAAAGACAATCAAGTTAAAAACATTTTTTGGCCGATAGAGTAGACTCCACCTCATAAAATGAGGTAGAACTCAGTCTACACACCTCTAATTGAGGTTATTCTAGTTTTATTTTAAATATAATTAGAATTTTTTTTTACCATTAATTCCCATAGAGATATTCTCTCATTAATGCAGTCATTGGATTATCCAAATTAGAGAAAGATTTAGGAAACATTCAAGCAGAAAGAGTGTGACAAATTAATTATGTCATAAATTATTTTACATGTGTCCAAATACGTTGAAATTTTGAGTACCGATAGAAAATTAAATTTAAAAAAAACTTATCAGAAGAACTATTGAAGTGATTTTAGTATATGGTGGGCAAAATAATAGCCAATGTTTAGAGAATAGATTCTGGAGGGGAAGTTTCTACACTCATCTCTTTTCTTATTTTGTTTTTATTTTTATTATTTTTTACTTCAGTTTTATTTTAAATGTAATTTTAATTTATTTTATTTTATATACAATCTAATTCATTCATGGTTTTTATTTTTGTGTCTTCTTCCACACACCCTTCTTATTCTTCTCCATCTTCTTCTCTTTTTTTCTTATTTTCTTATTCTTTTTATTCTCATTCACTTTTATTTTAATTTTATTTATTTATTTTCTTATTATCTTATTTATTATCTTACCACGGTGACTTATTACCCTAAAAATGAGGAGTTAACCCAAGTCTTCTCCTAGGGGAGGTAAGTCGTGTTTTCATTTATTATAAGGTTAAATTCCTATGTTTTATTATATTTTTGATGAGCAAGAGTGATGTGCATGGGTGTGGTTATTGTACACTATGAAACTAATCTTAAACTCATTTTTATTATTTTATTAAATATTCTCCCTCCCTTAAACTAGATACAAGATCTTTATATAATGGATTTGAGTCATTCAGTTGATGAAATGACATATTATGGAGCTAGGTCTTGGAATATGTCACACTCTCAGTTGAGGTGTGTCATCAACCTTGATTATAAAAGGAGGTGGAATTCAGATTTCTAAAGGCATTCAATATTTCACACCACTAAATAAAATAATATTAATTAATGAATGAGATCTCATAATTTAATTATCAAACTTAATCTAAACAACAACAAAGAGAATGATGGAACCCATAAACCAAACCACAATGGCCAAGTTTTTATTTATTAATCTCATTTTTTTCATTGCATGTTAGTATAAGTTTTTTCATTTCATTTGTCTTATAAATTTAATTGTATTAATAGAATAAATAAAAACAAAAAAAAGTGGTTTAGGTGATATATAATAAGTAGGTGAACAATTGAGAAAGCCCCTCAAGTGAGATGACCCTGGTCAACCTATAAATTGCATTAGGAAAATAAATTTTCTTTTTCCACACCCTATGATAGGTGTGTGTCAACATGCATGTCCAAATGATTGTATACTATTTCTCAAGGACCAAAAATCCCTTAAGAATTTTCCAAAGTGTGCTTCTTATTGATACAATAAATATGAATCAAGTCAAATAAATTTTTTATGGTACTTTCCAATCATTCTAAGGTTTAGGAGCCTATATGGAAGTGATGAGACTATAAGACAATTTACATGGCATGAAAATACAAAAAATAAAGATGGGAAACTTTATTACCTAGCAGACTCTCTTCACTGGAGGTTAATTGATCATGAGTATCCTGAATTTGGAAATGAGTCGAGAAACCTTCATATTATTCTATGTACATATTGAGTGAATCCTTTTGGTTTTTAAATAAGTAATCAAAGTACATGGTCAGTTGTGTTGATAGATTATAACTTTCCATTGTGGTTATGCAAGAAACAAAAATACATTATGTTATCTATATTTATATTAAGACCAAAACAATTAGGTAATTATATTGATGTTTATTTGGATTCATTGATCAAAAATTTGAAATTATTGGGGTATTTAGGTGTTATGTTGTATGATGAATATAGAAATGAAGATTTTGTGTTGAGATTCATATTATATGGGATGATAAATTAATTTCATACTTATGGAAATTTTTTTGGTGTAGCATCAAAAAAACTCAAGGGTATCCCATTTGTGAACAAGGTACACAATCAATTAGGTTGAAACATTCATTGAATATTGTGTTTCTAGGACATCATAGATTTCTACCCCGGTGACATAAGTATCAATCTTGGACAACATTATTCGATGGGAGTTCAAAATAAGGTACAAGACTGTCTCCACTAATTGGTAATCAACTATTTGAGAAAGTAAAATATATGGGAACTTCTTTGGTAAAACTTTTTTTGAAAAACATTACAAAAATCGATTATAAAAATAGATCAGTTTTTTTGAATTATCATACTGGAATTGTTTGTATGTCAAGAATTTTCTTTATGTTATGCATGTGAAAAAAATGTATGTGATAGTGTCACTGGTGCGTTACTAAATGAACCCAAAAAAAGTATGGAATTAAGGCTAGGTTGGATATGATTGGCATGGGGGTATGGGAAGATTTTGTGCTAGTGAAGAGTGAAAAATGGAATTTTCTTCTTCCATCTACTTACATTGTGTCCAGGAAATAAATATGTCAGTTTTTCATCTTCTGGAATGATGTAAAGGTTCTATAGGGGTGTTCATAAAATATCAATAATATCATCTCAATGACTGATTTAAAGTTAAAAGGTCTAAAATCACATGAATTTCATGTTTTGATGAAATATTCAATGCTTGTAGAATTACGTTTTATTTTTTGACAAGAATGTTTGTCATGCATTAACCTAGATCTTTTTCTTTTTCAAATATATATGCAGAAAAGTTATAAACCCAATGAAATTTTCAACTATGTGAAAGGAAATTTACGACCAGTATTATTTGATATGATGATTAACTTTATGGTTCACTTGGTAAGAGAGATTTGACTATGTGGTCCTATATATTATATATAGATGTATCCCATTGAATGATATATGAAAATTTTGGAAGGGTATGTCAAAAATTGAATTCATTGAGGTTTTATTATGGAGAGATATGTTGTTGAGGATGTCATTTAATTCTATACCAACTATCTGTCTAATGTGGTAATTATTGTTCTATTGAAATATTGTTACATCGGGTGGCTTGTGGATGGAGTAATTTATAGAATAGATATTTTCACAATTATTTTACAGAGTGGGATCTAGATCACCTTTATGTTTTTCATAACTATTTAGAGGTTGTGTGATATGTTAAAGCCCATAAAGTAATCCTTAGGTATTTAAATCCATCAAGGGATGAAATATAGATATCAAATACACATAATCAATAATTTATAGAATTGTTTCAAGACCATATTATTAAGGAATCAACTGTAAATCCTGATTCAATTTTAGAAAAAAAATTATGGATGGCTAGAGGACCAAGTGTGCATGTATTATCTTATAATGGTTATGTAATTCATGGTTATATATTTTATATAAATGAACATGATGAATGATGTACCATGAAAAATAGTATAGTTTCACTTGTGTCTAAAGTGATGCATGTATATAGTACTAAGGAAGGAAATACAATTTATGTGAATATGTCACACTTTGGTATCATCAAAAAAATATGAGAGTTGTATTATACAAGTGTCGATTTTTTCAATACAAGTAGGTTGATAATAGGAGATCAGTTAAAATAGATGAATTGGGATTTATGAAAGTGGACTTCAGTAAGGAAGGGTACAATGATGAACTGTTTATAATGTAATCACAAGTAGTACAAGTATTTTATTTTCTAGATCTTGAAAATCAAAAGTGTTCAATTGTTCTTTTATCAACTAAAATCACTAAAGGTTCAGGTGTCAATTCAACTGATAATGACCCTTTCATTGGGACATCACAATCATTTCATAGCATTCCCAATGTAAATGGGGTCTTGTATATCATAGGAGACCATAATGAGGGGATTTGGATACTCGATAAAGGGGTTAAATCCTTTAAACCTTTAAAAAATAGAGTTCAATAATCAAGTAATATTTTTTGGTAATATACATTGTATTAACTCGTATTATTATCTATTCACTACTGCATTTACATAATCTAAATGAAATATTCAACCACTTATATAGATAATTAATTTTGCACATGTCTATGATCCCAATCTTGAGGAACAATAGATTTCTCAACATGTTGATGCTTCCAATGTAGAGGAACAACAACCTTTTTCACATGATGATGCTAGTAATCTAGAGGAACAACATATTGACGATGTTGAATCCAATTAAATAGTAGATAATGAATAACCTATGTCCCAGAAAAAAATAAGAGTGTCATAGTGTGACGATGTAAGTAAATATTATTAAAGTGGGAAACAATGGAATCAAATTTGAGGTTGGATGGAATGCATGAGGCCAGGTTCTTAACCCCAACAAGGTCATGTTCATATGGTTGAGAAAGCTATTGGAACTTTCATAGCATGTCCATTAGATCTTTTAAAAATACATCTTAACAAGGTGGTATTCATTTCAAATTTATTTTTTATATAAAACCTTAACAATTAATGAAAAAAGGCTTGAACCAATGAATTTTATTATAGAAGGACAAATTGAAGGGGGTGAAATGGAAAGTCGAATCGAAATTATCTAAAGGATCAACCAAATAATTGAAAATATCTTCACAAAGTACCTTTACCCTGCCTCTCTAACTTCCATATTTACTAACATTAAAGGTTCTTGAAGATACAACATTAGAAAGTGGTGATACGGCCATAATTTATTTTTAATAACAGATGTACAGAGAAACCATTACAGACTATATTGTTCTTGAGAATGTAAATGAAATCATAAAGAATGAATGGATATGAGTTTTAGTTTTAAATTTATACATGAGGTGTATTTTCATGATTTATTTGACCAATAGTTGATCTATTATGTTAATTATGAATAAATACTATTCATATTTTTTGCAGGTGTATATATCAATACTATTTGAAGGGAAAACCCTATGAATAGAAATTTGGATTCATTAGTCCTCACATCACTTCTATTCAACTATTCTCATTAAAACCAAAGCAATATAAAGAAATAGTGGAAAAACTTGCCATAATGTTTGAAAGAAAACTTACAGAAGACAAACTTTTCTTAATACTAATGATGCAGGGGTAAAACTCTTAAATTTAATTATATAAAATATATTTTCATTCATTTCATTAATTATTCTTTCTTGTTTTTTTAGGCAACATTGGTTACTCATTGTAGTCGATTTGGATACTCCAAAGATTTATTTTCTAGATTCAATGCATGAATACCCAAAAAACTGCCCACATGTGATGACATTTATCAATTTGTAATACACTACATGAAACATTTTATAAATAAACTTCAAGTTATACATTTTATGTTATATTTTAAGGAAATTTTTATTATGATATGGTGGTGTTTAAATATAATCAAAATCATGGCATGAGGACAGTCCATAAGCAAAAAAAGCCTATTGACTTCTTTAAATGGATAAGTATTAGGTTATATATAATAAAATTCCACTATAAAACATATATCAAAAAAATTACTTATTTTCCTTGATGTTTTTTTAGTTCCCAAAACAAACTATGGGGATCCTCAGCTCTCAATATCAGTGTCAGAGTTCTCCAAAGCCTCGTGTCTTCTGAACCTAACCCTTTTGGATCGTTTCAGCCATCATAGGTCCTCGTTTTATGAGTTTGACCGCTTAATTTTTGAAAATTTTGACTTGAAAAATCACATGGTTGTGGGTCTTTTGGATAAACACCACCTGATGATCAGTTTTTTCTTGGAAGAAGATCTGATATGTGCATGGTCTCGAGCTCCCCAAAGATGCAATGGTTGCAAGTTCTTTCTTCTTTGCTGGTCTTTCAATTTCTATATGAATAGGGAATCACCCTCCATCACGACATAGGTTAGTCTCCTGTACCTTCCCTTGCCCTTTCAAAATCTAGTTATCATCCGTATTCTAGGCAATATGGAAGGTTGATTTCTCTGCTCTAATGATCACACTGCTACTGTGAGTCACCCGATCAATCCGCGGGTCTGTGTGGGGGTGTATGTCTCGAAGAAATCGATTGAGTGGGTGTGAATTATGGTTAGAGATGAGTTTAGATGGAATAAAGCTATGGTTTATGAAACATGGATTTATTTCTGCTCGATTTGTGGTCGGTTGGGTTATTTGGCCTCAAACTGCCATGATGGAGTCACGAACAGGAGGCCCTCTTATCTGAAAGAGAGGTTTGGCAAAGTCTCAAGTCATCAATAGAGGGTTGATGTGGAAGTCATGGCTGTTAATGTCTTGGCTCTGGAGGGATTGGGTGAACTAGTGTTGAAAAACTCTGTATGGGTGTCTTCTGAGCTGATAGGCATGATTGTGGATGGGCAGACCAGCGGTGAAGCTCTGGTTGCAGTGAAGGTTTCTAAAGCTAAGGCACCATAACCGTTGGTTGTGGATGTCCTTTCCTGCCTAAGGAATGATCTTGGAATTATCCCAGTGAAGGTGAGTGGAGTGGAAGTAGTGCAGGTGGATGGAACGGATAAGGAGGATTCCTTAGAGGTGGTCATGGCGGAACAACGGCCGGATTTAGACAGCTCAAAGGAAGCTATAACGAGCTCTATAGTGAGTGATTTCCAAGGCTCTGGGGACCCCCAAGGCCCGATATGGGAGGATAAAAACTTGCAACCTCAATTTATGGGTCGTGGATGTGAGCAGGTCACAGGTCCAGCCTTGTCAGTACCCCCATGTAGCGATGCTTTTGTGGTCAACATGGAGGCCCATATAGATGAAATGTCACTACCGGGGAAGTCTTTTCTGCATGCTGCAACAGAATATCTTCTTGGACAAGGGGGGAAAGAGGGGGTTAATGTCTTGGGGCCTTTGGACCCAAACACTCCCATCCCAATTGCATCTTCCCTTTATAAGGCTGGGAGTACGGGGAAGAAGATTGGTTTGGAGACCAAAGAAGGTAAGTTGGATTCTTTGTGCAGGCTGAGGCCCCTCAAAGCTGGCATGTGGGTTGAATTAAAAAACCACTTTGAAGGCTTGGTGGAGCAATTGTAACCATTAAATCATGAGGAGGAGTATTCTGAAAAATATAGTCACTGCCAATTTTTAGTGGATAGCTTGGACCGTTTTCAAGGGAAAGGTCCTCACAGCCCAAAAATAAAGAAGGGGGAAAAGGGGAAGTGTGACTCAGGGAAATGTATTATGGTCCAGGGGAAAATACCCAAGGGATGCAAAGACTATTCTCATTTGCCTAAACTAATGGAAACCAGGTCGGCCAAGAAGGGGGGAATCAAGGAAAGCAAAGACCTACAATACGGGGACAATGGAGATCCAAGCAGTGAACTTTGTGGGATGGAAGGAGAGGAAGAGGAGTGTTTGAAACTCATACTCCACTCTAAGGAATAAATGAATGAAATATTCCTTAATCCTATCGCATCAAATGAGTAGATTTTAAGAATATATGAAAGTAAGTTTCAAGTTGATGCCACCGAGGAGCAAGAAGCGTGGATAAACAAGCAAGACCGAATCATAGCTTGAGGATTCAACCAAGGCAAAATCACCCTGGAGAAATTCATTTAGAAAATGGAAAGAGTGGTTACTCACCTCGAAGAACTTATCATAAAGGATCCAGAAACGCAGGTTGGTACTCTACACTGGGAATTATTTAGAGTGGCTGACTCAAATAATCTTAGTCTTGTGTTTAATCTCTTTGTGAGCTCCTTCAGCACGTAGTGGTATTCTGCTTTTTGAACTAAGGTTTTCCACTTTACCTTAAAGTGGTGTCATAATAAAAATATATTTTGGAGGAGGAAAATATTATGGTTATTATTTTTGAAAATATATGAAAGATTTCA
This sequence comes from Viscum album, assembly GCA_963277665.1. Classification (NCBI taxonomy): domain Eukaryota; kingdom Viridiplantae; phylum Streptophyta; class Magnoliopsida; order Santalales; family Viscaceae; genus Viscum; species Viscum album. The sequence goes on from OY728145.1 coordinate 585,935,420, forward strand.
TATTCCATCAACAAACTAGCATCCCTGAAGAGGTATTTCTGATGATAATTACAATTTCATTTAAAATATTTACTAATCCTTTATTTATTTATATTTATTCAATACTACCAGGAATTTAAATAGTCCTTGTATTAATAAGAGTAAATATATTTATTTATAAATTAACGGGAAGAATACATGGTGTTAGATTGTATACAGACATCATGAAGAGGTGACTTCCTACTACTTATTTAGTGGATTTTCTCCTCATTTTATATACTTTTTTTAGTTAATTTCCTTATCATTTTTATTTGATACTTATTTTTTTAATTTTTATATATATAATGAAGAAATAAATTTGTAGACATGGATGATGCACCCATGTACTATGATCATGCACTCAGTAATGATGATGCACTCATGATGATGCACTTTTCTTTTTATTCTGCAATGTATTAAACATTTCAGGTTATCTAATGGCAATATCGTTATATAGCATAATTTATAAATGTATTGGATAATAAAAATACATAGTGTGATGTGTAGGAATCAACCAAACCTCAATTCAATACAAGGTATGCCCAGTATGACTCAAAGTTTATGTTTTTAGTTTAAATTTTACATTTTAGTTCAAAACACATGTTACATACTCAAAATCAAGAAAACACATTCAGATTATTTTGAAACATTAGGAAAATGATTCATAAGTCATTTGTGATATATAATAATTAGTCTCACCTCAATACAATACCTAGTGTGCCTATTATAAAAGAGATAGTAACATGTTTGAAGCTGTTCGTACTCATGAGAGATTGAACTTCGAGACTTCAACTGAGATAATGAAAATGGGATATGGATCTAGAATGTATACAGACATCATGAAAAGGTTAATTCATAATACTTATTTATTTATTTATTTTATAATTTTATCTACTATTTCTAAGTTAATTTCCTTGTCATTTTTATCTGATACTCCAAGTGTGTTTTTTATTTAAAATTGACATTTCAGTAAAAATGACATGTGATATACTCAAAACCAAGAAAATGAATTTATATTGTTTTTATACTTTAGTAAAATGATCCATAATTCATTTTTAACATGTATGAATCAGCCTCACCTCAATCTGATGCACGGTGTGATCGGTATGACTCTAGGTGTGTCATTTTATTTAAAATTGATATTTTAGTTCAAAACACATGTCACATACTCAAAATCTAGAAAACACATTTAGATTATTTTGATACTTTATTACAATAATCCATAGGTCGTTTTTTATGTGTAGGAATCATCCACACCTCAATCTGATACACGGTGTGCCCCTTATGAATCAAAGTGTCTGTTATCTATTTAAAATTGATAATTTAGTTAAAAATGTGTGTCTCTCACTGAAAACTGAGTAAAATGATCGTATTTTCTTTATACTTTATAAAAATTATACATAAGGCATTTTTGGAGTGTATGAATTAGTCTCATGTCAAACTGACACATGATGTGACCAATATGAATCAAAGTGCATGTTTTCAGTTTAAATTGACATTTTAATAAAAAAAATACATGTGATATACTCAAAACCAAGAAAATTCATTTGGATTGTTTTTATACTTTAGGAAAATAATAAATAATTCATTTTTGATGTGTATAAATTATCCGCACCTCAATTCGATGTGTGGTGTGACTGGTATGACTCCAAGTGTTCCTTTTTATTTAAAATTGACATTTTAGTTCAAAACACACATCACATAATCAAAACCAACAAAACGCATTTGAATTGTTTTGATATTTTAGGAAAAAATCCATAAGTCATTTTTGATGTGTAGGGATCAGCCACACCTTAATATGATGCACGGTGTGGCCAGAATGACTCCAAGTGTGTATTTTTATTTAAAATTGACATTTTAGTTCAAAACACACGTCACATACTCAAAACTAAGAAAACACATTTTTATTGTTTTAATACTTTAGTAAAATGATCCATAGGTCATTTTTTATGTGTAGGAATCATTCTCACCTCAATATAATACACGGTGTGCCTGATATGACTCAAAGTGTTTGTTATTAGTTTAAAATCGACAATTTAGTTTAAAACTTGTGTCACTCATAGAAAATTGAGAAAGAAAACTCATATTGTCTTGATACTTTAGTAAAATGATTCATAAGTCATTTTTTATGTGTATAAATCATTCTCACATCCAATAGAAACATGATGTGACTGGTATAACTCAAAATTTCTGTTTTCAATTTAAATTGAAATTTTTGTAAAAAATACATGTGACATACTAAAAATTGAGAAAACATGTTCAAATTGGTTTGGTACTTTAATAAAATGATCCATAAGTCATTTATTACATCTAGAAATTAACCTTGCCTCAATCATATTCACGGTGTTACCGATATGACTTCAAGTGTGTCTTTTTATTTAAAATTGGCATTTTAGTTCAAAACATATGTCACATACTTAAAACTGATAAAACTCATTTGGGTTATTTTTATGCTTTAAGAAAATGATCTATAAGTTATTGTGACATGTAAGAATCGGTAACAGCTCAATCTGATACACGGTGTGTCTTGTATAACACAAAGTTTACGTTATGAGTTTAAAATTGATAATTTAGTTTAAAACATGTGTCACCCACTGAAAACTAAGAAAACCTGCTTGGTATATGATAAAACACTCTTTTGTTGAATATTTTATTTATAATAAATGATATAATTTCATCACATTGTGTTAAATATGTTTATTTATAAAATATTTGGGATTTGATCATTCATTTGAAAATTTGGTGAAAATTCCAGTTTTACCCTTTATAGTGCACTGTAGTATTTCGAAGATAAATATTTTTATATTTATTATTTGAATTTTAAATTTTTTAACAGTGTTACTAACTTAATTTTCTACAACTTTCATTCAGGACATTAGAGCTAAAGAGTGCATTTGGATGGAGTAAATGGGTTGTTAATCCAATGGTGGGCTGGACTCGGCAGAATAGACATGGGTTCTGTATTTGGGCCATATCTTCTTCATCCGGGCTTGTATTGAGCCCAAATTTTGATTAAAGCTTGGGGACATGATTTTTCACAAATCATCCTTCTATAAGTCCAGCAAATTCACGCTTTTTAGAGGTAAAATGGGCGGTGAAATTTTCATTAAAATATTTGAAAGAGATTTCCCATTCACACTTGAAACCTCTTTAAACCTAGTCCCCCCTCCACTCTATAAATTAGTTTTTTTATCATTTGGAAGGTTTGGGACGTGCCTTAAAGGATTTGGAGCAGAGGTGAAGTGGTTCCTTTCCATTTCAATTCACCATTGGAGGAGGGAAGCTTTCAAGCTAGGATCTCCTCCAAATTGCTCTTCTCTTCCTCCTCTTTGTTGTAATGTTTTTGCTCTTTCAATAAACTTCTTAGTTCCTCTTTAATTTCTTATTTTTTCCTATGATTTGTTAATTTTTATTCTTAATTAATCTTCATATTTGGTCTGGAACTCAAGATTAGAAGCGTGATTGGGTTATACCCATTATAAACCGTTGCAAATGCAATTTGCTTCTACGATGACTACACCGCCCATGGAAGAGTAGTTGTTTTTAGTAATCGATCTACCTCTCACCTTCTTCATTCATTTATTTTGAATCAATGATCTACTTTAATTCACTAAACATGATCTATTGATTGATTTTTTAAATTATAAAAAACTAAGTGAGCACTTGAACAATTAACCCAAAACGCGCGAGGTCGGGATTTGTGTGAATTGTGAGAGCGCGATATTAATTGGTAATACAAGACCACACAGGATCAATTTGTAGAGTTCAAATAAAATCCATAAAGTCAATTAATCCTCATTTACATAGTGAAAATGTGCCTTAATTTACCACTGACCATAAGCTAATCTTAGAACATCAATCAAAGCAGGGTGCTGCGATTGCATGTTCTGAAGTTAGCCTAAGATTAAATTCACTTCAACTTTGTGGTAAGGTTAATTCTCGTAGGGTTCGGGGGTTAAAAAATTAAGGGATAATAATTAAGTGAGTATTAATTTAAATTATAATTATTAATAAATTATTGAAGAGGTATAGTTATATCGATTACGTCTTTTAAATTTTGTCGAAAAAAACATCTTTTTGTTGTGTCATTTTAATCGAACTTCATTTCAAAACTAAAAACAAAAAAAATACAATCTTCTTCTAGAAAACTTCTTCTAGATTCATAAACTATAACCAATCCCCCATCCTTTCAAGTGGTGTTTTTATTCTCTTTTATTTTATTTTTAGAATACCTTTAAAAAAGTTGTTTTAAATCTACTTCCTCCTTTAAGAGACGACCTTGGTCAGCCACTCTATTGCACCTAAGTACCCCAAAATCACATTAATCATTTGAGGGCGCCCACGATAGCGCTCTTTCAAATTGGCGCCATTTTCGAGGAGGCAAGTAATTTATTCAACCATTTAGAGGTATTTCTTTTATTTTTAATTTTATTATTTTTTTCACCTCTCTCTTTCATCTTTCCCCTTTCTCAAGTTTTCATTTTTTTCATCCTCTTCTTTTCTTTTTGGACCATCAACTCAAACTTCTCATTTTTATTTTACTATGGTCCACTTTCTTTCTTTTCATTTTTATTTGATTTATGACATGAACTAATCCCGAAAATCTCTTAGATCTTGACCCTGAGATTGAACGTAGCCTTAGGGCTCGAATCAGACATTCTCAGTCTACAGGAAGTTTCAATATTCAACTAGTTGGTGAATTCCTCTCTTCTGGAAACATGAAATTGGAAGCAATTCAATTTCAAACATAAAAGAGGAACCAATGGCTGGAAATAATGTAAATGAACTTAATAGAACCATTCGAGAATTGGCTGCACCTGATATTAACTATCAACCAAATTGTATTGCATACCCAAATCTCGAATCAAACTTTGAGTTAAAATTTGGGTTAATTCACCTTCTTCCAAAATTTCATGGTTTATCTGGTGAGGATCCAAACAAACACCTTACATAATTTAATGTGGTTTGTTTAACCCTTAAACCAAGAAATGTTTCTGAAGATCAAATCAAATTAAGAGCATTCCCATTCTCACTTGATGGAGCTGTGAAAGATTAGATGTATTATTTACAACCCGAGGATGTAACTTGTTGGAACGATTTAAAACGTATTTTCTTATAGAAATTTTTTCCAGCATCGAGGACCACTTCCATTCGTAAGGAGATCTCGGGGATCAAGAAAGCACAAGGGGAGTCAATGTATGAGTATTGGGAGAGATTCAAAAAGTTGTGTGCAAGCTGTCCACATCACCAAATCAGTGAGAAACTCCTCATTCAGTACTTCTATGAAGGACTCACACCTATGGAGAGGAGAATGGTGGATGCCGCAGCATGATGGGAATTGGTGGACAAGACACCAGTATCCGCACGTGCATTGATCGACAAGATGGCACAAAACTCCCAACAATTTGGCGATTGAGGTACACCACATATCAGGGGAGTACATCAGGTAAGTCCTTCTTCTCTTGAAAGTCATTTGATTGATACCAAGTTGGAAGAATTGACCACTATGGTGAGGCAGATTGCATTGGCTCAAAAGACATCCCAACCCCCTCCTTCAAGGCCATGTGGCATTTTCACTGAGACAAGTCACCCAACTGACTGTTGCCCACAACTACAAGAGATAGAGGATTGCACAGCAGTATTCCCAGGGAGACCATTTCAGCAACAACAACAACCATATCCCCAAAAGAAGTTTAATTCATTTTCTCCAACATACAACCAAGGGTGGAAAGATCAACCGAACATGAGGTATGGCTCTGGACAACAACAAAGGCCACCCTTTCAACAAAACTTCCAGCAGCCTCCGCCTTACCAGCAGGGTTTCCAACAACCCCAAAGGAGATTTGAAGCCCAAGAATCAACAAGCCAACAACAAGGGAATCCCTCACCAAAGGTAGATTCTAATACTGATGATCTTTTGAAGCAAATTGTTCTTAATCAAAAAAATGAGCTAAATATTCAAAGTTCAGAGTTGAGGGAGTTGAAGACTCAAATGAGCCAGATTGCCACCGCCCTCCATGAACTTGTATGTAAGAATTCCAGAAATCTACCTTCCCAACCCACTCCAAATCCAAAGGGGAATTTCAGTGCCATCTCATTGAGAAGTGGGAAGCAAACAACTGATGCTTCTCCACCTATGATTCCACCAGGATTCACCTCAAATCCAAAAAATCCCAATTCCACATCAACTGATGAGAAACCCAAGGAGAAAGATAAAGGTAAGAAAAATATTGATGATGTTCCTCCTAAACCCCTTCCTTTTCCAAACAGGGTTGTTCAAACCAAAAAGATGGCTGAAAAAACAATGAAAAAGGAGGTTTTGGACACATTCAAGCGTGTGGAGATCAACATTCCTCTAAATGAAGCCATCAAAAAAATCCCAAGGTATGCCAAATTCTTAAAAGAACTTTGCACTAATCGAAGAGGGCTCAAGGGAAATGAGAGGATCAACCTTGGAAGGAATGTCTCAGCACTCATTACACCAAATCTAGCAATGCCAACAAAGTGCAAGGATCCATGGACATTCACCATCCCATGCACCATAGAGGAGTTGCACTTTTTTGATGCACTTTGTGATTTAGGTGCTTCCATAAATGTGATGCCTCACTCTGTATTCTCTTCCTTATAGGTTGGTGAGTTGAAGCCGACAAGAGTAGTGGTGCAAATGGAGAATAGAGCTACGACATATCCAGTGGGAGTCCTTGAGGATGTACTTGTCTGGGTAAGAGACATGATCTTTCTAGCAGACTTCTATGTGCTCCAAATGGAGGATGATCAGGTAAGTTCTTATGCTCCCATAATCTTAGGTATACCCTTCCTCAAAACTGCAAAAACTATCATAAATGTCAATGAGGGTACACTTTCCATGGAGTTTGGAGATGAAGTTGTGATATTTAATGTTATGGATTCCATGAAGTGCCCCTCAGAGGATCACTCTGCATTTGTTATCTCCCATTTTGAACCACAAAATAAAAACTCCATGGAATTTGATTTTCCTATGCTTAGGGAGATTATGAATATTGGTTCGAGTTTGATGTCTAAGATCACTTCCATGCATGTTACTGATACACAATCCTCTCTTAGATTTGATTTTGATGTGGATTCATATTCTGATTTTGATCATGTTCACTCTGATTATGAAATGGCTATTGAGTATGTTGATGGATTTGATGCTTTATTCTCTGATTTTGATGATGTCTATTCTGATACTGATGCTCTTTGTGCACATATTTCAGTTCCTTCAATGTCCCCATCCATACTACACCCACCTTCATTAGAACTCAAGCCATTACCACCAAATCTAAAATACTCATACTTGTTGAGTGGTGAGAGATTACCTATTATCATTGCTAACAATCACCCTTTTGAACATGAAGAAAAGCTTTTGAATATTTTGAGGGAGAACATCAGGGCGATTGGGTGGACCTTGGCTGACATATCAGGTATTAGCCCCTCCATTTGCATGCATAGGATTCTCTTGGAGGATGGGGCTAAACCTGTGAGACAGCCACAAAGGAGACTCAATCCCACCCTCCTGGAAGTTGTTAAAAAAGAAGTTGAGAAATTTCTCGAGGTAGGTATAATCTTTCCCATTTCATATTCTCAGTGGGTAAGTCCTATTCAGGTTGTGCCTAAGAAAAGTGGTGTTACTGTTGTTAAAAACGAGAAAGATGAGTTAGTTCCAATGAGGGTACAAAATATTTGGTGTGTGCGTATTGATTATAGGAAACTAAATCATTCCACTCGTAAAGACCATTTCCCCCTCCCATTTATTGATCAGATGCTTGAGAGACTAGCTGGGAAGATACACTATTATTTCTTGGATGAATTTTCTAGATATTTTCAGGTTCCTATATCTCCGAAGGATCAGGAGAAGACTACATTCACCTATCCATTTGGCACATTTGCCTACCAGAGGATGCCATTTGGACTTTGCAATGCCCCAGGTACCTTCCAGAGATGCATGGTGAGTATTTTTTTTTATTTTATTGAGACCTGCATGGAGGTATTTATGGATGATTTTACAGTGTATGGGTCTTCATTTGATGAATGTCTAATTAGTTTGGGAAAGGTGTTGAATCGTTGTATTGAGAAGAATCTGGTCCTGAACTTTGAAAAGTTTTATTTCATGGTAGAGAATGGCATTGTCTTAGGGCATGTAGTGTCAAAACATGGGATAGAGGTTGATAAATCAAAGGTAGATATTATTTTATCCTTACCATATCCTTCATGTGTGCGTGATTTTAGATATTTTCTAGGGCATGCAGGATTTTATCGGTGCTTCATCAAAGATTTTAGTAAGATTGCTCTTCCTATGTCAAGATTACTTCAAAAGGATTCTGATTTTGTGTTTGATGTTTCTTGCAGGAATTCATTTGATGAGCTAAAACAATGTCTGACCACTCCACCTATCATACAGCCCCCATGGTGGGAGATTCCTTTTGAGCTTATGTGTGACGCCTCCAACTTCGCAGTTGGAGCTGTCTTATCTCAGAGGGTGGAGGGACGTTCACATGTGATCACCTATGCATCGAGGACACTGGATTCAGCCCAATAAAATTACAAAACCACGGAAAAGGAGTTTCTTGCTGTCATATTTGCTTTAGATAAATTCTGTTCATATTTATTGGGCTCTAAAGTAGTTGTTTTTTCTGACCATGCAGCTTTGAGGTACCTCTTGAAGAGGCCAGATGCAAAGCCCAGGCTGATCCGATGGATGATATTTCTTCAAGAATTTGATATTGAGATAAAGGACAAAAAGGGGTCAGAAAACTTGGCGGCGGACCACATGAGTAGGCTTACTCACACACTAGAGGATGACACCTTGGACCAGGTACCACTTCGGGACACTTTTCCCGATGATCATCTTTATTCCATCTCGGGTATGCATCCTTGGTATGCTGATTTAGTGAACTACCTTGTTGCCTCTGAAATCCCTGCAAATTTAAAGAAACATCAAGTCCAAAAATTAAAGAGTGAGTCAAGATTTTATGTTTGGGATAATCCATACCTATGGCGCATGTGTAGTGACCAAGTTATTAGGAGGTGTGTTCCTGATCATGAGTTTGAGTCTGTTTTTCAATTCTGTCATACACTTGCTTGTGTTGGACACTTTGGACCCCAAAGGACAGCTAGTAAAGTTTTGGACTCTTGATTATATTGGCCTACATATTCCATGATGCCCATGTGTTTTGTAAGTCATGCTCTCATTTCCAACACACTGGGAACATTTCTAAGAGACATGAGATGCCCCAACAACCCATATTATTCTGTGAGATTTTTGATGTATGGGGAATTGATTTTATGGGTAATTTTCCTAATTCATTTCGATTTTTATATATTTTGGTTGTTGTTGATTATGTGAGTAAATGGGTGGAGGCCAAGGCCACCAGGACTGACGATTCTCATGTTGTAGTGGATTTTGTCAAGGCTCAAATTTTCTGCAGGTTTGGAGTACCAAAGGTCATCATCAGTGACCAAGGGACACACATTTTCAATAGGAATTTTGCTTCCCTCCTTCGAAATTATGGGGTGACACACAAAACATCAACACAATACCACCCCCAAACAAATGGCCAGGCTGAGGTTTCAAATCGTGAGTTGAAAAAAATATTGGAGAAAACCGTGTAGCCAAATAGGAAGGATTGGATCAAGTGCTTGGATGATGCATTGTGGGATTATAAGACAGTATACAAGACACCCATTTGTATGTCCCCATTTCAGATTGTTTTTGGGAAAGCGTGTCATCTCCCTGTGGAAGTTGAGCATCAGGATTATTGGGCTATAAAGAAATGAAACATGGATTTGGCCCAAGCTGGAATCCAAAGGAATATGCAAATTCAAGAGCTTGAGGAGATTATATTGTCTTCATATGATAAATCAAGGCTCTATAAGGAAAAATCAAAAGAATCTCATGATATAATGATCCAACAAAAGGAGTTTCATGTTGGAGAGAAAGTCCTTCTCTATAGTTCACGACTGAAGCTGATGCCTAGTAAGTTGCATTCCAGATGGTTAGGTCCTTATATTGTGTCTAATGTTTTTCCTTATGGTGCAGTGGAGATCACACAAGAGGACACTGGAAGGAGATTTACAGTCAATGGGAAACGTTTGAAGAGATACATCGAGGGACTTCCTACTGATGCAGTGGATTTTATCACACTGCATGACCCCATCATCACTTAAGCACATCAGACTATTCCTAACCCTTTCACTTTTATATTATTTGTCCTATTTAAAAATTATGCATTTCATGTGCATATATCATATCATGGGTTCACATTGAGGACAATGCAATATTTTAAGTGTGGAGGAGGGAACCTTTTAGTTTAGTAATTTTAATTGTTTTCCTGTTTAAAAAAAACAAAAAAAATTGTGTTTTTCAAATTTTGTGTGTTTATTTTTCAATTTTCTTTGTGTTTTTGAAATTTTTGAGCTGAAATGATTCTCATCACAATTTTTAAATTCATATCAATGAGTGAAACAATTTATCCCATGAAACTGAGCTTAAATGAATGCTGAAATGACTTTGTTTCAAGTTCAAATATTTAGTAATTTCATGAAAAGTACACTGAATTTTAAATCCCATGCCACATCTCACTGTCTTTATATTTGAAATCATATTCCTGTGAAGCTTCTGAACCATTATTTTCATATTCTTTACATTCACCTCACTTCTTGAGAGAACCAAACCATGCTTGATTTAACCAGAATTTTATTTATTTCTGTCAAAACTTGAGGGTTTGAGGTCTTATGTTTAAATGATTGAGTCATTTGTTTGGTATTAAAGCCCCTACTTCAAAGAATCCTTTTTTATAATGGCCTACCTTGAACATTTAATCCTTTTATCCCTTATAATCCATGCACAGCCTGTTAGGTTAGCCACATTACAAGCCAAATTTTCCTATCCAACCAACTCTTGAAGTAAAATTGCATAATCTAGTTAATCTTAAGTGTGGGGGAAGCTATCTTGTGTTGTGCTACCACATTCTGTGATACTTTGGGTGGAAAATTAAATTTTGAAGAGATGTGTTTGCTGCTGAAGAAAATCATTATATTGAAAGTTGTGCCTTTTCTGGAGCTTTTATGACAAGTGAAGTTGTGCCTTTTCTGGAGCTTCTAATTGAGGTAGAAACTTGTGCCTATCTGGAGCTTTCAATAAAATCATGTTTGAGAAGATTGACATTTTTGTTGCTGAATTGATGAATGGTGAAAACCTTCCTGAATTTTCATTTGTGCATGGGAGGATAAATGAAGTGGAAATATATTGAATGATATAAATGGAAAACTTGAAATAAGTTTTTATGAGGCATTATATATTTTGATTCTTGGTGTGAAATTGATTGATCTCAAGGATATGTGTTTTAAAATCGGTTTTGATTTGATATTGATGTTTACTTGACATGAGGTTTTTCCCAGGAGTGCAAAAGGGTAAGTGTGGGGGAGTTTATAAAACGCTATTTTGTTGAATATTTTATTGATAATAAATGATATAATTTCTTCACATTGTGTTAAATATGTTTATTTATAAAATTTTTGGGATTTGATCATTCATTTGAAAATTTGGTGAAAATTCCAGTTTTACCCTTTATAGTGCACTGTAGTATTTTGAATATAAATATTTTTATATTTATTATTTGAATTTGAAATTTTTTAACAGTGTTCCTAAATTAATTTTCTACAACTTTTATTCAGGATACTAGAGCTAAATAGTGCATTTGGTTGTTGAAAATGGGCCATGAAGTCAAAGTTGGGCTGGACTCTCCAGAATAGAGAAGATTCTGTATTTCGGCCATAACTCCTTCATATGGACTTGGATTGAGCCCAAATTTTTAGAGGAGATAGACTACCTATATCCGCACATATTATATATCTGTAAGGCCAGCCAATTCACGCGTTTTGGTGGTCAAGTTGGTGGTGAAATTTGACATAAAATATTTGGCCGAGATTCTCCATTCACACTTGAAACTACTTTGAACCTAGCCTCCCCAAAACTCTATAAATTGGTGTTTTTCTCATTTGGTGGGGTTGGGATGTGAAGTAGAAAGTTTAGGAAATATTAGAAGAGGTTCCACTCCAATTATACAAGCAATTCAATAAGGGTAGCTCTTGAAGCAAGGATCCCTTCGTCGAAGCCCTATTCTTCTTCCTCATGGTGTAATGTTTGTATTTTCTTAATAAACTTCTTCATTATTCTTTTATTTATTCTCTTTTCTTATGTTTTGTTTAAATTTATTCTTCTATTAATTTTAATCTTTGGGCTGGAATTCTTGAGTAGAAGCGTTATTGGGTTATACCTATTATAAACCTTTGCACATGCAAAACGCTTCTACGATGATTACGCCACCCATGGAAGAGTAGTTATTTTTAGTAATCGATCTACCTCTCACCTTATTCATTAATTTATTTTGAATAAATGATCTACTTTAATTCACTAAACATGATACATTAATTGAGTTTCTAAATTATAAGAAACTAATTGAGCAATTGAACAATTAACACAAACGCGTGAGGTCGGGATTTGTGTGAATTGTGAGAGCATGATCTTAATCGGTAATACAAGACCACATGGGATCAATTTGTAGAGTTAAAATAAAATCCCTAAATTCAATTAATACTCATTTCCAGAGTGTTTATGTGCCTTAATTTACCACTGACCATAAGCTATCCTAATAACATCAATCAAAGCAGGGTGCTACGATAGCATGTTCCGAAGCTAGCTTAGGGTTTAATTAATTTCATCTTTGTGGTAAGGTTAATTCTTGTAGGGTTCATGGGTTAACAAATTAAGGGATCATAATTAAGTGAATATTAATTTAAATGATAATGATTAATAGATTATTGAAGAGGTATAGTTAGATCGATTACGTCTTTTAAATATTGTCTAAAAAAACATCTTTTTGTTGTGTCATTTTAATCAAACTTCATTTCAAAACTAAAAACAAAAAAAAAATACAATCTTCTTCCAGAAAACTTCTTCTAGATTCATAAACTATAACCAACCCCCATCCTTTCAAGTAGTGTTTTTATTCTCTTTTATTTTATTTTTAGAATACCTTTAAAAAGTTGTTTTAAATTTACTTCCTTCTTGGAGAGACAACCTTGTCCAGCCACTCTGTTGCACCTAAGTACCCCAAAATCACATTAATCATTTGAGGGCGCCCACGATAGCACTCTTTCAGTATAACACCCCAATATCTTATTGTATGTATCTTCTTAAATAAATTCAATTCATTTGATATGTTATATTGTACAGAACACTGAGCTTAAACAAATAGTGATATACTATTAAATATTAACATGACCATTGGAATAGTAATGTGAACATTAGGAATAGTAAACGGGTTAATAGAATAGTAACCTCACCTATAAAAGTATAAATAAAATTTAGGTTTATTATGAATAAAAATATGATATATTTATATCATAGAATATACATAAATAAATGTATTAAAAATGATAAACTAAGTGTTGGTATTTTTGTAAAACGTAAATGTTTATTTACAATTTTATAATTAATGTAAGAATTTAAAAGAAATTTTATTTTCATAAAGTATATTCATAAATTAATATTTTTTATTCTTATGATTATAAGTTAATTTTATGAGACCTTAATTAATTTTTCAAAGTGTCATAAAATCAGTTATAATTTTAAAAATAGTATTTTTTGAATAAATGGTGATTTTAATTAAAAATTAAATTTATCATATTTATAAAACTATTTTGAAAAAATGGATTCCATTTTTGAATTCCACAAGTCAAAAAATGGTTAGGCTTAATTTTTTATATTTTTCTAAAAAAGATGATTTTTGTGAATAGTGAAATATGGTAATTTACGATATTAGCTAAATACATGAATTATTGAGTCATTGATGATGTGTGGATGATGAAACCACCATTTTATAGAAATATACTTCTCCCTTTAATATATTTATTCATGGTAATCACCATTATTCATAGTCTTGAGCCAAAATAATAAACTAATGAACAAAATAATCATAAAACACCTCTCTCCTCCACTATAAATACCACCTCTCGCCACCTCTTCTCCTCACACATTTCAAACCTTAAAGATTTTACAATTTATTCCAAATACTCTTCCTAATTATCTCCCCCATGTCTCAGATCCTTTTGTCTCAACAAAAGACCAAATCCAATTTCCCTAAGGAGGTTCTCAAGGAGAATAATTCAAGAGGTAAAACCCTTAATCCTTCTATTTCAATTTCTTTCAATTTCATTTATTTTCTTATCCTTCACTCACCTAATATATCCAAACATGGATGATAACTCCAGTATGTTATATATACTGAAATTTTATTATTTTAATGTAAAATTCATCATCAAACCCCTTCTCCTCTCCCTTTTATTCTAAAAATGAAAATATCATTCGTGATGTGTCGATTTACCACCATCGTGGATGATGTGTTTTCATTTTATAATACCACCTTTAAGGATGGTCATAAAACCATTATAATGGTTAAAAAAAATTTCAAATGTATATTATAACTTATTTAGTGTTTTGGAACCAGTATATATACATAATATTAATTAATTAAACAAAACTAGTTCGTGATGATTGAAAAACGAAAAAATAATCTAAATGGTTACCATTAAGGTTTTATCTAATTAAAATCCTAATTACATATAATCAAATGATTTATGAGAACATTTAATATTCTAGAATATCATTAATACTAAATAATTTAACTTCTGGATTTTTTCTTCCATTTTATATGAATTCCCATAATTATACGCAAGGGAACCAATCATGAAAACAAAGGAAATGAACACTTCTAAACGACAAAATTGAATCTTATAACTCATAAAAAATGCCATAAATGAACTTAACAAAATTATAATAAATAAAATAAATATTTAATAGTTTCTTAATTAAATTATTAATGAATCTAATTTCATTATCCAGGACATTAAGTAAAGGTTCATAACACTTTCAGACATAAGGTAAGGTATTATCCTCAAACTTCCATTTTTCATTCAGGTTATGATTTCTCTCTCTTTACCCCAATATAATTATTAATTATTATTATTTACTCCTCCTAAATTATGTGTGTGTATTCCAAAGATATGTACCTAACTCAATTCTTCTTTCTTTTATGGGAAATACATGTTTTATAAGGATCCCTTTTCAATTCCCCCTGATAAGCATGCCCGATTAAAGGAAACTTCCCAATTTCTTACCCATTTACAAGTACCATCCATAATCTATTTTAATCTATAAATATTTTCCTAAAAACACTCATTTTATCATGAAAAATATCTTTATTCATATTGGGTTTTATATAAACAATTATACATTTTCTGTTTTAGAGTCTCTTTAGTATTTTCCCTTAAACCGCACTAAAGAAGCTCATTTCTAAAGTTTCTTAAACACTCATTCTACATGTTTTCACTTAATTAGGACTTTATTTATCATTATATATTCCAATTTTACATTATTAATGTCCAAGTATGATTTAAATCTATTCTTTCATAGACTCCGTTATGATATTCCCTTTGGTTATGTCTTATTCTCCACTTATTCCTTATGTGTGGTGTATGTATACTTCTCATTCATTTGTGATCATCATTTATTAAATATTTCATTAAATATCCATATTTCTTGTATGGTGGATATTATTATTATCTTAGTTATGTTCCATTTTTATATATGGTGTTTTATTTTAATGTTTTTTTAATTGGGAAAATATTGATGAGTCTATATCCTATACTCAATACATGTATTTTGATAAGTCATATTGTTCATGAATTTAATATATGTATGAAAAATGTTTTGGACTTGTAGTGAAATGTGGGGCCCGATTATATATATCCCCTTGATGTGTCGATAGGTCTCATGAGACAAAACAGTTGGCGGTAAACCCTTTGAGTTTGATTCCAAATAGAATCAGATGGGTATTTACCCACAGTCTTAAACCATCTTGATGGTATAATGGTTCATGTGCCAGATACATGATGTCCAATAAATAATCATTTTCTTCATTCAGTATTCATTTATTACATTCCATGAGGTGTTCACTATGAAATAAATTATGGATGCATTTTCATTATCAGTGTATTGATGGCATGTGTTTTTTAGATTATTTACCTTTCCATAATGTCTATGCCTTATTGACTTTACTTCACTTATTAATGATCCATATAACCCTTAATGAGTGTTTAATATTACACTTTTATTTTTTTCCCTTCCCCTGGTTGTGAATATGAAATATTTGAATAAGTGACAAGAAGTGGTTTATTTTATTTTGTTATGTTCTATGTTTAATTACCGATGTAATAAGGGAACCATGTATGTATCTAGTTCTTCAAGACCACTAAACTGATCAATCCTTGGTGATGTGATGTCTTGTATCTATGTCATTGTAATAACATTAACACTAACTCTAGGTTATTGGGTTTGGGTTTTTTACACTTGGATTGTCAGTCTCACATTAAACTGACATGCGATGTGACTGGTATGACTCAAAGTACATGTTTTCAGTTTAAATTGACATTTTAGTAAAAAAGAAACATGACATACTCAAAATAGAGAAAACACATTTGGATTGTTTTGATATTTTAGGACAGTGATCCATAAGTCATTTTTTGACGTGTAGGAATTAGTCACACCTCAATCCAACGCACGGTGTGACCGATATGACTCTAAGTGTGTCTTTTTATTTAAAATTGAAATTTTAGTTCAAAACATATATCATATACTCAAAACCAAGAAAACGCATTCATGTTGTTTCAATACTTTAGGAAAATAATCCATAATTCATTTGTAATGTATAGGAATCAGTCATACCTTGATCTAATACACATTGTGCCCGATATGACTCAAAGTGTTCGTTATTAGCTTAAAATTGACAATTTAGTTCAAAACATGTGTCACTCACTGAAAACTGAGGAAACATGATTAGATTGTATTGATACTTTAGTAAAATTATTTATAAGTCGTTTACGATGTTTAGAAATCAGTCTCTTGTCAAACTGACACATGATGTGACCGGTATGACTCAAAGTGCATGTTTTTTGTTTAAATTGACATTTTAGTAAAAAAATACATGTGGAATACTAAAATCCAATAAAACACATTTGTATTGTCTTGAAACTTTAGAATAGTGATCCCTAATTCATTTTGTGACATGGATGAATTATTTTCACATCAATCTGTTGCACGGTGTGACCGGTATGACTTTAACATTGTCTTTTTATTTAAAATTGATATTTTATTAATATATTGTTTCATATTTATGTTTAATTTATTTATTTATAGTGTTATTGACATAATAATTGTTTTCTTATACAAGTGGATTCTTTTTCTTGAGTTATGGTGGTTTGTTCATCAATTGATACCATGATCAGGATTTTTTTAGAGGGTGTCAGGTTCCAAAGACAATGAAACCATTGATGTTTTTGAATGTTTGTGATAGTACTTACTAATGTAATTGTACAAAACAATGTTTAAAATTTCTATAATATAGTTTTTTTCCTGTATTTATGATTCTATTTTTATTTCAATTAAATTATGAATTTTCCAAATACAGGGGTATTTGGTGGTGTAGTGTTCTATAATTTTAACAGCACACTGTAGTAGTACAACTTTCATCAGCACTGATAAATATCCTCATTTATCAGCACTGATAAAAGTAGTGCAATTTCCTAGTGGTTTATCTCAAGACTATAGCCTCATGGTGGCTGCTAAAATCCAAGATTTCTATCGATGTGCTTTGGAGAATTTATCAGGGACCCATTTATGGGGATCGGAGGTGTCACTGACGTTCTTCTTGGAGGAAACATAGAGGGATTCTCGATAGTGACCTTGCTAAAGATTCACTACCTTCTCTTACAGTCAGACGATTTCTTCTTCCAAAATGGAAACTTCAGACAGGAACTCCCACATCTAAACCATAGAGAGAAATCATATATTATGCATGAGAAAAAGAACAATAAATGGATCATAGGATCTAGAAATGCACATACATGTGGTGGAAGGGAAGGAGGAAGATAGGGGAGATCCCTCAATGGTCTGGTGGAAGTTCTCTCCATCACACAATGGATGTTATTTTCATACCTCATCTTATTCTTTAGCTTTTCAATCTGAAAATTCAAAGATCAATGTAGTCGAGACAGACTGGATAATTCATTAACAATGTCCCTGAGAAAATTTTAAAAGTGTTTAAATAATGGGTACATCTTGAAGTAATTCCATCATCCTTTCTCTGCTTAATATGTTCCCTGCTAGTTTCCTGCAACTCGGTTTTCGGTTTAACACCAAGAGCTCCTCCATGTTCTATTTCTATGAAAATTAGAAATAACCACAAGAAGATGAAGAAGAAGGCAATCACCCTTTGTATAATTCTATGCCAAAATATGGATACTTCAAATTCCTACATAGAAAAACTTTCCATAAAAGAAAGGACCCCACATGAAAATGGGAAATAAATATGCATACTTTTTCATGTTTTAAAGGAGAATTTTTTATTTGAAGTGCTCTAGTGTCCATCCTTCACTGTCATTGAAAATGAAATATTGGTGAAATGGAATTATCAAAAGAGATAACGAAATTAAGGGGAATTCAATAATTCCCTCATAAAGATGCCTATGTGAATTAAACTATGGAGAGATATGGATGAAAGGGAATCAAAATTTCATCTTTTGAAGAGGAAAGATATTTGTTTAGAAATGAATAGGAAGAATACATGGTGTCAGATTGTATACAAACATCATGAATAGGTGACTTCCTGATACTTATTTAGTGAATTTTCTCATCATTTTATTTACTTTTTTTAAAATTAATTTCATTGTTATTTTTATATGATACTTATTTTTTTAATTTTCATAGAGATCGTGAAGTTATGACTTCATCAACAAGGATAATGTAGCCATGTACTATTATCATGCACTCAGTAACGATGATGCACTCATGATTATGAACTTTTCTTTTTTATTTTGCAATACATTCAACATTCTAGGCTATCCAACATCAATATTATTAGATAACCCCAAATGATAAATGAATTTTATAATAAAAAGACACAGTGTGATATGTAGAAATTAACCGCACCTTAATCTGATATAATGTATGCCCAATATGACTTGAATTTTATGTTTTTAGTTTAAATTTGACATTTTAGTTCAAAAAAAATGTTACATACTCAAAATCAAGAAAACACATTCAGATTGTTTTGAAACTTTATGAAAATGATTCATGAGTCATTTTTGATGTGTAGGAATTAGCCACACCGTAATCCAATACACAGTGTTCTTGGTATGACAGAGCTAGTAACATGTTAGAAGTTACTCATACTTATAAGACATTAGACTTCCAGGATGCAACTGAGATAATGGTGATAGGGAAATGGTTCAATAATGTATACATACATTATGAAAAGGTGAATTAATTCTACTTCTTTAGTTTGTTTTTCATCATTTTATCTACTATTTTTAAGTTAATTTCCTTATAATTTTTATCTAATAATCCAAGTGTGTCTTTTTATTTAAAATAGAAATTTTAGTAAAAAAGACATGTGACATACTCAAAACCAAGAAAACACAATTTTATTGTTTTAATACTTTATGAAAATGATCCATAAGTAATTTTTGACATGTAGAAATCAACAACACTTTAATCTGACACATAGTGTGGCTGATATGACTCCAAGTGTGTCTTTTTATTTTAAATTGACATTTTAGTTCAAAACACACGTCACATGCTCAAAACCAAGAAAATTCATTCATATTGTTTTGATACTTTAGGAAAATTATCCATAAGTCATTTTTTGATGTGTAGGAATCAACCATACCTCAATCTGATACACGATGTGCTTGGTATGACTCAAAGTGTTCGTTATCAGTTTAAAATTGAAAATTTAGTTCAAAACATGTGCACTAACTGAAAACTAAGCAAATGAACTTGGATTGTCTTGATACTTTATAAAAATTATAAGTCATTTGTGGCATGTAGGAATCAGTATCACATTAAACTGACATGCAATGTGACTGGTATGACTCAAAGTGTGCATTTTTAGTTTAAATTTACATTTTAGTAAAAAAGATATGTGACATTCTCAAAACTAAGAAAATGCATTCATATTGTTTTGATACTTTAGGGAAAAAATCCATATTTCATTTTTGATGTGAAGGAATCAGCCTCACTTCAATTCAACACACAGTGTGACCGGTATGGCTCCAAGTGTGTCTTTTTATTTAAAATTGACATTTTAGTTCAAAACACGCATCACATACTCAAAACCAAGAAAATGCATTTATATTGTTTTGATACTTTAGTAAAATGATCAATAAGTCATTTTTGATGTGTAAAAATCAATTGTACCTCAATCTAATGCACAGTGTGACCAGTATGACTCTAAGTGTGTCTTTTTATTTAAAATTGGCAATTTAGTTCAATACACACATCACATACTCAAAACCAAATAAACATATTCGGATTGTTTTGATACATTAGGAAAATTATCCATAAGTAATTTTTTATGTTTAGGAATCAACATCACCTCAATCTGATACACAGTGTGCCCAATATGACTCAAAGTATCCGTTATCAGTTTAAAATTAACAATTTAGTTTAAAACGTGTATCGATCACTAAAAACTAGGAAAATGAACTCAGTTTATCTTGATAATTTAGGAAAACAATTCATAAGTCATTTTTTTTGTGTAGGAACTAGTCTCATATCAAACCAACACATGATATGACCGATATGACTCAAACTGAGTGTTTTCGGTTTAAATTGACATTTTAGTAAAAAAACATGTGACATACTCAAAACTGAGTAAGCGCGTTCAGATTGATTTGATACTTTAGGTAAAATGATCCATATGTCACTTTTGATGTGTAGAAATCATCCTCACCTAAATCTGACGCACAATGTGACCGGTATAACTCCAAGTGTGTCTTTTTATTTAAAATTGACATTTTAGTTCAAAGCACACATCACATAATCAAAACCAAGCAAATACATTCGAATTATTTTGACACTCTAGGATAAAGATCCATAAGTCATTTTTTATATGTAATAATCATCCACACCTCAATCTGATACACGATGTGTTCGATATGATTCAAAGTGGCAATTATCAGTTTAAAATTGACAATTTAGTTCAATACGTGTGTCACTCACTAAAACCCAAGCAAACGCACTCGGATTGTCTTGATACTTTAGGAAAACGATTCATAAGTCATTTTTGACCTGTAGGAATCGGTCACATATCAAACCGACACATGATGTGATCGATATGACTCAAAGTGCTTGTTTCAGTTTAAATTGACATTTTAGTAAAAAAACACGTGACATACTCAAAACCAATCAAACACATTCGGATTGTCTTGATACTTTATGGCAACAATTCATAAGTCATTGTGATGTGTAGGAATCAACTGCACCTCGATTTGACGCACGGTGTGACCGGTATGACTCCAAGTGTTTCTTTTTATTTAAAATTGATATTTTAGTTCAAAACACATGTCACATACTAAAAAACAAGAAAACACATTCGGATTGTTTTGATACATTAAGAAAATGGTCCATGAGTCATTTGTAATGTGTAGGAATCAGCCGCACCTAAATTCGATAGATAGTGTGTTCGATGTGACTCAAAGTGTTCGTTATCAGTTTAAAATTGATAATTTGGTTCAAAATGTGTTTCACCCACTGAAAAATGAGGAAACATGCTCGGATTGTTTTGATATATTAGGACAACGATTCATAAGTCATTTGTGATGTGTAGGAATCAATATCACATTAAACTGACACATGATGTGACCAGTATGACTCAAAGTGCTTGTTTCAATTTAAATTGACATTTTAGTAAAAAAAACACGTGACATACTCAAAACCAAGCAAACACATTGGGATTGTCTTGATACTTTATGGCAACGATTCATAAGTCATTTGTGATATATAGGAATCAACTGCACCTCGATTTGACGCACGGTGTGACCGGTATGACTCCAAGTGTTTCTTTTTATTTAAAATTGATATTCTAGTTCAAAACACATGTCACATACTAAAAAACAAGAAAACACATTCGGATTGTTTTGATACATTAGGAAAATGGTTCATGAGTCATTTGTAATGTGTAGGAATCAGCCGTACCTAAATTCGATAGATAGTGTGTTCGATGTGACTCAAAGTGTTCATTATCAGTTTAAAATTGATAATTTGGTTCAAAATGTGTTTCACCCACTGAAAACTGAGGAAACATGCTCGGATTGTTTTGATATATTAGGAGAACGATTCATAAGTCATTTGTGATGTGTATGAATCAATATCACATTAAACTGACACATGATGTGATCGGCATGACTCAAAGTGCTTGTTTTTAGTTTAAATCGACATTTTAGTAAAAAACGTGACATACTCAAAACTGAGCAAACACATTGGGATTGTCTTGATACTTTAGGACAACGATCCTTAACTCTTTTTTTATATGTAAAAATCATCTGCACGTCAATTTGACTCACGATATGACCGTTATGACTCTAACTGTGTCATTTTATTTAAAATCGACATTTTATTAATGTATTATTTTATATTTATGTTTAATTTATTCCTTTATAGTATTACTAACATAAGGATTGTTTTCACATACAGGTGGATTCTTTTGATTGAGTTTGGGTGGTTTGTTCAGCAACTGATACCATGATTAAGTTTTTTTTAGACAGTGTCAAAGACAATGAAACCATTGATGTTTTTGAATGTTTGTGATAGTACTTGATAATGTAATTGTACAAAACAATGTTTGAAATGTCTATAATATAATGTTTTTTGTCTTATATTTGTGATGTAATTTTTATTTCAATTAAATTATGGATTTAACATATACAGGTGTATTTGTTGCATTGTGCTTTAATTTTAACAACACACTGCAACATTACGATCTTTATCAACGTTTCTTTTAAAGCAGATAAAGGTCTCTCTTTATTAACACTTTTTTAACGCTGATAAAAGTGACCCATTTTTAACAACACTTGGATCAACATCATTTTTTTAACGTTGATAAAGGCATTTTCTAGCGTTTTTTAAAACCAATTTTGTAGTAGTGCCTCCAAAGGGTTTATAACTTTGTGGTGACTTCGTGATTTTTTTGAAATTATTATCTGAAATATTTCAAAGCGTCAAACATAAAAAATGGAGACGTTACTATTCAGATCAAGGTGAAGATTATTGGTGGTGTGACCCGAATCCTTTTTCAATGTTCACACATGCTACTCAAAATACGGTAACACCCCTTCATTA
The DNA here is from genome assembly GCA_963277665.1 of Viscum album. Classification (NCBI taxonomy): domain Eukaryota; kingdom Viridiplantae; phylum Streptophyta; class Magnoliopsida; order Santalales; family Viscaceae; genus Viscum; species Viscum album. The sequence continues at coordinate 585,958,695 of OY728145.1, forward strand.
TATCCATTAATGTTGAGAATAGGTATTGATGTTGGTAAAATCTCTTCCTTAATGTTGATAAATATTCATCCTTTTATGAAAGTTTTGTTTTCTCTAACAAAGGGGTAGGATCTTTTGGACCCATTCTTAAATTTGTTCCTTTGTGTGCAGCCCCCTTTTTGATGTAGGAGTTGGTGGTCACTATTGGCAGCCATGGCCCAGTTTCAAAACGCTCACACACCAGCACTGCCCACTTGTAATTCGGCTCACGCCATGCATTCACTCTGTTTGGCTGCGACAGTACTGCCAACCCATCTTTAGCTGACCCATCCACATTTCCCTCTTTTCCTCTTTCCAATGATCCTTACATTAACACGTTCTTGTTTGCTTGTTACAGTAATTCACATGCCCCCCAAGAGGAGCCTGGATATTTGGGAGGGACAGATGACCAAAACCAACTATGGATCTTACTTGAGTGTCTGGTGGTTGAGAAACAGAGACTTTGTGGGCTGGGTGGCATCGATTGCCTGGAGATGTCTGTAAGCTTCGATTTCTCTGTTTTTCACGGACGAAGAGAGGCCGTAAGGATCGTGGAGCTCGACACCTCTGTTTCTCTAGATGCTCCCGGAGACGGCAAACTCCGGGGAGCCGCTCGCTGGAACATCCCGGACAAGCACTTCAGAATGTTCTCTGAAATTCTGTTTGGCTGGCTGTTGTCCTCTGATGCAGTCTCCCATGCCGGGAAATCATTCAGCGGGAGCTTGGGAGGTTTAAAATGCGGTTCTGCAGTTTCCGAGGAACCGAACATCTTCATTGACGGCTTTCCCGGCGGTTCATCGCCGGACGGCGGCTTCGCGGCGGCTGCTGGAAGCCAAGATTTCCATCGACGCGCATTGGAGAATTTAGCAGGGGCCTGCTCGCGGGGATCGGAGTTGTCAGCGGCGTTCTTCTTGGAGGAAACGTAGAGGGCTTCTCGATAGAGACCTTCCCGGAGATTCACCGCCTGCTCTTCCAGCCGGACGATTTCTTCTTCCAAAACGGCGACTTCGGCCAAGAGCTCCCGCATCTGAAACAGAGAGAGGAATCACAGATTCTGAACCAGAGAGAGGAATCACAGGACCCAGAGATGCACATACGTATGGTGGAAGAGAAGGAGGAAGACGGGGGAGAGCCCCCGGTGGTCTGGTGAATGCTCTCTCCATCGCACGGTGGACGCTCTTTTCGTACCTCAGCTTCCTCTTTAGCTTTTCGATCTGCAAATTCAAAGATCAACGCAGTCCAGAGAATCCATTAACAGAGTCCCCGAGAAAAATCAAAAGGTGTTTTGAAGATAAATCATGGGTACATCTTGAAGTAATGCCATCGTCCTTTCTCTGCTCGATCTGGGCCCTCCTGGTTTCCTGCAACTCTGTTTCCGGTTTGACACCCCGAGCTCCTCCATGCTCTGTTTCTGCGAAAATTAAGATGAAGGGAGAAGGTGAGCACCCTCTACTTCAAATTCCTACGCAGAGAAACTTTTCATTAAAGCAAGGACCCCGCATGAAAATGGGAAATAAAGGTGCATACTTTTTCATGTTTTAAAGGAGCTTTTGTGATCTGAACCGCACCGGTGTCCATCCTTCACTGCCCTGGAAAACGAAAGATCGCTGCAATGGCATTATGAAAAGAGATGATGAAATTAAGGGGAATTCGAGAATTCCCTCATGGCGACGCCTCTGCGCATTAAACAACGGAGAGAGACAGAGGCGAGGGAATCAAAATTTCATCTTCTGAAGGGCGGGAACTTGGAACAGAGACGCACCCAGAAACGCCAGTCTCTGTAATTTGAGTCTGGATTTGCAGAGTGAGTGGAGGAAGAGGAGGAAGACGACGAGACGGGGAGTTTGAAGGTGGCTGTCACTGATCACTAAATTATTTAAATAATTGAAATAATTCGTCAAATTTCAGTATAAATGAAAAATGCAAAGTCTATACATAAAGTTAGATGCGTCAGCATTACAAACATTTATGGGCATAAATGATTTTGACCCATTAAAATTAAATTTATTATTCAACATTCTTATTTCCATTTATGATATAAAAAATAGTATTTACGTGTTGCCCGATCACCGAGGGTTTAACCAATTTATTGGAGGACGACCAGTCCTTAAAATTTGCATGACACCACAATGCATAATAATAGCACTGGTGAATTCATGCACAACGCTTCACATCATAATACTCCTATAAAACATAATAAATGATCAAACTGCTAAACGCGACAGTACAATGTAAGCACAAATATGAAATGACACCCGGACACCTCCCTGTTTTTGCTACTCATGACTATCACATCATCCAACTTGATATAAATATTTATAAATATATTTATTTATAAATATTTATAAAAAATATCAAATTTATATTTGTCAAAATGTTTGATATTTTATTTATATACATTGATTGCAAAATATGTATATAATTAAAATAAATATAATATATTAATATTTTATTTAAACAAATATATAATATATAAATGAATATATTTATTTAGATATATATTATATTTATATTCAATAATTTAAAATATATATACATGTATAACCACATGTATGTATATATAAGCGTGTATATACATGTGTGTGTAGATGTGTATGTGTACATTTTTTTTGAGGCCATCGATAGACTTAAATATCAATTGCAACCAAATTACAAAACTCTGGGGGAAAAGAAGAAAGTCGGCAAGTAGCCCCCAGTATCTCTTAGAAGAAGCTGCAAAATGGGACACATGATTGCCCTCCCTGCCAACAAAGGAGAAAACACAATAAGAGAAAAAAAGAACCAAAGAACTGATAAAATCAACAATGGGCTGGAAAGACTGACACTCGCTATCGGCCTCCTCCAAAGCATTGATAATAATAAGACAATCAGATTCAACCACGATATTCCTCTAGCCTTGCAAAGAGGCAAACTTCATCCCATAACAAACGACCATTGCTTCAGGCACAGAGGGAGCCCAACACGCTCCAATCGAGGAATGTCGGGCCACGAGAAGGGAGCCTGTATGATCACATATAACAACACCAAGCCCAACAAAACCATCTCCTAGAAGTGCTGCAACATTATTAATCTTCAGAACGCCCGACGAAGGGGTAAGCCAACTAGCGGGATGGGCATGAACTGGCGAAGGAGAACGAGCCCCCCTTCAGCAATCAATTGGAGAGCCCAACAACGGATTCTAGCTAACCAAATCTTGTCATTGAGGGAAGTGTGTTCAAACACAAAGGCATCACGGTGAAACCAAATAATCCACGCCTAGATGGATAGACACACAACAGCTTGAACCGATAATGATCTAAATCATTCCTCCACAACCAACGTAGTCTCCCTGAGACTTCTCCAGAGAGCCACGTCATGCTCAATGTACATCGACCACAACCTGAACACACGAGGGCTTGTAAAAATGGCAGTGTATGTCTACATATGGATGTTTGTAATTCACGTAAATGTTACAAATTCATTTTTTAATTCTTTTGTTTATTTATTTAATTTATTTATCCATTTATTATTATTCATTCATTAATAATGTTAAAAATATATTTAATCATTTTGTAATATTTATTTATTATATACATATAATATTTTCAATATGTTTGTAATTTATATGAATAATATTTATTTATTTTTTATTTATTAAGTTTTAACATTAAAAATATGTTTGAAATTTATATAATTAACCTATTTAAATTATTTTTTAATAATTTTGTAATTTAAATATTTAATTAAATAATTATAGATATATATAATTTTTTTTAAAAAGTATTTATGAAATTATAAATATAAATATATATATATATTAAAATAATTATAAAATTATAATAAATATATTCAAATAATAAATATATTTATTATATTTATAATTATATATATACTTTTTAAATATATTTATTTATAATTATAATTATAAATAAATAAATAAATACATATTTAAATAATTTTAAAATTACAATAGAAATATTTAAATAATAAATATATTTATTATATTTATAATTATATATAAATACTTTTTAAATATATTTATTTAAAATTAAAATTATAAATAATTATATATATATTTAAATAATTATAAAATTATAATAAATATATTTAAATAATAAATATAGTCATTATATTTATAATTATATATATTTATATATTTTAGGAGGTTCTTTTGCTTCCTTGAAGGAGCGCCCTCCACAGGGCACGATTTAAAAGGGGAGTACCGCTCATGTCTCAGCCTCTAATGGTCTTATCTCTGAAGGTATTGTAATTTGTAAGCATTCATTTGTTTCCTAGATTTTACTCTATAAAGGCATGAAGCCGTGGAAGGTTCCCAACCTTGTTGGCCGTCTAGTGTCTATATGGGGTTTTAGCGACTAGAAGTGTGTATCCCTTAGTCGCGGCTTTTTTCATATCTTGTTCCCTTTGGCTGATTTAAAGGGGAAGGCATAGAGCTTTGGCTCGGTTAACTTAGAGCCTAACACTCTAAGGATTCATGATTGGAATCTTAACTTCAATTTGCATGATTATAAGGAAACACGTGCACAGGTATGGGTCCAAATTTATTGGTTAATTTGGGTGATGTGGCATCCTGAAATTTTATTTGACATTGTCTCTTCCATTGACATACCAATTAAAATGGATTCTGCTACAGAATTGGCCAGTTTTTCCACTTTTCAAGGGTTCTTACTGAGCTTGATCTGAGTAATACTCTAATTTATAAGGTTGTACTCTCTACTCCTCAGGATGATGTTAACCTTAAGATTGTTTATGAAAGGATGCCACCCTTCTATTTTGGTTTTGGGATTATTGGACATGGGAACACCAAATGTAGGTATGGAATGGTCTGCGCCATCTACCTTGCAAATAGGTCATGAGTGAGATCAATATAGGAGGAAGGATAATAATTCCAGGCAGGAGAAGGCTGTCCAGGATTTTGGTAATCTGCCAGTTGCTGAGGGTCGGGGCATGGCAACACCTGCTAGGTCTGCTGTTGAGCAGAGATAGGATGGTCAAACCCCTGTTTCCTCTACTGTGCTGACCCCTTCATGGGCTGGTGTGATGGTCATGGGCCGGGCTGATGAGAGGATTAATCTTTCTCTTGGACCTTTATTACGGGATGCCCTTGTACATGGATTGGGTGAAGGCAAGGATAACATTGACAGGAGATAGGGCTCACCTACCCATGGATGTCTCCCATGCTCGAGGATCTTGGGAGTATTTAGTTGCTGAGGAGGAAGGGAAGATTAAAGGGAACTCACCCATTGATGATCCTGCTAAGGAGTTTGCAAGTGAGGATGAGTTGAATGTCCAAAATGAGGTTGATAATGATTTACAGCAAGAGCAAAGGTTGTCCAATGGAAAATGTAAGGCTAAGATGGTATGCGCTGTCTCAAAAAACCGGATCTCATCTGTTTCTTCATAGGTTCTAAGACCATGTCATACTATTGTGGTGGAAACACCCAATTCCAAGGCTCATGGGAGTTCTGATGGCATGGATGGTAAGGGAGTGCAAGATGCTAAAGACAAGAGTGTGTCTCCCTTGGCTCAGTCGAAGGTAAGGGAGCAACCACTCATCTTACTTGAGATTTTAATGAGATCCCAAAGTAGAGATGTTTTCATTGAGAAGTTTGGTAGTGTTCATGGAATGCCCTGGGTTGGCGGACAACCATATAGAACTGAGGATGCTGCTGCAAAGAGAAGGTATAATCTTTTATTCCCATAAGGTTCCAACACGACTGTTGATCATGTTCATTGAACTCTAGTGGACTCTTCACCAATGGATGATCACTAGGATGATGATGAAAAGACATGGAAAAAGCCTAAAACCCAGCGGAGGGGCTGTCATCCGAGATGTAGGGGTGGTTACCACTCTCAGATCATAAAGATGACATTTATTCTCTTATTATTTGTCTTGTTTGTGGCAGTGGACAATCATTGCATTTTATTTCCATCTCCTTTGTACTTTTTGCTTGGTTTTTCTTAATATATTCTTAAATCATGGGCTTCAACCCATGATTCACACCGTTTCAAGTATATATATATTTCTTATATATACAATTTTATAAATATATATAACAATATAAATAAAATTTTAAGATTAGATCTTTATCAGTGTTTCTTTTGTGCTGATAAAGTTACCACTTTATCAGTACTAAAAAACGCTCATAAAACTATTCTTTATCAGCGCTAAAATTTCAGCACCGATAAAGACACGTTTTATCAGCCCTTTTTTAGAGCTGATAAATATACTCCTTTATTAGTGCTAAAAAACACTCACAAAACTACTCTTTATCAGTGCTATAATTTTAGCGTTGATAAAGGCGTTTTATCAACCCCTTTTTAGTGCTGATAAAGGGGTATCTTTATCAGTGCTAAAAATGCACCGATAAAGAGTAAATTTATCAGCGCTTTCTATTTAAGTGCTAATAAAGAGAAATTTTATTAGTGCTTTCTATTTTAGCACTGATAAACTGCTCTTTATCAGTGATTTTTTGAAAGCATTGATAAAAGTCTTTCGAGTTCTTATAAAAAGAACCCTAACAGAGGGGTGTCGTCGCTCGCACCTTCAAGCTTTCATGGAACCAGATCCCTGTCGCCGCTACCAATGTTGTCGCCAGACCCTACTGCCATTGCTGATCCATATTCTCAACAAATCAATCTCTCTAAATCTAAGGTACACGTCCAATTTATCTTTTTAGCGCCTACGACCACACTATTTCTTTAGTCACACCACGCCAAACCCTACTGCGGTGCACACGTCTTCACTTCTTCTCGACGAACCTAACAGGTAGTCCCCCAAACAACCATCCCTATTGTATCTAGTCTAAGTAAGATTTTCCTTTCCTCATCCTTCTCCGTCCTCTCCTTCTCTTGTCTTCCCCTTGCTACGTACGTATAGGCCAAAATCTAGGGTATAAGGATAATCGATTTTTCATTTTTTTCATCAAAAGTAGCATGTGCGATCTCTCTTATGGGTTTCTTGGACATGATTAGGGTAGAGTTGTGCCTCCCTTATTGAAAGAAGTGAGTTGTAACTAGGTTTTCCCCACGTTTTACTCTTTAATTTTGGATTTGTTAATTTCTTGGTCTTTTAATTCCTATTTTAGATTTATAATAACAGTATTAATTATGTTAGTGGAATCCATAGGATGAAAGAAATGTTTTCTCTCAGTTTCCAATGAATGTTAAATTTTTTTTATATTAAAAAAATATATGTTTTAAATTTTTTTTCAATTACCTTGTGCACCATGTGTTTATTAAATTTCTTGAATAACCCTTATGAAGGAAGTGTGTAATTTAAAAAGGCGTTCTGGTATTAAAAAATATTTTTCAATTGGCTCTTAATTTTTACTTGGAATTTCAAGAAATACTTGAAATTCTAAGTGTTGATAAAGTGTTTCAAGTTTAGTTTTGAATAAAAAATGCATAATATAAAAATGTCTTTTGACATATTCAAAGTGTTTCATGTTTATAATTTTATAGTTTTATACGATTTTAAATTTATATACTTTTATAAATTTTATAGTATATTGTATTATACTAATATAATTTAATAATAAATTTTTATTAAATATTTATACTTTTTTAGTTTTATTCATTTATAAATTTATATACTTTTTATAAAATGTATGGTATATCATATTTACATATATATTTTAAATATAAAATTTTATTAATTATTATACTTTTATAGTTTTCTAGATTTATAAATTAATATACAATTATAGTTTTATTCGTTATAAATTATTAAACTTTTTATACTTTCATAAATTTTACTTTTATATATTATAATTTTATACTATTATAAAATTTTAAAACTATATACTTCTATAAATTATGTATACTTTTGTATCATATATGTACTTTTATATAGTTTTATAAATTTATATTTTTATAAATTATGTATATTTATTTAAAACATATATTCTTTTATAAATTATATATAATTTTATACTTCAATATACGTCTATAATTTTATATACTGATATAAATATATATACATTTGTAATTTTTCACTTTTATATAGTTTTAATTATTTATACTAGTGAATGTAAATTCATGCACAACACTTCACATAATAATATTGCTTGCTAACAATATAAAAATATAATAAATGATTAACCAACTAATCATGAAAATACAATATAAACACAAATATGAAAAGACAACTAGACACGTTTATATTTATATTTATGTTTAATGATAATGATATATTTATAAAAACACGTTTATATATGATGTATCTGCATAATATTGACACATACATACACACATATACACATACATACATTTATATATAATGTATCTACTCTAACACTTAGATATTTTAAAATAAGAATATTGTATTTGACAGCGTATGTGACACACAACTTCAAGCTTAGAAGAAAATATAATACCCTGAAACTTTATGATATATTTATTTTTTAAATAAATTCAATAACTTCAATAGGTTGATTTACACACAACACTAATTTTAGTTTGTGTTACACACAACACTTAGTTTAATTTTTGTTATATGCAACACCGAGTTTAAACGAAATGTGAAATATTATTAAAATATTATTATTTAATATAATAGTTATCACTTAGCCATTGAAATGACGGGTATTAATAGTAATAACTAAATTATAAAAATTATGGTTATCTATTGATTAGAAATAAAATAAAGATCATTTAAAAGAAAAAGAAATATTTTCTGAAAAAATGTATTTTTCTAAAAGATGATTTAATTGTGTCTTGCGCACATAATTTAAAATTAATTTTTACCACTTTTAGAAAATATATTTGACAAAATGAACTTCATTTTTTGAAATCGGAATACTAAAATTATCTCAGAGTGAATTTCTAGTAACTTTCTGGTAAGTTTCATTTTTTGATGAATAGTGAAAAATACTGAATTTTAATTAAAAATTACCTTTTTGTTTAAATAATTTATAATGTTAAGTTATATTTTGAATTGGTTTTAAAGTAACATTAGTTCAATTATATATCAATCCATCCAATTTAGGTCTTTGGAATAATTTTTATATTGAATTTTGATAAAAAAACCTTTGTAAACTTTTGAATACATTTATTTTAAAAAACCATTTTCTCATCATGTCTCCGAGATTAATTTTAAATTAATTTTCCCCTTCTGTGAATTAAGTTTTGAAAAATGGATTTCATATTTTTAATCAACATAAATTATAATATTTAAATAGTTTAACTTAATTTTTTACTAAAATGAATATTGAAAACAATAAAAATTAATTACCGCAGTTAAGGTAGAAATAAATTTACCGGGGGATTAAACTAAGAAGATAAGAGATAAAAATTACCTACCAACTTATCCAACACCCATTGGATGACCATATTTACACCTTAACTCTTCTAGGTTTGAGAATGACTCGTTTTGAAAGCTTGTGACATGATAAAAACATGGATACGATTGGATCATTTCAAAAAATTACTAGTGTCACTCACTTCACTTATAAAATGCCACCACTTCACTACAAAAAAAACCCAATGGTTAGAGGAAGTTCTAATAACTACTAGTAAATAAATCGTATTAAAAAAATTATAATTCATGGCAGTTTTATTTAAACCGACACTATTTGTTTAATAATTCGCATCAGTTTTATTTAAACCGTTGCTACATATTTTAAAAAACCCTAATTTCGTCCCCCTTCCCTCCTTCACCCCAATCCACCCTTCCCCCTTCCCTATGTGACCCCTAACCCTGACCCCCTGGCCTCCCTCTCCCCTCAACAATGACCTACCCACCTCCTGCTCCCCTCGACCTCGACCCCACCTCAAACTCCCCTCATTGGTGACCCCTCCACCTCACACTTCCCTTGACGGTGACCCCCAACTCTCACTCCCCTCAGCAGTAACCCCCGACCCCAAAACCCCCACCTCCTGCTCCCCTCGGCAGTGACCCCCGCCCCCACCTCCCTCTCCCCTCATCAAATGTTGTGACCCCGACCCCCTGCCGACTATCACTTGGACCTCGACCCCCCTACCGGTGACCGCTGTCACCTTGAACCCCTACCAGCTATTTCCGTGACCTTGACCCCACTTTCAGTGACCGCCATGACCCTGACCCCCCTATTGGTGACTGTTGTGACCCCGAACCCACTATCAGAAACCACCGTAACCCTACCACCAGTAGAATACTACTGTGACCTTGATCCCCCCTGACGACGACCACCGTGACCCCAACCACCCATGTCGATGACCGTTGTGACCCCTAACCCCCTTGCTCCTTGACAACAACCCACAAACGCTTCTCTTCCTATTTTTCTAGTGACTGCGACACCCGACTTCATTGATGGTACGATTGATTGATTTTTTCTAAGAGTTTTAATTAGATTATATAAAGTTTTGTGTAATTTAGTGTTTTTTATGTTTTTAATATTGGATTGAATCATTTTTATGTTGAATTTATGTTATGTCGAATCAAGACCCTACCCTGGTTAATGACAAAGTTGGGTGATGTTTAATTTTGATTGCACCTATTTTTTTAAAAATTTATATCTTTATATTTGAATGCTTAGGGAGAATTCAATCCAATACCTATGGATAAAAGTTGGATTAATTTACCTTGAAATATACCTCGGTATGCTTAGGGTTTGGAAAAAATTTTAGATTATGAAATTGAAAACCGATCTGTGGATGGTAGAATAAAATTTATGTGTCTAGATTGTAAATTCAAGTGATGGTTGAATAGAAATGAAGTATATGAGCATTTGATATTGAAATAGTTTTCTAATCAATATTTATGTTTGATTTGGCATGGTGAATCAAATGTTATGGAAAATAAAAACAATGAAAATACTATCAATGAAACACAAAGTGACCTGGCAGAGGAGAATTCAGTTTGAAATTTGTTAAATGATGAATTTGGTTTTGCAGAATGCAATGTCCAAGATTTTAATAGGTCAAAAAACCCTTTAGTTGATTCTGAGCAGGTTAATCTTACTCAGAACTTCAGTGACCAAAAAAATGAGTTTTATGAATTAGTTGAATACGAACAACAAGAATTGTATAAAGGGTGTGCCAAGTATTTTAAGATGTATTTTCTACATAAGTTATATCATATCAAGCATCTCTGTGAAATTAATAACAAATCAATGTCCATGATTTCAGAGTTGCTTCATGATACATTTAGTGAATCCGAGATACCCACATAATTCTATGAGATGAAGAAAGTCATCAACAAACTTGGACTTGATTATACAAAGATACATGCATTCCCTAATGATTACATACTTTACTAGGGAGAATAGTTCAATAAATAAGAATACATAATATGTCATATAAGTAGATGGAAGTCAATGAACAAAAATGAGAGTATAAATCAATATAACCCCAAGAAGAAACAAAAGAAGAAAACCCCTTCAAAGTTATTGCATTACTTTCCTCTGAAACCATGCTTGCAATGATTATTCATGTCATCTAAGACTGCATACGTCATGAAGTGGCATGCTTAGGATAGTAATGATGGCTTGATGAGATATCCAAAATAGTAAACATCATGGAATATGTTTGATTTGTTATATCCAATTTTTTCTTCAGATCCTAGGAATGTACATTTAGGATTAGCTTTGGATGGTTTTTACCCTTTTGGTACTTTAAGGAATAATTATAGCATTTGGCCATTTGTTTTGATCCCCTGTAATCTACCTCCATGGATGTGTATGAAGAAGACTTCTTTAATTATTTTGATAGTTATTCCTGGAAATAAAATGCTTGGAAATGACATTGATGTATACCTTCAAGATCTAATCAAAGAATTGAGAGAATTATGGGATGATGGCATGGAAACATATGATGATTCAATGAGATAACTATTTAAAATGAATTCTAATTTAATGTGTACAATTAATGACTTTTTGGACTAGGAAATTTATTTGGTTGGAACAATCATACTAGTTTGGCTTGTCCAATTTGAAATTTTGATTTTGAACCTCAATGATTACCTCATAGTAGAAAATGGTGTTTTATGTTTCATTATTGATATCTTGATGCTTCTCATAAATTTAGGTTTAAAAAGACATGATTCAATGGAGATATTGAATTTAGAAAAACACTAAAGGTGCTATATGGTTTAGAAATATTAGGACAATTAATTAATGTCACTGAAGAATTTGGAAAATGTCATTAGTTTAAAGAAGGGGGAAAAGGGTATGAGGTATAGTATCTGAAGCAGTTGGAACACAACAATAGAAGAAAAAAAATATAATTTTCAAACTTCCTTATCGTGAGTTTAATTTGATACGTCATAATATTGATGTAATACATACTGAGAAGAACATTTGTGACAATGTAATTTTTACATTTCTTAATGAGAAGGGTAAATCAAAGGATCACCTTAATGATTGTAAGGATTTAGTGTAGAGGAATATAAAGCATGGTTTCTAGTAAAATTATAATGAAAAGTATCCTTCAGTTATTTTTACATTGAAAAATCATGAGAAAGATGTATTCCTTCTAACTTTAAAGAATATAAAAGTGCCAGAAGGATATTCAAGTAATATATCAAGGTGCATTGACTTAAAACATCGAAAGTTACATGGATTGAAAAGTAATGAATCATATATTCTGATGGAGAAGTTGTTACCATTGACATTACATAATATGATACCTGAAAAAGTAATTGTGGTTCTAGTTGAGTTTTTTACCTTTTTTAGAGAGCTTTGTGGAAAAACTCTAAATTCAACTGAGCTTGATAAACTTCAAGAAAGAATTGTTTTGACACCTTTTCATTTGAAGATGTTATTTTCGCCTTCATTCTTCATAGTCATGATTCATTTGACTATTCATTTAGCTGAAGAAGCTAAAATTGGTGGACCAGTACACACTACTGGAAATTCGGGCTATAGCCACGGACCTATAGCCACGGTTTTGTAGGTCCGTGGCTATAGCCATTATATTGCCACGCTTAAATTTTTCTTCCGTGGCTAAATCCGTTTCATCCTTTTTTTCTCCTATCTTTTATCGGGCTCCTCCTCCCGCAGCCCTCCTCCCCCGATTCGCACACCACCCTCCTCCCGACCACGTCTCCTCCTCAGCCCTCGCAATTCCTCCTCGCCGCGCCCTCCTCCTCCCCGACGCCTCCTCCTCGCCGCGCCCTCCTCCTCGCCGCGCCCTCCTCGCCGCGCCCTCCTCGCCGCGCCCTCCTCCTCGCCGCGCCCTCCTCCCCGACGCCTCCTCCTCGCCGCGCCCTCCTCCTCGACGGCTCCTCCCCGACGGCTCCTCCCCGACGGCTCTCTTCCGACGCCGAGGTCGACACCCCCATCTCCCTCCCGACACATTTTCCTCATCTGCAGCTGTCTTCCTCGGTAATTTGTTTTTTTTTTCTACAGTTCATCCACCTCTTCAAACCCCCTCATCCTCCTCCTGTTTGCGATTTCCGTCAGGTGTTCTAGGGTTCTTATCATTCCAGGTGAGGGTATCATAATTATTTGATAAATGGTGTCATTATATCATGAATTAATGATGATTTTTTTTTGTGATTAGTATGAACCATGATGATTTGCATATCAATTTTACAACATCTAGAGGAGTTGTTTTCCAAACAGCAACACTACACTTCATCAGAAAATAGAATGGTGGCTCAACATATCTGGCTATAGTTCACTCACGATGAAATGTTATTTCAGATTCATCATCTATCAGTATTATGTATTCAGTATACACATACAAGTACACTAAATCTTGGAACCAATTATATCTCGGTTATCAAATAGAAAAATTGGATCATGTTTCTAACTATCAACCAGTTCATGAGGTTGAAGGGGATATAAAGGGAAATAGTTGAACATTTGAGGAATTAGAATCATATAATAGAATCTATTTATTATGGTCCTCCCATTGAAAATATGAGATTTTGGTGTTTACCTTCCGATGATGTTGGTGCTTCTTCTCATTCTATTGTATCCACCCACCATGATTCCTGTTATCCAACTTCATTGAGTCAGTGGGAAACTATAAAAATTTATATTTACCTCAGAACTATATAGATCCTTGTTCAAAATAATGGTATTTATATACATGAAAATAGCAATATATAAGCACCTAAAACTATTTATTTTTCTAATTACATTGAGATGGTGGATTCCTATTATGAATATAGTAAATCCTATTGTCATTCAATGGACCTCCTTGATGAATGCCCCTCCCTGTTCTTGGCCGACGTCACCCTGAGACATCTTTGCACGAACCCCCTCCCCGTTCCCGACCGACATCTTCACGCAAAATCCCCATATGGGGGGAAGGATGAAATAGAGGTTAAATTTAACACCATTAGCCAACATGCTCTGTGAGTGTGATGAAGGTTAGACCAATCCCATGAAAAGGGGTCTTGATCCGTTATTTTTTCCGTTAGATGTGTTCCCTTAACTCTCTTGATACTCTTTTTTTGTTGAATTGATGTTTTGAACATGTATTTAGGGTCTGTTTGATAGCACTAATGAATTGAAAATAACTTAATTTTTTGTTTCTGGTTATGTTTTGACTCCTTCAGTTGTATAGAAACTATTTGATATTTCAAAACATGTTGAATATCTCAATTATTTTGTATTCTAAAACCCATTTTCTGTTTACTATTATAAAAAATTCTTATGATTCTTTTAATCCTTTCTTGATGCAACCCTCATTTGTTTATTGCTATAAATGATTCTTTGTGTCAAGAACTTGATCATTGGTTATGGAAATGAAAGGTTTAAATAAGTTGTGTCAATTAAAATTCTTTAGAATCACATTCATAGGGTTTTTATCCTAGATTTAGATAAATCAATATCTAAAGATTCTTATTTCAATTTATATTAGAATTATGAAAACATTTGTTACTTGTATTTTCCACTATTTTGAGATTTTATCACTGGTGTCATTGTAATTATTTGGAAATCCAAGAATTTAAGAATCTATTTCTGAATTATTTAACCTTTATTGGTTTATATTTTTTATAAACATGGTAAATTCCTATGTTTTGGAATTGCATTCTCATGTTTTTTACCCAGATTTTATGTGAATCTGTCTATGCAGATTCTTATTTTTTTTCTATGAGAACTATCCATGTATTCCATACATGAATTTTCCACTGGTTTGTACCATCATTTTGAATTCCTAGAATTTAGGAATCCATATTGGAATTAGTTTATGTTAATAGGTTTAGAGTCAAAGAATCTTTACTTCCATGGAGCATGGATGATAAACCTATTTACCCTACACACCAGGTGTTCAAAGATAATGTTAGATGTTTGGGAATCACCTTCAAACCTCTAACCATGTTGAATATCTCAAAAATATATATTCTAAAACACATTTTCTATTTACTATTATAAATAAATTCTGTTATGACTCATTTAATCCCTGCTTGCTGCAGCCCTCATTT
This sequence comes from Viscum album, assembly GCA_963277665.1. NCBI lineage: Eukaryota > Viridiplantae > Streptophyta > Magnoliopsida > Santalales > Viscaceae > Viscum > Viscum album. The sequence goes on from OY728145.1 coordinate 585,974,071, forward strand.
TGTTTATTGTTGTAGATGATTCTTTGTGTCAAGAACATGCTTATTGGTTCTGGAAATGACAGGGGTAAATATTATGTGTTAATTTCAATGTTTTAGAATATTATTCTGTTTTTTTATCCAAGATTTAGATAAATTAATCTGTAAGGATTCTTATTTCTATTTATATGAGAATTATGCAAGCATTTACTACTTGTATTTTCCATTGTTTTCTAATTTTTTCGTTGGTGTCATTATAATCATTTTGAATTCTTGGAATTTAGGAATCTATTTCCAAATTATTTTACCTTTATTGGTTTATATTTCTTATTAACTTGGTAAATGCCTATGTTTTGGAATTGTATTCTCAAGTTTTTGACCCTCGTTTTAGGGGAATCAGTCTGTGTAGATTCTTGTTTATGTTTCTATGAGAAATATGCAAGCATTCCATTAATGAATTTTCTACTGGTTTGTGATTTGTTCACTATTACATTCAATTGGAATTCCTATAATTTTGGAATCCATCTTGGAATTATTTTATTTTTATTGGTATAGAATCATAGAATCTTTACTTGTTCTAATATTACCACTTCATCAAAAATATTAACCATAAATTCATTATAATGTTTAGTAGCTTTCATCCCATAACTAATGCTACAACCTTCTAAACATAACTGTCACATCAACACCCTGCTTAATGAACTGCCACATTAGCACCCTCTGTGCAATAACGAAGATCATGAGCATGTGGCCAGTAAAGGGGACACATCAGCCGGGGTTTCTGCAATTTCCAATGACAAAAATATTTAGCCCAACTTTCATGAATATTATTATAGCCATTACTAATTATTGAATAAGTGTGGGAGGATATTTATATATATTTTATATCTAGTTTACCCCGATCTCAAGGATTTGATGTCATTATGGTGGTAGTGAACATACTTTCCAAGTGTAATAAAGAACCCAAATCCAAAACTAGTTCCTTGGATAGAAAAGTCACATGTTTTCACTATGTTAAACCCATGCACATTAATCCCAAGTGTAGGAAACTCATGTAAGAGTTAGAACACAAAAAACCAACTGACCAGTAGCAAATTGGTGAACCATTCAATTGTGATGGTGCAAGGTTTTAAATTTCAGACTTTTTATTATGTCACTATAAGCACTGAAACATGCAGTTTTTTGGGTAGTAAATCATGATTTTTGTAGTGGGTCATATTTTATAGTAGTGGATCATGTATTTTAGAGCAGGGTATAATGTATTATAGAGATTGGACATGCTTATCTCATAAGACGGCCTATGATCCAAACATCGGGGCATAACGACTTCCAATTTTCCTTTAGTGCCGACCATTGCTGATTAGAAGGTGATGTTTCAGTTGTATCTTCTACATGTACTTCTCACCTCCAGGATATTCTTCTACATGTACTTCTCACCTCCAGGATAATCTTCATCAAAGATATTTACTATAGTGTGGTTGTGCTCCAGGGTGATGGAATTTGTCATCAGGATGTCTGTGATTGCGGCTTTGATACTGCACTTACCTAGGTGAACTCTACTACTTAAGGATAATTTTATATGTATCATTTCAATGCTCTTATTTCAATTAAATATATTTACTATAGATTGGTTGTGATCCAGGGTGATGGAATTTGTCGTCAGGATGTCTGTGATTGTGATAATGAGGATGAACTTCATGCTACTGTCCACATTTTTTGAGACAACAAGGCTACAATCACACATTCTACTGAACTACACACCTGAATGAAGGGAAATGTAAATAGGAAAATAGAAAAAGCAGACTAAAATGTGATGCCGCACACCAATGGTAAACATACATGTTTACTATTTAATTTGTTTTCAGTTCTATTTTTCAAATTCCTATTTGATGTGAAATAATTATTACATTATCTACAGTACTGAAACGTTATTTGAAATTTATGTTGCTCCATTGAAAGCAATTAGTCATTTCATTATCCTGTTTTCATTGTGTTTAATTTTCAATGCCTGAATTATTATACTGCACAAATACGACATGTTTGTTGCCTCCTATCATTACAGTTTTCTGTTTGCATACTATACATACACACCATCATGGAATGTATTATAGAAATGCCAAATTATTCATTTTTATTTGAACTCCATGTTTCAATGGTATTGGTTTGTAATCATGTCATTTGATGAAATATGTCATTCTATCTTCCGATTATTCATTTTGTTTCATATGCATTTTTAAATATTTGTAATTGTCAGTCATTTATTTGATTCTGATTTCTTTATCAAACACCGTTTTTGAATTGTGCATTATACAGAATTTTGTGCATTATACAGAATTGGTCATTTTTAATCAGTTCTATTACATAGCCAAACTTCTCCTCTTCGTTATCTACTCCACTACTTCTCTCCTCAACCGTTGATCTTCTTCGACCAATCATGGAGACCAGGAACCAAACGTGATTCGACGGTGCCAAGCAGCACCTTGGACGCGTCGAGACAGCTCTCGCAGATTTGACTTCGCAAGTTCACGGCCTCTTGCAGAGCCAACAGCGGCTGGGGCGGGAGTGGGTCTGTGAACTGCAATAGAAACCAGATTTCCAGAAAATTCTTACACTTTGTGTTTCGCCTGGAGAAGATGAAATAGAAGAAATAAGTGAAGCCCCCCTATTGTAGAGCCAACGGCTGGGAAGGGAGTGGGGCTGTGAACAGCAACAGAAACCATAATTCCAAAAAAGCCATACACTCTGTGTCGCCTGGACAAGATGCAATAGAAGATTGATGTTTTGAAAGTTTGTTATACTAGAAAACAATACTATCAATATGTGCATTGGGTGGGTGTCATCATTTTTAATCACTTCTGTTACTTAGTTTCTTACTCCTTCAATACTATCAGCCCGCACCATCCCCCCAACACTTGCAACCAGCCCCCTTTCACCCGCATTCCAGCCTCCTCCCGCTCCCTTCGCTCCTGGTCGGAAGATGCTGCCCCGTGGATGTCACTGGATTGGGCCAACACGCTGCGGTCACGCCGCGGTCACGCCGCGGTCACGCCGCGGTCACGCCGCGGTCACGCCGCGGTCACGCCGCGGTCACGCCGCGGTCACGCCGCGGTCACGCCGTGATGTGGCCCTGCTCCAGCCACATCCAGCAGGGGGGAGGGGTGTCCAGCGGGGGGGAGGGGTGTCCGCGGTCACGCCGCAGTCACGCCGAAATATATCTATACGTTTGTAATCAATCTAAACAAAGAATAAGAATGGTGTACCTTACACCATTCGATCCAGTCTTTCGAAGCTTTTCACAAGTGTTTGATTGTGATCACTTAGAAGTCGCTGAAAGACTCCTTCAGAGGTATCCACAAATCATGGGAATCACCCGACACTTAGTAGGACCTCTCTCAATACCAGTCCTTCCTGCTTGTCGAAGTTTTCACAAGCGTTTGATCGAGATCTCCGAGAAGTCACCGAAAGACTCCTTCTGAGGTATCCAAGGTTCATGGGAATCACCCGATGCTTAGGTAGGGTCTCTCTCAACACCACAGTCTGTTAGAACCTTGTTTAAAGGTGGGAGAGAAACAAGAGCTAGAGAGAATCGGCTTTGAGGAGTTCTAACGATCACATGATCTCATCCATCAAGTGCAACCACTTGCATAGGAATTGAACCAATTCATATAGGCCTTCGAGAACCTCAAAATGTTCAGCCTATTCATGGTACATTACACAAATGTCCCAAATGTTTCAGCTCATTTGAAGCGTACGGCTCAATCCCATTAGTAATCGTTTAACATTTAAATTAAACGATTATGTGAGATGTTCAAACTCCCCAAATCCATCGAAACAGAAAGAAGCTTCGAGCCGAAAGGCTCTAAAGCCATTTTATTAAAAACAAAAGATGACATAAGAGAGGAGATGGGGCTAGACATTGATAAAACTGCCTTCATAATAAAGCATTTTGTTTTCATAACCCCCCTCCCCGACATCATCATCCCATTCCAAGTTGTAGGTAGATGAGCTATGAGACCTAGTCACCATCGTTGTTCTCCATTGAGAGCAGTCTTTCTTCTTCCTTGATTTCCTTGAATAGACAATTTGAAATCCCTCTTTATCAACTGAAGGAAACTTTCCCTTGCTTAAAATATCCTTACATGGATCACTTCTATGGGCATAATCATCATTTTCTATTCCGGCCCAACTTCCCCCTATATTATTAAGCTCCATTTGCCGATTGATCTCTTCCTGGATCTGAGAAGGTTGAACCATTGGTTCATGCTGCTGAGACCCATACTGAGGCTGCCCCAGTGAAGCACCCAGCTTCTGACCCAGGTTACTGGCTCCTAGGCCCAGGGCCTGGATCTCCTGTTCCTTCTCCTGCAGGTCCTTGCGACTGGAAGTCAACAGGCCGCTGATTTTCATCCACAAACTGGACACAATCAGCCCGTGCTACTGAGAGTTTCTTCTGCCCTTGAACAGATTTAACCTCTCCAGACCCAATTCCAGGTTGCTCCAAGCCTGGATCATCAACATTTACCTGCACCTGTACACCTGATGAGATCAGACCTTGACCCCGCTGCTGAGAGGCAGCATCAAACTCTGACCTTGAATTATCTGCTCCTGGCCTCTGATTTTCATCCTCAATCCGGCCACTAACAGCCCCTGCTACAGTTAGTTTTCCCTGCCCCTGAACCTCACCAGCCCCAGTCCAGGTTGCAAATCTGGATCATCAAAATTCACCTCCTCTTGAAAACCTTCACCTGAAATATCAGAAGCATTCCCCTTCATATTGCTGACTCCAGTCCCTGGTTGATCACAACCTGTTCCTGCAAGACCCTGCCCAAGTTCCACACTTCCATTTCCTACAACAGCCTGACCAGAGCCATTCCCAGCTCTAGGACCATTCTTTCTCTTCTTACGGAAAGTCTGAAAATCATGTCCCTTCTGCGAGAAAAAAGAGCAGACAAGTTTCATTCTGCATCTCTCTTTAGATTGCCCTATAGACAGACACTTGGAACAAAATGCAGGTAGTTGTTCATACTCAATTTTCAAAAACAAGTCATCTTTATTTGTGGATAACACAACCCGATCAATGAGGGTGGAATTAAGGTCCACTTCTAGAAGAACTCTAGCAAAATGCATATTATTCTAGCAAAATACCCATAATGTGCCTCCTCAGTTGCTCTATCCATTTTGATGGGAATGCCAATTGTAGATGTAATGTCAAATAATATCCTGGGGGGGGGGGGGGGGGCTGGGTGCAGGTGGTACTGGGGGTGCAGGGGGGTGTCAAGGGTGGGGAGTGGGTTTGGGTTTGGGGGGGGGGGGGGTCTGTCCATGGGGTGTCTAGGGGGTCCAGCAGGGGGAGGGGCTGTCCAGTCTTAGTGGGGTCACTACATGTGAGTCTTAGTAGGGCTGCTTTCTAGGGGGGTGTTTGTCCAGGGGTGGGGGGTTTTGTCCAGCAGGGGTGGTGCAAGGGCACATGGGTGTGTAGGGGGTGCAAGGGATGTCTAGGGGGTCCAGGTGTGTCCAGGGGGTCCAGGCAGGGGGGAAGGGTGTCCAGGCAGGGGGGAGGGGTGTCTAGCAGGGGGAGGGGTGTCCGGCAGGGGGGTTGTCCAGCAGGGGGAGGGGTGTCCAGGGGGTGCAGGGGGTAGGGGGAGGGGTGTCCAGCAGGGGGAGGGGCTGTCCAGGCAGGGGGGAGGGGTGTCCGGCAGGGGGAGGGGTGTCCGGCAGGGGGAGGGGTGTCCGGCAGGGGGAGGGGTGTCCGGCAGGGGGGGAGGGGTGTCCAGGGGGTGTCCAGTGGGGCTGTCCAGTTGGGGCATGGGGGCTGTCCAGTGGGGTGCAGGGGGGCATGGGGGTGCGGGGGGGGGGGGGGGGTGTTCAATGGGTCTGTTCAAGGGGGTTGTCCAGGGGGTTGCAAGGGGGTGCAAGAGGGCTGTCCAGGGGGGGCATGGGGGTCCAGTGGGGGTGCAAGAGGGCTCTCCAAGGCCGCTTCACCTTTCCTTTTTCTCAACAATCTTGTGATCTAAACCAAACTCACACCAAATTGTTAGTATATAAACTATAAAGCACAAAGGGTGTGTGACATACCACTTTTAGCATGAATTGATACCATTGCTGCATGCAACTTCCAGCTCTAAACCAGATCTGTTTTCAGCTCTAAAATATATGCTTTGTGAGCACACTTACCCCATGGATTGTGTCTCCCCTTCTTTAGGTTTGTTCTCTTCTTCACAACCCAAAACACAACCTGTTTTTCCTTGGACAGCTTTACCACCAAGGATTTTTCTTTTCACTATAGGTTGATTTTTCTTTCTCCAAATCACCTTGCTGCTTGGACTGTCCCTGCAAGTATTTTCAGTACATACCTGGCCTTGGGGCACCCCTTTCACATGAATCCTTCTAGTTTTAGGATCATGTGAGTTCTTCTCATGCTTCCAAGCCCTTTTTGTGTCTTTCCAGGAGGTTTGTGCTTTAGAACTAGTCTTGGAGTTTTTTTCTACATTACTCTCAGCATAGGAGTTTTCTACATGTAGCCCCTGAAATCTATTCCTCAAAGGAACATATTTGTCGTTGTATTCATGTTGATTTCTTCCATTAATCCCTACTGAATGCTTGTAGCCTGCAACTGTCGCGGATGAGGATTTTGTTGGATTGGTGTTGCCCGATCTGGTTGGGCCGAATGCTTGTGGCCCGCAACTGTAGCAATGCTGACTACTGTAGCAATGCTGACCGACAGGGGGGGTGTCCAGCAGGGGGGGTTGTCCAGCAGAGGGAGGGGGTGTCCAGCAGGGGGGAGGGGTGCTAAACATGGTCTGTAAATCTGATGTAGTTCAGTCTGTTCCTGTCTTATCTCATGCTGCTAAACATGTCAGAATTGGTGAATTGGTACCTGTTAAACCTGAATCTGGCAGTGATGAAGATGTTGTGGTTATCAGATCAGATAAACTTGGTCATCAGATCAGGGGGCAGGGGGACTAGCAGGGGACTGACAGGGGGCCTAGCAGGGGGCAGGGGGGGGGGGGGCTGGCAGGGGGACAAGCAGAGGGCAGGGGGGGGGGGGGGGGGCTGGCAGGGGGCAGGGGGGGCTGGGGGTGGGGGCTGGCAGGGGCAGGGGGGGCTGGCAGGGGGAAGGGGGGGGGGGGGTGGCAGGGGGGCAAGCAGGGGGCAGGGGGGGGGCTGGCAGGGGGACAAGCAGGGGGAAGGGGGGGGGGGCTGGCAGGGGGGCAAGCAGGGGGCAGGGGGGGGGGGCTGGCAGGGGCAGGGGGGGCTGGCAGGGGGAAGGGGGGGGGGGTGGCAGGGGGGCAAGCAGGGGGCAGGGGGGGGGGGTGGCAGGGGGGCAAGCAGGGGGCAGGGGGGGCTGGCAGGGGGACAAGCAGGGGGAAGGGGGGGGGGGGGGCTGGCAGGGGGGCAAGCAGGGGGCAGGGGGGGGGGGGCTGGCAGGGGCAGGGGGAGGCTGGCAGGGGGAGGGGGGGGGGGCTGGTAGGGGGGCAAGCAGGGGGCAAGGGGGGGGGGGCTGGCAGGGGGACAAGCAGGGGGGGGGGGGGTGGCAGGGGGACAAGCAGGGGGGGGGGGCTGGCAGGGGGACAAGCAGGGGGCAGGGGGGGGGGGATGGCAGGGGGAAGGGGGGGGGGGGGGTGGCAGGGGGGCAAGCATGGGGCAGGGGGGGGAGCTGGCAGGGGGACAAGCAGGGGGAAGGGGGGGGGGGGGCTGGCAGGGGGGCAAGCAGGGGGCAGGGGGGGCTGGCAGGGGGCAAGCAGGGGGAAGGGGGGGGGGGGGCTGGCAGGGGGAAGGGGGGGGGGGCTGGCAGGGGGCAAGCAGGGGGCAGGGGGGGGGGGGGGGGGCTGGCAGGGGCAGGGGGGGGGGGCTGGCAGGGGCAGGGGGGGCTGGCTGGCAGGGGGACAAGCAGGGGGGTGGCAGGGGGACAAGCAGGGGGGTGGCAGGGGGGGGGGGGGCTGGCAGGGGGACAAGTAGTGGGGGGGGGGGGGGGGGCTGGCAAGGGGACAAGCAGGGGGTGGCGGGGGGGGGGGGGACTAGCAGGGGGCAGTGGGGGACTAGCAGGGGGGGTGTCAGGGGGCAGGGGGACTGGCAGGGGGGGTGGCAAGGGGGACAAGCAGGGGGGGAGGGGTGTCCAGGCAGGGGGCAGGGGGTACTGGCAGGGGGGGACTGGCCGGGGGTGGCAGGGGGGGTGTCCAGGGTGTGTCCAGGGGGTATTTTTTTTTTATGGATTTGGACACCCTATAGCCACGGTTTTAAACCGTGGCTATTGATTTATTGCCACGGTTTTAAACCGTGGCTATAGACATAATGCCACGGTTTTAAACCGTGGCTATAGATTTTGTCCGGCCTTTAGTATAGCCACGGTTGAAACCGTGGCATTAGGTATACAGCCACAGTTTAAACCGTTGCTATAAACCTATAGCCACGGTTTGGACCGTGGCTATAGAGTTAAAGCCACGGTTTGGAACCATGGCTATAGGTCTAGACCTATAGCCACGCCAAACTTAGCCATGGTTCCTCAAACCGTGGCTATTACCTATAGCCACGGTTTGAGGGCCTATAGCCACGGTTTAGAACCGTGGCTATAGCCCGAATTTCCAGTAGTGACACTATCGATGGATTTATCCAATTGAGAGGTACATTGATATTATTTTTATTTTCATGGATGAATTCAATTTTATCATATCATTGCATAATTTTTTAATATGTTTCTTTTATTTTCATCATGTAATTAGGTCATTTGAAATCATATGTGAGGAATACAGCTCAACCAAAAGGCTCTATTGATGAAGGTTACATAGACAAAGAGTTCTTGACCTTCTAATATAGGTATTTGGATGAGATTGAGACTAGATTCAATCTTTTTGGATGTGTTGACAACATGTCAACTAATTCTCATTCTAAAAATCAGTCATCGATATTTACAATCATTAAAGGACTAATTGGAAAGGGGTAAAATTTTACACTTACTAAATTAGATTTTCTACAAGAACATTGATATGTGTTACTCAATAGTGTTATTGTAGATCCATTTATTGATGAATTGATATTGCAAACAAATATGTTCCTAAGGGTTCGAGATCAAAATAAGACGGAATTTAAAAAAGTTGTTAATAAGGATATTGTCTAATGGTTCAACCGTTATGTAAGTATATACTCACATTCATATTATTGATGTGTAGTTATTTTTTCTATGTTAAAAGTAAAAACTTATATCTTTTTGTATAGATAATTAATGTTGATAATTGAGATAAAAAATCAAATGATTTGATGTTTTTGTCTCAAGGTCCTCTAAGGAAAGCTAAGAGATTCAATTCCTACAATATTCATGGATTCATGTTTCATATAATTTATCATGAAAAAGACTTGAAAAACCAAAATAGTTGTATATTTAGACTTTCAAATGTGGGATAATATGGAAATATGAATGATATAATTGAATTAAACTATCATGGTATGTTTTCAGTTGTATTAATAATATGCAAGTGGGTCAACATTTATAGGGGTATAATGATTTTTTTACATTTTACTTCTATCAACTTCACTTGATTGATCCATACCAATGAGCATGTAGAGCATGATCCATTTATATTGGCTTCATAAGAAAATATGATTTATTATGTACATGATGAAATATATGAAGGTTGGAGTGTTGTGGTACACTTAAAGTAGAGAGACTTATATAATATGGGTGATGAAGATCAATTTTTACTTTGTGATAGTGAACCCCATCAACCACAAAACATTAAACAATTTTTTCCTAATAATATTGAAATAATAGAACTTATAAGAGAGAGTGAAAATGAATGACTTGTCACAATGGAGGTTGATAACAATGAAGACAATGAAGATGAATATAATTAAATGTATAAATTGGCAATAAAAATATATTACAATTTCTCATTGATAATTGTTTCATACATATATACATTTTTCTAGTTTTTCTTTTTTCTTTTTGTATTTTTTTAATTTTTCATTTTTATACATTTAATATACCTAAACCATTTGAATTGTAAGAATGCCAAGAAAAAAAAAATTTAGGATCCCAGATGATCAACATCTCAGAGCACACCACCACTACCGTCAGCTTCTGTAGATCTGAGTGATTCCACTGTATCCGATACTACTAGTGAGCTAGCCATTTCCTCAGATGTCATTGATAGCCTACTACCCGATTCACCTCCAGTGATGGAGAAGCTGGTAACCCCTCCATCTAGGGGATATGGGTGAGTTTCCATTACTGGTATGTATGTCATTGTAAAAAAACTATATATTTTATTAACTTTTTAATAAAATTTTCAAATAGATAAAGAAAACCATAGAATGGATACAAATATAAATAAAATAGATGTATGGGACCTACAGTAATTCAATATAATTATTCCGTTTGATGAGTTCAGGGTGCCTACTGGTGACACTACTCGAATCTATGAGCAGATTCTTAGGAAGCCTGCTTACAAGACAATGGGCTTTCCTATTAATTAAAAAATTGGAGGCAAACTCCTACAACTTGAAAAAATGAGGTCTTTGATACCCAAGTAAAGGTAATATTAATTTAATATTAATTGATAACTAATTTAAAATACATGATTAAAATTTTGTAATATATTTATATAGTGTTATGTTTTTTATTTCATTATGTTTTTTCATTTTAATGTCCATGACTCTGTTTCATGCCCATGGAATTTGGAAAATTTGGGAAATAAATGGAGAGATTTTAAATGGAGATTATTTAATGAGTTTAATGAAACATCTATGAGCTCATGAAAAATGTATGAGAAAGTTCTTGAAGGCATTTTTTGTAAGCAATTAAAGCTTTTTATTGATATTAACTAAGATGCATCTTATGAGGTAATTACATATTTTACATTATCTTAATAACATAAACACAATAAAATTATAATTTTTATTAATGTTGATATTTTTGAAGGAATTATCTAAAAACATACTATGAATCACAAGAATAAATTCATTCTTCACATCATTGGGTCTCATAGTTTTTTGAGAAAAAGAACAATTTTGGTTTGTATTTTATTCTTTATTCTTTATATCATTTTATTAAAATTCAAGGTTTTTTATAGCTTTTTGTATATTTTTATAAAGGATAATGAATTAGGTCATTTTGTTGGCCAAACAGAGATGTGGTTTAAAGTTTACAGGAAACCCGATGACAGTTTTGTAAATGAACCTACCAAAGACATTGGACTAAGTACTTTTCATTACCATTTCATGTTATTTTATTGCATTAAAAATATAATAACGACAATTATATTATAACAACTAACAAGCCTTAAACCCAATTAAATGAGGTCGACAACATGAATCAAATGATACCAATTTGGAGTCATTTGATACATCTATATGACCCCAATTAATTGGGTTTAAGACTTGTTTGTTGTTATAATTATTTTTTCAATAACATGTTTTTATATTAATGAAATAACAATAAATAGTAATTAAAAATTTATTAATTAGATAATACTATAAATTTTAGATATTTTAAAAAATAATTGTTAATATTTTTGTATTAATAGGTTAAAATTAAAGAAGTCTGAGATGCAAACCCTTCACAATCAACATCGATTTACCAGAATGATGAAATTACAATCGTTTTAGGGAAGAAGAATCCCAAATGTGCACATGGGATGGGTTCTAGGACTACTCTATCAGTTGTCTTTAGTGGAGTGTCATCATCCGTTACTACAACACTCAGTAGGGGTTTGAGTAGTTCCATTGATCAGGAATCACAAATAGAAATTCCAAGATTAGAAGAAAAAGTTCAAGAAATAGGATCTTATAGTAAAACATATGATTAGTGGCGGTTGACAATAAAAATGTTTTAGTTTCTTTGTTTTAATGGATAATTGACATGATCCTTGAGGAAATTTATAGCTTTATAGCTCATCCCCCCTGAGGTAAATTCTAAATTCCATAGATCATTCATACATTTTCAAATAACACATACAACTTCTATAAATAAAACCAAAATGGAACTTTTATATAGAAAACACACACTTCGAGTCATACTGACCACATATTGTGCTATATTGTTGTGTGTTTTATTCCTATACATTAAAAACAAATTATAGATCATTATCTATAAGCTTGAAAACAATTCGAGCTCATTTGATCAGTTTTGACTTAGCAAACAATTTTTAAAGGTATAAAAACCTTTAAAAACATGTGTCGATAGGTAAAAACCAGAAAAAAATGTCACATTTCCCTAAAATCAGAGGATAGTGACCGTAGATCGAATTATGAAATGTAGGAACTGATGACACATCATTCCTAGTTATTGTTTTCCCAGGATGGCCATAAATACATTTTTAGTATTTTAAAACACTAAAACATGCGTGTAACGGTAAAAAAATAGAAAAAGACTTCATATTGACATGAAATCATGAGAAAATCACTTTTGTATTATGTTTTACATGTATTCTTAGACTACACATTAATATGACATGCGGTGTGGTTAGAATGACTCGGTAAACACTTTTTAATGGTACCAAATCCTTTAAAAACACGTGTTAGGGGGTGAAAACTAGGAAAACGATGTTGGATTTTTATGAAATCAGAAGAAAACAACCGTATATTGATTTTTGAAATGTAGGAACTGACGAAACGTCATTCTAAGTTACAGTTTTTCTGATATGGTCATAAATGTGTTTTTAGTGTTTTAAAACATTAAAACGTTCGTGTAACGGTCATAACTATAAAAAAACATCAGATATGTGAAATCATGGGACAACCACCATCGTGTTATTTTTTATGTGTATATATAGACTATACATTAATTTTAAATGTGGTGTGGTTGGAATGACTCGATAACACTTTTTACAGATACAAAAGCCTTTAGAAACATGTGTCGGGGGTCAAAACTAGAAAAATGATGTCGGATTTCCCTAAAATCATAAGAAAATAAACATAGATTTATTTTTAAAATATAATAACTGATGAAACTTCAATTCGAGTTACTTTTTTCCTGGGATGGTTGTAAATGAATTTTTAGTGTTTTAAAACACTAAAACGTTCATGTAACAGTCAAAACCATAGACAATAACCTCATATTGACATGAAATCATGGAAAACCACTATTGTGTTATTTTTTACATGTATGGACATACTACACATCAATATGACATGCAGTGTGGTTGGAATGGCTTGATAAACACTTTTTAAAGGTACAAAAGCCTTTAAAAACATGTATCAGAGGGTCAAAATTAGGAAAACAACATCATATTTCCCTAAAATAATAGGAAAAATAATTAGATTTATTTTTTAAATGTAGTAATTGATGAAATATCATTTAGAGTTATGGTTTTTCCAGGATGTCTATAAATGCATTTTTAGTGTTTTAGAACACTAAAAAGTGCATGTAGCGGTCAAAACCATAACAAACAACCTCAGATTGATATGAAATCATGGTGAAACCATTATTGAGTTATTTATGATGTTTACTCATAGAAAACACATTCATCCGATGTGTGGTGTGGTCAAAATGACTCGATAAACACTTTTTAAAGGTACCAAAGCCTTTAAAAACTTGTGTCGGGGGGTCAAAACCAGGAAAACGATGTCATATTACCCTGCAATTAGAGGAAAACAAACATAGATTAATTTTTGAAATGTAGTAACTGAAGACACATCATTCTGAGTTATGGTTTTCTCGAGGTGGCTATAAACACATTTTTTAGTGTTTTAAAACACTAAAACATTCGTATAATGGTCAAAACCATAAAAACAAACCTTAGATTAACATGAAACCATGGGAAAATCACTACTTTGTTATTTTTGATTTATATGCATAGACTTCATATCAATATGATGTGTGTTGTGGTCAGAATGACTCGATAAACACTTTTTAGAGGTACCAAATCCTTTAAAAACACATTTCATGGGTCCAAACCATAAAAATGACATAAGATTGACCAGAATTTAGAGTTAAATGACCTTAGATTTTTTTTGAAATATAGGAACTAACAAAATTTCATTCTGAGTTATGGTTTACCTAGGATGCCCATAAATGCGTTTTTAGTGCTCCAAAACACTAAAACGTGCCTGTAATGGTCAAAACCATAGAAAACAACCTTAGATTAATGTAAAATCATAGGAAACCACCATTGAATTATTTTTGAAATGTATACTTAGAAAACACATCAATCCAACACGCGGTGTGGATGTAATGACTTGGTAAACACTTTTTAAAGGTACTAAAGCTTTTAAAAACACATGTCAAGGGGTCAAAACCATGAAAAAGATGTCATATTGTCCTAAAAATAGAGGAAAATGACTGTAGATTGATTTTTTAAATTTAGGAACCGACAATACATCATTATGAGTTATTGTTTTCTCAGGATGACCATAAATACGTTTTTAGTGTTTTAAAACACTAAAACGTTCATGTAATGGTCAAAACCATATAAAAGGACCTCATATTGATTTTAAATCATGGAAAACCAACATTGTGTTATTTTTTATGTGTACGCATAGAATACACATCAATATAACATGTGGTGTGGTTGGAATGACTCCTTAAACACCTTAAAGGTACAAAAACCTTTAAAAACATGTGTCGGGGGGTCAAAACTAGGAAAACAATGTCAGATTACCTTGAAATTAGAGGAAAAGTGACAATATATTTATTTTTAAAATTTAGGAACTAATGGAACATCATTACGAGTTATGATTTTCTTGAGATGACTATAAACATATTTTTTGTGTTTTAAAACACTAAAACGCTCATGTAATGGTCAAAACCATAGAAAATGACCTCAGATTGATGTGAAATTATGGGAAAACCACTACTGAGTTATTTTTGACATGTATTCATAGAAAACACAAAAATTTGACATGCGGTGTAGTCAGAATAACTTTCTAAACACTTTTTAAAGGTACTTAAGCCTTTAAAAACTTGTATCGGGGGGGGGGGGGGTCAAAACCAGGAAAATGATGCCAAATTGCCTTGAAATCGTAGAAAAATAACTATATATTTATTTTTGAAATATAGGAACTGATGAAAAATCATTCCAATTACAATTTTTCTGGGATGTATGTAAACATATTTTTGGTGTTTTAAACCACTAAAACATTTGTATAATGGTCAAAACCATAGAAAAAGATATCATATTAATGTGAAATCATGAGACAACCACCATTGTGTTATTTTTAAAATATATAACATATTTTGATATCAACATATTTAAATTTTTTTTATTAAGTAAACTTAAAGCACACTATATGTCAATTTAAAAATTAATTAGAATATTTACTTATCCCTTTTCAGTTTCAAGTGTTGAATAATATCTTAAATAAGTAAGTTTCTATTTTTCAAAGTGTTTTTATGATATATTATTTGTTTTATGTTAAAATTTATTCTATTTAATTAACAAACTAATAAATTTTATGTGAAACATTCTGAATATATTCAGTGTCTTTTATCTTTCAAATTTATTTTCTTAAATGTTATGGTTTTTATTACAGGTGAAAGATTCTAGTAATAGGTAATAGGTTGACCATTATGATCCATCAAATTCTTCAGAAGGCAATTGTGATGGTTCTTAGTTTTTGTGGTATGTTTAAATTTTCTCAACTATTCTACTATAATTATGATTTATTATGTTTAGTTTTAATTTATATTTTATTTTTTGTTACAGTTGATGAGATGATGCGGTAAATTTATATTTATGAGATAATGTGGAGGTATATGAATGTATTATAGGTCATGGCATGGATGTATATTGGGAATGGGTTGTTTTTGGACATATTTTATATGTATAAATTGATGAATGAGGTATGGGTTGACTGATGTATGGGTTGATTGAGGTATCTGTTAACTAAGGTTACATTGAATGTGTATGTTTGTATATATGACTATGTATGTGTGATGCATGTATGATGGTTTTATCATACATTTATGTTTTTGTTTATTACATGTCAGTTTTTTTATATTTATAGTTTCTTCATAAAATATTTTACAAAAAAAATTTAATTATAATATTTAGAGGTGGTTTCTAGTAACCACTGCTAAGTAAATTAATTCAAATTATGTTTATTGATAGTTAAGGGTAACCACATCTAAAAATAACTACCAAAAATATATTTAGAAGTAGATAATTTCATTTAATCTATCTTTTTGGTTATTTTTTTAAAAGAAGCACCGCTAAATAAAATTAAAACCATTGCTAAATGCTCCAAAAATAAAACACAAAAAAACCACTATGAAATTAAAATAACCACCACTAAATGAATATATACCATAAAATACATAATGTTTTTGATGAAAAATTCTATATTATAAGGAAATGGTTTAAACCACCACTAGTTTAAGAAAAAACCACCACTAATGCCCTCTAATTTTCTGTAGTGCTTCTCCTCTCTTCTTCACACATTCAAACCTCTTTTGTTCAGCCAAGACCTTCCCAAATCACCTCCAAAATTCTATCCTCTCATGTTAGAAGATTTATTTTGGGTATAAGGACATCCTAGTAAGGATTTAGTGAAAACCTAATGAGGATACCTGAAGAAGAGGTAATGTTCTTCAACGAGCGTCATTATTTTATTTCTTTCTCCACCTCATTAAATTATTATTAAACCATACTGATATAATATAATTAGTATATTCCATATACTGGGATGTTTTTATGATAATTTCATGACCTATAACCATCTTCACTTCTATCAAATGGGTTATAGAATCTTCGTTTGTGTGTACATCGGACTACCGCCTCGCGAACCGATGTCATTCGTTCTTTCATTAACACCTTTTGCAATTGAGTATGATGATGGATTTAAAGTATATATATTATATTTATAAAATAATTATACCTATATATTCATTATATTATATATACCATTTTAAATTCCATTCCTTAGGGGATATGATAATATCACTTGTGTGTGAAATGAACTACCACCTCGCGAAGCAATACGATTTGTTTTTCACTAAGGATTCACATGGAAGGTAATAAGGATAAAATTAATGAATATATGTGATATACATGAACTAATTATTATATTAATTACATATTTATCATTCTTAAAAGATAAAAGATAAATTAATTTTTTTACACTTAAAGATGATAACATTGTTCACGTGCGTATGGACTACTACCTTCACGATGCAATGTGAATATCTTTTAATCACCACACCACATGGATGATATATATACATATTAAAATAAATATTATGGTATATATGATATTATAATCATTCTGTAAAGGTAAAATGTCACTCAATTTCTTTTCATAATGATCATTGAAAAATAAAAATGTTACCTATGCGTACGTATGACCTACCGTCTCCATGAGTGTAACATACTTAATTTCTCAAAACCATATTTAAGAATTGATATTAATAGTATAATTTATATATAAATATGATAATTATTTCATTATTATTATTTTGGAGGTGATGGAACTATATAATATGCACATGAATCAGGACTTTCATAACATAGCAGGAAAGAGAAAATAAGGCGATTAACACCCAAAACAATGAAAATAATAAAATATTATTAACAAACAGGTGATAAGATGTTATAAAAGGAATATAAATATTAATATGGTTCTGGTATAAAATAATAACTTTCTTAAAAACAATATACAGGAGGTTAAAGCACGTTTAACCAAAAGGAAACATGAAGTAAGTGATTTTGTCTCAATTTCATTTCATTGAGACATATTGTAATGTTATGCACCTAATTTCATTTATATGGTTTATATATTTCCACTTTTAAATATTATATAATGATTCATTAATAATTAATTCTATTTTAAGTTTTAATTTGAATTATTTCATCCAAGGGGATTTGACTTGAAAATTACCTAGTGGTAAAGAATTTCATAACTCAATTACTTTTCATTGGGTTATATTACTTGTTCATTGTTGTTGATATTATATGAGTATGTTTTTAATGAATTTTGATTATATTATGTTTTATTTCAAAATTTTTTATGTGTATTTACATTTGATACAC
Source organism: Viscum album (assembly GCA_963277665.1). Classification (NCBI taxonomy): domain Eukaryota; kingdom Viridiplantae; phylum Streptophyta; class Magnoliopsida; order Santalales; family Viscaceae; genus Viscum; species Viscum album. The sequence continues at coordinate 585,992,007 of OY728145.1, forward strand.
ATAATCTATTCATTTATTAATTCTTAATTCAACATTATGATCATTATAAGGGTTTATTTTACAATCTCATTATAATTAAGATTTTTATTATTGAATTTAATTTGAAGAAAATTATTGGACCATTATCTAATAAACATATTTCATTTTATTCCCTTATGGCTATTAATGATATTTTAAAGTAATAATACTATTTTCCCACTCTTTGGTACTTAAAATGTTTTAGAAAATATTTAAAAGAAAAAACCTGACTTCATTTCTCTCTTCGGTCAAAAATCTATTTTATTACAAAACCATGTTTTCTAAAAAGGTTTATAACCTTTTTAGAATGATTTATTAAAGAATTTTTTATCCATTTATACTTTTTAAATTTTTTTTCAAAGGAATCTTATGTCGTTTTCAAAAAAATCCCCATTTGGATTTTATTGAAAATGTAGGCACTAGCTCTAGGCTACTAGGGTCAGGGTCGCTACAATTGATATTAGAGAAATTTTAGTAGAAACTTGTGGAACTAGATTTAGGAAAAAATATATTAGGTAACATAACCCTATGATAAACTTTTAGGATAAGTATATGAACATTCTAATGTTTTGGTAAGGTAGATATTAGGTGGTTTTTCTTTCTAATACATCCCTGTATAGATACTATAAGTAGACGTGGTTATAAAACAGAGGTACTTAGGGATAAAGGTGTATTGGGATTGACTTGATCATAACCTAGTGTATGAAAATTATCCTTACTACACACTTAGTTTGACACTCCCATGGGATATGCTTGGGATAATTCACATTTTCTTTACATACCATTATGAAGGATTTGAATAGATAATGACAATGAATGACCTAGGTTAAATCCTAGACCAAAGAGAACCTATGTTGAAATAAAAAAGTTTAAGTATTTATTAGGATTCGAGAATTGTATTATAGAATTATTTTTACTAATATAATTTTTGTTACAAGAATCATGAAACATATAAGAATTATGTTAAATTTTATAATCATATATGCCTTTATTAAATTAATAGTTATGAATTCTATAATGGGTTATGAGTTTAAGGTTGATCATAAGTTTAATTCCTTAAACACCCTTTTATGTTTTATGTAATGGGAGTCTACTAAGATTAATAATATTTTGAGAGAAATTTATGACAAGATTATGTTTTAGTGGAGAAGTTATTTTAGGACAATGTCTTTACATTTTATAGACATAAGTTTAAAGTTATTGATAACCTTTAGGGTTAATATAATCACTAATGAAATTTTAATAACAGTCAAATAATATTATTATAATTTTTGGAAGAAAATAAATTGTATCTAAAAACTTTGTAAACAAATTATTTAATGATTAATATTATTTCAAGGATGATGATCATATTGTTTTGGAAATATTATATTAATTATATTAATATATTTTAGAAAAAGGACAACCTATATGTTGGGTGATAACCCGTTTCATCCAGAAAGGCCATAGGGATTTAACCCATGACCAAAGGATGATAAGGGTTTAGAAACTATCACTGGTCTGCATGATGTCCTGGTTAATATGCAATTTTTTTAGTTAAATTATTTGAAAAATAAATATTAATGATGAACCGACAGTATTACTTTTTAGGTTTATAGATTAATGTATAACTTGTGCTAACCATATTGGTTTTGGAAAATATTTAGAGATAGAAAAAATACTTTTCACCCTTTTATGGATCTTACAATCCGTTAAAAGTGAATTTCAGTGCTTTAGGCATAAAAAATTCATTTTCGAATATTTATTTCTTGGAGTAAGCGATGAATTGGAAATTGATCAAAGAACAACCAAAGGATGAAAATTTTCTTATGAAACAACAACTTATCAAGTATATTTTCTTATATTATCAAATAGTAAAATAATTCCTTAACATTAGGAAAAAGGATATTAAACAAAATTTTTTATCCTATTAAATTCATATCCGATTAATCATGCTGTCTTATAAATCATCATATATTTATGGTTTTGAGTACCTTAACTTTCCATTTTCTATTCACTTTCTTATTACCAATGACATCAATCACTCTCAAAAATTATTTATGCTTTTATTCTATGTCCACATATTCACTTTATAATAATGTTATCCTATTTAGAAACCTAGTTATGTGTTATTTCATATGACCTTTGTACTTCCCTTTATCTCTTATTAAGAGGATGTTTTATTAAATCCTTTTGTGATGTAGGTTTTCAATAAAAGAATTTCAAAATATTAAACCTTTAATTACTGATATCAAGTTTAAATTATGATGATTAAATTTATTTAATGTGGGGATAATGTATCACCCTAATATTTTAAAATAAGAACATTGCATTTGATATCATATGTGACACACAATACCAATCTTAGAAGAAAATATAACACCCTGAGACTTTATAATATATTTATTTTTTAAATAAATTAAATCACTTAAATATATTTCTTTACACACAAAAATGAGTTTAGATTGTGTTATACACAACACTATGTTTATCTTATATTACACACAACACTAAGTTTAGCTTGCATTACACGCAACATTGAGTTTAAATGAAATGTGAAATATTATTAAAATATTATTATTTAATATAATAGTTATCACCTAGATGTTGGAATGGAGGGTATTAATAGTAATAAATAAATTATGAAAATTATGTTTTTCTATTGATTATAAATAAAATAATAATCATTCAAAATAAAAACAAACATTTTCTAAAAAAACTATATTTTTTCTAAAAGATGGTTTAATTACACTTTGAAAAAATAATTTAAAATAATTTATTAAATTTTTTTAGATTTTTTTTGAAAAAATGAACTTTATTTTTGAAAGATTAATACTAAAATTATATTAGGTTGAATATTTGGTATTTTTCAAGCAAGTTTCATTTTTGATGAATAGTAAAAAATATTGAATTTTAATTGAAAACTGCCTTTTCGTTTAAATAATTTATAATGATAAATTATTTTTTGAATTGGTTTTAAAGTAAAATTAGTGAAATTATATATTAATTAATCCAATTTAGGTAATTAGAATCATTTTTATATTTAATTTTAATATAAAAACTTTGTAAACTTTTGAACATTTTCTCTTTAAAAACCCGCTTTCTCATCGCGTTTGCGAGATTAATTTTAAATTAAAATTTTCCAATTTTGTGAATTTAAATTGAAAATGTATTATATATGTTTAATAATAATAATTTATAATTTATATTAAGATAAAATTAATTATAAAACAAAATGAATAATGAAAATAGTAAAAATTAATTACCACATTTAAGGTAAAAATGGATTTACCAGAGGATTAAACTAAGAATATAAGAGTTAAAAATGACTTATAAACTTTTAAAACAGCTATTATATAGCCATATTTCCCCCTTATATATTAAAATTTTAAGAATTCCTCATTTTGAATCTTTGGTATGATAAAAACATGGGTATGATTGAATCTTTTTAACAAATTACAAGTGTGCCACTCACCTTACTTATAAAAGGTCACCCCCTCTAATATATTCTTTACACCTTAGAAACTCTTTTTTTGGACTATAAATTAAAAAATAACCTCCAGAATTTTCTCATATAATCATATAATCTTTATTTTGGTCATAAATCCATCCAAGGAAGGCTTTAGTGAAAACCTAAGGAGGATAATTGAAGAAGAGGTAATGTTCTTCAATGAGCATCTTTATTTTATTTCTTAATCCACCTCCTTAAATTATTATTAAATCATAATGATATAATAAACTTATTATATTACATAGGTATGTTGTTAAAACAAGTTAATGACCTACAACCATCTCCACTTCTATCAAATGGTTTATGAAATCATTGTTCGTGTGTATGGCAGACTGCCACATCATGAACCAACATCATTCATTCTTCCATTACCACCTTTCACAGTTGGGTATAATGATGGATATACAATATATATATGATAATTATAAAATAATTATACCTATGTATTAATTATATCATATATACCTTTTTATATTCTATTCCATAGGGGATACGATAACGTCGCTCGTGTGTACGGAGGACTACCGCCTCACGAAGCGATGTGATTCATTTTTCACTAACACTTTATATGGAATGAAATAAGGATAAAGTTAATAAATATATGTGATATAAATGAACTAATTATTATATTAATTACATATTTATCATGATTAAAATATAATATATCATTTTATCTTTTTTACACTTAAAGATGATAACATCGTTTGTGTACGTGTAGACTACCGCCTTCACAAAGCGATGTGAATCTCTTTTCATCACCAAACCACATGGATGATATATATATATGTATATTAAAATAAATAATATGGTATATATGATATTATTATCATTATTTAAAGGTAAAATATGATTTTTCTTCATTCCATAATGATTTTTGAAAAATGAAAACGTTGCCCATGCGTACGTACAACCTACCATCTCCATGAGCATAACATACTTCATTTCTCAAAACCATCTTTAATGTCTGGTATTAAAAGTATAATTGATATATAAATATGATAATTATTTCATTATTATTATTCTTAATGTGATGTAACTATATGATATGCACAAGAACTACAACTTTCATAACAACACATGAATGAGGAAACAAGGCGATTAACACTCAAAACAATGAAAATAATGAAATATTATTAATTAATGGATGATAATATGTTATAAAAATATAATATATGATAGTATAAATATTAATATGGTTATGATATAGAATTATAATATTCTTAAAACCATTATACAGGAGGTTAAGGCATGTTCAACCAAAAGGAAGCGTGAGATAAGGGATTTCGTTTCAATTTCATTTCATTGTGGAATATTGTAATGTTATAAAGATAATTTATTTTATATGGTGTATATAATTACCATTTATTACATCATGATTCATTAACAATTAATGGTATATTAATTTTAAATTTTAATTATTTCATCTAAGGTGATTTGACTTGAAAATTATCAAGTGGTAAATAATTTCATAACTCAATTTATTTTCATTGGGTTATATTACTTCTTTATTATAATTGATATTATATTATTATGTGCATAATCAATTTTTATTATCTTATATTGTATTTACACCTTTTTATGTGGATTTATAGTTGATACACATAATCGATCGTTGATTAATTCTCACTTCAAAAATATGATCATTGTAAGTGTTTATTCACAATCTCATTATAATCGAGATTGTTTATTCTTGAATTTAAGTTGAAGGAAATTAATTTAAAATTCTATAATAAACCAATTTAATTTCTTATACTTTGGTTATTCATGGTATTTTCAAGTAATAATATCATTTTTCTATTCTCTCATACTTAAAATAATTTATAAAATATTTTAAATAAAATATGACTTCATTTCTCTCTTCAACTGAAAATATGTTTTCTTCCAAAACCATGTTTTCTAAAAATATTTTCAAAAATATTTTCAACCTTTTGAAAATAATTTATTAAATACACTTTTACATATTTTTACTTTTTAAAAAATGTTTTCAAATCAATCTTATGTTGTTTTCAAAATAATTCCTATTTGGATTTTACCAAAAATGTAAAAGTAATATTCTTATCATTTTTTGAATAATTATATTTCATAAACTTTTTTATAGTGAGAAAGGAATGTTATTTTTAACTTTTATGGCATGTATAGAATTACCAACTGTCATAACAGTTATTTCTTTGAATCTTCCTTTGAAAATTTACATGGATATTTTTAAAGAAAATGTTTTTACTAATATTCTGAAAATTATTGGGTTTTAAAAGTGATTTTAAAATAAAAGTACTTTTAAAATGTTTTATGTCTAAAAAAAGTGATTTTTGAAATGAAAAAGATATTTTCCTCAATAAAAATTTAATGATATTTTTTATGGTATTTATATTCATCAACTACAAAAAACTTTTATTCTTACTTTAATGAGTATATATTGTATTAAAACCATATTTATTATTTATATGGATGGTTTTTGATCATTTGACTGAGGAAAGTGTTGAAATTCACTTTCTTGATTCATTTTTGTTGTCATACAATTCCACTTTAAATATTTAATTTCCTATGATCATTGGACATTAAATTTCCCCTAATTATACATATCATTTATCATGGATGTGATTATTTCTTAAACCATATCTCATTTCTATATATAGTGTTTTAATTTGAAAGTTATTTGATTAACTTTGGAAATATTGATAAATCCATATTATCTACGAAATACGGATATTTTATGATAAAAAATTGTTCATGAATTAAATTGATTATTCAATATATGAGGAGTGATTTGGAACTACAATACTGGGTGGGACCCGATATTATACATCCCCTCGATGCATTAGTAGTTCTCATGAGACAAATAAGTTAAGCTAGATTTGAATATATTTTTACCTATAGTTTAAACCATCTTTTGAAAGGTCTTGATGATAAAGGTATCATGGGCCTGAGACATGACATCCAATAATTAAACATTACCTTTATTCATAATTTAGTTATTATTATCCATGAGATTTTAACTATGATATTATCTCTAGATGCATTTCATTATCAATTTATTGATTAAATGGAATGTGTTTTCAATTATTTATCTTTCCATATTTATTATTCCTTATCCAATTATTTAAATTTAATGTGTGTTAAGTTATTTACCTTTACATATTGATTATTACTTATCCAATTATTTAAATGAAATGTGTGTCAGTTATTTACCTTACTATGTCGATTATTCTTATTGATTCACGATAGATTCCATTGTACTTAACATTTACTAAGCATTTGAGACCACCCTTATTTCTTTTCCTTTCCCTAGGATTCCATTAAGTGTACTATGTTTGATATTTAAGGATATTCTAGAGGTAATAATGCTATTATTGGAAAATATTATGTAGAAATTTGTGTATTTAAATGTAATATGGGAATCATATATGTATTGTAACACCTTGTTACCTTTATGTAAGGTAAGTTATAAAACTTTGTTGTGGTTTTCCTTTTTCTTTGGCTGGCTAATTATGAGAAGAAATTAGGAGGATACCTATAATGGTTATGTCATGGATTTTTTTTGAATTTTCACCATAAAATCTATAAGTTTTGCAGTCTGTTGGGGATTTACACACTATATAATGTTGTTACATGACATGTAATCATCCCCTAGAATATGCCTTGAAGCAGGTACACTGTATACAAGGTTATATGATGTGTATATCTTATACACCATGTAAATATTAAAAATCAGATTTTTAATAAAAGGTGATGATTTTTTTGGAATATTTGAGATTTGACAATTACATGACATGTAATTTGGTTACATGGATGTAAAATCCAGTGTGTCGGTTTTAAGAAAGCAATTTGGATAAAATCAGTATTTTCTTCCTCTAAGTTTCCTTGATCCCAACCTAGAGTCTATTACTAAGTGATTTTTGAGATCTCTAAACCCTCCAGATCATCCGTTCGGTGATTGATCATCGTTTTGGTTATGGTTCATCTCTCCGGGTAAATGGTCTTCTTGTCTCTTTTTTATCTCTATATTTACTCTATAAAGTTTGATATATTTTCTTGGGATCGATGGATCTAAACTCTATGTTGTTGAATATTTATTATAGGTTGAGTTCCTAGATCTTTTGCACCTTTTTTCTTTGTTGGCAAGTCCTATTGCGGGCGTCGTGTTTCCATGAAAAAGGTAGGCAGTTACTGTTAAGATTGGCCAATTGATTAAACCTTGAATTTCGTTTTATTTTTAATTGCTTTTAATTAATTTGTGAAAAACCATATTTTATTCAAATTGGAATTGGAATTGATATGTTATGGATTTTTTTAAAAACCCCAAATTCTAATAGAATTAGAGATTGAGGTGTATTTTGAAATTGATAGAGTTGTGAATTGATTTTTGAGGAAAAATGGATTAAATTAAATTAATAAAAACCTATGATTGGTTTTGGTTTGAAAAGGAATGAAATAATGAAAAACATATGTTTTGGTTTTTAAATGAAATTGGAATATTGAAACTCAAAATGGGGAAATTTTATTTTAAATTGATTTGAAATGATTTTCCCATTTTTATTGATTGATTGAGAACATGAGATCTTGGTAGTTAGTGGGTTATTTGGGAAAAAAATGCTAGGATGATAATTATATAGTAATGTATTGATTGTTTACATCCCTAATAAAAACATAGTTGGGAATATCTTATCCCAAATGGGATTTTTATGGGTCATATTCGGCATGATCCTAAGGGATGTGTGTACACATACATGTCGTGATCACTGATATGAGATATATGAGGATCCCATAACTAGAAACTATCATACCATAGGAAAAATGAACATGGTTCTTATTGGTATTGTTTTGATATATATACCACTGATATATAACTTTTTTACTCATGATTATTGATTTATATAAACTGTTTTAGATAAAATTTTTATTTAATTCATGTTAAAATGTTTCCCATCAAATAGAAATGAAATCATGTTTTTTTAAATATGAAAGTGCAATGACATGCCTATTTTGTTTAAAATTTAAAGATTGATTTAGTTTATTATTATAGAACACTTAGTGAGACCCTACTAGGATTTTTAGGTCACACCCTACCTTTTCTTTTGAGTGTTTGTATATTTTCTTCTACCAGGTCCGAGTAAAGGGAAGACAGCTCTTGAAGGAGGTGGATGTTATTGATCCCTTGTGGATTTGGGTGATGTGTACTTTAGGACATTGGGTTACCTTTTTTGTTTTATAGTACTTTTATGATTCGATATTTGGGTTTTTAATATACTTATTTGGTTTTTGGTACTGCCACCTTTCATAGTTTTTGAGCATACTAATATGTATCTTTATCTTCCACTGTGTTTGTAGTAAATTCGTTCCCAAATTTTTATTACATCATGCTAGGTGATAGCCACCAACCTGTGGAGATAGAGAACACCCTTCGGGTCATGTCAGTTCCGGCTCGAGTATCAGGGTACTAGGGTATTTAGGTTGGTTCATGACAAAGTTGTATCAAAGGAGCATGTTAAGCATCTTGCCTTGATGCCAGTATGTAGTTGAGAAATCTTTTTGGGACTTAAGAGGTAGTTTCAAGTGAGTACCTTTCTATATATCATTATGATGAGACTTAAGTCACCATGGGTGGTTTATTAAAGGTTTCTTGAGGATTAGTTCTAGTATTTTCCCTATTTTAGATTTGGATAGGTGGAAATCCAAATCTTTCTTTCTTATCTGATGGGATTAATTTCCCTTATTTCTATTATTTGAGTGCTGACCTGAGTAATCTTCTAATTTCTTAAATGTTGTTTGATGATGTTTTGTGGCATCATTACTTTTAGAAGATATGTGAATAGGATATAGGAGGAAGCTATTGATGAACTATAGTGAGAAAATCCTATTTTGGACTAGAATTTGGTTGAGGTTGTTGCACGTGCTATCCAAGCTTTAGGACAAGCACCTTCACCCATACCCGCTCAAGATCCAGTTGTGAAACCTTTGAGGGATGAATATCAGAATCATTATCATGAGTTAATTAATCATAAACCACCCACTTTCCAAGGCTATAATGATCCCCAAGAGGATGAAGACTAGCTAAGAAAGATAGAGCTTCTATTTGACTTTCTATAAACTCTTGAAGCTATTAAGGTAAAGTGTGATACCTTTAAGATTGAGGGACCTAGTAGGAAATTGTAGGATTATATAGTTATGGAAAAGAATAATAAGGGTTTAGAGTCCTATGAATTTAAATATCTTTTAATGGACTAATTCTATCCAGAGTCTATGGTGCTAGACAAGGTTATGGAGTTTTTCAAACTCGAGCAGGCTAACAGGACCATAAAGGAATATAAAAACTGATTCACCGAACATGTACAATTTTCACCTAAAAGTTTATAGAATGAGAAGATTAATACTCAAATATTCAAGATGGTACTTTGATATGATATCCTTTATTTTGTTTTCTTTCTAAATCTCACTTCTTATACTAACATGATGGATAGGTTGTTGATGGTCGAGCTTGATTTGGATGGCAATTTAGGTTTGATGGGAGTTACTTTTTCTCCCAATGGTAGTTCTATGAGTTCACATAAAGGTAATAATAAGTGTGATGAGTCTCATGGTGGATCTCGATAGTAGGGTTCTTCTAGACCTCATATAGTTCCTGGTAGAGGCCCTTTAGGTTGCTTTTAGTGTGGAAAGCCTAGGCATTTGAAATAAGTTTGTACTAAGAAACCTAAGATATGTGGTTCATGTGGTCATTTAGGACAATCAAAAAAATTATATTATATCTATTTTACTCCACATAGTGGGATTGGATCATTAGCAAAAAAAGGTACTATGGGGAAATAAAATGATTCAAGATATATGGGGTTCCATCCACTTGCATCTGGAAAGAATATGCTTCATAGAGTGTAAGAGTCTCCAGAGGAAGCAGATACGGGTCCATCGACTGTGAGAGGTACCATCACTATAGCTTCCACTTTAGTGACTTATTTATTTGATACTGGTGTATATCACTTGTTTATATCAACTTATATTATGAATATGCTAAATCTTTCTAAAAATATTTTATCTTATGTGATGGGTATTACTACACCCATCAAAACGAAGAAATAGAAGGGTCATAATTGTCCTACTTGAATTTTCTCCTTATCAGATATCAAACATACCTAGGATTTTATGGTTCCCAAAATGAAAACTCTTGATTCTATTTTGTGATGGATCAGATCATTTATAATAAATAAAAAATTTATTTTTATCTTCTATGGGTAGCCTTTACGGCGCCCGATGGGGTGTGCCATGTATTTCAGGGAGAATGGGGCCTAAGGTTGAGTAGATATAAACCTTCTTATCTAGAGTTGGGGAAAATGATATCAATATTTTCTTTTTTATCTGGAGAGTAAATCCTTGAGTGGTGACCTCCCTATAGTTTTCGTTGAGTTTCCTGATGTTTTTCCTTCCAAATTCTCTAGTTTTCTACCAGTAAGGGAGGTATAGTTTTCTATTTATTTAATACTTGGTACTCAAATAGTATCTGTTACCAATTATCACATGGAACAAGATAAAATTAAAGAGTTTAAGACTCAGTTGGATGATCTGTCAGAGAAAGGCTTTATATGACCAAGTGTGTCACCTTGGGTGCACTTGTTTTATTTTCTATGAATGATGATAGAACACTTTACCTATATGTTGATTTGTGGAAACTCAATTGAGTAAGAGTAAAGAACAATTATCCATTTCCAATAATTGATGATATATTTGAATAGTTTAAATGTGTGAATTTGTTTTTGAATATTAAACTTCGATCTGGTTATCACCAGTTGAGAATAAAAGAATATGACATTTATAAAACCACTTTTGGAGCATGTATATCCATTATGAGTATATTTTCATGACATTTTTTTTAAAACCAATTCTCATGAAATCTTTATGAATTTTATGAACAATATTTTACATGATTATATTGATATGTCTGTGGTGGTATTTGTGGTTGAAATCCTAGTTTACTCCAAGTTTTAGGAGGATCATGTTCATCATTTGAGAGTAGTTTAAGAATTGTTAAGAAATCAACGACTTTATGCCAATCTATCGAAATGTAATTTCTATATTTGGGAAATGAAGTTCTTGGTACATGTGGTCTCAAAACATGGTATTTTAGTTGATCTTGAGAAGGTGAAATATGTTATGACACAAAAGAAACTACATAATGTTTTTGAGATTCAGATATTCTTGGGTTTAGCAGGATATTATCACTATTTCATAAAGTATTTCTCAAAGATGGCTTCTTCGATGACCGCTCTAACTTGAAAGGGGGTAAAGTTTTCTTGGGATGAGAAATGTAAAAATTATTATTTTTTATTTGAAATGTATTTTGAATTTTTTTCCAATGTTGACTCTTCCAGAGGCTGGGTAGGGCTATGTGGTCTTCTCTGATACATCAGGTTTGAGTTTGGGCTATGTTCTTATGAAGGGTGATCATGTTATTGCATATGGCTCTTGGCAGTTTAGGCCACATAAGAAGAATTATCCAACCCATGACCTTTAGCTGGAAGTTGTGATGCATGCACTTAAGATTTGACAGAATTACCTTTTCAGATAAAGGTTTACCATGTATTATGACTACAAGAGCTTGAGTTATATCTTCTCTAAAAAAATATTTGAATCATCTCTTGTGGAGTTGGGTGGAGTACCTATAATATTTTGATTTTGATATTTCTTGTACCCCAGGTAAAGGGAATGTTATTTCTGATGCATTGAGCATGAAACTTCTGACCCAGGATATGAAAGAATCATCATAAGAGTGGATCTTGATGGCTCTTTTGTCATAGTTTCATATCGGAGTTTTTAAAACAGGGGTTAAGGTTACCTTGGCTAGTGTTCAGTTGACCTCTGATCTTCCTAAGATTATTCTTCAAGAACAACATCTTGATGATGAATTCCATGGAATTAGGAACTCTTTTTTATGGTGGGAAGACCATTGATGAGTGGTCGTTCTCCATGGAGGGTGTCCTATGTTTCTAGAATCGGTACGTTGTACCTTTTCCTATGAGAAAATATGTGATGGGGGGGGGGAGGTTTTCATAATTCCCAGTGGGCTATGCACCCATAATCCAGAAAGATACTTTATGACATGCGACAAAAATTCTAGAGTCCAGGTATGAGACGAGACATCACTAACTTTGTTTCTTACTGCAATACTTGCCAACAGTTCAAGGACAAGCATCAAAGACCATCAGGTTTACTTTATCCACTTATAGTGTCATATTGTAAGTGGGATGAGATTTATATGGATATTGTGGTTGGGTTTCCACATACCCATATAAGGAAGAATGTTATATGGTTTGTGATCAATAGTATAACCAAATTAGATCACTTTATACCCATTCCCAATGAAACCAAAGTTGAGAAGCTAAGAAATCTCTCATGTGAGATAGATTATTCATTTTCACAAATTTTTATTTTCTATAGTCTCTAAAAGGGATCCTCATTTTACTTGTCTCTTTTGGAGAGGCCTTTAGGAGGAACTAAGATCTTAGGTTAGTCCGAGTTTAAAAAACCATTCAAAGAAGGATGGACAGATAAATAGGGCTATACAAATTCTTGAGCATATGATTCATTCCCACATCCTTTCTTTTTATAGAGGTTGGGATGACCATTTTGGACTAGTTGAATTTATTATAAAAAAAGTTACCACTCCATGATCAGGATGACTCCTTTTGATGCCTTGTATGTCCATCCTTTTAAATATCCATTATTTTGGTTGGAGATTGGTGAATGTTCTTTGGTTGGGCTGAGCTTGGTTCAAGATATGACAACAATGATTCAGTTGATTCATCAGTGGTTTTTGAAAGCAGAGAGATGATATAAATCTTAAGATAATCAGTGGCATAGGCCATTGTATTTTTTAGCTGGTGATTAGGTGTTATTGAAAGTTTAACCTCGTTTGGGTCATCAGTGGATTGGGTGGTAAGGGAATATTTCTCTTCATTTTTGGGACCTTTTGAGGTTGTTGAGAAGGTGGGGAGAGTGAATGACCATTTTTCACTTCCACTATAGTTAACATTGATACATAATGTTTTCCATGTATCACATCTGTGAAAGTATCTTTATGACCCATCTCATTTTTTGAGCTAGAGTGATCTTGATGTTGAGCCTGATTTATCTGTGGCTGAGTATTCTTTCAGGATAGTTGATTCTGAGACCAAGGTACTTCATGGGAGGATGATACCTTTGGTCTATGTGCTATGGAATCACGGTTCTAATTCCCATGATATGTGGGAGTGTGAGGAACTGATTAGGGGGTAGTGGCCTCACCTTTTTGATATGGAAGCTTCTTGATAGGGTTTTTTGGAACTCAAATTTTTTATTATGGTGAAGTTATAACACCCTATTACCTTTATATTAGGTGCATTCTAAAACTTTGTTGTAGTTTTTCTTTTTCATTGGATGGGTAATGCTGATAGGGATTTACAAGGATACCTATAATGGAGAAGTCATGCATTTGTTGTAATTTTTAGAATAAAACCTATAGGTTCTACTATTTTGTAGGGATTTACATGACATGTAACATGGTTACATGATGTGTAATCCTCTCCTGACAGATGCCTTGAAGCAAGTACACTGTGAGAAAGATTGCATGCCATGCACAACTTACATGCAATATAAATATTAAAAATTATAATTTTAATAAAAGGCAATGGGGTTTTTTGGCATATCTGAGACTCAAAAATTACACACCAAGTACTTAGGTTACACACCATATAAAATCCTGAGTGTCAGTTTAAAGCAAGCAGTTCAGCTAAAATCCTTATTTCCTTCCTAAAAGTTTCCTTTCTCTTGACCTAGAGGCTCTTCCTAAGTGATTTTGGAGATCTCTAATCCCTCTGGATCATCCGTTCAGTGATTGATCATCGTGTTGGTTGCAGTTCATATCTATGGGTAAATGGTCTTCCTATCTCTTCCATCTCTCTCACTTTCCTCCTTGGAATTTGATAAATCATCTTTGGATTTATGTATCTAAACTTCATGTTGTTGAATCTTGATTCTAGGTTTATTTCCTAGATATTATGTGCCTTTTTTCTACATTGCTAAGTCCATTTGAAGGCATTTTATTTCCATGAAAAGGTAGGTGGTCCCATTTAATATTGGCCAATTGATTAAACCTTTAATTGGTTTTTGTTTTGAATTACTTTCAATTGATTTTTGAAAAACCCAATTTAATGTGAATTAGGATTGAAATTAATATGGTATGGATTTTGGAAAACCCCCCAATTCTAATGGAATTTTAATTGAGGTATATTTTGAAATTGATGGATTTGTGAATTGTTTTTTGAGGAAAAATGGCTTAAATTGAATGGATAAAAACCTATGATTTTTTTTGATTTGAAAAGGCAAGAAATAATGAAAACCTATGTTTTTGTTTTGAAATGAAATTGGTATATTGAAACTGAAAATGGGGAAATTTAATTTTAAACTTATATGAAATAATTTTTCCATTATTGATTGATTTATTGAGCACATGCAAGCCTAGTAATTAGTGGGTTATTTGGGAAAATTACGCTAGGATGATAATTCCATGGCAAAGGATTGACAATTTACAACTCTAAAAAAAACTAGTTTGAAATATGTTATCCTCAATTGGATGTTTATGTTGGATCTTGAATATACAGATTATACACAAGAGGGGGGTGAATTGTGTCTTTCAGATTTTTTGTTTACTCTTCGATTGATCGAGTTCTATCCTCTATGCTTTATCAGATTTGATCATGCAATGGAATAAGTAAAAGCAGGGACACAAAAATTTATATTGGTTCGGGGAACAAAAGGCCCCTAGTCCATTCCACCAACACTCTACTCCATGAGCTTAGTGATTTTCACTATATGGTCCTCTTTTCTACAGACTATCCAACAACTGAAAACAGGTAGTTGACACCTTTGCAATTTTTAGGCAAACAAAGCCTTCTGGTTCAAACATGAACCTACTCAGCTTAGTATGAGAAGCTGATAACTCAAGATAAAAAGTGTTTTCGTTTAGAAAGAACTTTTCTAGTTGATCTTCACAATTGCAACAAAATGCAATTGACAGCAGATGGATCGTCATCTTCAGAAATATTGATCTTCAAGTCAAAGCAGTTATGAGTCGATCCGATTGTAGTAGATATAGAAAATATAATCGCAACTTAAGCAGCAACAGATTCATAAAAGATTGTCGTTGACAAATAGATGAATCTTCTATTGTGTTCCTTCTTCTTCAATAAAACAGAGCGTAGTCACTCTTCGTAATCAGTAGATCTTTGTATCTCGATTTGTCTCTGTTTTCGCTCTTCAGAAATAGCATTGTCTGTGCATCAGATCTTTCTTTCAAATACAATGATTGTATCTGCACTTGCATTCTTGATCGCTATGTTTTCTTCTTTCAAATATTTGATATATCAATCTCTGTACACTTTTTCATATATCACACTTGTTTCTGTTAT
Source organism: Viscum album (assembly GCA_963277665.1). Taxonomy (NCBI): domain Eukaryota; kingdom Viridiplantae; phylum Streptophyta; class Magnoliopsida; order Santalales; family Viscaceae; genus Viscum; species Viscum album. Next base: position 586,007,946 of record OY728145.1, read on the forward strand.
AACGTGTATTGTGTTCTTTGAAATTTAAAAATGAGAATAGATATATTGAGAGCTTCCTCTGTAAAATTAGATCCACAAATATCGCCATTTTACTCGCAATATTAAAACTTGTGAATTAATATGAGAAGTCATAAAACTCTATAATATTTTCCATGAAATGTTCCGGTTAAATCAATCCTTCAAATGGTTCTGAATTTATCAAGGACACACTTTAAAATCCGCATTTATTCCGGCTTAAAATTAGCCTGATCAATCGCTTGTAGACCGTTGAATAAAAAATACCAACTTCAAATTCCCGACGCCAAACGTAAGGTTGAGTTGCACTACAAGCATCCTCTGAAAATGTAACATAGATAAAACATAGGGTTGATGTCGCATTCTTCAAACGTGAGGTTGATGACGAACGTAAGGTTGATGACATATGGTTGACTACAAACATAGGGTTGACCATCCATACTTTTCTCTTCCATATCCAAATGTATACCATACTTTTCTAATCTTCCATACATAAGGTTTATGATCCATAATTTTTCAAGTAACGTAAGGTTGTTTACAAAAGTAAGGTTGATTAACCATACTTTTGAGAAACAAACAAAACATTAAAGATTTATGTAATGTTTCTTCTTCCATAATTTCTCAATATCCCAAACGTAGGGTTCCTTCCTAATGTAGGGTTCTTCTTCACGTAGGGTTCCTTTCTTTCATACTTTGCTGATAACATATGGTTGTTTAAATATAATTTTCTGATAATCTATAAAAAGTAAACAACAAGTTCCTTTCTTTCTTTATGCTACGCTTTCCTTTCTTTCTTTACGCTACGCTTTCCAAATGTAAGGTATGAATAGTGTTTCCACAACACTTTAAATTGATTCCCGAATGGTTTAGCAATTGTTCCATGCTGTGTAAAAACTTGAATATTCTTCCAAAAAATGAGAATATATAAAATATATAATTCCTGAAAAATACTTAAAGTAAAATCATTAGAAAACAATTAAAGGGTATTTTTGAACATCAAAATCATTATAAAGAGATAGAGTATTGTTCTCAACCATACCCCCCTTATTAATAATAAAACGTATTGTTGAAAACAACACTTGCTCAACATTCTCCCCATTAAATATGTATTGTTGAAAACAACACATGCTCAAAAATCTCCCCCTTTTTGATGATCACAAAACCCATAAAATAATTAGACTAATTAAATGAAATTAACTTTCAAAATTAGTTACTTATAGTTTAGAATTTTGAAAAGATAAAACAATATTTAATTTTAACAAAATCATTTCAATAAATAAACTTTTTATTATCATTAATCATAAAAATAAATTTCTCCCCCTTTATTTATAATGAAAATAAAATAAAATTATTTTTACTTAAAAATAAAAGTAAAGAATAAAATAAAAGTTTTTAGTTTTATCCAAATTTCTCCCTCTGAATAAAATACATTTATTCAAATTTCTCCCAAATAAAAAGTAAAAGAAAATTTACCCTTTATAATAAATGACTGTTAATAACTTAAAATAGTTTACTATATAAGTATAAATCTATATAAATCCAAAACATTTTTTAAATAAAAATAAAAAGGATTTAAAATATACAAGAAATCATTTAAATAAGGTTTTAAAATATTAAAATAAAATGTTGTGTTTATCCAAATTTCTCCCTCTTTTTATGATATCAAAAAGAATGATAAATCATGGATTTTAACACATTTAATGTTGCACTGAACTGTAGGTAAATGCTATAATTAACTGTTTATCAGTAAGGTAATCTGGTATACTAGCATATTTAAAATTAAAATAGTAAAAATAGATAAAAAAACAGATAAATAAACAAATAAACAATGTAAAAAATTTTCATTAAAAAACAGTAGTATGTACATGATAATGATATACACAGGAATCAAGGGATATTAGGGTTAATATAGGTTCTATCTTCTCTGAATAACATCCTTGATTTTTGTAAGCTATTCCCTTAGTCTCTTCATCATCCCATCTCCAAGTTTGATAATGAACTCTCTGTTCTCCTGAGTCATATGCATATCCTCGATTAAATTGACTCTGAAATACTCATGCATTATTTCTTCTTTTTCTATAAACACTGAAAACTTCTCTGACATCTGATTTAACATTGTTCTGATTCCTAGCTCACTGGATGTCAGCTGATCCACTAAAAATTTCTAATTGTCTAGCAACACTGATAATGGAGCACTGTTACTTTTAAGATCAGTCAACCTCTCATTCATATTGCCCATTACAGTTGTAATAGCCTGAAATCTCCTTATGAGGTCAGGTGATGTACCTGAACCACTGGCTCCACTAGACCTTATGGATTCAAACTGAGTTTCCATATAATCTTTAAAACCAGACATATCTGATTTCAAAACCATTTCTGATTTCATTTTGACCACTTCTGTCAACATTTCCTTCTTGAAATTCTCAACTTCATTTCTTGAAACTGTGCTAGATTTCAGTCTCTGAAATTTCAACTTCTCTAATTCCAAATCTCTCCTTAGAGTAGAATTCTCAGTTTATAGTCTTTGTTACTTCTTGTAAACATATTCAACTACTTTATTCGATGAAGTAGAATCACTATGTGCTTGATTTTATTACTCAGTTCTTTGATGTATCAAAACAAGTGGAAAAGATTCTGCAACTATTTCTTTATCTCCCTTTTCAGCTTGATCTACTGATTTTTCCTCAGAGTATTTCTTAGAATCTTCCACAGAAAAATCTTCCTGCAACACTTTAGTGTGAACATATGATGCATCATCAACATGTTCTTCAATAATGATATCATCTTGAACAAGATTTTCAACAACATCTTCTTCCTGAATAGCCTGAGGACTGTCCACTTCTCATCCAGGCACTCCCTCTTTCACAACATCAATTGTAGTCTCATTTTGAAGTTCAGCCACTGATTCAACTCTTTCAGGTTCAACAATAGTAGTTTTAGGTCTCTCTGTTTTAACATCCAATGTAACTTGAGCTACCTCTTCTTGAGGTTCAAAAATATTAGCCTTATCCCTCACAAAACTATAGCCCAAAATATCTTTAACATATAGTGTTGAGAAACCACTATTTCCTCTTCAGCTCTCGTATCTCTTTTCCTTGTTACTTGAAGTTCTTCCTAACTCCTTTCATCTTCAACCTCTGCAATCTCAAAATGAATTTTCCTTGCAGTTGTAGTTGCTTTGGTTTCAGGTTGTTTTTCTTTATCTTTTTTAGGCTGAGCCGAAGCTATCTCCTCTTCTTCCTATTCTTCCCCCACTGGAAAGATTTTTCCTTTTATGGTGCTCCAGAAATAACCAATTTTCCTTAGTGTCCTAGCACTAAAGGTATTACCGTGATGACACATTGTTCTCGCATCTACAAGCCTTACCAATCCTTTCTTGAGAAACAACTTTGAAATGAACCTTCCAAAAGGATAGAAGTTCATTCTTACCTCGCTCTGGCAGCAGTAATTGAGGTACCTTACCATGTACCTTGGGAAGTTTAATTTTATGTCACTTAACAGAAGATACATTATGTACATATCAAGGTACAAAATATTTTCCATTTCTGACATCCTGGGAGATATTTCAGTATGAACAAATTTAACCAAGATTTTCTGATCTGGTTCTAAATCCTTTACCTTCATTTTCTTAACAGTAGTTATTCCAAAAAAAAAGGACATAATTTCCTCTGATTTATGAACAACATCTCCAATGTTTTTTAAATCAAAATGATATACTTCTTCATGTGGGAAATTTAGGATTTTTCCTATTTCAACCGAAGAGATTGAGAAATCTCTGTCCTCAATCTTTGCAATCATAGTGTCTTCGTCCTCACTAGACTGAACTGAACTATTCTGAAGAAATAATGCAGTTGTACCTCATACATAAACTCAGACCTTTCACTATTGAAAGTCTGCTCAAGGTTTTGAAAAGACAAAGCCTGTTTCAACATCAAATTAGTCTGGAATAGCCATTCCAGATCTATAACTTTACCTTGCAAAATTTCTCTTCCAACTGACTTTTTCTTCTTCACGTCACTACTCTCGGCCTCATCTTCTCACTTGGTCTTTGCCATTACTGAGTAGATTTCTAAAGGTTCAAAGATTTTAGGGTTTGAAGATTTTAAGATCAGGGGTGTGCAACAGTATGCGGTTTCGGGTTCAAAAGGGGTTTTTTTTTGTGTGGAAATGAAACGGTTTAGAATTTGAAAGGGCTTTGACAGCCTTGATTCCCGTGTAATCACCAATCATTACATTTATTTTAAAAACAAATAAAATTTGTATGCGGTGAATTTAACATAAATTAAAAACAAAAGTTAAACATTTTTTGAAAAACAAATAATTAATTGATCTTAAAAAGTATTTAAAAACAAAATAAAATTTACACAATTAAGCAAATAAAATCAAAATAAATAAAATTAAATAAATAAAATTTAAAATTATGATTAAAAAAAAATTATTTAAAATTAAATAAACCTAGCTCCCTCTTAATAAAATTAAACCTTGCAGTGGGAAGTGGTTTAGTAAAAATATCTACTAATTGAATTTCTGTATTTATAAATTTTAAAAATATATCCTTTTTAATAACATGATCTCTTAAAAAGTGATGCTTTATATCAATGTGCTTAGTTCTAGAATGACTAATAGGATTTTTTGAAATATTAATTGCACTTGTATTATCACATAAAATAGGTGTATTATTAAAATTCAATCCAAAGTCTATAAGAGTGTTTTTCATCCACAACACTTGTGCACAACAACTGCTATCAGATACATATTCCGCCTCAGCTGTTGATAGGGCAACTGAATGTTGTTTCTTACTAGACCATGATACTAAAGACTTTCCTAAAAAGTGACATGTTCCTGATGTTCTTTTTCTATCTAATCTACAACTTCCAAAGTTAGCATCTGAATATGAAGTCAAATTAAAATTAGAAGTTTTAGGATAGAGTAGAGATTGAAAAGTAGTTCCTTTTAAATATCTAAAAATTCTTTTAATAGTAGTTAAATGATATTCTTTGGGATTTGATTAAAATCTAGCACAAAAACATACTGAATACATTATATTTGACCTGATAATTGTAAGATATAATAAAATACCAATCATACCTCTATATAACTTGTTGTCAATTGATTTCCCAGATTCATCCAAATCAAGTTTTATATTAGTACACATAGGAGTTGTAAATGTATTGCTGTTTTCAAGTCCAAATTTCTTAAGTAAATCAGCAATGTATTTTCTTTGATTTAAAACATTTCCAAAATCTTTTTGAAATATTTGATGTCCCAAAAAGAAATTTAATTCTCCCATCATACTCATTTCAAATTCTTCTTGCATTAATTTTGAAAATTCCTGACAAAGTGTTTTATTAGTTGATCTAAAAATTACATCATCAACATAAATTTGAACCAATAAAACATTATTTTTCATAGTTTTCTTAAAGAGTGTTGGATCTTCCAATCCAACAGTAAAATCATTTTTCAAAATAAAATAACTTAATCTTTCATACCAAGCTCTAGGTGCTTGTTTAAGGCCATAAAGAGCTTTAGTAAGTTTAAAAACAGAATCAGGGTTTTGAGAGTTTTCAAAACCAGGAGGTTTCTCAACATAAACTTCCTCCATTAAATAACCATTTAAAAAGGCAGATTTAACATCCATATGAAATAATTTAAAATTCATATGAGATGAATAGACTAAAAGGATTCTAATGGATTTTAACCTAGCTACAGGTGCAAAAGTCTCATCATAATCTATTCCTTCTTCTTGATTATATCGTTTAGCTACTAATATTTCTTTATTTCTAGTTATTATACCTTGGTCATCCTGTTTATTTCTAAAGACCCATTTGGGTCCTATTACTGGATAATTCTGAGGTCTTTCCACTAATTTCCAAACTTCATTTCTTTTGAAATGGTTTAATTTATATTACATTGCTATTACCCAACTTTCATCATCTAAAGCTTCTTCTATAGTCTTGGGTTCTAGTTGGGATAGGAAGGAAGAGAATTCCACTAGATTTCCTATGTTTCTTCTAGTTTGAATACCAGTTTCTAAGTCACCTATCACAGTTTCTAAAGGGTTCTAGGCTATCTAGGAAATACATTTAAAGGTTCTTTAGTATCATGTTCCTATGAACTAGACTGAATTTCTTTTATATCATTTTCAAAATCATTCTTTAAGTTCTCAAGTATCATGTTATTGTTATTGTTAGGTTCAAAGGGATCAGATTCATCAAATTTCACATGAACTGATTCTTCAAAAATCCTTGAATTTTAATTAAAAATTCTATAAGATTTGGAAATAGAAGAATATCCCAAGAAAATTTTTTCATCATATTTTGGATCAAACTTACCAAGATTGTCCTTGGTGTTTAAGGTGGAAACCTTGCATCCAAAAAATTTAAAGTAATTTACTTTAGGTTTTCTGTTATTCCATAGTTCATATGGTGTATTTTTCAAAATAGGTCTTATTAAAAATCTGTTAATTATATAGCAAGCTGTATTTATAGCTTCTGCCCAAAAATATATAGGTAGACTATATTCATTTAAAATAGTTCTAGCCATTTCTTGAATTGTTCTATTTCTTCTTTCTACAATCCCATTCTGTTGAGGTGTTCTTGGTGCAGAGAAGGTATTTTTAATATCCATGTTTGAGCAAAAGGAATTAAATTCCTGATTCTCAAATTCTCCACCATGATCACTTCTCAATGAGATTATATTAAAACCTTTTTCATATTGAACAGATTTGTATAAACTTTCAAATAAAGTAAAAGCTTCATTTTTAAATTTCAAAAAGAAAATCCAAGTAAATCTAGAATAATCATCAACTAATACATAAACATATACTTTACCAGCCAATATTGTTACTCTTGAAGGTATAAACAAATCCATATGGATAAGTTCTAGAGGTTTAGTTGTAGCAACTTTGTTAACAGATTTGAATGATGATTTGTGTTGCTTGCCAAGTTGGCATGCATCACATAATCTGTTAGTTTCAAATCTGAGACTAGGGAAATCAGAAATTAAGTGTTTCTTAGATAACTTATGTAAAACATATATATTACAATGTCCAAGTCTCCTATTCCAGATCCAAGATTCACTTACTTTAGCAGTCAAGCAATTTACTTGTTGTTTACATAAGAAATTTAAATCGAAAGTATAGACATTGTCAGTTCTTGGTGCTTTAAATTTAAATAGTTTATCTTTAAAAATAGTACAGAAATTGTTAGTAAAATCAACAGTATATCCATCATCACAAAGTTGAGAGATACTTATCTAGTTGTGTTTCAATCCTTGTACATAAAGTACTTTGTTGATTGAGACTATTTTTGGATCTCCAACAGTTCCAATGCCAATGATTTCTCCTTTGGCATTGTCACTAAATGTGACAAGTCCTCCTTCCTTTTGAGTGAGTGTTATAAAATTTGTTGAGTTCCCACTCACATGACTTGAGCATCCACTATCCATGTACCATATATCTTTTCTTCTTTAGTGGTATACTACCTGCAAAGACATTTAAACAAATTTCTTTGGTACCCATATTCTGTTAGGTCCAGGGGTGTTAGAAAGCAATGATTTGGGTATCCAGATTTGCTTTGTTCTTTTAAAAACAGCTGAATCATATAAGTCTTTTGAAACATAGGCTTTCTTAATACCAAAAATTTGAGGTTATATTAAGAAACAATGTTTAGCTATATGTCCCTTTTTCCCACAAAAGATTCAACTACCCCTTTTAGTGCTAGTAACAAAATATTTTTTGTATAGTTTAGGTTTTTCTCCTTTACTGCCAATTCCAAATCTTTCCTTTTTAATGATAGTTTTTCTAAGAATTTCATTTAATGAATTCTCTCCTTTTGTAAAAACCAATGCAGCCTATTTGTAAGATTCTACTTCATCGTGAAGTGTTTTTATTCTTGATTCAAAATTAATATAGTTAGTGTTAATATAATTGTATTTATTAGTTAATTCCTTATGTTGTTTCAGCATTGTATCTCTTTCATCTGAAACAACCTTATGTATGTTCTTTAGTGACTTATGTTTCTTAAATAGTGAGTCATATATTTCTTCAAGCATATTGCAGTAGGCTATAAGTTTTTCATTTGTGTAGCTTAATTATGAATTTGATTCATTATTTGAGTCAGAGGAGTAATATGATTATACCTCATCTGTTTCTACCATGAAACACATGTTTGATTTCAGATTGACTTCTTCTTTCTTTGAGCTTGATTCTGGAAAGCTACTGGAGTCTTCAGATACACTCCAAGTGGCTTTCATAGCTTTTTTGTCTTTTTGGTCATAGTCATTTCTTTTGAATAATTTCTTCTTCTTTGCATCTTTCAATTGTGAGAAATTTGGTCGGATGTGCCCCATCTTCTTGCATTCATAGCATCTTACTTCCTTATCATCTTTCTTAAAGGATTTTGAAGCCTCTTTTCTTGCTGTAGAATTTTCTGAATTTTCTAGCTAGCTGAGCCAGTTATTCATCTGAGTTTGACGAGTCAGAGCTCTCTGATTTGGCTTTGAACTCTCTCTTATTCATCATACTATTAATGCTTGATCAACCTGCTTGATAGGATCTCCTAGAGCTGTTATATTATTGACAATTTCTGTCAATCTCCCATTCATTTGGGTAATGCTTTCACCTTTAAACATTATGAAAGTATCAAATTTCAATTTGGCAGTAACATATCTCATCTTTCTCACATTGTCTGTTCCTTCATATTCCACAACTATTGTTTGCCACATCTTATATGCTGTCGGGCACTGAGATACTCTATTAAATTCATATGGTCCTAGACTGTAGATGATTACATTCATAGCCTTCAAATTCATATCATACTCTACCTCTGTAGCAGCACTCCATGTATCAGGATTTTTAGGAATTTCATAAGGAGTCATAATCTTTGAATAGACTTTATATCCGAAGTTTTTAAGATATATTATCATGCACGATTTCCAGCAGCTATAGTTGTCTCCATTAAAATATGGTGCTCTGACCATTGACATCCCTTCTCTTGTATCAGTCACGATGCTCTGTTGTATAATATTTAAATGCTTCTCGCTTGCTAAGGCTCTATCAGAAGCTCCACATCTGATGCCAATTGTTGGATCTTGAAAATACAAATTATACACAAGAGGGGGGGGGGTGAATTGTATCTTTCAGATTTTTCGTTAACTCTTCTATTGATCATGTTATATCCTCTATGGTTTATCAAATTTGATTATGCAGCAAAATATATAAAATCAGGGACACACGGATGTATAGTAGTTCAGGGAACAGAAGGCCCACAGTCCACTCCACCAACGATCTACTCTACGAGCTTGGTGATTTTCACTATCTGGTCCTCTTTTCCACAGACCGTCTAACAACTGAAAACAGGAAGTTGACACCTTTACAATTTTCAGGCAAACAAAGCCTTCTGGTTTAAACACGAACCTACTCAGCTTAGTACGATAAGCTGGTCACTCAAGATAAAAAGTGTTTTTGTTTAGAAAGAAATTTTCCAGTTGATCTTCAAAATTGCAAAAGAATGAAATTAATAGCAGATGGATCGTTGTCTTCAGAAATATTGATCTTCAAGTCAAATAAGTTCTGAGTCGATCCGATTGTAGTAGATATAGAAAATATAATTGCAACTTAAGCAGCAGCATATTCAAAAAATATTGTCCTTGAAAAATAGATTAATCTTCTGTTGTGTTTCTTATTCTTCAATAAAACAGAGCGTAGTCACTCTTTGTAATCAGTAGATCTTTGTATCTTGATTTGTCTCTGTTTTCACTCTTCATAAATAGTGTTTTCTGTGCATCAGATCTTTCTTTTGAATACAATGATTGCATCTGCACTTGCGTTCTTGATTGCTATGTGTTCTTCTTTCAAATCTTCACTATATCGATCTATGTACACCTTTTCGTATATCAAACTTGTTTATGTTATGATGTGTATTGTGTTCTTTGAAATTCAAAAATGAGAATAGATATATCGAGCGCTTCCTCTGCAAAATCAGATCCACAAATATCACCCTTTGACTCGCAATATTAAAACTTGTGAATTAATCTGAGCAGTCATAAAACTCCATAATATTCTTCATGAAAAGCTCCGGTTAAATCAATCCTTCAAATGGTTCTGAATTTGTCAAGGACACAATTTAAAATCAGCATTTAGTCTGGCTTAAAATTAGCCTGATCAATCAATTACAGACCGTTGAATAAAAAATATCAACTTCAAATTCCCGACGCCAAATGTAAGGTTGAGTTGCACTGCATGCATCCTCTGAAACATAACATAGATCAAACTTAGGGTTGATGTCGCATTCTTCAAATGTAAGGTTGATGATGAATGTAAGGTTGATGACATATGGTTGACCACAAACATAGGGTTGACCATCCATACTTTTCTCTTCCATATCCAAACGTATACCATACTTTTCTAAGCTTCCATACGTAAGGTTTACAATCCATACTTTTTCAAGTAATGTAAGGTTGTTTACAAAAGTAAGGTTGATTAACCATACTTTTGAGAAACAAACAAAACATTAAATATTTAAGTAATGTTTCTTCTTCCATACTTTCTCAATATCCCAAACGTAGGGTTCCTTCCTAACGTAGGGTTCTTCTTCATGTAGGGTTCCTTTATTTCATACTTTGTTGATAACGTATGGTTGTTTAACCATACTTTTATGATAATCTGTAAAGATTAAATAGTGGGTTCCTTTCTTTATTTATGCTACGCTTTCCTTTATTTATTTATGCTACGATTTCCAAACGTAAGGTATGAATAGTGTTTCCAGAACACTTTAAATTGATTCCCGAATGTTTTAGCAATTGTTCCATGCTGTGTAAACACTTGAATATTCTTCCAAGAAATAAGAATATATAAAATATATAATTCCTGAAAAATACTTAAAGTAAAATCATTAGAAAACAATTAAAGGGTATTTGTGAACATCAAAATCATCATAAAGAGATAGAGTATTGTTCTCAACAATACCCCCCTTATTAATAATAAAACGTATTGTTGAAAACAACACTTTCTCAACAATCTCTCCATTAAATATGTATTGTTGAAAACAACACGTGATCAAGAGTTTATAGGTTATATTTGGTGTGATCTTGAGCGATGTGTGTATGCATACTTATTGTGATCACTGATATGAGATGTGTGAGGATGCCATAACTGGAAACTATCATACCATAGGGCAGATGACCATGGTTCTTGTTTGATTGTTTCAATATAAATTCTATTAATATAGAACTATTTTAATCATTCCTATTGATTTATATAATCTATTTTATATAAAATTTTTATTTACTCCATGTTGAATTTTTTTCCATCAAATAGAAATGAAATCATGTTTTGTGTAAAATATGAAAATATACTCTCATGCCTGTTTTGTTTAAAATTGAAAGCATGATTTGGTTTATTATTATGTCAAATTATTATGTCATATTGTTATGGAAGACTTGGTGAGATCATACTGGGTTTTTTATCTTACACCCTACCTTTTCCTTTAAGCCTTTTTAGATTTTCTTCTGCCAGGTCCGAGTAAAGGGAAGACGCCTGTTAGAGTTGGAAAATGTTCTTGATCCCTTATGGTTTGGAGTGACATTTACTTTGGGATGTTGGGTTATATTTTTAATTTTTTGTTACTTTGATGATGTAATATTTGGGTTTATAATATACCTTTTTGGTTTTTCGTACTGTCTCCATTTAGAGTTTTTGAGCATACTGATATGTTTATTTATCTTCTGATGTGTTTGTAAAAAATTCATTCATACATTTTTATTGCATGATTCCAAGTGATAGTCACCAAACCATGGGGATCAGGACCACCCTTGGAGCCATTTTGTTTTTGGGTCAGGTATTAGGGTATTAGGGTATCATGGTATCAGGGCTGGTTCGTGACATATATCTAGTTTACCAAGACTACTAAACTATTTAGTCCTTCAAGATGTAATTCCTTATATCTTATTCTAATGTAATAAAATACACATAGATTCCAGGCTATTGAGGTTAGGTTAACTACATCTATACAATATTGAAACATATTATGTTGACTATTAGATGTAATTAATCATAAGTAGATAAGACTTTATCTCATGAAATTCACACTTGGTAATCTCAAGATGGGGGATTATAAGAACATACCCACATATAGGAATTATACATGTTTATTTTTCATTGGATATTCCTGTCTATGAGTGTGTGTAATGATCCTTAGACTTTATTATTATTATTAATTCATTTCACGACTCACACTTTAATGTATTTCTATAAACCATGATGATATATGATCACATTGAAGTTGGGTATATTGGGTACATCATGAATGATATGTTATTACTAAATAAGTCAAGGAAGGATTTTTCTATTCTATATTTATGAAATTTGATATCTCATCCATTTGATTAGAATAAAACCATCCAAATAAATTACATATTTATGTTTATTCATACATATTTATTTCGGATAATCAAAGAAAAATTTTTCAAGCATTAAGGTTGATGAAAAAATTATACAATTTGCTTGATGAGATATCATGATAAAGATATTATATTACACTATGATCATTCATATGTGGTTTTTTCATCATGATATATCTTATTCCTCTATGGGTTAATTATATATACCCAGTATTTCATACATAGATATTACATATTTTTAGATTGTTATTCACTAAATTTCATAAATACATGCCTGGGGATTGTAATAGTTTAGTGTCTTTAAAAACTTGGAAACATAAACAACTATTTCATAAGCGAACTATGCCCTCTTTCACTAAATTCTTCATAACTAGTTCCCTTCTTAGACACATCAAACTTAACACCTTTATTCATAACTTGAGGAAAGGAAACATAATAAAGGGCGAGTTTAGATCCTCAATAATGGTAAATAAGGGAGATATCAATATAACATGAGCATAAGGGTATGAGAACATGATAATAACATCTGAAAAACATAATATACATGTCATAGATCATAAAATTGATTCATGAAATAAATATTCGTAGTTCATAAGACATGAATCATAAAGGAATCAAATAACATAAGCTATGGAAGCATAACATTGTCATAAGATGTGGAATTGTGGCATACATATAAGCTTAGAATATCATTTCCTTAATATTCAAATATTTAATGCCAGGACTATCATAGTGGACTAGGTTCACACTCCAAACTATAGTAGTCAAGGTTCACTCCCAAGACTATAATAGCGGATTAGGTTTACTCTCCAACCATCATTGTAGTCATGGTTCACTACCATGACTATCATAGTGGAAATAGTCCCTTACTGAACAAGGTTTACTTCCCATTCTAGTTTTTTTACCTTATGAGATATCAATATCTACCCAATGCATTGGAGGCATATATAGGTCCCACCCATTAAATAATGAAAATCATACATATATGTGCCATAAGTTTATAAAAAATTAATCATATTAGAACCCATGAAAATAAATGGTCTTTATGAAATATTTATTATATCAAAACCCATGAAAAGAAATGGGATTTATAACACATTGATCATATTATAACCCATGAAAATAATTAAGTTTCATAAACATTACATCATAGCATAACACATGGAAAAGAAATAGGTTTCATAACCATATTTTCATAATAAACATAAACCATTTAGAAAAATAATAAATATATTATCATTGGATCATATGTCTAATAAATCTTAAGTAACATCAAAATATTTCATCTTAAATGGAAAATGATTTTGAAAATAAAATCACTTGGAACATTTCTTGAGGAAAGTAACATTTCTTTGAAAATAATTTTTTAAAAACTAAATGTTCACAAAACATTGTGAAAATAATTTTCTTTGAAAATAACCTTTTAAACTTATAAAGAAATCTTTAAAAAATTGAGTGGTTATGATGGTGATAAATTCTATTCATGCCATACATGTTAAAACAAAGTTTACTTTTACATTTTCGCTAAAATCCAAATGTGCCTTGTTTGGAAAATGACATGAAGATTACTTTTAAAATATTTTGTAAAAAGTTAAAAAAGGGTAAATATGAATTTAAAAAATCATATAGGAATATTAAAAAATTCTTGAAAACATTTTTAGAAAACATGGATATGGAATAAAAAGGGTTTTTAACTGAAGAGAGAAATAAAACCCGTTTTATTTAAAAAAATTATTTTGGAATCTGAGTACATAAAGAGAAGAAATAGAAAGGAAAACATATATTCTAAAGAAATAACCCATAAAGAAGAAAATTAATGTATTTATTTATAGGTGGATCATAATATCTCATCATTTGAAGCATAATTATAAACAACCCCGATAAACAATGAGATTGTAACATCAAACCCTCACCACTTTGATAACTTTTGAATAATAATCCCAATTAAAGAATAACATAAAATAAAAATTGAGATATCATTATAATAAATAAATTTATGATATAACATATCAAAGAGTATGTATATACACCTCATAAAATAATATAGGTGCATAACATAACATATTCCTCCAAAAAGACAATTTGAGATGAAATTCCGTTACCTTAAGTATCAACTTCTTCATACATATTTGAAAATACTATATAATTGATATAAGTTTCCTATAAATATTTTAAATAAAAAAATCAGATGTATCATACCATAAATTATTTATTTATGACCTTTTATTACCAGTTTATTAACAATTCATTGTTAAAATCATGTTTCGGGTAATAACGACTTCATTTTTCATGAATGTTTTGGTTTGGTATTTTTGGTACTTATATTTTGATCATGGTTACATAATATAAAGAATTTTAAAAATTATATAAATATCATATATATTCATTATATATTTATTTATAGTAATCCATAAAATCTGGAGATAGAAAATGAATTACACCGTTCATGGGGACGGTAGACCATACGTATGCATGAACGTTGTTCCCATTTTCTCAGCAGATGAAATGAAAGAAAGGTAAATAATATGTTAACATTATAGAATAAATTTTATATCATATATATAATATATTTTCATTATACCCATCCTTATTACTTTCCATGTAAATCATAAGTGGAGAACAAATCACATCATTGTAGGTGGCGGTAGTCCACCGTACACAGGAGTGACATTATCATATTCCCAAAGAATGGAAGTTAATGAGGTATATGTGATATTATAATTATATAAGTATAATTATGGCATATATATCATATAAATATGTTAAATACATCATTACATACATCTGTGAGAGGTGGTGATGGAAAACGAATTACATCGGTTCGCGAGGCGGTAGTCCGCTGTACACATGATCGATATTTTCATTTTAAATTTGATGGAAGAGGAGATGGATATAGGTTATAAAATTAACATAATAATATATTAGTATATTTTATATAATTTTGTTATTAAATTTGAATTAATAGAATATAAATGAAGGTGGTAAGAGAAGAATTATAAAGAAATAATTTAGTGAAGACAATTACCTTTACTTAGAAAAACTTCCTTTGGATATCTTATTAAGCACCCAAATATTGGTCTTTTGGGAAGAAAAAAAGACCTATAACATGACTAAGGATTTTTTGGAGGGAGTTTTTTAGGGTTTTATTGAACCAAATCTCTTTATAGGTGTGAACAAGTGAGGGGATGAGGTGACCTTTTATAATTGAGTGACTTTTTTTGTAAATATACAAAAAATATTAAATAATGGGGAGTCACTCTCAAACCAAATGCCTCCAAAATTAATAAATAATGGATTGAAGGGATGATATGGTCAATAAACACCTCCACCACATAAAAAAACACATGTTTCAAACATGTTGTTCCTTAACTTCTATGTTTTCCTACTTTTACCATTTTAGTTTTAACTATGGTAACTAGCCTTTTTATCTAGGTAATTTATCATTTAAGAATATAAATTAAGTGAGTAATATTATATAATTTGTAACCAATGGTATGAAATAAAATTTATAAAATAAAAATCATATTTTTGTGGAAAATTAATTTTAACATAAGTGAATGAAACACACAAAACTCTGTTTTATCCTTTACCATTATAATGAATGTTTTACTATTTAGGGGTCAATATAATTATTATTAAAGGAAAACTGGTCCATTAATTAATTATGGTTGATATTTTTAAACATATAACAATAAATTAGAAGATTATATGATTTTTAGCAATTTTAAAACATTTAACAGAATATTATTTATTATAAAATAACATTAAAGTCAATTTTGACACTATTCATTTAATTTGAATTTAAAAACATCAAGACAAATGAGGAATTAGAATATAAAATTTTTAAACCATCTTATAATTTTATATTTATCTAAAACATTCATTTAATACAAAAATTAATTCAATTTATATTACTTTTAACATTTTTAGTATCATTTATTTTATTTTTATATTAATTAAACAATTACTATATTGGCATTTCTTAAGCATTTAAAGTAATTATATAATAACTAAAAACTAAAAATAAATTAACCTAATGAAACTAATTTCATTATTATCAAAAATAACATCAATAATAATTCACATCTTTCTTTTTTTTCAATGTGAACACATTATTAAAATTTAAAAGCAAGTGGGTGACATTTTGTCTGTTTTTCATTACTTAAATTATTACATTGGTCAATTTCATGGAAATGCATCTAAAAATCACATAAAAAATAGATCCTAATGTAATAAGGGTAAAAATATAGCCATCAAATAGTAATTTTAAAAGTTTTTAGGTCATTTTAATCCTTATACTTTTAGTTTAACTCCCCAGTAAACCATTTTTAATCTTAACCACAGTAACTATTTTTTAATAATTTTACTATTCATTTTGACCAAAAATTAAGTTGAAATTATTTTATAATATTAATTATGATTATTAAAACATGGAATTAATTTTTTCAAATTCCATTCATAGAATTGAAAAAATTTAATTTAAAATTAAACCCACAAACACGATGAAAAATGGTTTTCAAAAGATAAAATTTTCATAAGTATAGAAAGTTTTAATATAAAAATTAAATATAAAATTGATTATAATGATCTATATTTTATTAATAAATCTATAATAGAACTAATATTAATTTTAAAACATTTTTAAATAATATTTTACATTTTAAATTCTTTAAATAATAGTATTTTTTTAAATTAAAATCAGCATTTCTCACTATTCACAAAAAAATTTATCTTTCCATAAAATTATCAAAAAATCACACTAAGGTAATTTTGAATTATTGATTTAAAAAATAAGGTTATATTTTCCAATAAATTTTCTAAAAGTTTCAAAAAATTTATTATTTGTTCACAAAAGCAATAAAAAACAATTTTTGATAAAAAGGTATTTTCGAATCATATAATGATATAACTAAAAATTAAGTAATTATTTATAAATATATTTTATTTATATAAGAGATTTATAATTAATTTTAAAAATGTGGTTATTCCTATTCATACCACTAAATTTAATGTCTAGGTTATAATGATCAAGTTTAAATAATAACAGTATATCATGATTTGTTAAAACTCGTTGTTGTGTGTAACGTAAGCCATCACAGAAATTAAATTTATTTGATTTTTTATAAAATCTCAGTGTGTTACAATCCTTGACCCATTTTTGGATAATAATATTAGAATTTAGGTAAACACACCCAATGCCACTTAGGAAGAGGGCCTAGAGGGTCACACACAAAGTGTTTCCTTTGATCTTAGTTAAATATTATTTATATTTAACAACTAGAATAAATATTATTTTCCAGACCAAGAGTTAATATTTATTCAAGATTTACTAATTTATCACAAAGATACTGAATAAATATTTATTCTCAAGGTAATTTATTAATTACGTGAATATATAAAATTTATCTATCACTCGTTATTTGCACTGTAATAAATAAATAATTAATTATTGAATAAATAATTTATTTATTTATGTGAATATTAAATAAATATTTATTATATAGACTGTGAAAATAATATTTTTATTTATTTATTTATTTAATTAATATTTGATAATAATATTTATTTGAATATTCAATAAATATCCAAAAGGATGAGTGGGTTGAGTTTTAGTATGACCATAAATATTAACTTTCAAGACCGTAAAATAATATTTATCATTGCACCAGTTAGAGAACATTATAAAATAAAATAATAATATTATTTTATTATATGGCATGAGGTTTATCAGGGTTTAATATTTTATTAAAGGGACATTGTGTAATTAATTAAATATTAAACCCTAACCCTAAGTTTATAAATGGTCTGCTATCATATTCTAGAGAAGTTTAATCATTGTATAAAATAGATTCTTCTCAAAATACACCTATTCCTCTCATCCTCTCAATAATGATAAGAAAAAGAGACATTCCTTAAATCTTAGAGTAACACGAAGTGATCAAAGGTGAATAACACAAGATGATTAATTGTCTATGCTAACACCCGATGATTCATTGGTGTTGTTAGGAGATTGAAGGAGCATGTATGGATCACCACTAGAGTGAATCTAATTTGGGTCCTCACAATGCAATGAAACTACACCAATTAATTGATAATTATCAATATCCTCAATGAAGAGATATCAAGATTTATGTAATGTAACAACCAAGGTACTTATAAAATATTTTTTTTCATTCTGAAATTAAATAGTTAAATTCATTATAAATTTATAATGAAACAAGTGATATTTATAGAAATTAAGAAATATATACTAATAGAATAGTAACCTTACCTATGAAAGTATAAATAAAATTTATTTATTTTATTAGTGAAAATATGATATATTTATATCATGGAATAAGTGAACAAATGTTTTAAAAATGATAAATTAAATATTGATAATTTTGTGAAATAAAAATATTTATTTAGAATTTTATAATTAATATAAAGATTTAAAAGAAAATTCATCTTCATAATATAAATTCATAAATTAATGTTTTATTTTATTATAATTATAAGATAATTTTATGAGACCTTAATTAATTTTTTAATGTATTATAAAATCACTTATAATTTTAAAATTGGTATTTTTCGAATAAATGATTATTTTAATTAAAAATTAAATTTCTTATATTATTATTTTTTTCATAAAATGGAGTTCATTTTATAATTTTACACTTAAAAAAATTTTTAGGATGATGTTTTGGTATTTTTCTGAAATAGTTGATTTTTTGGTGAATAGTGAAATAATATAATTTATGATATATATACATTATAAGTTAAATAAACCATTCCTTGAGTCATAGCTAATTTAATCAAAATAATCTGAAATAATAATTCATCATTTTAAAATATTTAGTGATAAATATCAAACTATTCATATTCTTGAGCCAAAATAATAATCTAATGAATAAAATAATAAAAAAACACCCCTCTTCTCCACTATAAATACCACCCCTCACCACCTCTTCCCCTCACACCTAAAAGTATTTTATATTGTTTAATTTATACCCCATTACCCTAGAAGTCCTATTACCCATGTCTAAGACCTTATGTTATCACCAAAATTCCAAAACTAAGGGCCTTAATGAGCTTCTCAAGGAGAAAAATTCAAGAGATAAAATCTTCTTTCACTTTACTTTATTTTTTATTTTCAATTTAATTTATTTTCTTATTCTCTACTCAACTACCCTAATACAAGTGACATTAAAACTCAAGTATCTTAAATATACTTTAATTTTATTATGTTAATGTAATATCCCTCATCAAACCTCTCATCTTCTCCTCTTATTCTTTAAAATGAAAGCATCGTCTGTGACGTGTCAATTCATCGCCTTCGTGGACGTCATATTTTCGTTTTAATTTACCACATTCATGGATGGTCACAAAACCATTATTATGGTAAAAAATATTTTAATATGTATATTATAATTTTTTTAATGTCTTGGAACAAATTTATATACATAACATTAAATAAAACAAAACTAGTTTTTGATGGTCGGAAAACCCACCAAAAAATAAACCAAACATTTATCATTAATGTTTTATCTAATGAATCATACTCATATAATAAAAAATGATATATGGTATAATTTAAAATTATGTAAATATATTGAAACCATTTCATTCCACTTCTTGATTTTTTCTTCCATTCAACAAGAAAATCCATAATGAACCAACCATGGAAACTGTGAAATAAATGCACTCAAAACAATGAAAACAATAAAATATTATTAATTAAATGGTAGAAATATGTTATAATAAGATCATATAAGGAATTATAAATATGAATATGGTTTTATAATATATTAATAACACTCTTTAAACCATTATACAGGAGGTTTGAACATATTTGAAGTAAGAAGAACCCGATGTAAGTGAATCTTCTTTAAAAATCCTCTTTTAAATTTCTATTTTTAAAAAATTCAAAATAAATGATTTTATGATGCAACTATTCATGTTTTATAATTATTACCTGGTTCTTGGGAATTTTTTATGATTAAGTGTGGTACCTATATCTCCCTCTAATGAATTGGGTATGTATATGTTGGAAGTTGACTGTAATGGTAATTTCAAGTGTAACTATGATGGTTACACCATAAGGTAGCCGTGAGGGTTACATCATAAGGTAGCAATGAGGGTTAAATTGTAAGGTACTCATGAGGGTTAAAAATCATATAGTATCCTTGATATTTATAATTCTAAGTATGTAATGCACCAATTTACCCATGTGGTTTTATTTATGTTTTCTATGTTTTATGGAAATATCTTGTTTTCCCAAAGTAACTATATGATACTTTTTGAGTGAGAAGTAATTATTTGTGAAATTTATTTCATATATTTATAAGTATTCATGGACTGAAAATTACTTTCCTTTTATTTCCCTTACTGATTTTTGTTTCTCATACCAAGTTTTAAAATGTTTTTCACATGTTTTGAGGATTGATAATAGAAAAGAAAAAGCCAAGCTGAATGTCATGAAAAATTTTCATGAAGAGAACTCATGTTTTATTAAAATTTTTTGTATTATAGAATAAATGGATATTATTTTAGTAGTTTCCATTTTGTATACTTATGGTTTGATGTGTACAGATTATTTCATAGTTCTATAAAACTTTAATCCAAAAATATCTTTGGGAATGTAATAAGTGTATTCTAGTTGAATTAACTAGATTATATAATGTTAAAGTTTGGGTCCTTATAGTTAGTATCATATCATAATTTAGATAAATTTAGGGGTTAGGATAATGTTAAAAAAATAGCATAAATTATTTTTACCTTATGGTTATGTTGAAATGATATAATATTCAAATATTACTATGTTGCTTCATCTAATATATGTATGTTTAGAATGATTTTCCATAGAAGAAATAGAGAAACTGAAGTAGGAAGGCACTGAGAGGATGATATCTTTTTAAATATGCAACCCAAAATGGTGGGAATTGGAATCTAGTAGTTTGTGATAGTAATGGATCAATTTACATAGGATATAAATGGAAGCAGTGTCCATACAAGAGAACAAATAGAGCTACCATAGAGGAACACGATGATAGTTGAACATTTTATGAGGCAACACCCTCCTTTTTCAACAGATATTATAACCTAGTGGTAGATGAAGGGTGGATTAAATCCCTTGAAAAGGTATTTGATGTCATGGGGTGTTCAGATAATCAAAATATTATTCTTTCTATTTATCATTTTGAAGGTGAAGCCGACCAGTGGTGGTCAGTGGTCAATAATATTAGAGATAGTTAGGGGATTGATGTGTTGGAATGAGATGAATTTAAGAATATTTTCCTTGAAAAATATTTTCCTAAGGTGGTCTGACTTAGGATAGAAAAGAAATTACTTGAATTGAAACAAAAAGAGAAATATTCAATGGATATGTATGAAGTAAACTTCACGTAATTTGAAATGTATTCTCTAAATATTATTTGAGATCATAATAGTAAAATAAATAATTTTTACTCAAGATTTAATCCAAGATATCGAAGGGTAATCGCTTCTCATGAATTCAAAATTTATGAGAAAGTTATTCGATGTGTTGAGAGGATAAAAATGGAGTTTTATGATGATCACATGTACTTTCAAAACAAGAATAAGAAAAGGTACATATGGAAACAATTGGGTAAGAATCAATCAAATAAATCCAAAGGTAAGAAAGTCCATTTTCCAGTTTGTGGGAAGTGTGGTAAAAATCACCTTGTAGAATGAATTAACAAATTCAGAAAGTGTTTTAGATGTGGTAAGTTTGGAAATATGTCACAAGATTTCAATTAGAAATAAATTGGTGATGGTATTTTTGATTCTGATAAGAAAACTATAAAGCGATTTAAATGTGGTGAGATGAGGCATTATGAAAATACCTACCCAAAGAAAGATCTGAATGATAGAAAGCTACCAAATTATAAGCAGAAAGGTGTAGTAAAATCTTTTATGACTACATCAATAGATATTGGGCCATCCAATGATGTGGTATCATGTACTTTTTTTTTGTTTACTTAGATTTTTGTAATGTATTGTTTGATATAGGGTTTACACATTCCTTTATTTTTGAGAAAATTTCTGGTAAATTGTAAATTTCACCTCAATAAATAAAATCAGAACTTATGGTAAAGAAATAGGGGGAAATATTAAGGTAAAACAACATTATAAGAATATTTATATTGTTGTACATGGAAATAAATTACTTAAAAACCTTGTTGTTTTTCCATTAGTATAGTTTGATGTTTTTCTAGGTATGGATTGTCTTTCCCTTTATCATACTAAGATTGATTATAGAGATAAAGAAGTTGTTTTCTAGAAAGAGTTTTAGTTTTCATACAAGAATGAACCCACGCTATTGATAACATATTAAGAAGCTGAGAAACTGTTAAAATATAGAAATAAAACTTATCTTGCACATATTGTTGAAAATAAGGTAAATTTTTATATTAATGACGTGCCAATGGTAAATGAATACCTGGATGTTTTTTCCTGATGATTTTTATGGTGTTATACCCGACTAAGAAGTTGAATTTACTATTGAATTAGTTCTTAATTCTAAGCCAATTTCAAAACCCATTATCAAATTCCTTAAGTGGAACTTTTTGAATTGAAAAATCAGTTACATGATATACCTGATGAAGGTTTCATTCATCCTAGCACTTCATCATGGGGTGATCCTATTTTTTTTCTTTAAAAATAAATATTGTTCCATGAGAATTTATAATTATTATAGATCTTTGAATAACATCACTGTTAAGAATAAGTATCCATTTCCTCATGTCGATGATATGTTTGATCAGCTCTAGGGAGATCAGTATTTTTCCAAGATTGACTTGAGACCTAGGTACAATCAGCTGAAGGTAAAGGAGGATGACATTTTAAAAATAACATTCTGAACTAGATATGAGCATTATGATTTTTTTTTATAACCTTGGGCTTTAAAAATTCTCCTGCTGTATTTATGTATCTTATGAATAGAATCTTCCATGAATATTTGGATAAGTTTTTTGTTGTTTTTATTAAGGACATTTTGGTATTTTCAAAAAGTTATGAAGATCATGAAAAACATCTAAGAGTTCTCCTAAAAACTCTCAAAGAAAAAAAGTTATATGATAAATTTAGAAAATGTGATTTTTGGTTGTAAAAAATTTCTTTTCTTGGGAACATTATAAATAAGGATGACAAATAGTTGATCCTGCCAAAACAAAAGTGGTTGATAAATGGACAATACCTACAGATGTTTCTGAGGTTATTAGTTTTATTGTATTAGTAGACTATTACTGATGATTTGTTAAAAACATTGAATAATTATCTATCACACTAAGCATGTTGACCTAAAAAAAGGTTAAATGAAAGAAAGATTGGTGAATGCTCCAGTTTTGGCCGTACCTTCCAGAAATGGAGATTTTTTCATCTATAATGATGCTATATTAAATGGAATCGGTTGTGTTATGATCCAGAATGACCAGGTAATTGCTTATGCTTTAAGACAACTGAAATCTCATGAGTTAAATTATCCCACACATGATTTGGAATTAAAAGTTGTGGTTTTAAATTTAAAAAGATATCATTTATATGGATATAAATGTGAAATATATACTGACCATACAAGTTTTAAGTATATATTTACTCATAAGGAATTTAACATGAGGCAGAGAAGATGTCATGAACTAATAAAGGATTATGATTTCATGATAAATTACTATCTTGGAAAATAAAACAAAGTGGAATATGCCTTGAGTTGAAAACATCATTCATCATTAACCATGTTATGTTTAGAACATGACACTTTGGTTTATGATTTGATGAATTTTGTCTTGGAATTTTTTGGTGTAGGAAATTCATTTATTTTTTTTCATATTTCAATGCAGTCGTTTCTATCATACAAAATTAAGTAAGCATAAAAGGAATACAATGAGTTATAAAATAATATATAATTAGTGAAAAAGGGTAAGTTTATATAATTTAATGTTGATAAAGATTGTATTTTTAGATTTGGTAAGAGATTATGTGTTTATTATGATTCATAGTTGAAGAAAGTGTTGTTAAGTGAAGCTCATAGTTCTCCATTTTAAGTTCATTCTGGCAGCACTAAGATGTATAGAGACCTTTAGGAGTATTACAGATGGGATGGAATGAAAAGAGATATTACTGATTTTACAATGAAATGTTTGACTTATTAATAGGTTAAAATAGAGAAAAACTACCAAAGGGGATGCTTCAACCTTTTCCAGTTCTAAAGTGAAAATGGGAAAATATATCCATGGATTTCATGGTGGTACTACCAAAGACTTATCAAGGTAATAATGCAATTTGGGTTATTATTGATCGACTGACTAAATCTGCATATTTTCTTCATATTCAAGATACTATGTATTTAGATCATATTTCTCTAATTTACCTCAAAGATATAGTCAAGTTAAATTGATTTCCTCTCTCTATTGTATCTGACCATGATCACAGGTTCAATTCTAACTTTTGGAAAGGCCTTCATAAGTTTTTCATAATTGAATTAAATTTAATAATAGTCTTTCATCCCCAATCTAATGGATAGACTGAGAAAAAAATTCATACCTTGGAAGACATGTTATTTTCTTGTTCAATGGATTACTAGGGAATTTGGGATCATCATATTTCTTTAGTTGAGTTTTTTTATAATAATAGTTTTCATTATAGTATATAGATGACACCTTTTGAGCCATTATATAGAAAGAAATGTCAAAATACAACATTTTGGGATAAATTTGGGGAAATGAAGTTGATTGGACTAGAATTAGTAAAGGAAGTGGTTGATAAAGTGAAGACAATCCAATAACATATGAGGAAAACTCAAAGCAGGCAGAAAATATATACATATAATAGGATGAAAGACTTTTATTTCATGGTAGGTGATCACGTTTTCCTTAAAATATCTCCCGATAAAAGTGTTATGGATTTTGGTAAGAAAGGAAATCTAAGTTAATGGTTTATTGGACCTTATAAAATCTTGAATAAAGTTGGACCAGTTGCCTACCGAGTAGCTTTTCCTCCAAGTTTATCTTAGGTACACAATGTTTTTCATGTTTCGATGTTAAGAAAGTATGTTCCAGACTTATCTCATGTTTTGAACCTAGAAGTAGTTTAGTTAGAAGAAAACCTTTTTTTATGAAGAAAAGCCTATTCATATTCTTAATTGTAGAGATCAAGTATTACAAAATATGGTAATCCATCAGATTAAGGTTTTTTTGGAGAAACTATAAGGTTGAAGAAGCAACATGGGAATCTAAAAATGCTACGAGGGAAAAGGTATCGACACTTGTTTAATAATTAAATAAAAAATTGTGAGGACACAATTTCTAGAAGGTGGGGAGAATTTAACAACCTATTTACTTATAAAATAATTTGTTTTCATTTCAGAATTAAGTAGTTAAATTCATTATAAATTTATAATAAAATAAGTGATATTTATAGAAATTAAGGAATCTATACTAATAGAATATTGACCCCACCTATAAAATTATAAATAAAATTTATTTATTTTATCAGTGAAAATATGATATATTTATATCATGGGATAAGTGAATAAATGTTTAAAAAATGATAAATTAAATATTGGTAATTTTGTAAAATAGAAATGTTTATTTAGAATTTTATAATCAATATAATTATTTAATTTTTTTTATCTTCATAATATAGATTCATAAATTAATGTTTTTTTTCTGATGATTATAAGATAATTTTAATATACCTTAATTAATTTTTTAAAGTGTTGTAAAATAAATTATAATTTTAAAATTGGTATTTTTTTAATAAATGATGATTTTAAATAAAAATTAAATTTATCATATTTAGATTTTTTTTCCATAAAATAGAGTTCATTTTTGAAATCTAGATTTCAAAAAATTATTATGGTGATTTTTTTTATTTTTCTGAAATAGTTGAATTTTTGGTGAATAGTGAAATACGATAATTTACGGTATATATAAATTATAAGTTAAATACACTATTCCTTGAGTTATCTTTGATGTAAGAACCATAATATCAAATCCTCCATTATTATTTTAATTTATTTATTGATAATTCTCAAACTATTCATAGTCTTTATTCAAAATAATAAAAAAATGAATAAAATAATAAAAAAAACCCTCTCTCCCACTATAAATACCACCCCTCACCACCTCCTCTACTCACACCTAAAAGTCTTATATCTTGTTTAATTCATACCCCATTCCACTTCCAAGCCTCTTCCCTATGTCTAAGAACTTCTGGTCTCACTAAAAAGACAAAAACTAAGGGCCTTAAGGAGGTTCTCAAGGAGAAGAATTAAAGAGGTAAAATCCTCTTTCATTCTCTTTTATTTTTCTTTTCAATATATTTTCTTTTCTTATTATATCCTAAAATACCCTCATCCAAGTAACATGATAAATAATTTATCTTAAATATACTATAATTTTATTGTGTTAATATAATATCCATCATCAAACCTCTCATATTCACCTCTTATTCTAGAAAATGATAGCATCATCCATGATGTGTCGATTCACCACCTTCATGGATGCCATATTTTAATTTTACTTTACCTACTTCAATACTAGTCAAAAATACATTATTATGGTTAAAAAATATTTTAATATTTATATTATAACTTTTTTAATGTTCTGGAACTAATTTATAGACATAACATTAAATAAAACAAAACTAGCTTGTGATGGTCAGAAAAACCCACAAAAAATGAACCAAACTTTTATGATTAATGTTTTATCTAATGAATCATCCTCATATCAGAAAAAAAATTATATATGGTATACTTTAAAATCCTAGAAAAATATTTACACCATTTTATTCCACTTCTAATTTTTTTCTTCCATTCGATAAGAAAATCTATAATGAAATAACCATGAAAACTATGAAATGAATACACCCAAAACAATGAAAACAAGAAAATATTATTAATAAATAGGTAAAAATATATTATAATAATATCATATAATGAATTTTAAATATTAATATGGTTCTATAATATATTAATAATACTCTTTAAACCATTATACATGAGGTTTGAACATGTTTGAAGTAAAACGAACCTGAGGTAAAGGACTTTTCTTTAAAAATCATCTTAAATTTCCATTTTTACAAAATTTAAAAGGAACGTTTTTATGATTCAATTATTCATGTTTTATGATTATTATCTAGTTCTTGTAATTTTTTTATGATGAAGAGTGAGGCCTATATATCCCTCTAATTCATTGTGTATGCTTATATTGGAAGTTGACCGTAATGGTTATTCCAAGTGTAACTACGACAATTACACCATAAGGTAGTCATCAGTGTTACATCATAAGGTATCCATGAAGGTTACATTGCAAGGTATCCATGAGGGTTAGAAATCATATGGTATCCATGAGGGTTACAATTCTACGTAAGTAATTACCCAAGTTACCTATATGGTTTTATTTATGTCTTCTTTGTTTTATGGAAATCTCTTATTTTCACAAAGTAACTATATGATACTTTATGAGTGAGAAGTAAGTCTTCCTGAAAATGATTTCATATGTTTATAAATATTCATGTACTAATGGTTACTTTCCTTTTATGTTCCTTACTGAGTTTTTGTGCTGATCCCAATTTTTAAAATGTTTTTTCACAGGTTTTAAGGATTGGTAGGAGAAAGGAAGAAACCAAGCTGAATGTCATGAAAATTTTTCATGAAGAGAAATCATGTTTTATTAAAAAAATTTGTATTATGGAAGAAATTGATAC
Source organism: Viscum album (assembly GCA_963277665.1). Taxonomy (NCBI): domain Eukaryota; kingdom Viridiplantae; phylum Streptophyta; class Magnoliopsida; order Santalales; family Viscaceae; genus Viscum; species Viscum album. The sequence continues at coordinate 586,036,065 of OY728145.1, forward strand.
TATTTTAGTATTATCCACTTTTTATGCTTGTGGGTTGATATGTACAAATTATATCCTAATTATCTAAAACATTAAATCAATAAGATCTTTGGGAATGTAATAAGTGTATTCTAGTTGATTTAACTAGATTATGTTATGTTAAATACCATTTCATTATAGGTAAAATTTCTTATTGTTCTTAAATTAATTATAAAATTAACCTTAAATAACCATATATTGGTTAAGACATTTTATTTGTAAAAATCCTTCAGAAATCTTTTTATTGGTCATAAAGTTTACATCTTATACATTGTGAATGATCCATTGAATATGAAAAAGTCAAGTTGACCATTAACCCAATAGGAACTTATAATACTTTCTAAACTATCAAGTGGTATAACATGGGTCACATTAAAATTTATTATTAATTATTTTATTTTTTATAATTATGAATTTAAAAATTAAATTTCATTTCAAGTTTTATTCACTCTTTATCTGATCACCGAGATATCTTATTATGACTCTTCATTTCTCACTAACATAACCAAGATTAGTTAATAATTAATGAATATAACATTTTAAGAACCCATTTGGATATGACAAGAAATTTTGTTGGATAACACATGGTTACACTACATGTAATCCTTTTTCACATGTTGTGTATCTTTGTTCATTACACTAAGACATCTGCATGGACTCTAGGTAATCAATACTCACCATGTTCATAAAATGAACCATGTATTGGTCAACCATGGTGGCACATAGTTTTTATATAATACATTCCATATATATTTATTACATGTCTTATAGTCCATGCATTTTCATGGATGAAAAAATGAGTTCAAGATGTGTTGTGTAATTAATACATCCTATGTATTTACTACATAGCATGTTCAAGATGACAACTGTGAAACATGAAGTACACACCATTTATCCTTACCATAGGACATTTGGCTCATGAATGTATAATAAAAGTATGGGATGAGTCCTTAGGAATGTATTGTAGAAATTCAGTGAAGAAAGTACAAGCCATGTGACCAGCTTGAACACACCGTCTACTTTACCTGTTTACATGGAAATATTGATTTTAATTAATCACTCCATTCAAACTCATTGATCCAAATTCCACGAGTTTTTAAATTGATAGTACATTATAGTCATTGGGTTTTATATTATATTAAATTCTTATTTATTTCTATGTAATATTTGAAACTACAAGTCATGTATGGTCATTGCATACTAAAGACTTATCATACATTAAGTTGTAGAGATAACATAATTTTCATGTGTTTAGTGTGTCAATAATTTAACAGTACACGCTGTAGAATTATGACACATGCTATGTATGAAACTTGTCATGTGAGTGCATTGAATACAATAAGGTCCATAGCGAGTATTTCAGATAGGTACTCGCTATTTTTTTTCCAAGTACAAATCTATGTACTACTTTATTAAATTTTAGATAAAATAAAATAATTTATTTTATTTAAAATAACAACTAATGATAATATCTAGGACAAATGGATGGAATAAAATAAAATAAATAAATTTATTAATAAGATAATTAATTGGGACCATGGGGTGTTAGCTGAGTGGTACCCACTGGTTGTACCCCACGCTCTCCATGGGAATTGGATCAGGCTCAAGTCCCACCAGACTCAAACATTGTGCATATTATGCAAAAGGCGATTCAAAGCCATTTTCTAAGATGGGGAATGTCTGGTGCACTATATTCCTGGAAGGCCCCCCAAATGTGAGGTGAGCATTACCCTTTCACACGTTTTTTTGATGATGTGGACTCCAAGATTGGGAGATGATGGTGAGGGAATGAGAGTTATGTCTAGATAGTGATTCTAGTGTCTCTATTGTCTCTCATGGTTAATGCTTATAGAGCATGTTTTTCCACACTACCTTGAATGCATCCTTTTTACTAGAAGTGAGATCCCTATAAGTGGGTAGCATCCTAGTTTTGGGGTGGCTGTGGCCATCAAGATGGACTTATCCTATAGATCCACTAAATTGACTACGACGATAGCAGATGAAGAAGCTGGTATTAGTTGAGATCCAGTGATGTGTGCTGAGAGTGAGTGATGATGGAATGTGGAGATAGTGGATAAGATTGATAGATCCCATAAATATGTGGGAATTGACCTGATTTTGACAATAGTGGATGAAGAGAATGACTGTCGAACTTCAGTGGTGTCTGATCAGTGCCAGTCTATAGAGGTGAAGCTTTGTGCTATAGTGGCGATGATTGAGTTGAAGGAAACTTCTTGATTTTTCCAAAAATTTATTGATTTGAACTACTCCATAGATGAGGCTGGTATGCTTTGATCTACTATGGGAAGGATGACCAAGAATAACTACTTGGATGCAGTGGATACCTGACCTAAAACCATAGATGTGGCTACTATAATAGAGGCAATAATTGGTTGTCATTCATATGGTTATTTGAAAGATGTGGGTAACCTGAGAAGGTACCATGTAGGTATTGAAATTCATTCTAATCAACCCCATTTCAGATCTATACATGATAGTGTTTATGAGAGAATCATGATAAAGGGTTATAATTCTCGTGTTACTGCTAATAGGAAGGTTATCCTTGATAGATTTAAGATTTATTTGAAGTCAATTATTGCTAGACTTATTCTTCTAGGTAGAGGAAAAATTTGGAATCTTGATGATTTTGTTCAAAATATAACTTCTATATGGATATTTTATGATTGGATATGTATACCCATGGTTCATGTATTTTTTTACATAATTTTCTCATCAGAGGATCTGAAGAGAAGAGCTTGGGGGATCAGAGCTATTGTGCTAAATCAAGGTACGTTTTTCTTTCAAGAATGGGATTTTCTTTTGAATCCTTTTTCTATAAAAAAACCAAGTCTCAAGTTTGGATCAAAATATTTGGACTTCATTAGATCCTATGGAATCCTAAGATTATTTTTAACGTTTATTCCATGGTGGTAATTCTAATTAAAATGGATAGGACCACTAAGGCTAAAAATTTTGGTCACTATGCTAGGGTCATAATGGAAGTAGACCTAAGTTCTTGCTTGGTTCCGAATATATTTTTGTATGCACTGGATTATGACATCTATCTAAATGCTGAATATGAGAAATTAACTAATTTTTTATAGACTATAAAGTTATTGGCCTTGTTAAAGACAAGTTCTATAAAAATGTTGTGTAATATTTTTGTTTGCTAAAAGGAAATAATGAAGCTTTATATAGGAAGAAGTTTAGAAGATAGAAAATGTAGAATAAAGAGGTATCTATTGGCAGAAGGCACTCCCATTTTGATAGATGAAAATATTATTTTAGTGCTGGTATTCTATAATAATTGGAAGATGTTTCTAAAGAACTAGAATAAGAGCCTCTGATGGTTAAGGATAATGAACAGAGATTTCTAATACATGACATTGAGGAATGTAGGCCTACCTAAATTGGATCTAGGCTAGGGTTGGCCATGGATTTGGTTCCTAAGCACAAATTGAGAGACCAAACTAATGGTGACATGAAATCAGGAGTGTCATAGTAGGACTTTGGTCATACAATCGAGGGAAAAAAATCTGAGCGATGTCATAAATATTTCAAGGGTTCAAAAGGAAATTATTAAATTAATGAAAACACATGTTATCCATAGAAGTTGGGATGATGTAGAGGATGACTCCCCAAAAAGATGAACCTATATCCATGCTTTGTATAGAATGAATTTTTTTTGTGGATGATGAAGGTTTTCAATATATCCCTCCTAGGAAAGAAAGATATAAGAAAGACTAATCATATATAAATCCAACTATATTTATCAGGTCCCATGGTCCTTTAGATTATGACTCTGATTGGTATGGTGACTATGATGTTTCCTATTGTGACTATTATCTTTGATATTTTTCTTTGTTTCTTCTTGGCATGAGGGAATGATGCTTGTATTACCCCATCCATCCTCCTTCTATCTCTTCTTTTCTTCCTTTTTTAATAAAAGGGCTCCACCCTAACCTTTTTGGTAAGATAATTAATTGGATTAATTCACACAAATTTTATCATATTGAAGAATGAATTGAAATGAATGCTAATAAGATATTTTAAATGCATATTTGTTGCATGTGTATGACCGATAACGATATTTGACCAAACCTATATATATGTTGGTTTTATTTAATTAAATTTTGCTTCATGAGTTTTTAATTATTTATTATTAAATTAAAAATAATGGATATTGTGTCATCCCTCCCTCTATTATGTAGGAATTGTGTGTCCTAGGTTGTTTTATTTAATTTTCATTAACAAATCCCCTGGTTCCCCTCACCTATACATGAGTTATACAAAAATGTAATAAAAGGAGTATTCTATGTCACATGGATTTGGTTCAATATGTAACTAAGATGGAGCTAGTTTAAGACAAGATTGAGATGAAACCAACCTGGGTGATACATAGGTGGATTTGTGTAATTTCACAACTAATGCCAATACTGGCATAAGGATTTTTCTCCTAGGTTCATAGGGTTATTTATTATAAATCAACCATTAGATAATCTCATGATCACATTGTTTATTTATTTATTTTATCTTTGTCTATGCATGATTTATTTTTTCAATTCAAGAGCATTTTCACAAAAATAAATGGTTTAATATGAAAAATGGAATTGAAATAAAAATATAAATTGTAAATGTTTTATCATTAATTTTTTAATCACTTAAGTAAAATCCACTTAATATTAACAAGACATGTAAAATATAAAATAATAAAATTTACACATAATAAACAAAATCACTCAAGTTAATACTAAGTCATTATGCTTTCTATTATCTAAATTAAGACAAACTATAGTTAAAGTGTCAGTTTAGTCCATAGTTAGGGGAAATTTTAATTATTGGGGAGTATTAACTAGGATTATGGGTTGACTTAACCAAAATTTTATTGAATTTAATAGCCATAGTCTATTGAATATAAATTTAGAGGCCAGTGTTGAGGAAATTCAAGTTAGGATTTTAGGATTGATGAGTCCACTCTACAAAACAAGGAACTACAAACCCATAGTTGGCAAGTCCGCTTACCTAAAAACCTTCTTATGGTTTTAATGTCCATAGTCTAGATAATAATGAAGGAATTTATGATCCTTTACACTAGATTTTATAAAGTTATTGGACATTTTGAGTTCAATGGTGAGAGATATTGAGACTTGATAAAATAGTGGGAGACCTAATAAAATTAGAATTATTATGTCTCATATAAATTGTAATTAAGAGAAGTACTAATACTCTGGTACATTATTTTTGTATAATGAAAAGTTCATTAACCACCTTATCCTTGTAATCTATTCTTGAGAAATAATATATCACAAATGGTAGTAACTTCTAGGAATGGTTTAGATTCATATGAGTTATGTTTCTCCATGAATAGAAATCCTATGTGATAGAATCCTTAATCCCTGATCCGCCTGCTAAGGGGGTGACTAATGAGGAGTTTTTTGTCTATGAAAAAAACCAAATGATATGGTATATGTTCAATGTTTAATGTTTTCATCCATGTCTAGTAAACTCATGAAGTCGCATGAAAACATGGATTCCTATAGCATGCTCTAACATATTCATGATATTTATCATGAGAGAGGAAGACATGAATGTTTCAATATCTCCAAGGTGATATTCATAATAAATCTAGGAGAAGGTGCATTATCTAGGTCTCACATAGTCAAAATTATTGGATACATTGAGCACTATGAGGTTCTAGGGTTTAAAATACCTGAATAATTGTGCTCTGATCTCATTATTTCATCACTCCCTCAGGGATTATCTAGTTTTTTTTGTCAATTTTAATATCAATATCATAGATAAGTATCTACCATATCCCCTCACTCTCCTTTACAAAGTTGAAAAGGATATAATGTGAAAAAAACCTTATGTTTGTATATTGAATAAAATAAAAGTCCAGGAAAAGAGAACTATTACTAACTCAAGGTTTAAATCATATTCATAATTCCCTTCCAAGAAGAGGAGGATCAAGGGGAAAACAAGGGAATAAGAGAATATCTATTTTTTCATGTGGAAAAAAGGTCCACTAGAAGAAATACTACACCCAAAAAAATAATCAAGGGTAAAATTTAGGTGCATTAATTATTTAGTACAATCTATATGTTTCTACAAATTATATATTAGATATAGTATGTGGTTCTCACATATGTATTCAAATATAGGAACCAAGTAAATTCTAAAATATTTCTTGAGGTGAGGTAGATCTATGAGCATCCAATAGAGCCATAATTACTGCTTTGAATATTTGGGACTATCACATAATGTTGCAAACTAAAATGATATTGGCTTTAATTTTTTTATTATGTGTTGTAAGTTACTAAAAACATAATTTACATGTCAATATTTGATACAGATGGATTTATTTTCATATTTGGAAATAAGTATTTCTTCTTTTATAAAGAAATCATTTTTATGGTAAGGAATATTTAAATAGTAGTCTTTAAATGTTGGATCACACAAAACAAGTAATGGAAATTGATAACAAAGATACTTCACATGGATCATAACACACCCAACCATGACATCACTAGGTCATGTAAATGAAACATGTTTGACCATATTACAATAAGATGGATATTTAGATTCATTTGAACTAGAGACACTTGATGTATATCATGCATGTTTATAAGGACAAATGACCAAAGCTCCATTTAGTGGAAAATGTGAAAGGGCCACTAAGCTTCTTGAATTGGTACATACTTATGTGTGTGGACTATTTATAGTTTAATCTAGGGGTGAGTACTCATACTTCATAACTTTTATTGATGAATTTAGTAGATATTTAAATGTCTAATTAGTGAGGTATAAGTAATATTACTTTGATAGATTAAAAGAATAAAATAATGGAGTTGAGAACTCGCTTGGTAAGAAGATTAAGAAGCTTCACTAAAATTATAGTGGAGAATATTTTAATCAAGACTTTATTGATCATTTATGAGTGTTTGGGATTTTATCTGAAATCACTCCTCTATATACACTATAATGGAATATTGTATGTAAAAGGAGGAACTAAACCCTATTAGACATAGTGAGATTAATGATGAGTCATGTGAGTCTTCTATTATACTTTTGGGGATACACATTGTAGAAAAAAATACACATACCAAACTGAGTGCCAACTAAAGTAGAAAATAGTAATCCATATAAAATTTGTTATGGAAATAAACCCATGTTTTCACATGTATGAATGTGGGGTCGTGAAGCATATATTAAGGCCATTTTTGGAAACAAAATAACACCCCAAGTCACTAAGTGTATCTTTATAGGGAATATTAAGGAAACTACAGGACATTACCTATGAAATACTTGATAAAAAAGTTGTGGTTAATAGCTATCCCACCTTTCTTGAAAGGGATCATATATCTATAAAAGGTAGTGGGAGAGAGATATACTTTGATAAAGTCTAAGATCAAGATAAATAAGAGTTGGCATAAGAATATATTCCAAAAATCCCCATGGAGGAAGACATTCCAAACAAACAAGTACTTCATAAGAGTAAGGGAGAGGTTAGAGAACCAAAATGATATATTTTTTTAGTCATCAAGGATTTTGATTCATTATTAGTTGATAATAATGACACATTAACCTACAAGGAATCAATAAGTGTCAATGAATTTACTAAATAGTAATAAAATATGAGTTCTAAAATGGATTCCATATACCAAAACCAAGTATAGGTTTTGGTAGATCCTCCAAGGGATGTAAAGTCTATTGGTTTCAAATGGGTATTCAAGAAGAAGCTTGACATGGATAGAAGAATCAATACCTATAAGGCATGAATAGTTTCAAAATGGTTCAAAAAACATTGAGGCATAGACTATAAAAAAACATTTTCACCAGTTTCTTTGATAAAATAAATCAAATTCTACTTACCATAGTATCTTACCATGATTATGAGATTTGGAAGATGTATTTTAAAGAAACTTTCCATAATAAGAACCTTTATGAAGATTTATATATGACATAACCTGAAGGGTTTGTAACTTCAAAAGAAGTCAACAAAGTATACAAGTTTAAGTGATCCATTTATATATTAAAGAAAGAATCTAGGTCTTGTAAAATTCAGTATGATGAATCCATAAATGAATTTGGTTTCAAAAATAATGAACATGAGCCATGTGTCTATAATAATTTTAGTGGGAGTGTGGTCGTTTTCCTAGTAGTTTATATTGATGACATGCTACTTATTTGAAAGGAAATAGAAATATTATAATCCATTAAATCCTGGTTTAACAAATGATTCTCTATGAAGGACTTGTTTAAAGTAGTATATATTCTTGGGATCAAGATCCATAATGATATATCCAAGAGGCTACATGGACTAAGTAAAAGTATATATATTGACAATATACTGAAGAGATTTAGTATGGAACAATCCAAGAGTGGATTGTTCCTAATTTTAGATGACATTAATCATTCCAATGAAATGTTTCCTCATACACATAAGGAAAGAAAAAGGATTTCAAGGACTCCATATGCATCAATGATTGGGTCAGACATATATACTATGTTATGTACAAGGCTTGATGTCGGCTACACCTTTAGTGTGGTAGGAAGATATCAAGTTGACCCAAGTGATTGTCATTGGATGACAATTAATACTATACTTAAATATCTGAGGTGTACTAAGGAGATTCTCCTGGTTTATAAAGGAGATGAGGAACTACTCATCAAGGTATATAAAAATTCTAGTTTCCAAATAGATCATGATGTTTTGAAATCACAATTAAGATGCATCTTTATACTCAATGGAGGTGCTATGAGTTGTAAGAGTACAAAAAAATCTATGGTTTTAGGTTCTACAATAGATTTTGAATATATTTTGTCTTCTAATATAGATAAATAAGTATATTGGATTCAGAAATTCATCTAAGATCTTTATGTGGTTCCTAATAGTAAATAACCTATCACACTCTGTTATGATAATACTATAATGGTATCTCTTGAAAAGGATCCAAGATCACATCTATATATGAAGTACATAATTCAAAAAATATCATCTCTTGAGGTATTTTTCTCAAAGAGGTGACATCACCATGAGCAGAGCTTCTATAGAAGACAACATGGTGGAAACCTTTAATAAATCCTTAAATCAGATAGAATATGATCATCATAATAGAGATAGTGGATTAAAATTCATTAGTAGTTGGTTCTAGTCCAAGTGGAAATATATTGAAGTTGGTGTCCTAGAACCAACTAAATATAATTTAAATTTCAGGTTTATTCAATGAACTTAATGTTAATTAAAATATATTATTATATAACCTTCATAGTTCTACATGATGTTAATATAATAATATCCTAGAGTATTTGTTACATTGAAAAGGGTAAAAAGTTCCCCACTATGATGAGAACATTGAAATGATATAGAGATATTCATAAAGCTTATTCTATGGTTAGATAACATTATATGACAGGGAACATAGTATATTAACTGTTAGGTACAAGAACTTGTAAGAAAATGGGTCTTCATCTCACAAAGTTTTCACTTGGTAATCTCTGATATGGGAGATTACGAGAACAAATGCACCTATTAGAATTCCACATGTTTATGTGTTATTGTATATTACTATCTATGAGAATATGTAATGATTCTTACACTTTAATATTATTATTAATGTGTGCCATGAATCACCCACTTTGAAGTTCATAGGGAGGTGTTGCACCACTGAGGTGTGTGGGTTGAATCATTGGAAATTTTTATAATTATTAGTTTTTTTGAAATTAACCTTTGTTGACTTGTTAGGATCCAATCCAATCTTATGGTTACTCAACCTCTCCCGAATGTAGTAAAAATAAATAGTACAAGAGAACAATATTTTTACAAGGTTTGGTATAAATACGAGACTAATACTTATTGTGATTAGTTAGGCTCCCTAATCACATATTCTACACTTAATCACAAGAGATCACAAAATACATTTATTCACTAGAATAGAGCTCCACTATGCTTTCTAGAGTCCCACTAGAACAAAATTTTCACACTTTTTGTTACAAAAATGATTATTAACAACACAATAAAGATCAATTATGAATGTTTCATACTTCTATAATAATTTATGAAGATATTTTCTTTTGAAAATTCAAGTTAAATAAAATAACATATGATCACTTTCTGAAGAATATAATTGAATTGGTTCTTCCTAAAATTATGGATTTTTACTTCTCAACTATATGATGCTTATACAGTATGAAAAATAATCATTATATTAATAAAATAATAATCTCATAAAACATTTATGTTTCCTCATACTATTTACACAAAATTTTATGGTTTTGGGAATTGATATATTCACTACGAGTGACAAATTATTTTCTCAGAAAATATTCTATACACTTCTTCTCTCACTCTTGTTTAATTTGGGAATCAAAACAATACTTATTGAAAATAAATAATTGGTTATTCAAGCAGTTCATGCTTCATAATTCTGTAAAATGTGGTAATTAATTTAAATAAGTTCCATTATATGTGACACCGAAAAATATTTTTCCTCTCTCTACATAACATATTGGCCTTTGTAAAGAATTTTTTTATTTATATTCCATAAAATGTCTTGGTCTGCATATAATTCTCACCACAAAGAATATTTTATCACATGTGGTATTTTGTTTTCACATGAAAAACATCATCTCTGTAATTAATCTTCATGAAATGCAAAATAAATTATTTCACATATTGTTATGAATGAGTCCATCAAAAAAATGATATTCTTGCATAGAGTTCTTCCCACAAACTCAACTTTACAATAGTTTACATAGAATTTTATGTTCGCGTACTATATTCATCATCCAAAAACTATTCTTCTTAGTATTTGGTTGTGTGACCATACTTCCATTCTCATATAGTATTTCATTTTCTATAAAGTTTCTCATAATTATGCTCATCAACATATGAGATTCACTGCATACTGTATGGAAGTCTGTAAACCATCTTCACATGACACTTATCCACATAGGATTCTACACATACTATATTTTCATAGGATCTTTATCCACATTCACTGCATGATGTAACTCTCACTATCTTCCACATGGTAATTGGTTTTCATGGAACCTAGCTTTCATGATAACTCTCACTATATGGCAACTATTCATATATAAAGTTTGAATCTTTATGCAATATTTTCATCCACAAACTACTTTTACAAATAATTTATATGATTTTTAGAAAATCATACATAGCTATATTTTAATCTCCCAAATATCTTTGGAAGATCTTGCATGTAAGAAAAAGATGTACATAATTGCTGCATGAAAAACCTTTGTCCAAAAATTTTATTGATGTTAGAGGGTAGAACATGATCATGACTATGATCAGATGACTCAAATAATTATGATTGGGTATCCATCGTTATTTATGAGTTTTTAAGTCGTGGTAATAGTACACACATAAGGCCTTTTCCCACATTAGTTTCACATCTGGTATGGAATGAAATATATCATTCAATCCCCAACACTCACCATCTGAGTTGTATACTAGGGATTATCACCAATCTCACTTCACACACACACCACCTAGGCTTCGACCCTATGTCTTCTGGTCTAAACTATGCATGCCTCGAGGCGAGTGCTCTTCGGGCCTTATACACGGGCCTGCCCTGGGCACTATGCCTCCTTTGTTACCCACAAGTGATGGATTAGTCTAGTTCCTTGAGTGTGGTTGACCTTTGGGTCCCACAATGATGAGGTTAAGATCATCCTAGGACACCATCTTGTGGGATGTCCTGATTTTTTAAGTAAGTCCACATTCAAATACTAAAAAAAGTATAGAAAATAAAAAATCAAAAAAATAATTTCCATTCCAACTTTTTATTATTCTTATTCTAAAATCATTAAGAAAAATATTATTTTGAATGGTATTAATTTATTTCTCTAATATTTCTGAAAACATAGTGAAAACTCCATAGAACATGTATTTATCAGTTAATATTGGTTCAAATAATCATCACATTTATCTAAGGAGAATTATCAAAGTGTTATATCAAATTCCATTAGATGGATCCATAACAATTATCTAGGCATCACCACTTCATCTAAAATCACTAAAAACATATTGAAACAAATTTGAAAACAAATGAAACAATTGGTTCAATAATCCCACTTTATAATTTTTAGTATACCTTCACATAAAAGTCAACATGTGTGTGCCATATTTACCCCCGTTAGTGACAATAAAATTCAAAGGGTAAGTGGGGTCATCTTATCATATATTCTTAAAAATAACCACTTCTCTTATTTTCTTAAAAGAAGGAGTGATATCACATGATACTTAGAAAAGAGCCTTTAGTTAATCACCTCTAAGTTTATGTGGGCGTACTCGATAAAAAAAAAGAGAGATATAACCAAGGGTATCTAAGTTGTCTATTAAAATTATAGGCATGTGAAATCAAGCTCATAATGTTTCAAATGAGTAGTTGAAAAGATATGAAATAAAAGACCCTATATAAACTTTATCAAACACATCAAAATGTTTAGGTGAATAAGATTAATTCCCCATTTTTCACATAATGTAATCAATAAATCACCCCATTTAATAAATACAATGTATAATGAGAGATATGAGTGCAACTAGATTATTCAAACATTTTAAAGGCTCCCCCTCAAGAGATGCATTCACTTTCATCATCATGGAATTAAATGAAATACATGATGAAAAAAACTTCTCCTTCAATTCACTACTTATTAGCATTATACATATAAAAAATGATCCATAAGGAGATACCTCTTGATATTATTTAATTGAGAGGAGAAGGATGAACATGAAGTTTCATCCTTAACTTTATATACCCCTATCTTGGAATTTCTTTGGTGAAAATATCTACAACCTGACATTTAATTTTTTTTATTCTAGCTTGATATATCCACTCGTCACATTTTCTTTGATAAAGTGATACTTGATATCAATATTCTTATATCTTGAATGTTGTACTAAATTTTTAGATAACCTAATAACACTTTTACTATCACATGAAATTTTCAGTGGTCTCTTGGTATCAATTTTCAAATATTCTAACAACACTTGCATCAAAATAATATGTGTGCATGAATGTGTAGCTATAACATATTCATCCTCTTCCATGCTCATTGTTACTGAATTTTTCTTCTCACTATACCAATTGATATAGTCTTCTCCCAGAAAGAAGGTTCCACCTAAATTTGATCTTCTATCTATAAAAGCACCCACCCAATCAACATATTTAAATCCCACCAATTTTAAATCTTCTCTATGTATTTATAAAATACCATACATCAGAGTTACATTCACATATCTCAGAATTATATTATTATCCAATAAGTGAGACTCCTTAGGGTATCTCTGAAAATATGGAACATAGAGTCATTTCATAAGTTATATATAGCTTTGATACTATTAGATAAATCATACTTCCAATGATTCTTCTGAATTCTTTATGCTTAACATTACTTCTAGATTCATACTTTTATAATTTAGTTCTAATTGAAATGGGAGTTGAAACTTATTTTTAATTTTCCATTCCAAAATTTTTCCGCAATTTTCTAGCATAATTTTTGTGTGATATAAATATGGAACTTGGTTTTTGATCAATATAAAATTCCACAAAATATGCCATCTAACCAAGCATGGAAATCTAAAAATTTCTTTTCATTTTCTCAATAAAATATTCACACAGGCATTCCATGTCCCCATAAAATATGATGAAATCCACTTGGATTGTTTTCTTGTACAGGGAATTATCAAGACATAAATTCATTATCAAATAAATAATTATTTAGAGATATTGTAGATAGGAAATGTATAAGTGGTGGATATTTTTTAATCACCAGTATGTGAGTTAGGTGGTTTCCCATGAAGAAAAAAAGTGACTCCTTTATCACTGATGAAGTAAAGTATATATCTACCACAAATTCATGTACTCAAATATTGTAGATGAAAAATAATTGATGTATAATGAGAGGATGTGAAGATTTTCTTTATGGTTTATTTTTGATAAAAAAATTAAATTTATTTGATGAAGAATCTGATAATAAATCATGCATAAAATATATCAAGATCCAATTCCATTTTTATTAAAAAAGATGCCAAGAAAATGATCCTTAAGTTGGATCATGTTGGAAAAATCAATAAGTTGTGGATATATTCAAAAAAATCAGTAGCTATATTAGTCTTCAAGAATAATAAAAAATAGTGTTTAAACACCACCCTAATCTTAAGGATGTTTGAAAACACCCATCTTCATAGATGCATATAATTTCTAACAGGAATGACCATGTTTTATTAGATGTTTCCTTCTAGATTTATTGGAATATATGGAGAAAAATTGAAGGGCATGAAATTATACTCTCAGGGTAGTTATTCTAACATTGATTAGGAGTTTTAAAAATAAGGATTAGGGGAAATACATTAGAGATACAATCTATAAGGATAATAATTTGAAGAAGTTCTATATGGGTTAAAGAGATAGAGTGTTTGGTAAAATTTCTTGGAGAAGGCTAAAGTAATATAGTATGCATGGATATAATAGATTTCTATCTTAATATATTTTATTATATACTGTGTACTACTCAAGTATACTTATAATGATGAAAGATTATTCTAATTTTATTTTTTATTTATTTAATATTAAATTGTTTTAATTTCAGTAATGATACTTTAGATTAACAAAAAACCCATAGAGGAAGATTTTTGGAACTAATGATATTTTTCTCGGAAATGTTAGATCTTTGGAGGAATGATTAAAACTATTTTTTTATATTGTGTTTTTCTATAAATGATGGATGAAATCAAATGATATTGTTTATATTTTTCATGGAACAATACTTAGTGATAATTAGGGGTAGTTTTGAAGAGATTGGAGGTATTTTGAATTTGTTTTAATTTAAAGTTATATTTTCATAATAAAATGATGTTTTTCATGTTATAGAGGTGATTTTAGGGGAGTTATTTGGTATATATTTTAAGAATCTATGTTGTATGATTTTTACCAAAAAATAGGGAATATAGTAATAGTGTTGTGAAGTCCACTTGAAATTTTGGAGTTCTTATATCTATACTGGATGAATATATCATGTCATAATATATATCATCATATAGTTTTATTTTATATTTATAATTTTTTTTGGTGATGTTTCAAAGTGGAACTTATAACTATGAAAATTAGTGTGATATTTTAAGATTGAACAATGGTTAACAATGTGATATGAGTATCATGATATATCAATAAATAATATATGAGGTATTATAATAATTTTTTTGGATATTAACTAATATAATTGATTTAGGAATAATTTCATGGAAAGAATATATATATATATTTTCTAAGATAATAATTATTAGGAACATAGATAATTAATGGGAATATAAACTACAATTCATGAAGGCCACACATCTTAAGAAACAAATAATGCTCAAAAAAATAAAAAACCTACAAATTCTGAAGTATATATCCCAGCTAGGAACTACATCTTCATGTTAACCTAGGGTTCCTAAGGAGTCACAAAACTCAAGGAATATAATATACTCATCCATTACTTTAAACCACCACCAGAATCCATGATTAGAACCCACTCCTTACTCATATATGTATACTATTTGAGGGGGTTATCACACCCCTTATATCCTTTGATACTATTATGTAGTTCAAGAAACCCACAGGGAAACTCTTTTTTTCTAAATAATGAATTTCTTTTAAGGGGGTAATAATCCCAACTATCATAACCACCTAAGGAATATACAAAGGATAAAACCCAAGAAATATGAGTACCTCTCTACAAAGCCCAACTATAGGAGAAATTAACACATAGTTATATAATAAATACAACCTAATTCAGCATCCCATCAAAGTTCATTATAACTGCAATGAGGGACCCATTCCTCATCAAATAAAAAGTTAGTCAAGTGAGTATAGATCCTAGTAGTCGAACCACACTATATCTTATCTTTGGATTGGGGGAGTACCAACTCCAAAGATAATAGACTCATACCTCCGTTATGTGGGTGGGTACAAGATGAATCTAAGATATGGGGGACCCACACCCTGACCTAAATATGATTCCTGGAGAGTACCAAAAGTTTGAACACTCTGAATTTCATGTCTGAACCTCTTCTTCATCCCCATGAAGATAAATCCCAAAACTATATACCTTTCATTGGAAAATGTCATTATATGTCCAAATAGACTATGTCACTATAGTATTTGTGAAAATATACTCATGATATGTAATTTATTTGTCTAAAAGGGACACTCGGTGAGGTAACATTAAAAAATGATGCATATGTGAAAATTCAAGCTATGTGAGAGACCTTGGGCATGCCACATGGTGCATTGGAGTAGGGGGAATGTTCTTATACCCTGCACATGCCCAGGTGTGCTAGAATGTGTGCCAATATCCATTATGGTACAAATCATTCAGACTAGTTTATGTGAACCTGACCTATTGTACCCCACCCCGACTATTTTCTATGTCAGATAATATGCTATGGCCTCATGATGAGATAACCTAGTTGGTCATCCTGCACCACCAACCCCAGTGGGGTTGGTCTATTCTGACCCTCTACACCCCTAGCCTACTATGTAGCAAGTGGGGTGTCATCCAATCCTAAGGGATCAATTTTCTAGGGGAATATATCACAACACCCTCACTTATATTATAGAAAGAAGTCCATACAGGTCAATGCCTCCATCTCCCATCAGTCATGATATGTGTGACCCACTTCATTAGCACTGTTGGTTCTGGGTATGACTAGTTTCATTGACAATATGATGCAATTTATCAAGACACCTTTCCCAACTATAGTTTATCTCCCTTGAAATATTCACTGGTTATTGTGATCTTTACATGTTGACTTAAAACATCTGTTGGCCACATTTTATGCCTCTCCCATCTCTCTCACACCACCAAATAAGGATGAAATCTATGAGATATAAAAAAATGAACACTTCTCGACCATGGGGGGTAGGGAATCTGGAAATCATACCCTAGGATGACCACCCTCATTTAATCTCCATTAAAGCACCATGAAAAATTCCATCAGAAGAAATTAAGAGGATAAAATTACTAATCTAAATTCAATTACACATGGATAAAAACTCAAGAACAAACATAAATTTAGAAATCTAGCATAAAATTCACACAATAATAGAGATAAAGGAAAATTATTATAATTTCCTTGAATTTATAATATTTAATTGAAAACATCATGTACATGTTGGGAACCATTGGAGATTTCCTCTCATTAATCATCCTCTCGATTCTAAAAAATCCCCAATATTATCCCATGTCCTTTCCTCCCTCTAATTAGGGTTTATATAAAAATCTAATTAGAGGTAATAATATGTATTAAATATGAAGGGGAATTAGGATTTGAATATTTTACTAATTATTTAATTAATTTAACTATCTTCTTTATTCCATCCATGATAGATTTGACCTCAAAACCTTGATTCAAATGGATTTTACACCGCTCTTAGCATAAAAACCTAGTTATGGATGCAACAATAGTCTATAATTTCCAACCAAATTATTTTTTGAAGAAAAATCATATTTTTGGATAATTTTTGTGTGGGGGTAAAAAAATATTTTATACTAATTTCTTTTAGGATCCTATATGACAGAAATTCCATACTAGCTCAACCTGTGGGTAAAATCCACACCCCGAAATCATTTGAGTCATCAAAAAAATTTATGGCCATCT
This sequence comes from Viscum album, assembly GCA_963277665.1. Lineage (NCBI taxonomy): Eukaryota > Viridiplantae > Streptophyta > Magnoliopsida > Santalales > Viscaceae > Viscum > Viscum album. The sequence goes on from OY728145.1 coordinate 586,053,754, forward strand.
TATAGGGTAAAATTTCCATTTTACCCCTATGGAGTTCTCAACATACCTTTAACTCTAGAATTGAGTTATGTATTTTTGGAAAAATTATACGTCACTAAATCCTCCATACCTTTAACCCTTTTTTTCTTAAAAAGGAAACAACTAGAGTTATTAAAGAGGTAAGATCATAAAACATTCTCATATAGAAAACAACACACCATGTCACGATCTTTCCTCATCTTAGAGGTCCAAATTGTAAAAAAATAGATACAAAAATATTAATGAATAATAAATCCCCTTTCATATATAAAGACATCAGCATAATCACATATTGAATCATGACCTATAAAAAAACATATCTCCACTATAGATGACTTTTTCTAAGTATTTTCACCAAAAATACCTCTTCATTTGAAGTTTATCCTACCATATAGCATAAGAACAATATTTAAACTACTAAAATACATCTCCTAATGATTCTATACAAGGGTTACCTCTAGTGGCATCACCTCACTCACCACCTTTAAAAACTATTATAGATAATCACTACATGATCAACATTCTACTCAAACACCAAGTGATTTACTAGATTATGAATTTTAAATATAAGAGGTTCTAGGACTCAAATTATTGAGGGTCCAAATGATCCTTTCTTCCATTTCATGCTAATAATTATTTTTCACCAATATCACTAGATTATGGCCTAAGAGAAACAAAGGAAATCCCTCTCAACATTTATAAAAACATTCCCATGGATCCTTAATATGCATCAAAATATCCAAAAGGATCACAACCACATTCGAAGATAATATAGTTTTTAAATAATATCTCTTTTATATAAGATACTAAAGAACAAATCAATAAAAAATAGAAACCTCATCATACATTTAAAAAAACACCACTCTTTATTAGGTAGCCCGATCCACAACAATTTGAAGTGGATAATCACTATTTATTGGAACCTTCTTTTTAACACTCTATAACCTAATATAAAACCATATTAGGAGAGTAAAATCCACAAAATCCTATGAAAAACTACACCTCTACCATATAGAAATATATTTAATTTGATAGGTATACTCAAAAAGACCCATTAGAAATGCCACACTGAGGGGTGTGTTACCCAATGGTGGTGTTAGTCAAAATTTTTATCATGACATTTAATATATTCACTAAGATAATACCACTATCCACCTAGGGTAAGTAGGAGACATGAACCACACCTTTATCAAAACACTTTAGGTATATTTCTTAAGAACTTACAATCATGTAGTACTACTTAGATTGAATCAACACCACAATCCTCTCTCAAAAAATGGTAGTGCATGGGGCCATCATCATCAATCAAAGCTGAGAAATATATCTCACTCCAAATAATAATAAAAGACTATAATACTAGCTACCCATGCACATAATTCACCATTATAGTTTAAATCACTCTATTAAAAATTGAAAACTACCATTCCATTATTATGCTACTCTAAACCCATCAACTTCCATGACATAAGAAGGATACCCATTACCTAATGAAACCGAGTCTCAAACTATGAATGGTTACTGCACAGTTGACACTGTCATGGTGAGACTAGGTTAATCCATAAGTCCCTAATAGTATACACCATGATCTATATTGAGGAGAGGTTCACTCCAAAAACTCTAAAAACTCTAAAATTTTGCATCATTTCAGTAACAACACTTGATCGCCTCCTCTCAGATACAAGAAAATGCATTTAGAAATATATCATCACAAGAAAATTATAGTTCACCCTTCATAAGTATTCACGCATTCCTCCATACTCATAGAAAGTTAACTCTCATCCAATCATATAGAACATGAATTCAACTATACCATATAATGGTTAGATGAATTAAACTTCTCAAGGGTGGGATTAACTCCCCACACTATAGAGGATTCAACTAAAATTTGGGGTGGAACTTACCTCCCTTACACAATTACATAATTTCATAAAGTAATATAGCATGATTACCTTATCCAGACGAGATATGAACATATGGATCTCATCTCTACAATAAGAGAGTCTTATAAAAGATATCAGTCTCCACCAAGGATAATATAGTTTATCTAAAGGGGAAAGTGAAATACATTCACCATTAGTGGAAACTCTCTAGCTGACAATGGTTGAGTTTGGGATCCCATTAGAACATTTGACTCCTAAAAATTTTACGTAAAAAATAAAAACTCACATATACATCATCCAATATAATGGTCTATAAATAAATTAAAATAAGAAAACTCTAAAGGGTATCAAATAATATCTAACTATAGACACTCATTGAACATATATCCCTATAATTCTAACTATTAGCTCTCCGCAACGGATCATAACTAAACACATGTGTTGATTAGGAAATGATATACATGATTCCCATATATATATACTATTTTACTATTTTTTTCCTCTAAATAGCTTCTTGGTTGGAAACTGGTCCAATAGCAGGGAGGTATCTGATCTCAACACTATCTACCATATAAGGTTCCATTAATGGCAAAACATTGGCTTTCCTCCGGTGTAGAGCTAACCTACTGCCACAATTGAGGTGTATCTCTTCTATGAGTGTACAACTAATAAAGTCTGGTCAAGGGTCTTTAAAATAAGTGGTATTATGTGAAAATAATACTGTATATCACAATATATCACCATATAATATTCACTTAAATCATTGAGTATGAAAAATTCCATAAAAAACATGTCTATAGATCACCTCAAAATGTCATTGGGCCTCTATACATAGATAAAATAGTTTTGGTGCCCAGATGAGTGTCTAGCATCACTGGATAGTACTTTATTATATATAAGGGATCAAACAGTAACCATGATAGAACACACACATCATAAGTTTGAGAGAACATTGTCCTCTATCAGTTCACTATTTCACATAGGTCACTCAACACATGGATCATCATCTAGTTAGTGAGAGTCTTGACTAGATGGAAATACATTTTTCAAACTTCAACCTAATTTCTATCACCCAAGGATAATACTCTCCTCATAAACCCATGAATAATTTCATTGAAATTTACATAGTAGACATAGTCCATGGGTAGTCTCATCTAACTTTAAGAGAACTCTCACACACCTATGAGAAAATTGGTCACTAAGAATGAAGGGAAAAAAACCACCTTAGATTAGTGGGAATGTACAAAATGTAACCATGTCTTAGAAATCAATTCCTTAGTGGTGACTAATCAGTTATGAGAGGTTCAACTATAAATATAATATCATAAAGACTCTACCTCTACACAAAATATAGCTATTAATAGGTAGAACCTTTTATTATATAGGTCAAACCTAAAAGGATTAATGATTATATATATGAGATAGAACTAAAAGGTTATGATATATTATAACTAAAAACAACATGATTCACACAAAAACATGTCTTTACCCTATAAAAAATGTCTTAGAGTTGAATCTCGATTAACATTTTACCAGTGTCCTAGTGAAAGGATATGTAACAACCTAAAATTTTAAAAGAGGAACAACATATTTGATAGAGTATATAACATGAAAAAATAATATTAAAGAATAATTTAACACCTCAATACTTTATGATATATTTCTTTTATATAAATTCAATTTATTTGATATCTTTCATAACATGAAACTCTAGGTTTAAAAGAAATGTGATACATAATTATTTAAACATGACCATTATAAACCAGTCATTAAGTTGAAGGGTATGAATAGTACTAACTAAATTATAAAAATTATATGGTTTAAAAATTTATAAAATAAATTAAATGGATATCTATTGATTGGATATAAAAAACCATTTTTAAGAAAAATAATTGCTTTCTAAAAAACTCTATTTTTCTAAAAGGTGGTCTAGTCACTCCTTGTGCACATAATTTAAAATAAAATTTTACAAAATTTAGAAAATTTATTTGAGAAAATAAAATTATTATTTTTTAAATCTAAAATTCAAAATTATCTTTAGGTGTTTTTTTTTGGATTTTTCTAAAAATGTCATTTTTTTGAATAGTGAAAAATACTGATTTTTTTGAAAACTACATTTTCATTTAAATTATTTAAAAAGATAAATTGTATATAAAGTTATTTTTAAAGTAAATTTAATTCAATTATATTAAAATTTAACTAATTTATGTCATTTTAATCAATTTAATAATGAATTTTCATATTAAAACATTTTAAACTTATGAAAATTGTCTCTCTTGAAAACTACACTTCTGTCACATTTATGGTTTATTTTTAAATTGAATTATGCCACTTCTATGAATTTAATTTTTTAAAAATAGAATCAATATTTTTAATAATATTAATTTATATTATATAACAAGTTAAATTTTTTTCCCATAATTAATAGTAAAAATAATAAAAAACAATTATCGCGATTGAGGTAGAAATGGGTTTACCAGCAGGTTAAACTAATAAGATAAGGGTTAAAAATGAACTAAAACATATATAAAACAAATTTATAGACATATTTAAACCTTATAAACTATAATTATTCACAATTTCCCATTTTTAGTCTTTTGGAATGATAAAAATGTTGTTATAACTTTATATTTCTAAAAATTCAATGTGTGTCCTCTCACCCAATTATAAAAGGACACCCCCTATCCTCCCCTATTCAAACTTCCAAAAACTTTTAGTTTGGAAAATAAATAAATAAATACATTCCCTAATTCCATAAAAAAATATTAGATACATTATTTTCATTAGGAAGACCTCATAATAAGGCTTTAGGTATAAACTAAAAGCGGCTCTTTGAAGAAGAGGTAAAATTATTAAATGTTTATATTTGTTTTATTTAATCTTCCACATCCTTAAAAAGTTATTAAATTATAAAAATATAATAAAAAAAGCATATAATATATTCCTAGATGTTATAATGTTAAATTAATAACCCTAATCTATCTCCACTTTCATCAAATGAGAAATGAAATCGTCAATCATGTGTACAGAGGACTGCCGTCTCGTGAACCAATGTAATTCGCTTTCCATCACCAGATTTAAAGGTTGTATATAATGATATATTTAATATATTTATATGAAATATATAAAAATTTTATAATTTTTGAGTTATTATATCACATATAACTTATTATATTCCATTCCATTAGGTAAACGATAATATCAGTCGTGTGTACGACATATTACCTCCTCACGAAGCGTTGTGATTCGCTTTTAGCTTGAGCATTGTATGAAATATAGTGGAGTTATAGTTAATGAATATATGTTATCTTAATGATCTATCCATACTTATGGAAATATTATATCACATATAACTTCTTACCTTCTAATCTTTTGGTTACCTCCTCATGAAGCGTTGTGATTCGCTTTTCACTTGAGCATTGTATGAAATGTAGTGGAGTTATAGTTAATGAATATATGTGACCTTAATGATCTATCCATACTTATGGAAATATTATATCACATATAACTTCTTACCTTCTAATCTTTTTGGAAGCAATAATGTTGCTCGTGCATACATGTGGACTACTGCCTCCACGTAGCGATGTAGAATATTGTTCATTTTATTTTTACATGGATGGTAATAAGGATGTATTTGATTAATATAAATTATATATATGAAAAAAAACATTCTTTAAATATTAATTAATATTTATTTTCCTTTCATTATATCTATAGAGAAAAATAGAAACAACGTTTCTGCATACTTACGACCTACACTCTCCATGAACGGTGTAATCCATTTTCTATCTCTAACATTAATTAATTAATATAAATACATATATAATTAATATATATAACTTTTAAATAATGGTTAAAAATATTTATATTATTTAACCATGATCAAATTAAAAGGTCCAAAATAACCAAACTAAAACATACATGAAAAATAATGCAATTATCACCCAAAATGGTGATTTTAACAAAGTATTGATAATAAATGGAGATACAAGACTATAAGTAAATCATATATCATATGAGATATATGATTATGTTTATTTAATATATTTACAATAAATTTATTTTTTTATATAGGATGTTCAGACACATATGAAGGAATTCAAACCTGAGGTATGGTTTTCTAATCTCACCATTACTTCCATTATACAGATTCCATATTTAACACTTATTTATTTTGTGTAGTGTATATAATTCCCCCATGATAGATTATATCCTGAGACTCTTTATATTCATGTTATTTAAAGTTTCATTTTATGTAATTTTTTATGGGGATTACGATTCAGAAGTTTATTAAAAGTGGTAAGAGTTTATTTCACAATTTCATCATTATTTGAGATTGTTTTTGCAGAAGTCTCCCTTTGGGAAATTATATGATATTTCTATCTTAAAATAAATATATTTTCTTTTCATATAATTATACATTAAATTTTCAAGTATTATTAAAAAATTCCAACTTTTTTTACTTAAAATGATTTAGAAAATTATTTAAATAAAATATTAATTTATTTCTCTCTTTGGTCGAAAATGATTTTTTCATCAAAATCCATGTTTTCAAAAAATGTATTAATTTTTTTAAACTTTTAAAAACTATTTATTAAATAAATTTTTACCTGTTTTTACATTTTTATAAATATTTTAAGATTAATCTTCATGTAATTTTCAAAATAAGGATCGGTTGGTTGTTACTGAAGTTTTGAAAGGAATATTTGTTTTAACGTGTACAACATGAATGTAATTTTACACTATCATGAATGTTAAATTTTTTAAAGATTATTTTACAAGTTTTAATAGTTTATTTTCAATGAAAAGTATTTTCAATATGTTTTTTGAAATTTCTATTCTAAAAGGCGATTTTTAATGTGAAAAGGTTTTTTTCTAAAGAATGTTTTAAGGGTATTTTTATTCATTAAAGACATAAACCCTTTATTATAATTATGATCCAATGGGTATATATTGTATTGGTATCATCCTTACTATTATTTTGGATGGATTATGATTAGTTTGAGTATGTATATAAAGTTATATTCCCATTTACCATATTATTCTAGATGGTTTATGATTATGTTTATTGGATTTGGGTAATTATTAACATTTATTATGTTAGTTTTTCAATATTAATGTTTATGTTGATTATTATTCACCCATTTCACACGAGGAATTCCTTGGACCTAGTAGGTGGGGGGTGGGGCCTGTTTATAGATAGCCCCTTGATGCATCGATTGGTTTTATGAGACAAATCTGTTAGCCACATTATATTTGTTCTTATCCACAAATTTAAACTAACTTGTAAAATGATTTGAAAGTACGTTTGAGATGTAAGGAATAATGAATTCCCTCATTATGATATCAGTTATTGATGTCCATTTGATTATTCAATTAGTTATAATATCTATAGATATGATTTATGGCCATGTGATTATTTATATAGATTTATTTGATCATCATTTATTCCATCCATATTATGTTATGTTTATTGATTAAATGTGATTTTTATGTTTTTTACCTTACCATATTGATATGTTTATTTATTCATGATAGATTTTGTTATATTCTTACCATTATTGAGCATCTGAGATCAAACCTTTCTTATATTTTATTTTCCATTAGATTCCAATAATGGTTTTAATTAATATACATGGATATGATAAGGTGAAATATGTCATTATAAAAGAAAACACTTTGTGCATTTTATGTTTTCAATTGTAATGTTAATTTCAAGTATGTGTCTTTTTTACCAGGGCGAATACACTATAGAACCCTTCTAGATGTGATTCCTTGTATCTTATGCCAATGTAATAAAGTAATAACTCACTCTAGGATACTAAAGGTGAGGTATTTATCATTAGTATAAGAGGAATTTTAGTAGAAACCTTGGAAACTATATTTCAAAAAGCATAAATTAGGGAATTTAACCCTATGAAATACTTTAAGGACAGTTCTAAGTATAAGATAACATCCTACAGTTTTTTTAAGGTAGATATTATTTGTTTTTCCTAGAAATACATCCCTTTATAGATACTACAAGTGGATTTGGTTTTGGAACATATGTACCTAGGGGTAATACCATTGAAAAATGCATGTTGGGCTTGACTCGAGTGTTTGTTGGTACACGACACTGGTATTTTCTATACAACTAGTTTGAAAATACCAATGTATATTCTTTGTTTAATTTTAATTTTCATTAAAAAACATTATAAAGGATTTGAAAAATATTTTTATGATTTGAAAACATTCCCAAATAAACCATATTTATGATTATGATATTATTTATACATAAATTTTGTAATTTATGTTATGTATTTTACTAGTGTTGGGATTATAAACTATGTTTAATAATGTTATGATCTAATATGGTGTATTCCATTATTTATAAATGGAGATTAGTGAAATTAATGGGAACCATATCAATACACATACCCTATGTAGGTATTTACCTCCTAAGAAATAAAATAAATCCAGAGCTAGAACTATAGCTATAACTGAAGAAATTAAAACCATATTGGGGAACCTGACTTAGGTTATGGGTGATAATATTTTTTCTAAGGAGTATCTTGTTTATCCACCATATAGTGTAACAATATTATACCACTTTATATTTCAAAAACCTTTATTATTTAATAGGACTATAAATCAATTTGTAGTTGAGAAATATATAAGTTCCTTAAATAAGATATGTATCAATTTAGAAAGTAAAGGAAGATGTTTTCATGGAAAATTATCATCTCTTTGGAGATTTGGATCAATGGTTGTTATTAATTCAAAACATAAAGGATGAAGAAGAAATATCATACATGTTATGGAAGTATTTTAAGGTACTCTTCTTGGAAAAGTATTTTCCTCATGAGCAATTGGAGAATATGGAGAGATAATTCATAAATCCAAGAATAAAGGAAGATAAAAATGTTTCCATGTATAAATCCAACTTTACAAGTTTAGAGAGGAAATCTATGGATAATATATGTAATTCAAAGATCAAGATTGGCCATTTATTTTATGGGATTAAACCAATTCATCAAAGGGAACTATCCTACAAAAATTTATCATTATACAAGGAGATAATATCATGTGGTATAAAGATAGATAAATAATTCTAAATGTATTATGGATTTGAAGGGAATAAATAAAAAAAGTAGATGAAAGAGAAAAGTATGGATAAATAGAAGAAGGTATATAAGTATTCCCCCCTAATGTGATAATTTTTTAAAGGAACATCATGGTACTTGATTCATGGTAATTGAATTTTTATACAAGTGTGGAGATAAATTCCATAATGATCATGATTTCATGGGAAAGAAATGATTTTCCAATGTTCAATGATTCAAATATAAGGAGATGGGTTACTATAAAAATTAATTCCACAAGAATCAAGAGAATATACCTTAGAAAAAGTTGAGGGATTATGGTCAATATTATGAAATTACTATAGATGAAGTGGAATGATTAATGTGTTTGTGTATAAAATCAATATTTATGTTATTAGAGTATTATTATCAATTATATTATGATTATAATAATTATGAAATTTATAAGGATTATACTATAGTACTTTTTATTTAATAGTTTGAGAGCATATGATGAATGGTACCGATGACCAGGAAAAATTATTTAGTAGTAAGTTGTTCTTTTTAGAAAACACATTATTGAGTGAAGATAAACCTTAATATGTTCTAAATTTTGAGATAATAATGAAAATGGACGTTTATGGGATAGTATTGCAGAACATGAAATGGTTTAGTGATTTGATGGTTTATGTCATCTCTACTGGGATTTACTGCATATTTGGGTTTATAGAATATATTCAATAACATAAGATTATATTTTTGGAACCATTCATGTTTTCAATAATTTTTTTTGGTGATAATGGTATTTAAATATTTGAAATGTGACATTAAAATACACTTTATATTGTTTAGGGAATATAATGTTGATTTAGTGACCTTCTTACTTAATTTTTTCAGACATATTTCAGATGAGACTCAAGGTTAACTATTTATAAAATGGATTAAGTCAAACTTTGGGTGTTATTTGATAAATTTTTCTAACCATTATGGTCTTGGAAAATATCTATAGATATGATTCATGGCTTTTCATTCTTTTATAGAGCTAATGATCAATTAAATATTAATTTTAGTGCTTTAGGAATAAAAATTTCATCATAAAAGACCATCATTTGAAAAAATTATGAGATTATAATGGAAATTATTAAAGGATTAAATTATACTTGTCAAAGAAAATATATTTCTTCATATTCCTGATCTATATTGTAAATGAAACCCCCGACTTTGGGAAATGAAACTTGAAGAAATTTTTTTTATCTTATTACCTTCATATTTGATGAATTAATTATCTTTTGACTCATCAAATATTTATGGTTTTGGGGTTATTTACAGTCTATTAATTAGTCACTTCCTTGTGATAAATGGCCTTTATCACCCTCCATCAATATTTTGGAATTATTATTTTCCTCCATGTCCATATATTCACTTCCCATATATGTTATCCTACTTGAAATGATTATTATGTGATTATTCCAAATGACCATAAAACTTCCCTTACTGTCTTATCAATAGGATTTTTTTGTTAACCCTTTTTATGATATGTTATTTAAATAAAGTTAATTTCAAATTTAAAACCCTTGATTAATGATATCAAGATTAAATTACGAGGATATAATTTATTTTAGGGTTAGAAAGAAAAACTCTGATATTTTAAATGAAACACTAAAATTATAAGAGAATTTAATACCATAATACTTTATGATATATTTATTTTCAAATAAATTCAATGACTTTAATAGATTGTGTAACCCACAACACTGGGTTTAAATGAGATGTGATACTATATTATTTAAACTGACCATTATAACATAGCTACTTCATTGGTGGATATGAATAATAATAAATTAATTATGAAAATAATATGTTTTAAATATTTATAAAATAAATTTAATGGTTAAATATTTATTACACATAAAATGAAAACCATTTGAAAGGGAAATAAATGTTTTCTAAAACAACTGTATTTTTCTTAAAGGTGGTCTAGATGAGTTTTATACACATAATTTAAAATTATTTTTTATGAATATAATAAAATTTATTTGAAAAATGAAAATGAAAATTTTAATTCTATATGTTAAAATTATATTTGGGTGAATTTTTTGAAATTTTCTGAAAATATTAAATTTTTGATGAATAGTGAAAAATACTTATTTTTATTGAAAACAACCTTTTCGTTTAAATCATTTAAAAATTTAATTTATATTTTAAATTGGTTCTAAAGTGATATTAGTGAAATTATATTAAAATTTATCAAATTTATTTCATTTTAATAAATTTAATATTGAATTTTTATATTAAACAATTTTAAACTTATGTTAATTTTCTCTTTGGAAAGTTGCTCTTTTATCACGTATATAGTGCGGTTTTAATTTTTGTTCTACCACTTATTTTAATTGAATTTGAAAAATTTGATTCTATAATTGGAATAATAATAATATATATTATATAATATGTTCAATTTTTTTCCATAATGAATAGTGAAAACATTAAAAAGTAATTACCACAGTTATGGTAAAAATAGGTTTATTGAGGGGGGTTAAACTAATCAGATAAGGGTTAAAAATGACATTAAACATATCCAATACCCATTGAATGAGAATATTATGACCTTATAATCCATATTTTTCTATAATTACTTATTTTCAATTCTTTTAAAATGATAAAAACGTGGGTAACCCTTTATCTTTTCCAAAATTTAATGTGTGTCCTATCCTTACTTATAAAAGGTCACCCCCTCTCCTCCAGTATTAACACATCCAAATCCATTTGGTTAAGCCATGAACTACAAAAATACCTTCCATAATCCCTAACCAAATCCTATATTCCTTATTTTGATTATAACTTCCTCCAAATAAGGTATTAGTTATAAACATAAAGAGACTCTCTAAAGAAGATGTAAAATTGTTAAACATGCGTATTTGTTTTATTTCATATTCCAAATCCTTCAAACCATATTAAACTATACCAATATAGTAAAAAATATCTAATATATACTGATATTTTATTATGTTAATTTCATAACCAATATCCATCTACACTTCCATCAAATGGGAAACAAAACTGTTGATCGTTTGTACAACAGAACACTGTCTCATGAACCAATGTAATTTATTTTTCATAAAAAATTTAAAGGATTTATATAATGATGGGTTTAACATATTTATATGATATTTATGATATTTTTATACTTATTTAATTATTATATCCCATATAATTTCTTAATTTCCATTATATGGGTGATACGATAACGTCACTCATGTGTATGGGAGACCACCTCCCCGTAAAGCGACATGATTCGTTTTTTCGCTTTTGCTTTACATGAAAGGTAGTAAAGATAAAGTGAATTAATAAATGTGGTATTTAAGATCAAAATATACTTATATTAATATAATATCACATATAAATCCTTACCTTCTAATCCATTGGAAAAAAATATCATCGTTTGTGCATACGTGTGAAATACCACCTCCACATAGCGACGTGAAATGTTTTTATTTTAATTTTTACATGGATGGAAATAATTATTTATTTTATTAATATAAATAATATATATTACATAATAATTATTACTGAAATTTTAATTAATATTTATTTTCCTTCATTTCCATCTATCGATAAAAATGGAAACAACGTTCATGCGTACGTATAACCTACTATCTCCATAAATGTTGTAATACATTTTCTACCCCTAATGGTATTAGCTTATGTTAAATACATATATAATTATTATATATTATATTTATATCATTTTTAACATTATTTATATTATTTAACCATGATAAAATTAAAATTACCAAAATTAATGAACTAAAACATACATGAAAAATGATGGAAATATCACCAGAATCAGTGATTTGAGAATATAACTATTAATAAAGATCTGATAAAATAGTATAAGTAAATAATATATAGTATGAGATATATGATTATGGCTATATAATATATTTATAATAAACCTTTAATTATTATAAAGTATGTTCAGACACATATGAAGGAAGTTGAACCTAAGGTAATGGTTTCTTATCTCACTTTTACTTCTACAACCACTTATTTATTTTGTGTAGTGTATATAATAACCCTTTTATATTTTATATCATGAATATATTAAAATTAATGGTATTTAAAGTTTCATTTGATTTCATTTTTATGGGTCTTATGATTAAGAAGTTTCCAAATTTGTAAGGGTTTATTTCAAAATCTCATCATTATTCGATATTGTTTTCTAAGAAGTCTCCCTTGGGATAATTATTTGATATTTACATCTTAAAAAATATATTTAATTATAATTTGTTTATTTATGAAATTTTTCAAGTAATTTTAAAATTTATTCCTTCTTTTTTACTTAAAATTATTAAGAAAATGTTTTTTATAAGAATCTATCTTTATTTTTCTCTTCAGTCGAAAATCCCTTTTCATAAAAGTCCATGTTTTCTAAAAATGGTTTCATTTTTTAGCCTTTTCCAAATTATTTGTTAAAGTATTTATTACTTATTTTTAATTTTAAAAAATTAAATTATTATCCATGATGTTTTTAAAATAAATCTCATTTGGATTTTACCAAAATTGTAAAAGGACTTATTTTAACGTGTATGATAGGAATAGAATTTTCCACTATCATGAACACTTAATGTCTTAAAAATTATTTTCTATGTTTTAAAATATTATTTTCAAGTAAAAGTATTTTATTTTTTTTGTGAACTTTTTGTTTTAAATGTTGATTTTCAAATTGAAAAGGATATTTTACTCATGAATGTTTTCATGGTATTTCTATTCGTGAATGACATCAAAAATTTATTATGTATATGATACATTGGGGATATGATATGTTGATATTATCTTTATTATTTATTTGTATGGTTTATGATCATTTTGGTTGAGGATGTAATTTTTTTAGCATTCACCATATTATTATAGATGGTTTATGTTATGTTTATTTAATTGGTGTATATATTAACTTTTTGTATGTTATTTTTTCAATAATTTTTTTTATATTGATTACATTTCACCCATTTCACATATGGAATGAATTAGTATTAGTATGTGATTGGTGGGGACCAATTATAGATATCCCCTAGATGTATCTACAAGTCTCATGTGAATAATAATTTGGCTAAATTAGACGAGTTTCTACCCGCCTATTTAAACTGTCTTGTGAAAGGTCTTGACATTATGTTTCAAATGTCCAAAATTAACCATTCCCTCATTATGAGATCATTTATTGATGTCAATGTGATTTTTTTATTAGATATAATATCTATGGATAAGTATAAATCCTATGTTATTATTTACATGGATTTATTTGATTATCATTTATTTCTTCCATATTATGTTTAGTTCATTAATTAAATGAAATATGTTTTGATTATTTTCCTTTCTATATTGATTATGATTATTTATTAATGATAGATTGCATTTTACTATTACCATTACTGAGCATTTGATCTCACCCCTTTCTCATGTTTTATTTTCCTTGGGATATTAGGAAGTGTTTTGTAATTAATATGATGGGAAATGAAAAGGGGAAATATGGAGTTCTTAAAGATTTTTTTATTTATTTTATGTTTTCAATTTTAATGTAAATTTCAAGTATGTATCCAGTTTACCAATACTACTAAACTATAAGGTTCTTCAGGATGTGATTCCTATTATCTTATGACAATGCAATAAAATAACCACTAACTCTAGGCTACTAGGGTTGGGGTTTTTATTGGATATATTGGGGATTGCACATATTTTGACCCCTTGGTTGAAAAAATGAACTCAAGATGTATTTAATATTATTTAATTAAATTCCAAAACTAGTCATTACATGACTTCTAACTCCAAACTACAACCCTAGGACAAACCCACTTTGATAAAACTCAAACTTGACCAGGCCCACCATGGACACTCTTGGGATGTGGTAAGATGATTGTGACACCCCAGTACCATATGATGTAGTCCAAGGGATGTTGAGTAGCATTGAGTTGGCATATCAGACATGAAATAAGATTTTTAATGAATGCACATGTACAAAATTCAAACTTCCACACATAACACATAAATAATAAAATATAAATAAAACTAAAAAAGTAATTTTTGAATGCATAAAATTCTATGATCCACATAGATAATTATGTACATAATCTATAAAAAAAATGGAGAAAAAATCACCCTAAAGTCAAAAAGGAAAACTAACATAAGTATCTTTGATGAATAATTGCTCACTATATACTTTCTCCAAACATGAATTTAATCCTCTAATGACACACCCTCGTACAAAAAATATCTTCAAAAACTACATCCACCAAGATCACTACCAAATGTTATCTCTAAAAAAAGATTCGCCTAGTATAATACCACAATAACCATCTTTGAACCCATCATTATCTATATAGACACAACACATGTGGGAAAAAATTCCATGATAGGGAGAGTAAAAACATAATTTGTAGGATGACCCAAAAACACAAAGGAAAAAAGGAAAAAAAATTCAATCTAAAACTCTAGTATATAAAAGTAACCATTAGGAAGATAAGTAATGAAAATTCATATATAATTTATAACATGAATTATCAAGAATACAGAGAAGTATTAGTCATATTAACTCTATTAAATGAAGGTCATACTTCTCAAGGAATACTCAGAGAAATAAAAACCAACAAATTCCGAATTAGATGGTCTAGCTATATACTAATTCTCAAATGAAACCTTAGGTTCTTAAAGAGTCTGAAGACTTAAAGAAATATAATATTCTCAGACTTCACTAAAAAACCAACACTAGATTCCATAAAGGGTAACCCTACCCTTGCTCAAGAATTTATAGTAGTCAAGGGGAATGTCTCACCCCTTCTATCCTTTGATATTGAATTTACATTCTTCAAAACCATAGGGGAGCCCATGCATTTCCTAATAATGAATCTCAGTTAATGGGGAATTGATCCCAACTATCATAACTGCCTACTGATCTGATTAACGAGAGAACCAAAGACATATGATTTCTTCACTATAGATATCACTACAGTAGGGGAAGTCATAAAGAAGTTTATTAATCCATAAAAAATAATTAATCTACCCATATAAACTCACTAGAATTTTAGTGGGAAGATGTCATGTTTTTGAATGATATACTGGCTGAGGGAGTATCAACTATAGATTATGGAATTCACTATGCCACAACTCTTAGATAAAAGAGTACCTATTCTGAATATAGAGGGCATGTAAACCAAGTATACAAGTCACTACCAAACCCTATCTGAGATATAGGGTACCTAGGACCTAATCTAAACACATTTTCTAGGGATTATCGACCCTAAGAAAACTCTGAATGTCATTATTGAACCCCATTATTAGCACCAAATATATAAATTCAAAAAACAAAACAAAAAATATCACCCTAAAAAATACCTTATATGTTCTGAAGGACCTTTCCATTATGGTCTACATGGTAAAATACCAAGTATATTTAATTTATTTGATCAAAATCAACACCCGGTTAAGAAACCTAAAAACACACAATGTAGGTGAAAAGGGGTCTTCTAGAAACTATTAAGAAACTCACATGGTGCATTGGGTCTACGAATTCATACCCCCAGAACACAAATGCACCCCACTTTTTCTCAGGGGTATGGTTGTGTTTTCCCACATGCACCAAAGTGCACCTCTCCCATACTTATTTATTTTATCTCAACATAGGGTTCTCTACCTAACTAGCATCATGTGATTTCCAGCATGCATAAGCCCCAGGTTAGGTCAACCTTCGCTACTCGACCTAGTTGTTAAGAGAAGTTACAAAATGTTAGACCTTGAATCACTAGGTAGTAGCAAGGGAACTATCCAATCAAAATTGATTAAATGACTAGATATTGGAAACTAGTTCCAAATCACCTCACATTTTATTTTATAATAGAGGTTACATGGGTCTCTAGCTCTAAATCCCGCTAAAAATGATAAAGATGACCACTTTCATTATCATCATTGCTATGTCTAGCATCATCGACATTGTGATTCCATTCACTAAGATGGACCATTCCACAATTGTAGATCACTACTATCAAACTCCACTCAAACATCAGGATCTCAGTCAGATTCATCATAATATCTATCAAATATATCTCATGTTTCTACCATCACCATCACACTATCAGCTGATATTAGTATATTCAAGTCATGATAATAGGGCATGCGACTTGTCCATGGTGTGGGGGAATCCAGA
Source organism: Viscum album (assembly GCA_963277665.1). Lineage (NCBI taxonomy): Eukaryota > Viridiplantae > Streptophyta > Magnoliopsida > Santalales > Viscaceae > Viscum > Viscum album. Next base: position 586,070,904 of record OY728145.1, read on the forward strand.
ACCTAGACCCTTGAACCACCCATTTTAAAAATCCATCAAATAGCCATGAAAAATCAAACAAAATAAATTACGAGGAAAAAATTCCTACCATAAAATCATATCAATGGGTATCAAAACTCAACAATAAACATAAATTCAAAAATCTTGCATTTAATTTATATAATAATATAGATAAAGGGAATTGATGATAAAATAAATTGATTTATATTCTTCAATGGACATGTTCATGTCCTCATTGGGTGCTATTGGTGATTCCTTCTCACTAATGATTCTCCTAACACTTAAATCCCCCTACCCTTCATCCCCCAAATTAGGGTTATGGAAAACCCTAATTATTGTCTATTATGAGGCTTCTGTAGGAGGTGTAATTAGGGTTTAATTAACTAACTAAATAATTAATTCAATTAATTTAATCACTAAATTTATTCCACACAAGATGAATCAAACCTAAATAATCTAATGCATATGGAATTTAAACTACAGATAGGGTAAAACCCCTATTCTAGTATGAACCATGGTTTCAAATTTCCCATGCAAGGAAATATTTTAATATGAAATAATAATTCCTAATAATTATTTTGAATAGAATAAAAAAATAACTTATAATTAATATATTTTTATCAAGTCCCCACTACATCTACAATTTCACCTCAATACATCATAGGGGTAAAACCACATGAAAAAATCAACAAAGAAATCAATTTTTTTGAGGTTTCTTGCTAGGGTAAATTAATTGTTTTACCATGGGGGAGATCTTGAGACACTTTAACATTATAATTGAGTGAATTATTGGTCAATAAAAAAATATCACACTTCACATAAAAATATATTCAATCAAGGATTGGAAAACATGATAAAGTAATTCTCACAACTTTAAGGCTGTACTAAGAAACTATAGTTACAACATCAACCTCTAAATTGGATACTTTATATGATGTTGCACTATGTTCAAGGTATAAAAGTGCACCTAAAAACAATATTTAATATCAAATAAAGTAATTATATGATACATAAAAGGCAAAGTAAATTTTATATTGAAATAAAATAGTAGGGCAATGTTATATATTATTTTATATGATAATATAGTTTTGGTTAGATGTATTAATGATCAGTATTCTATATTCAATTGAGTGTTATTATTTAGATAAATGTTTGTTACATGCCACATAAAGAAGTAAAATTATATTACACTGATCACTATGGAAGTGGATCACACTATCCCCCCAAGAGATAAAACAATTAATATTAATAAATAAACTTTTGTATGATTTGAAATATGAGGAGAAGTTACCTTTGAATGTGGGTTATGATAATCCATGGTTCAAAATATTTTAAGAAATCAATTTAATATTTCTAAATTTAATAAAAATGATATAAATTACCATTTTATCATGGATAATGTAGAAAAAGGATTTATTAAGGTAAAGTATGTTCTTATAAAAAATCATGTGGTGTTTTCATTTATTATACCACTACATAAGGATATACTTGTAAGATTTTAGTCAATGATCAGAGTTTAAACTTGAAATTATCAAGGATATGTTATAGTTCATAATCCCATCTCTCACATTTTATTTATATGTTTTTGTTAATATGGTAGAAGGATAGAAAGATAAATCAAAATATATTTATTTTTTCAAAAGGGAATGTTTTTAGGTTGATGTACACGTTTATTTTGTGTGTGTGTGTGTGTTTTAATTGGTTAATGAGTGAAATATTCAAATATATTAGTTTAATATATATATATATATATATATGTTTTTTATCCCATTAATAAGAATAATTTTTGAGAAACATTTTTTCATGAATAAGGAGGTTACATTATGAAGTTCATTATCATACCACACTAAATTATCATAACACACACACACACAGATATATATATATTGTGATTTAGTAAATTATATGGAACAAAAAAATGAGATTTTTCACAAAGAAATGAGATGATTCGTAGGTAAATGATATGTGTTATGCCACAATAATTCTAGTGCAAGAGTCAGTTTTATTAGTTTCTTGTAATTTCTTACTAAACACATTATTTATTCCATACTGCTTGGGATTATTAAATAAATTTTGTCGTGGTATAGTTTTAGGATGTTTTGATGATGTGGATTCATGGTTTAAACACAGGATAATCCAACTCAATTCTATAACTCCCTTTTCATATAATGGTTAAAGAAGGGCTCTAATTATCATTAGTTCAAATTGATGTGGGATACATTATAAAATTATGTTCATATAGGAATTTGAATTTGAAATTCAATTTTCAGTGAAACTAGAAATGTGTTTGGTATATAAAGCCTAATGGAAAAATAAGGATAGAGTGTGTTACATGAATTTGGAGTGTTTAGTAGAGGGAGATGATAAAGAGACAACCAGGGTAAAGTATATTCATTTATCGGTGGATCAGGTCCTAGTTTTATTAGTAATTTAAATTTTGATTTAAACTGAAAAATTCATGTAATAAAATCACAAGTTTATTTTTTCACAATTATATTTAAAATTGAAATTCAATGTTTGAGTATGTATTGTTTATTTTTATTGTATATGTTTAGTAGTTTGGTTGGAAATTTATAGGTATGGGTTACAATTTTAGGGTCAGTGGCATATAGTTATAAATTACAGAGGCCACTGGGTACCCAGTGGGGCTCACTAGGCACTAGTTGAGGTGTATAAGGGTAATGGTGACATAGAATAGCCACAAGGTACCTAGTGGTAGGGTACTATTTACCTAGTTGACCCATGGGAAAATATATTATTTTAATCTATAATATTTATGTAATTAAAAGACTATTAATTTTTAAATATTATTTTGAATTAAGAATTTAATATATATCAATAAAATACATAATGGTACTTAGATATTATTAAAATATATTTCATCCAATTTATTAAATTAAAAAATTATAGTTTTTTTAAAATGAATTACATATTATATTTATAGATAGATTTCACATTATCATTTCATGGAATAAAATTGTAAAATTAATAATATAATTGTTAGCATGGATGTAATCAAGTTAACTACTTATATTGATTCCAAGATACTATAAAAATTGCTTTCATAAGGTATCACAAAATTATTTTCTCTAATTAGATATTATATATATGGTTATTTGGATACGGTGATCCATTTTCAGGTTGAAAATGGGTTTCGAAATCGTAACTATCCAATACCAACTTTAGGTAGAATATAAGAAGTCTATCACAATAATTTAATCAAAATTTTGATGTCAATTTCTCTATTTTAAAAGATTCCTAATGTGTTCCAATTATGTTAGTGAATATTTGTGATTTGTTTATCTTTTATAATACCTAGAACTTGACTTTTAAGAAAAACACTAAATCTTGAAATATCACACAATGTGTGATCTAAAGAGCCTTTATTGAGGGGTACATTTAAACATTAATTTTATGAATGTTAGAATGAGATTTTAACACAATAATTTTCAATTTTTAACTCATCATAAATATATTAACATAAGAATAAATGTTGGGATTTTTTTTGGAATTGTTGTTTTTTAAGTATATAGTGAAAAATAGTCTTTACCAAAATTAAATATTTTATGACCTTAACATTATATAAGAAAGACCTAGATGTCTATAAATCCTTTTAAATAACAAAATATGGGTTTAGGGAGTAAATATATACTTTTTTGAAATAATATTCTTAAATTATTAATCTTATGTTTAACATTTTATAAAATTAAGTAATATTTTCAAATAAAATAAAAATATTTGTGGTTTTTTCTTTTAATTAAATAATATTATTTAAAAAATACCATCGTATATTAATTTTGAAGCTAGATAATATTTATTTGTTTTATAATAAACCAATTAAATTTATTAAGATCAAAATCATTGAAAATTTTACCTAGAAAATAATTTTTATACTTTAAAATTCTATTTTTCTAAAAATGGATTTTAAATGTGATAATGTTACAATTAATTTTCCCTATACATATTAATTTTATTTGATAAAATGGAAATTAAATTTATAATTAATAGTTATAAATTATATATCAATTCCAATATTATTTATTATCCATTGAAAGTATATTACATAGATTAAAGATTAATTGCAATAGTAAAAGTAAACTTTTTTTCAATGAATTTTTTATAAGAGTTATATGAATTTCATATAAATGAATTGGATTCATCAATATTAAAATATGAATATAATATGATGTTTTAACATATAAGAAATTATATAAACTCTCACTCACACACTAATATATTTTTATTCCAAAAGCCCTAAAACTTATGGTTCTAAAATGATGAAGCATAAGATAATCACCACTAACAATAAGGTTACAATCATTTGGAATGGAACCGAGGCTAAAAAAGTAGTTTTTTCCTATATATTATGTTTTAATTTAAAATTTTATTTTCTAAAATTTAGAAATTTAATTGGATTAAAATGATTCCCAACTTGGATTCATAATTCCAATTTTTTTTAAGAGGGGTCATTTTATATTTTTAATTATAAAATAATTACTATAGTAAATTTTAAACCAAGATTAATAAGGGTAACAATTGATAAATTAAGTATCTCAAACTTTTAATAATTAAAATTGAACTTAAACCTTATATAATCCTTTTTAGGAATAAAAGTCATACCCACATGTCCCACCCACCATTTCTCCACCTAATTAACCTTCCCACATAAAAAGCATGTGATCCCATTATTTCCCCGTACATAACATTAGTTTCCATTAAGAACCCCCTTTTCACCCTTAAAAGGAGATCACTCCTAGCCATTATCGTATCCCACTCCACCCTAAAGGAATTAATCAGGAGTTTTCTCTCCCACTCCCTCTCTAAATCCCTCCCAATGTGTTATTATGGTTCTAGGGTGTCCTATCAACAATAAAAAAGGTACTTAGAAATACAATGGTTTCCAATGCTTGTTTTTCCTTGTTAATAAGAATTATTTTATTATAATAAAATTTATACATATTTCCTTTGTTTTAATTTTATTGTATTATCTCCCATTTCATATATTGTTAATGAGAGGATACTTATCCTCTCTCATTTTATCCTTTATCTTATTCCGTTATTATACCAAAAAGGGTTCTCATTCCACCACTTCCATTTTAAATTATATAGATTTACTATAATTTCATCAGACTTGTAATTATATGTCATTATCAACCATTTTATATATTGATAATGATATTTCATCTCATTAAATCTCTTTCCAAAGTCATTATAATTCCCAAAATTACTAAATTTTAGGAATTTTAAGTGTGGGTGGTGTTCCTAGAAATAAAATCCCCATATTGATACTATAAAGTGGATATAGCTGCTGTATAGATGCACCTATAGGCAATCAACCTATAAAGGTTTTTTTGAAGAACTGACTCAACCACCACCCTAATACATGAAAACTAAGTCTAATATTGGACACATGACTAGAAACTGCTAAGGGATATGCATTGGAAAACTTATACGCACATTATATACCATAATGAAGAACATTCTTGAAATTTACATGGTATCCTACCAATGAAAACTATTGAACTTAATTACCATCTTCTACAGATAAAAAAACACTTTTAATCTACCCTTCTCTATTTCCTTATATTTATTTCACTAATAATGATACTTACTTTTACATTAATAAAAACCCATAATTTTAATGTTTATTATGTATTATTTAACCGTACACCTTAATTTTATAGATAGATTATGTAACTTTCTATTCTACCAAAGATATAATCTATTACTACCTTTTTATTTCCAAACCATTGGTTATTAATAGGCATAAGTTTTCTTTGAGTTCCTTGTCTACGTGAATACCCTATTTTCTATTTTATTGAATGAAGTGTTGTTCACCAAGATTCCATACATCTACTGATTGGGGAAATTATTGATTTCATTGTATACCTATTACTCTATATGGTATGAGCTTTATAGATTCATACATAAAACACCATTCCACTTAGTAATTAAATTATTCTTGAAAAATCAAATATTTTTTTGGTAGGGATTATTATTAATTACTTAGGAAATCTGATTATGTATTTTTTTGACCAACATTTTTTTTTCTCTATATGTGTTGTCATCATGTAATACTTTTTGACATGGGGAAAAGTATTAACATTCCATATGCTATTATTACAATATGTATGATTATTAAAAAAATTATTGTCTATTTTGTACTGATTTTATTATGTGATGAATTATTTGGACTTAATTAGTGACAATTGGGTCTGGTTATAGATAGTCCCTCAATGTATTAACATGTTTAATAAGATGAAATATCTTGAGTTTTAGTGTATATATCTCCCTATATTAGTATAGTTTCTTGGAACAAGGCCTTGAAATAATGATTTAATGTCTAAAATTATGAATTTCATTAGAATAAGATCAATGATTATCATTACCCATGTTTTCATTTATTGTCATGGATATAATTTTACATTAGTTTTGATTAATTATGGATTCATATTGTTTATTTATTTATGCAGTATCATGTATTACAAGTTTTTTATGATATATTCCACTATATACTACTCCTTAATGAGAATCATAGATAACCCTTATTTTTTCCATTCCCAGGGAAATATAAAAGATAACTATGTGTAATTTTTATGGATATGATGGAAGGGATAATAATTCTATCACAATGAGTTCATGTAGTATCTTATGTTTTCAAATGTAATGTATGCATATATCTAGTATTCCAATAATAATAAGATATTATATCCTATAGAAACTCTTGCATTCCTTATCAATAATGGAATATAACTACCCACTCTAGGTTTTTGGAGTCCTTGTTGTGATAGTTGGTATCAAAGTAAGTTTAGTAGGAACCTCAAGGACTATATTTAGAGGAACCTAGTTAAATAGAAGATGTTTAATGAAACCCCCAAAATATCTAGGGAATAATATAGATTAATAAATAGGAATTGTATTTTAAAATTCAATATAATGAACTAATTATATACATTCCATTGAAAATATATAGAAAATAACAAGAGGAATCAGAACCACATCAACACACATCGACAATGTATGGATGTTTTCCTTGAGAAAGTCATTGAAGCTAGAGTTAAGGCTAATCAAATCATAACCATGTTAAGAATGTTTACTGAGGATATGAAAAATAATCCTACCCACATAGGGAAACCTTCTTATCCACAACAAGGTGTAAATATACTAGACCACTTCATGTGAAAATAACCTCTATCATTATATGGAACTGTTAATCCATTGGAATCTAAAAATGGATCATTTCCCTAGAGAAGATCATTCCCTCTTTACGATGAAGTAAAGGGGAAAAATTAATAATGGTGGTTTATCATCTAAAGGGAGATGTATAACAATGGTGGTTACTAATACAAACACAAGATATTAATCTAAGATAAATCACATGGAATGGAGAACATTTAAGGAGATATTAAATGAAAAATAAATTCCTTGTTTACAAATTCCTAAGATGGAAAGTCATGTTATCAATATTTGAAAAAAGGCAGAGGAAGATGATCTTGAGTATGCGGCTAACTACTTAACATAAAGAGGTGAATGGTTCCCCAATTTCAGGAGACATGATTCCCAATGCCTATAATGATTCGGTTATTCTATCTTTATGTGATTTCATTTCAGTTTCACCATTTTTGTTTCCTCTTAGGTATTTGATCCATGATGATTGATAGTGTGGGTTTGAATGTGTTGCACAATACTTTACACCTGTTTTACCCTTTTTTAATATTTTATTGACATTCCTAATGCTTTCAACATCCATAATTGAGTATGGAATTACTTTCCAAAGTTAGGTGGTCAGTTGGGGTTTCAAAACTGACGGTGCTTAGGAACTCACATTGGTTGAGAGGATGGGTGGTCAAGATCATTAATCCTTTTTGGGGGGAATTATTTTCTACTTTGGTAATATCTTATAGATATAAGATATTTTCATGAATCCTTTCCAAATATCGATATGAAACTGGTTACCCAAACATGATGATCAAGTGTTGAATTCTTTTTTTATGTAGAGGGGGGATTCTATTAAAAAGTCCATCTATATATATCTAAGGTTCTTCATCAATTTATCATTATTTCTTAGAACTGGGTATCTACTTATATTTTGAATCCATGAAACTAGGAAGTTTGGAATTTACTACCATCTAGGGAAGCAAACAATATTTCAAGAATTGAATTGAACCTCTGTGTGGTGTCCCACATATCCTTTTCATGATAGGATCAAAACCAACATAGTTTGTTCAAGCTGTGAAGTTTAATGTCATTTGGAAATTACATATATGCGGTCACTTAGGCAACAAGTATTGATATTGGGACTTAGGAATGAATCCTACATATCCTATTTAAAATAGGATTCAAAATCATCATAGTTTGATGTCCAACAGAACTTACACCAAGGAGAATTACCTGGTATGGGGGCAGTCACATAGTTCCATTGAATGGGTATTACATACTGAGGTTTCCTAGGATTGGGGAAATTCATGATTTTAATGATATGATTATTGAAAATCTCTAAGGCCATGTGATCCATGCTCTTTTTGATAAATAAGGGATATAAAGTGAAAAATATCACTACATATGGATGCATTACATTTCCCTTGGGTGTCCCTGGTGGAGTGTTTGATATGGATATCAATATTTAGGAAGGCTTCCAATGTATCCTGGTTATAGTAGGAAGTAGAGTCTTGATAGATCATTCGAATTCTGGATCCGCTGATGGATGAGAAAGAATGATTAACCCATGGGAGTTATTAGGTCCCAATGGTTAAGATGTATGAGATATGGAGGAACTTACACTAATGTATATTCCCATTTAATCTTAGGCCTTAAAAAGGCATCCTATGTATCCTGGTTATAGTAGGAATCATAATTCTCATAGTTCAATTGGATGCCCAATCTATTGATGGATGAGGTAGAGAGTAGAGACCATATGAGAATTTGGTTCCCATGGGTTAGAATGTTAGATACATGGAAGGACTTATTGTAGTGACTCCGATTTGACCTTTAAGACTTTGGAATATTTGTGATAATATTTTTGAAGCCAAGTGCTAAGTCAGGGCAGGATTTCAGAGCTTAGAGAGCCTCGACGAGGTGATTTTAAAAATATTAAATATATTTTTCACACAAATGAAGTTTCTCTTGAAACATGAATAATTCCCATGATGAGTCTCAGATTGAAAATACAAGGTTTCAGTTGATTTCAGAATGTCATTTTTACCCTAAACATGATATAAATTTGTACGTGCTAAGAGTTTTGGTTGTAGGTGAGTTGGCGGGGCATTATGTGGTGGATTAATTAATTAAATTAAAATTTAATTAAAAATATAACCTAATATATCCCAACCCCTTAATTTTTGTGAACAAAACAAAATAGGATCCAATCCCCACTATTACCCTTTGGCGATAATGAAAATGAGGATGAATCAGCGCAACGAGGTTCTATAGATCTCAGTTTCTGGCACCACACATCATCAGGTCGAGGAGTATCACAATTCATGCATCATTATACATATAAATATTTTAAGTTTCATGATCATGGTAAAAAGGTTTGAGTTTTTATCATGATCCCCTTCATTTTCCAGTTTTAAGGTTTTAGAGCCTATATACAATTGCTAGAGATCCCTCCTAGGTAGATCTGCAAGTTTCGTGGTAAACCAGGGAGAATCGGTCATTTTTGGAGGTAATTCCCAACTATAATTACCATATAAATAGTGTTTAGTCCAGTGATACTTGTCATGTATCCCTTCCTATTTGGGAAAAAACAATTTTGGGGCCTATATACTATGTACCCAGGTTACACACCATGTAGTGACCCAAACCATGTGGGTAGAGGACATGGCCAGGGTTGGCCTTGTAATACTACATGGATATGTAAAAGTACACATCCAAAGTACATGGAAATAGGGTTCTGGACATGTCCACAGGAAATCCACATTGATAAGTGTCTGTTTAGCCTGAACACACCATATAGTATGGGATAAATGATGTTTGAGGGAAACGTTTAGCCTTTTGTGTAAAAGAGGAATATGACCAAGGGATGGGTGAAGTGAGAAACACAATATACTATTTATACATGATATATACCCCTACATGGGTTGAAAAAACATGTAATCTATATACATTATCAGGTGATTGGGTGGGTTCATATGCTGTGTAGTCCCTAGTGCATATCGTGTAGTCCTTTTAGATCTTATTGAGTTTTTCTATCTTCTATATCTCCATACCTAGAACATAGATTTAGGATTTTTAGTGTCCTATCCTAAGTATTTTTATTTGTATAAGGTGATAGTGGCCTCCATTTCAGCCTATGGGATATGATGTGTCATGTTTCGAACAAGACACTTGTGTAACGATGCTTTACCAATGAGGTATATCGGTGTGGTTTGTAAAGAGAGACTCTAGGACTGGAACTCCCATGTGGAATTAGGGAAAAGGTTTCCCTTACCTATATTCTTTTGTAGGGATGGGACTCCCCATGTCATGGGAGTAGGTTTTTTACCTTTGGGTACTTCTTCCAAGGTTGGTACTCCCCTAATGTTTTAGGGTAAAGGTGCCCCATATCATTCCTAAAGTTGGATATTGCACTCACATATTATGACAGGGTACAGGCCCTCCATACAAGTTTTCCATATAGGGTATTTAGTCCCCTATTAGAATAGGGTATGGGTCCTCAATCTATAGAGATGGTATTCCCCTATTGTCTCAGGGACCAGATCCTCCAGATGTGACTTATAGATAGAGTGGGAACCCCCTATCATATTTGGGTGCGGTTCCTCTATCCTTGGATTTAGGACTCACCTATCGTTCCAATGTGTGGGTCCTCCATATGTATTTTATGGGTATATTTGGTACTCCCCTGATGTACCAGTAAGTAGGTCCTCTAGCCTGTGGTCGGTATTCCCCTGTGGTGTTAGGGCGTGGGTCCCCTATAGTAAACGAAATGGTAGAGTGGTATTACCATATCATTATAGGTTGTGGTTCCTCTAGACATAGAGTGATACTCTCCTATCATACTAGGGTGCAGGTCCTCACCTATAGAGTAGTACTCCCCCGTCTCTGAGTAGCAGTGGGGAGCAGTTCCTCCATTGGATTTTGTGCTCCCTCATCTGTTGAGTACAATTATGTGGATTGGGCCTCTCCACTTGCTATGTGTGATACCTTTTTAGGAGTTAGTGGTCCCTCTACAAACTGGGGTGTGGTCCAATCTTTACAGGATAGAAAAAGGTTTTTTGGTTCGATTTAAGAGAGAGTACCCCCCTCGACTATAGGGTAGTGGTGAGTTGTTGGTCTCTCTATTTTCTCTTATTAGAGAGGATGCACATGGTACATGTTCTAGAATAGTGATCCCTCAACTGTATGAAGTGGTGAGGGTCATGAATCTTCACTTGGGTTCTTATGAACTTGTGTAGGGAACATGTTATCTTTGGCAGGACTGCCAGTGCTAGTCACTAGAACTAGACCTAGTGAGTATTTCCTGATGGAGCGTATTATCGTATGGGTGAAATCTAGGATGGATGATCTTATGGAGTGTGTTCTCCTAGTTTTGTGTTACCATTAGAGACTCGAGTAGAATCATGTTTCTGGTTATGAGTTTATAACCTTAGGTTCCTTAGAGTCTAATATGAATATAATCGGGTGATTTTTGGGAGTCCTTGTGGTGTTGTCACATTTCTGGATTGACACCCCATGTGGAATGAACTAACTTTTCATGTATAGTCAAGGATGGTTTGAGATGGATTTTCTTTCTCTATTGGGTTCCCTCTAGATAGGTCAAGTGGATTGTTTCTTTTTAGTTTATCCCTTTTCTTTTCGGTTTTTGAGGTTTCTATTGAGTATTCTTTATACTCACCCCTACACGAGCTTTTCCCACATGTGTTGTGTCTTGTGCAGACCACAAGACTTCATCACAGTCCCCGTAGGGTCCGATGTAGGTAGAGATTAGTGAGCTAGACCGACCGAGGTGTTTACCAAAGTTGATCCATGGAGATTTCTAGCAGTTTCATTTGATAGTGATCCCCTCCTTCTGAGCAGGTTGGACACTTTTACAGTTTTCTTTTTGTGGTCATGTGTCTTTCCATTTTTATGCTTTCATTACTTTTGATGTACTATATTTTTTAATATATGAATGCATGAATTTTAGTTATCAGTTTTTCTATATCTCTGCACTGTTGCATCGATGTAAGTACTTAGGAAAAGGACTCCCATATATGTGATATGACTACTTGGTGCTAGTCATTAGCCCCATGCCTATTGGAGGTGGGATTGTGGAGTTGCGGCCTGGGCCCCATCAGGTTAGGTCATGATAGATTGATATCAGAGCAGGTTCTAATTTGAGACCATATTTTCATGCGCTTGTTTTGGGTTTTATAGAGACAATGTTAGGGTGTTTTGAGTAAGTATCTTAGGCCATAAGTTCTAGTGTTGGTGTAGTGACTGGCATATTTTTTCACCAAAACTTTGATAACATGATTTTGGAATTAGTACATTACGACACTAGCCATAAGGAAATAATGGAACACGTATCATATAGGACCGGGTTTAGTTTTTTTCCTTATCCTTCTTGAGTGATCTCTCGAGATATACTCTTTGACTATGGTGTGTATTGATTCTGTTTTAAGATGCCTTAGAAATGACAGGAAAACTGTGTTCCATGGTGGGATTGTGGTGATGATACTCCCTATGATGAGGCTTTAGTGTAGGGAACTAGTTTTGAGGCATTACCTTAAGGTGGTCCACCACTTGAGCCACTATCTATTGAGTTTTTGTTTGTGCTAGAAGTTCAGAATACGGATATGCACCGAATGAGTGCACTGCATGAGTTCCATAGATAGTGACCTCGGAGGTATCAGGGTGATCTAGACCACTGGGTAAGTGATGGATGAATTGAGGTAGCCACACATGTTTTTTGACTCATGAGGACACATCTTGATTAGATGGTGGACCTACCGGAAAGCTTTCTACATTGTTTGGTTGGGTGATAGTGGAGTCTTGTGACACAGTCCCATGATGAGATGATTCTCACTTGGGTGGAGTTTGACCAAATCTCCAGGTAAGTGTTTTACCCAACCACATTGAGGTCAGTGTGTATCCAGAAGCTTCGATAGATTCGACAGGGTAGCATGATTGTGGCAGAATACTCGATGAGGTTCATAAACCTATAGAGTTACAGCCTGGATATGTTTTGAGACCCATTATTCAGAGCTCAGAACTTTGAGAAGGGCCACTAAAAAGACATCATATAAAGTTTAGTATCCTTATGCCTTCCCTCCCATGCGAGGTTACTAGAGAAAGCTATGGTCAACGAGAGATTTTTGGCAGAGAGAAAGGCGCATGAGACTCGCAATAGTGGTCATGAAGTTGAGGCATCTACAATAACTATCAGATAGTAGATGAATGGGTCATGGAACGTGAGGCATACCCATGCCTAAACTCAAGCACATGGACCTATAGTGCAAGATCTGAGCTTAAGATCAATTCAGTCATAGGAGAGGTGGTGTTATGCATGTGACGACCAGAGAAATCTTAATTGTGATTATCCAACACATCATGGTACTAAGATAGAGCCAGTTGATGGGCCACATTGGAAGAGTTAGTGTTTGGAGCAGGTAGTTTCACAAGATGGTGGATGAGGTAAAGGGGATGGGAGAGAAGCATGAGGTGGTAGGTAGTTCGAGGTGATTCTTCCACCGCCCCCAGGTGGTCCACGTCAGGCTGAGGGAGTTAGAGAATGCATGTGAGGATAAATACAAGATGTTAAAGGATTTGACCTAGTATCTCTGAGGATGAATAGAGGTATGATATATGTCTATTATACTTTATGCAGTAGTAATTGTTAGACTCTGTTTTGGGGTATACTTTTCTTTTCGCTTCTAGCTTGAGGGTAAACCAAGGTGACATGGGGTGTCAGTTAAACCCTATGTTAGTGTTGCTTGACATAGCTTCAAATGAATGTGGAATAGGGGTTATCCCCCCACCGAGAAATATTTTTTGTGACATGAGAAAAATCATGAGGGTGAGTTAGTACCACACATAGTGGATAATGTCAAAGGGAAGTGGATGAGTGCCTATGACTTGTATATTTGGGTCCAGGTGGCATGTTAGTGGTTCTAGGAAGAGGTCATGGTAAAAAACAATGTGATTGTTTGGGAAGATCTTTTTTAGTAACCTCATTCACTTGGTTTCATATTTTTATATGAGATACTCGAGAAGGACATGGGATGGTTTGACCTAGCTTTGGAATCATGAGAAAGAGGGATGATTTCCCCACTAAGACATGTTTTGGTGATTAAACCAAAACTATGTGGGTGAGTCAGTTGACCCAAATAATATAGTGTCAAGGTGTGGTGAATGGGTTCCTTAGACTTGCGTGTTCAGTGTGAGGTTATGGTATGGAGTTTTAGAGCAAGTCCAAGCTTTCCAGTTGAGTTTTTATTCTCGACCCTTTTTTTTGGTAGACCTGGTGAAGGGAGATACTTTCTTAGATTTTTTCCATAGTAGAATATTTAGAACATACAATGTTTTTGCATTATGGATTGGTTTCCTACCATATGTACTCAGCTCAGATTATACTAGTGGGTGTGGTGGGGATTCTGGTTTGGGTTACTCTCCTTCTAGGAGAGGTGAAGATGAGCGGGGTATGCCACATGCTTTTTGTGTCTAGATTCTCATGGTTATTTGAGTCTACTCTCTTGTCTTGTTTGTTGGTACCCTTGCGTGCTCAGTATTAACCATGAAAAAATATGCTTGAAGAGTTTGTAGTGAAATTCATCCTGATGTGGATGTTAACTGTTGAGTTATTTTAGTATCTACATTAGGTTAACGAGGTGGTGTAACACTAGAACCTATGAATATAGATGGAACATGATGCTTGGTTATTTTCCACATGTCGCAGCTAAGTAGACATGTTCCCACTTATTAAATGATGTTGGTAGGGTTGTAGATGAATGTAAGTGTGGTTTGGCCTTGGTGGTTACCCTGAGTGTGTACCTGGAAGCAGCATAGGAACCCCTAGTGATCTCCGACAAGTGATTTCCACTGAAGAGATTAGTTTCTTCCCTCATGCCTAGGATTTTAGTTTTTGGGGATGAAAATCCTTAAAGGTGGGGAGAATGTAGTGACTTGGTTTTGACCTATAATATTTTGGAATATTTTTGAAAATATTTCCAAATATAGGCACTGAGTAAGCACGAGATTCCGAGGCCTAGAGAGCCTCAACATAGTGATTTTAAAAATATTAAATATATTTTGTCCGACACACGTAGTTTCTCTTGAAACATGAGTAAATATAGAGAGGAGTCTTGGATGGGAAATCTAAGTTTGTGTTTGAGTTCAGAATGCAATTTTTACCCTAGGCACGACATAAAGTTGTAAGTGTTGGGAGTTTCGGTCAGAGGTGAGATGGCGGGGAATTATGTAGTGGATTAATTAAATAAATGAAAATTTAATTAAAAAATATAACCTAATCCCTACCCCCTCACATTGTGCGCAAAAAACAAATGAGGATCCGCTCATATCCTCTCCCTCATTTTTGATGACAAGAACAAGGATGAATTAATGTAAGAGGTGCTGCCAATCTCACTTTTTGGCACCAATCATCATAAGATCAAGGAGAGTCATGATTCAGACATCGTTGTACACCTGAATATTATGAGTTTCAACCTATAGGTATAAGGGTTTTATTTTTTGTCTTGATCCCCTTGCTTTTGAATTTTTCAAGGTTTTAAATCCTAAATACAATTGCTAGGTATCCCTCCTAGGTAGATCTGCAGGTTTCGAGGTAAACTGCGCTGAATTGGGCATTTTCAGAGGTAATTTCTAACTAGAATTACCATATACATAGAATATAGTCTAATGATACATTTATTTTATCCCTTATTGTTTGGATAAGAATACTTTTTGGGCCTACACATTATGCAATGGGGTTACACACTGTGTAGTGACCCAAACTATGTGTCCAGAGGACATGGCTAGGGTTGGCCATGTAATAGTATGTGGTAGTGTAAAATTACATGACCAAAGTACACAGAAATGAAGTTCTAGACAGAGGAAAGGGAAAACACATGGCCAAGTGCAAGCTATGTAGTATGAGATACACTGCATGTGAGGGACACAATTGTCCAATTGTGTGGAAGAGGAACACATCCAAGGGCTGGGTAAAGTGGGACACACCGTGTATTGTACATGCCACATACCCCTACATGGGTTGGAAAACTATGTAGTCAGGATAAAAAACTAGGTACTCGAGTGGTTTCACACATCGCAAGGGCCCCAGTGCATGTTGTGTACTCTTTTGATATATTCTTGATATCTTTTTCATTTTGTATCTCCCCCTATGGAACTTACACACATGCTCTTGAATAGCATATCCTGAGCAGTATTCTGAGTAGAACACAACAGTGGCCTCTATTTTTTCATACAAAGTACAATGTTGTGTGTTTTGAAAAAGATACTTATATAGCAGTGCTTGACCGGTGAGGTAGATCGGTGTGGGTTGTAAAGATATATGCTAGGACTGGTACTCCCCTATGACATGAGGGCTCAATTTTCCCTTACCTCTCCACTTTGATTGATACGGGACTCCCCACATCATGGGAATGAGTTCATTACCTTTGTATAGTTCTTCTGGGGTTGATACTCCCCTTATGGTTTAGGTTATGGGTTCTATAACACCCTAAGATTTTGTGAATTATTTTTTTTCAAATTAATTGGACCTTTTTATATTTTTAATTTCACACAACACTAAAAATAGTTTATTTTTTATTAAATCACTTTGTTTGGCTTGTGTTATACACAGCACCAGGTTAATCATGCACTAAAAGAAATATAACTTTTATTTTTCTCTACACAGAACACTGATGTTTTCTTTCATTACACATAACAATGACTTTCCTCAATGTATTGCGTAACACGCAAGACCAAGTTTTACCGAACAATAGTATATCATTAAAATGTTATTACTTAATATAATATGATATAAACTAGAAGTTAAATTAGTAGTTATGAGTAGTATTAACTAATTTTTTAAAATAAATTCTTTACATAAATATAAGATGAATTCATAGGTCACCAATTAATTTGAAATGAAAATGAAAACTAATTGAATATAAAGGAAAATATTATTATTTTTATGGTCACAAAGCAGTTTTACCCTAATAAATTAAATTAATTACAATTAGTGAGTGATATTAATGTAGTATATATGTTATATATTAAATCAAATAATTTTGATATTCATCCAATAAATTTTATATACATAAGATAAGAACAAACCCAATTTTATTCTTAAAAACCATTTTAAGGCATTTTACCGCATTTTAATGGAGAACACATTATAAATCCAATTTTTGGAACTTTTATAGATTTAATATGTCAAAATAAACTTTTTCTTTAAAATAGGAACATAGTAATTAGTTTAGGGTAAATTTTTGATATTTTTTTGTGATGTTTTATTTTTAATGAATATTGAAAAATACTGATTTTTAGTTCAAAACTATTATTTTATCTAATTTATTTACAAGATTAAATTACATTTAAAATTAGTTTAAAAGTTTAATTAGATTATATTTTAATTAATTAATACATTTTAGGCCATTGGAACCAATTTTACTTTGAAATTGGATATAAAAACTTAGCAAACTTTTGGACATTTTACTTTAAAAACATGTAGCGTCGTCCCGTCAGCGGTATTATTTTTAAATTAATATCTACCAATTATATTATTAGAATTTGGAAAAATGGATTCCATATTTGGAAACAGAATAATTTATAATTTCTAATAATTTTAACTTAGTTTTTTACTGAAAAAATTAGTGAAAGTGATTGAAATTAATTACAACAATTAAGAGAAAAATTAGGTTAACAAAGCACTAAAAATTAAATTCAAGACCCAAAATGTAAGAACTCGGTTCTTATTCTTGAGGTACGAGTTTCTTAGTTTCCTTTTCCTTAAGGGTTTTTGAGAAAAAAGGGAAATGTGAGAAAAATCCCAAATTTATGGGTACATGCTATATACTTTTGTACACACGCCTTGTACATTGGATATGTTGGATGAGAATACAGGGTGTGTAGGATTGTCAGTGATTAAGGGTGTAAAAAATAACTACACACTATGTACTTAGTAATACACACCGTATAATCAGTCGGCAGGTGAATAGTAAGGCGGTGGAAGTAGCTGCCATAGGAATGATAGTACATGCCGTGTACTTAGTAATATACACCGTGTAATCAAGTCGGCAAATGAACAGTGACGCGGTGGAAAGTAGCCACTATAGGAATAGTTAAAATGGATAATAAACGCCATGTACTTGAGAAGTACACATCGTGTAGTTATGTTTTTTCATTAAAAACAAGAAGTAGCCTCCTCATTCAACAGAGGAGGCAGAGGAATCACCCGGAGCTGCGGGAGAGGAGGCCGAGACTTGGAGGAGCTCCCGATAGATCACTGAGACTCTGATTCTTCCACTGTCAATCTCGTTTGAACCACATGGGTAAGGTCTTCCCTCTCCTTGAGTCTCTCCTTCCAATTCTTTCCTTAAGAGAAGTTATTTAGTTTTGAACGGGTAATCGTTCATCTCAGATTTACGTGGTTCTTGGTCGTTTCGGGAGGCACCTTTCAAGTATATTGATCATAGGAGATCGAGGTAGGTGGTCTTGTGTTTAATTCCAACTATCAAGTTGATTTTGTGTACCGTTGTGCCACACACCCATGTTCGGGTGTCATATGGCTGAGACTTTGACTGTTGAGATACCTAGAATTACACAAGTAATCTAATGAATAAGTATAAACTACTGTTTGAGATTGTTGCTTTGATCTAGGGCCACCCTGAGGGTGCGATTCCCTTATTTAGCCATTTGGCTAGGATACCCGTGGGTGTTTCATGATTATAGTATGTTTTGAGTTTTCTTGAGAGGAAACATATATAAATTACTTGCTTATGCATTAGGCCCGGCCCAGTTACTTGCTTTTCCTATGGAACGCCTATGGGCAGTGTTTTGTTTAGTCCGAGGGAAATGTTTTATTTAGCCTAAGGGAAATGTTTTGTTTAGCCTGAGGGCAACATTTCTTATGCCTATGGGCAGTAGCTTCTGTTCATGAGGGCAATATTCCGTATGCCTAAGGGAAATATTCATTATGCCTGAGGGCAGTCACCTGTGGGTTTTATTTCTACTTTCTTGAGGGTAAGGATTTTCATGTCTAAGGAAAATGTTTACTTTGAATATACAATGTGGTGATTTCTTAGGTTGTACCTTCCAAGCTAAAGCACAATCTTGGTATTATTATTATCTTTTACCTGTTAGATAGCCTGTTGTGGTTTCTGCTATGGCACTGGTATAGAAGATTATTGGTCGAGGCCAAGTCTTGGAAAACTCAAAATTTAATTAAATTGAATTGTTAAATAATTATTAAAATGACAATGTATTGGTAGGAATGGTTACTTTTGATTACTTCCTAGTTTACTGCATTTCATTATTGCACACTGTTGTTGCACATTTTCACTGACAGTTGGGCACGGGCCTTTGGTGGTTGCCTACTGGTATTTATTTCTCACACCCTATTTGGGTCATGTATTAGGCTCAAATAGATTATATTGATACAGGTGTTGATAAGGTAAAGGGTCCCTACACAGGTACATGATTGTTGCAAAGGAGTAAGAGAATATGGTACCGAGCTTAGGCTTGTAATGCTGCTGAGTTCCTGTTGCACTACTTTAGTTTTGTTTTTCTGTACTTTGTACCTTGTGATTTATTATATCATATTGCAGTGTATCTTGTTTTGGATGCTTTCTTAGAATTAGAGACATGTTTCATCATCATATATACGACTATTGATTATCTTTTACTTCAGTTCCATTGTCTATTTCAGGTCTATATTATTTACTTCTTCCACTTTTGTATGTTTACCTTTTTCCTGCTGCGCTACACTTTGAAAAATGATGGCATAGTTTCCCCACTATCAGTACTAGGCCCTCACTGCTAGTCAGTAACCTCTAGTGTTTGGGGAAATACGCTTGAGGTCATGTGACCAACCGGGTTCAGGGTACCCGTGGTGTGGCACCTGGATCCGAGACATTACAAAGTGGTATCACAGGAGTTTCTTTTCTCTGGGTTATTTTATTATTTTGAGACAACATAAAGAGATAGATTGTTAAGGTATTCAGTAATAAACTATGCCCATGAGTAGATACCCCATGTACAGGTAAAAGCCGGATTGCCTTAAATTAAATTATGATTTTCTATTTATGATTATTTCAACTGACTAGATTTCACTATTGGGAGACACACTTGTGGTGTGATATTTATATTTTTATACTTGGGTTCTATTTAGTTGCAACCCGATGTGATGAGGGTATGCCATATCATGCATCATTTAGGCACATGATAGAATCACATTCCATGCATAGTTTCAATGCCATGTAGGTGCATTAGAAATTTCATGTTGTTGTGATAGATGTTGTGCTAGAAAATGCATACTGTTATGATAAGTACCTTGATAGATATATCTACTATTGATAGGGTATTGGTACATGTTACGGTAGGGTTTATGGATGATAAAATTTGGTTCCTGAGAAGTATGGGCTCTCTTGGACCAGAATTTAGCAGATCATGATCCAGCCTTTGTTGTGTTTTGTACTATAATATGAAAGGTCGGGTGCTAAACTTTGGTTCACAGGGAGTGTGGCCCCCCACAGATCGGAATTTGGCATACCGACGCTTGAAATTAAAGAAAAAGGGGCTCTAGAGTAGTTTCTAAGGTTTACTATCCAGAAATCCAGACAACATGATGTGTGGTTCTATGAACACATGCCATGTACTCTTCTATTTAGGAAGAAATGAAAATTTCTAAGTACATGATGTGTACTTATATGTACACACTGTGTAGCCTCTAACTGTGTCATAGGCCGTGTAGGCAGAAACACGGGATATGGAAACTCTTGTGGGAACACACCGGGTACCGGTTGTACATGCTGTGTCATGTTGACCCTGTGTCTGCCCGTGTGACTAACAAAACGAATATAGAAACATTAGGTGATACATGCCATGTCAGTTATACACATGTCTTGTCGTGTAATATTGGGATCTAGCTGTGTAGCTAACAATACGGGTCGGTGTTATCTTTTTAAGTACACGCCATGTCCTTCTAGAACACGCCGTGTAGTGTGAGCCATGTATCCATCCGTGTCCCGAACATCACGGGTTGGTGAAGCTTGTCTAGTACACACCGTGTACATGTGGAACACGCCGTGTACATGTAGAACACACAGTGTAGTGTCAGCCGAGTATCCGGCCGTGTCACGAACAACATGGGTCAGTGAAGCTTGTACAGTACACACCATGTCTGGAACAAACACACCGTGTAACCTTGTTCTAAGGGAAGCCATGTGGCTTATCCATGTAGAAGGACTCAAGCAGGGGAAGAAAATTCAAGCACACACCGTGTGTAAGGACAACACGCTGTGTGTTTGGGGTGTTACATGACCAGTTCTGGAAGAAGTACACACCCATGTGAAAGACTTAAGGGAACACACCGTGTAGTTATTATACACGCCATGCAGCCTTGTTTTGTAAAACTTGAATGTTTTCTTTCTCATGTTATCTTCTTACATTCCAGTTCTTAGTCCTTGATGATCTTAATCTAAGGTGTGTGTTTGACCTTGTAGAGTCATGCCTCCAAGACGACCACAAGTTGTTCACCAAGAGAGTGGTGACGATTATACTCCAGAGATAGTAGGCCATGGACTACTAATGGATCCTCCAATAGTGAAAAATGTGGCACCAACCATTATACCGGACGTAGGTGCGGATGCGCAGTTCTGTGAAGGCTTCATACGGTTCATGCAGACCTTCCAGGGGGCACTGCTGGTTGCCACATCTATGGAAGAGCTAACACATATATTCCAGTAGCAGCATCCACCTACGTTTTTAGGGGATGGTGGACCACAGGCTGTGGAGTCATGACTAGCTTCTATGCAGATGATCTTTAAGCATCTAAAGACGCCTCTTGGGAGGAGGGTCAAGCTCGCTACTTACATGCTGCGTGATTCCACCAAGAGATGGTGGGATGTTACCACCGAGACTGAGCATCATCGAGACATGGCATGGGAGAATTTTCTGGCAGTCTTATATGACTTTTTTCTTTCCAGATACATTGAGGGAAGATTGAGCTCGAGAGTTCATGAATCTGCAGTAGGGCGCCATGTCAATGATGGACTATTCTGCCCGCTTCACTGAGATACAACATTTTGCACCTGTTCTAGTGGGTGATGAGACCTTGAGGGCTAGACGCTTTGAGGATGGTATTCGATATGACATCCGAGCATTGGTTAATGTTTTCAGGTTGCCTACAGTGCATTCTATTATTAACCAAGCATTGATTACTAAGCGGAACCTATGAGAAGCTAGTGGTGCAGACCAGGGCAGTTCGACACCGGACTTTGGTACTATTTCTACCTACAAGAGGAAGAGGCAAATAGATTTCTCTCACGGTGGCAGTACTAGCCAGAATAATTCTTCAGGTGGCCAAGTAATGTGCTGCCAATGTGGTAAAGAGGGGTATAAGAGGCCTCAGTGTCCATGTGACCTAGTGGAGTGTCGAGATTGTGGAAATATGGGTCATCATCAACATTTTTTCAGAGCGTTTCCACCGGTGACTAGTGAGAGGGGTTCTATGTAGAATCTGCATGCAGGAGTAGGGCCAACAACTTCTTACCAGTCTGGGAATTGAAATATGTCAGGACGTTCTGGCCAAGGTAGTGGTTATGGCTGTGGTAGCCAGAAACCAAGATCTCAGAGGCAACAGGGTAGGTCAGCTCAGGGTAGCCAGGCTGTGTTGCAGGGCCGCGACACTGGGCAGACATATGCAGTGCAATAAACCCAACAGGAGTAGGATCCCAAACCTTCCACTGTCAGAGGTACTATTTTAGTTGCTTCTGTTTTATCTTCTGTAATTTTTGATACTGGTTCTACACATAGCTTTATATCTGTGCCCGTTGTGGAGAGCCTTGGGCTCTGTGTTTCTTTTTATTATGATATCATGACGCTAGATACTTCATTGGGAATTAGAACGACAGGTGTGTGTCAGTGCAAGGAGTTCATCCTAGAGGTTGGTGGGTGTCACTTTCTATGGGACCTCTATGTCTTAGAGATAATGGGCTATGACGTCATTCTCTGGATGGACTGGTTGGTGCCCTTTTGAGCCTTTGTAGATTGCTATCGTCACATGGTGAGTTTCATGTCACCAGAGGGTGGAGAGTTTCTATACAAGGGAGAATGGGATGTCCAGGAGAGTCGAACTGGACCCGAGCATTGTGGGTGAGGTAGAGTGACAACCTAGATTGCAAGTTTATTTCTAGATGACCAGGAAACTTTTCTGAAGGATTTCCTTCTAGTGGTTAATTGTTTCAGGGATGTCTTCCCAGATGACTTTTCTGTTCTACCTCTAAAATGATAGTTGGATTTCTCTATTGAGCTTGTGCCAGGAGCAAAACTGGTGTCCATTACTTCTTATAGGATGGATACACCAGAATTGCAGGAGCTCAAGAGGTAGTTATAGGAGTTACAATCCAAGGGTTTCATCCGACCTAGTATTTCTCCCTGAGGTTTGTCCGTCCTTTTTGATAAGAAGGCATACAGTACCCTCAGACTCTACGTGGATTATCAGAAACTGAACCATTTGACGGTTAAGAACTGATATCCATTACTGAGGATTGATGATCTTTTTGATCAACTTCAAGGAGAATGAGTGTTCTTGAATATTGACTTGAGATCCGGATATCATCAGTTGCACGTTAGACCATTAGACATACCGCTTACAGCCTTTCGGAGTAGATATGGTCTATACGAGTACTTGGTCATGCCGTTAGGACTCAAAAATGTGCCAATAATTTTCATGGCTCTGATGAATCATGTTTTCCACCCATATCTGGATTCTTTTGTGGTAGTCTTTGTGGACTATATCATGGTGTACTCTCACACATGACATGACCATGCCACCCATCTTGAGATCGTACTGAGTACACTGAGAGAGAATCAGTTATATGCTAAGCTCTCAAAGTGCCACTTTTGGATGGACCAAATTCACTTCTTGGGTTATATTATCTCAGAGGCAGGAGTTGTGGTAGACCCAGAGAAAGTGAGAGTAGTAGTTTCCTATGAGTAGCCTAAGAACGTGTTTGAAATATGAAGTTTATTGGGGATGGATGGTTACTATAGGCTCTTTATACATGACTTCTCTTGCTTAGCAGTTCTATTGACGAGTTTAACTAAGAAGGGTATGAAGTTCGTTTAGGAAGAAGCTTGCGAGACAACCTTTCAGGAGCTGAAGGGAAGGTTGACATCAGCACTAGTCCTGATACTTCTAGAGCAATGGAAAAGCTATATAGTTTACTATGATACATAAGGTATTGGGCTGGGAGAAGTGTTGATGTAGGGTGATCGAGTAGTTGCATATGAGCCTTGGTAGTTGAGGCCACATGATAGGAATTACCCAACGTATGTTCTCGAGTTCACTGCAGTTGTTCATGCGTTATGCTGTTGGAGAAATTATCTCTTGGGAGAACATTTTGTGGTGTTTACGGACCAAAAAAATCTTAAATACATCTTTACCTAGCATGAATTGAATTTGAGACAGTGAAGGTGGGTTGAATACCTTTAGTCCTTCGACTTTGAGCTTTCCTATACACCTGGTAAAGGTAACACAGTAGCTGATGCACTGAGTAGGAGGACTCAGATGCAGGCAGTGCAGGAGGCCAGTGGTGAGTGGCAGCTTATGGATTTGTTCTCTGAGATGCATTTGGAGGTGCATGATAGTTAGGGGAAAACCTATCTTTCATCCTTAGCTATGACTTATACCCTCCTAGATAGAGTGCGGATGAGACAACTATCAGATTCGGAAGGCCTAGTTCTATAGGAGTCAGTGGAAAGTGAGGACCCTCCTCCTGGTTGGACGATAGGCGATGACGAGGTACTACGTATCCATGGACGAGTGTGGGTTCTAAGGGATATACGTGAGGAATTGATGCAGGAATTTCATGCTTCATCTTGGGCAGTACATCCTGGAGTTACCAAAATGTACTGTGACTTAAGATGTTAGTATTGGTGGCCAGGTATAAAAAGAGAGGTATCTGGTTTTGTTACAAGATTTTCCACCTGTCAATATGTGAAGGTGGAGAATCAGAGGCCAGTAGGACTGTTACAATAGTTACCCATTCTAGAGTGGAAATGGGATGATGTCGCTATGGACTTTGTGACGGGGTTGTTGAGGCCACCTCAAGGCAATGATGCCATATGGGTTGTTGTGGACAGACTTATGAAGTTATCTCACTTTTTGCTGATTAAGAAGACCTTTGGTGTTGACGAGATTGGGAAGTTGTATATCCGAGAGGAAGTACGTCTTCATGGGATCCATCATTCTATCATTTTAGATAGGGACACCCGTTTTATGTCTTGTTTCTAGCAAAGTTTTTAGAGGGAACTGGGTACACAAGTGCTTCTGAGCACAACTTACCACCCCCATAACGATTGCTAGTCAGAGCGTACAATACAGGTGCTAGAGGACATGCTATGTGCATGCGTCTTGGACTTTGGGGGCTCTTGGGAGAAGCACATACCCCTGGCCAAGTTTTTCTACAATAATAGTTTTTAGGAAACTATTGAGATGGAACCTTACGAGGATTTATATGGTAGGCCATGCTAATCACCCTTATGCTGGTTTGAGGCAGGTGAGGCAGCTTTACTGGGACCATGTCTCATGTAGGAGACTTCAGAGCAGGTCCAGTTGATTCAGAAGCGGATGGCTACTGCACAGTCTCATCAGAAATCTTATGTTGATCGCTGCAAATGACCCTTGGAGTTCCTGGTCGGGGATCAGGTTTTATTATGTGTTTCACTGAGGTTGGGACATAGGAAGATCAAAAGACAGGGTAAACTTTCACCAAGGTATGTAGGGACGTTTGATATTCTGGAGAGAGTCGGGCCTGTTTCCTATCAGTTGTAGTTACTACAGTGGTATTGGGCCATGAACGACGTCTTCTATGTATATCAGCTATGCCATTATCACTCAAACCCATATCACATTTTTAGCCTAAGGAGGTTGAACTTTAGGTTGATACATACTTTGAGGAGCATCTGATTTGTATTGTTGATAGGAGCATGAAGGTTCTCTGAGGCTGGTCAGTTCCTCTTGTGCGGGTGCTATATCAGTATGGTTGAGTGCAGGACGAAACCTGGGAGTGGGAGACTGATGTACGTGCTCAATGACCAGAATTGTTATTAGCTTTATCTTCACCACCCTTGGAAGGGAAATTCAGGGACAAATTACTTTAAGGGAGGAAGTTTGTAAGAACCCAGTTCTTATTCTTTAGGTACAGGTTTCTTCTTTTCCTTTTTCCTTAAGTGTTTTTGAGAAAAAAAGCAGAAATGTGGGAAAAATACCAAATTTATGGGTACACACCATGTAATTTTGTACACACGCCGTGTACTTTGGCTGTGTGGGATGAGAATATAGGGCGTGTAGGCTTGTTGGGGATTAAGGGTGTAAAAACTAACTATAAACTGTGTACTTACTAATACACACCATGTGATCAGTTGGCAGGTGAACAGTAAGGTGGTGGAAGTAGCAGCTAGAGGAATGAGAGTACAGACCGTGTACTTAGTAATACACACCATGTAATCAAGTCTGAAAATGAAAACTGAGGTGGTGGAAATTAGCCGCCAGAGGAACAATTAAAATGGATAGTACATGCCATGTAATTTAGAAGTACACACCATGTAGTTATATTTTTTTTGTTAAAAATAGGTAGTAGCTTCCTCATTTGATAGAAGAGGAAGAGGACTCACCAGGAGCTACGAGAGATGAGGTCAAGACTTGGATGAGCTCCTGATCACTCACCGAGACTCTGATTCTTCCACCGTCGATCTCTTTTGAACCTCGTGGGTAAGGTATTCCCTCTCCTTGAGTATCTCTTTCCAATTCTTTCCCTAAGGGAAGTTATTTAGGTTTTAATGGGTAATCGTTCATCTCAGATATACATGGTTATTGGTTTTTTCGGGAGGCGCCTTTCACGTATATCGATCAGAGGAGATCGAGGTAGGTGGTATGTTGTTTAAATCCAACTGTCAAGTTGATTTTGTGTACCGTTGTGCCATGCTCCCATGTCTGGGGTGTCGTATGGCTGAGACTTTGACTATTGAGATACCTAGAATTGCATAGGTAATCTAATGAATAAGTATAAACTGCTGTTTGAGATCGTTGCTTTGATCTAGGGCCACCCCGAGGGTGCACTTCACTATTTTAACCGTTTGGGCAGGATACCCGTGGGTGTGCCATGATTATAGCATGTTTTGAGTTTTCTTGAGAGGAAGCATATATAAATTTCTTGCTTATGCATTGGGCTTGGCCCGGTTACTTGCTTTTCCTATGGAGCACCTGAGGGCAGTTCTTTGTTTAGCCTGATGAAAATGTTTTGTTTAGCCTAAGGGAAATGTTTTGTTTAGCCTGAGGGCAATGTTTCTTATGCCTGTGGGCAGTAGCTTTTGTGCCTAAGGGAGATATCCCGTATGCCTGAGGGCAATATTCATTATGCCTGATGGCAGTCACCTGAGGGTTTCATTTCTACTTTCCTGAGGGTAAGGATTTGCATATCTGAGGACAATGTTTACTTTGAATATTCACTATGGTGATTTCTTAGGTTGTACCTTCCAAGATAAAGCACAGGCTAGGTATTATTATTATCTTTTACCCATTTGATAAACTTTTGAGGTTTCTACTGTGGCACTGGTATATGAGATTTTCAGTCGAGGCCGAGTCTCAGAAAACTCAGAATTTAATTATATTGAATTGTTAAATAATTATTAAAATGGAAATGTACTGGTATGAATGGTTACTTTTGAGTACTTCCTAGTTTACTACATTACATTATTGCACACTGTTGTTGCACATTTTCACTGACAGTTGAGAACATACCTTTGGTGGTTGCCTACTGGTATTTATTTCTCACACCCTGTTTGGGTCATGTCTTGGGCCCAAATAGATTATATTACTGTAGGTGTCAATAAGGGCAAGGGTCCCTACACAGGTACATGATTGTTGCAGAGGAGATGGAGATCATGGGACCGAGCTTAGGCTTGCGATGCTGCTGAGTTCCTGTTGCACTACTTTAGTTTTGTTTTGTTGTACTTTGTAACTTATTCTATATTGTATCAGATTGAAGTGTATCCTATTTTGGATGCTTTCTTAGAATTAGATACATGTTGCATCATCATATATATGATTTTTAATTATCTTTTACTTCAGTTCCATTGTCCATTTCATGTCTATATTGTTTACTGCTTCAACTTTTGTATGTTTACCTTTTTTTTCCATTGTGATACACTTTGAAAAAGGAGGGCATAGTTTCCCCTTTATCAGTCCCAGGCCCTCACTTCTAGTTGAGAGCCTCTAGCATTTGGGGAAATGTTCTTGAGGTCATGTGACCAATCAGGTTCGGGGCACCCGTGGTGTGGCACCCAGATCCGGGATATTACATAAAACGACCTAGAAACTTGTCCAAGAGACATTGTATGGTAATATTTCTATCCTATCCTCCATTTTCCTAACTTTTATCCATTATTGTATCCACTTTCAACATGAAAAATGTGGGTGTAATTCTCTCTTTAAATATTTATAAGAGTGCCACTCCTCCTCCTCTATAAAAAGACCTCATATCCTCCCACTTCCTCACACCTATCAAGACACTTTTGCTCTGAAAACTCTACCCAATAAAATTCCCAAAAACCCTACCTTCATAAAATAATCCTCCCCTTAGGCAGAAATAATTCCAAGTAATCCTTTTGGCAAAAACCAAATGGATTTACCTGATTAAGTGGTAACGAATTCTCTCAAGCTCCTTTCTTTTATTTTCTTCACCCACACCCTCCACTCTATTTATTAAATTATTTTATAAAAACACAAGTATCTTAAATATACTAGGATGTTTTTATGATATGTTTTCTACTTACACTTATACACACCTCCATCTAATGGGTAAGGAACATACTGTTTACATATACAATGAACTATTGCCTCACGAAATGATGATGTTTCATTTTTCCTTACTAAAAATCATAGTGGAAATTATGATAAAAAATATATTTATATATGTTATATATTATATTTTATATATATTTAATTCAATTTAATCAATTTAGAACACATATATTTATACTTTCCATTTGGTGTAAATACGTTAATTTCGTTTGAGGATGTGTGGACTACCGCCCCCTCAAAGCAATGACACACTACATGGAGTGTATTAAGGATGAGTTTAGTAAAATTATATGATATATATGAAATAATAATTCTAATGGAATTATAATATATATATGTATACATATATGTCATTTTTTTCTTTCTTTCAATATGAAAATAAAAACGGAAACAACGTTCATGCGTACATACGACTTACCGTCTCCATGAATGGTGTATTCCATTTAATAATTATATATTATATATATTATATAAAAAAAATGAATATAAATGATATTTATATAATTATTTACATTCTATAAATCATGATATAAGTATAAGGACCAAAGATATAACAAATTAAGACACATGTAAAGAACAACAAAAATATTACCCAAAGTGAAACCTTAACAGAGGATTGTTAACAAGTGGGTAATACAAGGTCATACTCCAACCATATATGGTATTATATATAAGAATATTATTTTGTAAAATATGTATAATAAACTTATATTTATTATACAGGAGGTTTTAATGAGTACGATGAGAGTCAAGGCACATGGTAATGGAATTTCATCTAACTTTTTATTTCCCTAAGATACATGATTTATTCACCGCCCATTCCTTTTATGTGGTATGTATACTACCCATGGATGTATTATATGATTCTTATAATTAAATTTATGGATATTTACATATCTCCTTGATTAAATTTATTTCATGGGGACTATGTTTCAAATGTTACCAAATCAGAAAAATAATTTTGTCTTATTTTTCGTGCTTTGAGACACATGCCATGTTATACACCTATATGTTTACATGAGGTGAATATACTGACTTTGAAATATTATATCATGAATCTTTTTATATTAATGATATTTTAAGATTCATTTAATTTCATTTTCTTAAAATGGTATTATGGTTCAAAGTTACCAAGTGGAAAGAGTTTTTTGAAACAATCTCATCACTTTTCAAGATTGTTTTAAATTATGCTTCCTTTAATGAAATATTATGATCCATATCTCAAGAAAACTCATGAATTTTATTCTTATATTTTTATTAATGATATATTCATATATTTTTACCATTTCTTCCACTCTTTGGTACATAATATAATTAATAAAGTGTTTTTAAGAAAGTTTGAATTTACCTCTCTCTTTGGTTGGAAATCTATGTTCCTTCAAAACCATATTTCCTAAAAGGTTTCCAAAAATATTCTACTAGTATCCTCTGATCTTTAAATGAAATATTTAAACATATTTTACCTTTTTAAACAAAATAAATTTTAAAAATTATTCTTTTTGTCATTTTCCAGTCGAGGCACTTTTCTAAGCTTTTTTACAGTGCAAAAGGAATTTTCAACACGTACGGATTTACCAGTCATCATGAAATTCATTCCATTGAAGATTACTTTAGAAGATTATTATTTTTTAAATAAATTTTCTTCCTAATATTCTGAAAATTCATTTTTTTACTTTTTTTTATCAAGATTTGTTTTCAAAATTTTTTCAATCTTATTTTTAACGTTTCAAGGAAAAATGGGGTTTTCAAAATGTTTTCAAGCTTCCTTCATAAGTTTTGAGGTAAAAAGGTTTTCAAAACATTTTCAATCTTTCTTTATAGGATTTATTTATTTTTTCAATTTTTTTTCAAAATATTTTCAATATTTCTTTATAAGTTTTCAAAGTATTTTCAATGAAATGGTTTTCAAAATGTTTTCATATTTTCTTTTAAAGTTTTCAAGCTCTTTTTAAGGAAAATTGTTTTTAAAATGTTTTGAATATTATTTTATAATTTTTCAAGGAAAAATGTTTTCCAAATGATTTCAAGTCTTATTTATATGTTTTCATGGTATTTTCTAAGAAAATTATTTACAAACGATTTTATGCATTAAAGAGCCTTTTTCAAAGAAGAACGGATTTTTACCTTTAGAAATGTTTTTTTTGAAAGATATTTCAAAATTATTTTCCATCTAAGATGACATCCATTGATTTTAATCATGAATTTCTAGAAAATTATATAAAGGTTCCATTAAATTTATTTATATGAATGGGTTATGCTTAATGTCATTGTCTTTATAAAGCCTGTTTCTATTTCTTGATTATATGTTTATGAAATCTATTTCACATTCATGGGTTATTCTTTTGATGAAATAATTATGAAACCTATATCTTTTTGAATAAGTTACATTTTTATGATACCCATTTCATTTTATGGGTTATGATATGATTTTTAATGATATTGTGGCACATGTATGTATGATTTGATTATGAGATGGGTGGGACCTATACCTCCCTCCAATGCATTGGGTAAAAATTTATATCTCATGATATAGATATGAATGGAACTAGAAATGAACTCAGTTTAGTATTATAGGGATGAAATGAAAAGTGAACTCAGTTTAGTAACATAGGGATGAAATGAGTAGTGAAATCAGTTTAGTAATGGAGGGATGGAATAGGGCATGAACCTAGTTCAGTAAAGGAATTTGTCCACTATGATGGTCTTGTCAACAAGGTTTTGAATACCATGGAAATAATTATATATGATTATGTGTTTTCCACAATTACATGTTTTATTATGATGTTATGGTTTCATGGATTATGTCCTTTATTTTCTTATGATTCATGTCTTATGAACTTCCAAGATTTATGCCATGATTCATGTTTATGATCTTTGATATGAAGGGTGTGATCTTATATTTTCATGATCATGTTCTCATATCCTTATGCTCATGATTATGCCTATGTATCTACCTTGTTTACAATTACTGAGCATCTGAGTCACCCCTTTTTATGTTTTATTCCCCCAGGTTATAAAGATATGTATTATGTTTGATGTGTCTAAGAAGAGTTATATTAAAGAAGAACCTAGTGAGAGATGATGTAGCTCATTTAGGTACCTGTGTTAATGTTTCCATGTTTCCAAAGGCATTAGACTAATACGATCTTTGGGCATCTATTTGTATAATGTTTTAAGCATTCTGAAAAAGTCATGTAATGTTAATTTATGAAAAGCGATTGTTGCTATAGTTTTTATCAGATCAAAGATTTAGTTAAACTTTAGAATCTAGGATGAGAAAAATTTAGCGAGATACCTTTTTATATTTATAAGGATATGTCTGGGGATATCTATAAGGATAAGTTTAAGGATGAGTTAACATTTAAGAAAATGTACTGGAATTTTGATAAAGGATAGAGTGAGTGCTTTCCTAGAAATACATCTCTATCTGGATACTATAAGTTAAGGTAGACCTAGAACAGATGTACCTAGGGGTATTAACTTTAAAAAGATATACCGGACCTTACTTTGGGAAATATGGTGCAAGAAAATGGGAATTTTCACACACCTATTTTCACACTCCCAGGGGATATGATTTGGGAATTCACAAAACTCTTCACAAACCATCATGAAGGATTTAAATATAATTTGGATATGAATAACCTAGGATGCACCTAGGGTTTCATATATTAAGGAAGGTGTCATGATTTAGATTTCCTATAAGTAATTTTTTTCATGACTATGTTCTTTTCTAATATGACATGTGATCCTCACACTATGATTTTGGTTTTAGTCAATGGTGAGAACTAGAATGAACTGAATTAACTTTGAATGTGATGGATGATTTGCTGATGAGAGGTCAATTGGGACGATCACTAGAGTGAAATATGTTGTGATCATTCATAATCAGTTTTCACTGAACATAATTAACAACATGTACCTTAACCAACTCCCAGACTCCCTAAGGAAGAGAAATAAGGAGTTAGCTAAGAGTTCAGGTAATGAAGGCCATTTAGGAAAGAATGTTTGGTTTCATTTGTATCAAGAATGTATAAAGAATCACTTAAGTGAATGTATTATAGGAACAAGAAGATATTTTTACTATGTAAAATAAGGACACAAAGTAAGTTACTGCAAGGGAAAAATGAAAAGTTCAGTTAACAAAATGGATGAGAATATTGGCCTCCCTAAGTCATCATCGAAGGTTATGATTTTTAAGTGTGGAATAAATGGTCATTATACAACTCAATGTCCCAATATGAAAGGTCCTAAAGAGAATCAGCAAGAGGTATCCTTATTAATGAAAAAAGGATGAAGTGGAATAATAAAAGTTTTTATGTATTTGGATTCAAGAATTATATTATATGAAAGGTGAAATATATAAGGATTGTTAATTTTATGTTTTTCATAAATGATTTACAATAATAAATTGAATGGATCTGATGGAACAATAAAGTGATTTAATGGAAATGTTATGTCCATAGAAAACACATGATTAAGGGAAAGATAACCGTTAATAGGTTCCTTATGTTATGATAATGATTTTTGGATAAAGATATGTTGGATATAAGTAAATTAGATGGTACTGATTACATTGGAACTAATTAAGGACTTATTGAAAAGTATTTTATGTTATCATGGATGAAGTTTACAACTTCTTTGATTTGTGGAATATATATAGTAATCTATGGAATAAGGAAGAAAGCATGTTTTCCAGAATTATTTATGGTAATTCTGGTTATCACCATGTTTCAAGAGAATATATGATGAGGGTATTCACATGTTTAGAATGTGACAACCAAGAGATACTTTTTGATATATGGGGGAATCAATGTTAAGATAATTTCATGACCTTATTTCTAAAGTTTTGTATTTTTATATTTTATAAGGGTTGTAAGGTTAACCATTCATGAGAAGATTAAGTTAAACTTCATAGGAAGTATTTATGCATTGAGTTTGTTTTCAAAACCTTGGTTAAAAGGCTATTTAGTGATTAACCTTATTTCAAGTATTGTCATCTTATTTATCTTGGAAATTATATTAGCATGGTTTTAGAAAAGGACACCATGTATTTTAGGTGACAACTAATCAAGTCTAGAAAGTCCAAGGGTATTGAACCCATGACTGAAGGATGATAAGGGTTTCATGCCTACCATAGGCCTATGCGATGTCCTGATTAATGTGTAATTTTTTTTGTTGAATAAATATTAATGAGAAACCAGTAGAGTTACTTTTAATGTTTATAGATTAATGTATCAACCATATTGATTTTTAATAATAGTTAAAGAACAATAGTTATAATTTTAAATCTTTTATGGGCCTTAAGATATTCTAAAAGTGTATTTTAGAACTTCAGGAATCCAAGTTAATTTTTGGAAATCCATTTCTTGAAGTAATGTATGAATTAGAAATAGATAAAATCAAAAATAAAGAATGGAATTTTGTTTATAAAAGTTTTTCAAGTAAGAAAATTTACCTATATTAATGGCCAATAAATTTTTTATTCAATGTTAGGATAATGATAAAAATAAAATATGTTTTCCTAATACCTTAATTTTGTTGAATTGATGGACTTTT
The DNA here is from genome assembly GCA_963277665.1 of Viscum album. NCBI lineage: Eukaryota > Viridiplantae > Streptophyta > Magnoliopsida > Santalales > Viscaceae > Viscum > Viscum album. The sequence continues at coordinate 586,105,465 of OY728145.1, forward strand.
AAATCATCACAGATTTATGGATTTCTGGCCCTCAAATTTTCTTTGATCATTAACTTGTTTATGATTGATGACCTCAATAACCCCTTTAAATATTTATTCTTTTCCTCTATATACAATCTTTACTCCCAACATATGTGGAATCCTCAATATATGTTTCTTTGGGTAACCATTATGGTTCCAAATTTCCCTTTTTAAGAGAAGTTTTTGTATCCATTTTTGCGATGTGGGTTCCTACAAATGAAACTTTCAAGTATTAAATCTTTGATAACTCAGAAAAAATTTGAGGGTGAAATTAATTTTAATGGGGGTAAAATGTAACACCCTAAGATTTTGTGATATTTTTTTTGAATTAATTGAACCTTTTTGATATTTTTCATTTTATGCAACACTAATTTTTTTTTTATTTTATATTAAAGAACTATGTTTTTCTTGAGTTATAAACAATAAAAAGTTAATCATGCACTACACACAACATAAATTTTAGCTTTCTCTACATGGAATATCAAGGTTAGATTGCATTACATGCAATAATGACATTCCTCGATGGCTTGCATAACACTCAAGACTGAGTTTTACTGAACAATAGTATATCATTAAAATGTTATTACTTAATATAATAAGATATAACCTAGAAGTTAAATTAGAAATTATTAATAGTATTAACTAATTTATGAAAATAAATGGTTTACACAAATATAATATGAATTCATAGGTTACCAATTAATTAGAAATGAATATGGAAACCGATTAAATATAAAGAAAAATATTGTTATTTTTATGGTCTCAAAGATATTTTACCCTAATAAATTAAATTAATTAAAATTAGTGAGTGATATTAATGTAATATATATGTTATATATTCAATCAAATAATTTTTATATTCATCCAATAGATTTGATAGACAGAAGATAATAACAAACCCAATTTTATTCTTAAAAACCAATATTTTTTATTAAGGCATTTTTGACGCCTTTTAATGGAGTACCCATTTAAATCAAAATTTTGGAACTTTTATAGATTTAATTTGTCAAAATAAACTTAATATTTGAAATAGGAACATAATAATTTGGTTAGGGTAATTGTTTTTATATTTTTATATGAAGTTTTATTTTTTTATAAATAGTTAAAAATACTAAATTTTTGTTCATAACTACTTTTTCATCTAATTTATTTATAAGGTTAAATTATATTTTAAATTGGTTTTAAAGTTTAATTTGATAATATTTTTATAAATTAATTAAATTTAGGTCATTGTAACTAATTTCACTTTGAAAGTGGGTATAAAAACTTAGAAAACTTTTGGACGTTTTACTTTAAAAATCCACAGTGTCGTCTTGTTAGTGAGATTATTTTTTAATTAATCACTACCACTTATGTGATTAGAATTTGGAAAAATGGATTAAATATTTAGAATAAAAATAATTTATAATTTATAATAATTTTAACTTATTTTTGGAAAAAAATACCTGTGAAAATGATTAAAATTAGTTACAACGATTAAGAGAAAAATTAGGTTAACAAGGTACTAAACCTTAAATTTAAGATCCAAAACGTCCTATAAACTAGTCCAAGATCCATTGGATGATCATATTTTGATATTTTAATCTCTTTGAAAAAATTTGGTTTATTATTTTATCTACTTGAAATATGAAAAATGTGGGTGTAATTCTCTCTTCAACTATTTAGAGGAGTGCCACTGCTGCTCCACTATAAAAAGGCACCCTCTCCTCCCACTTCCTCACACCTCTAAAGCCACTTTTTCTCATAAAATATCTACCCAATACACTTCCAAAAATACATCCATTACTTTTATAATCATCCCCTTGTGAATAAATCAATACAAGTAAGCCTTTTTGCACAAACCAAAAGGAGTTACCTGATTAAGAAGTAACGACTTCTCTCAAGATCTTTTATTTTATTTTCTTTATCCACCCCATAAACTCTCTTTATTAAATGATTGTATAAAAAATAGTATCCTAAATAAAATAGGATACTTTTATTAAATGGTTTCTACCTAAACTTACACACACATCTATATAATGGGCAATAAACATACTTTTTTTACTTGTATGATGAACTACCGCCTCACAAAATGATGATTGTTCATTTTTCCTTACCACCTCTCATGACAGACATTATGATGGAAACTATGTTTATATATGTTATATATTATATTTATTATATATTTAATATTTTTTAATCTTTTTACAACACATATATTTATACTTTCAATTTGCTGTAAATATGATAATTTCATTTGAGGAAGTGTGGACTACCACCCCCTCAAAGCGATGTGATTCATTCACACAATACATGGAATGTATTAAGGATGGTTTTAGTGAAATTATATAATATAAATGAAATAATAATAATTATTTAATTATAATATATATATATATATATATATATATTTATACATATATTTCATTTTATTTCTTTCTTTCAGTATGAAAATAAAAATGGAAACAATGTTCAAGTGTACGTATGACTTACCGTCTCTATGAACAATGTATTCAATTTCATACTTCTATATTATATAGATTATTATAAAAAAAATATAATTAATATAAATGATATTTATATCATGATTTAAATTAATTAAAATCATAATATAAGTATAAGGACCAAAGATATAATAAAGTAAGATACATGTGAAAAACAATAAAAATATTACCCAAAGTGAAACCTTAACATAGAATTGTTAACAAGTGGGTAATATAAGGTCATAATTAAACCATATATGATATTATATATAAGAATATGCTTCTGTAAAATATTTATAACAAACCTATATTTATTATACATGAGTTTTGAATGAGTATGATGAGAGTCAATACACAAGGTAAGAGAATTTCATCTTACTTTTTATTTCCATGAGATATATGATTTATTCACCACCCATTCCTTTTGTGTGGTGTGTATACTTTAAATGGATTTATTATATGATTATTATACTTAAATTTATGGGTATTTACATATCCATTTGATTATATTTATTTCACGGGGACTATGTTTCAAAAGTTACCGAATCAGTAAAATGATTTTGTCTCAATTTTCCTTCTTTGAGACACATGCCATGTTATGCACCTATATCTTTCTATGAGATTTATATTATACCTTAAAAATGTTATATAATGAATAAATTTATATTAATTATATTTTATACTCCATGAAATTTCATTTTCTTAAAAGGGGAGTATGGTTCAAAGTTACGAAGTGGTAAAAGTTTATTGAAACAATCTCATCACTTTTCGAGATTGTTTATGATTATGCTTCCTTTGATGAAATATTATGATCCATATATCGAGAAAACTCATGAAATTTTTTCTTATATGGTTATTCATGATGTATTCATATATTGGTACCATTTTTTCCACTCTTTGGTACATAAGATAGTTATGAAATTGTTTTTAAGAAAGTTCAAATTTACCTCTCTCTTTGGTCAGAAATATATGTTCCTTCAAGACCATATTTTATAAAAGGTTTCCAAAAATATTATACTATTATACTATGATATTTAAATTACATATTTACCAATGGTTTACCTTTTTAAAGAAAAAGTGTTTTTAAAAAGGAATCTTCTTGTCATTTTCTGATCGAGGCACTTTTCTAAAAATTTTACAGTGCAAAAGGATTGTTCAACATGTACGGATTTACCCGCCATCATGACCATCATTTGATTCAAGATTAATTTAGAAGATTATTTTTTTAAATATTTTTCCCTAATATTACGTAATTTAATTGTTTTAAATTAGTTTTCAAAAAAATGTTTTTCAAAATTTTTTCAAACTTATTTTTTAAGTTTTAAGGGAAAAGTGGATTTTTGATTTTTTTTCAATATTCCTTCATATATTTTTTAGTAAAAAGGTTTTCAAAACATTTTCAAGAATTATTTAAAAATTTTCAAAGTTATTTTCAAAGAAATGGTTTTCAAAACGTTTTCAATATTTATTTAAAAATTTTCAAATTATTTTCAATGAAATAATTTTCCAAACATTTTCAAGCTTTCTGTTAAAGTTTTCAAGATGTTTATAGAGAAAATTATTTTTAAATTTTCTTGAATAATATTATATAAGTTTCCAAGGAAAAAGGTTTTCAAATTGATTTAAAGTCTTATTTATAGTTTTTCAAGGTATTTCCTATGAAAATTATTTTCAAATGATTTTATGCATTAAAAATCCCTTTTCAAAGAAGAAAGGGATTTTTTCTCAAGAAATGTTTTTTTGAAAGATATTTCAAAATTATTTTCCATCTATGATGACATATATTTATGTTACTCATGATTTTATAGGAAATTATCCAATGTTTCCATTCATTTTCCTTTTCTGAATAGATTATTCTTAATGTCATGGTATTTATAAAACTTATTTCTCTTTCACAGTTTATATGTTTATAAAATATATTTCTCTTTTGAGGAATAGATTATGAAACCTGTATCTTTTTCCAAAAGTTTTAATATGATTACATGTTTATGATACTCATTTCATTTCATGGGTTATGATATTATTATTAATGATCCTATGGTATATGTTTATATGACTTCATTATGAGATGGGTGTGACCTATATCTCCCTCCATTGCATTGGGTAAATATTTATATCTCATGAGATAGGCATGGATGGAACAAGAAATGAACTTAGTTAAGTATAAAAGGGCTATAATGAGAAGTAAAATTAGTTTAGTAATATAAGGATAGAATGAGGGGTGAACTTAGTTTAATAATATAGTGCTAGAATGAGGTGTGAATCCGGTTCATTAAATGACTTTGTCCACTAAGATGGTCTCAGTAGTAATGCCTTGACAACTATGTAAATCATTATATATGCTTATGCGTCTGTGACAATTCCATGTTTTATTCCTATGTTATGATTTTATAGATTATTTTATGTTATTTATTTATGATTCATGTCTTATGAACTACCATGCTTTATGCCATGATTCATGTTTATGATCTTTGATATGCAGGGTGTGATCATCTATTTTCATGATCTTGTTATTATACCCTTATTCTCATGATTATGCTTATGTATCTCCATTTTTTACCCTAATTGAGAATCTGATATCACCCATTTTTATTTTTCCTCCCCCCAATTTATTAAGATATGTATTATGTTTGACGTGTCTAAGAAGGGTTCAAGTAAAGAAGAACCTAGAGGGAGATTATGTAGCTCATTTATGTACTAGTGTTTATGTTTCCATATTTCAAAAGGAACAAGACTAATACAGTCATTGGGTGTCTATTTGTATAATGTTTTAAGTATTATACAAAAGTTATATAATGTAAATGTATTAAAAGAGAGGGCTACTATTGGTTCCCCATATCATTCCTATATTTGGAGATTGCACACCCCTGCCATTCCAAGGTGTAGGTTCTCCATACTAGTTGGCTAGGTCAGGTAGTTACTCCCTGGTTAGACCAAGGTGCAAGTACTACATCTCTGGAGTTGGTACTCCCCTTCCATGTCAGGTATTAGGTCCACTATATATGATATATATATAAATTGGGAACTCCCCTATCGTGTTAGGGTTCAATTCATCTATCCTTGGAGTTAGAACTCCCCTATCATTCTAGAGTGTGGTTCCTCCATATGTATTGTGCAGGTAGAGTTGTTACTCCCCAAACATACCAGGTAGCGTGTCCTCTACCTTGGGGTATTTACTCCCATGTTGTGTTAGGGTGTGGGTCCCCCCATTGTAAATGAGCTGGTAGAGTGGTTCTCTCCTTTCATGCCTGATTGTGGTTCCTCTAAACATAGAGTGGAAATCCTCTATTGTACCAGAGTGCGAGTCCTCACCTATGTGGTAGTACTCCCCTATCTCAAAGTAGCATTGGGGAACAGGTACTCTATTGGAGTCAGTTCTACCTCATCTATTGAGTATAGTTAGAAGGAGTGGGCCTCTACACTAGTTATGTGAGATACCTAGTTAGGAGTTAATTCTCCCTTGATTGACTATGGTGCAGGATAGTCCATACATGAAAGACAGAGGTTTCACAGTTTGTGTTATGAGAGAGTACTCCCTCAACTACAGGGAAGTGGAAAGGTGTGGGACCCTCTATTCTCTCCCATTAGAGAGGATGCATGTGGTGCATGGTCTGTAGCAGTGGTCCCTCAACTATGTGTAGTGGTGAGGGTGAGCCTCTCCTCATGGGTTCTTATGAACTTGTGAAGGGTACAATTAGATTTGGTAGGACCTTTGGTGTTAGGAACAAGTGATGGACCTAGTGAGTTATTCCTGATGGGGAATATTATCAAATGGGTGCAATCTGGGATGGTTGAGCTTATGGAGTGTGTTCTCCTAGTTTTATGTTACCATTAGATCCTCATGTAGAATCATGTTACTGTCTATGAGGTCAGAACATCATGTGACTTGGAGTCTGATACAAGTATATATGGGAAACTTCTGGGATTCCTTATGACGTTTTCACATGTTTCGATTGACACCCCTTGTGGACTGAGCTAACTTGTCATGTATAGCTGAGGATAGTTTGAGATGGAGTTTCTATCTCAATTGGGTTCCCTCTAGCTAGTTTGATAAAACTATTTCCTTTTAGTTTCTCTATTTTATTTTGGTGTTTTAAGGCACCTAATGAGTATTTTTATACCCAACCCATCACAAGATTTCCCTAAATGTGTTGTGTCTTGTGCAAACCACAAGAATTTCATCAGAGTCCCTAGAAGACCCGAGGTAGGAAGATCTTAGTGAGATAGAATGATCAAGGTTTTTACATGAGTTGGGATAAGGATATTTTTGGTTGTTTCATTTGACAGTGATCCCCTCCTTCTGTGTATATTGGAAATTTTTATATTTTTCTTTTGGTGGAAATGTGTTTTTACCTTTTTATTCTTTCAGTACTTTTATTGTACTCTGGTTTTGGATAGATGTAAGAATGTATTTTAGTTTCTAGTTTTTATATATTTCTATACTATTACATATAGGTGTTTGTGGGTTCATGCATATAGGAACTTAGAAAAAGGTCTCCCATCTTTGTGATACGCCTACTCGACGCTATTTACCATATGATTGCCTATTGGAGGTATGATTGGGGAGTTGCGGCCCAGGACCCATGGGTCAGTTCATGACACTTACATTCTAGTGGATTCCAATTGGAACTTAGGCCTTATTAAGGCATCCTATATATATTATTTGGATATGAATCAGATTTTCATAGTCTATTTTGGGTGTATTCCCAAATATGTACACTAGACATGGTCATTATGTACCGGGAAATCTGCCTGACATTCCCTGATTGTCTGCTAGACATGTCTAGGTTATCTGTATGACATATCTTAGGATGTATATATGTTATTTCTATGGATGTATAGACATAACCTGATTTCCTAGAAGACATATTCAAATACAATCGCATGATCCAATTGAATTTTCCAAAATATGTCACATGATTTGGATAAAATGTCTAGAATCATGTCACATGATCAAGGTTTACATGTCTGGAGGGTGACACATGACCTGAATGAAATTTTTGGATGGTTTATCATGATATAGATAACTTTTCTGGAGGACATATCATGATCTAGATGACTTGTCTTGAAGACACTGCTTGATCTTGTTGACATGTCTGGAGGACATCAAATAGAATGGTTGACTTTTCCATAGGACATCACAAGACCTGGGAGACATGTTGAAATTACCCTGATAGACTTGGGTGACATGATTATGTGCCACCACATAACTTTATTAACATGTCCAAGGGATATTGCATAATGAAAATGGAATTTTTGGGGAAAATATCATGACTTGGGCGACATGTCATGGTGTCATCACATGATCCTAGTATGTTATGTGAAGCACCTTAAGAATAGTCCATCTATATTCTCATAATTACTTCTATATTTTTTAGTCTTATTACATCCTTTAATACATACATTCCTCATGGTTCATCAATCATTATCCTATTTTAGGTTTCATGTGACCCAGTTGACATGCAGGACCTCCTTCGCATGATCTGGATAACACGCCAAAAGTCTATCACATGATTTATGCAGTGATCATAAAAAGAAAATATTCAGGTTGTGTGATACCTTAGGTCCTTCCTTGGATTTTACATGATGGAATATCTTTGTTATTGTGTGACTTTCCACTCTGAAAATTATGCTTTGGCGCTCCTGTGTAGTAGTCACCCATCATGTGTCTATTTTTTGTACTGAGGGGGAGGGATCTATAAGCCTCATAACATTAGTTATACACCACCTTATATAAAACGTATCTCACAAATATGTTTTGATTCTATGGATGGATTTTTGTGTCACACGCTTCACATGATCCTATTGTGGGTTGTCCATGGCATTGCATGATGACAATGATTGCGAGGATATTCCACCATCACTATGTTTATTAAACCATGGATGATCAAATAGTTTTTTCTTAACTATGTTGACATGTAAAATAGATTCCATAAGGTCAAGAAAATATGTCTATAAGTCTTCATGAGATAAATATTCCTATGGGATGGAATTTATGTGATCATAGACAACTTTTCTAATGGCCTTCATGAGACTAAGGAGACTTGTCAAAGGGGAATCTACAGGATCAGGATGACATGTCAAGGGATATTATAATGATAAATGATGATTTATGAGGGTTTATAACTCCTTTATCATTAGGTTTAATGTATCTTCACTTCATGAAGTGGTTTTATAATAAGTGAATAAATATAGAGAGGTCCAATAGAGGGGATTCATGAAGCAGAGGGGCACATAGAGGGGTGCTTTGCGAAGATCAAGTGTTTCATGGAGGAAATGTGCTTTGTGAAGAAAGAGGATTCATGAAACTGAGTGACTGTTCCTTGGAATGAATTCTTGACTTGGGGAATGAGTGATTTGAGAAGGATTAATGCTTAACATAGCCTCAAGTATCCCTAAGGTCCTTCCTCCTCCAAGAAGGGTGTAGGAATTCATGAAAGTAATCCCTACCTTAGGTGGAGGTATTTAGGATCATGGGAAAATGTGTTTCATGATGATAGGATATATTGGATGATTCATTTCAGTTTCATTCATGATTCTTAGGGTGATTTGCGAACCTAGAGAAATTTGGAGGTCTAATGGTCGAGTATCCATACCTTTAATGTGAAATGAGATGGTTATTTATAGGCAAAGGGGTCTCATGAAGTTAGGATGAGGTTCATGAAAAAACTGTGGGCTTCAAAAATGAACATGACTTTATCGGACTCATGAATCTATCCGTTAATCCTTAGCATGATCACAGAGAGGCATCAGAATCTCAGAGAGTACCGTTAGCGCCTCACACATTTGTGGTGGTGGAGGGATCTTCATGAAAGGGCTTCATGATGCAAACCCTTAATATTGTTTTTCGGCCCTTTGGGCTTGGTTTTGTGTCTAAGAATCTATGGACTCCTCAACTAATCTCTTGGAACATATTTGGGCACTAAAAATACCCTCTTCGGAATGGGAGGCGATGAGAAAAGGAGGGTCAGATTCTAAGGGAGAATCACAAAAAATATGGACAATCTACTCTTTTTTCTAAGAACATTCACTAAACTGGATCACGATACACGAATCATGATGGAAGTGGGAATGAAGGTTATCACGAAATTCATTATATCCATGCACCTATAAATAGTTACTAGGGACCCTCAAACAGTACCTATTTTTTCACGTGAAGAAAATCCCATGCTCTATTTTTGAGAATCTCATTACCTCCATGATTATTACTCTAGGAAAACATTCTTTTTGAACTAGACTACCCAAATGCTAGCCCCATAAATGATTCTTAGTGAACCAAACATTGTGATTTATTGTTACTTTAAGAAGTTTGCAAAGTACTTCAGAGATTTGAGATCCATTGCTCTATGAATGACCTTCACAAACGAAATTCATGAGAGAGTCTCATAAAATCTTCTACGTCTTGGATTTGATGGCCACTCAAGAAGTTGATGGGGATGTCCTTGCAGATACATCTCGGAGAAGGGAAATGGTAGAAAACATCATGATTAGTGAATACACTCAAAATGCTGCAGATCATGAATAATTTTTCAAGGTACTATAAAAGGCTCATAAGGAATATCCCCTAGATAAGAGGTTATCATTTTATGGCTTTAGTTTGAAAGATGAATTCTTTATTCCATCGGCCATTAGGGAAGAACTAGTCTACTAGTTCAGAGGCACATTAGGGAAATACTAGTGGAATAAGGATTCTAATGGCCACATTTGGAAGGATCAATCACACATTATAGTGGATTGTCTATACAACCACATAAATAATGTTTATGGGGAGAATCCGAAGGATGAGTCATCTCCACCGCAGTACCAAATGACCATCAATATGGGCTTGGAGAACTTGGAGAAATGATGGACTAATAGCTAGGATTTTCCCCAGGGTAACAAATTCACAGATGAATGGGCCTAGGCCTACTAGGTATTCACGTTTGGCACTGAATTTGGGGAAGAGATTAGGCGGGTAGGCCTCTATATGAAGAAACATGGGCTTCTCAGTTCCATGTCTACTGAATGAAAGAAATCATGCTAGAACGATTGAGTAGGTGGTTTCTAGGGACTGACACATTTCATTTTCATCACAGGGATGTCATAATCTACCTTTGGGACCTTCATTATATCTTTAGAATCCTGATTCTCAAGGTGATGTATGAAGAGTTTCTCCCAGAAAATAATGTGTGGGAAGATCAGAAACATCTTCCACCTCTGGAAAATGTGATGTTAGATCTAGTGTAAGGAACCGACAAAGAGAAGCTAGGGATGAGGGATTTTCACTTGAAGTAATGGTTCAGTTATTTTCTGAATTTCATAGTAGAGGAGCATGCCATGGGTGAAGAGTCAATAAGGAAATTTATAATAAGGACCTACACCTATTCGAGAGGACACTAGTGAGGCAAGTAGGGCTCCTACTAGCGGATCCTTGAAATGATAAAGTAGAAGCTGTGGGGCTACAGCTTCAAGAATGATCATCAACCCATAGTTAGGTTGGCCGGATTTATCGTGATGTTAATCTATGGATTTATTCTTATGGAGAGGGATGTTCAAATGGGGGTTCATCCAAACAAATTTATAATTAAGGTAATGCTAGAAATAAGGAAGATCATAAATATTGGAAACCCAATGATGAAGAAAATCTACAAATTACTTCAAAACATCAGTGAGAGAAAGACACCACTTTGCGTGTGTGGACCATTCCATTTTTTGTATACCTAGGTAGCCACACACATGGGAGGCTATGAGTATCCAAACCTAATTTACCCTCCTGAAACAAACTTTTGGATGATGATTCTTAATATTGTGGAAAGTTTCCCATTCAAGTTGGGCTTAAAAAATGTCCTAAATAAGGTTGGGTTGGAGAATCACATTACGTTACACCTGATTCCTCTATAAATGGGGAAAGTGACTGACAACAACATAGAGACTAAGGATTATAAATCATATCTCTTGACCTTATAAGGTGGGGTGCTAGTGTAAAGGGTTGACTGTGAGCTGGTCTGTGGGCCATACAACATGTAACAATTTTCAAGGCAGTTCAAGTGCTTGCATAGGTTAACCTCAAAAGTGTACTCGAAGTTTCTTCATTAGTTTCATCCTTTAGTGATGAGGTAGATCTCGATCATGTTCACATGGGAAGAATATAAGATGTTTTATGAGATGCCTCTATCCACTGCTACGTACAGTCTAATCCATGGCTATGTGATGAGTTGGGTGGCCGTATATCTTGGGGTGATTTTGAGGTAACAGACCATTTGGGCTAATGAAGGGGTAAGCCTACCCACCGCGGGTTTAGAGAAGAGTGGTGGCTAGAGGGAATCATGGTAGAAGGGCTAGCCTAGTGGACAGGGCAACAATAATGGGACCAATGGTCCATGGGTCTATATAAGAAAGGGATGGTGAAGAAATAGAAACAGTGGTACCAAGCCCAATACTCTTGGGTAGGTGGTATCAAGAGGAAGGGGAGACCCAAAAGGAAGTGGATACATTTAGGGGGTTCCACATGATGTTTTTACCATCTCTTGGGAAGCAGCTGTGCTACATGGGCATTCCTGATGATGTTGTATTTTCCAGAGTGTGTGACAATTAGGAAATATATATGCAGTTCTATGATGTTCAAGGGATGTTGGAAAATATAAATTTTTTTGGATGTGCCTTTCTGTAATTGTTCATTCCAAGGTTAGTTTCTTTGTGCCTCAAGAAGAGGGGTCATGGTATATGGAAGAGTTGGCGGACCTGGTGCACTCCCAGTGCATTAGTCGTCTGATGACTGACTAGGTGAGGGTGCTGCTAGACATGAACTCTTCTCCGGAACTGTCAGTAGTTGAGCTAGTGGCATGTTATCCATTTACCAATGAATAAGATGAATCTTGGGAAGAATGTGCCAATTAAGGGACCCCCAAGAGTGGTGATATCACAACCTCCTTGGGGGAATTTTCCAAACTTCTCAAAGTAAGATTTAACTCATTTTCCCACATTATGACTTCCCTCACAATTTATCTAGTTTACCCAACAGAAATATATTATGTTCAGAAGGATATTTATCAGGGTACCTCTGGTGATGAGGAATGAGGTACAACCACTGGTGCAAAGGAGCACACTCTAGGGCCTATGCCAGGGGCAGAGGTGGTTGCAGGGCTGACTGGATTTGAGGAGGTTAAAGAAACCACCCTAGAATCCATGGAGTTCCCAATCATCTATGGGAGGGGGGGGGGTAATGCCTTATTATTACGATAATGGAGAACCAAGAGTCTGATATATCAATGATCGACTTTCATAAGTCCCTTATTTTTGTAGAGACATACTGGTCATTTACTAATCAGATTGTCTAACATGATCTTTTTTTGTGTAGTACTAGGGGTTTTATGTTCTATAATATTAGAAATGGATAGAGAATTATAGTTCCCTTTTTTCAATAGGGGTGTTGGTCGATGTGGATCCAACCACTCAAGATAACCAGGCCACAACCTCTGTTGAACAATCAACTGCCTCTATGAGTGACAACACTGGTGGGGTGGAACTCAGGGATAACAAGGACAACATTATCAAGGTGGGATAAAGTGAGGATGACCAACCTTATGACATGGAGTCCTACCCATATAAAAAGATTCTAGAGGAGGGTCCTACCACTGAATTCTTGGATTCGTTTCCAGAGTGCGAGCCTATAGATACCATAGAGCTGGATGACTCCGATCCAGATGTAGTTGAAAAAAATTTCATCATCCGAAGTAGTGAATAGAAGTGAATCCAACTCTTCATTGAATAGACCCGAGATATGTAGCTAGAGGTCCAGATGTGATCCCTTCATTGTTGGATACACAACTTTTTGGCTTAAGGGGAGGTTGCTTATGGTTTTCATGAGATGATATATGGCTATCACGCTGAAAAGATGAGGGAGGGTATCCAACATTTGGACATTTCCTGGTGTTATGAAAAAACTGATGGAGTTCAAAATCTCTTGGAGGTAAAATAGAAGATCTAACACCCATAATAACAAATAGATGAGTGTTTATCCTTCATTGATACTCATCCAAAACAAGTCATTCAAATGAGGACCCAACTGGTGGAGACTCAAGAGCAGATTAAACAAGAATCATGACAAGTGTTTGATCTTTGAGTTGAGAAGGGCCCAGTGTAGATCAAGGTCAATGAGATATATCCAATAGTTGATGAGTAAGAAACTAAGCTCAGTCAGTGGTAGCTAACCCTAGAGGATACATGCCGAACATTGGTAGAGTTGCAATGCACGATTGATGGGGAAGATCCATAGGGGTGATTTTTCTTGGACTCATGAGAGGATCCAACATGTGGATGTACCTTTCCACTACCAAAGTTTGCTGGCACATTTTTTATTCTTTTTCTATGTGCATATAAACATTATTTTTCTTACTTTAATTACCTCACTTAAATCATACTTGTTAAACAACCAATGACCAATCCCTATTCTCACGCGGGTCATAACCGCTGTGAGAAATAAGGAAAGAACACAAATTTTTCACTTTTTATTTTAATGCCAGATAACCATAGAATACTCGGGGTCTTATATTATTGATTAACCACCAAGAGTGTTTGGGATTGAGAGAGGTTGTGTCTGGAGCATTAGGCTCCTAGAACAACCAATTTGCTTCCCCGATGTGGGATAATGTATGAATGGGATAATGCCATGGGCTTTAAACTCAATTTGAACAAAGGTGAATGAGGAGTGTGAATCACAATAATCAATATTTGGAACACAAGGAGAGTGTCTTGGTGATACATGATAACTATTAATCATGTTTGAAACACAACATTAATACCGTTTTCTTGAAATGGGGACAAATAAATGAGGGTTGACTGCTCTGCATATCCAAATCACGAAACCTATCTTTGGATGTCATCTGAATACTTCCAGGATGTTGGTCTAGGATGGTAGGTGAGACATAGTGGAATGATACCTTGCCATTATGGGGTCCCTTCAGATGTGTAAGAGAATGAACATCCAAATAAGGGGTATGCGATGTGTGGAATTGGAGTGATGGATTTTTCAAATGGATTCCAACACTCTTGGAATTATGCCATTGTGGCTTAAGAAACATTGGTGTAATCATATTATTCCAAATGAAGATCAAAATCATCTTCTAGGGAATTGTCATCTCATATTTAGAGTGACAACAAAAAAATGTGAATAATGCCGTAAATGACCATCATTGGGAACAAATCTCTCAGGATATGGCCTATGATGTTTTGAAAATTTACATCATGAAACTGAGGTTGATGAACATGTAGTTTAATGTCATATGGTGTGGACGATCCATGGTATAATTTAACATTGTGTGATCAAGGAATGTTCTATAGTTTAACATCATGTGACCAAGAAATTGCACACAGTTCAAGCTCATACTACCTAGACCCTATCCAAAAGTTTAATGCCATGTTTCACAGACTATAGAAATGTCTATTACCATTATATTTGTGTAGAACAAAGTAAATAAAACTGACATGAATGATCCATAAGAGTATTGAGTACCACAAAACTATTAGTAAATAGACAGATGCCAATGTGAATGAGGATTGAGGGGCCCATATCACATCACACATCCCTAAAGTATTCGTATATAGTTAAAATTCATGCATGGACATCAAAAACTAGTTTAGAGTTGTATATTTTTGGGCCAAAGGTAATGAGGCTTCCCAAAATGGATATATGTGGCAGAATGGGGTGAAAAACTTGATGTGAATGAGGCTTTAGGAGGCATAGTGCTACACCAAATTTTTCCAGTGAGGCTCTTAGTTCAAGGTCATAGTTTTTGGACAACAAGGGTTCATGTGCAACTCGAACACATCTATAACACCCCAGGATTTCATAGTACATGATCTCTTTATAGAAATTCAATAGCTTGCGCTACACGTAACACCGAGTTCGAGAGCACCATAACGTACAAAACTAGTAGTTCAAAAAGGGATTATGAATAGTATTAACTACATTTTAAATTTTATATACTCCATATAATTTTAAAATCCATATTATGTGTTTCTTAGAAATAAGATAAGAACAAATTCAATTTTTCAGATAAAGGAATTATTTTTCAAAAAAATGCAATTTTACCACCTTTTAATGGAAAGTGATGTTTAAATCCAATATTTCAAAATTTTATATATTAAATTTGACAAAATAAACTTCTTCTTTAGAAGCAGGACATAAAAATTTATTTTGGATATTTTTTTTATTTTTCTGATAACTTTCACATTTTGATGAATAGTGAAAAATACTAATATTTAATTGAAAACAACTTTTTTAATCGAAATAATTTTTAGTGATAAATTATTCATTTGAGTGGTTTTAAAGTATAATTAGATTATATTTTTATCATTTAATATAATTTAGGTCATTATAATTAATTTCACATTTAAATTGTACATAAACACATGCCAATCTTTTAATGGTTTTTACTTTTTAAAAACCCCACTTTTTGGTTTTGACAACAAGAATTAATTTTAAATTAATTAATGAAACTTATATGTTTATAATTTGGTAAAATAGTCTTTATTCTTGGATTCTTAATATCAAAATTATCTTAGGGTGAATTTTTGGTATTTTTCTGAAAACTTTTAATTTTTTATGAATAGTGAAAAACATTGCATTATTGTTTAAAACCGACTTTTATTTAAATTAGTATTATTATTTAAATTTATTTTAAGTAAAAATAGATATATAATACCTATACAAGTTAAATTTAATTCATTGGAGTAATTTTATAATAAAATTAGATGTATAAAATTTTATTGAACTTTTTAAAGTCTTTTACACACCTTCTAGGCAAATTTGCAAATTTGCATAAAACGTAATTTTACCGCTTCTATGAATTGAATTTCAAAAATCTGAGAGAAACAATAGACATCAGTAAGTAAAATGTGTTTCAATAAGATGGAAATAATTTTTGGTGAATAGTAACTTTTGACTTTTATTTACCACGGCTAAAACTAAATAGGACAATTAAAGGTAAAAATGATATTATAATTACCCTAACACATGTCCTAATTATACTGGATAATTTTATTTTGACCAAAACCAACCTCAGGAATAAAATATGATCCTTTTGTTCCACTTGGATTAGATTAGTACATTTATTATTATTTTATTTAAACAAGAGTTAAAAGTGTTAAAATTCAAAGTTTAATAACTAAACCATTTTTAATATAAAGATATACATAAGAAAAATTCCACTATAAATATTCATTAGAAAGATAAATATATTTCCTACATAATGGTATTTTATTTATAATTTATAAATATTAAATAATTAAATTTATTTATGATACAATGATTATGCAATAATTACTTTATCAATGAAAGATTAACATAGTTGATTTTTTAAATATACAAATAAATGTAAATTGAGGATTTTTATGTCATCAAACAATTTTCTAGGTTAATATGACATTTTAGAGTTCATTAAATATTTTTTTTGAATTTATAAAGTTTTTATGACTAACAAAAAAAAAATACCCAATAGTGTCAAAATTGACATAAATGAGTTTAAAATAAAATACTATATTATTAATTGATATAATATTTCTAAAAATCTAAGGTTCAGCCAAAGTACTTAGGTAAGGTTAGATATATCAATAATTAACTACTTGGGGTTCTCTTTTCATTTTATAGTAATTTTATTAACCATTTATTACAATAATACAAGAGGACATGGTAAAAGTTAAACTATTTAACTAAGAGTTAAATCTAAAATATAGGGTTAACATGGGGATGTAAACATGTCTAAAACGTATTGGTTGATATGATTTTGACCCATACCCACCTTATATTTGGAATAAATTAATTTGTATCCATTAGAAACTAAAAAAAATTATAATAAAATAATATTTCAAACTTTTCCTAAAGTGACCCTCACCTCTCTTATAAAAGGGTACTTCTTCTTCTCTCAAAATCAAACCTCCAAAGCCATTTGGATCATCCAAACCCTACCCAAATCTCCTCCAAAATCCACTAAATTTAACCTAGATGCCATACCTTGATCAGAAATCCAACCTAAGGAGCCCTTTTGTTCAAATCAAAAGAAAACACCCAAAGAAGAGATAATTATTTTATCACCTCTTTCAAAGTTCTTTTCTTCTTCCACTTTCTCTTTCTTTGTTATTTCTATACCAAAATAATAAATCCAGTACCTTAAACATACTTTGATGTTATTATAAATATGGTACAACCATACTAATTATTCTATCCACCCTATTAATGATAATGTCACCATGCGTGCGTACGTACGACTTACCGTCTCCATGCAGTGGTGTAATTTGTTGTTCAACACTATGTTATTTGGATGGATATAATTATAAGGCCCCAGCCTTAAACCTTACTTAATCTTGAGTTATTACAAGATTACACATTGAAGATATTTTCAGGTTTAGATTTTTAGAGAATTAGATCATAAAACTTGCATTACATTCCACATTTACACAAAGTGGTTACATAAAAGATAATATTCACTTTTTTTCCATCAATGGAAACATATTTAAAAATAAAGCATGGATTCTTTCTTGACACTTCCTTGACACTATCATCATAACATGTACCTTTCCCTTGAACTGTGAAAAACATTTCAAAAAAACTTGGGATGAGCATAAAAAGCTCAGTAAGGGTTATAAAAATATGGAAAGGAAACATGAGTTCATATATACATAAGAATGAAATCATACTTTACCCCTAAAACATAGGCACTTTATCATACCTCATCAAATCATGAATAAATCATAGAAATCATAAGACATAAAAGGTAACTTGAGGCATTCATATCATTCTTACGTAGGGAGTAACCCTCTTGGTTATGTTTGGAATACCCACCACAGTATATTCCCTAAATCTCTTCAGAGAAACCTTAACGTTTCACTCCTTCGCATTACCCAATGCATTGGAGAGCTATATCGGGCTCACCCGCCCTTAGTTTATCACAGAACCACCCATCTTCATAATAATGCCCAAGAACCACAACATAATCGTATCACATAAAACATGCATAATGGAAACATAACATTTCCACCTTCCAATCACAAGATATCAATAGAACACATTGATATAAAAACATTATGAAAACCATTTTCAATACTAAAATAAAAGAAAAGTAAAACATGGTATTTATTTTTCTTTTAAAAAAAAGGTATGGATTGTAGAGGAAGCCGAAACTCAAATAAAGGTCACGGCGGCGGAGAAGTCATTGTCGCCGCATACGTATGACAAAAACATTCCCTTTTGTCGTTTAGTAAATGCTTCGTATAAAAAGATTTATTTTGAATAAACATAAAAGTCAAAGGGGTTTATACACCATATAAAATAAAGTTGTGTATAAAATAAAATGAGAGACTCTTGAATACAAATAGTTGCGGAATAAATTTTAATCCGAACTTTATAATATCATGAGAATAAAGGGATTCATGATATAATATTTCAAAGGATAATATACACACCCTATAAGAGTGAATTGGTGCATAACAACAATGAAGTCTCAATGGAAATGTAAATTGAGATGGAATCCATTATAAAGATGGTATCCTTAAATTAAGGATAAATCTATCACATAATTATGTGTGAGAAATACAAATAAACCCAATATAAGTGGATATTAAGTGTGAAACAATCAGAGGTCATTCACACATATTCATAGTATTACATGTTCAAGAAGTACAAGTTGAACCCAAAGAAATCGAAATTGGGTTAAAATGTTCCCTTGTAAAAATTTGACAGCCTTACGGAATCACTTCAAAATTCAGAAAATTAGTCAATGAGAGAGTGAATGGTATATCATCACTTTGAAATAAAATTTACCTCAGTAAGGATATATAAGAACATATCCCAACATAATAAGATGTAAATTAAAAGACATAACAAAAGAAGTCTTTTAAAAAGAGGAGGGTGAAAGGTCCCCTTACTGAGTTGGGTAACTTTTGAAATGTACACCCCATGGAAGATGGGTCATACAACATTGATGTAAATACTCCTAAACGAAATTATATTACACAAAGAGTAGAATAATGGGTAGTACATATACCTCTCAAAGGAAATGGTGGCAAATGTTGCATAAGTCTCACGGGAATAAAAGTGAGATGAAAAATCTCTTACGAAAACTCGGCAGCCTAACGGCGCCACTTAAAACTTCCAAAAATGGGTTGATGAGATCAAATAGGGTCTCTCGTCATATTAACATAAAATTTACAGAAAGAGTAATATAAAATAACATCCCAATCATAATAAAGATGAGCTTAAAAATAATGACATGAAAGAGTGTACTTAAAAAGAAAGAGAGGAGTAGGATCCCTTACCTCGGGTCCGACTTGACTCGAATGTTATTTAATGTCCAGAATAATAAACTTGAGTTAATTTCTACTTGCTTAAGAACCTTTTTCAAGTTCATTATTCCTTTTATATCACTTATTACCATGTTATGAACACTATGTAATTATTTAAGTTAATAACGGTCGTTTTAACGATCATTGGTACTTGAGTCAAAAATAAACTCTTTATAATTACAAGTTGTCCATGTGGTAAAATTTCCATTATATCCAGAATTTTATTCATGATGTATATATCATATATATCATATATATCCAGTATATTAATGTATTTATAATATTACATAACATTTAGAGGTAATAAATGAAATGCACCGTTCATGGAGAAGGTAAGCCGTACGTACGCATAAACGCTACTTCCATTTCTATTTCATATTTAATGGAATTAAAACATAATGATACATAATAGTATTTTAATTCCAGTATGGTATCATATATATAATATCATTAAATATATCCTTTATACGTACCACATATGGTATTAACGAATCAAATCACTTTGAGGGGGCGGTAGTCCGCACTTCCTAAAATGAAGATATCGCGTATACCCATAATGGAATCCATAAAGGTATGCCATAAATGAAAAATACAGAAGCTTAAGGAAAACATAAATATATTATATATCATATATAAATATAGTGACATCTTAATGGCCACCTTTGAAGGTGTTAGAATGATATTGAACAATCATCATTTCGTGAGGCAGAAATTCGCCATCCACGGAAACAGTATGTTCTTTAACCATTAGATGTAGGTGTGTGTATGTGTATCTCGAATACTTCTTATAAAAACATACTAGTATATTAAAGATACTTGAGTTGTTACAAAAGAAATGAATAAAAATAGTTTAGGGGGTTGGAGAAGCAAAATAAAACAAAAGGACTCAAGTGAAGACATTACCTTAAAATCGGGTAACACCCTTTGGTTTGAGCTCAAAGGCTTCCTTGGGAAGACTTATGACCAATGTGAGGCTTATAATAGTTATAGAGGGATGTGGAGAGGCAAAATGGGCAGGGGTTGGCCGAGCTAAAGGCTTTGGAAGTGTGGTTAAGGAGGTAGAGGTGGGGGCCTTTTATAAGAGGAGGGGAGGGGCACTCTTGGAAAGTAATAAAAGGTTACTTTATTTTCAAATGATTTTCGGATTTTAAAGGTCCCAAATTGATGTGTTTCGAGGATAAGGTAATCAGGGTTCTAAATCCACCCATCCAATAGGTTTTGGACATGTTTAGGTCTTAGAGTTTACATTATCTTTGCATTTTATTTAAATCGTTAAATAATGAGGTCATCGCTGCATCATCATGATGTCATAAATAATTTAATTTATTTAATGTCTAAAAATTATAAAAAAAACACTATGATGTAGGAAATAGTTTTATCTTTTAAATGACTATTTATAGTAAAAAATATGACTTGTAGAACCCCATGTTAAATTTTTTTTAGTAAAACATTTCATGTTTGTGTCATTTTTACTTTAACATTAAATAAAAAGTTATTTATGTCATTTCCCAACCAAAGTGGCTCCATGGGGTCCCCAAGTTGACCCATGGATTTTCTTGGTAGGCCATGACACATCCAATGAGGGTAGGACATGTGTATAGGTCATTTCATATTATTAAAATATTATTTTTACCTTAAACTACACTAATTACCTCTAATCACGATTAAAAACTTAATAAGTTACTATTCACCAAAAAATTATTTTAATCCCATTGAAACACATTTTACTTATTAATGACAACCATTTATGTCGGATTTTTGAAATTCAAAACACAAAGATGACAAAATTTCATTTAATCGGAAAATCAGTTTTTATAAGTACCACTTAGTGGTTTCACTATTCATCAAAAATTGAAGTTTTTTAGAAAATTACGAAAAATTAACCCTAAGCTATATTTGATATTCTGAATTCAAAAATAATGTCTATTTTACAAAATTCAAAACATATGAGTTGAATTAATTAATTTAATAATTAATTCCCGCTGTCAGAGCAAATAACGTGTTTTTATGAAACAAAAAGTATCAAAAGATTGACACTAGTTTAAGTCCGATTTCAAAGTGAAATTAATTCCAACGACCACTATTGGATTCAATAGTAAAAATATATTCTAATTTAAATTTAAAACCACTTCAAAAGATAATCTAATCATATTAAAAAATTAGATTAAAAAGTGGTTTTGAATTAAAATACAACAATTTTCACTATTCATTAAAAAATGAACTTTATCGGAAAAATACCAAAAATTTACACAAAGTAAATTTTGATGTCCCGATTCTAAAGAAGAATTTTATTTTGTCAAATATAACACATAAAATTGTCAAAATGTGGATTTAAAAGAGGTTTGCCATCAAAAGGCGGTTAATCGACCTTTTAAAGAATATTAGAATGTTTACGCTTAAAATTGGATTCATTCGCATTTTTAATCCACTAACTTTTATTGTAAAGAGTAAAAATATTTGAAAAACATATATAACCATTTTGTAGTTAGTTCTGTTCATTCCCGCCATTACAACGGCTAGGCGTTAACTACCATTTAAAATAATATTATTTTATTATTAGAGTGCAATGTAAGATTCCCAAGAAACTCGTTGTTGCGTATTGGGTACGCCATCGAGCATAGCGTCCCCTTTAAAGTAATATTAATATTTTATTCACAAATATGGATAAGTATAAAAATGTCATATTCTTTATTTACCTGGGGTGTTACATCCTTCCCCCCTTTTGGGAATTGCATCCTCGCAATTTTAAAATTGGGCTTGGAAACATCCTTGAAAGTCCCACATCGGAAAAAGAGTCGGTAAAACAATCACTTTAAAATAAAGAAAGATAAGTACAGAGGTCACCCGAGTTAACCCATACTAGGAATCCATGTAGGAAAACATGGACATGGAGGAGAAAACATAGGGTCATGTTCTGATGGAGAGTGATAGAAAACATGTTTAGGAGAAATTTAACCACAAGAAAATCACAAACTTGTGATGGGTTAAACGGTATTCGATTCCCCAATAGGAAAAGTTAATAGACAACATTTTTGTTTTAAGTTACTTTTTATTGAGGAATTTATTCATAAGGAAACATAATTACTTATCATGTTGACTTTCAACTTTTATTAGATTCCTTAATCAAACTCATATTTTCTCCAAAAGACGAGTTTTTAGGAAGTCTTGTTCACATTAAGAGTACTATAATCAACTTCTAGATAATCACCTAATCCACAAAAGAGAACTATATACTTCCCATATCTTTAGGCTTTAAAAAAAACCAAAACCAAAAAGGTTAGTACAAGATCAGATAATCCAGAAAAGGATAACCCTTTATAAAAAGAAAATCTATTCTTAATCTCCAAAATTTGTCAAACAAAACCCAAAGTTCAACAAGGACCATTCGATAAAAAAATTTTCCATAAAATTCTTCAAAGTAAACCAAGAAAAGATTGAAACCCAAATATTTGAAGGATTTAGTCACATAGTCTTCCAAGTTAAATCATAACATTTATCTCCAAATAACATCAGTTCCTCTTAATGTCTCGTATTGAAAAGTAATTAACCTAATCACATATCCTCCATGATAGGTTAATAAATTTCCATAGATAACCCAAAATCAACTTAATATTAATTCATAAAATCATCTAACTAAAAATAATCAATCAAACTAACTAGAGACTTCACGTAGTCCAGTGGTAGGCGATAAATACCAGTTGCACTTTGGTTGTGGGTTCGATTCCCGTAGCTTTGTCCGACGCGACGGGTTGTCACACGGTCTGCGTGTTGTCCTTTTTCCAAAACTATATAATTCTCAAATCATTCCCAAAAAGAGATAAAATCATCAAAAATAACCATAACATAATTTAACCTCAATTTTATCCCATTTCTTTCACTTCCATCATAACATATAGTAACCCATAATTACCTCAAAAGTAAGGATCATATAAGCCCAAATGGTTCTTTATAACTATGTCCACAAAAGAACATATAACTATTCATTGAATAAAATTTTCATATATTAAACATCAGGGTTACACATACTATAAAAAGTCTTCTAATGTAACCCCATCATCAAAAGATACTTAATACTCTTAAGAATTTCACCATAACTCTTGAAGCCCTTATATGTTGACTTCTTACTCATTCAAAATTCTTCATGATCCATTAACCATTCCTTTCCAACTTATTTTGAAATACTTCTTTACTACAAAAAAAATCATGAATCATATCCTAAGATTCCAAAATAGGAAAACAAAAGTTATGAAATAATCCATACCTTTGATTGGTCATTGTCAGTTTCTTCATCCTCAATCGGAATGGAATTAGGTATTGGTAAACGAGTATTTGTACGATCTTGGTGATCCCATTCACGAAACTTCTTCATAGGACATGTGTTTGCATAATGACCATGCACACCACATTTAAAACATTCAATTGATCCCTCAGAAAGAACTTCTTTCCCTTTCCTCGAGTCAACTAGATGCTTCCTTTTTCCATGGAAGGTTCTTGCTTTATGACCTTCATTTCCACATCTTTAGCATATTTCTGTCCCTTTGAAACATTTTCCTAGGTGTTTTATTCTACATCTTTGACACATAGGTTTTTGAAGACACTTACCTTTATGATTATTACCCGTAGTTCCGTAGGGATTTTTTTCTCGCATATATGATGCCTTATAGAAATCACCAAGGTTTAGGTGGTCAATCATGACTCCAGATAGTTTGTTGAGGATAAACACAAGAGTTCTCATTGAAGCTCCCATATCATTCAGTTGCTCACTCAAAAAACTGTCATAGTTTCCTTCACATCCACTGTTACTTTGGTGCCTGCTAGATCCAACCATTTACTAAAACCCAAAAGGTCAGTGTGAGTATATCAATAAAACCATCATGTACTAATGAGGAAGATAAACACTAAGATATACTTACTCATTCACTTTATCTAAAACTAGGACTCTTTCTGAAATCCTAACCATTATGGTAATTTCACTTATGCTTAGAGAATACCCTAACCTCTAAAGTTATCTAAACCGAACTCTGATACCAACTATAAGTCCCCAACCTTAAACCTTACTTAATCTAGAGTTATTACAAGATTACACATTGAGGATCTTTTCAGGTTTAGAGTTTTAGAGAATTAGATCATAAAACTTGCATAACATTCCACATTTACACAAAGTGGTTATATAAAATATAGTATTAACTTTTTTTCCATCAACGGAAACATATTTAAAAATAAAGCATGGATTCTTTCTTGACACTTCCTTGACACTATCATCATAACATGTACCTTTCCCTTGACCAGTGAAAAACATTTCAAAAAAACTTGGGATGAGCATAAAAAGCGCAGTAAGGGTTATAAAAATATGGAAAGGAAACATGAGTTCATATATACATAATAATGAAATCATACTTTACCCATAAAACATAGGCACTTTATCATACCACATGAAATCATGAATAAATCATAGAAATCATAAGACATAAAAGGTAACTTAAGGCATTTATATCATTCTTACGTAGGGAGTAACCCTCTTAGTTACGTTTGGAATAACCACCATAGTATATTCCCTAAATATCTTCGGAGAAACCTTAACTTTTCACTCCTTCATGTTACCCAATGCATTGGAGAGCTATATCGGGCTCACCCGCCCTTAGTTTATCATGGAACCACCCGTCTTCATAATAATTCCCAAGAACCACAACATAATCGTATCACATAAAACATGCATAAAGGAAACATAACATTTACACCTTTCAATCACAAGATATCAATACAACACATTGATATAAAAACATTATGAAAAGCATTTTCAATACCAAAATAAAAGAAAAGTAAAACATGGTATTTATTTTTCTTTTAAAAAAAAGGTATTGCTTGTAGAGGAAGCCGAAACTCAAATAATGGTCACGGCGGCAGAGAAGTCGTTGTCACTGCATACGTATGACAAAAACATTCCCTTTTGTCGTTTAGTAAATGATTCGTATAAAAATATTTCTTTTGAATAAACATAAAAGTCAAAGGGGTTTATACACCGTATAAAAGAAAGTTGTGTATAAAATAAAATGAGAGACTCTTGAATACAAATAGTTGCGGAATAACTTTTAATCCGAACTTTATAATATCATGAGAATAAAGGGATTCATGATATAATATTTCAAAGGATAGTATACACACCCTATAAGAGTGAATTGGTGCATAACAACAATGAAGTCTCAATGGAAATGTAAATTGAGATGGAATCCATTATAAAGATGGTATCCTTAAATTAAGGATAAATCTATCACATAATTATGTGTGAGAAATACAAATACACCCAATATAAGTGGATATTAAGTGTGAAACAATCAGAGGTCATTCACACATATTCATAGGATGACATGTTCAAGAAGTACAAGTTGAACCCAAAGAAATCGAAATTGGGTTAAGATGTTCCCTTGTAAAAATTTGACAGCCTTACGGCGTCACTTCAAAATTCAGAAATTTAGTCGATGAGAGAGTGAATGGTATCTCATCACTTTGACATAAACTTTACCTCAGTAAGGATATAGAAGAACATATCCCAACATAATAAGATGTAAATTAAAAGACATAACAAAAGAAGTCTTTTAAAAAGAGGAGGGTGAACGGTCCCCTTACTGAGTTGGGTAACTTTTGAAACGTACACCCCATGGAAGATGGGTCATACAACATTGATGTAAATACCTCGAAACGAAAGTATATTACAAAAAGAGTAGAATAATGGGTAGTACATATACCACTCAAAGTAAATGGTGGAAAATGTAGCATAAGTATCACGGGAATAAAAGTGAGATGAAAAATCTCTTAAGAAAACTCGGCAGCCTAACGGCGCCACT
Organism: Viscum album; assembly: GCA_963277665.1. Lineage (NCBI taxonomy): Eukaryota > Viridiplantae > Streptophyta > Magnoliopsida > Santalales > Viscaceae > Viscum > Viscum album. The sequence goes on from OY728145.1 coordinate 586,132,106, forward strand.
TAAAACTTCCAAAAATGGGTTGATGAGATCAAATAGGGTCTCTCGTCATATTAAAATAAAATTTACATAAAGGGTAATATAAAATAACATCCCAATAATAAGAAAGATGAGCTTAAAAATAATGACATAAAAGAGTGTACTTAAAAAGAAAGAGAGGAGTAAGATCCCTTACCTCAGGTCCGATTTGACTCGATCATTCTTTAATGTCCTGAATAATAAACTTGAGTTAATTTATACTTTCTTAAGAACCTTTTTCAAGTTCATTATTCCTTTTATATCACTTATTACCATGTTATAAACACTATGTAATTATTTGAGTTAATAACGGTCGTTTTAACGATCATTGGTACTTGAGTAAAAAATAAACGCTTTATAATTACAAGTTGTTCATGTGGTAAAATGTCCATTATATCCAGAATTGTATTCATGATGTAGATATCATATATATCATATATATCCAGTATATTCATGTATTTATAATATTATATAATATTTAGAGGTAAGAAATGAAATGCACCGTTCATGGAGACGGTAAGCCGTACGTACGCATGAACGCTACTTCCATTTCTATTTCATATTTAATGGAATTAAAACATAATGATACATAATAGTATTTTAATTCCAGTATGGTATCATATATATAATATCATTAAATATATCCTTTATACATACCACATATGGTATTAACGAATCAAATCACTTTGAGGGGGCGGTAGTCCGCACTTCTTAAAATGAAGATATCGCGTATACCCATAATGGAATCCATAAAGGTATGCCATAAATGAAAAATACAGAAGCTTAAGAAAAACATAAACATATTATATATCATATATAAATATAGTGACATCTTAATGGCCACCTTTTAAGGTGTTAGAAGGATTTTGAACAATCATCGTTTCGTGAGGCAGAAATTTGCCATCCACGGAAACAATATGTTCTTTAACCATTAGATGTAGGTGTGTGTATGTGTAGCTAGAATCATTCTTATAACAACATCCTAGTATATTTAAGATACTGTAGTTGTTACAAAATAAATTAATAAAAATAGTTTAGGGGGTTGGAGAAGCAAAATAAAACAAAAGGACTCAAGTGAAGACATTACCTTAAAATCGGGTAACACCCTTTGGTTTGAGCTCAAAGGCTTCCTTGGGAAGACTTCTAACCAAAGTGAGGCTTCTAATAGTTATAGAGGGATGTGGAGAGGCAAAATGGGCAGGGTGTGGCTGAGCCAAAGGCTTTGGAAGTGTGGGTAAGGAGGTATAGGTGGGGGCCTTTTAGAAGAGGAGGGGAGGGGCACTCTTGGAATGTAATAAAAGGTTACTTTATTTTCAAATGATTTTCGGATTTTAAAGGTCCCACATTGATGTGTTTCTAGGATAAGGTGATAAGGGTTCTGAAGCCACCCATACAATAGGTTTTGGACATGTTTAGGTCTTAGATTTTACATTATCTTTCCATTTTATTAAAATTGTTAAATAATGAGGTCATCGCTGCATCATCATGATGTCATAAGTAATTTAATTTATTTAATGTATAAAAATTATAAAAAAAACACTATGATGTCGGAAATCTTTTTATATTTCCAATGAATATTTATAGTAAAAAATCTGACTTGTATAACCCCATGTTAAAATTGTTTTAGTAAAACATTTCATGTTTGTGTCATTTTTACTTTAACATTAAATAAAAAGTTATTTATGTCATTTCCCAACCAAAGTGGCTCCATGGGGTCCCCAAGTTGACCCATGGATTGTCTTGGTAGGTCATGACACATCCAATGAGGGTAGGACATGTGTCTAGGTCATTTCATATTATTAAAATATTATTTTTACCTTAAACTACACTAATTACCTCTAATCACGATTAAAAACTTAATAAGTTACTATTCACCAAAAAATTATTTTAATCCCATTGAAACACATTTTACTTCTTAATGAAAACCATGTATGTCGGATTTTTTAAATTCAAAACACAAAGATGACAAAATTTCATTTAAGCGGAAAATCAGTTTTTATAAGTACCACTTAGTGGTTTCACTATTCATCAAAAATTGAAGTTTTTCAGAAAATTACCAAAAATTAACCCTAAGATATATTTGATATTCTGAATTCAAAAATGATGTATATTTTACAAAATTCAAAACATATGAGTTGAATTAATTAATTTAATAATTAATTCCCGCTGTCAGAGCAAATAGCGTGTTTTTATGAAACAAAAATTATCAAAAGATTGACACTAGTTTAAGTCCGATTTCAAAGTGAAATTATTTACAACGACCACTATTGGATTAAATGGAAAAAATATATTCTAATTTAACTTTATAACCACTTCAAAAGATAATCTAATCATATTAAAAAATTAGATTAAAAATAGGTTTTGAATTAAAATACAACATTTTTCACTATTCATTAAAAAATGAACTTTATCGGAAAAATACCAAAAATTTACACAAAGTAAATTTTGATGTCCCGATTCTAAAGAAGAATTTTATTTTGTCAAATATAACACATAAAATTTTCAAAAGGTGGATTTAAAAGAGGTTCTCCATCAAAAGGCGGTTAATCGACCTTTTAAAGAATATTAGAATGTTTACGCTTAAAATTGGATTCATTCGCATTTTTAATCCACTAACTTTTATTGTAAAGAGTAAAAATATTTGACAAACATATATAATCATTTTGTAGTTAGTTATATTCATTCTCTCCATTACAATGGCCAGGCTTTAACTACCATTTAAAATAATATTATTTTATTATTAGAGTGCAACGTAAGATTCCCAAGAAACTCGTTGTTGCGTATTGGGTACGCCATCGAGCATAGCGTCCCCTTTAAAGTAATATTAATATTTTATTCACAAATATGGATAAGTATAAAAATGTCATATTCTTTATTTACCTGGGGTGTTACAATAATGATGAGTAATATGTATATAAATAATGAAAATAAAATGATAATTTCTCTTTAAAATTAATATAACATCCAATTTCACACATTTTAATCATTAAGGAAATGATATCGTTGCTCATAGGTATGTACGGCTTACTATCTCCACGACGCGATGAGATTCATTTCCACGTTCAATATTCAACGATGATTATAAAAATATATATTATTAATAAGTATGTAATATACGACATAATAATTCTACTGGATATATATATATATATATATGTATGTATGTATGCATGTACTTACATATATCTTATTCACTTACTTCCGTTCAATACTATATGAAAACAGAAACATCGTTTATGCGTACGTACAACCTACCGTCTCCATAAATGGTGTTTTCCATTTCATATATATATATATCTATTATTCATATTTATATTCTAAATATATATTATATATAAATAATGTTTTATATATAGAAGTATTTAAATCATGATCTAAATGATACAATCAAGAATAAAAAGTTAAAATACGTACGATAAAGAAAGCGATTATTACCCAAAATGTTAATTTAACATGGACATATTTATTAAATGGGTAGTATAAAGTCATAAATGAATCATGTATGATATAATAAATATTAATATGGTTCTGTTATAGTTTAATAACATACTATGGTCATTATACAAGAGGTTAAACATACCCTTCACCAAATGAAAGTACAAGGTAAGGGTTAATTCCTCAATCTCATTATTATCTGAGATTGTTTATGTGTAAGTATTTTCTGGGAAATATTTTTTATCCATATCCATTTTTCATAAAAGACATTTTAAAATGATTCTTCTAGGGTAATATTTTACTAAAACATCATTTTGAATGTTTTAAATATTTATTCTTCTAAATCTTTCTCATTAATATCCATGTTTTCAAAATGGTTTTAAGGACTTATTTATATGGGAATGATTGTTTTAAAATGTTAATTCATTTAAAAATTTTCAAAGTGGTATGGGACACTTTGATTGAAAAATATATTTTAAATGACATCCTTTATAAATGTGTGACTTTTAAATGATTTCAAAAAAATGGATATTTCTCTCAAAATGTTTTACGGATCATTTTTAACTATGTCAACATCCTTTACTGAATATCATTATTGATTAATCTTGATTTATTATAATACAATATTACATATTTTATTTAATGAGTTATGATATTTTTGACTATGGATGTGCTATTTTTATACCCTTTATGTTTTATGGTTGAAGTATTGACATTTCATATGCTAGTTTTAATACGAATGTTTATATTATGTTTTAACATTTTCATATGAGGAATGTAGTGGACTTAGTAAGTGACGGATGGGGCCCGCTATAGCCCCTCGATGCATCGATAGGTCTCATGAGACAAACTAGTGTCTTGGAATAAGGCATTGACAAAAATTTTATTTGTAGTCCTGGCATGAGGCCTTGACTATGTGGTAATGATATCCGACGTTAATAATTCCCTCATTATGAAATTAATTATTACATGTGATTATTCGAATAGTATAATATCCATGTTCATGTTTATATGGTAATTTTTGATTTATTTTCTCCTTATTATGTTCATGTTTATGTTTAAATGGAGGTTGTTTTTATCACACATCTTGCCTTAAAAGTTTATAGCTTCTTCTAAATTATTTACCCTTACTGAGCATCTGAGCTCACCCCTTTCTTATGTTTTGTTTTTCCAAGATTCCAAGAAGTGTATTATTTTTGTTATGCAAGGTTAATCTAGGGGAATAATGGCATTCTCAATGAATTATTTATGATGTGTTTTATGTTTGAATGTGTAATGTAACGTTCATGCATGTAATCTATTTTCCAATATTACTAAACTGATTGGTCCTTTAAGACTTGATTCATTGTAATCATTCCAATGTATTAAAATAATGCACCTACTTCGGGCTTTTAGGGTCAGGGAATTAAAAAATCAGTTCATAACCTACCAGATCTCCTAATCCCACATGAGACCTGTTCGGTGTGGGATACAAAGGGACTACCTGACTTGTGAGAGCACACATAAGGGTGAAACCAAGGGTAGAATTCCACCATGATATAAAATAGTGTAAAGGAGGTAATTTGAGACTTTCATGGTTTTTAATAAGGGGAAATTGGTGAGTAGAGATTGAATATTGATCATGTTTGAAACACAAGAACCACAACCATATCAGTCAAGAATCAGGAAAGAAAATGCATGATCAACCATTGACCAAGTTCAAAACAAGAGACCCTCTATTTTTTTAAAAGATCCATTAGTGTATTGTAATAACATGAAAGGTGAGAAAAATATGAAATGAGACCATAATCTTTAGAGGGTCCATCTAGATTTAAAAGGTGGTGGAAATCTGAACCAAGAAATACTTAAAGCATGGAATGCATAATGAGCATATTGAAGAGTGTGATTAAAACCCTGAGATTTATGAATTGTTTTAGGTAATAATACATGGACCATATTAGATATTTTAGAGTCATGTTACTTATACTATAAGTGCAAAATTTAAGGTCATGGAGTTTGGACTGTAATTAAGGTGAAGTGGATGAAAGGTTGATAGACTTACGATTAGACCTATACAAAAAATGTATGAGAATCACTAAATATCCCATAAGGATGATAATAACTCAACACATAGCTCTATAATTACCATTTAGTTTAATTTTATATGGTGAGGAAATATATGAACCAACATGAAATAAGGAAATATTACTGCTGGACCCAACATTGAAGATTTAGGTGTCACTACATATCTTGCTAAAGAAAGAACCAAGACACACTTAGTTCTTAAACGTAGTGTGGTAAGAGTCCAACATAGGTGGGGAAATACCCTATGGAGAGGATACTAGGGGAATCCCACATTTATCATGAGGCATCATGAATTTTTTCAAAGTAGAATCTCTATTTAATATCATGAGTCGAGGACATTATCTCTTAGTTTAGGGTTGTAAATCTCAGACCATGGGGTGAAAAATATAAATGAGATAAACATAATGTGGTGGTATAATAATAATATCATGAATGAGGCCATAGAAATCTCACACACTATATAAACATTCCTAAGGTGTCTTGAACATAGTTTAATGTCATGATGCTTGGACTAAAATGAGGTTAATGGGTCAAAGGATTAGTAAAATTGTAGTTGGACCCAAATAAAAAATGTTTGTGCATCACTACATATCCCATTAAGATGGTAATCAAGCCACATGTAGTTCTATAAAGAGATATCCCTATACTGGTCTGACCCATACATAAGGAGGGGGTATTTTTTTGTTCTTTTTGTTTATTTTATTTTTTTAGTGTGGCTAGGATAGGATATAGAATCCAAGAATTTCTATGTATCCTATGTGGAAAGGAATCAATCCGTATGTAGTTCTAAAAATATGTCATGGTAGATGAACGATGCTAAGGAAAATGTCTTGTTAGGTGAGAACATTACAATGTTATGTAGTTTATTATTTTACGACCATAAAGGTGGTTGTTACATAGTTTATCATCATGCAAATAGGACATTGATACCTAGTAGTTTATTGAAACACTCTTAGTATGTTGATGCTAAATAGTTTAAAGTTGTGGAGCTCAAACCATAGGGGATGTAAATAGTTTAAGGTCATAATTATTAGACCTAAAAATAATTTAAGGTCATGTTATATAGACCATGGGATCATAGTTTAAGGTCATAGAGTTTGGACCATTAGATAAGGGGCTTCAAGATAACATGTGTAGTGTGGTGTTATAGCAAAATCGATGTGAATGAGGGACAAAGAGGCCTGAATTCCACACCACCAACTTCTAAGGAGGCCTTTATATAGTTTAAATTATTGATGATTGTACCAAAGGCTCTTAGTTTAATGTCATAGAGTTTGGACCAAATAGGATTCTTACATCAGAGGAATTTGTGCCGTGTAGAGGAGTAATAAAACACGACATAAATGAGGGCCATGAAGGTTTCAATGACACCCCACTCACTTCTAATAATTCCTGCATACAATTTAAAGTCATGATGCTGGGACTAGGGTATCTTAATTTAAGGTCATAGTGTTCAGACCAAAATGGGGAAGGGCTTCTCAAGCGAATATATGTAGCATGGATGGGTAAAACCCCTGATGAATGAGGCCTTAGGAGGCTCACCTCCATACAACACATTCTTAAGAAAAAACACATACATTTTAATGTTATGATTACTGGACTAAGGTTATAGAGTTTAAATTCATACAAATCAGACTATAGCCACATAGTTTATCATCATGTTGCTAGGATGATATATGTTATATAGTTTATAATCGTTCAAATAGGTTGATACATCACCATTTAACATCATATTGAAGATAAAAAGAGATCCTTATATGAAGTACCACTTGAGAAACTTAGCATTGGTTGTAGGAGTGATGCACTCTCCATCCATAGTGATCAAAGAGTACAAAACATTAGGATAAACCTTATGAATTATATAAGGTCTTTCCCACTTGGGCTCTAACTTTGGAGGATTAAAGCTGGGTATCATTGGAATTCTGAGAACCAATACTATGTCACCATGGAGGAAGGATCAAAGGAGAAAATTATCATTCAAATCCCTCCCTATCTTGTTCTAGTAACTCTCAATATTATGCAAGGACTGGATCCTATTGTCTTTGAGAGCTTCAATATCAGCTAGGAAAACTTCTACTATCCTATCTGGAATCTCCTAAACATATAAAAATATTCAGAGCAATGAAAATTGAATCATGATAGATATTATTCCTTCTACTCCATACACCAGGAAATATGGAGTCACTTGGGTAGAATTTTGATTCGTCATCCGATAGGTCCAGAGAGCATTGGGGAGCTTTTCTAGAAAATATTTCTTGTTTTAGCATAGCATATTCTGTATAATGTGGAGAAGGTTTTTTAATGCCTTGGATTTTCTATGTATTATTTTTGGATATTATATGAATTATTTTTGAGACTAGGTGCTAAGATGCCATGTGATTCTGAAGCCCAGTGTGCTCGAAATAAATGCTTGAAATATATTAAATATATTAAATAACACACATGAAAAACTTTCATGTAAAAGTGGAATAAATACAAAAATGGGGCCTGGATGAGAAATCTAAGGGAACCATTGAATTTAGAATGTAGGTTTTACCCTAGGTGAGACATAATCTTTTTCACAATGGGCTGTTTGTGAAAAAGTTGTCACGAGCATACAATTAAAAAAATAAATTAACTTTAAGAATTTATTTTATTATGTTCAATGCATAGAACTTCATCCTATTTAAATATATAGAAATGTAAATTGTCTTAGGGCTGTTTGTTATACCATGAAGACCTAGGAGTCTTTGGAGGAGATATTTCTTGGAAAACGATGATGGATCAGGATTGGATCATGAATTGTTGCACCGATAGAGTTGGATGATCTCAACAATGATGGAAACACAAAATTTCTTCATCAATGATTGATCCAAACTCTATAAAAAGTTTTTATATTTAGATTTATTCTTTGTTCTTGATTTATACAATGAAAGTGAATTAATCAACAAATAGATTGATTCGCAGATCATGCATTTTGTGGGATGAGTTAGATTAATCAGATTTGGAAGAATTATTTTGTAATTATTGATTGATTTAGTTTTATTCTCATAGAAACAAATAGATATTTACACAATCATCAATTGAGGTAAATTTCAATGTTTGTTCTTGTTATTTTTTGCCCCGATTCTTTATTCATCGCAGACGTTCTTCGTTTGGCCCGAGGTTTGACATATCCTAATCAATCAATCGTTTCATACCTTTTTCTTGGTGCAATGATCCAAAGTCATTGATTTTAGATTATCATGACCTGAATGTGGTTTTATAATAGAAGTAGTGGAGAATTAAATGGTTTTGGATATTTGATTTTGTGTTATTTGGAGTTGTTCGACACACAATGAAGAAAAAATGTAGATCCATTTTCTGACCAGATTCGAGTCCAATTTTCTACATATAAGCATTGGAAAGGACTAGAAATACCCTGATATAAAAGTTATGAAAAGGGAAGAAAATATAACAATGTGAAAGTTTATGTGGAATATATCCCAATGGATCTAGAAAATCTTGAGAAACATGGCATGTACTTTGGGATTACATGTCATGTGGGACCACCTAGATTCAGTGATAGGGTTTTGGCTAGAGTTAAGAATCACATGGTGTGTGAACCCTATCACATGGATTATGACCCCTTATGTGAGACTCAGTGTGTACTTAGAGAAGTACATTGACACAGGAAAAGGTATACCACCCGATGGCATGCCATGTACTTTTACACAAACACGACTTGGTGTACACAGACTGGTACATTGTCACAACCTTAGTACACATACCCGGGCAAGAAATATGGGTAGGAAACTGTATGTCTCTACATTCCATGCACCCCTTCTATACTCTGTGTATATGGAGACAACATATTTTTTGAATATTTACCACACACGCAGGAATAAGGATAGATGGACATGCCGTGTAAACCCTAGTATACGCTATATAATCCCTTCAAGATTTCTTGTGGATCTTCATTTTCTTATTCTGGACAAGTATAGGTTGAGTGTTTTCCCTTAGTCCTTTCTCTTGAGGGTACAATGTGGCATTACATCCATATCATAGGATCATGATCCCCTCTAGAGGATGAGTCTCAGATAGAGTTGTGTTGTCCCTCTATTAGACTAGAGTGTGATCCTCTATCACCTTTGTTCCCTAGGTGGGGTTTGTGTAATCAGTGTGACCTCCTTAAGAAGGGTGTTGATCCTCTATATAGTAGGTCATATTAGTTGAGTTTGTGGAATCATTAACATATGATCTCTTACACAGTGGGATGATCTAGATTGGGTTTATGGTGTCCCTTGGGGGTTTTGGGTGTGACCCCCTATCTATGTATCAGATTATTATAAGACCAATGAGGTAGACCTATTTGTTTAGAGAATCCAATGATTTCATGGATTGTGGAGTGGATTCTCTTGAAATGATAATTTCTTCAAGTATGATCCTGTGGCCGGCAGTTGGTTATGACCGCCTAGTAGAGTGGTGTATTTCCGGAGAATATCATGGTGTTTTTTTTCATACATTGATTGTTATATCTTGTATTGAGCTGAAAATACTTGGTGCTTTTTGTTTAGGGTTTTTGAGGTGTCTTACTAAGTATTGTTATAATCACCCCTATATGGGATTTACTCGCACGTGTCATGTCTTATACAAATGATTACCCTTTTGATGGTGTCTTGGGAGGATAGGGAGTGGGTGGAGCATAACTGGAGCTTTTTAGACTGAGGTGGTTATCAGGATCTTGCATTTGACTAAGTCCTAACCCTTAGATTAGGTTGGACTCTTTATAGTTTTTAGTTGGTCTTGTATTTAGATCATTTTTATGCTTTTAGTACTTTATAGTTTTACTCTTTTGTGGGATGTTAGATATAAGCATGCATTGTTTTAGTTATTTCAAATTTAATAATTGTGTGGTCTTGGAGATATTTGAGTGTGTACATGTACTTTATGATAATTCCTCACATTTTTGGGATATGCCTACTCGGTACTGGTCACTATCCCCTAGAATATTGGAGGCGGGCTTGGGGTAGTCACAAGTCAGAACCCAGAAGGTTGGGTCATGACAGGGTGGTATTAGAGCAGTTAGTTCTACCTTAGGACTGGAGTTGGTGAGATTGGTTTGGGGAAATAGTTTTAAGTGTTTTGAGTTCATCTTTCAGGACAGGAACTCCAATTTTGGGGTGGCGAATAACATATCCATACACCAGGACTCTAATTAACTACATTTTGACTCAGTACATGTAAACATTGGTTGCATGGAATTTTTTTTCATACATGCATCATACAGGAATGGTTGAGTTTTCCAATACCTTCTTAAGTAAGCTCCCCATATATACTCTTTTTGAATATGGTACATCTTGTTTTATTTCAGGATGCATCCACATGGATAGCCATATGGGATTCCACAATGTAATTTTGAGGATGATCTTCTTAGTGATGAGGCATCAATATAGTGTCTTGTACCAGAGATAGAACCTTTTGGTAGTTTACCAGCTATACCACCACCCATTGAGTAGAAGCTAGAGATGGAAGTACTAGATACAAATGCATGCAGGTTGAATTCATTGCATAAGTTTCATAGGCAGTGACCTCCCATGTTTTGGGGTGAGCCAAAATCCCAAGTGGCTGGGGAATGTCTAGAGGTAGTCACTCTCATTTTCCACCTTGTGAGGATGCTAGAAGATCAGATGATAGTCCTCGTGGTGATCCTTATTCAGGGAACTTTTGGGTGACAGCGGAGCATAGTGACTCTGTCACACAATGAGAAAACTCTATCCTAGTTATACTTTGAGCTTCTCTTCAGGGATGAGTTATATCAAGACACATTGCGATTGATGTGCATACAATAGATTCTGTATATGCATCAGGGCAGTATGACCATGGTATAGTATTCATTGAGGTTTACTAATCTCTCGCATTACTCCTTAGATATAGAGTGGGAACAGTTCTTCAAAGACCAGACCTTTTATTAGGGATTGTGCGGGGACATCAGGGAATCAATGGTATCTCTTTGCTTTTCCCCCCATGATGGAGTTCTTGAACAAGCCTTTTTGGTGGGGATATTTCTGAAAAAGTAGACACCAGTAGTGAGAGCTGGCAGTGGGAACCCAATAGCTGAGTCCTCAGCAGCAAGTATCCAATAGTAGTCATAGGGATCCAAGAATATAAAGTGCTTCAAGAGGTGATCCAAAGACTCAGGGATAGTGGGGTAGGGATCTTAAGGTGGATTGAATCAGCAAAGGGACATGTAGTGTTTCTCTTGTGATAGTCTGGTATATCGGGCTCAGGATTGTAAAATTTGTCATCAACTAATCATGAGATGGTTAAAAGGACAGTCGAGATAGAGGCAGTGGCAGGATCATGGTGGTTAGTAGGGTAGAAGACATGGAAGAGGGGATGATAGGATATTTGGATGTGGTCAAAGGTTTGATCTATTACCTCCACCACCCCTGGTGGTTCACACTAGGTTCAAGGACTTGGTGGCTAGGGAAAAGGCCAACTACAAGCTTTGGAGGCCTATGGACCGAAGTTACCAGGGATGATATGAGGTATGATCTATGTCTTTTATACTTTAGTTTTAGTATTGATAAACTCAGGTGCTATCCATTCCACCCTTTTCACTTCTCTGGTTTGAGACTTAGCAATTTTGGTGGAGCCATTGGATCAACTCTTTCGGTTGGAGACTCTGATAGGTGGTGAATCAGTGATTGTGCACTAGTGTCAATAATGCGATATGATGCTTGTAGGTTATATTTTTTTATGATATCTATTTTTTGTATAAATGAGGCTTTACAATGTCATATAAGTTATGGACTGGAAATCCATTGTTCATACCCATATTGATTGTTTTAGGTGGTGGATGTGGCATGTCTACAGTGAAGAAATGAGGTATTATTTTTTGGGGGAAAAGGAAACCTTGGTAGAGAAGGATGAGCTCCAACATAGGATATTTAATTTAATTATTCATCAGTTAGATAGCACGAATTTTGGGGTAGTGGATGCTTTGGGCTATTAATTTTCTACAGTGGTTGCGGAGTATGAGGGAATCTTTACTGAGGATGTACCAGACATACATCCCATCCAAGAGATAGAATTTTGCATCAACTTGCATCTTGGGATGAAACTGATATCTACATCATCATATCACATGGGTACCATATAACTTCAAGATCTAAGTATGTAGTTAGAGGTATTTCAAGAGAAGGGCTTTGTGAGACCTTGCATTTCCACTTGGACAACCCAAGTGTTGTTTTCCAAGAATTGGGAAGGGAGATTGAGATTATGTGTGGATTATCAACACTTGAATCAAGTTACTTGAAAGAATAATTATCCACTACCATGGATTTAAGACCTATTTTATCAATTGATATGGGCTCAATGGTTCTTGAATACTGCCCTTAGATTAGGCTATCATCATCTTCAAGTACAGGACGAAGATATACCAAAGAAAAAATTCAGATGTCTCTATGGTCACTATGAGTACTTGGTGATGCCATTCAGTGTGAATAACTCCCTAAAAGTGTTCATAGGACTCATGAAATGGATATTTTATCCTCTATTAGATTGGTTCATGGTAGTGTTCATCGACGACATCCTAGTGTATTCAGTGTCGGAGGAGGAGCATGCAAGACACTTGAGGATGGTCCTAAACACACTCTGAGAGAACCATCTTTATGGGAATCTCTCAAAGTGTTAATTTTGGATTCAAGAGGCCAATTTCTAGGTAATTTCTTCTATAATTTTTGAGTAACAGTGGATCCAACAAAGGTTGAGGTAGTGCTTTCTTGGGAGCCACACAAGAGTGTTTACGTGGTGCATATTTGCCTTGGGTTGGCAGGGTACTATCAGAGGTTTATAACCGACTTCCCTAGAATTACAGCGCCCTTGAAATCCTTGAATCAGAAAGGGAAGCCTTTCATGTGGATGAAAAGGTTCCGGAAATTCTTTTAGGAGCTAAGATAGAGGTTGAAAAGTGCTCCCATCTTAATATTTTTAGAGGAGGGTGTCGAGTATATAGTGTTCTATGATGCATCAGGGACATGACATGGTTGTGTTATGATGCATAGGTATGAAGTTATTGCTTATGGTTTATGCCAGTTGATATCACATGAGTAAAACTATGTGACACACAATCTTGATTTAGTAGTAGTAGTTTTATCTTTGAATATGTGGATACACTACCTGATGGGTGAGCGATTTATCATATACTTTGACCACAAGAGTATCAAGTATATATTCTCATATAATGATCTTAAATTGAGATAAAGGCGATGGATTGAGTTCCTCTAGGGATATGAATTTGATATCATTTATACTCTTTGGAAGGGGAACATGGTGGAAGATGCTCTCAGCCAAATATATTATTCTCAGTTATTGGTCAAGGTGTCAAAGCAATTATCCTCATTGTAGTTGTCCTTCATAGACCAGAATAGTGCTTCATATCTTCATTTGATGGTTTTTACCCCACTGATTTTATAGTGTGTAAGGTATTCTTAGCATAAAGATACTGACTGTGAGATCTTACATACTTAGATATCCACCAGACATGATCATGATGGATATTCTAAAGATGGGGATAATGTTATCCTTTTCAGAGGGAGGACGATAGTTTCTTTTATGTCATGGGAGGAGTTATTGCATGAGTTTCATAAATCCCCTTTGGTGATACATCCAAGTGTATAAAAGATGTACCAGGACCTCTAATGTCAATTTTGGGGCCAGGTATGAAGAATGGAGTTGTAGAGTTTGTCTCTCAATGCCTTAATTGTCAGAAATTAAAGTATGAGCACCAAGTTCTATTGGGTTTAGCTCAACCCCTTAGGGTATCATAGTTGATGTGGGATGAGATATCCATAAACTTAGAGACATGACTACCACATACATTTAGGTAACATGATTCCATATGGGTGATCCTATACTAAATCACCAAGTCGGCCCACTTCCTAGCTATTTGAGAGAATAGTTTAGTAGAGATCCTGGGATGCCTATACATGCAGGAGACAGTATGACTCTATGGAGTTCCCTCAGTGGTCATCTATGACTATGATTTTTTCTTTACATATCAATTATTGAGAAGATTATAGGAATCCCTTGAGACTCATTTATGCTTGAGCATGATGTTTCATCCCCAGACTGATGGAAAAACAGAGTAGACCATTTAGGTCTTGGAGGAAACACTGTGAGCTTGCATGTTGGACTTTGGCCGTAGTTGGGAGGATCACCTACCCTTAGTGGAGTTTACATATAACAATATCTACCATTCCACCATTTGTTTGGAACTATTAGAGGGTTTGTATGAGAGACCCTCCAGATCACCAATCTGTTGGACCAATCGAGGTGAGTCAACACTCATGGGCTTGGAGTTGGTGTGGGCTACTACAGAGAAGGTGCAGATCATCTAAGAGTAGATGGAGACTACATAGAGCTATCATAAGTCCTATGCAGACTAACGATGGAGACCTATGGAGTTTTAAGAAAGAGACCATGTGTTTTTGAGAGTCTCACCTCAACATGAATTGAGGAGATTTAGCGGAAATAGAAAGTTATCTCCAAGATTGGTCCCTTCTAGATACCGTGTAGAGTTGGTGAGGTGGCGTACCACTTATCTCTACTATCATAGTTAGACAGGGTAAACAATTTCTTTCATGTGTGATAGATAAGGAGTTATGTGCTTGACCCATCATACATTATTGACCAGGGATAGATGGATATCAAAGACAGAGATACCTTTATAGAGTACCCATTAGAGATTGAGGATCGATAGGAAATGATCCTTCCTGGAAGTTTGACCCCCCCTTTTGTGCGTTTGGTGAAAGCATGAGAATCTTCAGGGGAGAACATGGGAGTAGGAGGCTCAGATTCATGCTCAATACCCACATATTTTTGTGTAGCCCTTATTTTAAATTTTTGGGACGTAAATACCTAAGGTGGGGAAAATGTAACGTCTTGTATTTTATATGTATTATGTTTTGATATTATATGGATTATTTTTGAGACCAAGTATTGATACAACATGCGATTCCAAGGCATGGTGTGCCATGAATAAATGTTTGAAATATATTAAATATATTAAATAGAACCCACATGTACTTTTATTAAAAAATTGGAATAAATTTGAAATAGAGGCCTGAATTAGAAATCTAAGGGTACCATTGAATTAAAAATGCAGATTTTCCCCTAGGTGCGACATAATCTTTGTAGATGTTGGATTTTTGTGAAAAAGTTGTCACAGGCATAAAATTAATAAAATAAGTCAACTTACGAATTTATTTTATTTTGTTCAACACAATGACCTACCTCATCTTTAAATATATTACTATGGAAACCATCTCAGGTTTGGACTCTAAACCTTGGAGACCTAGGAGTCATTAAAGGTGAGATTTCTTGGTGAATGACGACATATTGGGATCAGATCGCGAATCATTGCACCAACAAAGTTGGAGGATCACATCAATGATGGAAATGCAAGTGTTATTCATCAATGATACATCCACACCCTAGATAGGGAATTTTTATTTGGATTTATTTACCCTTATTTATTTCTATGACATGCATGAATCAATCGACTAACAGTTTGATTCATAGATCATGAGTTTTGTGGGGTGTGTTAGATTAATCAGATTTGGGAGAATTATTTTTTAATTTTTGATTCCTTTATTGTTATTCTCATGGAAATGAATTGAGATCAACATGAACATTTATTAAGGTACGATCCTCTATTTTTTATTGTGCTTTTCTCCCCTGATTCTTCATTCACCATGGGTGTTCTTCGTATGGCCTGAGGTTTGACATATCCTGATCAATTAATCGTTGCACACCTATTTCTTGGCACAATGATCAAAAATCATAGATTCGGGATTGACACGACCCATTGATGGTGTGAATTTGGAAGTAGTGGTGAATCAAATAGTTTTGGATACTCAATTTCATATTATTTAATGTTCTTCAACATGAAATGGAGAGCAACATGTAGATCCATTTTCCGATTGGATTAGAGTCCGGTTTTCCATAAATCATCATTGGAAGGGACTGAATGAACCTTAATCTACTATTTCTATCAAGGGTGGTGGCTCTAGCGATGCACATGATGACACTGAAGAGCTCCAAATATATCTTGAAAATACCAAGAAACACAATGTTTACTTTGGGATTACATACCATGTGGGCCCCCTTTGGATATGGCTCTAGGGTTTTGTCCAGAGTTATGGATTACATGGAATGTTTCCCCTTTCACATGGTTTGTAACCCCTTCCATATGACTCAACATATAATTTGGGAAGCATATGAACATGAGAGAAATTACATTTCTAGATGGCACATTGTGTACTTGTACATGGACACAACTTGACGTATACATGCCGATACATGGACACATAATTGGTACATGGAAATGACTAGGTGGCACAAGCAGGAAAACATGTGTTGTTTCACACCATGTACTCCTTATACACACCATGTATATAAAGACTACATTTTTTGTTAGGTTTTTCAACCCAGACATGCATAGGGATAGCTGGACATGTCATGTGCACCATGGTACATGCTATGTACTCCCTCCAAGTGTTCTTGGGGATATTTTTTCTTAGTTTGGACAAGTATAGTTTGAGTGTGTTCCCTTGTTTCTTTCCCTAAAGGGTACAATGATACATTCTATCCATATCACAGGATCCTAATCCACTCTAGGGGCTAAGTATCAAATAGAGTTGTAGTGTCCCTCTGTGAGACTGGAGTGTGATCCTCTATAACCATTATTCTCTATGTGGGGTTTATGAAATCATCATGAAATCTTTGAGAATGGAATTTATCCTTCATCTATAAGGTCATATCAGTTGGTCTTTTGGAATCAGCAGCATACTTGGTACTTCATTTTTAGTGTTTTCGGGGTGTCCTACTGAGTATTGTCATACTCACCCGACATGGGATTTTACCACACATGTCTTTTATTATGAATATGATGACCCTTTTGATGGGGTCCTGGGAGGATAGGGAGTGGGTGGAGCATATTTAGATCTTGTTATACTAAAGTGGTTACTAGGATATTATATTTTAATTAGTCCTTACCCTTGGAGTAGGTTGGATTTTTACAGTTTTTAGTTGGGCTTGTTTTTGACCCCCTTTTCTACTTTGATTAATTTACTATGGTACTCTCTTGTGGGATCATAGATGTATTCATGTATTAGTTTATTTTTTTCTTAAATTTTAGAATTATCTAGGCTTTAATATGTGTGTTTGTATATAGGTAATTTCAGATAATGTCTCCTATTTGTGGGATATTCCAACTCAGTGCCTATTGAAGGCGGGATGGGGGTAGTCATGGGTCAGACCTTAGTAGGTCTGATCATGATAGTTTTGTTGAATGCATCAATATACCCATTTTCTTGTGCATGGTAGCAGGAAGTATGGTTAGACTAGATGTTACACTTAGCACACAAATTATTCAGATCAGCTGCTCAGAAGTTGGTGCCTTTTTTTATAAAAATAGCATGAGGTAATCAAAACCAATAGATTATATTAGAGCTAAAGAATTCAACATTTGACCAGGCCTTGAATTCCTTGAGAGGAATTGCTTCTACCCACTTGTAAAATAAATTCATCATGGTCATAATGAACATGAATTGGTGAGTTGTCGTTGGTGGATATGGTCCTAAAACATCAATTCCCCAAAATGAAAAGGGCCAAGAATAATTGGGGGTGTGGAGGGGCTCCAACAAACATTGCATAAAATTGGTATGGATATAACACACAAGGAACATCTTGGTGAACTTGATATAGTCATAGACTATGGTGGGATAGAAGTAACCCAACATTCAAATCTGGTGAGAGAGTTTTATCCCTGTCTGATGAGCACCACAAGACTCAACATGGAACTCCAGCATAACCTGAGGGATCTCTTATCATCGAATATAGTGGTGGATAATTCCATCAAAACCATGTCTATAGAGAGTATTCTCAAGTTTGGGCTCACTCTAGAGGGTGAAATGCATTGCTAACTAATACATTCTCTCACATTAGGATCTGTCTAGTGGTAGAGTGACGTGTTGGATATACTCAATGAAATGAGTTGTCTAGTTAGAAGCTTCTTCTGTTGTGGGGGGATTCAGAGGTCCTAATGTGGAAGCACCAGTAGTCATATAGTTCACATGCTAGACATCATCATTATCTAGAAGAACAGGAGTGATAACCCTTATTTGCACCACATGAATGAATAGATCATGTTGGTCAGGCTTTATAAGAGATAAAACTAAGATGGCCAGGGCATCAACTTGACCATTCTGTGATCGGGGAACATGAGTCACCTCTGGTTGAGAAGCGAACTGGGCCACTAGTTGGTGAGCACGTTCTATAAAGGGAACTAGCATTGTCTTCCTGATGGTGTAATTACCATTTATTGTCTTGATGACTAACTTGGAGTCTCCCTTCACATATAAGTGGGGGGCATCAATCTCAATGGACAAATCAAGACCAGTAATGAGAGCCTAATACTTCGACTCATTGTTTGTGAAACCTTCTAATAGTAGGAACAAGTATGGAAGGACATCCTATGTGAGAGTGGTGAAGATGATCCCCATTATTACTCTATTGAGCTTGGGATCATTGAGCATTCTACCGGTTGGAATCTAGGAGGTACCATCAAAATGAATATACCAACACGGAATGAACTGATACATTGAAAGGATAGCTTAATATGGGAAATCAATATCCAAAGGTGATTCTTCAGGGGCCATATGGGCATCTATAAATTTTTCTAACACTTGAACCTTGACATCCTTCTATGGGATGAACCTGATATTGAATTACTAAAGGATCACTTCCCATCATGCTAGTCACCCTATCAACATTGGGAAATTCAGGATATGTTTTAGTGGATCAACATGTGACACCAAATGTATCTCATGATGCTGAAAATAATTCTGTAACTTATACACTAAAAAAATATGTACAATGAAATTCTTCTCGATAGGAGAGTATCTGGACTCTGTGTCAAGGAGCATGCAACTGAGAAAGTATAAACTATTCTTGGTCCCTTAATTGTTCTTCTAAACAAAAAGGGAACCAAGGGATTTTTCCAGGGCATCACATAGAGGTCAGAGGGTTCCTTGAGATAGGCAGCATCAAAACTAGAGGTTGTAGAAGATATCACTATATTTTCTCAAATGCTGTCTGAAACTCTTCATCCCATTGTTAGACATTTCCTTTCTTCATGAGCTTGGAAAAGGGCTTACATTTTCTGGCTAGATTCATGATGAATTAGTATATGTAGTCTAAGTGGACTTGAAAGGCTCAGAGCTCTGTAAGTTTACTTGAAGGAGGAATCTAAATGATGGCCTTGATCTTATCTAGGTTGATTTTGATGCCTATGTATCTAATGATAAAGCCAATAAATTTCCCAGTGGTAACCCCAAAGGAACACTTTAAGGGGTTCATCATCAGATGATAGGAATTATTGAAGCTGAGAACTTTCTAGAGATCTCTAAGATGGTCTCAATGATGGCAGGATTTGACTATCAAATCATCTACATATCATTCCACTAGCATCTCGAGGATTAGTTTGAATAATAGGTGTATGTCTCTTTGATAGGTGGCACATGAATTCTTCAAACCGAAGGGAATTACCTGATAATGGAAGTTCCCTTGAAGAATTATGATGGTGGTAGAATCCTTATCCTTATATTCCATCTAGATTTGATTATATAAGGAGTATACATCCATAAAATAGAGATCCTAGAACCCATATATGGAATTGATCAACAACTCTGTCCCCAAAAGAGAAAAACCATCCTTTGGGCAATGGCGATTGAGGTCTCAAAAGTCAATACAGACTATGATATTCCCATTATTATTAATATCTGAGATAGTGTTGAAGTTTCACTTAGGTTACTGATCTTCCTTGATAAAGCAAGGTTTGATAATATTATTTACTCTAGAATTGACCATGGGACATGAGAAGGGTTCATTTTCTTGGGAGGATACATGAACCTGAGTTGATTCACTGGGAGACCAAGATGGTGGATGGAGACATGAGGGTCTAGTCTTAGAATATCTTCATAACTCCAGGAAAACACATCATGATGCTGCTATAGGTAATCCACACACTATTTTTGTTCCTCCAGAGGCATGGATGCACTGATCAACATTGGCCTTGGGGCTACCCCAGTACCAAGGTTCACCTAAACCAACTCATCGACAATGGTGGAGATGCCATATTCAAATGTGGGAGGATAATATTCTAGATCCTATCCATCGTTTGAGGCAGAGGAATGAGTGGGAGGATATGGTTCATCCAAGTCATCCGATTCTGGGGGAATGCTGGTGCCCACTTGGGAATATGTGGAGTCCTCACTAGGGGGATCTTTATTTGATGAAACCATGATGATAAAGGTCGTCATTCCAATTCCATCAGGCCTTTGACTTCGGGGTCCTTGCTTGATGTCAAATAAATGGTGGCATGATAAATTATGTCAATTTAAACCAGATCAATGAAACAAGTGTGTGTGACATACAATTGTAGAAATGGGGCTAACATCTCAATACCTTATAGGGGTATAGTTTTCAAGTATTACCCGATCCTGACCTGTGAATAAGTACAAGGTAATCTTCTGATGTTCTTTTTTACATAGGTACACGATTCCATTTCCTTATAGAAATGATAAAGAAATTTCCCAATTCCAGCATAATAGCCTCCAATCACTGAATTGGTATGATAAAAGCATCATCCAAGTCTGTGCATGGGATGGATGCAATGGTGGTGTGATCAACCTTATTGGTTTGAACCTGATTGTCCTTTCTTTTGTAATAGCCATCATCCATATAGTGGATTCACAAGATTCAAAAGGGGATGAATCACCTTGGAGTATTCCTACTTAAACATTGAGGGAGTACTTGAGGAATTAGTGATATGAGGAGGGAACTACCACATGATGATGGAGCTAGGGCCTACCCATCAATGCGTTGTAGGTGTTATCCTATGAGACAACCATGGATTCTATTTTTTCTATTAGACCACCAAAATAGGTATTCAAATAGATTATTCCACATGATATTTTCTTGGTCTTATCATATCCATTAATCTTTAGGTCAAAGGGGCTCGGATCTGCTTTAGCCAATCCCATCCTATAGAGCATTCAGATGAGATTGATCCTGAAACCTATATCGAATAGACAATGAAAAACCTACACACCATTGAACTAGCTGGTGATGTAAAACGGGTGAATGTGCCCCTACCAGAGGGATCCCTCATCTTCACTATAGAATGATATTATGGCTGGGAACTCTTCTCATTCGACCTTCTCAATGTAGAAGGTATCTAATACCGTATCATATGTTTCAAACTAGAGGGGTTTTTTCAAGGCTTCTATGAGGGCCCCGTTCATCATGTAACTCACCTAGAACAAATAATGGATGACTATCAACTATATCAGTCCTATATTTTTCTATATATGGTAGATCATAGTGCTATCATGGCTGTTACACCTAGTCGAGTAGCATGGTTAGCAGTGGCAATGAGTTTGATAGAACAGAGTGAGATGATTGTGCTTACTGATATTTTCAAAGAACCTACTGTCTAGTCTCACTAGCATGCATGACTTGTTTTTGAGCACTTAATTATAAATTCTCATAGTTTTTATGTCCTTGAATCCTTATGTTATGGTACTAAAAGGAGTCACTTGAAGGGCTAGCCAGGTATTCTTCATTGTTGGAAACCATGTAGGGATCTACCAGCTCGGTGATATTCACATAGGCATACTCTTGACCATCATCGGAGGAGTATTCCATTTATAAATGGACTTTGAGAGTGATTCCCATCTCTAGGGTCATGAAATAACTGAGAGTGCAAGAAGGCTTAGACACCGTAGGGGGAATTTGATATCCCTTATGTCGTCAGTGTCTACTCTTATGAGACATGGAATACTGTGAAGTTGATTTAGAAGCATAAGACAGAGAAGGTTTAATGTCTTCAGGAGACTCTGGTCAGCTTAAGAGGGTTTATATTACATTATGGGAGTAATAAATTACCCTACAATCCAAACAGTAATCATACCTCTGGGTTTTAGGTTTGGAAACCTTCTACCATTCTCACTCACCATCGCTTTCAAGCTCGATAAAGATGCATGTCACCTATTCCCTGATATGACCCAACTTACCCACACAATTTTATAATTTTTAAAAGATCCATTCCTTTCATTGCTAATGGTATGTTTAAGAATATAATGGTATGAGTAGTAGTGAGGGTGATTAGTGAGCTCGAATTCATGGGGATTCCTGAATTCTGGCTGTTTCAAACCCACTTTCTCTATGGAACTATAGAAATAAACTAGAACCTAATCCCCCTTTAATGAGTAGGTCTAGTTACTCTTATCTAGGAAGGAATCTCTAGGAGATTGAACCTGACAGGGATCCGAATCCTAAAGAGGGTCTAGAGCCACATTATCTCATCTAGGTAGCTGCACATGGTGGGGAGGTGCCTACCATTTATGAACTAAGTGAGGCTAAGATTGATGAGTTTTCTTTACTCGGTGAGGCTATTCTTGTGGAGGATCTATTAAGAATAACTCTAATGAATCTTGAGCCTCCACCTATACTATAGTGGCAATATCTATATTGGTGGTTCTTCTTGCAGGAGCTAGAAGTGGCAATGAATGCGCCTTCTTAGTCTAATGTAAGACTCCCTAGAAGTATTGATCCTTATAAGAGAAATATTAAAATCCACTTAGGAAGTTTTGACTGATGAGGGAGGGGAATAGCTCAGTCTTGAAATTACCCTAAAACATAATCAATATATTATCTTGGGCCAATGAAATTTCAAGTGAATACATGAGGCCTTTCTACTGAGTGAAAAAGTCTACTATGTGCTCATCTATAAGTTTCTTTCACATGAAGAGGTTAACAATATTTTTCTTGCAGGTGGTGAAACTGAACTGGTAAAGAAATTTACTATAGAGGTCTTCCCAACTAGTGATGGACCCTATGGGTTACTAGCTATACGAGATGAATGTGGGCCCTTCCAACATCTATACAAAACATCTAATCTTGATGGATTTATACTACTATAGGGTTCCCAACAGGGGTCAACACCTTGAGATATAGTGGTACACATGCTATAGTGGGTCTACCATCCCATTGAAGGGGGAGAAGGTAGGATTCCTAGAATATGGGGGTGTTGACATATTTTCCACCCATTCCATATATGGATTTCCATTAGGTTGGATTTCGACCTGTCATGTCTCAAGGGATTCAAGGAGAGTAGCAAGAGAAGCTATCCGATTATCCTAGTGGGGTTCCTATCTTGACGAGGATATATGAACACTAGTGTGGTGATAGGATCATAAACCCTATAAGAAGGATCGATGGCTTATATATTGGCTTGTTGAGTGGCCTATAGAGAGTCTTGAGAAGTGGCTTGATTTGGATCCCGAGGGAGATTATCACGTGGCTCATGCAGATTTGGTGATGTATACTGCAATCATTTTCCATAAACTCTAGTTTATGTCCTATCAGGATGTACTAGATTGTTGGGATTGATTGGGAGGATCTGGATGAGGACTTGTGGATACCCCTATTTCCCTAGTGGAGGAGGAATATGATTCTATCGAGGGACACCATAATTTAAGAACCACTCAGCAAGGAGTTCATTGATGATATTATTCTGATATGTGATCTACTAAAATGGGATGGACATAGTGGAATCATCCTCAATCCTTTATACAACATAAGGTGGATTAGAGGGCTTGGAAGACCCAATATTATCTTTACCATTATTGGTATTATGACCGATAGGTAATGAGGTGGAGAGCACCTTGATACTGAGTGCCTGCATTTGCAGGTGAGTGCAGACACCTGTAGGGACAAGTGGATACTCCTCTACCCCAGGGGGTGGGTTATATTTATCAATATATTCACTAGTGTCCTTATCCTTAGAATACATATTGGGGAAACCATGTTTACAGTCACGATATCTGGGGGAATATCCTCGATATCCCTAAGAAGGTATGGCTGTTGCATGATAGTACTGAAGTGAACAACAGTATACTATCCCAAGAATCAAATATACATATACGGGTATGCCTCTTCAATAAATATATGGAGCACTATGTGTCTCTGGATGCATCTTTATTGGAGGGTCTGGTAGTAGTTGGGTGACGCAGGATGCTGATCCACTAGGAGTGATACCAACTCGAACATGAATCATTTCTAGTCAATGTCGTAAAAATGTTCTTAGATCCTTGGGTAGAACAAATAGTGATCACAAATAAGAAAAAGATTCACCTATATGGTCTGGTGAAATCACCTCACATGGTCCTCCATGAGGGACTCCGAGATGTCAAAGTTCAGAACCACATTCATCTAAAACACCAATGAAAATCGATTGGCTACCAGAGAATCCCATAAGATTTTTTGTTTATAGGTGGGGTATGGATCTTGGTTGGCCCAAGATTTAATTGGTATTGGATGAGAAACTAGTGGCAGTGCTAATGTGGATCGATGGGATAGTGTAATGGCTGATGGAGGAGGCACTGCGTGAGCCGACTGATCACTAAAAATCGGATCATCTCTTGAGGGTGACACCATCCATGTCATCACATGACTATAGGAATGAGTTCTTACCACCACCTCATGTGGGAGGGTAGTGGCAATCATCTACTAGTCTACCGGATGCTCATTGTCTGTCAAATCCTAGAATAACTCTCAATGATATTGGGTATAGTTAGAGAATGAATCTATTTATAAAAGACATGGCTGCACCATGAGACTCTATAAGGGAGAAAAATATTCATCCATATGCATGTACCTATGAAGGGATTTGTCGTTTTGGTGCTTCTCACCTTCTAGGATGAAGAATCTCACCTACTGATATCCTTCCATAGACTCTGATGTAGATGAAAGGGGTCACATTCTACTTCTGAATCTGATAAGAGAATAGGATTAGTAATGACTTGGTGCTTCCCAGAGTTTTTACTTCGGTGGCAGTAGTCATAAATTCTACAGTGAGATGGTTCTTCATGGAAGGGAAGTTTTTTTTCATGGGAGGACCTTCATGCTGTTTTATGATGGCATGGGGAGGACCATCACTTTGAGTATTTACATAGAAGAGAGGAACTCTTCTTTGATCGATGGGAACATGGGGAGGACCTACCTATTGATTATGAGTGTGGGGAGGGTCTCTGATTTGGTTGGATAAAGTGCAAGGAGGACCTTTGCACTGATCACACTAGAAATGGGGAGGGCCTCCATGTGGAGAAGCTTTGGTATAGGGAGGACCTCCGTACAAGGTTCCGAACATGTGGGGAGGACATCCATTGTGGCTGGTGGAAACATGGGGAGGGCCTCCATGATGGTTGGTTATTATATGAGGAGGACCTCCATGTTGCGAAGCATGAGTGTGGGGAGGACCTCAGTACTGGTTATTGATAAAATGGGGAGGAACTCCACCTAGATCGATGCTACTATGGGGAGGAACTTCACCTAATCTAGTAGAAACATGGGGAGGGCCTCCATGTTGGCCAATGAAGGAGTGGGCAGGACCTCCACTCTGGTTGGATGTTTCATAGGGAGGACATTTATTTTTACTGGTGCTAGAGTGGGGAGGGACTCAACTTGATCAAATAATGAAACAAGTAAGACCTTCACACTAATGGTTGGTGACACAGGGAGGTCCTCCATATCGGGAACTATAAGTATGGGGAAGACCTCTATACTAGATGTCAACAAAGTGGGGAGGACCCCCACTTGTATTAGTGATGGGAACATGGGGAGGGAATCCATGTTGAGTGTGAGAGTGGTGATGACCTCCACTATGTTTGGAGATGGTACATGGAGGACCTTAGTAATGAATCTCATCATCATGCACTCATCTGTAATAGTTTCTAGTGATGTCAGTCATTGACAGAGTCCACACAACCTGCCTGTAGTGAGATTGGGGTCTTGATCCCAACTTGACATTGATAGGAACTGACTATATAGTAGTAGGGGTATGACATGAAACTCTTGGGGTGGTAAGAGTCTATGGAGTTGTGGAAAATGTTGCCCCATTTTAGAATTCCCCTAATCTTGGGTTTGACATTGGAATTAGGTAATTAAGACTGAGGCTGATATAGTGGTGGTATAGTCCCCCTACTCCTTGACTTGGGGGACTGGTTACTGCTGGTGTTGACGGGGCCTAGTGGGTTCCCTCCTTGGATGCTCCTGGGTGTTAGTCATAGTCGGGATACTCGAGAATCCCATACCACATTGGTGTAGGGAAGCAAGTTGTAGGATTTATCTGGGTAGAGGCACCCAAATAATTTCATCATTGGAGTGGGGGGCAGTGGTTCCCTTTTTGATCCTTGGGGGTGGTGGTGTCATCTTGGTGTAGATACATCTATTTTTTAGAGGGACGTGTCCCTTGTCAGAATAACCCCCTCCTGATCATATCATCATACGAGGGTGTCTATCACCCTCATCTGAATGATCTTTGAGGGTGAGATATGGCGTTTACTACCAATTAATGAAGTCATGATTGATGTCGTGGTGAAGGTGGTGTCATGCGAGATTGCTTCATTGACACTTATCATGCCCCTGTGTCTACAGGTGTTTGGTGATTTATTTCCTATAACTTGGGTCCTTCAACGAAGGAAGATTCATATGTCAGTATAGATACATGGAAAGTAATGAAAAATACCCCAATTTCATCCAATGTTCCATTGATAGAGAGAGATATCTATGATGATGATGTCATAGACTGGAATGCACAATTTTTTACTGCACCAATTTCCGGTGAGTTCTACACCAGGCCCACAATTTTCTTAGTGGGTCCTAGCACCAGAAATCTAGATCCAGTGACATGATAATCTACTGATGTATTGAATTCTACTAGTCCACATGTTTGAAGAGAATAATTTCACATTGGGTTCAACATTTCTCTCTTTGATGCTTTTTAATGGGCACGCCCATGCATTCACATTCATGGTGTGCATGTATTGGATTCTCTTATTACTTCACATTACCACTTTCCAAAGGTGGGATACATTCA
This sequence comes from Viscum album, assembly GCA_963277665.1. Classification (NCBI taxonomy): domain Eukaryota; kingdom Viridiplantae; phylum Streptophyta; class Magnoliopsida; order Santalales; family Viscaceae; genus Viscum; species Viscum album. The sequence continues at coordinate 586,159,587 of OY728145.1, forward strand.
TCACTTTAATCAGTGATATCTACTCCTTGATCAAAATAGGATGATGGAATGTCAGTTCCTCCTTCTATTGATTCCTCTTTGGAATTCCTCTCATAGTCCAAGTCTCCCTCATAGTGTAACACCCCGAGCTTCCACGATACGCCTCTCTTTCAATAATGCAATAGCTTGCATTGTACGCAACTTTGAGTTCTAACACACCGCAACTAATCAAAGTAGCCGTTATGAATAGTAATAACCACTTTTTAAATTTATAGAAATTTTATATTTCAAAATGGACTTCATTTTTGTATTCCTAATATTGAAATTAGCCTATGTTGAATTTTTTGTAATTTTCTGAGAACTTCCAAATTTTTATGAATAGTGAAAAATACATAAAACAACTTTTTTAATCAAAATAATTTATAGTGATAAATTATACTATTTAGTGGTTTTAAAGTATAATTAGAATATATTTTTACCATTTTATCCAATGGTGATCATTAGAATTAATTTAACATTGAAATTGGACATAAACAGTTGCCAATCTTTTGATATAAATTGTTTCTTAAAAACACGCTATTTGTTGTAACAGCGGGAATTAATTATAAAATTAATTAATACAACTTATATGTTTGTAATTTTGTAAAATAGACATCATTTTTGAATTCGGAATATCAATTATAGCTTAGGGTGAAATTTTGGCCTTATTCTGAAAAACTTCAATTTTTGATGAATAGTGAAACCACTAAGTGGTTGTTAAAAACTGATTTTTCGTTAAAACGAAATATTACCACTTCTGTGATTTGATTTTCAAAAATCCGACATACATGGTTATCATTAAGAAGTAAAATGTGGTTCAATGAGATTAAAATAATTTTTTGGTGAATAGTAACTTTTAAGTTCTTAATCGCGATTAGAGGTAATTAGTGTAGTTTAAGGTAAAAATAATGTTTTAATAATATGATATGAGCTTGACACTTGTCCTACTCCTATTGGATGAGTCATGGCCGACCAAGACAACCCATGTGTCAACTTGGGGACCCCATGGAGCCACTTTAGTTGGAAAATGACATTAATATATATTTATTTAATGTTAAAATTAAATTGACACAAACATGAGTTGTTTTACTAAAACAGTTTTTAAGTGGGGTTACACAAGTCAAAATTTTGATTATAAATATTCATTAGAAAGCTAAAAAGATTTCCTACATCATAGTATTTTTTTATAATTTTTAGACATTAAATAAATTAAATTATTTATGACATCATAATGATGCAGTGATGACCTCATTATTTAATGATTTAAATAAAATGGGAAGATAATGCAAAATACAAGGCTTACACTTGTCCAAAGCCAATTGGATGAGGATATTTAGAACCCTTATCACCTTAGCCTAGAATTATATAAGTGTGGGACCTTTAGAATCCGAAAAGCATTGTGTAATAATGTAACATTTCAATCTTTCCAAAAGTTCCCCTCCTCTCCACTTATAAAAGGCCCCCACCTCTACCACCTCATTTACACTTTCAAGCCATTTGGCTCGGCCAACCTATGCCCAAATACTCTCCCAACATTCCTCCCTTACTCCTAGAAGCCTCACTTTGGGCAGAAATCTTCCCAAGGAAGCCTTTAGCTCAAATCAAAAAGAGTTACCCGATTTTGAGGTAATGTCTTCTCTAATGTTGTTTTGTTTTATTTTTCTTCTCCAACCCCCTAAACTCTTTTTATTCATTTATTTTGTAACAACACCAGTATCCTCAATATACTAGGATGTTGTTATAATAAGGATTCGATCTACACTTACACACACCTACATCTAATTGTTAAAGAACATACGGTTTCTGTGGATGGAAAATTTCTGCCTCACGAAACGATGATTGTTCAACACTCATATAACACCTTCAAAGGTGGCCATTAGGATGTCACTATTTTTATATATGATATTATACTGGAACTATATTATACCTTTATATAATTATGATTTCATTCCATTAAATATGAAATAGAAATGAAAGTAGCGTTCATGCGTACGTACGGCTTACCGTCTCCATGAACGGTGCATTTCATTTCTTACCTCTAAATGTTACGTAATATTATAAATGAATGTATATACTGGATATATATGACATATATGACATCTAAATCATGAATATAATTCTGGAGATAATGGATATTCTACCACATAAACAACTTGTAATTATAAGAAGTTTATTGTTGACTCAAGTACCAAAGATCAACAAAACGACCGTTATTAACTTAAATAATTACATAATGTTCATATCATTGTAATAAGTGATATAAAAAGGATAATGAAATTGAAAATGGTTCTTAATAAGGTAGATATTAACTCTAGTTTATTATTCAGGAGGTTAAAGAACGGTTGAGTCAAGTCAGACACAAGGTAAGGGAATTTCTTAACCCAACTTCCATTCTTTGGGTTAATCTCCTACTTTCAAATTATGTCATGATATTATTATGTACTATCTTTTATTTGTACTTTCATTATGTGTACTTATAGTGAATACACATAATAGATCTATTTTATTTTAAAAATGATCTTTGTAAGGGAATTTCTTAACCCAACTTCCATTCTTTGGGTTAATCTCCTACTTTCAAATTATGTCATGATATTATTATGTCCTATCTTTTATTTGTACTTTCATTATGTGTACTTATAGTGAATACACATAATAGATCTATTTTATTTTAAAAATGATCTTTGTAAGGGAACTTCTTAACCCATTTTTTATTCTTTGGGTTAATCTCTTACTTTCAAATTATGTCATGATATTATTATGTCCTATCTTGTATTTTTACATTATTTATGTGTACTTATAGTGAATACACGTAATAGACCTACTTTATAAAAAAAATGATCTTTTTAAGGACTTCGTCTCAATCCCCTTTCATTGAGGCATATTTGGTTTTATACACAACTTTCTTTTATACGGTGTATAAACCCCTTTGACTTTTAAGTTTATTCAAAAGGAATCTTTTTATACGAAGCGTTTTACTAAACGACAAAAAGGGAATGTTTTTATTTCCGTACTTATGCGGCGACAATGACTTCTCCGCCGCCGTGACCATTATTTGAGTTTCGGCTTCCTCTACAAGCCATCATTTTTTTTAATGAAAAATAAATACAAAGTTTTAACTTTCTTTTATTTTGGTATTGAAAATGGTTTTGAAAGCGTTTTTATTATATCAATGTGTTGTATTGATATCTTGTGATTGAAATGTGGAAATGTTATGTTTCCTTTATGCATGTTTTATGTGATACGATTATGTTATGGTTTATGATATGTTTAAACCTATTCATATGAGGAATGCATTGAACTTAATAAGTGACGGGTGGAGCCCGCTATAGCTCCTCGATGCATCGGCAGGTCTCATGAGACAAACTAGTGTCTTGGCACGAGGCCTTGACAAAATCTTATTTGTGGTCTTGGCACGAGGCCTTGACTACGTGGTTATGATAGTCTGGCATTATGCATTCCATCATTATGAAAGTGGTTATTGATTTTGCATGTGATTATTCGACCAGTAGAATATCCATGTGAAGAAGTGAATGGAATTATCTCAATTTACTTTTGCCATATTATGTTTAAGTTCAAGTTTAAAAGGCTTTTGTTTCAGTTATACATTGCCTTAAATGTTAATGTTTATTTATGAAAGCTTCCGCAATATTGTTATCCTTACTGAGCATCTGAGCTCACCCCTTTCAATGTTTTAATATTTTCCAGGATGTGAAGAAGTATTTTATGAATGACCTGCAGGGATAGTCAGAAGAGGATATGAGTGTGGACTATGGAGACTTTGTTATTGTAGTTTTTCACTTTATGGTGTAATGTAACGTTTACGAATGTATCTAGTGTTTCCAAGGCTACTAAACTAATCGGTCTTTCGAGACTTGATCTTTTGTGATCATGCCAATGTTACGAAGTAATGCACCGACTCTGGGTAGCTGGGGTCGGGGCGTTACAGTTGGTATCAGAGGAAGTTTAGTACAAACCTTGGAAGCTAGATTTAGATAAACTCTGATTAGAGAACATAGACCTAAGATGAACTTTGAGGATTAGTATAGAAGAACTTCCTAGAATTTTGGTATTGTAGAGATGTTGTGAGTTTTCCGAGAAATACATCCCTGTCTGGATACGAGCAGGTAGAGGCGGCTCTGGCACAGATGTACCTAGGGGTAAAACCCGAAAACACTACTTTGAGCTAGACTCGAACGAGAACTGGTGCACGACAACGGGCCTTGCTGCACTCTTGGTTACGACACTCCCGGGGGATATGCTTAGGATAACTCTCATTTTCTTTACAAATCATTATGAAGGGTTTATGAGTATATACTTCCTCAAAGAAAACATTTTTATGATTATGGATTATATCCATAAATAGTTCAATTTATGTTAAGTGTTCTATAAGTATGGGATTATGTATTTTGATTCATAAACTGATCTAGTTTATGCCATTGTTTAGAAATGGCGCCTAGTGGAAGAAATGGAAACCGTATCAATGCACGCACTCCATGTAGGGATTGCCCTCCTGCTCAAGATAATTATAGTGGGGCTGGTGATGCAACTGGTGCCGATCAGCTAATCACCATACTGGGACAACTTACTCAGGTTATGAATAATAACCTTACCCGTATGGAGCACCCTGATCCACAGCGTGGAGGATCAATGTTAGACCAATTCATGAGGCAACAACCACCAACGTTTAATGGGAGTACAAATCCCTTAGTAGCCGAGCAATGGATAAATTCCCTAGAGAAAATATTTCAGGCTTTGGGGAGCAGTGAAAGGGAAAAAGTTATCATGGCAGTTTACCGCCTCACTGGAGATGCCGATCAATGGTGGTCACTAATTCAAAACACAAAGGAAGATGATGAATTAACAAACATGGAATGGCAGGAGTTCAAAGAGCTGTTCTTAGAAAAATACTTTCCTCGAGACCATCGAGCAGATATGGAAAGGCAATTTCTGAGTCTGAGGCAGAAGGAGGATGAGAATGTCGCAAAGTATGAGGCTAACTTTACAAGGTTAGAGAGGCATGCTACCGATTATATACGTAACCCAAGGAGTAAGATTGATCATTTCTTTGATGGGTTAAAACCATTTCTCCGTCGAGCTTTAGTATCACAATCCTTCTCATCATACGAAGATATTGTCTCGTGTGCTATCAAGACAGAAAAGGAATTCTCTAAGTCTTATGACAACAAAGTAAAGCAAGAGAAGAAGAGAACGGTGGAACAAGAGACAGATAAAGGGAAAAAGGGAAAGAAGGATTTTCCATTATGTGATAATTGTGGGAAGAATCACCCTGGTACTTGCTTGAAGGGAATGGGAGTCTGTTACAAGTGTGGTGAAAAAGGCCACCAAGCTCATGATTGCAAGGGAAAGAAAGAGGCTGTCAAAGTTGAATGCTACAATTGTAGGGAAATGGGGCATTATGCAAATGAATGTACTAAGCGTCAGGGAAACTTACCTCAGAAAAGGCCAAGGGATCAAGGACAATCTTATGCTGTTACTACAGTTGAAGCAGAATAACTAATGTATTGGTGCTTTTGGACTCATGGATTATATTCTGGTTTTAGAATAATGTGATATATATATAAGGATTGTACTACAGTACTTTTTGATTTCAGTAAGGTTTTAATATGATTAAGGTAATCATATTTTTAGTATGGGAAAATAATAGAAACTTTTCTTGTTTGGGGAATCTGATGTTACAATTGATTTTGGAATTTAGAGACCTTTTAGAGAAAGTCTGGACGAAGGTATTTTGGATAACTATTAAGGTTGGAATGGATTAAGTTGAACCATGGATAGTATTGTTTAAGGATAAAGCATTTCTGAAGATTATTTTTGGAATATTATAATACTATAGTTTTAGGAAAAGGACAACCTGCAGGGTGGGGAATAACCCGTCGCGTCGGACAAAGCTGCAGGAATCGAACCCACAACCACAGTGCGACAAGACTTTATTTTCTACCACTAGCCTACAGGAAGTCCCTGGTTATTACAAAATAGTTTTACTATTCTAAATGGTATGTGTTAACATTTGGAACCTTATACAATTAGGATAAATAGAATATTTTTGAGTTCCGTTACCATTTGGAGTAAAAGTTGGGTCTGTGGTAAAAATTTATTAACGAATGAAAATATACATAACAAGTATGTATATTCCCTTACGTTCTTAGTAAATCTCCTAAATAAATTCCCTAACATTATAAAAGGTAACTTAAAACAAAAATGTTGTCGGATAATTTTTCCAACTGGGGATTCAATGACCATTTAACCAATCACAAGTTTGTGATTTTCTTGTGGTTAAACTTTCTCCTAATCCTGTTTTCTATAACTCTTTATCAGACCTTGATGGTTTGTTTTTCTTCGATATCCATATTTTCATAGAATCCTAGAATGGGCTATATCGGGTGACCTTTGTACTTATCTTGCTTTCTTTTAATGTTATATATTTATTAACCTTATTTCCGATGTGGGTTATCGTCAAAGGTAATTTCTCTTTTCAACCTTTTATTTTCAAAGAAAAATTTCAAATTGCGAGGACGCAATTTATTGAAGGAAGGGTGAATGTAACACCCCGAGCTTCCACGATACGCCTCTCTTTCAATAATGCAATAGCTTGCATTGTACGCAACTTTGAGTTCTAACACACCGCAACTAATCAAAGTAGCCGTTATGAATAGTAATAACCACTTTTTAAATTTATAGAAATTTTATATTTCAAAATGGACTTCATTTTTGTATTCCTAATATTGAAATTAGCCTAGGTTGAATTTTTTGTAATTTTCTGAGAACTTCCAAATTTTTATGAATAGTGAAAAATACATAAAACAACTTTTTTAATCAAAATAATTTATAGTGATAAATTATACTATTTAGTGGTTTTAAAGTATAATTAGAATATATTTTTACCATTTTATCCAATGGTGATCATTAGAATTAATTTAACATTGAAATTGGACATAAACAGTTGCCAATCTTTTGATATAAATTGTTTCTTAAAAACACGCTATTTGTTGTAACAGCGGGAATTAATTATAAAATTAATTAATACAACTTATATGTTTGGAATTTTTTAAAATAGACATCATTTTTGAATTCGGAATATCAATTATAGCTTAGGGTGAAATTTTGGCCTTATTCTGAAAAACTTCAATTTTTGATGAATAGTGAAACCACTAAGTGGTTGTTAAAAACTGATTTTTCGTTAAAACGAAATATTACCACTTCTGTGATTTGATTTTCAAAAATCCGACATACATGGTTATCATTAAGAAGTAAAATGTGGTTCAATGAGATTAAAATAATTTTTTGGTGAATAGTAACTTTTAAGTTCTTAATCGCGATTAGAGGTAATTAGTGTAGTTTAAGGTAAAAATAATGTTTTAATAATATGAGATGAGCTTGACACTTGTCCTACTCCTATTGGATGAGTCATGGCCGACCAAGACAACCCATGGGTCAACTTGGGGACCCCATGGAGCCACTTTAGTTGGAAAATGACATTAATATATATTTATTTAATGTTAAAATTAAATTGACACAAACATGAGTTGTTTTACTAAAACAGTTTTTAAGTGGGGTTACAAAAGTCCAAATTTTGATTATAAATATTCCTTAGAAAGCTAAAAAGATTTCCTAAATCATAGTATTTTTTTTATAATTTTTAGACATTAAATAAATTAAATTATTTATGACATCATGATGATGCAGTGATGACCTCATTATTTAACGATTTAAATAAAATGGGAAGATAATGCAAAATCCAAGGCTTAAACTTGTCCAAAGCCAATTGAATGAGGATATTTAGAACCCTTATCACCTTATCCTCAAATTATATAAGTGTGGGACCTTTATAATCCGAAAATCATTGTGTAATAATGTAACATTTCAATCTTTCCAAAAGTGCCCCTCCTCTCCACTTATAAAAGGCCCCCACCTCTACCACCTCATTTACACTTTCAAGCCATTTGGCTCGGCCAACCTATGCCCAAATACTCTCCCAACATTCCTCCCTTACTCCTAGAAGACTCACTTTGGGCAGAACTCTTCCCAAGGAAGCCTTTAGCTCAAATCAAAAAGAGTTACCCGATTTTGAGGTAATGTCTTCTCTAATGTTGTTTTGTTTTATTTTTCTTCTGCAACCCCCTAAACTCTTTTTATTCATTTATTTTGTAACAACACCAGTATCCTCAATATACTAGGATGTTGTTATAAGAAGGATTCGATCTACACTTACACACACCTACATCTAATGGTTAAAGAACATACGGTTTCTGTGGATGGCAAATTTCTGCCTCACGAAACGATGATTGTTCAACACTCATATAACACCTTCAAAGGTGGCCATTAGGATGTCACTATTTTTATATATGATATTATACTGGAACTATATTATACCTTTATATAATTATGATTTCATTCCATTAAATATGAAATAGAAATGAAAGTAGCGTTCATGCGTACGTACGGCTTACCGTCTCCATGAACGGTGCATTTCATTTCTTACCTCTAAATGTTACGTAATATTATAAATGAATATATATACTGGATATATATGACATATATGACATCTAAATCATGAATATAATTCTGGAGATAATGGATATTCTACCACATAAACAACTTGTAATTATAAGAAGTTTATTGTTGACTCAAGTACCAAAGATCAACAAAACGACCGTTATTAACTTAAATAATTACATAATGTTAATATCATTGTAATAAGTGATATAAAAAGGATAATGAAATTGAAAATGGTTCTTAATAAGGTAGATATTAACTCTAGTTTATTATTCAGGAGGTTAAAGAACGGTTGAGTCAAGTCAGACACAAGGTAAGGGAATTTCTTAACCCAACTTCCATTCTTTGGGTTAATCTCCTACTTTCAAATTATGTCATGATATTATTATGTCCTATCTTTTATTTGTACTTTCATTATGTGTACTTATAGTGAATACACATAATAGATCTATTTTATTTTAAAAATGATCTTTGTAAGGGAATTTCTTAACCCAACTTCCATTCTTTGGGTTAATCTCTTACTTTCAAATTATGTCATGATATTATTATGTCCTATCTTTTATTTGTACTTTCATTATGTGTACTTATAGTGAATACACATAATAGATCTATTTTATTTTAAAAATGATCTTTGTAAGGGAACTTCTTAACCCAATTTTTATTCTTTGGGTTAATCTCCTACTTTCAAATTATGTCATGATATTATTATGTCCTATCTTGTATTTTTACATTATTTATGTGTACTTATAGTGAATACACATAATAGACCTACTTTATAAAAAAATGATCTTTTTAAGGACTTCGTCTCAATCCCCTTTCATTGAGGCATATTTGGTTTTATACACAACTTTCTTTTATACGGTTTATAAACCCCTTTGACTTTTAAGTTTATTCAAAAGGAATCTTTTTATACGAAGCGTTTTACTAAAGGACAAAAAGGGAATGTTTTTATTTCCGTACTTATGCGGCGACAACAAATTCTCCGCCGCCGTGACCATTATTTGAGTTTCGGCTTCCTCTACAAGCCATCATTTTTTTTAATGAAAAATAAATACAAAGTTTTAACTTTCTTTTATTTTGGTATTGAAAATGGTTTTGAAAGCGTTTTTATTATATCAATGTGTTGTATTGATATCTTGTGATTGAAATGTGGAAATGTTATGTTTCCTTTATGCATGTTTTATGTGATACGATTATGTTATGGTTTATGATATGTTTAAACCTATTCATATGAGGAATGCATTGGACTTAATAAGTGACGGGTGGAGCCCGCTATAGCTCCTCGATGCATCGGCAGGTCTCATGAGACAAACTAGTGTCTTGGCACGAGGCCTTGACAAAATCTTATTTGTGGTCTTGGCACGAGGCCTTGACTACGTGGTTATGATAGTCTGGCATTATGCATTCCATCATTATGAAAGTGGTTATTGATTTTGCATGTGATTATTCGACCAGTAGAATATCCATGTGAAGAAGTGAATGGCATTATCTCAATTTACTTTTGCCATATTATGTTGAAGTTCAAGTTTAAAAGGCTTTTGTTTCAGTTATACATTGCCTTAAATGTTAATGTTTATTTATGAAAGCTTCCGCAATATTGTTATCCTTACTGAGAATCTGAGCTCACCCCTTTCAATGTTTTAATATTTTCCAGGATGTGAAGAAGTATTTTATGAATGACCTGCAGGGATAGTCAGAAGAGGATATGAGTGTGGACTATGGAGACTTTGTTATTGTAGTTTTTCACTTTATGATGTAATGTAACGTTTACGAATGTATCTAGTGTTTCCAAGGCTACTAAACTAATCGGTCTTTCGAGACTTGATCTTTTGTGATCATGCCAATGTTACGAAGTAATGCACCGACTCTGGGTAGCTGGGGTCGGGGCGTTACACATAGAGTTAAGTATGTTCACAGAACTCATTCCTAGTGCCATATCTTTGTGGATGTCAATTAATTATGATGCTTCTATATGAAAATTCCAAATGGTGTTTACAAGGTAGCAACCTTTGGTCAGGAGAGTAGTTACGTTGGGCATCACTGGCATGTCTGGATGGTGAGTACATTAGTCACCTATATTCTTCCTCATAAGAGGGCATCTCATAGAGGCATCTCAGGCATAAAACCTGAGGCATTCCATGCTGATCATGAGGTATCTAATTCCAAAGTCATATCTTCTAAGGCTTTCATTATAGTAATCCAGTGTTTATCATGAGGTAGAATTATGAGTCAGGTGAAAATTTTAACATCTTACAAAGATGGATTGAAATAGATTAGAACATCCTATGGAGGCAGATCAGGGGGATATGTCCCTCGGAGGGAGAACTGGGAAGGTTTACTAATGGATAGATCAAAACGCCCCATGAAGGCAGATCCGGGTAGGTGTGTCCTATAAAGGGAAGATGTCTCACCATGAAGGTTGATCTAGACACCCCTGAAGGTGGATTAGGGATGTTCACCCCTAGGAAGGGTGCACAATGATTTACCATTGGTTGAGATTAAACCTCAGGGAGGAATATGACATACCCTTATTATAAGGTAGGAATAAAAACCCATGTATTTCAAGAGGTGGTGTGAGAATTACACATAATAGCTATCTGAATGGGTGGCATGATCTCACCAAGATGTGGAGGTCCAGGTAAAATCAAGATGGATTATGGGTGGGGTGGATAGAATGGATGGATTGGATTATGTGTTGGGGTGATGGGCTTGAAACTTAGGGAGGATTCCTAGGTTTTGTAGTTACTTGGGAATCAAAGTCCTCATTGTTCAAAATAGGAATTGGGGCTTACACCAAAGGAGGCAGCCATGGAAATAGAGCATTGAGTTGGGGATTATTCATGGATGTGGCCCAAGTGGGTAGGTGAAGATTGAGGCTTACTCTAAGAGGAATTATGATTGGTAGAGGTGTATGAGAGTCATGTTCGCTTCTAACCTCTAAGACCATATGAGTCATGCTCGATGTGAGAAACAAGATGACATAGTTTATCTAATAATCATATCGCAAAAGATGTGCTAGTGAGAGTTGATGCAGGTCTTATGCATGGAAGATACTTGAGGAGGATCACATTCCATGTGATGAGGATCTCATTTCATGTGGATGTGGATTATGCATGGAGGCTTCATGGGTAGGATGTATTTTTGTGTGAGGAGGATCTCATTCCATGTGAGGAGAATCCCATTCCTAATCACTCATACACAGAGCATCCTATGCTTGAGGAACAGGGTGAGTGGGGCTTACATAAAGGTTCCCTGGAGTGAAAAGGTGTGGGAATTATGTGTGAGAGTGGACTTGAGTGGAGGGGTGTGGGATTTACCCATACCAATTGAACAAGTTCCACCCTACATTTTCCATGCAGGGTTAGATTACAATTTTTTGTTATGTGCTGAGGACTTTGGGTCTAGGAAGTTTTATGTCATGTAGTTTAGACATGGGGGGATCAATCCTTACCCCTTGGGATTATATAATCATCACAAATTTAGCCTTAGGTAGGACATGGCTTTGACAATGCTGGGTTGGAACAATGTGGAGGAGTGGTTAGTCACGTGGTCCATGTTAGCGTCCCTATATTAAAAATAAAGTGGGAGTAACATAACTATGATAAAAAAAGGTAAATGATTATCTCTGGCCGTAATTGGATTGGAGTGGTCCATAGGAATGGGAATCATAGGTCACATAAGGTATGAAGGTGGATCCAAACCGATCCTGGATGGATATGGAGGCTTTTAGCACTAAATCTTCTTGAACAAGTGTTAGCAGAAGAGATACAACATAGAGAGGTTTAAGAGGGATGTTTCACAAAGAATAGGGAATTGTAGAAGGGAAATTTACAAAGATCAAGTGATTCATGGTGGAAAGGACCTTCACAAAGAAATAGGATTTATGAAACAGAGTAATCATGCCTTAGCATGAGGTGTTGACTTGGGAAATGAGTGATTAGTGAAGGCTTCATCATTGACATAGCCTCAAGTACCCCTAAGTGCCTTCCTACTCCCCAAAGAGTGCAAGAATTCATTAAAGGCATCCCCAAATTAGGGGGAGGTATTTAAAAACATTGTAAAATGGGTTTTCTAATGCTAGGATACCTTGGGTGATGTATTTCAGTTTGGTTAATGATTCTCAGGGTTCTTCGCGAATCTGGAGAAATTTGGAAGTCCAAATGTCAATTAGCCATCAATTTAAGGTGTAATGAGCTGGTTATTTATAGTCAAAGGGTGATTGTGAAGCTATTATGTGGTTCAAAAAGAAAATGTAGGCTTCACAAATGACCGTATGTTTGTCAGACTCATGAAGTCATCCGATAATCCTTAGCGCAGTCACAAAGTGGTGTTAGACTCATGGAGAGTACATTCAGTGCATCACATCTTCACGGTGGTGGATGGATATCCATTAAAGGGATTTATGAAGCAATCCCTTAATTTTTTGGGCCTTTTGGGATTGGTTTTTCATCTGAATGACTGTGGACTCTTTGACCAATCCTATGGGATGTATTTTAGCACCAACAAAATGTTTAAATAATAATATATTTTTCATCAAGAATACCCATGAATTACCACTGATATGAGATTCCTCATTAAAGTACCTACTCTAGTTGTCTTCAGATCACCTAATTCAAGAGGACAACTTGGGTAAAATATATGTCCTAGAGGGATAATGTCCTATATTTTTCTAAATTCTGTGTACATATTGAGTATAAAATGATTTTTCTAGGAAAAAATGATGATTCCTACAATATATTTATATTTATTTTAATATTTCCCAAATTTTAACCTAATATTCATATAGGGTAAGGCTTAGTGGGAATGGAATATCCTTTTTATCAATATTCTGAGTTATAGGTTTTCACCCTAATTTTTTATGCCTTTTTATTTTACGAGTGATTGATATTTCTTAAAGCACTCAATGTTCTTGTCTAGTGAGCATAAACTTTATGTTTTACTAGGATTTCCTTTTTGGGTTTTCAACCTAGTGAGCATTGTGTCTCTTTTAAATTCATTTTTAAGGTCTATTAAACTAGACCATTGCTATATTTTAGGCTCTTTTATCTTGAATGTTCTATTATTTTAGTTTAGGGTCTTTTATCTCGAACATTATATTACTGTAGTTTAGGTTCATTTTAGCGCAAAACTTTTATTACTAGTTACATACCTTCCACGAAGTAGCATTCTCTTTGTAGTTTAATTTCATGCAGTCAGGATGACTTCTGTGCAGTTTAATGTAGTTTGGTGAGGAAATATACCGTATATTTTAAATAAATGTGGTAAGGATGTAAATATATTGTGTAGTTTAATGTCTTACATCCAAGACATGATTGATATATATGGAATCGGGCATACTCACCGAAGATGACCCAAAATAGACTATGTCACTACGTTACACTGTAGTGTTGTCTGGGTTCACAAGGATTGGAGTTCGTTTCTTGAAAGGAGTGTATGACCCTAGTTAGTGGGTCACAATCCATTTTACATGAGCCTATAGTTATTATATGAATGGTCAAGAAAATAGGATCCCCACACTTTTCCTAGGTTCATGAATTATTTATGAGGATAGTATTGTTGAGGGTAAAAATATTAGGGAAGATGAGTCCACTTGGATAGAAAGAATATGGGTGGTGTAATTAAAAACATAAAATATTTAGTTGATTAATATGGAATGGGATAGACATACCAGATATGTCCCAAAACACCCTAAGGTATTCGATTCTTCTGTAGTGTTACTGAGGTGCATTATAAGTAGAGTTACTTTCCTACAAGGTGGATATTCCTCTAGTTTGTGGGTTACAAGACCTTATGCATGACCCCATAGGGATTACATGCATCGTCAAGAAAATTGGATCCCAAACCTTTCCCAATAGCCATGAATTACATGAGAAGACTCAAACTTCTAGAAGATGAAGTTGGATATGGATCAAAATATATCTAGGAAGGGTTTTGGAACCCTATGGTAGTTTATATTTTTATGGGGAGGCTTAATCCCCAAACCATGTGGTTTTGAGTAATGTGGTTTGGGCCACCAAATGGTTCAAGAATGGAGTGTCTCATTCATTCTTTGAGAAAAGGAACAAAACAAAATGACATAATGTTAAGGATGTTGAATCCTATTGAATAGTATGGTTATGGGGGTTTTAAATCATGGTAAAAGGTTCTTGATTCATGAGTAATTATATAGGGCCATCATGCTTGGGTGACCCAAAACACTCTAAGGTGTTAAGTTCCACCATGGTGACGTTCGAGATCACAAGGATGAGAAATCCATTTTTTCAAGTTATGATGAATTTGGTTGATGGAAAAAGGATTATATTTAGGAACTAAAGTAAGAATTGCATAGTCAAATAAAGAATCCATTGAAGTTGGGTGTCCTTTTCTAAGGTCTACGAGAGGTTTGTGATAACCTAAGGTTCTCAAATCATGAACTGTGACTTATAGAAAACCTTATATTCAAGAAGGGTTCGAGCACTCTAGAATTTGTGTCTCTATATAATAAGCATTTTATATTAGCGAGGATATGTAACAAACCATTACTCTTTATATTTCTTGAATTAGAAAGTCCAATGAGCATGGCTCAGTTTTTACTAGGGCCACAAAGTGGGCCCCATGAGCTTTATTCCCTGTTTATTTATGCTCTATTTTTAACTATTCTCTGGTGATAAAGAGTTTAGCAAGTGGATACTTGGATATTTCTCAGGACACACTTTATGAGTTTTTATCCCAACAGTTTCAATGTCTATTTAATTAATATTTTATGGTCCTTCAATTTGTACCATCAAGGGATAAAGTTATAAGTTAATACATCTTTGGCCAAAGTGCATGTAGTTTAAGGTCAGGATGAATGTGGACCTAATATAAGGGAAATTTTACCCAACAACATAATTAGGACACCAAGGGTGAAGACCAATCCAATATCTTTTTTAGAGGTAGGTGGAAATGTTGTAAATCATGGATCAATATTTTTGTGTCATGAGCAATGATATGGGAAAATCATGATGGGGATGACCCAAAACACTCTAAGGTGTTGAGTTCTTCCACAATGATGATAAGCTCATAAAGATAAAAAAGCACTTATTATAGGGACCATATGTCTTTGGGTGGTTGATTGAATACCATATGAATATCTATCATGTATAAATAGAGACCTCACTTTTCCTTTATAAGGGTGGAAACCCGAGCCACTCAAGACATGAAGTGTGATTTATGGGTTGAGGTGCTTAAAAGATGATGAAAGAACCCCATACTCCTGTTGATCATGGTAAGGATCTTATGGTACTTTTATAATGAATGATGATGTTGATGGACTATATATTTTAACATCATGTAGTGGGGAAACATTTATCATGCATTTTAATTTCATGTGAAAATGACATTTTACTTGCAGTTCAACATCATGTGGTAAGTAGTTTCCTTTCCTTACAGTTTACTATCATGCGGTAGGGATGTGAATATGATATGATGTTTAGGTCAATGCTTCTAGGACATAGTCCCTGATCTAAAATATGTCCCTATCACATTGTCTAGAGTGACTTTCTAGGTTCCCTAAGTTCACATGATCTATGATCTCCATGAGAAATAATGGGAAAATTGGAAATCAACTGAACCACATATGAGTGGGTCTTAGATGGATTATTGTATAGGTGTAGACCATGTTCTGTTAGGGGTGAAATTTTATCATTTTATATGTTTTGATGGAACCCAGTATTGGAGATCCAAGCATCACTAAATATCATCTAATAATAGTAACCATGTCATATGTAGTTCTTGCATAAAAGTTCCCTACACTGGTCCAACCTGTAAGCAGGGAGGGGGAATTTTTTATATTGTGGCTAGACCCAATATTAGAGGATCATGTGTCACTATGTATCGTGTGATGGAGGAATCAAGACACATATAGTTTTTGAATGGTAAACCCCCCACATAAATCTAACCCATACACAGAGGGGGAATTGTTCCCATTTATTGTTACAACTAGACCTAGGATTGGAGATCTGGGCATCACTATATATCTTGCGATGATAGGAGTCAATCCATACATAGTTCTTAAATTGGAAACTATGCATGAAGGTCTGACCTATAGGTAGAGGGGGGAATTTATCCCATTGATTGTTATAGATTGAACTAGGATTGGGGATTTGAGCATCACTAGATATCCTATGGTAATATGAATCAAGACACAATTAGTTCTTGAATGGAGGAGTGGTTCAAGAACAACACTAAGGATAGTGGTCCTTTTGGGTGAGGTCTAGAGTAATTTACAATTTTATGTCATGAAAGAGACATAAACCATATAGTTTAATGTCAATAGGCATAGATACATGGTGGGATTTTTAAGTTCTTGCATTAATGACCATGATAACCATATCATGAGATGATATGTATCAACCATACGAGGAATCCTTTACATAAATCACCAAGATAACATGAGTTATGCTTGGTCTATGAAATAAGGAATAGAAAAGGTTTATTCTATGTTATATTGGAAAAAAATTAAAGGATATGGGAATTTTGTATCATGTGGTGGTTGGTCTAGGAAATATCATGTTCCAAGTGTCTCTACATATCTTATTGGAATGAGAATCAAGTTGTATGTAGTTTTGGGAAAATGTGTAGTTTGATATCATACAGAAAGAAAATTATCTATGTAGTTTAATGTCATGCATTAAGGATAAAGGTTACTCAACATGAAAAAGGAATATTGTGGAAAGACATAAGAATGGAGATATGGGTATCAATACGTATCACATAACAGTAGGAATCAAGACACATGTAGTTTTTGAAAAAACATGTAGTTTAATGTCATGTGGTATAGATGTCAATCATGCGGTTTAACATCACATGATAAGGAATGAGGTTACCCAACATTAAAAACAGGTCTTTAACATTATCTCATATTTAAATGTATTGTGATCGGGGTGAATATATATGGTTAGACTCAGGATTTGGTTTCTGGGAATCACTATGACTCATGTGATGATATAAATCAATCCAAATGTAGTTATTGGATGGGGAGATTCTCTATGTGGATCTAAATCTCACATAAGGCTGAGGAAACTTCATTTATCTTTCTCACATATCTAGACCATGTGTGGTGAATCATTGGTGAGATGATGCCTCCCATATAGTTTAACATCATGTGTTGATAACATATTCAATACAATTTTTCATCATGAGGTAAGGACACACAATGTAGTTTAATGCCATGTGACTATGATGATAAATGACGTGCAGTTTAAAGTCATGCTACCAAGACTTCTTCCATACATTTTAACATCATGTGGTAAGGATTTATTCCATATAGTTTAACATCATGTGGTAAAGACATATTCCATACAGTTTAAAGTCATATGGTCTGGATGTATTGTGCAGTTTAACATCCTATGACTTGACCACAAATAATTATTGGTGGAAGCTATACAAATTATTTCAAAAGAAATATTGTATTTGTGGGGATTTCATGAATTCTCCATCCATTTTTACCAATTATTAAGCTTTTTTATGATAGAAATTATGTATAAAATAAGTCACTTCCCCATTGGGTTCCAGCATTGGTGGTTTCTTACATGGTATCATTGGGGTTCTGAAAGCCAATACCGTCTCTCCTTGAAGGAAAAAACATGGAAAAACCTTTTTCTTGAATGTTCATGCGATCCGAATATAGTAGACATAAGGGTTGTGAAATGTAAAAAACCTTTTCTCTTTGAGCCACTCTAAATCATCTAGTGATTTTGTTATTTCTCATCATTTGAGATTCATTCACATATGACTATTTAGAGGTTGGGCCTACGAGCTATGTAATGGGCTACAAGCCCACTGGGCCTTCGGGCTATGTAATGGATCTCCCTCTACCCAGTTAAAAGAGGTCTTTTATTTGCTTTAATAATAAAATGAGGCTTCAGCCACAACCTTAAAAAAACATATGGCTATTTAGAGGAAGGGAAACAAGGATTCTATGAGAAAAACTACCTTGATTTTGTAAACTAATGAATATGAACTTTCTTGAGTAGCAATATGTGTGGTGGTATGATAGGCCCATAAATCATGGAGGATCTTATATGGCCATGACTTATTGTCTTTATTTAGCATATTCTAGTGTATATTTGATATAGTATTATTAAAGGCCTATATTTGTAAATTTATCTTTTTATGAAAGTGGGATGAATGGTTGGACTTATGTTTTTTACTCAGGTTACAATTTCTTCAACTCAGTAGAACAAAAGTTGTATCATTGACTATTAATATTATGTGGTGAACTCTGAATCTTGTGTTGATATTAGACTTCATGAAGTTGATGATATTATTCAACCTAATTTCTTTTATGTTTATTTCCTCATCCCATTTGGAAAATAAGTTTATGACTGTAAGGATATAGTTAAACAGTATATCTATGGATGGGGGATATGTCCCCATAACTTTCATCCCCCATATGAAAAATGGCCATGAATATTTAGCTTTATGAAGAAATTATGGGGGTTGATGGATGAATTTTTCATTAATCTAGTAGTAATTTCATTTCTAGTGAATTCTATGAAATCATATATCATTGTTTTCTAGTAGTATCAGATCCTCCTAATTTGGTGGGAGAGTATGTTCCCAAACTGATGAGCACTACAAGATTCCATAAGAAATTATTCCATTATAGAGATAATCTCTCTTTCTCCTATGCATCTAGGGAGGATTCCATCAATTAATCACTTGAATATGGATTTTATTTCTAATTTTTCTCATTCAAAATGGTAAAATTTGATGCTGGGCACCAAATCTATTCCCTTATGGTTCAGTCTGTTTAGAGAGTCCCATTTTATAGATAATAAATTACGAGCTCCATCAATATAGTGGTGGATATAAATTCATTATGCTCTGGGGTGGATTTGATCAGATTGATTTCTTCCATATTGTAGAATATGATCGATTTGACCATCCATCAATGAGTGATGTGGAAAATTACCACATCTTGATCTGAGTCTTCTGAAACTTTTACTGCATTAGATAGTGTGTGTCATTAGAATTTTTTGATCATGGGACATTATGAAACATTGGTTTAAAAGGGAATTATTTTATTAATCCACTTATATAGCCAATTATAGGGGCCAATTATTACTTTTTTAATTCCATATTAACCATCGATATGTTTCATCACTAGTTCCAAATCCAATTTAATTATCTAGCTGGCAGTCTGCTACTATAGGGATAGTTCCAAGCCAGCAATGAGGGATTGGTATTTTGCCTTATTATTAATGCATCCTTCAGATAGTGCGGAAGATTAGGACAAAATTTATCTATCTGATGGAATAAATACAATCCCTAGACCAACTGGATTGAGATTTGGATTCTCTTACATCTTCCCTATAGGTATTTGGGTATCTCTATTAAAATATATCTCCTATGTCCATGTAGTTTCATGGGCATAGAAAACCTCCTCATTTGGAAGTTCACTGTATATTGGTGTACTTTCTAGGGTGGGATATTTTTTCACAGAAATTATTCAAGGCCTACCCTTTTACATCCTTTTGTGTCATGAACTAGATATCATACTATTCAAGAATAACTTCCCATCGAGCCAAACACCTATTCAACATAGGGTATCCAAGGATATACTTAATTGGGACAATATGAGAGTCCAAAAGGAATTTATGGTGATGCATGTAATGAATCATCATTTTCTTTGCAAATATGAGTGTGAGATAGTTCTTATCGACATCCAAATTTCGAGTCTTAGTTCCTAGCATCATTTGACTAAGGTAGTATAGAATTTTCTCATCCCCTTCATCATCTTTCTATGTGAGGAGAGTTCTAAGTGATCACTCCATGGAAAGAACATATTGGATGAGTGTATTTCCTTCCACCGATGGAATCAAGACCGATGGGTGTAGTAAGTACTGCTTGATACTCTTAAAGGATTCTTAGAATTCCTAATCCCATCGATACGTGACCACCTTCTTCATTAACATGGTGATGGAGAGAGACTTTATAGAGAGGTTAGATATGAAATGAAGAATGTAAGTGAGGTACCATTGGACCCCCCTCATTTCTCTGAGATTCTGAGTGGGTGAAGTTTCTAGGATTTCACAGGACATTTAGGGTTATACCTTGATTCCATGGTGGCGTATCATAAAACTAGTGAATTTTATGAATGTTTCCCCAAAAGCACACTTTAGCGAGTTCATCTTCAAACTGTGCTGCCCCAACTTATTAAATATTGTTTGAAGATCCATGAGGTGATCACTTCACTATTGGATTTGACCACTGGGTCATCAAAATAAAATTCTTCTATTTATCCTAATAAGTTATTAAAGATATGATGCATGGTGTACTAATAAGTAGCACCAATGTTCTTTAATCCAAAGGGAATGAACTGATAGAAAAATATCCCCTTGGGTTCTTTGAAGGTAGTGTCTTCCTCATTTTTAGTCGTCATCTTTATTTGATTGTACCTTGATTACCCATCCCTAAAAGAAGGGGCTTGGAATATAGAATTTACATCAATTAAGAATTATGTTATCATAAATAAAAAACCATCCTCTAAGAATGTTGATTAAGGTCTCTAAAATTGATGCAGAACCTAATTTATTCATTCTTTTTTGTTTATAGGGACAATGTTCAAAAGCCATATCAGGAATTGAAAATCTCAAAAAAAATTATTTGATCATTTTTTCAACTTCTAACTTTAAAATAGTAACATGATAGGGGTGAATCCTCCTAGCTTCTTTCTTGAAACCTTGATGTTAATTAGGTAAGTATAGATAGTGTGTGACTTTGGGGTTCAGTATGAAAATTTCTATATAATTACAAGAAAAAAGTATCAATGTTTCTTAAGAAATGCATTATACATCTCCTACTCCTTGAGAGGAATAAAGGAACTAATCAATATATGTTTCAGTTCTTCCTATGTTCCTAGATTTACCCAGCTAATCTCATAAATGGTGGTGGAGACACCTTCCTCAAATACAATAGGGGTGTTCCTGAGATCATCCTTCTCTTCTTCCACTTATGAGTCTGTGGAGGAATCTTCAGACATGGTAGATAATATGAGGGAATCTCTATCACTGTTGGGATGAGAGTGTCTATGGGAAGATACATTATCATCTCTTAATACCAAAATCATTACAAAGAGATTCTAAATATGATTGTTTTCATTTATAATATCTTTGGGGATACAAGGATATTGGGCATTTGGGATTTAGTCTATTGTCTCAACAAGGTTTATCAGTAGCACATAAGTGATTTCAATCATACTCAATAGATTCACAGGGAAATCCCAAATTAATTAGAGGTTGAAAAATATATATTGTTATCCACCACTGGTTGTTTTCCATCCCTTTTATAGAAACCTTCCAACAAATATACAACTTCATAATACTCGAAGAAAAAGATGTCACCATGTATTATGTAAAACTTCCTTCCAATGGGGTATTAA
Organism: Viscum album; assembly: GCA_963277665.1. Taxonomy (NCBI): domain Eukaryota; kingdom Viridiplantae; phylum Streptophyta; class Magnoliopsida; order Santalales; family Viscaceae; genus Viscum; species Viscum album. The sequence goes on from OY728145.1 coordinate 586,181,524, forward strand.
AATCATTGATGAAATGTTGAAGGTACCACCACATGGATTTGAATTTAAGGTCTTTTGAGCAGTACATTATATGTTGAGTCTTGTTGGATAACAATGAACTTAGAATTAGATGTGAGATCCCCAAACTAATCCTTGAGTTTTATCTTCCCAAAAGGTGTTTTCTCACTCTTATCATATCATTAAATGGTTATCTTGGTGGGAGATAAATCCACCCCGCTATATACCAAATATAGAAGGTTTAGAACTAGGATAAGGTTGTTCTCGAAACAATTTCCAATTAGATCCCTTAATATTTCACCATTTTTAAGTTTTCCTAAAACATATAGGGGGTCTGATATGTCCCTAGATGACCTCTTCTTAATCATGCTTTATGATTGAGATGGCGAAATGGAATTATAATGGAATAGTCTCCAATCGATAAACATCAATTGCAGTGACCTCTGTCTTGAATTCCTAGGGACTTTAGATGGCTTTGATGAGTACCTCTCAGAGTTATTTTGAAATATGAAGTGTATCAAGGATTGAGAGCCTAACTAGAGAGACCACCAAATGTTTCATAATGTCATACTTTTTTACCCAAAGTTATATTCTCCCAAAATTGGGTGTTCTCTTTATTGTGTGGCTCAAGAGATAATGAATTTGAGGTGGATGAGCGTGGTGCTTGTGAATAGTCCGAGGGATCATTTTTTGCAAGTGGTTTAGGTCACTCAATCATTCCCATCCGTTTAGGATGATTAGACAATTTCATTCCTTCCAGATAGTTGTGAATGATTACTAGGCTTGGAAAACCATTGAAGGGTTCTGTGAGAACTCCATATTTCTGTTGAAATTATTGTAGGGCCTGACCATGAGTCTCAGCTACATATATTACCTTTTTTGGGTTGTGGTCAAGATATAGGGTCTAAGCACTACTTTTCTATCCCCTATATCCTTGGCTCTTGTACTTTCAACCTTTGGATCCCCTATCAGGCACAAAGAACTCATAATATGAGGAATATTCATCATCATAGAAGTGTTATTCCTAGTGTATTGCATTTACATAACCTCAGATGAGAACTTCATGTAACAAGGGTTTCATTTGCTGGGGTGGTTCATGTTCTTTGTACATTGTAGGGAAGATGTCTGTAAGAGTTAGAGATTGTATAGAAGCTAAATATAACTCTTACTCTTCTATCACTTCCAGTGTCTTATGGTTATTTAAACATATGGGAGGCATATTCTATGTAACCTCCTTAGGTGACAGAACCATTATGGGTATTCAAATATTCTCCCTTATGGTTTTATGATCATAGTAAACTTTCTTTCTAGTCATCCAGTTATCAAACATCTTCCCATGCCCAGTAGAGACTTCTTTCCAATCACCCTCTTTATTTGGTTGGGAAACAGTTACACAATTCACTTGTGCTATGTAATTTTCCAACATCAAATGTCTATAATCAACCATAATTTGGATGATGTCTTTGAATATGAAGAAATCTAGTATGGTGTGAGCCAACCTTCTATGGAAAGGGTAGTAGTTGGGGTGATCATTATGGTTGACCTCATCGGGTTTTCTGGGCTGTGGAAGCTTGAGTAGGTAATTTTCTATGGATTCAAGGAAATAACCAAGGAACTCCTTGTTTTATAAATATTATTCTAAATTCATCAATTCCTAAAATCTTGGGTGAACTTTATCTCTTTTTTTCTTTTGGTTGAGGGAGGGGTTTTTTGTTGGCACCACTTGATAGGAGGTGTCAAGCGATTCATAAAATTTCTAGGTTCTTGAATAGAAAATTCTAATAGTTTCAGGGTAACAGTGATAATACCTTCCTTACCAATAATTTTTTTATACTAATGGAATGATTCAATACTTGGATTGGGTCCACTAAATAGAATTTTCTAAACATTTTTCTATCTCTGTAAATTAATGGAATCCACCTAGATACTTCATCTGGATCAGAGGTATTTGTGGATCATCCTGGATATTTCTAGTATGGATTTCTAGAAATTTCTCCTAATATATGGATGTAGAGTAAATATGTTAAACCTTTTCATATAGATATTAAGGAATATTCCCTATCATTTTCTCATTCCTTCTAGTAATTCTGGTTTATAATTATCATTTTCATTATTGTTGAGCTAAACTGATAAAGGAATTAAGGATGAAGGTCTTCCCATCCCCTAATGGATCCAACTATAAGGTCTATATACCAAAAAAATTATAAATCTCTCTAAGAGTATATAAAAAACACCTACTCTTGGTCACCTATTTCTGATCTTCAGGTCCCATCATCAAATAGTGTCGGGACACAAAGTGTGTGAGATACTATTCTGAATCTACCATGCCATCAAAGGTTGAGAAGTTTGGATTGGTGAAATTGGGTGGGGAAAATGTATCATACAACCATTCTATGTATTTATTCCTCTTGGAATATATAGTTATGCATAGAACTTCCATATATTATGTTTGAGTAGCAAGGTACTCAATGTAATTGGTTAGTTTATGAGGTACTACTGTCTGGGTAGCCTCCTTGTTATAGGTAGTGGGTGGGGCTTGATGATGTGGCCCCATTTTCATCTCTCACTGATTATTGATCCATGCTAAGACTGAATGATTACCCTAATGGGGGATAGGTTTTCACCATAATAATTCATAGTAATAATCATCTTTGACTTCCTCATTTATGCAGAACGATTTCCGGGATCTAGAGATGGTCTGATGCTCAGATGTTTCTCTTGTAGGTGGATAGAATATTTTCCAATATATGGGACGAGTGATATTCATCTCATCTTGAATATGATACCTAATGGGAATTTTACCTTGAGTAGATCCTTGTTGAGTTTTCTGATATATTTTTTCTTATTCTCATATTGTTCCAATTGCTCCTCCATGGAAGTAATTTTAGATCTTCTGGGTGATGAGTGAGATATGACCACTTCTTTTCCCTTATCATTGATAGTGTTCCACCTTAGAGGTGGAAAATCAATATTAAGAGGTTCCAGGTTTAGTATTATCCTCTGGTTCTGCATGTGTGCAACCTCATTTGGTGCATCCAGATTACTCTCCTATCATGATACATTTTTAATATTGTGTCCTATGACATTTTCACCTAGATCTAAATTATCTATTGTGTTTATGGTGATGATATTAATTGAGGTTTATTGGGAAATGTTTGTTATAAAATTACTCTTAATGTAATAGGGTGATTCTACACTACTTTCATCAGGTTCATTTCTATAGCACTTGTCCATATTTTTTTTTTGGCTTAAATCCCCTATGGGGTTTGATCACCTTTTTCATATTATCCTTACATCTCGGTTTGTGAACAATGACCTTGAGGGGGTTTTTGGTCATGATTTTAGAACATGATTCATTTAGAAAAGGTTTGTCTTATGGAAGGAAGAATAGATGGGATGCAAACTGTCAATATTTACCTCCCAACATGGAGAAGAATGATTCACTTGGTGGTGAAAATGATGATGAAAATGACCTCATTCCTATGGGTTAGGGCCTATTTAGTTCCATAATTAGAATTTTTTTGATCCTGTTGTTGAGATTCTAATGATTCTGGTCAAGGGTTTTATGACTCCTGGGATGGGTATTGAGATATAAAATTATACAACCCTTTAGGCTGAGGTTGTATGGAAACACTACTAATTTATCTAGTACCCTATCAGGATGTGAGGAACCTAGTGATGGTGATAAAATTTCCCCCAGACTTGTGGGTTGGGGTTTTTTTTAGATGCTACTAATATGTCCTGAATCCCTTATTGGATTTAAGATCTGACAGGTGGATGCAGCAGAAAATATTACCTAGGAACAATTGGATGAGTTCACTACTTGAAAAATACTATGGAAGCTACAAATGCAACCTATTTGATTTGGTATAACTACGCTCATGTATGAGCTAGGTGCAATGAAATCCCATAATGTGAGTCATTTTATACAATAAGTTTTCAGGTTGAACCCAACTTCAGCTTTCTTGTATGAAATGTGTACCATTATTTTGAATGGCCTAGTTTAAAGATCTGTTGGTGACCCTAAACCTTTATTTGTGATGTCTTAGAATCCCTAAAGTGGGTGAATTCCATTATAGTGACCAACTTGATCACATGTTACCGGGTCTCCAGATCTCACAGGAGGATATGAAATTATAAGATATCATATATATGGAGTTCTAATGTTGTAGTGGCGTGGTGAAGTGCAACACAGTATAATTTTCCCATACTCGAATATGGATACATGAAAAGGCTTTGGAAATATTTTTTAAAAGAGTTGTGATGTAATGGTAGCAATCATGTTGTAAGTTTTATCTGTTATTTTCTGGTTTAGGGTCTTGAGACATGAAGATAGAAGCTAGGTCTAGCTGATGATAGTGTATTTATATGTCATGAAGGTTACCCTCATACTATATATAAGAAAGGATTCTATATTTTATGATGAGTTTCCCATATATCTTAGTGTAGATAAGGCATGCACTCCTTCTCTAGCTTGATTATGATCACATAGTCAAATGTGGCATTTTTCCAAAACACAGTGAGGATTTTTTTATCCACTATCTCTCTCCATATATAAATTTTGTCCTCTTATTAATCATACTTACATGCCTCAACCTGGTCAGACCATATAAGTTTGTTATCATGGTATCATGTTAACAATGGTGAAGTGTTTTTGGTAGTTAATAGTGAACTATGTATGGTTAATCATGATGTTTAGAAAACCTCACTATATGAAAGTGTATTAGTTTTGAACACATATTTATACAAAGTTTTCTAGGTAGGGGGAGGATTTTCTTGTCTAAGGTTGATATCATCATGAGGATATTGACCACAATAGATGTCAGGTTTAGAATCCCCATGATCCATATCTAGACTACCATGAAGGGTAATATCACCACAATGATCACCTTTTGAATCATTTAAAGAGTCGACAGACCCTCGAGGTGCAAAGGATAATCATAGAACAACATTAATTACACTATCATCGATCAAGTATTGGATATGATCCACATTCTACATCATGAATTGAATATTCCAAATTGCCTTTTGTGGTTGTGTAGGGATATGAGCATCCTGTATGAAGGCTGCCAATTGTTTTTGATAATTTTCTAGTTGTATGGAAATATGAGTCCACTAATAAGAAGCTACAAGAATATAAATGTGAAATTCTATATTTTTGGTAGGAATATGAGACTGCCTATTTGTGGATGAAATAATAGTCTGGTCAATCTTGGATGAGGTGGGGATATGAGCTCGGTCCAAATATTGATTCCCTATTGGAGTATGCCAATGGACCTTTGGAGTGGTAGAAGTGGTATGAGCCTCCTTCTACATAGAATCTAAAGGATTATGGTGTAGGGATTCATCTTTAGCATTAGGGATATGATCATAGAATCTATGATCTACTAGAATATTCCATGTAGCTTCACTGATAGAAATATGAGCCTACCTTGGGGCTTGTACTACTCTCACTTGGTGATCCTCAATTGGAGAGAGGATATAAGCCCAATCCTATGACTTTGGAGTATGCCACTGGTCTTTTTTGACAGGGATATTATATTTTCCTATGGCATGTGCTACTCCTACTTGGTGATCCCTTATTGTAATGATAATTTGTTCCCGTTCAGGTGCATCTGGAGTATGTCACTATTATTTTTCAGTATGAATGTTCACCTTCACATAATCATGTGTCACTCTCACTTTTTGTGCCCCAGTTGGAACGATAATATAAGCCCAGTCTGATGCATCATACTTTACTAGAATATACTGATAGTCATCCAAGATGAGAGAAAGAATGTTTGTATTCTACAGATAAGCCACTTATTAACACTTATTAAAGTGTTTTTCTACCCTAGATATAGGGATAGAAATATGTGCATGTCCATATATCTATACTAGTGCCAGAATATACTGCTAGAGTTCTTAAGATGTTTCTATAATATAGTGACATTCTAGTAAAGTATTCACAGGAATGTAGGCCTACACATTTTCTTTCCCCAATATGAAATGGAAAATATATTTGATTGAATTAGGGATATAATACCACTAATGTACTCATTTTTACATCAGAATATGCTGAATGAATTCATGATTAGGGTCCAAGATATGAACCTACCCCATGAATGATACGGGAATAGGCCTGTAGACTTGACCTGAGGGTATATGGATATGAGCCTGCCCACTGGCTACCACCAGATTATGTCGGTGGGCTTTGTCAGCTGGAATGGGGATATGATCCCACTCATATTTTTCCAGAGCTTTATGTTCCCAACATGACTTCCTTGTTTTTTTATGAGCGTATAAGGTGGAAATGTGTTGGGTGTCACCCTCAGTAGGTGACTGATGGGCATCGACGAGATGGGACTAGTGATAGTGGTTGATAGGAGCCCTCCTCAGAGGCTCTTGAATCAGAATAGATCCATAATTTACTCCCTGATCTACCATTATTTAATAAAGGAGGTATTTAATGTCATTATTTGAGGATAATATTCCACAGTGATTGGTAGTGGAAAAGAGTCCCTCTGGTTTTACTATAGATTTATTTGGATGATACGTACTTGTTAGTTTAAGCATCGAGATAACCTTTCATGAAAAATCAATGGTTTTTATTAGACCATATCTATAGAATTCTTGAAACATTTCATTTTTCACCCAAAGATGAATGTGTTGGGTGGTTGAGGTTGTTCTGTAACCCATAAGGATTGCATTAATTGCTAATTTTATATAATAGTCACTAGTTGAAGATATGATCTTGGTTTGGGGAGTTTTTTTTGAGAGCAGTATCTCTAGTCATAAATAAAACAAGGAACAAGGTCACCAATCAGTTCACTATCTTATTTTTGATATGTTATCAATCATATATGAATAGGTAAGAAAATTTTCCTTTCTTCTTCCTTTTTTATCCATTCTACACATGTGGACTTGTCAAAGAGAGGATGAACTTATTTCAGGAGAACCCCAATTATATTTAGTCCTTTGATCATTTTTATTATTTGATATATTCATGTCGAGTTCACCATTTTTGTTTACTGGAAGGATATGTATGGTTCCCCATGTTTAGAAGACATGATTCCCAATCCCTACGATGATTAAATTATTCTATCATTACCCGATTTCATGAAAGGTTCACCATTTTCATTTCCTTTATAGGTTTTGAGGCCCGACGATTTATTGTGTGAGTTTGAATATGTTTCACAATCCTTTATATCGATTTTACCATTTTTTTTATCTTTCATAGAATCTCCCAATGGTTTGGATATATATAACTTAGTACATAAATACTTTACAAAGGTAGGGGCCATTACTAGTTTCAGACCTGATAATGATTAGGAACTTACATTGGTCGATAGGATGGGAGTTAGGGCTCATCTCACCTTTTTGAGGGGAATTATTTCATACTTTAGGACTCTATTATAGATTTAATATATATTTTTGAATCTCCTACTTGTACTTATATGGAACTAGTTACCCAAAAAATTTATCATGGATTGAATCCTTTTATCTATAGAGGGGGGTTCTATTAACAAGTCCATTTGTATGTATCCAAATTTCTTCATCCACATTTCATTATTTCTTATAAGTGGGTAGATGATTATATTTTAGAGCCATATAACCAATCAATATGGAATTTAATTCCATATAGGGTGGTGCTTAATATTTTAAGGATGGGATTGAACCTTTATGAGGTTTCCTACATATCATGTTCATGAGAGGAATCAAAACGAACATAGTTCATTTGAATCATGTAGTTTAATGTCATGTAAAAAAGATAAATATGTGGGAACTGATGAACTGAGTATTATGCTCGAGCCTTAGGAAGGCATCCTACATATCCTATTTTTAATAGTAATCAAAGTCATTGTAGATTCATGTGCTCTCAGGACATATCCCAAGGTGGATGCCCTTATATGGGGGTAGTCAAAGCATTCAACTGAATGGGGATTACAAACTAAGGTTTCCCTGGATGGGATAAATTCATGATGAAAATGAACTGATTATTGCAAATCACAAATCCCATGTGATCCATGCTTAGTGCGAGAATAAGGGATTGCAAGTGATCAATGTCAATGAATATAGACGTGGGAGTTATGCATTGGGGTGACCCTAAGGTGTCATTTGATAGGAATTTTGTTCCTTAGGAAGGTTTCCTACACATCCTAGTTATAGAAAGAATCAGAGTCTTCATAGTTCATTTGACTTCTCAATCGACTGATGGATATGAATTAATGATAAACCCATGGGAGATATTAGACCCCAAGGGTTAGGATACGTAAGATATGGAGGGAATTACATGGATGTAGATTCCTGTTTGAGCTCAACCTTCAAAAAGGTGTCCTTTGTATCTAGGTTATAACAGGAATATGATTTCTCATAGTTCAATTGGATGTTCAATATGCTAATGGATGAGGTAGAGAGATGAAACCATAGGAGAATTTGGGTCCCATGGTTAATAATTTTAGAAACATAGAGGGATATACATTGTAGTGGATGAACATTGGATATTAGGCCTTAGGAAGGCATACTACGAATCTTGTTTGGACACAAATCATAGTTTTGACAGTTCATCATGGCGGTATGCCAAAATATATCCACTAGACAAGGTTATCATGTCCCTCGAAGTCTACCTAACGCATCCTGATTTTCTATCTAACATGTCCAGGGTGTCTGTATGACATATATGAGGATGTCTTCATGACATATATTTAGATGTATGGACATTTACTGATTACTTGGAGGACACATCCAACAACAATCACATGATCTAGTTGACTTGTCTGGAAGATTTATCATGATCTGAAAGGAATGTATGGGTGGTAGTCACATGATCAAGGATGAAATGTTTAGAGGGTGATGAATGAAATGGATGAAATGTTTGGAGGTTTTAAAATTATATAGATGAATTTTCTGGAGTACATTACATGATCTGGACAAATTTATGAAGGACATTTCATGATCTGGTTGACTTGTCCAGAGAATATCACATGACCTGACTTACTTTTTCATAGGACAACACAAGGCCTAGGTGACATGTAAAAAGGACTCCTCATGACTTAGGTGACATAACCTGGTGCTACCACATAACATTCTTGACATGTCCAAGGGACATCACATAATCCAAGTGGAATGTTTGAGGTGTGTCACATGACTAGGGTGACATGTCCTGGTGCTATCACATGATCTAGGTAGGTCTTGTGAAGCACATGAAGATTAGAGTATCTATATTCACATAATACATTATTATTTTTTAGTCTTCATCCACCATTTATTTCATATGATCCTCAAAATTGTTCAATAATTATCCTATTTTAGGTATCACGTGACCCAATCAACATGCAAGACCTCATTCACATAATATAGATGACATGCCAAAAGTCCCTCGTGTGATCTATAGAGTGATCACACAAAGCACATATTCATGTCGCATCATATCTTAGGTCATCCCTCAAATTTTAACTAGTGGAATACCTATGTGATTGTGTGAATTTACACTTGAATAAGTCCGCTCATGCGCTCCTATGTTGTAGTCACCCATCATGTATCATTTTTTTTGTATTGAGGAGGTGGGATTTATAGATCCCACTACCTCAATTATAAACCACATTGCACGATTAATATCTTGAAAATATGAGCTATATTAAATGGATGAATTTTGTTTTCATATGCTTTGTATGATCCTATCATGGTTCATCCATGGCGCTGCATGATAAAAATGACTATTAGAATGTTCTACCATCACCACATTTTTTAGAACATGGTTGATCAAATGGATTTATCCTAACCATGTAGAAATTTCAATGTGATTAAATAAGGCCAAATAATTTTTCTAGTAATATTTTAAAGGTTATGAATCCTATGGGAAGGATTCATTATGATCTAAGAAAACTTTTCTGGGGCCCTTCATGAGACTAAGACAACTTATTAAGGTGGCTTCCATGGGACCAGGTTGACACATCGATGGATCTTCACATTATCAATGGTGGTCACCTAGGGTGTATAAAACCATTCTCATGAGGGTCAACATATATTACCTTTGTGATAATCTTCCACCTTTTACTCTTTTATTTACTTTCTTATTTTAAAATAATAGGAGATCGTGCGACGTCATGCAGCTGTTGTTGAGGACAATCAATATCCTTGTCTGTGGTGCGTCATGTGATCAATAATTGATATGATGATGATGTTAAAGAATTTTCATTGAATATACCTCTACATGTATTTATATTTGAAGGATAATCACATGATTGAAGGGACATGTCTAAGTTCGTTTGAAAGATAAAGTTGGCGTGCTAACTTACTCTTGCGCGACAAGGTGGACATGCCTCCAAGGGATTAGAAAGGTCTTGCAGATCACATTAGCACATCACATGAATATCTAGGCTTCCACCTTTTTTCACCTTTATTTTACAATGGGTTTTGGGTGATTTCTATGAATCTTATTATTTACAATCCATATACTCAAAAGATGATTCCTTGAAGGGCATTGGGATCTTATGACTTTTAATCATATGACAATATTATCCTAATCACTATTAATAGATAAAAGTATTTATCTAGGAAATATGTATTCAAGGATATTAGAAGAAAAAGTGGTCATTTAAGCATCATGTGAGGAATAATGTACAAAAGGGAAACAGAGGAAGGAAGGGAATTACCATATGTGATAACTATGGGAGGAAAAATAATGGGTTCCACATGAAGGGAATGTGATTTTTTATAAGAGTGAAGAAAAATGACACTAGGATCACAAATTCGAAGGAAAAGTTGATTTTATTAGTGTTTAATTCATTAAATATAAGAATATGGGACATTATATGAACCAATTCCAAAAATGGTAAGGGAAATTACCTCAAAAAAGTCTAAGGTATCTTGGGCTAGCTTATCCAATTACCATATATGAATTTAAAATTCCTAATGACATACCGAAAGGTAATTTTATTGTATATGTAAAGTTAATTAATTTATTATTTGATTACGGTTCTTTAAAATCTTTTAAATTTTCCATGTTTTCTAAAAACATATTTTTTTTTCATAACACCATATTAAAGGAGATATCAATTACGTCACTGAATTGAAATATTATTTCAGTAAAGATAAGACAGTCAGTTCTATTTATGTTGCATGGATATATGATATTTGAAAAATTGGTTATTATAACTATGGTTGAATTTGATATGATCCTTGTTTAGGATTTGTTTTAAGATTATAATGAAAAAATTATTACTAATATGAGGATATTAAAATTAATTATGCTTAGGTGGAATCTATTGTCAATATAGGGGGTTTTTCCTCATCTAAATCATTTCTAGAACCTCCCATGATAGTTATCCTAAATGAAGTTCTAGTAATTGGGGAAGATCAATAATAGTCCATGGATAATGGATGATATCTTAATAATAGAGGATATACAGTTGGTAAAAAATTCATTAATGTTTTTATAAAATAGTTACCTAATCATCCACTAGAGAATGAAGTTGAGTTATCCATTGATTTCATTACAGATGCATGACCTATATCTTAAAATATCTATAGAATAGAACCAGTAGTGCTGGTGGAGTAGAAGAAATAGTTGTAGGAGTTGTCTGATAAATGATTTATATACGCATGTGTTTCACTTTTGAAAGCCCTGGTTTTATTCATAAAAAATAAGGATAGTTCTATGAGATTGTGCATCGATTATAGGGAGATCAATTCCATTAATAGAAATAATAATGTTCCCATAACACACAATGATAAATTATTTGATCAAATTCAAGGAGGCTAATAATTTTCAAGGATCAATATTTTCTCTTACTATCATCAGCTAAGGGTGAAGAATGATAATATTCTAAATATGGAATTTCAAACAAGGTATGGACAATGTGAGTTTAGGGAAATTCCATTTTGATTGACTAATTCAACTTTTATCTTTAGGTATCTTATGAATAGAGTATTCAAGGACTATCATAAAAATATTTTGGTGATATTCATTGGTGTTATCTTGGTATAATATATTTTTTATGAAGATCATAAGGATCAACTATAAATAACTCTCGAGACCCTTAGAGAAAAATAATTATATAGGAAATACATCAAGTTTAAATTTTGGCTCAATGAAGTTTATTTTCTTTCCATGTTTTCTCCAAGGATGGAATATCTATTGAACATTCAAAGATAAAGGTAGTCAAAGAATATCCTACAACCAAGAAAATATTTGAGATATGATGTTTCCTAGGTTTATTTGGTTATTATTAGTGTTTTGTTCAATATTTCTACCCATTTTTCAACATGTTAACCATGTTAACACCTAAAGGGATTAAATTAGTATGATTAGGGAAATGTTTTTATTTTTTTGATATGAATTGGATACTAATTAATGTAACGATTTTGAAATTACCATTAGGGAAGAATGATTTGTAATGTATAGTGATTCATCAAAGAAAGGACATGGACACATATCTATATGGAATGATATGGTGGTTTCCTAGGCTAAAAGGAAATTGAAAATCCCTGAATTGAATTATCCAACTCATGAACTTTACCTGGTAGTTGTAACCAATCATTGAAAATATTGAGTCTCTAACTATATAGTAAAATATACAATATATATACATACTAAAAGGGTTTGAAGTATATATTCTATCAAAATTATCTCAACATGAGGTAATTAATATGGAAGGAACTTCTCATGGAATATGATTTATTAATACACTACCACCTTGGAAATTAAAATAAAGTGGCTAAAATAGTGAGTATAATATACCATATAATATTTACCATGATGAAAATTAATAAGGATATTATACATAGAGATATAGTAAATATGGATATGGTGATATTTAGGAAAGGGGGCCTATCATTCCTTATCTAAGAAATTTCTATTCCACCCTTACAATAAGGGATAGAGAAGTCCTAATAAGATGAAGATAACTTAAAAGGATGATTAAAGTAGTAAATATTTTGAAATTGACAGACTTCATTTATAGATATAGATTATTAATGTTTGAAAATAGTTAATTTTTTTATCCATACCAAAGTTGATGAATGAAATTTTAGATGAATCATATAGATTAAATTTCTCTATATACCCTAGTAGTATAAATATGTACATGGATTTAAAAGAAAATTTATTTTAGGGTGGTAAAATGTTGGATATTGAAAAATATATGTCTAGATTCTTAGTATTTTACTAGGTAATATATGAACTAGAACATCTTAAAGGAGTCATGAAACATCTACCTATACCTATATATGGATTCAAGGTAATATTAAAATCTACTTTATCACTAGACTACCAAAGTCTCTAAAAAAGAATTTTGATATATGGTTCATTGTTGATTATTTTATTATGTCTACTAATTTCTTAGAAATAAGAGATGATCAACCCATTGAGTAAATTTAATGGTTCTATATCAATTAAATCATAAGGTTTCATGGGGAACCTTTATCATTTGACTACAACCCTTGGTTCAAATTGAAATTTTATGAGATTATTCAAAGCGCTCTTGACACTGAGATACATTTAGGAACTTTTTATCATCCATGATCTAATGGGAATTATAAAAGTTATATCAAGACATTAGAAGGCATTCTATGATCATCTTTTCTTGACTTACAAGGTATGTGGGGTCAATATCAATTATTAGGGTTTAAAAAAAAATAATAGCTTCCATTTCAGCATCCATATAGTGACATATATGGAATTGTATTAGAAGATTTGTCATACTCCTACTTGTTGGAAAGAAGAAGGAGAAATAAATCTAGTAGTCCCAATATTTTTGAAGGAGACGAATATTAAAATACATGATATTATTAATTATATTAATGAATCCCAGAGTTGAAAAAAGAGTAATATTGATAATCAAAGGAAAGACATGGAATTTAAAGTGGGGGATCTTGTATTATTGAATTTTTCCCATGAAAGGGAGTTGTAATTTTTTTCAAAAGGGGAAGTTAAGCCCTAGGTACATTTTTCCTCTTGAAATACTAAAATGAATTATAGTTATAAAATACTAATTGGATATGTCACATAACCTTTCTTAAGTACATGAAGTATTACAAGATTCATTATAGAGGAAATAAAAACTAGATCCAATGCATGTCATCACATATAATGAAATTGAGTATGAATATGAAGATTCTTTTAATGAAGATCTAGTCTAGACTCTTAACACTATAGAGAAAGTGTTGTGAAACTGAACAACTTGATTAGTAAAATTCATTTGTAAAAAATCACTAACTAAAATAGGTAACACGAGATTTTGAATAAATTCTGAGGAAGGAATATCAACATTTTTTCAATAGCTGATATATATCTGATTTTTTTGATGAAATTATTTATGTGTGGGAAAATGTTATAACTGAGACCCTACTGTAGAAAGTGAACACCAAATCCAAAAATTTCACACAATACACACTAAAAATATCCTCTATTCATGATTATGTTTAAAAGTTTATTTTATGAATTTATGAATATGATTTTTGAAAAATAATGTTCATTTTTTAATTCCCCAGAAAAATATTAGCTTAAGATAAAATTTTGAATTTTTGAAAAATAGTATATTTTTAATTGATTAGTGAAATTGATGGTGTATATAAAAACTATCCCTTCCATGACTTAACCATTTCATAAGAAAGGCCTAAAAGTTTATAAAACCTTTTAAATGATAAAATATGTTCTTAAGGAGTAAAACTATATGTTTTTTCAAAAAAAAAATCTTAAATTATAAAACCTATGTTTTAAAAATTATAAAATTATGTAATATTTTTGAATAAAATATTTTCTTTGTAATTTAATTTAATTTAATATTATTTTGGAAAAATTGGTTATTGGATTTATTAAGAAGCTATATAATATTTATTTTTTTGTAATAAAAAATTTTATGTAATGAAAATAAACATCATTTTATTTTTACCATAAACATAATTTTTATGCTTAAAAATACACATTTTCTAAAAATGGGTTTTACGTGCAGTACTGTTAAAATTAATTTTCCCAAAAAAATTAGTTTTCTTTGATAAAATAGAAATTATATTCAAAAGAAGTAGTTATAAATTTTATAAATGGGTTATCTTATTTATTAGGAATAATTTTTTTTAGATTAATGATTAATTACCGTAGTAAATGTAAAATGGTTGTTTTCAAAGAATTTATTTTATAAGAGTTATATAAAGTTCATATAAATAAACTGGATTAATTTATTTTAAATTGTAGCTATAATTTGATGTTTAATCATATAAAAATTTATAAACACTCGTTCAATTGATAAATAATAGGAAATAAGAATAAAAAACACTTAATTTATAAAAGGTCATTTTTATATAAAAATAGTTATCCTATATATTATGTTTTAATTTAAAAGTTTATTTTCTCAGATTTAGAAATTGAATAATTTTAAATTAACTCAAAATTCAAATTCATAATTTCAAAAAAATTTCATATGTGTCCTGTTATATTTTTAGTAATAAAATAATTAATGTGGTTAATTCTTTACTAAAATTAATAAGGTTAAAATGGGTATGATGAATCTCAAATTTTTATTAACTAAAAGGTCTCATACACCTCTTATGAAGTCTTTTTATGTATACAAGTCACACCCATTGGTTTCAACTACCATTCTCCACCTAACTCAACTAACCCCCCAAATAGCCATGTGATTCCATTCTTACCCC
The DNA here is from genome assembly GCA_963277665.1 of Viscum album. Taxonomy (NCBI): domain Eukaryota; kingdom Viridiplantae; phylum Streptophyta; class Magnoliopsida; order Santalales; family Viscaceae; genus Viscum; species Viscum album. The sequence continues at coordinate 586,197,151 of OY728145.1, forward strand.
TTATATAACATTAGCTTCCCAGAAAAAAACCATATTTTTCAACCGATAAAAGGATCTCACTCTAACCCATTATCTCATAAAAATACACCCAAAAGGAATTTATCATGAATTTCCTCCCCATCCCCCTCTCTATACCCCTCCCAAATAGTTCCTCGTGTTCTAAGGTGTTTTCCCCAGCTTACAGATTCTACTTAGAAAGGTAATTACTTATAATCCTTCTCTCTCCTATTTCATTGGATTATATTGATAAAAAACCATTTACATATATTTTCATTATTTTAATTTTATCATATTTTCTCCAATTTTATATGATTTTAATTTGTGGATAAATTTCTCCTCTAATTATAGAATTTATCCTATATTGTTATAATGTCGACATAAGTGTTCTCATTCCACCCCTTCCATTTTCAATTACAAACGTTTATTGTAATATAATCATGATTGTAATTCAATGTAACTAAAAAAAATTATATATCAATAATGGGATTTACTCTCATTAAAACCTTTTATTAATCCATAATAATGGAAAAAATCCTACTTTTTTTGAATGTGAAGAATGTATGGTCTTCCTTGAAATAAATTCACTATATGGATACTAGAAAGTGGATGTTATTGTGGCACATATTCACCTAAGAGTCACACTAAAAAGTGTTGGTTGAACCACTAACTCAACCATCAACCATGTAATGCCCCGACCCTAGTTACCTAGAGTCAGTGCATTATTACATAACATTGGCATGATCACAAGAAAGATCAAATCTCGAAAGACGGATTGGTTTAGTAGCCTTGGAAACACTAGATATATTCATAAAGTTTTACATTACATCATAAAGTGAAAAAATACGACAACAACATATTTTCTCCATTGTCCACACTATTAAACCCTCATAATAGCCTTACAAGTCATTCATAATTTACTTCTTCACATCCTGGGAAAATAAAACATAGAAAAGGGGTGAGCTCAAATGCCCAGTAAGGATAACAATATAGCGAAATCTTTCATAAATAAGAATAAACATTTAAGGCAATGTATAACTAAAACAAAAGCCTTTTAAACATGAACTTCAACATAGTATGGCATAAATAAAATGAAATAATTTCATTTACTTATTCATATAGATATTCTACTAATCGAATAATCACATGCAATATCAATAACCACTTTCATAATGATGGAATGCATAATGCCAGACTATCATAACCACATAGCCAAGGCCTCGTGCCAAGACTACAAATGAGATTTTGTCAAGGCCTTGTGCCAAGAAACTAGTTTGTCTCATGAGACCTACCGATGCATCGAGGAGCTATAGCGGGATCCACCCGTCACATATTAAGTCCAATGTATTCCCATATGAAAAGGTTTAAACATAACATAAACATTCATATTAAAACTAGCATACGAAATGTCAATACTTTCACCATAAACCATGAATGGTATAAAAATAGCACATCCACAGTCAAACATACCAAAAAACCTTCAATAAAACATAGAATTTTTGTATCATAATAAATCAATTTCACATAAGCGTAAAATCCATCAAAGGATGTTGACATAGATGAAATCAAAACTCTTTTTAGAGAAATATCTCTTTTTATTTTGAAATCATTTAAGAACCATATAAAATAAAAAATTTTCTTTGAAAATATTCTTATAAGCTTGTAAGGGAAGCTTCGACGATTTTATAACGGCAGAAAGTAACCGCACCCACCGTATAAGTTAAAAAAACATTCTTACCTTAATTATGTCGTAAAGGTTAAAAAGCACCTTGTTTGGAAAACAACGGAAAGATTCCTTTATAAAACTCTTATAAAAATTCAAACAAGGGTATAAATGACTTTAAACCATATTCTTTTAAATAGTAAAAATGTTTTGAAATACATTTTTAAGAAACATGGATGTGGATGATAAAGAGATCCCAGTAGATAATTACGTATAAACAACCTCGGATAATGAAGAGATTGTGAAATAACCCTTACCTTGTACTTTTCCTTGGTTGGGGTAGGTTAACCTCCTGTATAATGGTGAAGTAATTGTTATTAAATTATACAAGAATCATATATACTAATATGATATCATATATGATCTTTTAAAATTGCTTTGTTAATAATATCTTAGTATTATCGTCGTTTCAGGTGGTAACTTACTCATTTTATTTTATATGTTTTGTTACGTAAGCCATGTTTGTCAGGGATAGGTTGTATCTTATTCATATCCAGAATTATATCAAGTCCTTAAACATTATTTTTAAATCATCAAATGATAATTATACTTGAATGAATACGATGGAGAATGAATCTCATCGCGTTCGTGGAGACGGTTGTCCGTACGTACGCACGAGCGACAATATCAATTTTTTGATATTAAAATAATATATAATTGGATGGTATATCATATATACAGAATCATTATCATGTTAAATTTATTATTTTAATGAGTTATACATCATTATTATACCCATCCAAATAATAATATATTGAATAACAATTACACCACGATGTGGAGACGGTAAGCCGTACGTACGCACGTATGGTGACATGTTATTCAAAGGGTGGATAGAATAATGAATATGGTTGTACTATAATTATAATAACATCATAGTATATATAATATACTGGAGTTATTATTTTATAATGGTAATAACATAGAAATAAGAAGTGGAAGAAGAAATGAATTTGAAAGAGGGTGGTGAAAACATTACCTCTTCTTTGGGTTCTTCCTTTTGATTTGATCAAAAGGGCTCCTTAGGTTGGATTTATGATCAAAATAAGGCCTCTAGGTTGTAGTGACAGAAGTTGGGAGAGTATTTGGGTAGAGTTTGGCCAAACCAAAAGGCTTTGAAGGTGTGAAGAAATGATAAGGAGGAGTGCCCTTTTATAAGAAGGGTGAGGGGCACCTTTGGAAAAGCTAGGAATATTAGTTTATAATAAATTAATATTCGGTTTCTAATGGCTCCAAAGTTGATTATTCAAAGGTTAAGGTGGGGATAGGTTGAAAACCACTCAACCAATAGAATTTAGACAGGTTTGGGTACTTATATTAACCTTATCTTTTAGTTTTAACTCTTAGTTAATTAGTTTCACTTTTACAATGTCTCTTTGTATTTTTATATTATATGGTTAATAAACATACCATATACATCCAAGAGACCCCCAAGTGGTCAATTAATGATAAAAATATCATGATATAAGTTTCTTGGCCTAACCTTATATTTTTAGGAATTTAATATCAATTAATAATATAATATTTGTTTTAAAAACTCTTTTATGTCAATTTTGACACTATTCAATAGTTGTTTTTTTGTGAAACTCATAATAGATTGATTACTTCGAAAAAATTCATTTAAATAAATCCTAATATGTCATATTATCCTATAATATTAATTTAATTCATTAAAAGTTTCAAATTATATTTGTTTGGGTATTTATAATATCAATTATTTTAATTTTTCACTATTATAGTAATTACTGCATCATCATTGTGTCATAAATAAATTAAATTATTTAATGTCTAAAAATTATAAATAAAATATCATTATGTAGGAAATATTTTTATATTTATAATGAATATTTATAATCTAAAATCCAACATACATAACCCTATGTAAAAATTGTTTTTCTAAAAGATATATGCTTGTGTCATTTTTGTATTCATTTTAACTAAATTAAAATAAAGTGTCCCTATCTCTTACAAGTGGCTCCATGGGGTCCCAAAATCGACCCAAAGATGCCCATGGTCGGCCTTGTATCAACCAATAAGGTTAGGACACGTTTTAGGGTAATTTGTTATTATTATAATATTATTTTTTAACCATTATTTCCCGGATTTACCTTTTAACCATGGTAAATAAAATATTTACCGCAGTAATTATTCAAAATGTCTAAAAATAAAAGTTACCTATTTACACAAATGTGAACATCCTGATTCCAAATATGGAATCCATTTTTCCAAATTCAAAACACAGAAGTTGCAGAAATTAATTTAAAATTAATTCCCGTTGTTAAAACAAAAAGCATGTTTTTAAGAGATAATAACTATCAAAAGATTGACACTTGTTTATATCTGGTTTAATTGTGAAATTATGTCCAATGAAAAACATTGAATTAAATGGTAAAAATATATTCTAAATATACTTTAAAACCACTCAAATTCATAATTTATCTATATTAATTATTTTGATTAAAAAAGTTGTTTTTAATTAAAATTTAGTAATTTTCACTATTCATCAAAATATGAAAGTTATCCAAAAAGTACCAAAATTTCACCCTAGGATAAATTCGATATTCCAAATCCAAAAATGAAGTCCATTTTTAAATATAAAATATAATTTCAAAAAGTAGGTATTACTATTCATAACGGCTAGTTTGATTGGTTGTGGTGTGTGTTAGAACTCGAAGTTGCGTATAACACACGCTACTGTATTATTCAAAGGAAAGCGTACTGTGGAAGCTTGGGATGTTACATTGTAAATTTTTGATGTCTCCATTCTAAAGAATATATTTATTTAGTCAAATTGAATATATAAAGTTTAAAATATTGGATTTAAAAAGGGTTCACTATTAATGTTGGTAAAAGTGCATTTTTTTTAAATACTTATTTTATCTGAAAAAAAGAATTTGTTATTAAATTATGTCTAAGAAGCTCATAATATGGATTTTAAGGATTATATAAAGTTTAAAATTTAGTTAATACTATTCATAACCTCTTTTGAACGGCTTGTTTGGTAAGTCATGGTGCGCTTGAACTCGGTGTTGCGTGTAGTGCAAGTTATTGAATTATTTTGAAGAAATAAAACACTATGAAATCTTGGGGTGTTACAAACCCGATACACGATGAGTGGCCTTATAACCACTCACGTGGCTAGAAACTCCTAAGGGATATGCTTTGGAATACTCACATGCTCTTTGTAAACTATAATGATTTATTTTAATTCCATTTCTATGGTATACTACCATTGAAAATTATTAAACTCAATTAAAAACTTATATTGATAACCCAACACTTTGAAATTACCCTTTGACACTTACTTATCTTTATTTCATTGATAAGGGTACTCCATTTTACATTGAAAATACACCATAGTTTCTATGTTAACTATTTATTATATAAACATCCACTTTCTTTATCAAGGTGTCTTTTGTGATGTTCTTTTCTATCAATGATATTATATATCTCTAAATTTTCCATTCCAAACCATCCTCCATTATTCATAATAACTTTTACTCAAATGAATTTACTTTTTAAATTCTCTATTATCCATTTCATTGATTGAAGGGTCCTCACCTAGATTAAATATATTGATTGATTGAAAAAATTATCAACTTAACTGTATACCCCTTTCTCTAAATGGTGTTAGTTTTAGGGATGTTGATATAGAAATAAGTTCCAATTATTTATTGGGTAACTATTAAAAAATAAACATATTTTTATTATGATATATATGTTTATTAATTAATCAAGAAAGTTAATTATTTATTATTTTACCATACATATTATTTCTTTGGATGGGTTTTAGTCATTTTATCCTTTTTTGATACCGAAAAATGTATTGGTGTTACATTTGCGGTAATTCCAATATAGATTATTATTTGATTTTTAATGTATTGTTCATTAATTTTATCATAATATGAATGAGTTGTACATAATTAGTGAAGTGTGGGGTCCTATTATAGATATATACTTTGTGCATCAACTAGTCTCATGAGATAAAACAACATGGTTTTGGTGTATACCTCTCCCTATATCTGTATAGTTTCTTAACACAAGGCCTTGATAACATGTTAGAATGTCTAGAATTATGCATTGCGTTAGTATAAGATCAATGATTATTATTATCCATGTTTTTATTTATTTTCATGGATATATTATGATATTTGATTCATTTGATTATAAAATCATGTTTTATACTCGTAACTTCCATATCATTTTTGGAATATTTATGTTACAATGGATTCCACTGTATGTTACTCCTTACTAAGAATCTAAGATACCCCTTATTTTTTGACTTTACTAAGGAATCCAATTAAAGAGATATGTATAATTACTTGGGATATTATGGAATAGAAAATAATGTTATTACAATGTTTTCATGCGATATCTAATGTTTTAAAATTTAAGGTTTATATGTATCAAGTCTTCCAAAACTACTAAGTTGGGGGATACTTTGGAAAATATTGTATTATCTACTAATAATTTAATATAGCTACCGGGCTTGGGTTTTTGGTGTCTGGGTTGTAACATTTTTTGGATGAAGTTAGGGGTTAGTTTTATTATGTTTTTTATATTTCTAATTTATTTTATTATTGGATATATTTCTTGGGTGATGATAAATATTTTTGATTCATATTTTGTTACATAAAATATATAAATTAGTTATTTAATATTGAAATTATTCTTTGGATTATTAATATTTAGGAATAACATTTGGAATTGATTGATTATATGAGATCATTGATAATGGGTTTCAGAAGGCAGTCTTTTCCCTCCATACCATTTTAACTTAGTTATTCCTAGAATGTATTTGATGTAAAATTTATAATATTATAAAAAGTAAAAAACATGAAATTTTAGAAGAATAAATTTTATGATTTTAAAGATAAATTGTTTCATTAATTAAAATACTAGTTTTATATATTTATTAATATTTTTTGAAAAAAATTGGATTATTTTCATAGTTTTAAATTCTTGGTTTAATTTTAGAAATATTAGTCATTTTCTTCCTTTAGTAACATTGATTAATTATTTTTTTAAATATAATTTTGCATAAATAATTATTACATTAAACACCCACTTAAACTGTAACTGGTATCACAATTTTTTTACTTTATTAGAAAATTTCTATTGATATGTGCTCACTTAGAAAAATATAAATAATGTTATTCTTTGATTATTTAAAATACGAATAAGAGATTTCATGTGTAAAAGACTATAAAACTATGTTACCTAGGTAAAATATTTGGTATATCCTAGATATGGGGTTTGAGTTGGGAATGAAAGTGAATAATTTACATCTTATAGTTTGCCTTCTTTCACAAGAATCTAATAAGTCTCTACATTAATTTATCCCATTTATAATGCCTTTTTTCTAGGAACTTGGAATATATTAAATTTTTTATGCCATAGATTATTCCATATTTACCTTGTTGCTAATAAATTTTATATGATTTTATATTCTATGTATTATTCCTTGTTTGGATTAAAAGATTAAATATCCACTTGTTTTTATTTTCTTATCTTACCAAATTAAAGTTTCACTGATTATTCCTTTTTTGGATTACTCAATTAACGTTACACCTATTAATCCTTGTATTTATTAAATGTTTTGTGGTTTAGGGGATGTTCATTGGGGTGATTACCCATAATGTTTTCTATAAGTTTCAATGAATAAAATCTAAAAAAATGTAGAATAACAACAGAAAAATCTTAGTAAAGAGGATATTTTAAAATTTTAATTTTTAATTTAATTAATTCATGAATTACCTCAGCCTGATAATTATTTTTTTCTCGATCAATTCTAGAGGCACTCTCAGAGTCTGACCATTGAAGTTGAGAATCCAAACTAGAATCCCTCTAGTTCTTTCCACACAATCTAGATAAATCTTAGAATATCTCCCTTGGTATTCCAAATGCTAGTTTAGAGGAACCATGCTCCTTATTCTTTTCTGTGTTTACTGAAACAAGAAATATATCAAGCTTGAGATAATTCTATCATGTTCACCCTTGTTCATTAGTGGTTGGAAGATGGGTTTTCTCTCAAGTATAAGATAATTATCAAGATAGAATTCACTATGCACAATTTTTCTCATCTTAAAAAAATATAAAATTGATTATGTACTTTGGGTTAAACAATTAGTAATTTCACAAAGTCCCATTATCTAATTGTTTATTATAGTAAACCAAACATAAAATAATAGTATTATTATTATTATTATTATATTATCATGAAATAAACTAAAGTCATGGATTAATACATCACCTCCATCACATCGTTTAACTCCGTTTATCAATCCATCTCATAATTTATCAAAACCTAAATAATAAATAAATATTTATTTAAATAAATAAATATCATTATATTATTCATTATATAAAAAATATTATATTCACTAAACTTATGAATAGATATTTAATTTAATATTCTTGTAAAAAAAATATTTATGTTAATCTAATTACTAAACTAGTGAATAGATATTTATATAGTTATTAGTTTATAAAATATAAACATGAGATAAAAGAATATTATATTCACTGGCTCAAAAATATATATTTATTTAATAGTCAACTCACATATAATTTAATCTCTAATAATTAGTGATTGAATTTATTTTATCAAATTAACATGAATAATTATTTTCCACAAACTGAAAATAATATTTATTCTTTACATCAAATTAAAATACAATATAAATGAGATTATAGATACATTTAGTGTGTGACCCTCTTAGCCCCTTTTTTAGAGGCATGTAGATACCTTTACTAATGCATAAGATAAAAATCTAGAAACATGTTAAGTCACCAATATAGATTGAAGTTAATGTTGCAATTAAAACAATATCATATGACCACTTATAGTGTAATAGAATCCTTTTTTTGTGATATCTCATCAAGTTGGTTTCAAATTCTTGTCATCAAAATATATGCTTGATTTATCATTTTTTGAATCTCTAAAATGAAATATTAAATGATTTAAAATGGTAATAAATTTAATTAGATAGTTCTATTATAATCAAATGGTCATATATGTCTTCTTATATTAACTCAAAAGTGACAAGTACTTTCCAAACTTATTCCATAAATGTCATATCACTTATGACACAAACAATGTATACTACCTATCCATGAGCATTTTTCATCACATTATTCTTCCACACGTCAAAGTATTTCATTCATGATACACATTGATAAAAATATAAAGTATATAGGAAAATATATGCATCAATAGAAGGGAATATTCAAGGACATATATAATATATAGAATTCATATTGGTAGGTTTTTCATCATAATGTCATTTCTTGGATATTAAAATTTTCAAACATCATAAGAATAAGTCTCAATATCTTACGAGTCTCCAATACTTGATATTAAAAAATTATTTATATCACATCAAGAACATGTGATTTAAATGATTGGACAACCGTTTAAAATCATTTACATAACATTTTTAGTTTCTCATTATAATAGATTACTATTATTACCTTTTGATGTGAAAATTTTTATATGGAAATTATCATATTAATATTATAAAGAAGAATAATCACCATGTGATAAGTTATTCATTAACATTATGGTAATCTAATATCCTAGTAATCAAAAGTACCATGTCAGTTGGTTATAGGGAATAAACTCCAATATACTAACACTTAAACTAGTTAAAACTACAAACTGAATTGTTTTATCTTGAACATTATAAAAAATGATTCTTTTAAGGTAATTCTATATATGTTTGGATTTCCATATTCTAATGTGTATTTCATGCTTGTTCCGGCTACACCCCTTTGAGAAAATCCCTCAAGATGTGTGATCACTAAGATTTTACCCTTTCTACTCACTCATTAACCTAATATATTAGCTAAAAACATTATTATAATTTTATCATATCATATAATAACACTTTATTATCTTAGTATAATTCCAACACTAAAAATAAATCATTTCTTAGCCTACTTATTAAGCTACATGAGAAGCCAAAAAGTACTCAGTCAAATTGGATATGTAAACCACCAGTATAAATATGCTTCTCTTTCTTATTACCTTATCAATACTATGATGCTAAATAAAATTGATCTAAAGAAAGAAAAGTTTTTTATACATATGATAACTACTATTACAATTTCTCCAAGTACCAAAAACATATCCACCTCACTTTATGAAGTATAGTTGGATTAATTTGACTAAAACCCTATATAGTTTTCCTATATATATTTGAGAATTTTCCATTATACATTTTGAATAATCCATATTAAATATAAGTAAATATCATTGTATATAATATATATTCCAACCACTTGAAAATATGGAATTATATTTATCACATTAATCACCTCTTGTTATTTTATATGTCAACATGGAGGGATTTTATTCCTTGTGACATGTTTAATAATTCACTCTTAAATTTTTCTTCTTTTTATTTTTTAATAACTTTTAAAAGTATGTAACATTTCTAGATCTAATCAACCCCATATATCTATATTTGTAGATAATATTCCCTAGAACTCTCACTAGGAATTTAATCCATTCTTATATAAATATATTTCCATTAGTATTAACCAACTATAAGACTTAACATATGTTTTCCATATTATATCAACATATTATACTTGGAAAACCATAAATATTCTACTACCCTATTTTAGACATAATGAACACTTTAATTTTGATAAAACTAAACTCTCTTGTGGATTAATGAAATGAATACTCTATTATAAAAATGATTTCTTTAATTATAGAAATGTATTTCTATGAATCATATACCTTAATAGAATTGGTTTATATCACTAACCATCATGATTTAAAAATATGGATATATTATTTACGGTTTACTTCGAGTAAATTTGTGTTGACATCAAATATCCCAATATTATGATCATAAAAAGTTACCATGACTATTATAACTTTAAGGTATTTAGCATAGATATTTGTGGGAATGTTTAATTATACTAATCACTCACTCTAGGTATAAACTTTACCATTCATGTTATATTTCATCTTAAATACCATCCAATGCCTTTACATGAACATAAGAAATCACCAAAATACCAACTTAGATTTGGGTACATTGAGTCCATCTATGAATTCATATGATATTTTCAATAATGTCTAGCTTCCATTTAGTAAATAATTGTAGAATTCATTATTATTAAAGAATAATAAAAAACCTATATTAGTGAATAAAAAATTTAACTATGGTTTTAACTTCCTTACACATAATGTGTCATAGGAACAACACCTATCAATATATATTGTGGAGTTTTATGTTCCTATGATAACTCATGTGAACGATGAGACTTGATATTAGTAAAGTCTATCTTGATATAAATTTATCAAAATATATGTTTTTACCACTTATAGAAACATTTTAAATCACCTGACTAATATCATTATATCATATGGATAATAATATCATAATTGGATTTATGATGATTAATAGAGATGCGATTAATGTATCCTTTGATATAATTTTGAATTTAAAACCATATTTAACAAATGGTTCTCATCCAAAACACATAGATCCATGAAATTTTAAATTTATTTAATATTTTAAATTATATGATACCTTTTAGTTAATATTGGTTTCATATGGTTATCTGTTACACTATTATTTTTGAAACATGAATTGAAAGGAAATATGGAAGGCTTTTAATAAAAATAAGAATCATCATCGATCTTCCTTGTACCACCATAACCTATCTAATTTGTATAAGGTAATGTTATTTCGGGAATGAATCTACTCAAAATTTAAATGGTTTATGAATTCTTGGTTATGATCTTTAACTATCCTACACAAAGGATATTTTACCTTATAAAATGTGAATTCATTTCTTCCACTTAACATTAATATAATAACTTAAATGACTCTCAAGGATTATATTAATTTACCACTACCATATCATTATAATAATTATCATGAGTCTATTTAAACTGATTCTAAAGCTTTTTGGATTTATGAATTTAAATCTTAAATGAATCATTATAAAAAAATAATAAGTTTGTAAAATATCTATTATTTCAAAATCTAAAGATTCAAAACAACCTTCAAGGTATATCCTTGAAATTTACTTTTAGAATTACTTGACTGAGAATAATCTTTATATTAATAGGTATTACATGAGTCTTTTATTTTATATTCTTCATCAATTTCTGATATTATACATATATGATTATGGTATTACTAAACTATTAAGTATAAGATAATTTAAAACAATTTAATTAAAAAATTAAAAAATGTCACATTGTATCTATAATGAGACACTAAAATAAATGTTTTTGGTAATGATAAATACAAAAAATAGATTTACCAGAATGAATCCCCTTGTAAATGTAAAGATGTTTATATATCCTAGTAGTCCAAGGAAACACCATTTTTCATTTACAAAAAGAATTCACCTTAGTTATTGGAATAATTATGAACATAATTAGTTGTGTTTTTGATACAAATATGTTAGTTATTTATTATATTTAATAACCTAGAAGTTAAATTTAAAAGTTTTATGCAATTAGGAAAATATCTTTATTATAATAATCTTATTAGTTTTTTATCAATTCATAGTTGTTTCTATTCAAATAACCTTTCTTTCCACACGTGAAGTCTATAGAATCCAATTCATTTACCTCTATATGAATCCTATATATCATTGATAGAAATAAGAAAAGGAATATTGATAGTATATGTTTTATATATGACTTAACATTTTCCTTGAATTTTTTAATTATAAGCTGTGAGGTTCCCCGTTCCCACCAATCGAGGTTATCAGGTTAAATAATTTTCAATGGATTCTTGAGAATCATCACTATAATTCTCATCCTATAATTATTAATGAATATAAAGAATCTATTTTTTATTTATGATAATATAAGATTAATGATTAATTTATTATTTATGTGGTCACTAAATTTCACTAACCAATATAACCTAGAGGTATAATTAATTTTTTAAGAGATTCTAATTTTAAAAATTTATAAAGAACATGAATGAAAAATCACTAAATAAAAAATTATTTAGTATATGATATAGAAATTATGAGGATGATATCATTATGATAGGTTGGATAAAATAATAAATTTATCAATAAGACAACAATAATTGAAATATTTTTGGTAATTAAATTTAAACCACTGAGCATGGACTTTTGAAAAATTGGGGTGAGAAATTAAAAAAAGGTGATAGGAAATTTCAAATAAAAGTGCATGAAATAATAAAGTATAAATTAATGATTAAAAAATTATATGTTCATAAAAATCAAGTCTAATTTAATCCCTTGTTCATGATAGATATTCTCCTTATCAAGACTCTCCTTTTCCTATAGTCAAGTACTTTGAATAATCAAAAGATAGGTAACCGGAAACAATTTTTAAACATAGAATGTAATTAGACCATTTGTCATGATGGGAGAGACACTATAGTTAATGAATTAAAAATTACCCCCATATCCACTAATAATACAATGGCAATGCATTAAATAATGATAGAGGTTGATATATGAGAAAATAGTTGAATGAAAAAACTATAAAATAAATTATTTATTCAAAATAAAATTCCTATTATATAAATTCACTTTCATTGAAATCAAAAGGGCATGAATAAATCACCTCATCATGCTATCTAAGAGAGAATTATAAAATAATAAAAATTAAAATCCAAAAATAAATTTTGGAGTAGACCAAATGAAGGAATCTATAGCATAATACCATTCCCTAGGAATCTATTCTCCAATGTTATATAGCTCCACATTTTCCTTATATTTATCAAAAAAATGCACCCCATAGTTGTCATAAATTTCATGAATTATCCCTAATAATGGGTCCAAGTCAACTATATGGGTTACCATTAAATAAAATGTGTGACCTAAACATTAATTGACAAAAAAATATAATTCAAATTTTCTAGTCTCAATGTTTCATAGTGTTACATGGGGTTTCACACTATGATTTTTTATAGTACACCCATGTAATGTATTTTCTCATGCCTTTTCTCACATCATGAATCCTAGAATATTTTGGTTTTCTATAATGTGAATAATTATTTTTTAGTGTATTCTTCATTAGTTTTTTTATATTTCCATTTCAATCCATGAAATCATTCCTTGAATTATCATACATCATGGGACATCCTTCACATCATGAATAAAATCTCATTTTATTTGTTTGTTTTACCTTTTATTTTATTGAAAATATAACCTAAAAAATTATTAAAAAAATATATGACAAACATGGTTAATAATTTAAATTATAAAAACCATTTTTTGTAATATTAAAAATACACACAAGAAATACATCTTTCAACCCCCCCAATTTAAACTCATGCTTTTCCTCAAGTATGAAATCTAGATAAATTATAAAGGATGATAATTATACCAATATAAAAATTTCAATTTCAAAAAAATAAACAGATCAGATGGGGAATTGAATATTTGAATATCACATGAGAAAAATTAAACAAATCCTCATTTTTTAATGAAACAAGTCAACAATGTATTTTAATTTTTCACTTTTGACTTATCTATTCCTTTACCTTCTTCCATTAATATTTCTAAATTCAACATCAATGTTCATAAAACTTGTAATTTACCTAATTTTAAATTATTTTCACTCATCACTCAAGGTATAAATATAAATAATTTTTTCTCATACCTATAGTCGTTTTCCTACCATAGGCTTGCAATACATACAATTTCACCACCCTATAGAGATAAAATAAAAAATAATCATGAGGGATTAACCATTAAGATAAAATGTCTCTTAGGTTTAATATTGGGTTGGTAATGATGTAAAAATTAAAGTAAATCTCAAAAGTAGGTTGATATCTAAAGTAGTTTTCATGATAATCAAAATATAAACTCAGTGAAATATTATCCCCCTAAAAATGAAATCTCACCTTTTTTCCAAAAAAACCAAGTCTTGTTCATGAATCAATGAAGTATAATGAACTATACGCTCTCTTAAATTTATTTTTATTTTTCATTTTTTTTGAAAAATGAGTTTTTAAATTTCTCACATCTATTTCTAAACCCCCAATGGAAAACATTATTTGTCAAGAAAATAGTTATTTTTACCCACTAAAAACGATTTTTTATTTGTTTTTATTTTTTTAGGAGGGTTGGAAAAAAAGTAAAATGATTGAATAATCATGAAACATGCCTTATATCCCATGAAAAAAACTAAACACATATCTATTTTAGTATATACCCCCTTCCACCATGGTGTAATTTCCCCAAAAATATTTTTTTGATAATCATGAAAAAACACATAGAGTAGGGTAAGAAAAGAAAAAGTAGGATTTTAATGTGGTTATTCCCTAACAAGGATATTCTTAGCTTTGATGGGCTCATTAAATATTAATTTAAAGGTAAGTCTCAGGATAAGAAAAAAAAGTATTCCTTAGTCATATTAAAATTGAATTTTTATAATTATATCTTAGACAATATGAAAAATAAGTTCCAAAAGAAAACATGCTCGAGTCTTATAATAAATTTACTATGAAATAGAATATGAAATATCTGTCTTAGAGATTCTTGATAATGAGAAAATGTAATTGGTACAATAACTTATGAAAATTCATACTAAAAAAATTAATCTATACAAAGTTTATATTTTTATTGTATGGAAAATCTCATTAGAATTTCATTGAAAAAATTGACTAATCTATCAAATTGTGATTCTTAAAATCAAAATTCCTATATTTATCTTTAAAAATTAATTTTCCAACTATTCTCTTTAAATTTATCTATAAATAAATAAAAAATAATGCATGATGATTATCCTAATAAATATTTGTTTCCACAATTAGTAATAAACAAAAAATCATAGTTTTGGGGATGTATTTTCTAATTAAAATATATAAAAATAAATATTAGTGAGTGAAACAAATATTAAAAATAAAACTCATACACCCGTGTTTCACTGTTTGATTTAGCTTTAGACCTAAATTTTTTTATTTTACCTTTCTACTTTCTTATAAATTCATTTTCACATATAGAATAAAAAAAATAACATAGTTCAAGGCCTATTCATTATATCTCAAAAAAGATAATGATAATTGAAAATAAATTCCCAGAATAAAATTAAATCTTAAGAAAAAAATAAGACTAAATTCCTAGAAAGTAAGAAAAACTTGGGTTTCCTCTTAGAATATTTCCTTTTCAATGGCCATGTAGCATGACCTAACATTTATTAGCTAATTAGAATATGATACAAATCTAAACTCCTTAGGTTAAAATATTTTTAACTTTTAAGTGAATCTATCTCAACATGTCTCCTCCTCATCATAATCAATATGAAATTTTATGGAGGTGACTAAAATCTGGACATATTAATTTTTTGTAGGAAGAATTCAAAATCTACTTAGATTTCATAGAATTCTTGTAATACTAATTGCATTTTTCCTCTTCTGCATTGAACTTTTCATGTTATATATCCAAAACTTATTATTATTATTTTTGTTGTTATTATTATCTTATTATAAATAGTCAAAGTAGAATTTATTAGGTTCTTATTCTTATTCTTCTTCCTCATGTTGTAGAACTAGTTTTTTCATGAAATTTATTTATAAATGAACCTATTGAAGTCCCTTATTATTCTTCTTCTTCTCCTTTATCTTTTTCTTCCTATTAGTTTTTTATTTTCATTCTACTCCTAAACCTACTATTTAGTATTAATAATTTAGAGGAACAATAATATCATTGAAAATTACCCCAACTTCATTGATCATAATTTCAAGATCATAACAATTCTCTATAAAATTTGATTATATGTCATATAGTTATGCCTCTTCCTTAATCAGGTATGTTTGAGGGAGTATAGAGTTTTATTTTTATTCATTTTATGATAATCGAATTAATGTGTAATACCCCTAAGAATGATGGTGAATTTCTATTTTTTAGTTAAAATATATTATAGTAATTCCATCACTATATAAAATACCAAAGTTCATAAAATAAATGAAAATATGAAATGAAAAATCTACATTAAAATAAAGAAACAAAAAGGGAATAGAAAAGTATTTTTTAAATTATATAATTAAAAAAACTGTACCTATTTCCATCAACAACGTCAAAAATAGGTATCGCCTGAAGGTATTGTCAATTCATTTAGAGATACCAATTTTAAATATTTATATAGAATATGAATATATAATCACTAAAAAAACCATTAAGTAACATATACTATTTAAATTCCATGGTTAGTTCCATGTGTACATGTTATAGTATAAGACCCAAATATATGAACGATTTTTAGAAAATTAATCAAAACTACCAAAGTTGGATTTTTTTGAGAATGTGGAAGGAAATAATAAAAAAATGATTTATTTAATTGGAAATATTGTTTTATGAAATAATAAAGCATAAAATAATGAATAATTTTTTTAAGGCCATCATAATCGAGTCTAACTAAATTTCTTGGTCTAATTTGACAATATTTATCTCAAAAATTATTATTTTTATATGATAATGTACTTCAAAATGTTGAAAATATAGTTAACCCAAAACTATTTTTAAACATAGAATTTAATTATCTCAATGGTAATGGTGGAGATGAAACTCTAGTTAATGCATAAAAAATAACTCCCTCACCCACTAATGTGATAATGGTCATGCATTAAAGAATGAAAGATGAGGATATATAAGAAAAGGGATGGATGCAAAAAACTATGAAATAAATTATTTATTTAAAATAAAACACCAATCACATAAATTCAATTAAAATGAAATCATTACAACATGAAGAAATCACACCCCAAGTTATTCATAAGAGGGTGAGAAAATAAAAAAATGAAAACCCTAAAAGAAATTTTGGAGTACGCACAGTGAATGACTTTTTATTGTATCACCTTTCCCTATGGATATGTTCTCCAATACTCTATATCTCCAACCCAACCTTATAATAATTAGAAAACATTCATCCCTTAGGTGTCATAAATTCCATAAATTAACTCAAATAATGGTTCCAAGCCAAACTATAGGGTTATTGGTGAATTAAATGTGCATCTCTGCCCTACTTTGATTAAAACATATCATAAATTTTTTAAAATCTATGTTTTATAGTGTAACATTGGGTGTCACAATGATATTTTTCATGGTCCTCCACTGGAATCTATTTTCTCAAGCATTGTCTCATATAACGAATTCTTGAATCTTTTTACATCATTAATAGATGTTTCATGATGAAAATAATTATTTTACAGGATATTTTTCTCTATTTTGTCATAAATACTCAATTCTAAGATGTGAAATCCAGCCTGTATTTTTCACACATTCTAGAAAATACTTCACATCCTAAATTACATTTACTTTTCTTCATTTGAATTTATCTCATATATAACTTGTAAAAAATAATTAAAATAATAAAAATATGGACACGATTAATCATTTAAATTTCATAAAACATTTCTTTCAATAATAAAAATATAATCATGAAATATAGTTATTAATAAATTATTCATATAATTCAGCATTGTCAAAGAAATCTCATTACATGTATAACCATATTCTATTTTACACTTTTATAGTGTGGTGAAAATCTCATTTATATTAATCCTTTATGTCACCTTTCAAGTTCTATGGGATGTTTCATCTTGGTGTAAGAATCTATGTATTTTTGTTGAGTCTTAATCTCTCTAGGAATAACTGATAACATGACATAGAAGAAATTTGAATCATCCACCATGTATCACCGGGTGTAATCTTTTTCACCTTCACTCTCTCACTGAGGTGTAAGATCAAGACTATAGAAGTCTAGAACATAATAAAAAAATAGTATTCCATTAAATAAATGATTTTACCAATCTTGTAAAAAAAATTGGTGAAGAAATTGTCTTTATCTAGGAATGATAACAACATTTACATTGTTCTTACTTCCATTTTCTATAACATAAAAATGAAAATTTTAGTACATTATCTTGATTTCCATTTAGGATGCAATCAATTAATTTTATTAGTATCCCACTATTTTATCAAATCTTAATATCCCTAGTAGTTGTAGTCTGAATATCATATCTCTAGGATATTTTTTTTTTGTAAATAATCTATATTTCTCCTCTCATAACCTCGATAAGGGACTTTTCAAATTACGTGAGGGTATTTTGGTAATCATGGATTGAAAACTAAATTAACTTGTAACTCCTTTATGAGTTTCTTAGAATCCGTGATCCTAAAATCCTAAACTTTAATTTCCCCAACTATTGACTCTATGACTCACTAAGTCTTTTGAGGGGAAATACTCTTGATTCTATCTTGGTTGAGTCAACCAAAACTTTCCATTATACCTCCTTGATAAATTAAAGTATGTTGATAAGGTTCATACCGATACTTTGATCTATGATATTAGTATAAATTAATTAAGTGATTCTATTTAATGACATGATATTTCATTTGGTGGGTAAAATTTAACTTATGCATAAATACACTTTATTTTATTCTTCCCATGATTGTTAATATTATATTGATTTTATATAATTAATTACTTTTGTCTAATAATTTTTTTTAACAATCATTTTATTATATATATTTTTAATATTCTTGTTAATTTATTTACATTATGTGATCACATTTGTATATTAAATTTACCAATAATTACTTAAATAAATAAATAAAATACATTAAAAAATAAAATAAATAAGTGATATGATCATGAACTTTTATTTACTAGTTGGTTTATATACCCTAGGGGAAAAAACTCCATGAGACAATACTTGGCTTGAGTTATAGAACTTCTCTATTCACCTAAGAATCCTCTTCGTTGGTCTCACCTTGGATTAGGTCCTGAATAGCCACCTCCTATTAGTACATCCATACTTTACAAATGATTACTCACTTTTATGTGAGGGGTGCAAAGAGTTAAGGGTTATATAAAATAATCCTTGGATACACAGGACCATAAATAATAAAGGATTTAGTGATGATACATTGATAATATTATTCAATATAATAATAAACTTATCAAAAAACTTAATAAATAATCATATTAAAGTAGACCAGCACACACACATAGGTTGGTAATTCTCATAATCCTTCACAACATGCGACTAATATGAATTGAAATTACTATCATTAATTTAATTTAATTATTTATCAAGATAAATTTAATTGAATTAATATATTAATCATAATTAATTAATTCATCATCTTAATGAAATGACACAACAATCACTGAGAATACCATCTTCTATAATTTTAAATAAAGTAAATTAAATTTATTTTATTTCAAATTTATGAAGAACATGATGTGTATAGACAGGGAACATGTTGTGTGTCCTCCTTGAAAGATTATATTTAGTAATGGAATTTAATATGTACATAACATGTATTTGTGAAAAAATGACATGTACCACTTTACATATTATTAAATCCATTTATGGATTTTTACACTTACATGGCATGTACGGTCACTTGACATGGTGTGTCACTTACAATTGTGTACATTTCCTTTCTTTAATTGTGTAATTACACAACAAGTATGCTTACATGGCATTTCATGATATAAAAGAGTGTTGTTACATCTATCATGTTGTGTAGTCTATAATCATGTATGACCACATGTCATTTCATAAATATAGGTATTATTTACTACAAGTGATCCCTGTAAAGTAAATAGTCTATATGATGACCATAAGCATAATTTACATGAATAATTATGTGGATAATAAAAATTTAAAGGATTTAATTACACCCAAACTGCTAAAAACTACTCAGTGTGTACTTGGTACAAAAATATTATTACACATTGTATACAATAGACGTAAGTTGTGTGGTTGGGTATCACATTATTTATCCTCATGTTTAGTCACATGAAATGTCTACCTTGGGTTATAATATTCATG
Source organism: Viscum album (assembly GCA_963277665.1). Classification (NCBI taxonomy): domain Eukaryota; kingdom Viridiplantae; phylum Streptophyta; class Magnoliopsida; order Santalales; family Viscaceae; genus Viscum; species Viscum album. The sequence goes on from OY728145.1 coordinate 586,217,680, forward strand.
AGTTGTCCTAAGTTACAAAACATTTACATCAGTAAATGTGTTGTATAATCCATTACTGGACTATAAAAAACACTCCGAGAGACCCTATGTATATCTCAAATGGATTATCACGTGTTACGGAACCTTTATTTTTAGCTATATGTCATGTAATTTATGTGTTGTTGTTTTTCATAGCTATTTGTCAATACATGACATGTAATGAATCCATGTTCTTTAACCACATGGATTCCATGATTTATGTAAGGTGAAAGGTATTAGGTGTTACATGCATGTACACTAGCTGTAGATCATATAATTTTCATCAATACTTGGATAGACTAGTGGTTAATAAACAACTTATATTAACACCACATACTGACCCCCATATTGTATGTTGAGATTATCTCATCCCATACTTATATGGATTAGTAAGGGTATATTCAATGTATTTTTCTATTACAAATTGTGTATCTATGTAATTTGATTAGAATCAGTATGACCTACAAATGATATCATTGAGAATTCTTCATCTTCACTTAGTCTTTTCTTGGTCACATGTATTTGAAAAAAAATTACAATTTTTGAATTAAAACGTAAATTTTAGAATTTAAATATGGATAAAAAATGAAAAATCTATCAACTATATAAATAAATATTATTAATTACAAAGTAATATGGATTTAAAACTTATTGAATTCTTTGGGGTTGTTTTTGTTGGTATCCTACAAGAGTGAATTTATAGAACTATATTCTCCCAACAACTCCCATATTTGTGACAAGAGATGGCATGTGGACCTTCATTCAAAAGTTTGGTGGTCACTAGGGTTTTATTAACAATATTATGGTATTTTTACCTACACTTGGAATGTTTTATATATTTAAGACACGTTTCATGGATCTTTCCCATTTCCCAGTGCGTAATAAGTTATCCCTATGCAAGAAGATAGTCATTATCATGTATTAGTGTGAACATATGTATGTATGAGAGTTTCTATGATAATATTAACATCTATATGTATCAAATGTTCTCCATAAATGGAACCATATATATATATAAAAGGTTCTCCATCAATGGAAACATTTTTATATATCAGAGGTTCTATATCTTGTTTAATTTTTCTTAGTGATGCTTGGTCGTAAGGATATATTATGTAAAACCATGTCACTGAGAACTCTATAGTTTATTTCCATCTAGGGAAGTAGCATGTGTTCATGCATTTGGTATTGGGCCTATTAAATAGGATTCCTACTTATCCTTTCTAAAAGTAATCTTAACCCTTGTAGTTTGGTTCCACTTAATGGGGAATATCATACATTTAAAGGATATGTGATAAGGGTGGATCCATGAAATTTAACATTCTGTAGTAATGAAAACTATGTAAATGATGACTAGTAATGGTTAGTGTGGGACATATTCAAGAGAGTCCTTTTCTATTTAACCTTATAGAGAATATGACACAATAAGGATGAGTTGGTTTTGAAAAGAATATGGACCTACCAGGATATGTGTGGTCTCGTCGAGAATATATCCTTGATGAGGCAAATATAGCTCTCACCCAAAAGATATATGGCCCTCCAGGTGGGGGTATGATATTTTAGCAAATACGGACCAAAGAAATTATGGTTCATAAGGAATATAGACCTAATGAATGGGGCATCCAGAATCATAGTAATATAGCTGAGAAATAAAAGGACATATGTGATCTCATGAGGAATATAGCCTTATAATAATGTGTATAGAAAATTGTTGATGTTGGATCTAAACCTCAAAGATGATTCTAATATATCCCACTGAAATAGGAATAAAATCCCAAATAGTTCAAAATTCATAATTTATGTCATATGATAGGACTATACAATAAATTTTTACATTATTCAGTAATGAAATGTTGGTGCAGTTTAATGCCACTTCTCTAGGATGTTGTTTATACAGTTTAACCTTATGTTTCCAATAAAAAGGTTTCATAAGATATATGAAAATATATATTTTATTAGGTCTTACACATATAAAGAAAAATTAATATACTTAAATGGGAATATGGTCCCTTAAATGAATTTTCTATAGGGAATATAGACCTTTGAGAAAGAGAATATATGGTTGTTGGGGAATACACACAAGGAGGAGTCCCATGATGAATTTTGTACTGGGACCTAAATCTAAGGAGGATTCCTAATGCGAAAATTTTATAGGGGATACACATAAGGATGAGGACTGTAGTTTCCCTGACCCGAATAGCCACCCAAACAGTGCTATCTGGCTGGGTGCCACTAGCCTTAGGCGAACCTCCCCACATGCCAATTGCTACTATCAAGAATAAAGGGTTTAATTTAACAAGTTTTAGAGACTATACCCTCTGGGGATGGAGAAGAAAACTAGTTCGAGTAATAATATATAACATGCAGTGGAAAAAATACTCAGCAGAATCAAACAAGAACATCAAGGTGGAAGCACGATCAATAACAAACATATAATTGAAGCAATAAATAAATAGAAACAATAGAAAGTAAATGAAAAATCTAGCATGCAAAACACACCACATGTATAAACTAAATAGAACAAACATGCATATAAAAATAAGTCATACATACAATATACAAAAAAAGGGTCACTGAAGGGCCAACCACAGTACATTACATACGTATACAAAACACCATGCTGATACAAGAATGCAATCTAAATAAAATAGAAACTCCAGCTAGACATGACCTTAAGGAACCATGCCAAAATCTATACATATAGTTACAAACCATCTCATGAAGCTGATCCCTTACCTAAATATAAATTCATAAAATATACAAGCATCCTGAAGGACCCATGTAGGGTGTGAGAACTAATCTTAGTAGGATACTACCCAATGGGACATACATAGAATATGTGTTTAATAAGGCGTGTAATATAATAAGTATAAAATCTCAATGCAATAAATAAAAAAAATAAAATTTCTCTGGTGCTCAATATCCACAAATTTTATTTCACTTACTTCATCCCATGCCGAAAATCTTAGAAGTAGAGAGGGTCCTTGGACCATGATCCAAGGTACCCCTTATGTTATATAGCTCTGGTGAATCCTAAGGTTCCACCTCAATCAATTAACCTGGCACCACATACCTGCCAACACCTCACATCTCAACAATAGTACTGATGTTCTGAAGGAATCCGACACAAGTTATAGATCCCTCAGACCCTGGATCAAAAGCACACGTTGGCCCATTGCCCAAAAACATGAGGCACAATAATACCTATCCATAAATTAAATCTACACCCACGACCTCAATCATGGAGAACCTCAACCCCCCACCAATAGCCTCACCGCTATCAACCAAAGGCTCCTCACCTTCCATGTGTCTTTCTATGACAAGCACCACCAAACCATAAATACCTAGGATTCAATTATCGGGGGCCTCTACCAACATGATTGGTCAAAACCACCTCATCAATAGAGTCAACTAGTGTACACATGACTCAATTAGGCACATTGTTCATAATAAGTGAGTGAAAACCACTAATATATATAACCTAATCCACATCAAAACTTTCACTTTGTGACCCTATGACCATGTCACTCGATTTCCAATGGCCATTCCATCCCAATATCTCATACATTCCCAACCTAACGTTCTTTCCACCTCAAACAATATCCTTGATGCCCAATCGTGTGGTCAAACCACTCAAAAAATCCTGGCCAAGTCTAACTCGTGTTCAACATCACTCAATCTTGATGAACTAGACACCTAAACCTCAGGCCAAGCTTGTCACAACCCCATGGGCCTTAGAAGTATGTCACAAGCTATTATATATAAATAATTCACTTTCAAATATAAATTAATTCAATGAAATTGAATTTCACATATCCAATTTAATATAAACAGACAATCCAATTTAATACCATTGAATTGAATCATCTAAATAGACATAACTATTTAGTATAGAAGGATTGAATTCCTCAAATTGGATTAACCAAAACAATTTAATTAAAACAAGACAATTTAAATGAATTTAACACCCCCAACTGATTTACCCAAGGAGCGACAACCTCTAACCTAACCTTGCTCGCGTAAAAAATTTAAGGACTTTCCCAATGACATCCCATGGGTCATACAGTCAATTCAATAGAAAGTAGTGGGGGTATAACTCACTTTACCATAGGTGTGCTAACAGTTTCACCCCCTAAAAGACCATGAAAACAAAAATCCAGATATGAACCACCCACCTTAGACTCGAAAACCTAGTAAGAGTTGATATCGAGCTCCAATTCAAAGAATCTTGGTGTATATCTGAGTTTTTGTCCAAAAACCTAAAAATAAGGAGAAACAGATCTAATGGATTTAACACTCTATGAGGAGAGAACAAAAGAGGAAGGAATTGAAGGTGAGGTTATCCTTAGAGATGCAGTCCTATAGCATTCGAAGGATTCAATTACGGATGACCGAGGAGGATATGGGAGAAAAATACACCAGAGGAGAGGAGGATGAAGTTTTCATCTTGCTATGCACGTGACAAAGGATAAAGAAAGGAAGAAATAAGAAAAAAATAAAGTAAATTAAAACTAAAAAAACCATGTTAAGCCACATGGTTTACCTGCATATTTTTCCAAACCATGTGGAAACTATGTGGGATACAGTGCTATGCTACAACCCAAAAGGGAACCCTCACATGGTTTACACACGACTTGACCCAACTGTGATCAAACCATATAGAATCCCTCTATAAAAACTGTATATATCCTCTCATTTCCATGCATCTCCCACACACAGTTTACATAAACCATGCATAAGTTCAAAAATGTGCCACATGATAACCTGGAAGGGCCCGCATGGTTTTCCGTAAACCATATTCCCTGACCTGTTATTCCAAAACATGCCATTTGGCTTTCAATGCTCATGAAACCAAACTAAAACACCTGAAGCACTCTCCAAGAATAAAGAAAAACCCAAAAACATGATATAAATTAAATGGAACCCTCCAAATTGAGTTTTGATCATAAAATTTAAAAATGGAATAGGAACTATATCAAAAATTTAAAATGAGAGAGGTTTTCAACCTGATTAAAAAAATGAGACATTACAATATCCCCACCTTCACATAGCTCATCCACAAGATATCAACGAAACCCAAATATGGTAAAGAAAATACCCATCATGTTCAAATTAAATCAGGATACCCCAATCTAAAGGGTGTATGTCAACTTACCTCAAGTGGCTCTCTACAATAGGAATTGCCTAATTCAGTCTCAACATGGAAAAAATCACATATCAAACAAAGTTTCATCGACATATTTGATAGAACCATGGTCCTCCCATTACACATCATCACTCCCACACCACATAATGTCCTCCCATGCCATTCTATACACCCAAATACATCCCACAACACATCGGCGCCCACCTCAATCCCATGCCACACATGGCATCAATGAGGTCCCGCATCACCATGGATGCTCGAATCAATCTCGGTGCTTGGCACAATAGTTAAGTATCAAACCATCATGGTGCCCAGATGTCTTGAACCTCATATAACCCACATCCACGATGACCTGTTGCTAAAGCATCTCAGAACCACACATGCAATGATGCTCAATTTCAAAACCCAGTGTCATACACCTCATATATACATATCACACATCCGATATGATTCCAACCCACTTACCAATGTTTGGTCAGTCCATATACGACTCTTGAAAATAATGAACCAAAATGGAAATTACTAAACAATCCATTAGAGAATAAAAAAAAAAGAAAATCATGGCCATGACCATGATGTACTTCTAACGGTCGTTGGCTCACCAGCCGACTCATCCCTTGACAGCTTCACGGTGTGCACCTACCTTGAAGTGTGATTACTTGAAGCCTGACCTTCCCACGATTATGCTCCATCCACTACACTCTAACCTTATTGTTGGGTCCCACTTTCTCTAACACAACCTCTATGTGCATCTAAACCTTGGATACCCTCACCTGGTACTGATCTTGAACCGAACTCAGAGGTATGATTATTCCCCTAAACCCAATCGCCTACTGAACAAGAAGGCCTCCTGCATAACATCTTGAGATGAATGAACTGTACAGATTCCCAATACTCCTTTGGAGGCTGCTTTCATTGATTCTATACATTTTATGGCTTTCCACACTGAAATAAAACCATAGAATACCCACTCCAATGTGGTCTATCTGATTCCTTGGCTCGACTAACCTGCTGGAACTCATCTCGACCTCACTTCCTACCATCTAAAGTATCACCAATGAATTCACCTAACATTAATTTCCAGCTTGAGTATGACTTATCTTTCAGTTTTCCCTCAGTTATGAGCACCCATTTCACCACCTTGGAGAATGAGGCCAATCTAAAGATGTTTACTTAAACTTGAATGGAATGTCATAGACCATCCTCAAAGTGTGTCACCATTGAGGTGTCTTCAATCACCATACCAAGTGCGAAACAAGAGAGTTCACTAAACATCACTGCATAGTCCATGAAATACATGCCACCCTATTGAAGGCTTAGTAACTCCTATGCCATTTCAACCCTCAGTGTCTCTGGGAAGAAATTCACAAAGAATCTGGCCTCAAAATCCTTCCAGACCAAACCCTCATGTTGACCAACCTGAACTTGTACATCCCACTAGTGTTTAGCCGATCCTATGAGCATGTACATTTCTAGCCTGACCTCTACCCTGGTGGCTTCTAGAGCTTCTAGAAGGTCATCTACATGATATCAATCCAGTTCTCAGCCACCTGTGGACCACCCTCACTCTGAAAACACAGCGGGTGATACAACTGGAACTCCCGTGTCAGATACTCAATCGATTTGTCTACTCCTTGAGATCCCCAGTCAATTCCTTGGATAACCCACACCAATCTTAATAAAATCTACTCATAGATCCAAGATCAAAATAAAGTGATATATAGCAGTTGTCTTGCCTGCACTAGAAACTAAGCCTTCCCCTGAGACTGTACCTACGGATCATACTCTGCCTAAAACTCAGGGGTCTGAACCTACTCACGATCCTGTGTAACTATTCCATCACCCACCCGAAACTCCATCCAAGCCGTCTAGGAGGAACATTATAAATACCGTAAATGGTTATATAACCCATATATATTACCGATATATGTATATATATATATATATATAACACATATAGGGAAAGTAGTAAAAGGAAGCACATCCTTGCTACCCTTACTCTCCCCCACCACCACTATACCACATTTAATCCCAGCCTCATAGCCTCCTTACCCACCCTCAATTGTTCCAAGTATCATATAATCCACCGGCCATGACCGTACTAACAACCATCATTGCCTCAAACCGACGAATGAGTCACTCAATCCTTATGATCAAAATCAACTCAATAATAGTACATACCTACTCCTATAACACTCAGGCCCATTTCACATCACATGTCATTATATATATATATACACACACATGTAATAACACATTGTATATATAAAATCAATCCTATCATGGAATTTAAAATTTTCACATTGTATAATCATTTTACAAGGCATACATGAAATTGTAAATTTAAAATACACTAAAATGTGTCTATAAAAATCCAAAAAACCAATCAACCACAAGACACATCACCTTGACATACTGGTAAAAGGTTCCAAATTTTCCTTTACCTTACCAGGTCAAGGGTCACATATCAAAATAATTTAAAAATCACATTCCAAGTGAGGCATCAATGTGGAAATCTTGTAAATTATAATCTTAGAAAAATAGAATGAAAATTCCCACCCCTAGAAACTAAGTCCATCCTTCATACATGGGGCTGCAGGTACCCAAGAAAAGTTATAAACCTACATCCAAAATCACATAATCTGTATACTACGATAAAACAAATAGTAATACCAAAAAAATTGGTAAAAGAAACTCCTCTGATACCACTTGTAGCATACTTGACTCGATTAGCCACCCAAAAAGTGCTATTGGTCCTGGTTCCACTGGCCTTAGGTGCACCTCCCCATATGCCAAAGGCTTCTGACTAGTAGTGAGGGTGTAATTTAATAAGTTGGGGAAACTATAATATCTGGGGATAGAGAACAATATCAGTTCAAGTAGTAATGTATAACATAAATGGAAAGAAAGACTTAGAAGACTCAAACTAGACCCGTAAGGCGGAGGAACAATCAATAACATACACATAAGAAATAAATAAATAGAAATAATAAAAATTAAATAAACAAGATAACATGAAAAAATTCCATTTATAGAAGCTAAACAGAACAAGAATGAATATGAAAACAGTTCATACATACAATATCAAAAAAGAATGGCTGTTGAAGGTACAACCACAATATAATAGATACATATTCAAAACAACATGCTAATACATTAATGAAAGCCAAAAAAAGAGAAACTCTAGATTGAAACGACCTCAAGGTCCTATTCCAAACTCCATGAAAGAAACTACAAACTAGATTTTAAGGATAATACCTTACCCGAACATGAATTCAAAAAGTTTACATGTGTCCCAAAGGACACATGTAGGGTGTGAGAACTAGTCTCAGTGGGATATCTCCCAATGGTGCGTACTTAGAATAGGAGTTTAAGTAGGCATGTAATAAAATAAGTATAAAATATTGATGCAATAAATAAAAATAAAAATTCTATAGTGCTCAAAAAACATCAAGAAGTTGTCACCTACTCTTCCCTATGTCGAAAATCTCAAAAGTAGAGATGGTCCTTGGCCCATGACCCAAGGTATCCCTGATGTCATATAGCTTAGTTGAACCCTAAAGTTCCACCTCAATCAAGTAACCCAAAACCACATGACTCCTAACACCTCATGTCTCAAAAATAGTACCGATGACCCGAAGGCACACCCAAATAAGTCACAGGTCCCTTAGACCCCTGACCGAAAGCACATGTCAGACAATGACCTGAAAACCAGAGGCATAAAGATACATATCCTCAAAATAAATTTAGGCCCATAGCCTCAATAATGGTGAAACACTACCCCAATTTTATTCCTCATTAATATCAATCAAATTATCCTCACCTTCCACATGGATTTCTATGACAAGAACCCCTAAATCATAAATACATAAGACAAAATAACCGGGGGCCTCTACCAACACGATTGGTCAAAACCATCTCATCAATGGAGTCAACCTGTGTGCACATGAATCAATGAGGAACTTTTCCCATCACAGGTGAGTGAAAATCACCAATATATATAACCTAAGAAACATCAACAGTGGAACTTCATGCCCCTACAACCATGTCTCTTGATTTAGAATGGTCATTCCATCCATATATTATAGCCATTCCCAACCTAACTTCCATTTCACCTCAAATGATGTCCTCGATGCCCATTCCCATGGTCAAACCACTCAAACAATACAGACCAATACCAACCAATGATCAAAATCACTCAATCCTAATGGCATAGACACCTCAACCTCAGTCCAGAACCGTTATCACCCCATGGGCCTCAGTAGTATATCATAAGAAATTATATATAAACAATTCACTTTCAAATATCATGAAATTCAATGAGATTTAGTTGAATATATCCCATTAAATATAAATATAAAATCTAATTTAATACCCTTTAATCGATTCATCCAAATAAAAATAAAAATTCTGTATAGAGGGATTGAATGCCTAAAATTGGATTAACCGAAACCATTCAATTAAAACAAGCAAATTTAAATGAATTTAACACCTAAAAAAAATTTATCCAAGGAGAGATGACCTCTAACCTGACCTTGCTCATGTAAAAAATTTAAGGGAATTCCCAATAGTATACCATGAGTAATAAGGTAAATTAAATTCCAAGAAGTAGGGGTCTCACTCACTTTCATAAAGGTATGCTATAAGATGCACCCTGAAAATGACCGTAAAAACACAAATCAAGATATGCACCCCCTATCATAGAATCGTAGACATAGGAACACCTGATATAGAGTTGTAATTCAAAACGTATTAGCATAGATATGAGTTTCCATCCAATGAATTTAAAATAGGGAGAAATGTCTCTCATGAATTTATAACTCCTTAAGGTGAAATCAAAGGAGGAAAGAAGGAAAGGTGAGGTAAGCCTTACTAATTTAGTCCTATAGAATCTGACGAATTGAAGAATGGAAAATCGAGGAGGATATAGGAGAAAAATACATTGGAGGAGAGGAGAGAATGTTTTCCTTCTGGTGTGAACGTGTCCAAGTAGAAATGAAGGAAGAAAAAATAAAAAAATAAATAAAAGAAAAACATAAAAAAAAACCGTGTACATGACGTACAACTTACCCACACAGTTTGGAAAACCGTACAGTAACCGTGCGGGCTACAGTGTTGTGCTACTACCCAAAAGGGAACCATCACATGGTTTTCACATAGTTTACACAAACTATGCTATAGTTCAAAAACATTCCACACAGTTACTTGGAAGGGTTTTCACAATTTACCCTAAACCATTCGCCCTGACCTACTATTCCAAAATAGGCCATTTGGCCTCCGATGCACCCAAGACCAAACCAAAACCCCTGAGGCACTATTAAATCTTCTAGACCAACAAAAAAATATGATATAATGCTAATGGAACTCTCCAAATTTATTTCTGATCATTAGATTAGAAAATAGAATAGCCACTATTTCAAAAATTGAAAACATGAGAGGTTTTTTATCCAATTCAAAAACTCAAGACCTTACACAGGCTGTAATGAAATATATGTTGGTGTCTTACACCTAATAAAGAGTCCTATGATGAAATATGTTTTATGGAATACACTAATACGTGAGGACCATGATGATTTTTTTGTTGGAACTTACACCTAAGTAGGAGGCCCATGATTAAATTTGTGATAGGTATTAAACCTCAAGATGAGGCCTTTTTCTAATAGAATGATCAACCCATACATTTAATATCATGTGATTCCTACTCAGATAGATAAACAAGAGGTAAAATAGGGTTAATTTAATTTTATGGGATAATTATTCTCATTTTGAATGGGGCTTACCCACTGAGGCTTCCCAGGGCTATTTATATATCCTTAGTTCATTTATGATTCATGATTTATGAAATCAACATGGGAACCTATGGGGTCTTATGCCTAAAGTGAAACTCAACCTTCCTTTTCTCGACATGTTTCTAGAAAAGGATAGGGTATGAGATATGGTGTAAGGAGGAGTATGAAATCTTGCATGAGAGGTTAGGGAGTTACCCCTGGAGGGATTCCCTATTCGACCTAGCTTGATGGGTAGATAAGAAATCCCTAATCGATCCATAATAGACTCTTCTGAGGTCTTCCTGATGGAGAACCAAGTTATCCGGGGAATCTATGGTCATGATTTCCCCAATAGTTCTACCTATCTTGTAGGGTAATTCTTGAGCCTCATTTTTAAGGCAATCCATAAGAAAATGGGTTCATAGTGTTATTCTTTTCATGATTGTGTACATCCAGTTACCTCAAAGGAGGTCGTAGGTTAGACTTTTCAAGGTTTTTACCATGGTTAATGGAATCTATATAGAACAATTAGATGTTTTGTGAAGAGTTTATAGTGAATATAGACACTATTCCTGATGAAATCATTTTTATAGGAATAATAAATACCGAAAGGAAACCTGAATCCACATTGGGGATTTTCTATGAAAATGGTGTATGCACATAGGGTTTCACTCACAAAAGTGGATACTTCATGGAAGAATTATGAGGAGATTCATTTATGAAGGGATAATGGGGGAATTACTTCATAAAGGTTCCCCATTTCATAGGAATCCTTTATATAGGATTTCCTTTTTTGTATTTTTTTCCTTTTTTCTTTAATTTTGGTAGCCCAAATACATGAGGGTGTTATAAAGAAGTCAATCCAAGTCTCTAATTTCCATAACTGTAATTTCTTCTGCTTTCATCTTCTTATTTTTACATATTTTTCTCTAAATTAAATTTTATATTTAAAGGTAATTACAAGTCAAACACACTCATATAATGGATATCTATGTGGAAGTTTTCAAACCATAAAGACTTCATAGGATTTAATACCTCATAAATGAACTTACAATGGAAAGTGGTGTTTTGAATAGCTCGATGTGATAGAGGAAAAATACATACCTCCATGCCATAAGGGATAATAGTTTTCAAGAGGCCAAAAACTAATTCCTTTCTGATAACAATGAGTCAATATGGGATAAGGGTTTCCAAAACAGATCAAGGTGTTATGTTAAAACCCATCCTTTTTCAAATTTTGGGAATAAAAACTCATAAAAAATACTTTTAATTCAAAATGACAATTACATATTGTAAAAAGTGATTTATGAAGTGATAAAGTGATATGTGTCCACCCTAGTTCAACTAAATTTTATAATTTAAAGTCATATTTGGGAGTCCATAAATGATACCTTTAAACTATAAATGATAATTACATATGGAAGAGTATTATTTTCAAATGTATCAAATCACTATATAACCACCCTTATTTTATTTTTTTATGAATTAATACACACACACACACATACATATGAGGCTATAAATGGATTCGTTCTAACTAAAATGGAAAATTTTATGTGAGTAAAGTCACTTTTCAATCTAGGTATCGATCAACACAAAAAGGATCTAATTCAGAGTAAAAAAATTTCCCACTAAGGTTTTGTGTTTTATAATTATGTACTAGGAGGTGGTAAAAACTATATAAAAGTTTTTAGTATAATAAAATTTTTATTTAGTTCTTAGTGTTCTTTATGATCATTTAATAGTTTTCAATTTTTATTTTTTCATATAGTGATTCTATATAAATGAATACTTTTTTCATATAATCAGATGAGTTTTCATATTGGTATGTTGTTGAAAACTTTTTATAATTTGTAAAAGAGATTATCTATCCAAAATTCCCACATTTCATGGTAATTATTTATTTCATATAGTGATGTAGGTACTATGAAGTTTTAAAAGCATCTATTGTGCGATGAAAAATATCATACATATTATTTTATTTTTAAAACATCTTAAAAAATTTCTCACTCTCATTTACCATAAAAATTATTCCTAAAAAATTCATTGTAGACTCTAATGGGAGGAGGAACACCATGATTGATTTCTTTGAATATAATGAAAAGTGGCAAACACATCTCAAGAATCATTTCCCATAGAAGCTTCTGAGTACAGGATTTCACGAGTACCCTATCACAGACAGGTTTCTAATATATGGATTTAGGAAACTAAATAATGTTCTTATTCTTATACCCTGATTTTAGAATCATCCAATCTATAATATAAAAAACTATCATCATGAACCTTGATAAAATATTTTAGTGATGGGAACTTATTTCACGGATGATTTTATGTTACAATTTCATTGGAGGAGGAACTATGATCACTAGAATTAGACATTAATTTCTATAAATTGATACTGGATAGGGTTATAGTTGATGAGAAACTAGGGTGACCATAAATATATGACCTTTACCCTGAGTATTCATTTTGTATGGTTTGGGGTTGGAACTTTTGGGTTCAACAAAACTAAAATGAGTTTGAGCAATAGTTGAGAGTTACAAGGAAATATAAAGCCACCTGGGCGTCATGAATTTTTTCTCACCATAGAATTTATCTTCATCCATACTTAGATGATAGATTATATACAATTATACATTCCATTTGGTTCATGAAGAATCTTGAATCAGTCATTGAGAAGTTTGTATGATCATGAGTGTACTGATCATGTGGGGATGTATAAGGAATTTCATCCACCTAACTCGGTATGGGGTGATGAAAAAAGGACACATTCACTTGTAATGAAATTAACCACGATTTTGGAGATGTTTATGGATTAGGAACCCCATCCTAATAAATATATTCTTTTATGTGATTATGACTAAGTATTTGTCACAACAAATGGCCATTATCCATTTGTATGAAGACCAATGACATTCCCAAACCTCAAGACTCTAAGGTTTATAGGTTCATGTTGTAAAGTTGTAAAAAGCACAATTTTACTTAGTGGGGTTGTAAAATAACTATCATTTATAATTAGTTAGTATGACCATATGACTTTTTTACATGTACTAATGTGGCTATTTACTTCTAGTGCATGAATCTTATACCAGTTATAGCATTGAATTTTTTCCATCGAAGCCCAGAAAGAAAAAAAATATCATTATGTAAGTATTAGTTTTGTAAATGTTGGAACCTCAAGTGATAAATTTTAGTAGGGGAAAATACCCTTTGAAACTTATTTTCCCATTTTAGGTCCAATGGTGTGGATGATAGCTCACTTGGGTGGCTATGATTTCATCAATTATCAACTAATTAAAGGGTCATGATTCAGACCATATATTCAGTTTGTGAGGGAGTTACACCCACATTAATTAAATCCAAAGGATGTGAAGAGTATATTTAATCCTCATGAATATTTCATCTGTATTACCTACACTCATTTAAGTGGTTTTTGGATAATTACACCTCTAAAACATATACAACATTACGGTATCTTATTTCCTTGATAGAAAGTGTTTTGGTCACAAGGTTTGATACAAATATGATCTATGATGGATACTTTCCTGGTAGGTTTTAGAAAAACTTCCTCAATATCTAAAAATATTTCTTCCTTCTATGAATGGTGAGTAAAAGGATAAGAACTTGATTATTGTGTGCCATCTATAGCTTATGTTCACATGGGAGGTGATGAGAATTTAGGTGGAACATCCTTCCACTAATTCTATTCCCAGTCTTGTAAAGAATTATGGTGAGGTATGGATTTTATCATACTCATTTGGGAATCTAGATCAATTGTTTCACTTAGCCGATGGAACTTAAATGGACACAAAATATGAGGAAAGAGATCAACCTGCAGAGTTAGTTAGGCCTTATAAAGGGGTGGGTACAAAGAATCCCTTTCTGTTTGAGTATCTAATAAATGGATGGGGTTTTGGGGCCTCAATTACCATACTTTAAAAATACCTTCTCAACCAATTTTCCCTACTAATTATTTAGTCTCAATGAATTGTAGAAAATCAAATTCATGGAATAAATCAGTTCCGACTAGGGGATTATGAATTTTTCATCAAGGGAAGGACGAATTCTTGACTAGATATGGGTATATATCTACAACTAAGATTATTTTTCATGCATACCAACCTTATATAGTTTATTCCTATCTCTAAGACCTCAACCCCATGATCCATTCACATAAAGGACAAATATTTTTACCCGTAATGGGTTTTATAATTATTGAGGTCATATACTAGTGAGAGAGAGAGGAAGGTGAGCTCATATATGATCACTATGAAGGATAGGTAAGATAGTTTACCTCTTTGAACCTCTAAAATTTCATGGGATAGTATTGAATTATTTATTTTTAAAAGAAATCCAAGGAAGTGAACTCACCTATCATAAATGACATGGTAATGAAACTTCCACCTCTACCACCAAGAATTTATAAACTAAATACTCTAAGGAAAACATTGATATCAGATATGAAAAAGAAATATTTGATACATATGGATTTTCCCTTGATTGAAGTATAACCTTTTTCATTAACCAATCAAAATATTGCAGTATTTTTTGATGTCGGGAAGGAATAAGATACCTAATGAATGATTTTATAGATGAAGAATCCTAATAGACACTTCAAATAAAGGATACTGATTTGACTGGTTTGGGTCATGTCACTACACTATTTCATGTATCTATTGAAGAATGTTTCATATATTTCAATGTTTATATTAAAGATATAGATTCTCAAATCTACTCATTCAAGGGTAGGTTATTTTCCTTAGATCTTGTGATTGAGATACTAATGTTAATAGGGGAAGCACATGACTCTTAAGAGGAGATAGAATGTATTCCCACCCATTTTTTATTTTCATAATTAATGTGATTCTCAAGTTTTGATTCTATTATATAATGACAAAAAATATCAAATACTCATTACCTCCCCATAATATACTAAAATTGGGATGGTGATCAGAATGTATTCCCTTTTAATAAAAGAGTTATAGAGGTGTATCTCCTTGAATAGATAAATATAATCAGAAGATAATCTTAAACCCCTAAAGTGTATTTCCACCTCTTTAACCATCATATTCTCCTATTTCAATATTATATTCATATAATATAATGAGTCTAAGGTAAGAAAAATTCTGACAATTCACTATCTCTTAGGGATGACGGTTGAAAATTATTCCTTATGACCTGACTCTTGAATTTTCATAATGATTTCCCAATAATGAGTTATCTTATAAAGATACTAAGATAATTTCTATAAACATGAGAATACAAATTATGCAAGATAAAAGAGCTTATAATCCTTTGAATGGGTTCCTATAGATGTAGATATGGAAGAGATTATAGGGAGGTTGGAAATGGTTAAGGACTTAACTGTATCAATTTTACACCTATAGACCCTAGAACCATGGGTGAATTTATGGAAGAAAAAGACATAGGAGTATTGACCTTCCATGTACCCATCATGTCTTACCATCCCAAAAGAAATTTATCTAGAGTAAAAAAGGGTGAATCACAAGAAATACTAGACACAACTTTGTTGATCATCATTTGGAATGAGAAAATTATGGAATATGATATCCTAGGTTCTATAGATATTGGAATACCGATATCAAAATATTAATATAGATATACACTTACATAATGTGTTTCTCAGAGGGCTGTGACAATAATAGAGCAAGAGGGATTGAATGCAACATTTCCAAAACATGCTATCATTGAACATGTACTGTGGAATGATCTCTAAAGTGTTCCAATTCAGTGATACCCACTATCCAAGAAAAAATGGTTCATGTTATTTTATAATGTTCTCCCTTAGAGACTATGGAAATCAAGGATGTAGTAATGTTTATATCCCAAATAGGGTAATACTTGGCCTCTGATCTATGTACCTTGGTCAAAAAATCTTCCTGTAAAGTATTGTTTGATTAACTAATAGGTACTGATGACCTAGTTTTCTTCTCAAATACCAATATTAGTATTGGGGAAACACTCATTAATTAAGGTTATTAACTCGTGGAACTTTTGGATCCCTTTTACTTTTCTTTATTTTTTCTAACCAAATAGATCTTCAAAAAAATCACACATGGATCCCAATAGCGATAACTTTAAACATCCAATGTATAAAGTTCCTATTGCATCTATTGGTCATGAAAAAGATTTGGTTCACTTGATAATGGAAGTAGATGATACACCAATAGAAATGGAGGTTGAATATTAGGGTTTAGTATAGTATTTTGTACAAGGGGACCTATTAACTAAACTTATTGACGATGTGATGATAGTCGATAAGACTGAGGCCTTAGTTCATGAATGTGTATATTCTCACCTATTATCACAAATATATATATTATTTCTAAATTAGTTGATTTATGTATTTTAATTTTATTTTCTAGTGAACCTACTATAAAACATAAAAAATCAATTAATTTTTATATCTATTCCAAAACTGTCAAGAACCATGGGGGTGTGGATCTGTCTATTACTAGAGCATCTGAAAGGTGTTGAAATTAGACCCTATTTAAGTGACGTGGATCCAAATTGTGTGTCGTTACTTGTAAATTCCTTTGATGCAGACCCTGATCATATCACATTTAAATATTTGGTGTGGAAATAGGTATGGAAGAGGATGTCAAAACCAATTCTATACACTCTCCTTAGATAATTAACCAGCTAAAAACATCACCTCTATTAGATGTTTATCACCCTGGGTTTTGGTGGGTATAATTACCATGATCTTTATTCCCAAGTGAAATAGGTGATTATTTCTTTAGAACCAACAAACATACTCTATTGAAAGCTCATTTCTGTAGAATATATGTTCTATTTTCTTGCAATAAATAAAGTCATGCTTGATGAATCCTTTGAGAATGATGGGGTGGAGTCAGTGTAGCAAGTCTGAGTAGTGAAGAAGAGTTCAATGTGCAGAAACTTTATGAAGGGTTAAATCAACATCATCAATATTTGGATATACTCTATCAAGAGTATGTGGATACTAAAAAATAATCTAATAAGGAAAGTTGACTTATAATAGAAGCATATACTGAAGGTACTGACATTGTTATAAGGGTATATGCACTTCAATCTATTTCCTTAGTAGAGGTTGAAACAATGTCTAAATTTGGACAAGCTAGGAATGAATCTAAGTGAATTATGGTTCAACTATATTCTAGAGTTTGTTGAGAATTATGTTTAATGAAAATACATTAATATACATGGGAGAGAATCTATATTGTGTATGATCTATTCATTTTGTATTAATAAATGATAGAATTACTTTTTTAATTATCATTCCATACCTATGTTATACTTAAACTCGAGTATCACATCATAACAAATTTTCAAAATCTAAGAAGAAACATCATTAATATAATCTGAAACCAATTTATCATCTAATTGAGAATGGAAAAAGTAGAAAATGGTTCTCAAAATGAATGATTCAAAAAATATTATCTTAGGCTTAGCTCACAGATGGGTATAAATATAAGTTCTATCAACGTAACACTATATTGGGTCAATTTGGATGAATGATTTATTTCTAGGTATGGATCATGGATGGGTATATGAATAATTAATACCATTGTAACAATAAATTTGGTATATTTTAATTAATTATTTCCTCCTGCGTGTGGCTTAAAAATGGGTATAGATCACTATAGCCCCAAATTTTGTCTGTTATGATGAATGATTTCCTCTTAGATATGGATTAAGGATAGGTATATGTATACGTAACATCTCTATAACACCAGATATAGTCAATTTGGATGAATGATTTCCTCTTGGGCATGAATCATAGATGGGTATATGTATAATTACCATTCTCACAGCACCATAGTTAGTCTATTTTGATGAATTATTTCCTCCTAGGTGTGGCTCACAGATGGGTAAAAGTACAATCACCATCATGTAACACTGAATTTGGTTGATTTGGATTAATGAATTCCTCATGGATGTGACTCATAAATGGTTATATATATAATTATGACCACTGTAACACCATATTTGATCCATTTGAATGATTTATTTGACTCAATGTGATGATGATCACAAAAAGGGATATTTGGAATGTGGATTCCAATACTCAAAAGGATTTTGAGAACCTAGAAGTTATGTATTCACACATTTCAGGCATAACCTCAATATTGATAGACTGAGGATGAGTGAACGATTGATTTCTCTAAATTTATCCTAGGTTAAGGACCCTAGTGAAAGAAACCTAACTTTTTTTGGAATCATATTATAGACTACACAAGAATTGATTATTTTATTTTATTAGCTTAACAATTTTCTAAGCCTCAAATTATATAGACCTAGAGAAAAAGACTTTTATTTTTTTTAGGATACCCTTTATGGGATTTTAACTTAACAATATCAATGATAATTTTTAATTTCAAATGATCAATTTTTCATAGACCATGTGAGGGGTGCGTCCAAATAGCGGAAACTCAACATTTTCCTAGGTGTCCTTTTATAGGTCTTAAACCCACAAAATTATACAACTTACTTAATAAATATTTGAAAATTAATTTTGGATAAATGTTACTTATGTTTATGTTATAACAACTTATACTAAGGTGTATATAGTTTAAGATCATATAGATTTAACCAAAATGCATACGGTTTAAGTCCATGAGGTATGGACTAAATATATGTTCAATGGAGTGATGTATAAAAATTTCTTAATAAAATGTATTTTATGTACAAGTATATAACATCTAAGTTATAAAATAAACTTGATTAATTGGTTTATGGATTGTGAAAGAAATAACTCTAGGAGTTTTAATTGATAGTTATGAGATAATACATTTATATAGGGAATAATCATGGATCATATTCGAAAGATGGGTTATAATGAAATGTTGTCAGTTCATACTGGGTTATAGGATTATATTCATTAAGATGAAGATACCTATAGCTGACATGACATATCAGGGGAACTTATGGATATACTTGTTGGGGGAATAATATACATATTCAACCAATGGTTTCCTTTGGAGTTAAATTTAATCATTACCAATAAACAAGGAAAGTTTTGTGATAATATAGAAACATTTAAAATGAAGTAGGTTTATAGAAATAAGGGACATTAAAGAAGGTTTTGGGAACAATAAAATCTATGGAACAATATATGGACCACATAATCTGAGAAAAGATATATGATGTGTTACCACCCTAAATTTTTTCTAGAACTAATGGGTAAATTTAGAATGGATCAGATTTTTTTCATGGTCCATACCATGGGATATGTATGTTTTCTGCAATTCCAATTTACACTCTAATGTTTTCTAATCCCCAAATAATTGGTTACATAGCAAGTGGAGACTTCTATTTTCCTTGGGATACCTTATACAACTTTCATCCAAACATGTTTTAAGTATTTTTTACCTTTTCTTTATGGTCTTATGGACTAAACCATTAAGGGGATAGATTTTAGAGTTATATATATTAGACCAATAAATATTTAGTTTATAGTAGTGAAACTTTTACTACATTTGAATTGAAACTAACTATGTAGAAAGAGTGATATGAAAACCCATTATGAATGGAGAGACCAATTATAGTATAAACTATCTCATAGAAGATGTGTATATAGTTTAAGGAAATTTTACTTGGTCCATTGAAGAATTTTTATAAAAAAATGGGGACCAAAGAATAAGAATGATGCAAATCCAATATAATAAGTGGCAATTTAATAAATTGTATCTTATGGTTCTTGGATTAAGGGTAGTGAGGTGGAGTTGGTATACATGGGATGACCATAAACCATATTCAAAAAATATGTTTTGTTATGATTTTGGATATGGAAATTAAATGATATTTCCTTTCTAGATGATGATTCCTTTGGTTGATAGGCCATATCGAGGGCACATACATAGATCCATATCAGTTTCATGATATACATATTCAAGAAGAAGTATCCTTTAGAGATGAATTCACGTGTTATTGGTAGATATATATTGGTTTGAGGCAATCCAAGACCGTATAAGAAGGAATTTTGAATTATTAAAAAAAAATATTCTAAAGGATAATCGAGGTATTTTAGAACTGTTTTAGTCATAAATTAACTAATATAGTTCCCTTATAATAGTTGAAAATTAATGAGAACTTGTGACATAGTGTTTAACATGGGGATCAATCACTTATTAGAAATTAATAAAAAAACAGACCATATTTTTTAGGAGTGGTCCATAAATTTAGACATACCATTTAGAAATTGGAATTTTATCTTTTTTATTGAGAAAAAACTATTGTCAGGTATCCTCTATTGGATTTGTCTCTCATGCAGGTAAACTAGTCCACATATGAGAGATTAATTTAAGAAATTTATGGTCTTAAGGGATGAACATTTTTTTGTCCATTTTAATATAATACAATGAGAACTTAGGAAACATAACCCTATGAATATTAAAATTTATAGAGGTGAGGTGAATTTTTATATTTTATTCTTATTATTGTATTGGATTTAAGAGAAGTTTCATAGCTCATACCAATGATTAAATATTTGGGTTTCATTATGAATTAATCACTCATAAATGTCATATATTTATAGATATGGATCATATGGTTGGTACCTTTACATGGATATATCTCTTATATAGTTAAAATGTACCATAAGATGGTCCTCTCCAAGAAAGACATGTTTTTGCCGAATAAACCATATATTGTGTAGTTTAATGTCATGTAACAAGGAATTAAATATCACTAACTTAAAAAATTGGACATTTCATCATAGAATAGGTTCATGGATATAATGAAAATACTAAAAAAGAGTCATTTATTTTATATTCAATCCTTTCTTAGTGAAAGATTATAAATGAGTCTTCACTGGAAACCGCTTTGTATAAAAGTGGAGGGATTTTGGGCTGATGGAATTTATAGCTGGGCCAAGTATAAAGGATCCCAGAATCAATATAAATCCTATCAGAATAATAATCATTACACATATAGTTTTTTTCATTATCCTTATATGGATCAATCTCATACATATGGGAAATTAATTTCAATGTAGCTTCATATGTGAATAACTATTTTACGAAGACTCTTATGTAGATCTATCTTATGTGTATGATATAAAGAATTATACAAGGGGTATCTATATAAATCATGTTATATGAAATAAAAAGTATTTTATCAAGCCATCTATAAGTGTTTCATTTCCTCTTCTATATAGATCATACTCATATAACAGAGAAGGAAACTATGTTTTTCCTTTGTGTTGTCACATGGGGAAAATTATGTACTATCAAGAGGCATAAAATTCTAAATTGAAAAAAGGATTCATCCTTATTGGAAATCATTATTTTCCATGATTCAAACAATACTAAATATCATACTAGGGTATGAATAAAATCATCTTCAGTTCTTAAAAATAATTTTCACACACATATCAAGATCATATAGAGGGAAAGAGGGGTTTTTATTCATAGTTAGGCATATGATAAAGGGCTCCGGATTCACTATATATCTTACCATACTAGAAATCTAGCCACACATAGTTTTTTAGGATAATATAATTCCATAGATATAGAATATATGTGAGGATATGGGAATTGATATCCTTTATGACAAGGAAGAATGTGTGCCAAATATTCCTACATTGATTGTTCACTTTTGTAATGAAATTAGGCTATGAAGAATGGGATGCTCTATGTTTTCTATGATCATATAGGGTAAACAATTTTACCTCTCATTATTGGTCACAATGATACTAGTTGTGCCAACTGGTGTGATTGGACAAGACCTTTAAGCTTACGTGAGTTAGGATTTTTGGGAGAAAGAAAATAAATTGGATAATAACCTTCAATGTACTATGGAACAAGATAAGGGATTTCTCAACACATATCATGATATATTACATCTATGATATAAAGGTTGTTATACTATTTAATTTAATGTGATTAAGATGTTTAAAATATAGTTTAACATATTATAGATATAATGGTAACCCAGTAGTATAACTTCATATGGTAAATATGTTTTCATGTGTTTCTTTGTCATGATATTTGGATAAGGACCATGTATTTTAACATTGTATAGTGAGGATGAAGAGATATATATTTTAAATTTGTATAACAAGTACTTGTGTCACATAATTTAACATCATGTGGTATGGATGATTGCCCCATGAAGTTTAAGGTGGTACAACAAAAAATTTAGTGGACTACTTTGAATATTATATAAATAATTTCTTGAGATGCCATGCATTAGTGGATGGTGTAATTCATTCTCAATCCATTGTGACTAGGTAGTTTGATCCATTAGAGTAGACCTTGTGTATGATTTAAGGTCACCCCATAATGATTAGAGCTTTAGAGGATTCCTTTCTATTATCATAAGAGATCTAAGAACCAATACCATCTCTCCTTGAAAAAATAAAGGGAAAATTTCTTATTAAAAACCCATTCAAATCAGTTTTGATGAAATTCTAAGATGTAAAAACTGCACAACTTTTGCTCATATATTCATTCCAAATCATTTATCCACTTCTATGACTATTCATCTTTAGATAGCTGGTTGTATATGGTAGTTCCAAGAAATGAAATCTAGAACTAAATAGACAAGACTACCTTTTCTATATATATAAAAAATTTTTGGGATGCCTTCATAAAAGTACAATACATTGTGTGGTAGCCCTAGAAATCATGGAGAAGCTTATCTGTCTAGGAAATATTTTCTTAATTACCATCTTCTAGATTATATTTGATGAATTCCTGTTGAAATCCATAATATATCCATTTTAAACTTCATTTTATTTAGATGCGTGGAAAGACTAAGTTTAATATTATTGATATATCCTCTTTGAATCATAATAGAATGAATTGATTCCATTATCTGTTAGTATTGTGTATGGGAAACTCAACATGGTAATGATTTTTTTCTACACAAAGATGATGATAGACTTTGTGATAACTTCTTTGAGGGTTATTTTCACAACCTTCTTAGACATGAAATCTATGTAAGTGAGGTTATAATTAATCTTGTTGACTATAGATAGGGGATATGTCTCCGTGAAATTTATTCCCCTAATGGTGAATCACCATTAATATTTAGAGATGTTATTTAATTTTGGGGGTTGATAGATGAAATTGGAATGTATTTGGAAAGAATAACATTCCATTATTAATCCCACATAATTATGTTTCATTGATGGAAAAATGTATCTAAGCCTCCTGATCTGATGGGAGAGCATGGGTCTAGATTGATGAGAAATGCAGACACTTGTGTGGAATTCTCACATAAGAGTTAGATCCTATCTTCATTCAATGAATTTGAATATTTTTACATCAAATCCTCATTTATAAAGGACTTTTTGATAATTTGATCAATCAAAAATGATGAAAATTATATCTCATCATTTAATTAGACCCTTATTGTCTTTATTCAATGTAAGAATTAAATTTTGGATATGGTTTAGTGTGGGCATCATCTATTTAGTAGTGGTAGAATCTATTGAGAATATCAACTTACCTTTCTTAGAGGTGGAGTTTATCTCATCAATTTCTTCCATGTCCTCACCAATTAATGGAAATACTAAAAATGTGGGGTGCAATGCTGAAACAAATTTCATCTTGATATATATGTCCCAAGGTAGATGATTCATTATCCAGTGCATCTACCTGAGCATTTTGTGAACTTGTAACATGGAATAGTTTCAAATGAGAAGGAAATTATACCACTAATCCTCAGGTATAAATAAAACATGGGAATTAATTCCCGCATCTTAACAAAATATTAACTACTAATATTATTGATCAATAACTTTGAATTACACTTAAAATTCAATTTGATAACAGATATTTAAAGGGACAATTCAAATCTTTCAATAAGGGTTTGGTATTATACCTCTTTATTTGTGCATACTTATAACAATAAAGAGTGCGAATAAGTTAATTTTTATAGACAAATGATGATAATTTCTAAACCAACAATTATTAATTTTGGGGTTTCCATAATTTTTTCTTTTAGTAATCTAGAAGAAACATAAAATTAAATCTACTATGTTTAGGTAGTGTCGTTAATGGAAAATGCCTCTTTATCTTGTAGTTCAGTATCCATAGATGTACCTACTATAATAGGATATCTCATGAGAATGACTTATAATGGTTTAAAATTAACAATTGTATGTGGTGTGAATTGGATATCAAACTGTTTTTGAATGACCACCCACTTACAATTTATTTAATTACTATTAGGTGATTGAGGATGTACTTGGGTAGGTCAATGAAAGAGACTAAATTTACATCACGATGTTTTAAGTAATGCCTCAGTTTATGAACCAAGAAGATAAATGCATCTAAATTCTTCTTGATGCCATAATTTCAGGTCTCAGAATCTAGAATATGTTTTTTAAATATAGTAAATAAAATTCACTTTTCCCACATCAATATTTTGTGTGAGGAGAGAAGTAGGTGGACCATAAAGGGTTTCCACATATAATATTAATGGATTAACTTATACCGGTGACATCAACATCGATGGGCATCAAAGTTATTTCTTTATATTTTTAAATATATATGGAAATTCATCATTAAAAAAATTAATAACTCCATTCTTCATGTGTTTAGTAAAGGGAAAGCGCTATACTATAATGTTTCCAATGAGGTGTCTAATATAAACAAGGAATCCTTTAATCCATCTTAGATATTTATGATTATGATGAGGTTTAATGTTAATGATCACCATGACCTTCTTAGGTCCAACTTTCATACCATGATAACATACCAAAAATCAATTAAAATTTTCTAATGTCACCCCAAAAGTGCATTTTAGAGGGTTTATCTTCAAATTTTTTTATCATAACTTGTTGAACACTCATAAAAGTTTAGTGAGGTAATAAAAATATTGTTTACATTTAACCATTGGAACATTAACATAACATTTCATGGTATTTACTATAAAATTCTTTAAAATATGATCCATAATAATGCCTTGATATTTTCAAATAGGAATATGTTTGATAGTATATACAACATGTAACACTGAGATTAAACAAACAATGAAATATTATTACAACCTTTATAACCTAGTCATTAAATTTGAAATCAATAATAGAAGTAAAAAAATTATGAAATATATGTGAATTTCATAATAAAAAAGGTATTGATAATTTATTAGAAAATATGCACTCAATTTTTAGAAAATTCATTTTATTCATTATAATTGGTTCTATTCCAAAATGGTTTTTTTGTGAGTAAAATTTATAATTAATTTATAGAATTATTAAAAAAAATTATTTGAAATAAATAATATAAATTTTTAAATAAGAATATCAAAATTATCTTAAGTTCAAATTTTAGGTTTTTTCTTAAAGGATTCTTTTTCTAGTGAATACTAAAAGTACCAATTTCTATTGAAAACTATTTTTTTTTGTTTCAAGAATTCTCAAAGTTCCATTATTTTTAAAATGGGTTTAGAGTAAAATTAGTTATATTATATTATAAATAGTTCAATTATATTCATTGGAATCAATTTTATGGTTTAATTTTGTATAAAAACATTTTTATAAATAAAAATGAGTTTTTTATGAAAAAACTGTTTTTCGTTGCATTTTGTCTTTTAATATTAAATTAATTTATTATACTTTTATAAATTCAATATTGAAAAATAGATTAAATATTTTGAAACATGTAGACTAAATTTTTAAATAGTTCCCTTTTATTTCTATCAATGTGAATAGTAACACTAATAAATATTAATTACCATGGTAAATGTAAAATGTGTTAATATGGTTTAAAACTAATATTCTAAGGCTTAAAATCCATTCAAACACATCTCTTTATTTTATTGGATGATTATTTTTCATATATAATCACAAAAAATTCTAAAATATGACCTTTTTCCATTTTCATTAACTTTTATCTTTATAATATTTATGTAAAATATAAATTCAAAAATATCACTTTGTTTCTTTTAATAACTATAATATTTTTTGAATGGGATAAAAAATAAATTATGTTTGGTTATAAATTGTTTTTGAAATATGAATATGTTTTTTATAATGGTAATTTATTTTTAATTTCTAGGGATTAAATAATTATCTTAAATTCTTTTTCAACACCGACACAGTGTTTGTGCAAGAAGTAAGTAAATTAAGTAAATGATTTTAAAAACTATAAGTAATATTTTATAGTGGGTTTAATATATCACATGAATTTTTATGATAAGTAAATAATATTATAAATTTATTGAAGTTTTATATTATAATTATATTGATGTCATGTTGTTTTCAAAGTCAAATTATGTTAATAGTTCTTAAAATGAAATTAATTGTATTTTATTTTAAATATAATTTATCAAATTATTTAAAAATAATAAAAATATTGAATGAATAAAATTAAAATGAAACTTTTTCTAAAATTTCATCCCTTGAAAATTTATAAGCCAATTGTGACCTTATAAATAATGTTATAACCCTTAATACTAAAAAATTCATTACCATGGTTAAGGATAAAATTGGTTAACCAAGTAGTTAAACCAATAGATAAGGATTAAAATGATATCTAAACTAGTAAAAATTTGTTTTTTAACTATATTAAGGTCATAAATTCCTTATATTATAATTAATTTTATTTTCAAACCATTTTATATTAGTTATAAATATATTATATTATAATTTTTTATGTATTTTTGAAAATTACATTAATGATATTTTTAAAAAAATAATTTTTTTATTAAATAATTTAAAATTCCTAAAAATTATATATTAGGACAATTTATTTGGATATGGTTATAAATATCAACCACAATCCATTTATGGGCCAGTTTTTCATTAATAGTAACTTTGTAGATCTCTAATGAGTAAAATTCATTAATATCAGAGTAATTGTAAAAATTATTATTGGGGGTTAAAACTAAGATCTAAGGGTAAAAAAATGAACAAAACATGTTCAAATTTATTATATAAGACGATTTAGACTCATCCTCATATTATATCTAAATTATAACAATTTTTTCTATTTTTTCCATGAAAATATATTTCTATCAATTTATTATTTTAGTTAATTCCAAGAGCACGCCTCCCCCCATTACTTAAAGGGAACCTCCCCTTGTTTATTATTCAAAATGTTTAAGATATGTATCTTGGAAAACACTTAACCTAATATTATTATATATTCCTTAAAAACATCACATATCTTCTTTTATTTTCAAAAACCATTCTTTCAAGGCATAAGGTGTAAACCAAATGATGTTTCTCAACAAAGGTATAACTCTTAACCAATATTTTTTGATTTTACTTGTTCATTTACCTCCTCTAATTATTGGTAATATATTATAAAATAGTGAATTCAGTAAATTAAATATATTTAATTTTTATTGTGATGAGGTGAAAACCATTATATACCTTCTTTCCACTATATAGAATGTAAAAAAATGCTCATATGTACATACAACTTTCCACCTCCACATAGAGTTGTTATTATTTTTTATAATCAGTTTAAATGGATGGTTATTATGATGAATTTGATATTTATATATTATATAATTATTCTTTTATAATCATAACATCATATCTACTATCTTACCTTCCCATCTATTGAAATATAATAATGTGGCTCATGCATACGTGTATAATTCCACTTCCACGAAGTGATATGATTATTTTTTAATTTGGGGTTTACATGGATGAAAACAAGAATAGATATAATGTATATTTGTCATATATGCCACACCCGCCATTTTTAAATCATTTATTTTATTAATTTTCTGGGCATCGGGTAGTCCGAGTTGAAGCCTGTCTTAAATTTTTTGATTTATTATTTAAAAACACATGTTTTGGCCCTAGTAGCATTCAACACACCACGATGGAAGCCACATGACCTCACCTGAGTCACCGCGCAACCTCGCTTGGCTCACCGCATGACCAGATCGAGCCCCCTATTTTCTCTTTCCCACGAACTTCCACACCCCTAGTTTACCTCTTCCAGTCACACCCTGCACCCCTTTACCCCTTACCAAGTTGCCGCCCTCTCTCTTCCTGCCTTCCGTGTTGCCTCTTTCCTGATCATCCAGCCTCGTCATGCCCCGACTCCCTTCTCCCTCTCTTGGTTATACTGTCACCTCCCTACCAGCCATCCTCTTCCGTCTATTTTCCTCAGCACACACCCCTCGACAAGTGGTTCCCTTAGGTGTGACAAGCCGACCAACCCCGGATCCCCCTAGTGCGACCTACTTAGTAGTCCGGGATCCCTCTAGTGCAATGCGCTGGCCACCCCTAGCCCCCCTTGTGTGACCCATTGGTAAGCCTAGATCCCCCTATAGTGCATTTTCCCTACCGGTGAGACTCCTTTACAATGGTTCCACTCATCTTATGGTAGCCTCCCAGACCACCCTTGTCTCTCCTCATCCTTCTCCACAAGTCAGAACCAACCAGGTGAACCTTCTTCCTTCTTCATAGGGTTTTCAGTTAGGGTTGATGTTGTTTGGGATTCAATTCTCATGGTTTTTGTCCGAATTCTGGATTTACGGTCTATTTTGAATTTTTTGTGGTCTAATCAGAGAGAAATTGACGATTCACACCGAGTGTTGGAGTCTTTGATTCCCGAGGAAGGTGGTTCTGTGTCCTTTCATCATTGGATAATTTTGTTATGCTTATTTGAATTTATAAATGTGTTTCTTGGATTCATTTTGTGGTGCGAATGATATTTTTAGAATGGCTAGTGTGTTTGTTAGTTAGAAATAATTTTTTGATTTAAGGAAATGGAAATTTTTTGTGTAGTTTTGGTGCAATGTTTTCAAAATGGGTTTTAGGGGTTATTTGGATGGAACAAACTATGTTTACAAGGGTATTTGAGTTGTGTATGCTTAAGTGTTGATTTCCAAGGACTAGCGAATTATTTTGGGCATGTCGGCTTTGTTTTTCAATTGTGTAAATAATTTATTAGATTGTGTTGTTATGCGAATTATATTTTGGAAGGGTTAGGATGTGTGTTTGATTTATAAGATCCATGTTTACATGAATTGGGGCGTGTTTTGGATATAAACTCTCATTGCATCATGGTAGTGCTTTATAGGTTGTGTGAAATGTGTTGTATAAGTATTTTGACATGAGTGAGTGATGAAATTGCATTTCATTTTAGAAATGGTTTTTCCTTTCATTTTGGTCTTGTTGTGGTAATTTCCAAAAGTGTTTAAATAATTTTTTTGGTGTGCGAATGATGTTTTATAAGGGTTGGGATGTGTGAGTGATTTTAAAATGGGTTTTTCATGAAAAAAATAGCATGATTTGAAGTGAGGTCTTGTGGTATTTGGTTTAGATGTTTTATAAATTGATAAATGGTTTATTTAAGTGGTGTTTGGGATGAGAAACAAATTTAAAAGGGATTTGGGGTTTTTTGGTAGGTGCGAAATGTGTTTTCAAGGTCTTTGTGGTGTGTGTATATTTAAATGGATATTTTCAAAGTAAAACGAGTCACTTTGGGTATGTTTTTTTGTTGTTCAGTTTTTAAATTTAATTTCAAATAGTTGAATAATGGAAACCATGTTTTGATGTAGTTACCTTATGTATTGGGTTTTAAAGTGATGTTTCTATATGGAATCATGTGATTTTTAGTGTAAATTATTCTTGGTTTTTCTTGAAATGATTTATAAATAGTTTAAATGATTTATTGATTTATTTAGATGGTGTGGAAGTAGTATTTTGGGAGAGTTGAATATGTGTTTGTTATTAAAGTAGTGTGTTTTTATAAAATAATACATTTTTTGGGGTAAACCCTTTTTTCCTCACTTGGTGTTGTTTTATAAATGGTGCAAATAGTTTATTTAATTTTGCAAGTGGCGAGAAACTAGTTTTAAGGATAATTTGTTAAGAAAGTGGGTTGAAATGACTTTCCTACTTGTAATTGGGCATGTTTATTTGTGTCGGTCCTTTTTGTGTTATTTAAATAATGTTTTCTAAGTTGTGAGAATTTTTTATGTTCTTCTTTGAGTGTTTCCAATTGGGGATTTGTGAAATGATTAGGTACTGATAAATATAATTTGGAAGGGTATTTTGGTGTGTGTGTGTTTTTGAAATGTTGTTTGGGTATGCAAGTGGTAGCTATTGTGTGTAATGTCTTGTTTGGTTTGTGATATGAAAAAGAAATATACTATATGAATTTGAAAATTGATTGAGCACAAGGGAAAACTCCATGTATCTAGGTGGGAAGACTAGGACTAGTGCACTATTGATCCTGAGTGGTATCGTCCCTGTTTCACTTAGCTGGATTGACGATTGAAACACTAACTAAACATATGAATGACTAAGGGTCATGGTTTCTAATCCATGTTTACTGAGGGTCATGATTTCTAAACCATGTTTTCTGAGGTTCATAGTTTCTAAGCCACGTTTCACCGAGACATGAGGCTCTAGGGTACCACTCGAGCTAGATGAACCTTAGGGGATTTACTCGTAGTGATCTACTATTCATGACATGGTGCCTTCTATCGGCATATGGAAGACAACTTGAGTATGTGCATGTTCTTTATAAATTTTCTATTATATTTTAAATTAGTATTTGTGAAATGATTTTTCCTATAGTGCTCTTTTCTTTTTTACTTTCAGCCTTTAAATGTTTTCCTTAAAATCATTTTGAAGGTATGGTTTTAAATAAGCATGTTAAATTTTCTTTTTGATGTTGTGGCATGGAACCTTTTTATTGGGTGCATCCTACAGGGAATTTGGATCACACCCTACATAAACCTTTGGGTGTATGTAGATCTAGTCATTTGTGTATTCTAGGTTGGGGCATCGTTCTTAGGGTTTGTGTTTGGGTTGTCGATTGTCTTCTTGTGCAGGTTGGTTTTGGTAGCTTGAGGATTTTGAACCTCATATTTCTTGGAGGTTTTTATTATAAATTTAGTTTTTTTTCTTTATTGTAGTTCCCTTTGGTATTTTTTTGAGTTGAGTTGTAAAAATTGTATTTGAAATGTGCTATGGGCTGGTTTGGTTGTATAAAATTTGTTTCTTTCTGTTAAAGTAATTAGTTGTTTTATGTTTATTGTTTCGGGTAAATCATTCACATGTTTTATTTTGATACCTGGGCACTTGTGACAGCCCTTGGAGATCGTGAACGCCCTTCATGCCTTATTGTAGACCGAGTTGGGTGCTGGGTCGGATGAAGACCCGGTTTGGTTCATGAAAAAATGGAATCAAAGGTAGGCTTCCACAGGTCGAAGGTTCTCTCTCTTAGGACATTTTTCTTTAGGAAGAGCCATAATAGAACAAAGTTGAGGTTGTTAGAACTTTATCTACTGGCTATGTGTAAGGTTCTTGGCCAGCACATCTCGTGGCGGGACTCGAGTTACAAGGGGAAGTTGAGGTTTTTATGAGTCTTTAGTCCTTGTGGTTAATCTTGTTTAGGGGAAATGAAAAGAGACTAGGGTCAATGGTCTCATTAAGAACGCATGGCCTAGCAAGCCATGTGGAGCTGGATCCATTTCCCTAGTACGCTCTCTATGGTGGTAGAGTGATCGGTGTATGACCACCAACCATATTTCCAAGTCACCCACTGACACAAAATTTCCCCTACATCATCTTGTGTGCCATTTGGTTTCAGAAATTATTTTGAAAACCTCTGTTTGAGAATTTATGTGATCTGTATTTTTAAGTGGAAATGATTTGTTTTTCAAAAATTTGTGTATCTTTGGTCAGTTCTTATGACAATGAGACCCACTGTGAGTCTTGTTGAAATCCCTTTGAATAAAGTAAATGTTAGTGTATTTCTATGATGAGGAGTCCGCCTGGGCCTCCTTATAATGGTTTTCTAGTCAAATTATGTGGTTTTAATTTAATGGTAATTGAGGTGTTTTAGTTTGTGAATCTGGTTTTCATGGGTGTAAGAGTTCCTTTCCTTGATGAATCAACTAGAGGTGTTCTAACTCTTTGTCGCTTTCTACTTTGGGGTCTACTTTGGGGGTGTCACTTTCTGGTTTGGGGGATTCTTTTTGAACCTTAAGGGGATGTCACTTTATTTGGGGGGGGGGGATGCCTCTTTTTAGCCTGAGTTATGCCTTTTTGGGGACAAAAAGTGCTATGGTGGGGAGAATTGTCACACCCGTCATTTTTAAATTATTTGTTTTATTAATTTTCTGGGAATCGAGTAGTCCGGGTTGAAGCCTGTCTTAAAATTTTTGAGTTATTATTTAAAAACACATGTTTTGGCCCTGACAACATTCAGCGCACCGTGGTCAAAGCTGTGCAACCTCACCTGAGTCACCATGCAACCTCGCCCCACTCACCGCACGACCCACTTGATGTTCACAACAAATAAATAGAATGTAATGAATAGTACAATGAAAATAAAATACAAATGAGAAGTGTAATAAAATTTAGGGGACTATTTTAATTATAATAATATTGTTTGAGAATATTATTATTATTATTATTAATAGTGTTAAGAATAAAAATTTTATTAATCACATTAATTATTTTTGTTATTATAAAATTGTTGATGTCACTAATGTTATTATTATTATCAACATTAATTATTAATATTACAATGTTTTCAAAATGAAATGCTCTAATTAATTAATATTATTATTATGGTAATAGTTATTTTCTTTTATTTCTAAGAGTATTTCTTTTTAATAATTTTTATATTATAATTTAACCAGGATTAAAAAAAGGGGTTCGTTGAGGTACAGGCTGGACCTGACTTGAGTTTGTGCACTTTTGCTGATAAGTGAGCATTTCAGTCTGACAATGTCCAGTGCATGCACAAGGTATGGTAGAAGCCATATGGGTTCACCAGACCACAGTGTGGCCTGCCCGGTGCGTGACCAGTTAATTAATTAATTGAGTGGATAATAGAGTAAATGAAAAGAAAAAATAAAATTATTTTAATGTTGTTTTAATAATAATAATAATAAAATTATTAAGATTATTATTGTTATTATTATTATTATTTTCATTAATACTTTAATTAGGCCATTAATAGTAAAATTATTTTTGTATTTGTAAAATTGTTAACCTATTATTATTATTACTATTAGTTTAATTTACTTTTATTTTATTTAGTTTTATTTTTAGTTTTATTCTTTATTTATTTTGTTTTATTGTTTTTTCCATTGGGTTACGGTTTCCCTATTAAGCCCCCTTCTCCCCATTTTTCTCTTTTCCATGTATTGCCACACCCACAAGTTTACATCATCCTGTCGCACCCTGCACCCATTTCCCCCTTACTAGGTCACCACCCTCTCCCTTCCCGCCTTTCACGTCATCTCCTTCCTGAACAGCCAGCTTCATTACGCCCTAACTCCCTATTTCCTCTCTTGGTTTCACCGTCACCTCCCTCCCAGCCAGCCTGCTCTGTCCATTTTCCTCGGTGCACGTCACTTGACCAACGACTCCCTATGGTGTGGTCTTGTGGCATGTGGTTGAGATATTTTATAAATTGAGAAATGGTTTATTTAAGTGGTGTTTGGGATGCGAAACATGGTTGGAAGGGTTTTGGTTTTGTTTGGTAGGTGCGAAATGCATTTTCAAGGTATTTGTGGTGTGTATATATTTAAATGGAGATTTGAAAAGAAAAACGAGTCACTTCGGGTTTGTTGCATTGTTGTAAACTTTTGAAATTTAATTGCAAATTGTTGAATAATGGAAACCATGTTTTGATGTGGTTACCTTGTGTATTGGGTTTTAAAGAGATGTTTCTATATGGAATCAAGTGGTTTTTAGTTTAAATTATTCTCGGTTTTTCTTGAAATGATTTAATAAATAGTTTAAATGATTTATTGATTTATTTAGATGGTAAGAAAGTAGTATTTTGGGAGAGTTGAATATGCATTTGTTTTTAAAGTAGTGTGTTTATATAAAATAATACATGTTTTTGGTGTAAACCCTCTTTGTGTCTCTTGGTGGTGTTTTATAAATGGTGCAAATAGTTCATTTAATTGTGTAGGTGGTGTGAAACTATTTTTAAGGATAATTTGTTATGCAAGTGGTTTGAAATGAGTTTCATACTTGTAATTGGGCATTTTTATTTATGTCGGTCCTTGTTGTGTTATTCAAATAATGTTTTCTAAGTTGTGCAAATTGTTTATATTCTTCTTTGAGTGTTTCCAAATGGGGATTTTTGAAATTATTAAGTACTAACAAATATATTTTGGAAAGGTATTTTGGTGTGCGTGTGTTTTTGAAATGTTGTTTGGGTATGAAAGTGGTGGATTTTGTGTGTAATGTCTTGTTTGGTCTGTGATATGAGAAAATCAATATACTATGTGAATGTGAAACTTGATTGAGCACAAGGGAAAACCCCAGGTATCTAGGTGGGAAGACTAGGACAAGTGCGCTAGTGATCTGAAAGGGTATCGTCCCTATTTCACTTTGCTGGATTGAGGATTGCAACACTAACGAAACATATCAATTACTGAGGGTCGTGGTTTCTAAGACACATTTACCATGGGTAGTGGTTTCTAAGCCATGTTTTCTTAGGGTCATGGTGTCTAAGCCATGTTTTAGTGAGATATAAGGTTCTTGGGTCCCAATCAAACTCGATGAATCGTAGGGGATTTACCCACAATGCTCTACTATTCATGACGTTGTGCCTTCTGTCGGCATACAGAGGACCACTAGTGTATGTGCATGTTCTTTATGAATTTTCTCTCCCATTTTAAATTAGTATTTGTGAAATGATTTTTCTTCTAGTTCTATTTTCTTTTTTTGCTTTTATCCTTGAAATGTTTTCCTTAAAAGAATTTTAAAAGTATGGTTTTAAATAAGCTTGTTAAATTATCTTTTTGATGTTGTGGCATGGAACCTTTTTATTGGGTGGTATCCTACTGGGCATTTGGCTCACACTATATATACACCTTTGGTTGTATATAGATATTATCATTTGTGTATTATAGGTTGGGGCATTGTGCTTAGGGTTGGTGTTCAGGTTGTCGATTATGTTCTCGAACAGGTCGGTGTTAGTAGCTCGAGGATGTTGTACCTCATGTTGCTTGGAGGTTTGTGTTGGAAATTTAGTTTTTTTTCTTTATTTTAGTTCCCTTTAGTATTTTTTATTGAGTTGAGTTGTAAAACATGAATTTGAAATGTGCTATGGGCTATTTTAGTTGTATGAAATCATTTTATTTATATTAATGTAATTAGTTTTTTTATGTTTATTGTTTTGGGTAAATTGTTCCCACATTTTATTTTGATACCCAGGCACTTGTGCCAGCCCGTGGGGATCGGGAACGCCCTTCGGGCCTTGTTGCAGACCGAGACAGGCCCCAGGTCAGATGGTGACTTGGCTTGGTTTGTGATAATATATATATCATATAACAATTATTATATAAAGATTAATTATCATTTACCTTTATTTTTCCCATCTGTTAAAAAGAGTCAACAATGTTCATGCGTACATACGATCCACCATCTTCATGAATGGTGCAATTTATTTTTAAGTCTATAACTTTTATATATGAATATATATATATATATAATGAATATATATAATATTTATATCATTATTAAAATTATTTATATGATGTAACCATGATCAAAGTGTAAGGTTCATGACTTTTGAAACGAAACCAACATGAGAAACATGTGAATTATTACTTGGAACAATGATTTTA
Source organism: Viscum album (assembly GCA_963277665.1). Taxonomy (NCBI): domain Eukaryota; kingdom Viridiplantae; phylum Streptophyta; class Magnoliopsida; order Santalales; family Viscaceae; genus Viscum; species Viscum album. Next base: position 586,254,142 of record OY728145.1, read on the forward strand.
ATAAAAATTATTAATAAATAGATGATTTGATGTTATAATTAAATCATATATGGTATGATATATATTTTTATATATATGTTCATATGGTTATATAATACATTTATAATAAACATATATTTATTATACATGAGGTTTGAACTTTTTTTATGAAATATAACAATTGAGGTAAGTGATATATATTTTAGTCCTATTTTAATTAGTATTATCATTTATTAAATTTAAATTGAAAAAATTATATGATCCTTATATGATAAATACCATTTAATTTTACTATTTTATCTTAATTAATATTATTTTTAAATAATAGTTCTATTTTCCTCTGATAATTAAAATGATATGGAAAATGTTTTTCAGAAAAACATACTTTATTTTCAACTTGGTATGGAATATTTTACATAAATGTCCATATTTTCTTTAAAAAAAACCATGAATTTTTTTCTATTCTACTATAAAAGTATAAATTTATTTTTCCCTATTTTTTTATTTCTAAAAAATGGTTTTATAGATTCTTATTTGCATTTTATGAATGTGGTACTTTTGAATTTTTAACAAAAATGTGAAAGGGGTCTTCATTTTAATGTATACGAACTTAATGGACTGGTTCCACTACCATGACCATTAAATGAATTGAAGATTAGTTTAAAATTTTTATAGGTTCTTTTATAGTAAAATTTTTTCCTTTATATTTTTGAAATATTTTTTTAAATAATTGGTTTCAAACTAAAAAGTGTTTTTTATTTGATAAATGTTTTAAGTGACATTTTAGAGGCATTTTCATCCATGATGACATTATTTAATGTCACATATCTTTTACTAGGGACATGTTCCTATGATTAAATCCATATTATTTATGTATATGGTTTGTTTTTAAGAATATGGTATGTTTAAGAAACCAATATTCTTTTCCATGGGTTATGTTATAATTAATATTAAACATTTTCAAGATCATGTAGAATTCATATGGATGGATTTTGATTATATGATAGGTGGGTCCATTATATCCTTATAATGAATTCAGTAAATATGGATAAATCATGAGAAAACATGTTTTGTGTGAACCTGATTTAATGTTAACAATATTATGTGTAGACTAGGATCTCATGTCTATAATATTATGTGTCAACCTAGTTTTCATTTATATAATATTATGCATGGATCCAGTTTTCATATCCATAAGATTATGCATATACCTGGTTTCATGTACATATTTTTTTGAGGGCCTAATTTATATATTTAAATTTATGAGTGACCATGTTCAATATATACATGTTTATAATGTTATATAATTACATTTTTTAGATATCTCTATGTATATGTTTTTTATCATGGCTTGTGACTTCTTATTTTTGATTCCACACTCTTTTGAATATTTTATTTTATTATGATAAAGGTTTTATGACATGAAACAAGTTTTTTATCAAGGAAAGATAGGGTATGAACATTATAATTAATGATCATAATCTCATAACCTTATTTTGATATTATGCTCATGCATGATTAGTGAATGATACCTCATATTATCCCCATTGCTAAGAATATGAGATCACCCTTTCTTATGTTTTTCCTTTCCCAGGTTAAGATTTTTTTTTAATTAGGGTATAACTAAGATGTGTTATATGTGGGAATTTTTGAATAACATTCAAGAAATAAGAGTATCATATATTTAGTATCCAAAGAAACTGAACCTTTACAATTTTGGAATAGATTGTAATGTTTTTATTGATAATTATTATAAAAAAATTTAATATTTATTTTTATTAATCTTGGGTCGCTATAGTTGGTATTAGAGTAGTGTATAGTCTTTGGATATTAATATTATATAATTTTGGTAAAATCCCTGGGGATAATTCTAAGTATTGGACAACATCCTAGACTTATAGTAAGATAGAGATTATGTTCTTTCCTATCAATTCATCCCTATATTTACACTAAAAATTGTTATGGTTTTGGAAAAGATACATCTAGAAGTGATAATATTGAAAAGAATTAGTCAAAGTATATCACATCAATAATTCTAGTATGTAGTGACTGTACAACTACTATGCATCTAGTTTTATAGTTCTGCAGTATATTCTTGGGGTAACTCACATCTTCCTTTTGAATCCATTATGAAGGATTTGAATAGATGATAACCATCCATGGACTAGTTTAAACTTAAGGTGTTAAATATTTAAAATAAGGCGTCATTATTTAGAAATCCTATTAATTATTTTTTATGATTAAATTATTAGACACTAGAACTATTTTTTCTCACACTATAAAGTTTTATTATACTTTATGACTTGGACCCGAAGGATTTGTGTTAATACAGAATGTGAGGGAAAATGAAATGACTTTACTTATAAGAAACCAAATGAAATAGGAGTTGGAATTTGAAACATTATGATTATTCTTAATAAGTTATCTCGTTATATGATTCACAATATCAACTTTGGTGAGTTTCTTAAAAAACCTAATAAGAAAAAATGGATTTTCAAGGTCACCATAGAAAGAAGAAGATTCATATTCCTACATGTCAAGTATGTGGGAATAAGAACTCATAGAAATGTATCATATTAATGAAAATAGGTTTTATATTTGTAATGGAAGGTTATAGATTAAGTAATTTCTTAGAAAAAATTAATAGTTTTACAAAGATAAATAAATTTCATCTTAAGGCACCATTTATAGTTCAATTTATTATGTATAAGGAATATGGGAATTATTTGATCCAATTACTTAATCCAAGTGTGAAATCGTAGACCAAGGAATCACCTATGCTATAACAACAATTAATGTAAAATAATTTAAGTATTTATATACTGGGATTTGATAACTGATTTGTAGAAGTGTTATATCAATGATATTCTAGATATAAGAATCTTGAAATGTATAAGTATTATTCCATTTTTTTTTATTTTAATGATTTTCAAACATATTTTTAATGATATACATAACTAAGAAAAGTGTTTTAGGGTTAAGGTGATGTTTTTAGAAAACACATGATTAATGAAAAATAACACTTAATATGCACTTGATATCGTGTTAATAATGTTTAGTTGGGATGAAGAGATGATTTAAATTGAAAAATGTAAATGCATAGTATTAATAATCTTGAAGTTGGTTAGTGATTTTATGGAAAAGTGGTTTATAATATCTTTGAGTAAGTTTATTATAGTTTTTCATTTATGATATATATTCAATAGTCTGTGATTTAACTTGTGGAATAAGGATAATGTTATTTTTTGGAAGCCTATATGTTCTCATTGTGGTTTTATGGTTATTCATGTTACTAGAATGTCTTAATTGAATAAATATATTCATATGTTTGGTATGTGAAATAATGGTAAACTTCATGTTTTTTAGGGATAAATATTAAATTTGGTCTTGAAAACAATTGTGATCAAATATTTCAAATTTTTGGGTTTGAATTTAGTTAGATATATTTTGGGGGAGCCTTAAGGTTGACTATTTATAGATAGGAATAAGTTGGAATTTGGGTGTTATTGGTGATTTTTTATATATTAATGTATTATATTTATCTATATTTCATAAATTATGCTAATAATTTTGGTTTTAGAAAATATTTATAGGAAGAAGGAATGACTTATAGATCTTTTGATTCATTAAAAGTTAATCTCAGTGCTTCAGACATGAAAAAATGATCTTGAATATCCTTTTGTTGGGGTAAGATATGAGATTAAAGAGGAATTGATAATAATCTTACCAAATTAGAAAATTGTGCTTATAAAATGGAATGAAATCATGTAAGTATATTTTCTAATATACTCTATATTTAAATTAAAAAAAATATTTTAGCTATTGGATAAGGATCATGAATTTTTGTTATCCTATTATATTCATTTCCAATGAATCAATGATATTTTTTACAACTCATTGATTTATGGTTTTAAGGTCAATAACTTTCTCTTTATCATTCAATTTCTTGTGGTCAATGTTCTCTATAACTCTATAAAATTAGTTTGACATGAATTTTTCACTCCATGTATAAATTTTCATTTTCCACTAATTTTCTCCAATTTGGAAACATAGTTATGTTTTATTTCAGATGACATTTGTATTTATTGTTCCCACTTTTTAAGGGGATGTTTTATTTACCATTTTTATGATGTGGATTTTCACAAAGGGAATTTTCAAATATCCAAACCCTTAATGTTGAGATAAATTTAAAATTTTTAATAAAAATTTATTAAATTGGGGTATAATGTAACATAATGATATTTTAATAGAAGATTATGTTAGATAGTGTATACAACCTGCAATACCGAGCTTAAATGAACCAAAAAATATTATTATGACTGTTATACCGTAGTCTTTTAATTTTAGGGTATAAATAAAGGTAAATTAATTGTGAAATATATATATGTCATAATCAATAAAAATTTATAGATAAATTCTAAGAAAATAAGAACTCAATTTTTTGTAAATTTATTTAATTCTTTAAAATATGTTTTCTTCCAAAAAAGGGTTTTATTTCTTTTTTTAAGAGAATATTATAATTTATTTTTGAAAAATTTAAAACATTTATTTGATAAAAATAAAAAAGCGTTTTAAATCATTGTATAAAAATTATAATAGATTTATTTTTTGGGATTTTTACAAAAAATATTGATTTTCTAGTGAATACTAAAAAATAGTGACTTCTATTGAAAAATGTATTTTTGTTTCAAGCATTCAAAAAGTTATATTTTGTTTTAAACTGGTTCTAAAGTAACATTATTTATATTATATTATTAATAATCTAATTAATTCCATTAGAATCATATTTATTTTTAAATTTAGTATGAAAACATTTTTAAACATAAAAGGCATTTTTCTTTAAAACTATTTCCATCATGTTTTTCATTTTTATTGAATTAATTCTTCACACATTTATGAATTCAATATTTAATAACGGATTCAATATTTTTAATTTTTAGGTCAAAATTGTTTATATAACCTCCTTTACCTTTTTCATTATTAATAGTAAGAATAGAGAATTTTTATTACCACTATAAAGGTAAAATTGGTTAATTTGAGTTGAAACTACTCTTATAAGGCTTAAAATTCATTAAAAAACGTTCCTTATTTTTAATTGTATGATTCTATTTCATCCATTATCTTCCAAACTTATAAAATATGAACCATTTTTTCATTTGACCATGAATTTTAAATTTATAGTATTTATGTAAAAGATAAAGTAAAAAATATCACTTTCTTTCTTTTAATATCTCTTATATTTCTTATAAGTATAAAAACAAAATTTGCTCAGTTACAAATAGTTATTTGAAATTTTAATGATTTTTTAGATTATTGTAATTTATTTTTAATTTCTAGTGATGAAATAATTATATCAAATACTTATGAGACACTGACATAGTTCTTGTGAAAATAGTAAACAAATTTGGTACATTATTTTTCAAAACTCTAAAAGTAATACTTTTTGGGCTAGTTAATGTGCCCCAATAATTTATAAGCTTTATATAAAATATTATTATTTTTCTAAAGGTTTATATTTAAATTACTTTACTATAATATTTTATTAAAATTCAAATTATGTGAATAGTTCTTAAAATGACATTTATAGTATTTTATGATAAATAATAATTATTAAATTATTTTAAAATCATATAAATATTGTAATAAGATAGTTAAGATGAAAAATGGTCTAAACTTTCATCCTTTTCCATTTATGATCCAATTTACACCTTATAAGTTAAATTATAACCCTTTAATATTGAAAAATTCATTACCATGATTATGGTTAAAATTGTTTAACAATGGGATTAAACCAAAAGATACAGTTTAAAATGATATCTAAACATGTGATATGGCATCCCACCTTTTTATAGCATAACTTTCATTCCATTACACGGAACTGAGGATCGTTAAGGTTTAGTGTCTTGGAAACAAGGAACATAATACAAGGAGAAAAAAAAACATAAAAAATTCTTCTTAAACACTTGAAAGGATTCTCCTTTAGTTCATCCTAGGTTCATTACTGCATCTCATAACCTGGGGACATACATCAAAAGAAAGGGTGAGCAGAAGGCCCAGTAAGGGAAACAAGGGAAACATTTTTCATGTGAACTTGAGCTACTTCAATAAGGACATGAAAAGAACTTTAAGGCATGAGGAAGAAATCATGAGATACATCATAATAAAAATAACATTTTTCATAACTTAAAGATGTGGCTACAACATTTAATATTGACAATCGTTTCGTTTCACCAAGGTCCATCCCCAAAGTGTCGTTAAAAATTACCAAGGTTATTCACCAAGGCGTCGTTAAAATGGTCATCTCTAGAGATTAAGTCTTTACCCAATGCATTGGAGCGCTATCAGGGCGCACCCTTAAATTTGCCTTTATTATCATGTGAGCCACATGTATAATCATAAAACATTTCATAAATAACCCATATAGCATAAAATAAATGGGTTTCATTTCATAATCATAACGTTTTAAAAACTGCTTTAAAGACACGATCTTTACATTAATTTAAACCCACGGAAAGGGAAAGCGGGTATCATGTATGTAAATCCCAGAATTTAAAATAGAACATTTTAATATATATGTGAATACCCCTATAGAAATAGGAGCTTTGAGTATTCACTTTATAACATAAAATAATTTTGAGAAAAGAGAGGCATTTTGAGACGAAAATTCTGCAGCATAACGACTATGTTACAAGGTTTTAGAAAACTTTGAAAAGAGAGGGAACATGGGTCGAACAATCATAATTGACCCATAAAATAGTAGAGGGACAGAATAATAAGGATATATGGACATGGTGATGCAATTTTAAGGACATACCATTTGAAATGAAAAACATGGAAGGAAGAAAATTTTTTTATTTCTCTTATGACAATTCGGCAGCCTAACGACGTCACTTAGACTTCAACAAAAATGAATTGAACAAATCAAATAGGCTCTCTCATCATATTATCATAAGAGATCAGTATGATAGATATAGAGATCATACCCCAACATAATAAAAAGGACCTTGAAATATTGGACATGAAAATCGAACTTGAAAAAAATGAGAAGGGTGAAAGAATCACTTAAACATTCGGCAGCCTAACGATGTCACTTAAACTTTCATAAAACGAAATGATGAGAGTAAGAGGGGATATCTCATCATATAAACATGAAAGGGGAAGTAAGAGGAATGTAAAAGAACATCCTCTCACATAATAACATGGAGCATAAAAGGAATGACATAAAAGAGATTACATGAAAAGAAAGAGAGGGGTCAGATCCCTTACCTTAAAATGTGACTCTTGAAACTCAAAGTTTTGGACCTTGAGGGCTTGGGGGCACCTTGGGAGGACTCATTGGGAGGTAAGAAGACCAGAACTTCGTTGGGGGAGAGTTGAGAGTGAAAACTAAAGGAGGAAAGGGTGGGTATTTATAGGGAAAGTGAGGGGACAAGGCATTAATGGCCAAGGGACACCTCACAAGTGCTTTTCTCAAACCCATATGCTCTCTCATGACATTTTCCATAAAGTTAGGCCACATGGGGTCCCCAAAACAATAATTCATCACCCTTGGCCGGAAAACCCTCAAAAAAGCTCATGACATCATCATGACACAGTTATGATGTCATTAAACATACCGAAACCCTAAAACTGTATTTTTACTATTCACTGAAAATTCAACTTTATCAGAATAATCCCAAAATTTCACCTTAACCAAATATCGATGCTCTGATTTCAAAAATGAAATCCATTTTATAAAAATAGTTTTCTAAATATTTTTAATTTAATTTTTAAATAAAACACTATTCATCGAAAATTCATTTTTTCCAGAAAAATCCCCAAAAATTACTTTAATATAATATCGATGCTCTGAGTTCAAAAATAAAGTCATTTTTATAAAAATAATTTTCTAATTATTTTTAATTAAATTTTTAATTAAAAAACACTATTCATCCGAAAAAACTAATACTTGACTAATAATTTATGAAACCGTTATTTACCCATTTTATTGGATCACATTACTTAATCTAGGTGTCCAAATTATATTAAAACTTTCTTTGAGTGAAATTACTAATCCATCTGGTCACATTACTAATCCTAAGCGTAAAATCACTATTCATAATTTACTATTCATCAAAAATTAAGTTGATCTTATTAGACTCCAAATTCCTTACTGAACACTTTTGTAGAAGACCATTTTTTGAAAATCATTACACATCATTAGTTATTTAGGGTTTACATAAATATTTTAAAATATCCCCTTTTCAAAATTCATCAATAAAATACATTCTAAAATTATCTAGACATTTGAAATTTCACAAACATCACTAAAGGAAGAAATCTCAATTTATTCACCCGAAAGGATTACACAAGGAAGCTAGGGTCTCGTCACATAGCCCCTTATAACACCGGCATAAGACCTAAGTGTAAGGTGTGCTATGGTGAGAGAATCTGAGGGAGGCTCAGATTACATTGCCCTAGTAGTAATCTCTACTAAATTGAACTTCTCCCGTAGGCGTTTCCGTTCAAGCTTGACACGCTGGAGTTCGGCTTGGGCTTGGTCCAAAGCGAAGCCCACAGATGCTACCTCCTTCCCAAGCTCTGATAAGTGGGCCTCATAAGGGTCGAGTCTACTGGATGAAGCCATCGACCCCTCTTTCTGCATTAACCATTAACATGTTATTAAATCATTAAGAGTAAGTTAATATAATACTCAAAAATATTGGGTCGTTACATTCTTCCCCCCTTAAGAAATTTCGTCCCCGAAATTTATACTTGAGGCCTAGTCAAAAAGGTGAGGGTACTTTTTCTTCATTGTTTCCTCCGGCTCCCAAGTCGCCTCTTCATATTTATGATTCCTCCACAACACTTTCACAAGGTGGGTAGTCTTGTTTCATAGGACCTTGTCTCTATGGTCCAAGATCTCCACTGGATGCTCCTCGTAAGAGAGGTCATGTTCCAGTTGTACCACCTCTGGGTTCAGTACATGCGAAGGGTCGGGTATGTACTTCCTCAAGAGAGATACATGGAGGACATCATGAACTTGAGCTAGGTTCGGTGGAAGTGCTAGACGATAGGCCACTACTCCTATGCGATCAAGGATTTCATAGGGGCCAATGTACCTAGGGCTGAGCTTCCCTTTCTTCCCAAACCGCATGACTCTCTTCCATGGAGAAATTCGAAGGAAGACTTTGTCACCAACACCAAACTCCAAGTCTCTTCGACGATTGTCAGCATAGCTCTTCTGCCGACTCTGAGCAGCCTTTATGTGTTGTTGGATGGCATGAACCTGTTCCGTCATCTCTTGCACAAGATCAGGCCCAAGAAGCTTCCTCTCACCAGTTTCATCCCAACAAGTAGGAGTTCTACACCACTTTCCATATAGAGCTTCATAGGGTGCCATCTGAATACTCGAATGGAAGCTGTTGTTATAGGAGAACTCAACTAATGGGAGGTGTTGATCCCATCCACCTTTAAATTCCATTGAGCATAATCTCAACATGTCTTCGAGTGTCCGAATAGTCCTTTCAGATTGGCCATTAGTTTGAGTATGATAGGCCGTACTAAAATTCAATTCAGTATTCAGAGCATGTTAAAGACTTCTCCAGAATTTTGATGTGAATCTTGGGTCACGATCAGATACGATGGATAGTGGTACCCCATGCAGCCTTACCACTTCCTTCACGTATATCTTGGCAAGCTGATCCGGAGAGAAATCTTCCCGAATAGAGATAAAATGGGCTGTCTTGGTGAGACGGTCCACAATAACCCATATCGCATCGTTTCCTTTGGATGTTTTCGGGAGACCAGTTACAAAGTCCATAGTGATATTATCCCACTTCCATACTGGTATGGGTAGTGGTTGTAATACCCCCTTAGGAAGTTGTCTTTCTGCCTTTACTTGCTGACACACCAGGCACCTTGTAGTGTAATCAACAATCTCCCTCTTCATGTTATCCCACCAATAATGATCACGAAGGTCTCTATACATCTTAGTGCTTCCCGGATGTATAGAGAAAGTAGATCTATGAGCTTTATCCATCAGTTCTTTCTTTATCTCCGGAATAGATGGGACACATAGTCTTGTACGAAATTTCAATACACCTTCTTGATCAATATTGAAATCAGGGAACTTCCCATCTTTTACAGCCTCCAACTTCTCCTGCAGCAAAGGATCTTCTTTTTGAGCCTTCTTGATCTTCTCTAGTAATGAAGGTTGAGAAATCATTTGGGATAGGGTTGATGATGTCCCTTTCCTTATAATTCCCATGTCCAGTTTTACTAGATCTTTAATCAAGGGATCTCCTAAGATCCTCATTGTTGCCAGAACAACAGGATCTTTCCTGCTTAATGCATCCGCGACTTTGTTTGCTCTTCCGGGGTGATAATGAATTGAACAATCATAGACTTTAATAAGCTCCAACCCTCTCCTTTGTCTCATGTTCAATTCTTTCTGTGTGAAAATATACTTTAGACTTTGGTGGTCAGTGTATATATCACATTTCTCCCCATAAAGATAGTGCCTCCATATCTTTAGAGCAAAAACAACTGCCGCCAGCTCTAGATCATGCGTAGGATAATTCTGCTCATGAATCTTCAACTGTCGAGATGCATAAGCAATTACTTTGTCATTTTTCATGAGGACGCACCCAAGCCCTTTCAGAGATGCATCGCTAAAAATAACGAATCCTTCTCCGATAGAGGGTAGTGTTAACACAGGTGCAGTAACCAATCTCTTCTTCAGCTCTTGGAAACTTTCCTCGCATTCCTTTGTCCAGATGAACTTAACCCCTTTTCGAGTCAACTTGGTTAGTGGATTAGAAAGCCGTGAAAAGTTTTTCACAAACCTCCTATAATATCCTGCTAAACCAAGGAAACTACGAATCTCAGTTACTGTTGTGGGTTGAGGCCACTCCTCCACAACCATTGTCTTTTCAGGGTCAACCGAGATTCCTTCATTGGTTACGATGTGCCCCAAGAAAGCCACCTGTTGTAACCAAAACTCACACTTGCTGAACTTTCCAAAGAGCCTCTCCTTCCGTAGAGTTTTCAAAATAACCCTCAGATGATCTTCATGCTCCTCACGACTTTTTGAATATATCAAAATATCATCAATAAAAACTACCACAAAGTTATCAAGGTAGTCCTTAAAGAATCTATTCATCAAATCCACGAAAATAGCAGGAGCATTAGTCAAGCCGAAAGGCATAACAGTAAACTCATAATGCCCATATCTTGATCGGAAGGCAGTCTTTGGAATATCTTCCTTCTTCACCCTCAGTTGATGATAACCAGATCGAAGGTCAATCTTAGAGAAGAATTGAGCCCCACGAAGTTGGTCAAATAAATCATCAATTCTTGGAAGAGGATATCTATTCTTCACTGTGATCCCGTTCAGTTCTCTATAATCGATGCATAGCCGTATTGATCCATCCTTCTTCTTCACAAAGAGAACTGGTGCTCCCCAAGGAGACACACTCGGTTGGATAAACCCCTTCTCCAACAAGTCTTAGAGTTGTTTCTTTAACTCTTCTAGCTCCACATTTTCCATTCTATATGGAGTCTTTGATATCGGTTGAGACCCAGGTACGAGTTCAATGGAGAACTCTACCTCTCTTTCTGGGGTAGGTCCAGGTAACTCCTCAGGAAATACATCCATGTATTCCTGAACAATCGGAACATCTTCTATTTGTATGCTCCCTTTTCCTTCTTCATCATCACCGATTAACTCCATTAAGAAAGCTATATGAGGTGCTTCTAGATAGGGATCAGTTCGAGATATCTCTCCTCGGAAGATAACTGTAGGTCGTTCATTCAAGACTACTGAGATTTCCTTACTTCTGCATTTGATCTTAGAATTATACTTTGAGAGCCAGTCCATCCCTAGTATAATGTCAAATTCCATCATGGGAATGACTACTAGATTTGCGATAAGATTGTGCTCGCTAAAGTAAACACTAGAGTCTCTAAACACTGTTGATGCATGGATAATCCCACTTGGAGTCTTGACCGACAACTCTACCTCAAGCAATTCGGGGATTGATTCTATATTCTTTGCAAACTTGGAAGAAATAAAGGAATGCGTAGAAACAGAATCAAATAAAGTACTTTCTAGTTTTGAGAGGACGACAAGAGTACCTGCTACCACATCGTTCGGAACTTCAACTTCAGCTGTTGTGATAGCAAAAGCACGACCTTTCTCTCTTGGCCTCTGCTGAGGTTGATGGTGATTCCCCTCCACCGCCCTCGGATTTGGACATTGGTTAGCAAAGTGCCCAAGTTGTCCACACTTGAAGCATGTGACTTCGGGTAGGGCCAGAACCATCTTTCCTCTGTCGTTAGTGTTGGGAAGCTGAGGCTTCACCTCACTATGACAATTCCGAGCAATATGGCCTTCTCTTCCACACTTGTAGCACTTGCCACTTCCGTTCAAGCAGTTCCCCAGATGATTCTTCCCACATTTATTGCATGTGGTAAGTTGCATTTGCTTTCCACCTCTTCCCTGATCAAAAGACTTCCCTAAACTGGGCTCCAACGATCTTTTCTTTTCATTTGGTTTATGAGACCATTGTGTCTCACCAAACTCCAGCTCGACTTTCATAGCACTTTGAACTATTTCTTCATAGCTATCATAGTCCCTGTTGGTTAGATTCTTCCGCAGATGAGGTCGTAGTCCACCAAAGAATCTATCAACCTTCCCATTAGGGTCCATGACAAAGCTTGAGGTATAACGGGAAAGCCTTGTGAAGTTCATCTCATAGCTTCCGACAGATTTGTTCTCCTTCTGCTTTAGCTCGAGAAACTCTTTCTCCATTCTCGTTCTCATGGAACGAGGGAAATACTTGTTAAGGAAAATTCCCCGAAATTCTTCCCACTCCATAGCTTCTATCTCTCCTCGTGGCTTCGTGTTTTTGATCAGTGACCACCACTGATCAGCTTCTCCCTCTAGGCAGTAAACAGCAAGGGTGACTTTTTCTTGTTCCGAACAATGAAGTACAGAAAATATCTTTTCAATGGAGCTTATCCATTGTTCCGCAACCAATGGGTCAGTAGATCCACCGAATGTTGGCGGTCGTTGACGCATGAAGGACTCAACAGAGTGTTGTTCCCTTCGTGGTGAGGTCGGCCTCTCAGCTTGATTCAAGTTATTACTCATAACTTGAGTCAGTTGGTTCATCATTCGCATGAATGTTTCCATTCCGGCTTCCATCGGAGGGCCGTCAGCATATGGTGCATTGCGGTCACCATCGGCACGGTTCCTCCTATTTCCCGCCATCTTCTAAAAGAATAAAACCTTAGTAAGAAACTTATTTCATTTATGAATCTTTTAACTAAGACTTCATGCTTAGACAATTACACTTTTCTATAATTCATTCATAATGATTCATAAAAAGCTTGTGATTAACCAAACATATCCCCCGGGAGTGTCGTAACCAAGAGTGCAGCAAGGCCCGTTATCATGCACCAGTTCCCGTTCGAGTCTAGCTCAAAGCGGTGTTTTCAGGTTTTACCCCTATGTACATCTATGCCAGAGCCGCCTCTACCTGCTCGTATCCAGACAGGGATGTATTTGTTTGATAAACCACTTACTCAATACTTACCAAAATACCAGGAATTTTTCTTATATTTAAACTTTTCTATAGGGTTCTTCCTAAAGTTTTTTATATACTAATTTCCACAAATAACTAAACCATCCTTTGATACCAACTATGGCATCCTGCCTTTTTATAGCATAACTTTCATTCCATTACACGGAACTGAGGATCGTTAAGGTTTAGTGTCTTGGAAAGAAGGAACATAATACAAGGAGAAAAAAAAAACATAAAACATTCTTCTTAAACACTTGAAAGGCTTCTCCTTTAGTTCATCCTAAGTTCATTACTGCATCTCATAACCTGGGGACATACATCAAAAGAAAGGGTGAGCAGAAGGCCCAGTAAGGGAAACAAGAGAAACATTTTTCATGTGAACTTGAGTTACTTCAATAAGGACATGAAAAGAACTTTAAGGCATGAGGAAGAAATCATGAGATACATCATAATAAAAATAACATTTTTCATAACTTGAAGATGTGGCTACAACATTTAATATTGACAATTGTTTCGTTTCACCAAGGTCCATCCCCAAAGTGTCGTTAAAAATTACCAAGGTTATTCACCAAGGCGTCGTTAAAATGGTCATCTCTAGAGATTATGTCTTTACCCAATGCATTGGAGCGCTATCAGGGCGCACCCTTAAATTTTCCTTTATTATCATGTGATCCACATGTATCATCATCAAACATTTCATAAATAACCCATATAGCATAAAATGAATGGGTTTCATTTCATAATCATAACGTTTTAAAAACTGCTTTAAAGACACGATCTTTACATTACTTTAAACCCACGGAAAGGGAAAGCGGGTATCATGTATGTAAATCCCAGAATTTAAAATAGAAAATTTTCATATATATGTGAATACCCCTGTAGAAATAGGAGCTTTTAGTATTCACTTTATAACATAAAATAATTTTGAGAAAAGAGAGGCATTTTGAGACGAAAATTCTGCAGCATAACGACTATGTTACAAGGTTTTAGAAAACTTTGAAAAGAGAGGGAACATGGGTAGAACAATCATAATTGACCCATAAAATAGTAGAGGGACAGAATAAGAAGGATATATGGACATGGTGATGCAATTTTAATTACATACCATTTTAAATGAAAAACATGGAAGGAAGACAAAAATTTGATTTCTCTTATGACAATTCGGCAGCCTAACGACGTCACTTAGACTTCAACAAAAATGAATTGAACAAATCAAATAGGGTCTCTCATCATATGATCATAAGAGATCAGTATGATAGATATAGAGATAATACCCCAACATAATAAAAAGGAACTTGGAAGATTGGACATGAAAATCGAACTTGAAAAAAATGAGAAGGGTGAAAGAATCACTTAAACATTCGGCAGCCTAACGACGTCACTTAAACTTTCATAAAACGAAATGATGAGAGTAAGAGGGGATCTCTCATCATATAAACATGAAAGGGGCAGTAAGAGGAATGTAAAAGAACATCCTCTCATATAATAACATGGAGCATAAAAGGAATGACATAAAAGAGATTACATGAAAAGAAAGAGAGGGGTCGGATCCCTTACCTTAAAATGTGACTCTTGAAACTCAAAGTTTTGGACCCTGAGGGCTTGGGGGCACCTTGGGAGGACTCCTTGGGAGGTAAGAAGACCATAACTTCGTTGGGGGAGAGTTGGGAGTGAAAACTAAAGGAGGAAAGGGTGGGTATTTATAGGGAAAGTGAGGGGACAAGGCATTAATGGCCAAGAGACACCTCACAAGTGCTTTTCTCAAACCCATGTGCTCTCTCATGACATTTTCCATAAAGTTAGGCCACATGGGGCCCCCAAAACAATAATTCATCACCCTTGGCCGGACAACCCTCAAAAAATCTCATGACATCATCATGACACAATTATGATGTCATTAAACATACCGAAACCCTAAAACTGTATTTTTACTATTCACTGAAAATTCAACTTTCTCAGAATAATCCCAAAATTTCACCTTAACCAAATATCGATGCTCTGATTTCAAAAATGAAATCCATTTTATAAAAATAATTTTCTAAATATTTTTAATTTAATTTTTAAATAAAACACTATTCATCGAAAATTCATTTTTTTCAGAAAAATCCCCAAAAATTACCTTAATATAATATCGATGCTCTGAGTTCAAAAATAAATCATTTTTATAAAAATAATTTTCTAATTATTTTTAATTAAATTTTTAATTAAAAAACACTATTCATCCGAAAAAACTAATACTTGACTAATAATTTATGAAACCGTTATTTACCCATTTTATTGGATCACATTACTTAATCTAGGTGTCCAAATTATATTAAAACTTTCTTTGAGTGAAATTACTAATCCATCTGGTCACATTACTAATCCTAAGCATAAAATCACTATTCATAATTTACTATTCATAAAAAATTAAGTTGATCTTATTAGACTCCAAATTCCTTACTGAACACTTTTGTAGAAGACCATTTTTTGAAAATCATTACACATCATTAGTTATTTAGGGTTTATATAAATATTTTCAAATATCCCTTTTTCAAAATTCATCAATAAAATACATTCTAAAATTATCTAGACATTTGAAATTTCACAAACATCACTAAAGGAAGAAATCTCAATTTATTCACCTGAAAGGATTACACAAGGAAGCTAGGGTCTCGTCACATAGCCCCTTATAACACCGGCATAAGACCTAAGTGTAAGGTGTGCTATGGTGAGAGAATCTGAGGGAGGCTCAGATAACATTGCCCTAGTAGTAATCTCTACTAACTTGAACTTCTCCCGTAGGCGTTTCCGTTCAAGCTTGACACGCTGGAGTTCGGCTTGGGCTTGGTCCAAAGCGATGCCCACAGATGCTACCTCCTTCCCAAGCTCTGATAAGTGGGCCTCATAAGGGTTGAGTCTACTGGATGAAGCCATCGACCCCTCTTTCTGCATTAACCATTGACATGTTATTAAATCATTAAGAGTAAGTTAATATAATACTCAAAAAGATTGGGTCGTTACATGTGAAGATTTAATTGGTTGGTTATATAATGATATTATATTCCCTATAATATAATTAATATCATTTTAGAACCATTTTATAGGATTTAGATAGATATTATATTATAATATTGCATGTATTATCGAAAATGACATTAATGATAATTTATAATAAGTAATATTTTATTAAATGATATAAAATTTTAGAAAAATTTCTTCAGACATGTGAATAGTATATGGTTAAAAATACCAATCATGGTCTATTTATGGGTAACTTTTCCTTTTATAGTAACTTTCTAGACCCCTCAAGAGTAAACAAAATGGATAGCAAGATAATTGTCAAAAGGATGGACTTGAGATTAATATTAAAGGATAAGGGTAAAAACATAACTAAAACTTGTCAAAATTTTATTTAATGATATTATTTTGACTAATAATAATATTATATTCAAATTATATCAATTTTGGGCCATTGTTCTTGGAAAACAGTTTACATTTATTTCATATTTTATGTAATTCCACAGGTGCCCCTCCCTCCACTTATAAAATAGAACCACCTCTCCTTCATTATTAAAAATTATTGAGACATAAATAGTGAAAATTAAATACCCTAATATCAAAATTCCTTCCATAATAATATCCAAGATCTTATTTTATTTTCAATACATCATTATTTTAGATCTTGAGGTGTAAGCCAAAAGAGGTTTGCTAATAAAGAGGTAAAAATATAAAACAACTATTTTCCAACATCATTTCTTCTTCTATCTCCTCTAAATAAAGGGTATTAATTATAAAATAATTAATTAAGTATTTTAATATATTTAATTTTTATTATTAATTGGTATAAACCATTATCACCCTTCTTTACGTCATACATATATAAAAAACACCGCTCGTGTGTACGTACAACTTACCGTCTCCATGTAGCGTTGTAATTAATCTTTCATCACCACTTTATATGGATGGTTATTATGATGGATTTAATATTAATATATTATATTTATTATATAACTATGATTATATAATTATGATATAAGATAAACCCTCTTACCTTACCATCAATTGAAAAATGATAACGTTGTTCATGTGTACGTGTGGACTAGCACATCTGTGAAGAGATACGATTCATTTATTATTTAAATTCTAAATGGAAGGTAATAAGTGTTGGAGTTGGTGGCCTAGAACCAACTACTTTTTACTTTATTCATTAATAAATTCCTTATCACATCTTGATGGTTCTTCGGCGTGACAATGCATGTGATAATGTCCTAAGAACAGCTGTTGCATTAATGGGTCATAGCGGATCCCTGCTATGATGAGAACATGGAAGTTCCATAACACTGTTCTTGAATATATGTTCTATGGCCAGATGATGTTATTTTAGGGACACAAATAATACAGGACATTAGGGGTGAGGAATCATAAAACATTAAGGCAACTTCTCATTGTGTGTTCCCTTGGTAATATCCAGGAGGATATTATGAGAACGAGACCCACCAGTAGAAAATCCACATTTCATAGTGTTGTTGGATGTTCCTATTTGTGGACGTGTGTATTGGTCCTTAGAATTTATGATTATTATTAATGGGTATTACAACTCGCATACTTAGATGTATTGACGAAAACAGTGACGACACACTGTTCGAAGCGAGGTATGATATGTTGGGAGCATCATGAGTAATACCACATTAATAGATAATGCGAGAAAGGATTTGTCCCTTCTGTTCCACAACGGAATTTGATATCTCAGGTTCTTTTTATGGAATTGATATAGCCTAAATAAATCCATGGCCATAGTAAGGTATGAGCGAGTTCAATTATGGAAAGTCAAAGAAAGAATAATTGAGCACGTGGGTTGATGACACTAGCATGCAACCTACTTGATTCGAGATATCGTGACAAAGAGATTATATTACATGGTAAGCGTTCATATGAAGTGACACGTCATTGCAGCATTAACCTCTTTCTCTATGGGTTACTTGGCATGTTACTAGACGCTAACCTTGGAATTTAGGCAGGCTCCGCCTAATGCCACTGAGAAAGAGGCCTAGAGGGTCACACACTAAGTGTGTCCATGTATCTCAGTTAAATATTAATTTAACAAGTTAAATAAAGATTATTCCCGAATGTGGTTTAATAATTATTTAAGGATGCGTGATCACATTTATTTCAACACTAGTTATTCGAGAGAGTATATTGTGGGTGAAATAATATATTTATTAATGAGTAATGAAGTTACATTTATTTAAGAAATAAATAACAATTACCCAAGGCCTAATAAATGTGGAGTAGGAGATGAAGAAAAGTGGAAAATAAAAGTACACGCAGTGTATTTTTATGGAAAACAAGTACACGCCATGTATTAATTATTACACGGCGTGAAGTTTTTCCAGGCTGGATTTTGAGGATATAATATTGTTTTATTAAATGATATTAATTATAATCAGCGTGGGCGCATGTCAAGGAATTAACAATTCAACATGGGGGTTTCAATAAGAGTCAATGAAATAAATAAAAAGCGTAACACATTTATTTATTGTCATAACTCTATAACCTTAAACCCGATTATAAATATCCTCACAACCCCAACACTTTTCACACCAATCATTGTGCACAACAATTTTGGAGAATTCTTTCAAGGCTGAAAGAACTCATTACTCCAAGAAAGCTCTCAAGACCGAGAGACCAAGGCGATCGAAGGTGGACATCGCAAGTGAAGGTTCTTCCGTGCTAGCACCCGGAGATCCCTTCGGCGACGTCCGGAGATACGTGGCACACATCTAGATCACCGCTAGAGGAATCCTACACTTGGATTCTACGATGCAATGACGGATCACATGATCGTGATCGAAGACATCAACGAAGGAAGAATTCCACCAAGGTAATTCTTGTGAATTAATTAAATTAATTATAACCAATATATGATGATCCTATCTCTATGGTTTCAGGATTCCCTCTTAAGTTTTTCATTCCTCGTTCTATTCCGAAGATTCAACATTTTACATCGTGACAGATCTCAGATTGAACGTTGTTTAACGTTAAAATTAAAGTTGGGAAAACCAACCAACGCACTTCTGCTGCACCCAGAAGCTACAAGTGGTATCAGAGCGGGTCATATCATTGATTATAATTATTTAGTTTTTCATTGATGTTTTATGCATTTAATAATTTAGTTGTTTCACTTCAAGTTAATCATTATTTAAATCTGAATCTTGAGATCTGTTCCTCCTCTATCGTTTCTCATTCACCTTATAGAAACGAATTTTTCTTTTAATTTTTGATTAAAATAAAATAGAGGAACTCATCTGAAGGAGGAAAATGTTTCTGGCCATACAACACCAGAATAAACGGCGTGAATTCAGAAGTACATGCCGTGTAGTCTAGGTTCATGCATCAGACTAGTCTGCCAAATCCGGCCGTGTAATGATCCTATCTAAGTCATTTATGACACTGTGTGTTGACGAGGAACAAGTGGCACACAATTTCCAGATTACACGCCGTGTGGTCCAACAGAACACGACGTGTAGTCCCTTCGGGTTAGGGTTGGACCGTGTACCCCGTACACGGCTTGACCGACTAGAAACCGTGTAATGTGGAAACAACACGACGTGTGTCCCACTGTACACGCCATGTACTCTTAAAATTTACGATGTAAATTAACACGCCATGTCCCCAGGCATGTACTTATGATGAATGGTGAACAAAAGGTACATGTCGTGTAGTCGGAACTACACGCCATGTACCCACCCAAATTACGCCGATTTATTAAAATTTATTATTATATTATACAAACCCTTGAGATGTGTACCATGGTGCAGGTGTAAAGATGAGGAACAACACGTGATAGGTGTTTTATATATATGTGTTTAATTTAACATCTACGTAATAAATTGGAATTCACCGGGTTGCCTCCAGGGTACAGGTTACGTACAAGGATAATTTTAAATTAATTTATTTGTTTAAAATTATGATGGATGAGAATATCAAGGAAGTTCAGAAAAGGGTTTAAGATAAAAGGATTGATTAATTAAAGATAATTAATTGATTCGAGGGTGATTTATATTAAGCAAGAACGATTAAAGAATTGAATGCTAGTTTTTATTTATGCCTAAATATCGTTTCATGTATGGATGATCATGAGCTAGACTAAGACCTTTGTATGTGAATAGTTTCTTTTAATTTATTTTTTTAAATTAAATTTGTTGGCCTGTGAGCCATATCCTCATTAATATGTTGGGCCTGCGCGCCAAAGGATTATTTTATGTAAAAACCCCTTTTACCTCTCACCTGCGTGTGAGATAAATGCATATGTAATGGATAGAGCTCCTAAGCTAGTGGAGGCAGCTCAAGTCAAGAGCCAAGGTGAAACCAATCCAAGGAGATACAAAGGTGGACAAGTGGAAAGCTGTAAACACGAACCTGAAAGGTTCAAGGTGTTTCTCCCCTAGGTCTTGGGTTTTTTTATCAACCACTAGATAAACTAACCAATAGAAAAAGCTCATGATCATACCATTTATTTTATTTCTATCATTTTCATAGTTTATTTATTGTGGGTGTGTTGTCACGATCACACAATTAATGAATTAAATGAGCATGCAAGACAGAACTAAAATAAAACCTGATTATACATAAATATTATATTAGACATGGTTAATCACTTAAGTAAATCCCAATTAATATTAACAAGCAAGTAATCAAAGATAATAAAATGGAAATTTATGTATAAGGGTAAAATCACTCAAAAGAAATATTAAGTCGGTATAGCCTTCCATAATCTTGGTTAGAATCGAACCATAGTTCAAAGTGCTTGTCCAACCCTAGTTGGGGTGATTTCAATTATTGGGGAATTCTAATTTAAGGTTTTGGGTTGACTTGACTTGGTTCACATCAAGGGTTGACTGCCACAACAGGACTTGGTGTGACCAAGAGGCAAAGGTTGAGGAAATCCAAAATAAAAGGATTTCAGGATTGGGGAGTCCACTCAGCAGATCAAGGAGGTGTGAGTTAATGTAGTTGGAATTTGGAATGTCTACCTAAAAATATTCAAGTTGCTTGACCAACCCTAGTTGGGGTAATGCGAAGGGAAATATGGATCCTTTCCACTAGAATATTCAGGCAATAGAATATTCCGAAGTCAATGGTGAGGGTTATTGGATTTCGATAAAATAGTGGGAGACTAATAAGTATTAATTTATTTATTTGTCTCAGTTTTGTAATAAAATACTAAACCTGTGCTCATCTTAATTTGTAGAAAAAACAAGAAAATGAAATCAAACATATCATTGCGAACCACAATCGAGAAGGAAAACCTTCTCACTGGCACCAATTTCCAAGAGTGGCAGAGGATTTTACACGTCATCCTTCGCCACGAAAGGAAATTGTATGTGCTGGAAGAGCCTATTCCAGTTTTTTCCTGGGAAAGAGGCCAGTGATGAGGAATTATCTCTCTATATGAAGCACATGGATGATGCCACATATGTCCAGTGTTTCATGCTACCGGCCATGTCCAATGAGCTCTTGAAGCAACATGAAAACATGGACATGTATAGCATGATGTATCACCTTAATGATCTCTACCAAGAGAAGGCGAGACAAGAGAGATATGAGATCTCCAATTCTTTGTTTACAACTTATCTTGGAGAGTCTGTGCCAGCTGGGCCTCATGTAGTCAAGCTTATTGGCTACATTGAACGCCTGGACATATTAGGGTTTAAATTCCCAGATGAGTTGCGTACAGATATCATCCTATCATCACTGCCCAAGACCTTCTCTAGCTTTATTGTAAACTACAAAATGAAAAACAATGAGAAGAGTCTATAGGAACTTCTGACCTTGATTCTCCAGGTAGATAAGGACATGGGGCATGACAAACCCACAGTCATTATGGTGAATAGGAAAAGGAAGGACAAGGAAAAGGGGCCAAAGACTTATAAACGGTCTAAAGCCCCTGAGCACCGTCCCTCCAAGAAGGGGAAGATCTAGATGCCAGTCAAGGAATGGGAGGCAGTGTGTTTTGCATGTGGCAAGTAAGTCCATTAGAAGAGGAACTGCACCCAGAAGTGTGGGGATGCTAAAGGTGCGTTCATTATCGAGTGTAATCTTTCCATTTCTACACATTGGGTATTAGATACAGCTTTTGGGGCTCACATATATATTGAAATTCATGAACCAAGTAGATTTAGAAAGATTTCCAAAGGAGAGGTGGATATTTGAGCTGCCAATGGTACATGGCTGGCTGCATTGGCTATTGGCGATTACCACCTCTCATTGCTGACTGGAATGATTCTGGTTTTACATAACTGTTATTATGTGCCTAGTGTTACCAAGAACATAATTTATGTATCTTGTTTGGATATGGATGGATTTGTTTTCAAATTTGGAAATAAGGGTTGTCTCTTTTATTAGAACAAATTATGTTATGGTATGGAACATTTAAATAATGGATTGTATGTATTAAATTATGAAAACCAAGTGTTGGAAATCGATAACGAGACAAACTCACATTACTCATACATCACCCAGTTGTGGAATCACTGTCTTGGTCATGTGAATGAGAAGTGCTTGACAAAGCTCTTCCAAGATGGCTATTTAGACTCTACTGAGCTAAGAACACTTGATAGATGTCATGCTTGTTTACAAGTAAAAATGACCAAGCCGCCTTTTGGTGGATAGGGTGAAAGGGCCACAGAGCTTCTAGGATTGGTACACACAGATGTGTGTGGACCATTTCCAGTAGTAGCTAGAGGTGGATATTCTTACTTCATTACTTTTACTGATGATTTGAGTAGATATGGCTATGTCTACTTAATGAGATATAAGTCAGAGGCCTTAGAGAAATTTAAGGAATTCAATAATGAAGTAGAGAATCATCTTGGTAAGAAGATAAAGAAACTTCGATCAGATCGAGGTGGAGAATATCTGAACCAAGAGTTCATTGATCTTCTACGGGAGTCTGGGATTCTATTTCAGCTCACTCCTCCTTATACACCATAGTGGAACGGTGTTAGTGAAAGGAGGAACCACACCTTGTTGAACATGGTGAGGTCGATGATGAGTCATGCAGATCTTCCGTTATCATTTTGGGGATATGCATTACAAAATACAGCATACACATTAAACCGGGTACCAACTAAGGCGGAAAATGGAATTCCATCTGAGTTATGGAATGGAAGGAAACCCACTTTATCGCACATACATGTATGGGGATATGAGGCATTTGTTATGTCCTTCTTAGGAAACAAACTAGCACCCTGGGGAACGAGGTGTATCTTTATAGGATTTCCCAAGGAAACGAAAGGATATTACTTATATAAACCTTTAGACAAGAAAGTGACTGTCGCTAGACAAGCCATATTTCTTGAGAGGGAGCACATCCTCAAGAAGGATAATGGGAGTAAGATTAACTTCTACAAAGTTGATGCTCAAGATACACAAGAGTTGGTATAGGAACAAGTTCCACAGGTTCCCATGGAAGAGGTTCCAGAAACACAGGTACTGCATAGGAGCTCAAGAGAGGTAAGGGAACCAGAGAGATTTGGTTTCCTAGTCACCGAGGATGGTGAATCATTATTATTGGACAACAATGAACCTCTCTCCTACAAGGAAGCAGTAGAAATATTAGAAGCTATAAGATGGCTATAATCTATGAATTCTGAGATGGATTCTATGTATCAGAACCAAGTCTAGGTTCTGGTCGATGAGCCAGTTGATGTAAAGCCTGTTGGATGCAAATGGGTATTCAAGAGAAAGATGGACATGGAAGGTCAAGTTAGCACCAATAAAGCAAGGATAATGGCTAAAGGATTTAGACAACGTCAAGGAATTGACTATGATGAAACCTTCTCACCAGTTGTCACATTTAAATCCATGAGAATCATACTTGACATAGCAGCTTACCATGACTATGAGATTTGGCAGATGGATATCAAAACAACATTCCTTAATGGGAACCTTCAAGAAGATATCTATATGACACAACTAGAAGGGTTTGTGACACCAGGTGAAGCCAAACGGGTTTTCAAGTTGTAGAAATCCATTTAGGGATTAAAGCAAGCATCGAGGTCATGGAACATTCGATTTGATGAAGCCATAAAGGAATTTGGGTTCATTAAGAACAAATGTGAGCCATGTGTTTATAAATGGTTTAATGGGAATGCAATTGTTATCCTAGTAGTATATGTTGACGACATATTGCTTATTGGAAACTATGTAACAGTCTTACAGTAAGTTAAGGACTGGTTGAACAAGTGTTTCTCCATGAAGGACTTGGGTGAAGCAGCCTACATTCTTGGGATCAAGATCATTCGTGATAGATCCATGAGGCTGCTTGGACTAAGTCAGAGTACATACATTGACCAGATACTAAAGAGATTTAGTATGGAACAATCCAAGAGGGTATTGGTTCCAATGTCACATGGCCTACATCTTTCTAATAAAATGTTTCCTCAGACACAACAAGAGAAAGATGGAATGAGTAAGATCCCATACACTTCGACTATAGGATCCATCATGTATTCCATGTTATGTATCAGGCTTGATGTTGCCTATGTACTGAGCATGGTAGGCAGATATCAAGCAGATCCAGGAGAACAACATTGGACTGCTGTTAAGACAATCCTTAAGTATCTGAGAAGAACTAATGATATGTTCCTGGTGTATGGAGGAGACGAGGAGCTTGTCATCAGAGGGTATACTGATGCTGGTTTTCAGAAAGATCAAAATGATCTAAAGTTGCAAACTGGATATGTTTTCTATCTCAATGTAGGAGCTATGAGCTGGAAGTGTTCAAAGTAGCCAGTTGTCACCGATTCTACAGTGAAGTAAGAATATATAGTGGCTTCTGATGCATCCAAGAAAGCCGTATGGATTTGGAACTTTGTACAGGATCTTGATGTGGTGCCTAGAAGTAAATATCACATTACATTGTATTTTGATAATACTGCAGTGGTGGCTCTTCCAAAAGAACCAAGGTCACATCAACGAAGAAAACAAATACTCTAGAAGTATCATATCTTGAGGTATTTCTATTAAAGGGGTGAAGTTTCAGTGATCAGAGTGTCCATGGAATAGAAAGTGGTGGACCCCATGACTAAAGGCCTATCTCACCAGAAGCATGAATATCATGTGAGAGCTAGCGGGTTAAAGGTTCTTAGAAGTTGTCTCTAGTCCAAGTGGGAGTCTGTTGAAGTTGGTGTCCTAGAACCAACTACTTTGTACTTTATTCAGTAATAAATGCCTTATCACATCTTGATTGTTTTTCTATGTGAAAATGCATGTGATAATGTCCTAAGGAGAGCTGTTGCATTAATGGGTCATAGCGGATCCCTGTTATGATGAGAACCCCGAAGTGCCATAACACTGTTCTTGAATATATGTTCTATGGATAGATGATGTTATTTGATGGACACAAATAACACAACGCATTAGGGGTGAGGACTCATAAAACTTTGAGGCAGCTTCTCATGGTGTGCGCCCTTGGTAATATCCAGGAGGATATTATGAGAACGAGACCCACCAGTAGGAAATCCACATTTCATAGTGTCATTGGATGTTCCTATCTGCGGACATGTGTATTGGTCCTTAGACTTTAAGATTATTATTAATGGGTATTACAACTCGCACACTTAGATGTATTGATAAAAACTGCGACAACAAACTGTTCACAGCGAGGTAGGATATGTTGGGTGCATCATGAGTAATACCGAATTGATAGATAATGCGAGGAAGGATTTTTCCCTTCTGTTCCATAATGGAATTATATATCTCAGGCCCTTTGATGGAATTAATATTTCCTAAATAAATCCATGGACATGGTAAAGTATGGGCGAGTTCAATTATGGAAAGTCAAAGAAAGAATAACCAAGCACGTGGGTTGATGACACTAGCATGCAACCCACTTGATTCGAGATATCATGACAAAGGGATTATATTACACGGTAAGTGTTCATATGAGGTAACACGTCATTGCGGTGTTAACTTCTTTCTCTATGGGTTCCTTGGTGTGTTTCTAGACGTTAACCTTGGACTTTAGGCAGGCTCTGCCTAATTCCACTGAGAAAGAGGCCTAGAGGGTCACACACTAAGTGTGTCCATGTATCTCAGTTAAATATTAATTTAACAAGTTAAATAAAGATTATTCCCAAATGTGGTTTAATAATTATTTAAGGATGCCTGATCGCATTTATTTCAACACTAGTTATTCGAGGGAATATATTGTGGGCGAAATAATATATTTTTTAGCGAGTAATGCAGTTACATTTATTTAAGAAATAAATAGCCATTCCTCAAGGTCTAATAAATGTGGAGGAGAAGATGAAGAAAAGTTGAAAACAAAAGTACACGCCGTGTATATTTAATATACATGCCGTGTAGTTTTATGGAAAACAAGTACACACCATGTATTAATGATTACACAGAGTGTAGTTTTTCTAGGTGAGATTTTGAGGATATAATATTGTTTTATTAAATGATATTAATTATAATCAGCGTGAGTGCATGTTAAGGAATTAATAATTTGACATGGGGGTTTCAATAAGAGTTAATGAAATAAATAAAATGCGTAACACATTTATTTATTGTCATAACTCTATAACCTCAAACCTGATTATAAATATCCTCACAACCCCAACACTTTTCACACCAATCATTTTGAACAACAATTAGGGATAATTATTTCAAGGCCGAAAGAACTCATTCCTCTAAGAACGCTCTCAAGACCGAGAGACCAAGGCGATTGAAGGCAGACATCGCAAGTGAAGGTTCTTCCTCGCTAGTACCCGGAGATTCCTTCAGCGACGTCTGGAGATACGTGACACATGTGTGGATCACCGCTAGAGGAATCCTACACTTGGATTCTACGACGCAATGACGGATCACATGATCGTGACCATAGAAATCAACGAAGGAAGAATTCCACCAAGGTAATTCTTGTGAATTAATTAAATTAATTATAACCAACATATGATGATCCTATCTCTATGGTTCTGAGATTCCCTCTTAATTTTTTCATTCCTCGTTCTATTATGAAGATTTGTAATTTTACATCATGAAGGATCTCGGATTGAACGTTGTTTAACGTTAAAATTAAAGTTGGGAAAACCCACCAACGTGCTTCCGCTGTGCCCGGAACCTACAATAAGGATATATTAAGTGAATATATATGATATAGTTTATATAATAAAGATTTTATATATTTGAATTATTATTTTTCTTCCTTTTGTTCCATCCATTGTAAGGTGAATATGGTGTTCATTTGTATGTATGTCCTACCGTCTCTATGAACAGTGTAATTAATTTTTATAACTCTACATTTTATGGATGAACACAAAAAAACAAACACACACACAAATTTATAATGTATAATATGATATTAATATTATTATTATAATTATAGAAATGATGGAACCATGATAAAAGCACAAGGAATGGACTTGTGAATTGAAACACACATGAGAAACAAAGTTTTTATCACCTGGAATAATGATTTTAATAAAAAAATGTTAATAAATAGGTGATATGATATTATAAGTTAATCGTATATGGTATGATATATATATATATATATGTGATTATTTTTCTTTAATACAGAATAATAAATATATATTAATTATATAGGATGTTTGAACTTATACAAAGAAAGACAAAAGTTGAGTAAATGGATTTAGTTTTCATTCACATTTTAATTAGGATTGTCTATCCTTGAATTTTCATTGAGAAAATTATATAATCCTTATCTGATAAATACCCTTTTATTTTTTTCTCTTTAGGTTATTAATGTAATTTTCAAATAACAGTACCATATTCCTCTCTTTGGTATTTAAAATGATCATGAATAGAGAAAAATATACTTTATTTCCCATTTAGTTGGTAATATTTTTCTCCCTTATCCATGTTTTATTTAAAATGTTTCCAATAATGATTTTCTATTATCCTTTTAATGTATTAATTCATTTTTACCCATGTTTAAATATCTATAAAGTTCTATAAAGGAATATTCTTATCATTTTTTAAATGAGGTACTTTTGAATTTTATAGAAA
Organism: Viscum album; assembly: GCA_963277665.1. NCBI lineage: Eukaryota > Viridiplantae > Streptophyta > Magnoliopsida > Santalales > Viscaceae > Viscum > Viscum album. The sequence goes on from OY728145.1 coordinate 586,282,707, forward strand.
ATGAAAAAGGAATCATTATTTTAATATATAATGCATGAAAAAAATATCCCACTATCATGAATTTTGAATTATTTTAATATTCTTTTTAAATTTCCTATGTTTATTTTCAAAGAAAGTATTTTCTTTAATATTTTATACATATTTAGATTTCAAATTATTGGTCTTAAAATGAAAAGTGTACTTTCCATATGAAATGTTCTACATTATATATCAAAGGAATTTTTATCTATGATGTCATCCATTTATGTTTTTTATTTTTCACAAGTATATGATTATGTTATACCATCTTTATTCTTTATTTGGATGATATTTTGTTCTGATCATGAGATTTTTGTGAAAATTATTTTATTTTCCATGGGTTATGTTATAATGAAATGTTACAATTTTTCATGATATCTTGGAATATATATGAATGGATTATGATTTTGTGATTAGTGGGTCCATTATAGACCTCCAATATAATGGGTAAAAATGGATAAACCATGTGATAAATATGTTATTATTGAAACTAATTTCACGATCATAATTTTATACATGTACCTTGTTTTCATTTACATGATATTATTCATGTACTTGGGGTTAATTCCCAATATATTTTGTGTAAACCTAGTTTTCATGCCCATAAGATTATGTTTGGACTTCATTTGATATCCATAAATTTCTCGAGGGATCGATTTAATGTCCTTAACATTATGAGTGAACATATTTCAAAATATAAATGCTCATAATTTTATAATATTTTGTATTTTACACATACCTATGTCTATGTTATTCTTTAATGGATGACTAATTATTTATAATTTATAACTCTTTTGAATATTTTATTTAATGATGATGAGCTTTTATTCCATGAATCATGTTTATAATCTATGAAATATTGGGTATAAGCATTGTAACTAATGATCATGATCACATACCCTAATTATTATCTTATTCTCATGTTATATTAATGATTGATATCTCCAATATTTACCCTTATTGTGAATTTTATATTTCACATTCTTCTTTTTTCCTTCCCTAGTATCAGAAGACACTAAAAAATTATTATTCTGGGATGTATTGTAGAGATATATATTAAATATTCATCTAAAAATATTTAAAATTTATGAATGTAAATCTTGGGTCATTGTATTCATGGCACATTCATATGTGCAACAAACATTCTTGAAGACAAAGGGAATTACTTAGTAGAAATACACCCATTAGGTAGCCCTAAAATAGGTGTACTCCTCATCATTTGGAGCTATTTATAAATTTTTATAAATGGAATATCTGTAACACCCCGACCCCTCTAGACATGAGCCAGTGCATTACTTGTGAGATTTTCATTATTAGAAGGAATGAAAATCCCGAAGGAACGATCATTTTAGTAGTCTTCAAGAAACTAGATACATAGATTTAACACAAATTACATTGGATAAGGTTACAAGATACAATACATAATGAAAAACAAAAACTGCATCCACAAGCACTCAATAAATGACCTCCTCTTCATAAATTGTTGAAGGTAAACAATGAAAGGGGTGACCTCAAACACTCAGTAAGGGTTAAAAACAGTATAAGAATGAGTACAATAATAAGTAAATCATAATAAATCTAACATAATCAAAATGGCATAATGAATAAATGAACAACTAATGCCATTAATAAACTAAGAATGAAACTGCATCCATAGATTTTCTCATAGTGAAAACCTCATGGATAATAATAATAACTGATATTGAATAAAGAGAATGATTATTAATTGGACGTCATGTCTCTGGAACATGAACCATAATACCGTAAAAATGGTTTAGTTCTATGGGTAGAAACCTGTCTGATTTTTTGGAAACAAACTCGAAGGGTCTGTTGCCAAACTATTTTGTCTCATGAGATCTACCGATACATCAGGGGGCTTTAGTGGGCCCCACCAACCTCTACATCCAATCATTCTTTATACATAGATTCAATACAAGAGAAATATGTATTTGAGTTAACCGTATAGAAGAGAGGATACAGATTCATCAATACTCATACTGTCAAAGCAACATTCAAAATAAATACCATATGTAAAATGGTATACGGATTAGAAAATAATAGTATCCAGGATATGAGAATATGGATATTTGAATGGAATATAATTTCAATTGAAAAGTTATCTCAAATGGGCAGTAGGTACACCACATAAGAAAGAATAGGTGCACAATTACTAAGCAAGTCACAACGAAGTGAAAATTGAGACAAATCTCATTACCGTGTTGTATTCAATTGAGTCATATGATAAAGAGTTAATAACCACCAAAAGAGTCACAGAATACAATTTATATAATGAGAACAATGATAACATATGTCAAATTGCAGTACACCTATACCCCATATAAGAAATAAGAGGTGAACAATGGAGATCCCACAGAATTGAAAGTGAGATGAGAAAAAAAACCTTCCAAACATTTCGGCATGGTAATGAGTGTTCTTGTGAGGGATTAATGGGAGATAAAAGGTTATCAAATGATTTATATATAATAAGGGAAGTATGGGGGATATGATAAAACATAACCCATCATTATAAATTAAAAACAAAATCACACAAAATAGGGTGGATTCTTGAATAAAAGTGAGAGAGAGGATCCCTTACCTTAAGCTTGAAGGTTTTCTTGAATTGTTATTAAAGACCTGAATAAACAAATTTGGATTATTAATTCATAATTATAGAACCTCTTTTATATGTAAATGATTAATTATAATCCTTTTTAGTTCATTCTAGGACTTTTTTATTGGTTATAAGGTTCCATTTCATTGTTCGGGCTTGTTTGTTTACTTGGTTTTAAATGATTGGTTCACTTATATTCAAGTTCAGATAAATATATAAAATGGATGTGGTTTTCCAGAAATGAAGTTATACACTATTAGTGATCATATAGAAGATTAAATGGTTTTAAATTTAATTCGGGTTACTTAGATTGAAGTCGAATCTTTATATATATATAACCTTAGTGATAACCGTTTTGGTTAATCGGTGGGTTTGATTACGATTAACATGTTTTGCTTTATAACATAACACAATTTGTACAAAAGTATTACAGAACGAAAAATAGGATATATTACATAATAATTTGGTTCAACCATAACACAAATGGTTTCTTAACCAAAATTAAATATTATAATAGAAATCGATAAACCGTTGTCCTTGAATGTGCTAAATTAGTACATCTCAAATGGTGCTTTAATTTCTTTCAAATAAAAGTGGGGAAAGGGGAGAAGATAATGGAATATATACCATTAGCATGAAAAATTTCTAGTACATGAATGTTACTAGATTTATCATACTATATTGGTGAAGGGAGGTGAGAAAAGATACAAAAATAAAATAACTTAAAAGAAAACAAGGGATTTGAAAGAGGAATTTACCTCTTTAGACTTCCTCCTTTGAGAACCACTTAAGGGGAGATGTTTTGGTCTTTTTATGTGACCAAGCTTGGTAGACGCGGGGGAGGAGGTTGGGAAGGTATTTGGAAAGAATTTGGAGAAGGCACAAGGCTTGAGAGGAGTGAATGGAAGGGGGGGGGGGGGGCGAGGGTGAGAGGGAGTTTTTATAGTGGAGGAGAGGGGATTTTTTAATATAAAACTAATTAATTTATTATTTCCTCTCAAGACAACCAATAGTGAGTATTCCATGACCAAGAATAGTAATATATGCATGTGACTTAAACCAATTGGGTTTACATTAACAGATCATCATCAATGACTCAATTAATCCATTATTTAGCATTTATTGTGAATTATCGGATTTTACTATTCATAAAAAATTCAAGTATTTTAGAAAAATCCAAAAAATTCAGTCTAACCATTTTTCGATGTTTAGAATCCAAAAATGAAGTCCATTTTTCAAAAATAATTTTCTAAATATGATTAATCAAATATTTAATTAAATCATTATTTAATTGAAATGGATAAACACTTAGAATATTCATCTTCATCTTTAGAGTGTCTAAATTCATTTATACACTCAATGGTATGGGTACCATTCATAAGAGTCATATTACTATTCATATGGGTAGGTTAGGTTACTATTCATAAGTGTCAGTTACTATTCATCGAAAATTATGTTTATTCTATTTGACTCTAAATATCATCTTGAACACAACACTGTATATCAGTTTTTTAAAATTCAAATCACAGTGCTGGTAAATTTGAGTTTAGTGGCTAAGTTATGGCTATATCCTATAAGTAACCATGTTTTGTTTCATAGGTGCTCAGTTATTCATGAAATATAGGATACCTAATGAATACAATGTATTTCAGAGAAACATACCACAAGATGTTTGGGGTGCTACATTATTCCCTCCTTTGGAAATTTCATTCTCGAATTTTTATGTATAAAGCCCACCAAAAATATGTGGGTGATTCTTTTTCATAACATCCTCAGGTTCTCATGTTGCTTCCTCCATATTATGGTTTCTCCAAAGAACCTTCACTAGGTGAGTTGTCCGATTTCTCAATATCTGCTCCCTTGTGTCAAGAATCCCAATAGGCTTTTCACAATATGACAAATCTGGTTCCAGTTCAATTTCTTCATATGTGAGAACATGATTTGGGTTTGGCATGTATTTATTTAATAATGACACGTGGAACACATCATGAACTATGGAGAGATTTGGCAGCATCACTAGACGGTAAGCTACAACTCCGATTCTTTCCAGAATTTCAAATGGACCGATGTACTTGGGGCTCAGTTTCCCTTTCTTACCGAACCTTAGGACACACTTCCTTGGAGATACTTTTAGAAAGACATGATCTCACACATGAAATTACAAATCCTTTCTCTGATTGTCAGCATAAATCTTCTACCTACTTTGGACTGCCTTAATATGGGAATGAATTTTCTTCACCTTTTTCATGGTCTCTTCTTTAAGTTCTGGGCCTATAAGTTTCCTCTCACTAACTTCATCCCAACAAGTTGGAGTTCGAAACCTATTTCCATATAATTCTTCATACGAAGCCATTTTAATACTAGAATGGAAAATATTTTTGTATGAAAATTCCACCAAAGTTAAGTATTGATTCAATATACCTTGGAAGTCAAGAGAGCATGAACTCAGCATGTCTTATAGAGTTTGTATAGTCCTTTTAGACTATACATCAGTTTGGGGGTGATAAGTAGTACTCATACAAAGCTCAGTATTCAAAGATTTCTGGAGACTTTTCCAAAACTTTGATGTAAATCAGGGATCTTGATCAGATAAAATTGATAGAGGTGGACCATGAAGTCTTACAGCTTCATTAATATACAATCTTTCTAGGTGCTCGAGTGGAAAATCCTCTCGTATAGGAAGGAAATGTGCTGATTTTGTGAAATGTTCAACAATTACTCATATTGCATCATTCCTTCTAGGTGTCCTTGGTAGTCCGATGATAAAATCCATTGTAATGTTATCCCACTTCCACATAGGAATAGGTAGAGGTTGCATCACTCCTTTTGGGATGTTGTCTCTCTGCCTTCACTTTTTGAAAAACTAGACACCTTGATACGTAATCATCAATTTCCCACATCATATTATACCACCAGAAATATTCCTTCAGATCTTTGTACATCTTGGTGATACCTAGTTGTATAGAGAAATTTGAGCTACGGGCATCTTCTAATAGTTCCCTTTTTAGCTCAGGTACTGATGGAACACATAACCTTTTCCCAAATTTAAGAACTCCTTCTTCATACACGAAGTCAACCAGTCTTCCATCCATGACAGCATTAATTTTCTTATGCAGATTCTCATCATCAGATTGAGAGTTTTTTATTTTCTCTAATAAAGATAGTTTAGCAATCATTTTAAAGAGAAAAGATGTTTCCCCTTCCTTAACAATTCCCATATCCATATTCAGTAGATCCATGAATATAGGATATATTTCAATCCTCATTTGAGTTAGAAGGCCATGATTTTTCTTGCTTAATACATCTGCCACCTTATTCACCTTTCCTGGGTGGTAGTGTATTGAATAATCATAATCTTTTAGTAACTCAAGACATCTTATTTGCCTCATGTTGAGTTCATTTTGTGTGAAAATGTATTTCAAACTCTTGTTGTCCATATGGATCTCACATCTCTCTCCGTAGAGATAATGCCTCTATATTTTTATAGAAAAATTATGACTTCTAGCTCAAGATCATGAGTAGTATAATTTTTCTCATGAGTCTTCAACTATCTTGATGCATAAGAAATAACTTTATAGTTTTATATAAGGATGCAACCAACCCCATTCTTTTGATGCATCGCTGTATATCAAAAATCCATCACTTCCAGATGGAAGAGTCAAAATTGGAGCATTGACCAATCTTCTTTTAAATTATTCAAAGCATTATGTACACTCTTTTGTCTACACAAACTTAACTCCTTTTTGTGTGATCTTGGTTAGCGGGTTAGCCAGTCAGGCGAAATTTTGAACGAAACGCCGATAGTAACCTGCTAAGCCAATAAAACTGCGTACCTCAGTTATGTTTGTTGGCGTGGTCCAATATTGGATTGCCTTTGTCTTAACAGTATCAACTAGGATTCCATCCTTAGAGACAATATGGCCAAGAAAAGAAACTTATTGAAGCTAGAATTATCACTTGTTAAACTTCCCATATAATTCATTTCTTTTAAGAGTTTCCAGAATAATCCGAATGTGATTTTCATGATCTTCATAGCTTTTTGAGTATACTAGGATATCATCGATGAACACCACAACAAATTTATTAAGATATTCCTTGAAAACTCTATTCATTAAATTCATGAAAACAGAGGGTGCATTAGTCAGTCCAAATGGCATCACTGTAAACTCGTAATGCCCATACCTGGTTCGAAATGATATCTTAGGAATATCTTCCTTCCTCACACGCAACTGATGATATCCAGACCGAAGATCAGTCTTTGAAAAGTATTGGGATCCATGGAGTTAATCAAATAAATCATCAAACCGAGGCAGAGGATACTTATTCTTTATTGTAATAACATTGATTCCCCTATAATCAATTCATAGCCTCATGGATCCATCTTTCTTCTTGGAAAATAGGACCGGGGCTCCCCATGGAGAAACACTAGGTCGAATAAATCCTTTGTCACTCAAATCCTCTAGTTGTTTCATTAGCTCCACTAACTCCACAGTGGCAATTCTATAGGGGGTCTTTGATATAGGTCTCGCACCTGGAATTAAATCAATAGGGAACTCAACCTCCCTCACTAGAGGATGTCCAGGTAAATCCTTTGGAAATACATCAATTTACTCTTTCACTATGTGCAAAACTTAAATTTGAAGATTTCTTTCCTCGCCCATAGATGTTGGTTTATCTTCCTCTCCATGTATTGTATTAAGTAGAGCTATAGGGGGTGGTTCTCAATAAGAATCAGATGGTGATGTTTTGGCCCTAAAGACAAGAGATTCTACACTATTTTCAAAAATTGTAACTTCCTTATTCTTATAATAAATCTTCGCATCATACTTTGACAACCAATCCATGCTGAGAATTATATCAAATTCAGTCATTGGTATGATGGAAAAGTTAGCAACTAAAGCACGTTTTGGTGATTGGAGGGGGACAAGTCGACATGCCTTTGTTGTAATGATAAATCCCCCAAGAGTTTTGACTAAAAACTCCTTTATTAAATCAAATTGGACATATATAATTTTCTTGGAAAAATGAGAAGATATAAATGAATGCGATGATCCAGAATCAAATAAGGTGCTAGCTAAGTTTGAGAAAACAATTAAAGTACCTGCCACCACATCATTAGGAACTTCGACCTCCGCAGTTGTAATCACATAAGCTCTCCCTTGCTCTCCTGGCCTTTTTTGAGTCATTTTTCCTTGGAATTTAGGATAATCATTTGCATAGTGTTCGTTCTCTCTGAAATTATAGCATTGAATATCATTGAATTGTTTCTTACCCTTGCATTCATCAGATCGATGACCCTTTTCTCCGTAGTTATAGAAGACTCCCATGTCTTTCAATAATTTCCCGAGATGATTATTTCCATAGTTCTTGCATAATGGGAAACTATTCATTCCCTTTCTCTTCTTTAGTGCTTATCCTTTTCCTTTATTATCAGAGTACTGCTTCTTATCTTGGTTTCCTTTGAAAAGATTTGATCTAGAAAATTCCCTCTCTGTTTTGATGGCACTTGATATAATTCCATCATATGACGAAAATGTTTGAGAAGCCAGTGCCCTCTGAAGAATTGGCTTAAGACATTCAAAGAAATGATCAATCTTGTCTGCCTAGTCACGTACGTAATCTACGACATACCTGGACAACCTTGTAAAAGTAGCCTCATACTCTACAACACTGTTTTATTCCCTTTGTTTCAAGCTAAGGAATTTCTGCTTCATTTCAATTCGTTTCTCATGAGGGAAATATTTCTTGAAGAATATTTCCTTAAAATTACTCCACTCTTAATCTTCTATTTCTTCTTCCTCCATGGTGTTCTGAATCAGGGACCACCATTGGTCAACATCACCCTTGAGACAATATACTCCCAACACCACCTTCTCATTTTCATTGCATCTTAATGCCATGAATATCTTTTCAAGTGACTTGATCCACTGCTCAGCTACCACTGGATTAGGGGTCCCACTGAAAGATGGGGGCTTTTTCCACATGAAATGATCCAACATAGGTGTGGAATAATTAATAGTTACAACTTGAGTACGTTGTACCAATATAGTCATGATCTGATCTTCTCCAACACTGACTTTGTTAACTTGCTCAGTAGGGAGATCCCTACCTTGCCCATGAGTATTGATTCCCCTTCTTCCATTAGACACCATTTCTAAATAATGGGATAAACTAGATTATTTTATGAATCTTAAATAGAAAAGTACTCAACATAGATTTAAATTCTATGCATAGGTAATCTTATAAACATGGTTTCTCTGAGGTAAAATTTACATTAAACCCCTTCATAATGGCTTGTAAAGAAAATATGAATTATCCTAAGCATATACCCTAGGAGTTTCATAACCAAGAGTGCAGCAATGCCCATTGTCATGTACCAGTTCCTGTTCAAGTCTAGCTCAAAGTGGTGTTTTCAGGTTTTACCCCTAGATACATCTGTGCCAGAGCTACCTCTACCTGCTCGTATCTAGATAGGGATGTATTGCTTGAAAGATCCACATAATCTATTCCTTACCAAAATACCAGGACGTTCTTGTAATTTTATCCTCAAACGCTACCTTAGTGCTTTGTTCCCTACTATATATTTCCTACTCTAGTTTCCAAGTTTCCTACTAAACTTCCTCTGATACCAACTGTAACACCCCGAACCCTCTAGACAGGAGCTCGTGCATTACTTGGGATATTTTCATGGTTAGAAGGAATGAAAATCCTGAAGGAAAAATCAGTTTAGTAGTCTTGAAGAAACTAGATACATAGATTTAACACAAATTACATTGGATAAGGTTACAAGATACAATACATAATGAAAAACAAAAACTGCATCCACAAGCACTCAATAAATGACCTCCTATTCATAATCTGTTGAAGGTAAACAATGGAAGGGGTGAGCTCAAACACTTATTAAGGGTTACAAATAGCGAAATCATGAGTACAATAATAAGTGAATCAGAATCAATCTAACATAATCAAAATGGCATAGTGAATAAATGAACAACTAATGCCATTAATAAACTGAGAATGAAACTGCATCCATAGATTTTGTCATAGTGAAAACCTCAAGGATAGTAATAATAACCGATATTGAATAAAGAGAATTCTTATTAATTGGACGTCATGTATCTGGCACATGAACCATAATACAATAAAAACGGTTTAGTTCTATGGGTAGAAACCTGTCTGATTTTTTGGAAACAAACTCGAAGGGTATGTCGCCAAACTGTTTTGTCTCATGAGACCTACCGATGCATCGAGGGGCTATAGTGGGCCCCACCCACCTCTAAATCCAAGAATTATTTATACATAGATTCAATACAAGAGAAACAAGTATTCGATTTAACCGTATAGAAGAGAGGATACATATTCATCAATACTCATACTGTCAAAACAACATTCAAAATAAATATAGTATGTAAAATGGTATACGGCTTAGACAATAATAATATCCATGATATGAGAATATGGATAATTGAATGGAATATAATTTCAATTGAAAAATTATCTCAAATGGGCAGTAGTTACACCACATAAGAAAGAGTAGGTGCACAATTACTAAGCAAGTCACAACGAAGTGAAAATTGAGACAAATCTCGTTACCGTGTTGCAATCAATTGAGTCGTATGACAAAGAGTTAATAACCACCAAAAGAGTCATAGAATAAAATGAATATAATGATAACCATGCTAAAATATTTCAAATGGCAGTACACCTATACCACATATAAGAAATAAGATGTGAATAATGGAGATCCCAAAAAATTGAAAGTGAGATGAGAAAAAAAAACCTTCCAAACATTTCGGCATGGTAACGAGTGTTCTTGCGAGGGCTTAATGAGAGATAAAAGGTTATCCCATGATTTATATATAATAAGGGCAGTTTGGAGGAGATGATAAAACATACCCCATCATTAAAAATTAAAAACAAATGCACACAAAATAGGGTGGATTCTTGAATAAAAGCGAGAGAGAGGATCCCTTACCTTAAACATGAAGGTGTTCTGAACTTGTTATTAAAGACCTGAATAAAAAAATTAGGATTATTTATTCATAATTCCAGAACCTCTTTTATATGTAAATGATTTATTATAATCCTTTTTAGTTCATTCTTGTCCTTTTTGATTTGTAATAAAGTTCAATTTCATTGTTCGGACTCGTTTGTTTACTTAGTTTTAAATGATTGGTTCACTTATATTCAAGTTCAAAAAAATATATAAGATGGATGTGGTTGTCTATAAATGAATTTATACACTATTAGTGAACATCCAGGAGATTACATGGTTTTAAATTTAATTCGGGTTACTTAGATTGAAGTCGAATCTTTATACATATATAACCTTAGTGATAACCATTTTGGTTAATCGGTGGGTTTGATTACGATTAACATGTTTTGCTTTATAACATAATACCATTTGTACAAAAGTATTATAGAACTAAAAATAGGATATATTACATAATAATCTAGTTAAACCATAACAAAAATGGTTTCTTTACAAGAATTAAATATTATAACAGAAATCGATAAACCGGTGTCCTTGAATGTGCTAAATTAGTACATCTCAAATGGTGCTTTCATTTCTTTCAAATAAAAGTGGGGAATGGGGAGAAGATAATGGAATATATACCATTAGCATGAAAAAATTCCAGTACATGCATGTTACTAGATTTATCATAATATTTTGGTTAAGGGAGGTGAGAAAAGAAACAAAAATAAAACAACTTAAAAGAAAATAAGGGATTTGAAAGAGGAATTTACCTCTTGAGACTTCCTCCTTTGAGAACCTATTAAGGGGAGATGTTTTGGTCTTTTTATGTGACCAAGATTGGTAGATGTGGGGGAGGAGGTTGGGAAGGTATTTGGATAGAATTTAGAGAAGGCACAAGGTTTGAGAGGAGTGAATGGAAGGGGGGGTGAGAGGGAGTTTTTATAGTGGATGAGAGAGGGGATTTCTTAATATAAAACTTATTAATTTATTATTTCCTCTCAAGACAACCAATAGTGAGTATTCCATGACCAATAATAGTAATATATTAATGTGACTTCTAACCAATTGGTCTTACATCAGCAGATCATCATCAATGACTCAATTAATCCATTATTTAGTATTTATTGTGAATTATCAGATTTTACTATTCATAAAAAATTCAAGTATTTCAGAAAAATCCAAAAAATCCACCCTAACCATTTTTCGATGTGTAGAATCCAAAAATGAAGTCCATTTTTAAAAAATCATATTCTAAATACGATTAATTAATTATTTAATTAAATCATTATTTAATTGAAATATATAAACACTTAGAATATTCATCTCCATCTTTAGGGTGTCTAAATTAATTTATACACTCAATGGTATGGATACCATTCATAAGAGTCATATTACTATTCATATGGGAAAGTTACTATTCCTAAGGGTAGGTTACTATTCACTGGAAATTAAGTTTATTCTATTAGACTCTAAATATCATCTTAAACATAACCGTGTATATTAGGTTTTTAAAATTCAAATTGCAGAGCTGGTAAATTTATGTTTAGTGGATAAGTTATGGATATCTCCTATAAGTAACCATGTTTTGTTCCATTGGGGCTCAATGATTCATGAAATATAGGCTACTTAATGAATATAGTGTATTTAAGAGAAACATACCATAAGATGTTTGGAGTGCTACAATATCCATCCATAAAGGAGAGGGCCTATAACCTAGAAATTGAGTCAACCAAATTTTCTATAATCTAAAATAGGATATTATTTGTTTTCAATAATGATTAATATCCCCAAAGATGATAAAAACACTAATTTTCCATTATTATTCTTAAATTTGATGATGTTGGAAATCCAATTTGGGTACTAAATGTCTCAAATGAAGAATGATTTCATAAAACTATCAAATTCTTCTTCTAATTTTTATGCATGAGTCAGGTGTATTCTACCTTCTCTCTACTTATAAAAGTGTTAATTTTTAGGAAAAAGGAAATGATGGGTGCCCACTTGAGGATCTAGCATAGGAATTTCTTTGTAATTTCATGCGAATACATGATTATTCCACTTTAGAAAGTTTACATATGTCTCTTTTTCTTTATGAGTCATGGTTCTATAAATTAAGAAATGTCACAAGTCTTATTCTGTACCCATATTTATGAGTCTAAGATCATCAATGGTGATAGATATTCCCTCCTTGAATGTTATATGGCAATCATTAGGATCCTCTTTATTTTATTTTTTTCATCAACCTCAGTGAGAGTGGGTGATGAAGGAATATTTTTTAGACCAAGAAAAAGCACATTGGAATTTTGGTCCACTATAAATTTTAGGGAGGACTCTCTGAGCCCTTAGAGCACTAATGTATGAGAATTTTGTTCTTGGATACATTGTACATGCTCTACTATTTCATCACCATTTTTCCTAATCATCTCATAAGTCACCAATTATGTTATGTTTTCAACACTAAAAGATTATATGAGATAATTTTTTATCTCTATTAAATGATGAGGAGGTATCTTGAAACTCTGAAAGAATAAATGTGTGAATATTATCATTGGAAACATTATGGATAACCACTCTTCTATTTTCTATTATTATCAAGGGAAGAATAAATTTGAACATCTTGGGATTTTTGAAATTTATGATGCGTATTCATAATTCCTTCATGTGATGAAGGGGAGTTTTTAGATCTAAATAATGATTCTTGGGTCAGCTTTTATATTGGAAATAAAGTAGGAGTACGTTACTCTAGGGTGTCATATTTTTTTTGGGGTTAGATCCTTCTCATGTATATCAGGATTCAACAAGCACAACTGATATCAGGAATGTAACAGCCTGAGATTTTATGAAAAATATTCTTTTTAATTTCATTAATGTCTTGTGTTGTACGCTACACCAAAAGGAGCTTGCACAACACACAATCGTGACCTTCCTCGATAGCGTGTGTAGTACGCAATAACGAGTTTCACTAAACAACAATATGCTATTAAAATATTATTAAAACTAGCCGTTATGAATAGTAATAACCACCTTTTAAAATTTTAGAATTTTTAGCTCTCAAAATGGACTTCATTTTTGGATTCGGAGTATCGAATTTAGCCTAAGGTGAAATTTTGGTACTTTTCGGATAACTTTCATATTCTGATGAATAGTGAAAATTATAAAATTATAATTAAAAACAACTTTTTTAATTGAAATAATTAATAGTGATAAATTATTAATTCTAGTGGTTTTAAAGTATATTTAGAATATATTTTTACAATTTAATACAATGTTGGTCATTGGATGTAATTTCACATTTAAACCAGTTATAAATAAGTGTCAATCTTTTGATAGTTATTATCTCTTAAAAACACGCTATTTGTTTTGACGACGGGAACTAATTTTTAAATTAATTAATGCAACTAATATGTTCTGAATTTGGTAAAACAGACATAATTTTTGAATTCATAATATCAAATATATCTTAGGCCTAAATTTTGGTATTTTTCTAGAAACTTTCATTTTTTGATGAATAGTGAAACCACTAAGTGGTAGTTAAAAAACTGAATTTTTCATAAAACTTAATTTTACCGCTTCTGTGAGTGGAATTTTGAAAATCCGAGAGACGCGGTTAATATCAAGGACTAAAATGTGGTTCAATGAGGTGAAAATAATTTTTGGTGAATAGTAACTTTTTACTTTTTTTTACCACGGTTAAAAGTAAATAGGGTAATTAAGGGTAAAAATGATATTATTATTACCTTAACACATGTCCTAATTCTATTGGACAAGTGTAATTCGACCAAAAACAGCCTTAGGAATAAAATATGACCATTTAGGCCCACTTGGATTAGATTAGGACATTTATTATTAATTTATTTAAAGAAGGGTTAAAATAGTTAAAATCAAAGTTTAATAAGTAAATCATTTTTAATATGGGGTTATACATAATATAAATTAGACTATAAATATTAATTAGAAAGATAAAAAGATTTCCTACATAATGGTATTTTATTTGTAATTTTTAGACATTAAATAATTTAATTTATTTATGACACAACGATGATGCAGTAATTATCTTATTAATGAAATATTGACATAATTGATGTTATAAATACCCAAATAAATATACTTTGAGACTTTTTATGAACTAAACTAATTTTATAGGTTAATATGAAATGTTAGTATTGATTTAATTAACTTTGGTCGAAGTAATCATTCTGTTATGAGTTTCAAAAAAATCAACTATTGAATAGTGTCAAAATTGACATAAAATAGTGTTTAAAACAAATATTGTATTATTAATTGTTATTTTATTCCTAAAAATCTAAGGCTCGGCCAAATGACTTAGATAAGGTTATATATATTAATAAAACACAACTTGGGGGTATCTTTGATGTATATGGTAAGTTTATTAACTATATAATATAAAAATACAAAGTGACATGGTAAATGTCAATCTAATTAACTAAGAGTTAAAACTAAAAGATAATGTTAATATAATGACCTAAACATGTATAAATTCTATTGGATGAGAGGATTTCGACCCATCCCCCCTTATCTTTGAAATAACTCAATTTGGAGCTATTTAAAACCGAACTTGACTTTATAATACTATAATATTTTTAGTTATTCCAAAGGTGCCCCTCTCCTCCCTTATAAAAGGGCACCTACTCCCTCTCTTCCTCACACCACTTTGAGCCTTCAAGATCGGCCAACTGCTGCCATATTATCTTATCCACTTCCCTAGAAACATCCTAGAGGTTCTGGTCTTCCTCAAAGACCAATTTTAGTACCCTAAGAGGAGGACTCAAAGAGGCGCTTCAAAGAAGAGGTAATGTCCGTTACCGATTCTTTCAACTTTATTTCTTCTTCCACTTCTTCTTCTTCAGTTGTTTCATTATGAAGTAATAACATCAGTATCACTCATATACTGATATGTTATTATAAGTATGAATCAACCCTATTTCACAATCTATCCATCCTACGGAAAACGAAATCACCGCGCGTGCGTACGTACGGAATACCGTCTCCACGCCATGGTGAAATCTATTTTCCACCACCACCTTACTTGGATGGGTATAATGGTGTAAATAATGACTATATATGACTATTATAAAGTGATATTGATTCTGAAATAGTATACATACACTCCAATAAAATTCCACGATCATAGGAACAATATCATCACTCGTGCGTACGTACGGAATACCGTCTCCACGATGTGATGCGACTCGTTCTGCATGATCTTCATTTCATAATGATTATATAAATGAATTGAATGAATGAATATGATATATATTACACTAATACCATTCTGTAAATGAGGTATCTATAACCTAAAGAGAAGAATAAGAATTTATTCGACAAAACACGCATAAGAACAAAAAGTAATAAACACCCGAATAACAAGTAGTAATGAAATATTACTAATAATAAGCTAAGAATATGACCATATATGATATCATAAAAATAAGTATGATTCTTTAATAAGTCAATAACATTATTTAAATCATTATACAGGAGGTTCGGACATGTACAAAGCATATCGGACCAAAGGTAAGGGAAATATCACAATCTCATTTTTATCCGAGATTGTTTATACTTTTGTATTTACTGGGGTGTATTTTATCATCTACATCCATGTTTCCCCAATATGTAATATTTATATCCTTATACAATAGTTTATATCCAATTTTACCCTTCGGTGTGTTTTTAGTAAAAGATATGAAAGGAATCTTTTGTCATTTTTCGTACGAGGTACTTTTTGACTTTTCGGACAAAAGTACGAGAAGAATGTTTTCTTTTAACTTATATGACATGAATGGATTTTTAAAACATTATTTTCAAGAAGATTCCCTTATAAGTTTTCAAGTTTATTTTTAAGCAACTTCTTTTAGTTATAATTTTATGACATGTTAAGAAATGAAAAGTGTTTTTGAAGTAGAAAGGATATTTTCCTCAAGAATGGAGTTCAAGTGTTTTATCAAAATTATTTTCCATCTAAGATAATAAAGGGTTATGTTTTTTTATCCCTATTATTACATTGATTTGATTATGTTGTGATGAAATTATTTTTATGAATTCCTTTATCTTATATGAATTGTTTTATGATGTCATGTTGTTTAAGAATCCCATTTTTACTACATGGGTTATGCAATGATGTATGATTTATGATTTTGTGGCACACATAAGAATGGTATCATTATGAGATGGGTGGGACCTATATCTCCCTCCAATGCATTGGGTAAAGATTTTATATCTCATGAGATAGACATGGCTGGAACGGTAGGTTATACCGGTTCAGTGAAACAAGACTGAAACGAGGGTGACTCGGTTTAGAAATGGACTTTGTCCACTAAGATAGTCTTGGCAATGAGTCTTGACTAATAAGATATGATTCTATATGATTATGTGTGTATGACACAAAGTTTCATGTTTTAAGTTATGATTATTGGGATTACATTTCACTTCTATGATTTATCCCATGTTATGATATTATGATCTCTTTTGCAGGTTAAGATTTCCAAAAGTTATGTTCTTATGTATATGATGTGATTGATATTTCTTTTGTTTACCGTTACTGAGCATTTGAGCTCACCCTTTTGTATGTTTTATTTCCCCAGGATATAAAAAAAGTTTTTAGGTAAAAAAAAGGAAGATCTTTATGGGAGATGTTGAAGATCTTTCACCACGATTAGAAGATTATATTCCGAGTTTCCAAAGACACTAAACTATTACGGTCCTTGTGTGTGTGTTTTTGTTATGTACTATGTATTCCGAAAAAGTAATGTAATGTCAATGTACGTCAAGCTTCGGGTCTCTATAGTTGGTATCAGAGGAAAAGTTTAGTCAACCTTTGGAAACTAGGATGCGAAAACGTTAGTGAGATCCCTAGAGATATTTCTAAGGCATGTCTAGGGATGTCCCTAAGGATAAGTATACGTATAGGATATAGTCCTAGAACTATGGAAACGATATTAGATTAAACCAAAGATGTTAGATATTGAAGTTACTCCCCCTTTATTATGATTTTTGCCTCTCACACTATTCTTTTTGGGTTTTAGAAAATGGCTGGAAACAAGATGATTCACGATAATGGAGTATATGATGGACAATGGAATGATATTCTTCACGAGCAACCAAATGAAATGAGATTTGGAAGTCCAAACATCATTATTATGCCGAATCAGAAATATCATAATATGATCAATAAAGTAAAATTTGGTAAATTTCCTGACTCGACTAATAAGAGAAAGATGGAGTTTCATGATGATCATAGAGGAAAGAAAGTTCAATTTCCCCTATGTAAATCATGTGGGAAGAGGCATCAAGGAGAATGTTTCAAAGGAACTGGAAAATGCTTTGGGTGTGGAAAAGAAGGACACAAAGCCAGTAAGTGCAAATGAAAAGGTTCAGTTAACACCAGGGATGAGGATAATGGTATTGCTACGACATCAACAATGGTTAAATGTTTTAAATGTGGAATGTACGGGCATTATGCAAACCAATTCCCTAAGGGAAAGTCTCATGAAGAGAAT
Organism: Viscum album; assembly: GCA_963277665.1. Taxonomy (NCBI): domain Eukaryota; kingdom Viridiplantae; phylum Streptophyta; class Magnoliopsida; order Santalales; family Viscaceae; genus Viscum; species Viscum album. Next base: position 586,300,831 of record OY728145.1, read on the forward strand.
CAGTATGGTCGTATTGGTAGTATTTATGTGGATGATGATGAAGAGACTTCAAATGATATGTGAGATGAAAGAATTGTTGAAGCTCAGTCAATGGTTTATGAATGTAGTGGAATGATTACATGTTTATCATGTGTAATGTTGTATAAGTAATATCATGGTACTATGGAATAAAGAGACATCTAAGGATTGTTACACTGTTGTCTTTCCTTGAGTTTTGAAAGTGTATGATTAATGTTACCAGTATCCATGAAAGGTTATTCAGATATTTTTGGAATGTAGATGATATGCGCATAATGAATGGATAAGGAGAAAATTAAATGTTTGATAGTATTCATGAGCTCATGACTGATATAAGGAGAAGGTTATATCATGGTTTGAGTATATAGAATTTTTGGATTTTGGTATGTGGAAAGAGTTAACTTTTGACAGAATTCATGTTTTCACTAAGGTTTAATGGGTATTAATTTTTCAAGAGAATACATCATTAAAGTATTCACATGATTGGAATGTGACCAACAAGATATATGGGGGATAAATGATGGTATTCACATGCTTGATTGACGACATTTCAAGTTATCGTTTTCTTTATACTATGAGCTTGCACTGAAGTATTTTAGATAAGCCTAAAGATTGGAATGGATTATGTTAACCATAAGTTATTATTGTTTAAGGATATAAATTTTTTTTGATATTATTTATGTGATGTTATAGTAATGTAGTTTTAGAAAAAAGGACAACCTGCAGGACGGGCAATAGCCCATCGCGTCGGACAAGGCTGTGGGAATCGAACCCACAACCGAAGTGCGACTGACCTTTATCGCCTACCACTGGTCTACAGGAAGTCCCTGTTTAGTAGAAACTAGTATAAGTCCATTTTAGGAACCATATATGATTAATCTCACTATAGATGGAATTATGTATTTTTTGATAACTTTTCTAACATTTTATTTGAGATAGATGGAATGACCCATCATTCTATCAAATGATCTGCTAACACATCATGAATGACAAATTAAACTTCATTTCTTTAAGAGATGAAGTGGAAATTGTCCAAAGAACGACAAACGGTGAGACTATACAAAAATCACGAAAGTATTTCTTCTAATTCCAATTTCATCAACGTTAGGGAAATGATCTTGAAAACCAAAAATGTTGTCCTAGTGCTCTTATATCTGATGAATCAGATGGTACCTTAGATCGTCACAAATTTATGGCTTTGTGGTTGCTGGCTATTCCATAGCCATGTTCTCCACCACTCTCCATCAGAACATGATGGTTAGATTTCTCTTCCATATCCATATTTTCACCTATGTGGAAACCCGGTGATTAGTTTATTTGGGTAATCGTTACATTTCATACTTTAGTTTTTAAAAGCCAAGTTTTGGTATTCCTTTTTACGATGTGGGTTTCTATTAAAGAAACTTTCGAATAGTAAACCATTTATAACCCCGACGAATTTCGAGGGCGAAATTCATTTTAAGGGGGGTAGAATGTAACAGCCCGAGATTTTATGAAAAATATTCTTTTTAATTTCATTAATGTCTTGTGTTGTATGCTACACCAAAAGGATCTTGCACAACACGCAATCGCGACCTTCCTCGATAGCGTGTGTAGTACGCAATAACGAGTTTCACTAAACAACAATATGCTATTAAAATATTATTAAAACTAGCCGTTATGAATAGTAATAACCACCTTTTAAAATTTTAGAAATTTTAGCTATCAAAATGGACTTCATTTTTGGATTCGGAGTATCGAATTTAGCCTAAGGTAAAATTTTGGTACTTTTCGGATAACTTTCATATTCTGATGAATAGTGAAAATTACAAAATTATAATTAAAAACAACTTTTTTAATCGAAATAATTAATAGTGATAAATTATTAATTTGAGTGGTTTTAAAGTATATTTAGAATATATTTTTACAATTTAATAAAATGTTGGTCATTGGATGTAATTTCACATTTAAACCAGTTATAAACAAGTGTCAATCTTTTGATAGTTATTATCTCTTAAAAACACGCTATTTGTTTTGACGACGAGAACTAATTTTTAAATTAATTAATGCAACTGATATGTTCTGAATTTGGTAAAATAGACATCATTTTTGAATTCTTAATATCAAATATATCTTAGGCCTAATTTTTGGTATTTTTCTGGAAACTTTCATTTTTTGATGAATAGTGAAACCACTAAGTGGTAGTTAAAAAACTGAATTTTTCATAAAACTTAATTTTACCTCTTCTGTGAGTGGAATTTCAAAAATCCGAGACACATGGTTAATATCAAGGACTAAAATGTGGTTCAATGAGATGAAAATAATTTTTGGTGAATAGTAACTTTTTACTTTTTTTTACCACGGTTAAAAGTAAATAGGGTAATTAAGGGTAAAAAGGATATTATTATTATCCTAACACAGGTTCTAATTCTATTGGACAAGTTTAATTCGACCAAAAAAAACCTTAGGAATAAAATATGACCATTTAGGCCCACTTGGATTAGATTAGGACATTTATTATTAATTTATTTAAAGAAGGGTTAAAATAGTTAAAATCAAAGTTTAATAAGTAAATCATTTTTAATATGGGGTTATACATAAGATAAATTCAACTATAAATATTCATTAGAAAGATAAAAATATTTCCTACATAATGTTATTTTATTTGTAATTTTTAGATATTAAATAATTTAATTTATTTATGACACAATGATGATGCAATAATTATCTTATTAATGAAATATTGACATAATTGATGTTATGAATACCCAAATAAATATAATTTGAGACTTTTTATGAAATAAACTAATTTTCTAGGTTAATATGACATGTTAGGATTGATTTAATTAACTTTTTTCGGAGTAATAATTCTGTTATGAGTTTCAAAAAAATCAACTATTGAATAGTGTCAAAATTGACATAGAATAGTTTTTAAAACAAATATTATATTATTAATTGTTATTTTATTCCTAAAAATATAAGGTTCGGCAAAATGACTTAGATAAGGTTATATATATTAATAAAACACAACTTGGGGGGTCGATTTGATGTATATGGTAAGTTTATTAACTATATAATATAAAAATACAAAGTGACATGGTAAATGTCAATCTAATTAACTAAGAGTTAAAACTAAAAGATAAGGTTAATATAATGACCTAAACTTGTTTAAATTATATTGGATGAGAGGATTTCGACCCATCCCCCCCTTATCTTCTAAATAACTCAATTTGGAGCTATTTAAAACCGAACTTGACTTTATAATACTATAATATTTTTAGTTATTCCAAAGGTGCCCCTCTCCTCCCTTATAAAAGGGCACCTCCTCCCTCTCTTCCTCACACCACTTTGAGCCTTCAAGCTTGGCCAACCCCTGCCGAATTATCTTCTCCACTTCCCTAGAAACATCCTAGAGGTTCTGGTCTTCCTCAAAGACCAATTTTAGTACCCTAAGAGGAGGACTCAAAGAGGCGCTTCAAAGAAGAGGTAATGTCCGTTACCGATTCTTTCAACTTTATTTCTTCTTCCACTTCTTCTTCTTCTGTTGTTTCATTATGAAGTAATAACATAAGTATCACTAATATACTGATATTTTATTATAAGTATGAAACAACCATATTTCACCATCTATCCATCCTACGGAAAACGAAATCACCGCGCGTGCGTACGTACGGAATACCGTCTCCACGCCGTGGTGAAATCTATTTTCCACCACCACCTTACTTGGATGGGTATAATGGTGTAAATAATGACTATATATGACTATTATAAAGTGATATTGATTCTGAAATAGTATACATACACTCCAATACAATTCCATGATCATAGGAACGATATCGTCACTCGTGCGTACGTACGGAATACCGTCTTCACGATGTGATGCGACTCGTTCTGCATGATCTTCATTTCATAATGATTATATAAATGAATTGAATGAATGAATATGATATATATTACACTAATAACATTATGGAAATGAGGTATCTATATCCTAAAGAGAATAATAAGAATTTATTCGACAAAACACGCATAAGAACAAAGTAATAAACACCCGAATAATAAGTAGTAATGAAATATTACTAATAATAATCTAAGAATATGACCATATATGATATCATAAAAATAAGTATGATTATGTAATAAGTCAATAACATTATTTAAATCATTATACATGAGGTTTGGACACGTGCAAAGCATATCAGACCAAAGGTAAGGGAAATATCACAATCTCATTTTTATCCGAGATTGTTTATACTTTTGTATTTACTGGGGTGTATTTTATCATCCACATACATGTTTCCCCAATATGTAATATTTATATCCTTATACAATAGTTTATATCCAATTTTACCCTTCGGTGTGTTTTTAGTAAAAGATATGAAAGGAATCTTTTGTCGTTTTTCGTACGAGGTACTTTTTGAGTTTTCCGACAAAAGTACGAGAAGAATGTTTTCTTTTAACTTATATGACATGAATGGATTTTTAAAACATTATTTCCAAGAAGCTCCCCTTATAAGTTTTCATGTTTATTTTTAATCAACTTCTTTTAGTTATAATTTTATGACATGTTAAGAAATGAAAAGCGTTTTTGAAGTAGAAAGGATATTTTCCTCAAGAATGGAGTTCAAGTGTTTTATCAAAATTATTTTCCATCTAAGATAATAAATGGTTATGTTTTTTTATCCCTATTATTACATTTATTTGATTATGTTGTGATGGAATTATTTTTATGAATTCCTTTATCTTATATGAATTGTTTTATGATGTCATGTTGTTTAAGAATCCCATTTTTACTACATGGGTTATGCAATGATGTATGATTTATGATTTTGTGGCACACATAAGAATGGTATCATTATGAGATGGGTGGGACCTATATCTCCCTCCAATGCATTGGGTAAAGATTTTATATCTCATGAGATAGGCATGGCTGGAACGGTAGGTTATACCGGTTCAGTGAAACAGGACTGAAACGAGGGTGAATCGGTTTAGAAATGGACTTTGTGCACTAAGATAGTCTTGGCAATGAGTCTTGACTAATAAGATATGATTCTCTATGATTATTTGTGTATTCCACAAAGTTTCATGTTTTAAGTTATGATTATTGGGATTACATTTCACTTCTATGATTTATCCCATGTTATGATATTATGATCTCTTTTGCAGGTTAAGATTTCCAAAAGTTATGTTCTTATGTATATGATGTGATTGATATTTCTTTTTTTTACCCTTACTGAGCATTTGAGCTCACCCTTTTGTATGTTTTATTTCCCCAGGATAGAAAGAAAGGTTTTAGGTAAAAAAAAGGAATATCTTTATGGGAGATGTTGAAGATCTTTCACCACGATTAGAAGATTATATTCCGAGTTTCCAAAGACACTAAACTATTACGGTCCTTGTGTGTGTGTTTTTGTTATGTACTAAGTATTCCGCAAAAGTAATATAATGTCCATTTACGTCAAGCTTCGGGTCTCTACAAGGAAAATGAGAGAAAATATTCCTAGGCCAAGCATCTCTATCCTATACAGAGGGTGGAATCTGATATGATCAAAGTGACTTGGCTTTGTGGTATGAATGTTTGTAAGACTATACCTCATATAACGACATTAAAGAGCAATATTAATTTTCACTGTCATCATGTTTATATCTTCCTCTACTGTTGGTACCCTCTCTATGAGTGCAATTGTTTTTCCATCACATTACATGAATGTGATTATATTCCTCCATCCATTTATATGGATTTTAATAACTCAATGATTTTATAAATATTAAGTTATTTCCTCTATCCAGTTAATTGCTAGTATATAATCAACACTGAGTTCTTATAATTGATTAACATAGGTTTTCTACAAACTATTGGGTGTAGTTATCATGATGGTGTCATCTTTTGAAGGTTTTTTCCTCACTCTAATAGAGTCCTGCATCTTTTTACTAAGATTCATGGGAATCAAAAGTGGTACTGTCACTATTAATCGCACTATCCTATCTATTGATGAATTATTTAATACATGGGTGGTATGATGTAGTTACCGCTATATGTAAGTGAAACTATGGTCTTCCTATAAATAAATTAAAGGTTATACCCTAATAGAAACTATGAATTTGGAATTAGGGTAAAGTTATCTTAACTAGTTCCTTATACCAATTAAACCATGAGGATTTTGTTCACTTTCTTTATAAACTTAGATTATCAAAGTGAAGGGAGACAAATTAGCTTAACTATGGTATAAGGGTCACAGGGCCTAGAATGGAATGAGGTTTATCTAGGAACCATTTTCAATGAGATTTCGATAAACATCCACATTATACATCATTCTAATAATGTATAAGGGCATGGCATGGAATTGAATGGGGGTCTCCTTGTAATGTTATATGAATTAAATGACCTTGTGAAACATAATAGGGATATTTTTAACACTATATACTTCATCATCCACAACTCTATCTTAAAATTCTTAATGGATTTAAAGAGATTCAATAGGTGCATCTTGGAACTCCTTTAATAAATGAAGGGTACATATGATCAACAATTTAGCTGCAATGACACCATACTATTTTAGGATACAGAAATTTTAGGCTATTAGTTTATGATTCCCTATGTAAGGCTATTGATTATACTGTAGCTTAGGACTTGGAGCTAGCTATGTCGGTGGTTGTCTTCCTAGGTCATGAATTGATGACATCTTGGTCTACTATGGGATAGGTTGAGTGAATTTTCCCTCATTTTACTCTGTCTATATATATGCTAATTTTCAAATCAATATTCCATTATAATGGGAACTTAATGAGCATAAGATGACTCAAGAGGAAGATGATGCTCCTACTGGTCCCTTTGATCTGTGTGAATTTATTTCTCTATTGTGTATATTATATGAGAAGGGATGCGACCTAGAATTTTAGTTTTATATCTACTTTTTCTTATATAACCCCCATCATCCTTAGTGGCTTCGTACACTCTCCCTCTAATTGGGAAACAGTAGCCAAGGGTCATGTGTGTTTTCCTATTTAGATAATTTATCTTCCAATTGTATTACATTGATATATTTGATTAAAAAACTATTCCTATGATAGAGACACTACTTTATAGGTCAGATCCCATTGAAATTTTTTTATCTTGGATGTTATAGTTTAACTATTTTTTAGGGTGGTGCCCATACCCCCAATGCTAGTGGAATATTGTATGATAGGGTTTGAAATGGTTTAGTCAAAGTCATGATCACTTCCTATTTCGTCTCATTAATTCTATATTGGTGAATCCATTTCTTATAAGACTTTCTCTTGGAAGGTGTTATTGTTGATGGAGTTAGCTCTATTTACTCATAATATCATATCACAATTGATTGTTTCAAATTTTCCCTGATAATGAAATTTATATAATTAAATTTATTTCTAATCATTTAATCATCCAACATCCATGCTCCATTTTTCACAACATCATTTCATTTTTATTCTTCTTTTAGTAGTATGTAAGATACATAGGTCACTTGTGTTGGTGGTTTTCCTAACTTAACTTTCCTAGAATCTACCATCATCAAAATGATGTCTTTAATGAAAAATAACTCTTTATGGTTTTCCATAAAATTTTGTGGTAGGGACAATAATTTGAAAATTATTTGAGACCAACATGATTAGGAAAATAGTTTTGAAAGATTAAGGGACTTTCACATTTTACAATGAATAAGATTTATTCTCAAGTTCTTCATAGAATATGTATCTTTGATCATTCCTCACCCTGATAATGGTTCTATTGTTTTTTTCCATTAGTATGGGGGAACCATGAGGTACTGTATGTTATTAGATGATAGAGATAGTTTTATATCTATCTTAGGTGTAATAGTTTCATTTTTTATTTTCTAGTATTTTTCTTAAGTTATTGGTGTTGGTCTAGGATTTCACTTCATCTAACAAATATAACCCTACAACCCCATTTTAATAATAGAAATCTCACAATAACACACCTATGTACTTTAATAGGTAGAATACCATTTATAACAGATAATTGAGATTTTAAATGTTGATACCAATAGGCTTTTCTTGAGGGACTTTTATGTTCATGGATAGATCAAACCCTTACCCATTGTAATAATGTCAAAGGATTTATTATTTTATAATTGATTTTAGCTGGTGGGGGTCAAGGAATAACATCATTTTTAACATGGATCAGGATTGGTAGATGAACTACGGATAGAGGTATACTCATCATGTGATCAATCTGACCATAATATTTCTATACCATGGAAATAATGGTATTTTTAGGGACTTCATGAAGAACCTTTTCTTAGCTGCCTCTTGTTATTTTAGGGTTATTGTCATGGGATCACATTGAGATAAAAAATTCATCACTTTTTTCTTTGGGTCCCCGGTTCCATTGAAAGTTTGGGATGATGGATTTGTATAGTTAGTGAAATGGGAAGTTGCATCCTCTCATTATGTGTATGATCTTTTTTATATTTTTCCATTTTCGGACACCCCAACATTAAATATTATTGAGCTAAAAATTATACAATAGTATCAATAATATATGATTGTACACCTATTTTGGATGAAATTTGTGTAGGGAACTGATAGGAAGAGGCCAAAATGGTGGGCCTACTTGTATTTTCTATTAATAAACATTATGAGTTGATGTGGGTAGATTTCTTGGAATTTATTTTTTTGTAATCCTAGTGGAGGGAATTCTAATAATCCCTAACCATTGGGTCAATTTAGACAGGATATTTAAAACTCGAGTTGTTTGAATAAGTGGTTACTCCCATTTTTAGTGGTACAACCTATTCTTGTTAAGGAAATACATGTAATTAAGAAGTATGAGTCTTTTCTTTAGGAATTTTCTTATGGTGAATATTTCCTTTAGTAATTTTAGTGTTATCTCACCTTAACTTAATTATTTATGCCTCATATTTGGTGACACTTTCCTTGAAACAAAGAGGATCAACTTATTTGAGTAGTATATTGTTTAATCATGTCTATCTTAGGGCATGAAGAAATAAAATTTTATTTTCCTAATGCAGCACGGAGGCTGATCAGGGTCATCTCACTTGAGGATCATCATTGTCGGTTAAATCAATAATTTTACTCTACCTAATGTAACACTTTTTTGTTTTTATTATTTATTAACAACAACCGTTTTTTGGTTTTTGAAAATAATAAAATGTAATAAAATAACACTATCCTAACATGAATATTAAAAAAATAATGAAATTAGGGAAGAAAGGTCTTGGTCCTAGGGTTGGTCTCACGGGTTTAGTCAATATTTATTTTTTGTTTAAATTAAATTTGATAATTCTTTTTGATGAAACCTAAGTAACAAATTAATTTCCTTTAATATATCGATTAATAAATTTTTTCATTCTTTTAGTGCATCAATCCCCACCTCCTCCAGTAGTCAAATAGGACAAAACCTTTACTAAGAATGAAATTCATGAAATACTTGGCTCCACCATATGTCATTTCATCCCTTCAAGAAAATCCATCACCACCATATTAATGGTTTTCATAGGATAAAGGATGGATAAAGAATGAATCAATGAAAAGTAATTGAATTGTAAATAATGTCATTATGGATGACCACTCACCTATACAATACTCTCACATACACCATAAGTATAACAAAAACACACTAAATCGAAGTGTCATAATTAATAATGTCATGAAAACTCCCCTAGGGATAAGCCTTAGGTTAGTCACTTACTACTACAAAATGAGAAGATATCGTAGTGGAAGATGGATGAAGGATATATTGTGATTGTAAAAGATAGAAATATGGACGAGAAAAAGTGAAATAGTTTAAATTAAAAATATGAAAATGTTTTACTGATGGTGCTACCATTTTCACATTTTTAATACTGTAATTTAATGTTTATATTCCCACCATAGTGTTATTTAATGGGAAATTGTCACTTTTTTAATTTTTGTGTTATTTCGAGATAAATGTAAAAATGGCCCAATTTGTGATTTTTAACTATTTTAATGGATTTTGTATTTAATGGTGCAGCTAAAAGACACTTTGTTCAGCAACATTTTCTTGCTGCAAAACACTAGATTTTGAGGATGTTTTGGAGATAGAAAACTGGAGCATAATTATTACACGATGTGTAACTCAATTACACATCGTGACTTTAAAAAATAATTTACTCAACTGGGAAATTTTTGACTCCATTACATGCAGGGAAACATCATTACACATCTTGTAACTGCATTACATGATGTGACCTTTTTTGATAATTTTTTTAGAGAATATTAAGCTGATATTCACGAAGAATGTTGAATGAGAAATTACACATCATGTAACCTAGTTACATGTCATGACGATGATGAGATATAGAAAAATAAATGAAGTCTTGGCCAAGGTTTGATGAGATTTCCTTACAAATAGAGCCCCTCCACTACCCTTCCAAGGAATTCTAGGGACACTGGGTCCAGAGGATGTTGTACTGGTGTGAAAATTATATACAAGATGAGAATTAATTGTGGTGATTTAGAAATTGATGGCTAAAACTCCAATTAGTGGTGGGTAGTGAAGATCCAAAGGTGTATCCCTTTTGAGTTTGGGTTCTTCATTGTAAACTCTTTTCTTTTAAATAATCCAAGAACTTATTTACATGAATGAATGAGGTCTCTTTTTATTTTGTTTTCAATTTCTTATATTTTTATATACTTTTTATCAACTTATTAATGTAAAATAGTAGTCTTGTTGTTTAAACTTCTTTGGGTGAGGCCTCCATATTGATCATAATAAATTCATCTACTTTCGATTGCTTGGAGGACTTTGAGAAATTAGATCACGCTCATAAGCAGATAAAAACCCATATTTGAGGTCTTGATATGGTTTATGGTAAAAATAGGTGTAAAAATTGTGGTATTTAGGTAAACATCATATAATTTATTTGGAAAACATTTGTTAACAATAATAAAGAGAGTGCCTGATGATTGTAGTTTGTCCACCTCTTCCTTATTTAACTTATTCTTTTCAGTATGGTTTGATATTGATTTCTAATTACTAAAATATATTTATAATTGAATGATGATTTTATCTAATTTAACTTAGTTTAATTAATTTCAAACCCCACATCTATTATATTTTAATAGTTTTAAATTAGTTAGTTTAAAATAGTGACAATAGAAAATATAGTGCGTGTGAGTAATCTCCTTGTGAGATTGACCCTAGGGTGTGCCACTATGGTGCATTTTTAGGTAAATAAAACATTGAATGGGGTAAAATGACTGAAATATATCTTATCAGTTACACTAAAAAAGGAATAGAAAATAATAAGAGAATGAAAAGAAGTAAATCCTAAATCAGTAGTATCCCTACAATGTAGTGCAGTGGAAGATCCCCCAAAATTGATACAAAATCATTTAGCCTAGATTATTATTTAAATGCATCAATCCACCCATGGTTCCATCAATGGTGTTATAAATGGGTAAAAAATTCGTCTCATTAGGTCCCATGGTATTATACGTGGTCTTATCCATTAATTACATCATATTGGACCTTTTCTTAGACCAGTACGAGAGTTACACATCATGTAAATTGTGTACATGATGTGTAATGTGCAGGGTCATGGAACTTTCAAAAATTGCCTCATGGATAACTTAACAGCCTCTCTTTCTTCCATTTACATATGATTAATGTCTCTTAAATGATATATAAGGATTTTTTCAAGCTATTTTCACTCTGTTTCTAGTATCCTTCCATAAAGTACAAATAAAATTAAATACCAAAAAGTATAATCACTTCACGTGTAAAAAATTGTATTTTATAGATAGAAATATTGGAAAAATATGACTCTATCAATGGAATGTGACCATTCTATTCTGTTTATCATTAATTAAATATCATATAAGAGTATGTAATGGATAATTAAAGAGAAATCCTAAATTACAGGTTTTTATCTATTAATGAGTGAACCCAACAACTATACAAGTATTAGTGTGTAATGTATTTTTAATAAAACAAGTTTCATCATATTATTCTATATTTTTTTCTTGATATGGATAACTAGTGGGGCCAGTGCTTATAATTTTAAATGATTCATAACATTTTTTTAGGATATTTTCCTCATTATGAGGTAAAATGGGATCGAATCCTTTCTGAATATTCATTAAGAATAAAATCATCACTCACTTCTCCCTCCCATTCTAGAAAGACTATATTGGTTTAAAAAATCTATAATTCTATACAATATTCTTATTCTATTCTCATAGAGTTATTTTATTAAGAGTGATCAAGATATAATCTCTAGAATATTTTTTAGCACATCTACAAATACATATATGGGTCATTCTTTTAGAGAAACTATAGAGGTACCTATGGGGGAATGTTCCCTAGCTTTCAAAAGATCAAAATTAATAGATTAGTAGGTAGTTGGGATAAAAACCCCCCTATAATTATTGGATATGGATTAAATTACCGCATTTACATAAATTACTCAACTAACGAAGGATTTTATAACCCTTAGGGTTGAGGAAATTTTAAATATTCTCCTATAAATATGGGTGGGGACTACTCCTATAATGATATCATTGTGGGAACCATTGTTGAACTTACGATTTTATGGTTTTTATTAGGTCAAAGGTAGGATTAAATGAAATATCTAAATTTTATGCAGTCCTTATTTTTGTGTAGTGCTTCCTCCATGGTCTTGAAAATCCATAAGTGAGAATCCTAATCAAACTTTTCTAAAGGATCGATATTTCACGACCCATATCAATGGGGTATATGCCGTTACTACCCCAAGACCACCTCCAATAGGATAGGGGATTAAGACTAGCATTTAATAGGTATATCACTAAAATTGGAGGCCTTATCCTATGGTACATCCACACACAGACACATATCTAAGCCCATAAAATGAAGAAATATAAGACAACTGATAAAAAAATGCATGGTTACATCTAAATCCCACTACTAGAGTATGACAATAGGTATTAAATAAAAATGGCCCAAATGCAATCCAACCACAAAGAACATGAAGTCAAGTCCAACCTGAAAGGATATAATGGGACTGCTATCAAGTTGACCATAAGAACACACCTTGGTCTCTCTAGATAACTAAGATCCTCCTAGTCTTGGTTCCTCTAGGGCTCCATTAAAAGGTGGATCATCTGCATAAGACACAACATGTGTGGGAAAATCCTATATATAGGTGATTATAATAATATCCAATAGGATACCTTGAAATCAGTTAGCATATAACCACAATAATAATAGTCATATAAACACATGTTTATGTCTTCAAAACATATAATAATAATATCCATATATACTCAATAAAGACACATAGTATCAAGGTAAACTTTAGACTGTAATTCAAGTCTAAGAATCATGATCAAATGTTCCACATAACGCTCATCCAAGAGAACACACTCCCTGAGTCAGATAGTATTGATGGGATCAATATGAGGTGTCATGGTCATCAGATATATATATAAGAAGTATACAATATAAGTTATAAGAGAATGATACATAGATGAGGATCACCCAAGTTCATGGGTCATACCAAAAACTCAATCTTGAATAATCATCTAAGTAAAGGATTAATGCCTAAATAGTGTCACTCATGATGATACCAAGAACTCCACTAATGTAAAAATGATGATAGAGGATATCTCTCTAGACCTTATGGAAGGATTCCAACAACTCCATCCAAGAATTCCCACTGGATTAATTAATATCATATGTGTAGGATGTGATTCCATACTAACCCTTAGGTAATGGATCAAGAAAATACACCCTAATAATACTTTTCCAATTTAAGGATGAAAATGTATCTAAGACAACATTTAAGTATTACCTTGACAATGATGGTAGTGCATGACATGTCCCATTGACATCGATTTCTTCATGTGTAAAATGGCATATGTTTGTGTTTGTGATTGTGCCTGAGTACACAATGTGTCTAAGAACATTTACTGCTAGCCTTGTTCATATCCTCATATGGATATTTGTTTCTATGTATGGATATTAGTGTATCCTCTATGATACATTCAAAGTTCGAAGAGAGGGGTCACACACCATGTGACAAGTTTCACATGATGTGTGATACTTAGCTTCACAATGAAACCCTAGCACTGCACCATGGGTCCCACGTATTGTGTACCTATAAAATACATACTATGTACTACAAGAGTATCTATAAACCTATTGTTTTTCATGTGTCATCCCTTCGGGTCATCATATCATTCTAAAATCACACCAATAGATTGTGGATCTAGGTCAACCAAGACTGATCATAACTGAAGATGGGATTTTAGACCACCTCTTTTTTTTGGGAATTATCCAGAAGCTCCATCAATGTAATGATTCTAAGTAACGCACCCATTTATTCATGGTTCGGTCCGAATATATTTTCTTCATCATCATAACTCAATCACTTAGTTGATTTGTACCTATATTTTTTATAATAATCTATTACACCAAGAAACTAGTGTGCAACTATTGTTTATCTGGTATTTGTCAAACTATGGGCCAAAAGATTTACCTGCAATGAATAAGTATTGGGGGGATAAATTCGAAAACCAAAAAATTAGAATAAACCTCATCCATTTTTTATGTTTTCCTTGATTTTTTTCTATTATAATGATAAATTAGGATATAATAAAATAAATAAGCAATTCTCTCAATAATTCCCCATAGATAAACCCATACCCACAATATAATCGATCCAAAAATCAATTAATTGGTTGATTGATTCAAAATCATTATGTAAATGAATAATGGGGAATGAATACACATAAAAATTATCCTACCTCAATTTGGATCAATCACTGGTGAAGAAAGAATTTACATCGTTATCATTGGCGAGATTCTTAAATTCCGTTACACATCGATCGACAAACCTCAATCTAATTATCGTTGAACAACAAAATCTCCTCAAAATCTCTTCTAAATCTTTTGTGTTATGCATATAACTCTAATATTTTCCCATATCAATATATTTATATAAAAATTAAAATGTTTTTTCATCGTTTAAGAAAATAAATAATTTTATTTATTTATTTTATTAATTCATTGAAAATGGTTCTCAACTCAAACATTTGATTCACTCCAAGGTAATGTCATTAATATCATAAAAATCACAATATAAACTAAAAAAATCCTCATATTTACAATTTGAACCACCATTTAGATGATATTACACTTTTTTAAAGAAAAATTAAAGCACATACATTTAATATATTTCAAAAACAAATTCCAGAAACACTGGGCCTCAGAATCTAATTTTTTTTATATACTTAGATCCAAAAATAATCCATATAATATTCCAAAAGCATATATTGAAAAAATAATAGACGTTACATTCTCACCACCTTGGGGATCTATGTCGCAAAAGTACAAAACAAAAAGGCTACAAGAAAAAGATACGGTTAATGTGCACACATATGAGTCTCCCACTCTCATGTTCTCTCCAGAAGATTCCTGTGCTACCCCCAATCATTAACTAGGGGAATAGATTGACCATGAAGGATCCTCTCCTACCAATCCCCAATCTCTACTAAGTACTCAAAAAAGGTATCTCCATCCTTGATATCCAACTCACCCTAGTCAATAACATGTGTTAGATTGTGAATGTACCTCCTCAAATATGATATGTGGAAGGCATCGTGTACCTAGTATAATTGCAGTTGTAGATCCAAGAAGTCTTCCACCTTGTCAATGGAATATGAAATATCTAGAAAGTGATAATGAATCTCAGATATTTCTTGTAGCCTTGGTCAAATATCCACAATCCAAATCGAGGTGAAACCCATAGGAACACATCTTCTCCCTCCTCAAAATCAAAAGTCCAACATCATCGATTTACGTAAAACTTATCACATCACTATGAACCCCTAATTTTATACTATATGATCTGCACCTTCTCTGTAGTATTGGGACCATGAATGTCGACTCACCTAGGTCATTCCAACAAAGTGGTGACCTACAGGGTCTCCCGTACAAGGTTTCTAATGGTTCCATACTGATGATGAAATGATATATTTAATTTTATAAAAACAAAACCAATGGTATTTGGTCCTACCCACTATGTACAAATGAAAATATACAATCCCATGAAATTTTATCCAATACAAAAATGCTCCACTCAGTCTATCCATCTGTTTGGGGGTGAAAATTTGTGCTCAAACGCAACTGCATCCCAAAATACTCCTATAATCCCTTTCATAACCAATATGTGAAGTGAATATCATGGGTAGAAATGATATTTGAGGTAACCCCATGGATTTGTACTATATTCTACATGTAGAGGTGTCCCAAGCTCTCTAATGAACTCTTCTCTTGGATATCTTGGAAGTGGGCCCACATGGTGAGTCAGTCTACAATCAACTAAATGGAATCATTTCCCCTAGATGTTAGTGGTAATCCCCCCATCATGAAGTCTATGAGTATCATAGACCTCTTCCACTCTTGAACCTCAAGGGTTTGAGCTAAACCCATAAAAACTCAATGCTCATCCTTCACTTGTTGAGAAGTAAGGCATCAAGAGACAAATTCTATAACTTCCTTATTTATTATTGGCCACCAAAACTGAAATCAAGGGCCACAATAAACCATTTCCACACCTTGATATAACATAAAATGAGATTTATGGCACTCTTTTAGAACATCCTCCAGTAATATCATTGGTACCATCATGCATCCTCTAAAAATAACCACTTTCTCCCCACCTTTAGAAAATCCATTAGGGGAATTTCCAATAGATACATGAGTATGTAGGGTATCACTATTGGTATATCTAATATGTTCCTCCCTAACTCACTATAAAAGAGTATGGGTAACAACAATTGACTATATATAAGATTCTATATCCCCATACAACACATGAGCCTCATCCCAGTTGGTGAGGTATCCTTAAGTGCATCCACGAGACCCAGGTTCAAAACCAGGTAGAGGCATATTTCCAAGGTATTGTAGCAGGCACTATAGCAAGCACTGTAGCAGACTATACAATATACAGGTACTGTAGAAGAACTGTACACTGTGCAGGTTCTGTATCAAAATCGTACATAGTGCGGGTACTGTAGCAGGCACTATTCGGTACTGTAGCAGCTGGAACTATTCACCTTGGGCCATTGATTTGGGATTAGAGTACTTAAGGATTTCGGGACACCCATGCCTTCAGGTCAGTAGGGCTTTCGGGCCACCTTTAAGGCCTTCAAGCCACCCCAAGGCCTTTAGGCCACATGAAGTTGCCCTAGATAGACTCTACAAAAAAGAAGCAGCCCTAGAAGAGGATTTAGAGTAGGTGCACTCACCAGAGCAAGAGTCAAATGGATTTTTTAGAATGAGAGGGTATGACTATTCCATCAAGACCAGCCTATGCTTGCACTGGAAGCCTAGCCAGACGGATATGCAAAGGTGGATAACTACTATCATGATGCAGATTCTGTGGAGGGGAAGTTCCTTGTAGATAGTCTGGTTGAATTCCCTAAGACCTTCAGGTCATGTAATCTTCTAAGCCTACGGGCCATGTAATCTCTGAGCCTATAGGCCTTGTAAGAGTTCCCCCTCATCCCTTGAAAGGGGGGTTATCAGAAATCAATAAAAATGAAGGCCTTCAGACCATTTAGAAGAATATCCCCATCCAAAATGGATATCAATAATGAGGCCAAAAACTCTGTCACCTTTCTTAAAAAATGTGAATAAGATCCCTTGCTAAGAGAATATGCTACCACATTCCATTTCCTAGATGTATAGACAATATTGAATTCATAATCCTATAGAAAGTAGAGCCATCAAATATATCTCAATTTAAGATCTTTTTGAGTGAAGATATACTTGAGACTCTTGTGGTTGGAATAGATGAAAAACCGCTTTCCCATTAGGTAGTGTCACCATATCTTCTTTTCAAAGACTACAAATACTAACTCAAGATCATAGGCTGCATAGTTTTTCTCATGTGATATCAACTGATGTGAACCATATGCAATCACTAACTGCATATACATCCAAGTACAACCAATCCTGGTTCCTATTGGGTTGCATAACACTCTTTACTCAATACCCTCCTCTATTAATCTCAAGATGGCACCACTCATCAATCACTTTATCAACTCTAGGAAAGCCTACTAGAACCTATCTTTACATGAAAAGGTTTACCCATTTAGGTAAAATATGTAATGGGAGATGATATCCTAGAGAATTCATGTATGAATATCCGATAGTATCCTACCAACCTGAGAAAATCCACAACTCCTTTAGGATCTTAGGTGGGTCCCAAGATAATCCTGCATCATCCTTTGTTAGGTCCACTACCACACATCCTATAGAGATAACATGTCCTTGAAAATGGATATTCTAAATTCAGAACTGGCACTTTGAGAGATTTTCATAAAGATGGTTATATCGAAATATGTCCAAAACCATCATCAAGTGTCTCATGTGATCCTACTTGTATGATGAGTACTCTAGGATATCGTTGATGAAGACTTCCACAAAACGATCTAATAAAGGATGGAAGATATGATTCATGTGTTCCATGAACACTAATAGGGAATTTATCTTTCCAAATGGAACCACTAAGTGCACATAGTGACGTAGATATATTATAATTCCATCTTCAGTATATCCTCATCTCATACTCAAAACTGGTGATAGCTTGATATGCGTTCAATCATTGAGAACCATCACGACCCTCTCAACTAATCAAATTGGTCATCGATCCTTGGTTGTGGAAACTTTTTATTTTCAGTCACCTCATCTAGGTAATGGTAGTCCACACATAACCTTAAGCTCCCATCTCCCTTCTTGGTGAACAATACTGGGGCTACCCTGAGTGAAACACCTGGTCCAAAAAAGACCTTCCTTGGAAAGTCTTATAGATACACCCTCAGTTCTCGAAGCTCCATGGGATCCATATGATATTCTAGTGTAGATAACGAGGTCATTATAGGGTCCATATCATTGTATAAGTCTAACTATAAGCTGGGTGGTAAGGTTGGAATTTCCTCATTAAAAAAATCCTTATACTTCACCACCACTACAGGTAACTAAAAACTCATAATATCCACAAATCGAAGGTTATTTATTTCCAAATGACAATTAATTTGTTACAACATCCTATACATGAGTCCAAACTACACCATCTGGGTTTTCCTTTCAACCAAAAAGTAAAAATGAAGTTCCATCACAGTAGACACACCACATCATCTTCCTGAAACAATCTATTTGAGCATGAATTATTGATTTCCATTCCATACCTAAGATGAAATTTTAAAGACTCATCCCTGCTACAAAGAGATCTTGAAAAAAATATTGCCTCTAATTGTAAGGTCATAATGTCGACATAAATGTTTGATTCCTATGTCTCCTCCAGTAGGAGTGTCCAAGCACAAGGGTCAATCCAATGGCTCAATCAGAATCTCTAAGTCTCAAACTCGAAAAGTGGAAATAAAGGAATGACTCACACATGTGTCTATAAGTACTACAGATAAGGTAAAAAATACCTAGATTATACCACATATAATCCTTGAATCCTCTATGTCATAATCCTTGACTGCCTACTTCTTAACTCCCAATGTCCTCTAGATCCCTAAGTCTGACATGGATCACTTGTGGGTGGTGGTGGTAACAAGTAAATATCTATTCCACCTCCACCTGCTCTCCCAACTCCTCTTCCATGTCTTTATCTTTTTGGATACATCTTCTCATACCAATTAATCTTCCTTGATGGTGTATCCATTATATCTATATCATTAGTATAGTGGGTCATACAATCTTGTGCATGATGTCCCTTACCATCACAAGAGTAGAACCACCTCTCACTAGGATGACTAGACCCATACCATGAGCCATAAATAATAGAAACTATGTCTTAGGACTACCTATTGAAATATATCACATGTCCAGGTCCCCAAGACTGACGTTGTCTCCCTACTGCCAAAGTCTTTGCTGCTGAGTTCCCACTGCTAGAAACAACTATTTGTATATACAAATCAAGTAAACTCTCAACCACCAAAGCTCACCCTATAACCACATCATAGGTAGGAATGATCAAAGGTATGGTTCTTTATCATATGTCTCTACATAGTCCTCACTCAATGGTATGATACTAAAAGAACCGACCATTAACCATATTTATCGAGTACCTAGAGAGGTTGGTGAATGTTGAAGTATACTCATCTACTCTCCTACTACCCAAATGGAGATATAGAAGCTATCGGATGAAATACAACCTATATAATAGCTATAAATAAAACCTATATGAAAAGTATATCGAATTATGATCATGATAAAGCCTCCATATTGTACAACTAGGTCACTAATCCCCACCGTTGTCTTGTAGAACCAAGGATAAGGCTTACTATCAAGACCACCATTTGATGTTCTGGTATATTGACAAGATGGAAAAATCACAACACCACCTCAAGATAGTCCTTAGACACCTATGGGTTGGGCTCACCTCAGAACCTCATGGGTCACTGTCATTGAAACTCATGGAGTGTACTAATCCTACAAACCTCATTAGCTGGTAATGCGGGTACTATCTGCTGCTCAACAAGTTGTTGTATAACCGGTGCACCACATAGAGGTAACACTTCCTTAAAAATACCCTGTTTCGATGCCTCATCACTGAGGGGATCATCCTTAGGTTCTTTTTGTTGAATCCGACATGGCTTACATTATGAAGGCATCCTGAAATAGACATGATGTACCCCAATCAATGAATACATCTGGAGAGAAGACTCAAGAAGCACATGGAAACCAAAGAACATTCCTATATGACACATATACCAATTGGTTTCCCTAAAATAAGTGTCCACATGTAAAAATTTGAAAGGCATATGATCAGAGTCCTATTGTATGGATACATTGGCCACTACATGAACACATGGGTCCCTAGCCTAAGAGCCAATCTCATAACACTTAACACTATTTCCACAAACTAATCTCACAAATTTTGGTCCTATGGTAGAATCGAATAATCTGATACCTCAATTTCATGACCTTTACCAATGAGGCCCATTCCATGACTACCCTAAGAACACCTCCAATAATCCAGGGATGGATACTAGCACCAGGTAGGTATATCACTCATATGGGAGGCCTTAGCCTAAGGTACCTGTACACACTCACACATCTCCAATCCCATACAATACTAAAATTTAAAACAACTGATAAAAACATGAATGAGTACATATATATATCATTACTAGAGTATGAAAACATGTACTGAATAAAGAAGTGCAAAATACAAGACCACCATAATGAATATGAAGACAAGTATGAGCTTAATGTATAGAAGGGAACTGCTATAAATGCGACTATATTGACACACCTCGGTCTATTTGGATCACTAAGTTCCACCTAGTTATACTCTCTCTAAGACTCCATAAAAAGGTTTACTATCTTCATAATTCATGAAATGTGTAGGAAAAGACCATGCATAGGTGATTAATATAATACCTAATAGGAAATTGCAAAAATAAAAAAGCATATAATAATGGGAATTATAGTCAGTTCAACATAGGTATATGTATCCAACACATATAACAAGAATATAGAGATAAACACTACAAAGAAACATCATATTAAGGTGAATTCACTAGAGCAATTCAAGTCTAGGAATCCTGCTTGAAGGTTCCAAATAACACTCAACCTAGAGAACACACTCCATGAGTCACATAGTTTTGATGGCCTCTATCTGAGTTTTCATTCTCGTTATATCTCTCCATAATAATTATATGATTGAATTATGAATATAATGATTAATATATGAGTAACACACCTTATTCCATGGGGTATACCAAAAACTCAATCTAGAAAAACTTGATAAGTATAGGATCATCACCCATGTAGTGTTGGTTATGGAAATACCATGAAATCCACCTAGAGAAGGATGATGATATATGATCTCACTCTTGGATTCATTGAAGGATTCCAATAACTTTATCCAAGAATTAACACTTAAGGGATCACTATCCTATGTGTAGAACATGATTCCTTACTAATCCTTAGGAAAGGGATCATGAGAATACACCATAATAAAACTTATCCAAGATGAAGAGGAAAAGTGATATATGACAACAATGAAAAATTACACAACATGTAATGGTAGAACATGATATGTCCCATTAAAATTATGTTCTATATGTATAATATATCCCATGTTTATTTCTATGTATGTGCCGGAGTACAAGGAATGTCTGAGCCCGTGTACTCATGGTTGTGTTCATGTGTTGATGGAGGTGTCTGTGTATAGCTATCCATATCTATGTATGGCTGGTTGTGTATCCTCCATGATACATGCCAAGTTCTAAGTTAGGGTTTATATGCTATGTGACATGTTTCACATGCCGTGTGATACTTAACTCAATATGGAAATCATAGTGTCGCATGAGGGGTCCCACATGGAGTGTAGCTCCACAATACACATCGTTTACTATGTGATTTTCCAAAAACCCACTCTTCTTCACACATAATCCATTCATGCCATTATATATACCACAAATCACTATTATGGACTATGAATCATTGTCAACTGAGTCCGATTATCACTAGAGATGTGATTTTCGGCCACCTCATTTGTTCAGGAATCCTCCCTTAGCTCCGATGTGGTTGTGCTTCTAATGACTACACCAATATATATGTGATCTAGTCCTGATCTATCTATACTCATCACTATAGATCCATCCCATCATTTATTTGAACCCATATCTATGACAAAAACTTGTTTCACTAAGAAACAGGTGTCCAATGATTGTTTTTCTAGTATTTATTAAACCATGGGCCAAGATATTTTCCCATTATGGATGAATAACTAAGGAAGAAATTCATAAACCAAAAACATGATAAAAAAACCTTATCCATTGTTTGTGTTGGTATTGGTTATTTTTTGTTAAAATTATTAATTAAGAGATAATAAAAAAAGAAATTCTCTCAATAATTCCTCACATATGAACTCATACCCACAATAAAACTAATCATTGAATCAATTCATTGGTTAATTGATTCATGTTTTCTATATAAATGAATAACTGGGAAAGAATCTGTTAGGGAAAAATTATGTTTTTGTTGTATTTCTTGTTAATAGATCAATTTGTTAAGAATTCTAAGAAGGTAATGGAAATTAAAATAGAAGAAGGGTGTGTAAAAAGTTTTCAATCATATCTAGACCATCGTTATGAGAATTTGATCTAAAATATTAACATAAGAATTAGAGAGACACCATCGTAATGAGGAAATCAAATCCTGAAATTTAAAAGTCATATAAGTATATGGAGAAGGTAGTGGTTCTTAAGATAGAAGAAGTGAATATGAACAGTTTTCAATTAGATCCTGACCATCGACATGAAAATCAGATCTAGACCATCAATATAAGGACATTGGACCTTGACATTTGGAATTCATAGAAAATTCAAAGTAATTCTGGATTTGCTTTATTATATGATTAGTTATCAGTATCATAATTAATTTGATATATTATTGATCCAATCAATGTGAAAGAAAGTCAGATAAGATATGATTGGTATGAGATACATATGCTAATGCATCGTATTGAGTTTCTATTAGAAAGATATGTAAACTCTATGAAGAAATAATGACATTTTTTGATAACAAATCATCGGTACAACAAATCTGAATAATGGAATCCATTGGAAATACCAGTTCACTAGACATAGTATTCCACTGATCCATAAGAGTTGATTCTAACACCAATTAATTTTATATTGTGTGTATATTTTTTTTATCATATGTAGAATTCTTAATAAAGTTTGGATTTTTGAAAAGAATAATCCATCAGAAAGATTCTGAGACCAATCAACCAGATGATGATACAAATTTAGTCAACTATTTTCATGAGGTTCATTTATTTCAATTGGTTCAATAGAAACATAAAAAAAGTATTGATTATTTATCAAAAAGTGGTGTCAACTTATCAGACTAGCACTAAAAATGATCCATCAGTGTGAAGTAGAGACTGATTCATTAGATGCATACTGACATTGATAAAGACATCGGATATAGAACTTCATCAGACATGGGATCATCAATATGGGAAATTGAATAAAAGAATAAATAATTTGAATATATTTCATATGTTCTATCAAAGAGGCACTTGATTCCAAATTATTATAGAAGGATTTTCTGAACACTAAAAAATATTCTCAATGATTTAACTAGTGTTTTCAGATGGTATAGAGTATCCATATAATAGGACCTTCTGTATTTATAATATTCCATCCTAACCAGAAGTCTTTAGATTTTCATATGTTTTCATCGTAATAAAAAAATAAGACATAAGAATCAGACTGAATAAATATTTGTAAACCTGAATTGGCCTATTTTTTTGAGAAGATTAGAGAAGATTTAAGAAGCTCCCCAAAGTATTGAGAATAATTTCATAAGTCATATATGAAGACATAAATGAATGTGAAATTTGGGAATTATGAATTTCATTGAGTGGGAAGATGAATTATTTTTCCCTCCTTTTCCATTTTAGGATACTTATAAAAGGAGAGAAACATATATTTTTATAGTGTGTGTTTTGAACTGTTCACATGCACTAGATCTCTAACAATTGTGGGATAGGTATTGAGTTTCCAACCTGAGTTTTTCCTTTAAGTTAATGCTGGGGAAGATCATCTAAGAGACTCTCTTGGGAAAAGATCACTAGAAAAAGTCCATCAGAGTATGTTATATTAGAAAAATATCTATCCAAGTGAGACCCATCATAATGAGTTCCATCAAATTTAGAAATTGTGAGATTCCATTTGAGTTTCTACTCAATTTAAGAAGGAAGAGTAGAAGGATCAGGATAAGTCTAATAAATGGAGCCCATCAGATATAGGTTACGAGACTGAGATAGACTAGACTAACTTTTTTTGAGGAAGTTTTCTGAACATAGTTTATAGATGAAGTTTCAAGACCAGCAATTCCTTAGATAATTGTCGAAGTTCATGAATATTGAACATGGGTAATGTTTGATTCAGCTTACTTGTGGAGGAATTTAATACTTTATAAAGTTAATTAGAAATGAAGAAGGAAAGTAATGCTTGTAATTGTAGATACTAGCCAGTTTTTGAAATGGATTCATTATTTTTATATGGTGTATAATGAACTCTTATAATTTGATAAAAAAATGATAGTTGGGGGGTATAACAAATTATAGTAGGAAAGTCACAATAGGGATTGTACAATTTTTCACTGCATGTTCCTTTTTATTCCAAAAATAAGATAGAGAAATAATCCTTGTTAGTGGGACTATCAAACATGTCAAGGAGTTGGTCTTTGTACAGAACCTTTTAAAGAAGATAAAACTTCTCTAAATATTTTGTGAAAATAGAAAAGAAAACTAATAATGTGAAGAATGTTGAATTACAAAAAATAAAAATGAAAAGATGATGGAAATTGAGTATGTTAAGAAAGTGGAGAAAAAAACATGATAAGTGTGAAAAGAAGGAGTGGTAAGTTATTTTTCCATAGAAAGTTAACGTGGATATAAGGTTAGAAGAATCCCAAAAATAAAATAAAGAAAAGGGAAAAATATTTTTATGTATGAGAGAAATGTTGATAAAAAGAT
Source organism: Viscum album (assembly GCA_963277665.1). Lineage (NCBI taxonomy): Eukaryota > Viridiplantae > Streptophyta > Magnoliopsida > Santalales > Viscaceae > Viscum > Viscum album. The sequence continues at coordinate 586,326,351 of OY728145.1, forward strand.
ATTAACATATTATGGTTTGAAAATTCAGAAAAGGTGGAAGAGAAGTTAGAAAGAAGGGAATGTTTCTAAAGGTTTTTTAACTATCCCACCAAAATGAGATAAAGGCATGAAAGAGATGTTAAAATCTCAATATAAAAAATGGTTAATAAAGGGGAAAAGAAATTGAAATTATTATCAAATGAGTCCTTAGATGAAAGGAAATGTGTTCTGAAATCTAAGAAGAATGAAGAGAAGGAAGAAAATGCATCTAATGAAAAATAAAAGAGGAAGAAGAAAAAGGAAAAACTGAGAGAGGAATCTCAGTCTGAATGTTGCTTTTGAGAAATTATAATGTTCCTCCTTATTCTCAAAATAATTGTATTTTTACTAACTTTTAGGGAATTAAAGTAATTTAAATAATAAATAAGATACGCGAGTCTCTTAATTTTCTTGGAGAAGAAAGTAATTAGGTTATGAAAAATATTTCTTTGGGAAAATTGTTTGTTTAAATGTGAAATTTTTAGATGAGTTTGTTTAGATTGGTGCAGTTTACTTTTAACTTAATTTTTAATCATATTTCCCTAAATATGATAATTATGGAAGAAACATGAAAATGTATTACATGAAAGTTGAGTTATAGAAAAAATTTATAACCTTGATTATGTACTCTTTTTTTCCATATAGGGTTCTCCCAAGTAGAATTAGAGTTGTTTAGTTAAAGTATCTATTAGAAAAAGGCTTGTTCTTTTCCCTAAATGGAGTTTGGTTTGTGTTTTTTTTCAATCATTACATGAATTATTAGGGAGATTTCAAGGAAAGGTATAATACAGTTCAAACTAAAAGCAATATTGAAGGTGGCATTGTTTCCCAGTGTTTGACAAATTTTTGGGGTCTAAAATTTGGAAGTTGTCTTTCAAAGTGCAAAGTGGATTTTCTCAGAGGCCTGATGAAAATATAGAAAAGTCATGAGTTTCGTGAATATGGGATTTGAAACTTTCATTTCACAAAGACATAAAGTGTTCTAACGATGTGCTTTGTAATTATGATAGGCTTTACGGTCAGAGAAATAGTTCTTCACAATTACAAGTTTTGGACTCTATAATCATTTATTGAATGCTTTGAAAATTTGATGGGTGCCATGAAGGGTATTAAAGAAAGACTTTTTGATGATGATGAGCTTTGTGAACATATAATTTCCATGGTTCTCTGTGTAGTGAGGAGCACCATGAAGATGTGTTTGATGATGAATAAAATATGCAAAGAGGCGGCGGAGATTCGTGATTGGTTGTGCCTATAAATATTAGGCTACACCTATTCTTTTTTATCAGAGTTTTGAGGGAAAATCTGGAGACCCTTTGAGTTCATGAAGAGATTTGGGAATAGGGATTTCTATGTGAGATGGTGCATCATGAAGAGACTTTAAGTCTTAACTGATGACCACGATTTTGAAAAAAGGGTACTTCACAAAAATGAGGTATTCAGCATTGACTCAGTGAGTTCTGCTAAAGTAGTTTCGTGAAGGCAGGGGTTCTTCGTGAAGGAAGTTTCTTTTGTGAAGGAAGGTGTGCTTTGTGGAGGAAGTTTGTTCTGAAAAGGTTGGGGTGCTTCATGAAGAAGTGTGTTTCACAAAGAGGCTTCATGAAGAGCACTTTTGAACATCTATTTTTAGGGAAAATGGAATTCAAAGAGAATCAACTCTGGTCTATGGTGAAATTAGAGTCCCATGATAAGTTAGGGACAATGTCTTTATTGAAAAATCATTGAACTGACCTTCAATTAAATTAAATAATTCAAAATTCTCTCAAAACACTGAGCGAGGGGGAGTTGACGAAAGTGTTTTGAGGGGTGTAGTGAGCTATCTCAAAACCATTGTAAAGGCAGTGAGCCTGGCACAAAGTGCTATGACCGAACCTTTGTATTTCACAAAAAGTGAAGTTTAGTGTATTTTGGTATAACTGAAACATTGTTGGAATATTCTCCTTGGACTTAGACCTTAGTGGTGAATCAAGTAAAAGTGTTGTGTGGTCTCTATACATGTAATTTTTTTATTTTTGTTCTCATCAGTATTAAAAGTTTAACGAGTTCCTACCAATGTGGGACCAAGATCCTTGTTTTAAAAGAAAAATTTGACAACCTAATTCACCCCTCCCCTTTCAGGGTGTCTTGAGTTCCTATAATATCTTTTTTAAGAAAATAATGTGATACTTATTTTCTCCTTAAATAATTTCAAGAATTTTGAGATGAAGAGTTCCATCCTTTTATAAATGAAACAAATTTTAAAAAAATGGGGAAACCTATAATGATAAACCCTTTGAATTTTATTATCAATAAGGGGGAGAGAAAAGGAATTGGGGGAGTATTAAAAGAATTTGGATAAGGGATAATGGAGTATTATGAGTTTACAAGACATAAAAAATACTTATAGGGGAATAAAAAATTGGGAAAACAAACCAAAAAGTGGAATTTTTGTGACATAATGAAGTGAGTATTGACAACAAGCACAAAGGGGGATTTTTTTAGGACCATGTCGTGTTTTGTTTATATTTGTTTTCAATGTACCAACATGTTAAGTATGTTTATAATTTAATGTAACATCAAATAGAAGAAGAGTGTGTGAAAACTTTTTAATCAGATATAGACCATCATCATGAGAATCACATCCAGATCATATGTATGAGAATTGGATCTATACCATCAACACGAGGACATAATATAATTACATTTGAATAGTATAGAATTATGTTGAGAAGGAAATGGAACTTCAGATAGAAGAAGGGAATGCAAATTTTTTTTCAATAAGATCCAGACCATCGACATGAGAATCAGATCTAAACCATCATCTTGAGGACATCAGATCCTCACATTTGAAAGTCATAGAAATATCAAAGTAAATATGATGATTCTTTTCTATATGATTAGTTATAAACATCATGAGTTATATTATATACTTGTGATATTGGATATATGAAAAAAAGGAGGAGAATATATGATTAAAAGGAGATACAGAAGCCGATATATCATATTCAGTTTCTATTAGAAAGAAAAATATACCCTGAGAAAGAAGGATGATAAGTTCTAACAATAACTCATTAGTAAGATGATTCTAAATGATTGAATCCACTAGGGATACCGGTTCATCAGACATAGCATGCCACCGATCCATGATATGTAATTCTGACACCGATTCATTTTATATCATTGGTATCCTCTGTGTATCAGATGCATAGTTTTTATTAGAGGTATAATGTTTAAGAAAGTTTTAATTATTGAAAACAATAATCCTCTGAAAGGATTTAGAGACTGATCAATTGGATGATGATAAAAAATGTAGTCAAGAATTTTCATGAGGTTGAATTGTATTTCAATTAGTTCAAGAGAAAAATAAAATATGTATTAATTATTTCTCAAGATGTGGTGACGACTCATCATAATAACATAGACAATGATCCATCAGAGTGAAGTAGAGACTAATTAATCAAATGCATAATAACATAGATAAATATACTGTATGATAAAATTCATCAAACATGGGATCATCACTGTAAGGATTAAAATAAAAGTAGAAATACATTGGAGATATTTCAGATGTGTTATCAAATAGGTGATTACTTATAATGTATTGTTGAAGAATATTTTGAATGCTATAGAATGTTCCCAGTTTTTTAACAAGTGTTTTTAGATGCTATGGAGTATATGTATAAGAATACCTTTAGTGTTTAAATGAGTTCATCATAATGATAAGTCTTCAGTTTTTCATATGTTTTCATCATAATGAAAAATTGGACTGAAGAATCGAACTAAAGAAATGTTTTTAAACTTGAAGAAGTATGAAGTTTTGAGATGATTTGAGAAGCTCCCAGAAGTATTGATAAAGATTAAAGAAGTTTAAAATGAAGACTTAAATGAACATGAAATTCATGAATTGTGTATTTCATTGAGTGCAAAGAGGAATTAGTGTTCCCACATTTTCTATTCTAGGATTCCTATAAAAGGAGAGAAAAGTACATTAGTATGGTCTGTGTGTAGAACTATTCACATGAATTAGAGCTTTGAAAATTGTGGGATAGGTATTGAGTTTCCAACCTATGTTTTTATTTCTAGTTGATACTGAGAAAGATCATCATAACATTTCTCTCGAAGAAAGATCACTAGAGTAAGTCCATCATAGTAAGTTCCATTGGAACTAGATCCATCAGAGCGAGTCACATTAGAATGAGTTTCATATGATGTAAGAATTTTGAGATTCCATTTTATTTTCTTCTCAATTGAAGAAGAAATAATATATGGATAATAATACTATGTCTAACCGTATAGAGCCCATCGAATAGAGGTTACCAGACTGATGCAGATCAGACTGACTTTTTCTAAGGAAGTTTTCTAGACAGAGTTTCTAGAATAAGTTTCCAGACCAACATGTTCCTCAAAATTTTTTTGAAGTTATAAAAGTTTGTATGCATGTAAAGTTTTATTCAAATTACTTATAGAGGAAGTGAATACTTTTTTAAGTATATGAGAAAATAATAAATTATGTATAGCTTGTAACTATGGATACTTACTAGGTTCTAAAAAGGATTAATTGTTTTGTTAGGGTGTATAACCAACTATGGAAGGTGGATTTGAAAAGGATATTTGGGAGGTATAATCAACTATAGAAGTAATGTTTTCTCTAATATTGTTCAATTGGTCATTGCTTGTGCCTTTGTATTCAGGAAAGAAAATAGTGAAATAATCCATGTTGGTGGGATTATTCAAAATAGAAAGGAGTGGACCTTTGTACTGAACCTTGTTAGTATTGTGTGTTGTCTTCTCATTATTATTTTTTCATATAATATGTAATTTTGAGAAGTTACATTGGTTTGGATTGTAACTTTAACAATTTTAGAGGTCAATAATGTTTACTAAATAAGTTAAGAAACATTCTTATAAAAGAAAATGGAATGACTGATTCTACCCCTCTTAGTGGTCTCAACACTATTTGGAAACAAATCTATATAATACATCATCATACAATGAATTTTATTAATGACTGATGAAGAATGAATATTATATCATTATTTTTGGTGATATTCTTGATTAATGTTGCACACTGATCGATGATCCATGATATGTTTGTCACTCACCCATGGAAACTCCTCCAAAAACTCCTCCAAATCTCCAAGGTTATGGGGTAACCTATGGATTTTACCATAGTTGTATATTTATAGAGAAATTAATAGTTAAATTCATTTTATAATAAAATAAATAATTTATTTTTTTTGTTTTATTAATTCTCCCGCAATGACGCTCAACTCGAACATCCGATGCACTGCAAGGTTATGTTGCACCTAGGGTAAAAACCATGCTCTAAACCCAATGGTATCCATTTATTTTTGATATGTGCCTCTATTTAGAAGATATATCACCTTTTCATGAAATCTATGTGTGTGTGCTTTTAATATATTTAAAATATTTAAAAACTTAATTCTGGGTACACTGGGCCTTAGAATCTCACGTCGTCTCTGGTTCTAGATCTGTAAATAATCAATATCATATTCGAAAAACAATACATGAAAAAATTGGATACATTACACAATATAGAATACTTTCAATGGATCTGTCTCATAGATATCATCATTTTTATACTTTATACAAGGGGGACCTACTTAATATACCTACTAGCATATGAAGAACCCATGTCTGATGTTTCTTCTGAGGTTATGAAATTATATGACACCTCTAGCAGCTATCTCTACTGATTTTGGAGAGGATTGAAATGTAACAATCCATGTTCACCCTATACTTTGATGTGTACATCATATAAATCATCTATGATTAATTGATGTATATATCTAAATAATAAGTTAGTTTCATTATAGATCCCTAGAATTTCTCCTTAAATTTAGGTGTCATGCAACTGAATTGGCATCTATATCGATCTAATTATGGAATTATTCTATTTTCATGAAATGGTTTTCATATCCCATGAAATGTAGATGTTTTTCCTTGGGATTAAAAAAGTATCTTCTATAAATCCAGAATAATATGTTTTATTCATTCCTCTGTTATTTTTTTGGAATATCATAATGAGATGTGGTTATGGGCCAGAACATGACCGGTATATTATATTTTTCCAATTATTTATTCATTATCTCTTAACTTTATTCTACTATTATTAAGGATTATTCAACCTAATATAACCAGAGTGGCCACTTTCCATATTCCTTATTCAGGGAAGAGGTATCGATTGGAATCAACTTTATTATATTTGAATCTAAATGAACAAAAGGTAGTATGGAAAATGAATACTGCCATGTGTTGTCTTTTAGTTGAGAAAAAATATTACTCATCCATGATAAGATTATTGGTTTAGATGGCCTCGATCATTAGAGTTCCTGATGATATGTGGAATTTCTCAATATTGGTTCGTTAAGGGGAGTAACTTCTTGTTGAACTGAGATGTCATTATGGGAATTTACTTTAAAATGAATTCTATGATGGGGAGGACTTACATTATTTCTTAATGTCAATCCCCAGGTTGTATTACTATAATATATTCCCTAGGGAAGACCTTAATATAGGAAAATGGAAAGGGAATGACCTTATTTCTATTATATCTTCTGAACATGGGGAGAATTTTTGTGTATCACATCATAATAATAATTTTCAGGATGAATATTAACATTTCCAGGTGGAGAAACATTAGTGAAAATACTATGTAAAGAAACTCTAGATCTTCTGGTAGTAATGTTTTTTTTGGGGGGGGGGATTAAAACTAAAAATAATAGTTCTATTAGGTTATGATTCAGGATAATATTGGGAAATGATAGAAATATTTTAGGGCCCTAAGAGAACAAAGATTGATTAAGGCTAGAATATGGACTATCTTTCCCCTGGTGATACTTTTACTTATATAATATTCATTGGGTGTATAGATTCATGGGTTTCTCCCAACGAAGATAATATGTTGGAGACTCCTTTGGTTACCCACTCACATCCATTAGGTCGGGTCGACGGTCTCTACTAGAACGAGCAAGAATATGTGTCTTCTTCTTGGTTGAAACATGATTTCTTGATGACATTCCTCAGAATAAATAGGTGGAGTTATATATTCATAAAATCGAATTATTTATATGATATTATAACTAGTACTAGAATATTTGGAAGGAATTTGTGTCTACCATGAAGTGGATGTTGAAATGGGCCACTGATCTCTAGCTAAAACATAAATATGTGCACAATACTATTTTTCATTATTCACTATGATGTGTCAATGATCATCCTAAATAGGATAAGGGATGTGTACATGATCTTAATTATACCTTGATATATATTAATTAAATACCCCAATTTTGGGGATAGTAATGTGTGGCTACCCCCTATTAGGTCTTTAAATATGTTAGTGACCATCTTCTACTATAACTATCAGGATACACTGATAGTTTTTTATGTTGTTAAGAATATATATCCTCTCATCCATTTCCTCCAAAATATATTGGTGAGATTTTATAGTTTAAATGGGAATGTTTTCCCATTCCTTAATAGGATAAGGGATATTTGAATGCTCGTGTCCTCTAGTTTCTACTGGTATATATTAAAAGTATTGATATATGGCGACAATAATATGATATTTTAGCATAGTTGTTATCATGATATATTTGAATATTATTTTGATGTAACCAGATTATGTTGGTAAGTCTGGTGTGTGGGAATGAGAATGTATCAATGCTCCTCAACTGTCGCAAAGTTATGTTGGGGTTGTTCTTTGGTGGAAGATAGAATACAGGATCGCTCCATATGGTTGGTAGCTCTCTATGCCTAGTGAGCTCTCATGGATTCTCAGGTATGAATGAATATGATATAAATTCCTTGATGGAAACCCCAATGGATGAATGAGGGTTTGATGTCACAAAATATTGATTGAGATAGTCTATATAATCCCTTCTAGGTGACTCCAGAACCATAATGAAGTCGTAGATGACCTCATATTCAACATTTTAAAGATAAGGTACATTGTTGTTAGTTTTTTCCAAAAATATTTTCCTAAAACATTAGAATGTAAAAAAGTGTGGAACATATTTCTTCTTGATCGATCACTTAATGGATGATCATTAAATCTTTACATTGAGGAAGGATTCTCACACTAACTCGAGGGATAAGATTGAAACATTGAGGTGGTACTCTAAAAATAAAATAAAATTTTCATCTCAAACTAAAGGAATTAAGTGGGTAATAATGTATTTTAGTTTTATGAGGATCCAGTTATTGCAATAATAAACACATAGTATTTTAATTTTGGGAATTTGGTAAATTTTTATTGAAAGGAACCCTATTATTTCTATAAATAATAATAAACATAGGTAAGAAAACCTTTCAGTACAATATCATAAGTAAAAGTAATGTTTGACCAATTTCATTCATATTCAAAGGTATGGCATAGGGAAATTTCATTTTACATGAGAATGGTTAGACATATGATTTTTCATGACCATCACTGTAAAAATATTCACATCAGGTTCACCATTTTTATTTCATTCGGTGTCTAATGGGGGTGTATTCACAAAACTAAAAATAGTCAAATACTGTCATATATATGAGAATATATGTCATGTGGACCTTCTTTATAACGGTAGTTGGTCACCAGGGTTTTGTTACAAATATGTCTTTAGAATGTGGGGTAGCTAAAACAATGGGAGGTTGGGCATATCACACTTTTTTATGTGATTATTTCCTATTATTTGAATCACTTATAGATTTAAGATATGTTTTATGAATGTTTCCCATATCCGAATACATAATAGTTTATCTCCATTCCATAAGTTGGTCATTATCATGTATTGATGTGTAAATATCTATGTACAATGATTATATGTTTAGATAAACATCTTTATATATCCATGGTTCTCCATAAATATAACCAAATATTTTCATTAGAGGTTCTCTATTGATGGATCCATCTATATATATTAAAGGTTATCTATCTTGTTTAATTATTACATGGTGATGATTGATTTTAAGGATTCATAGTTTAAGAATTGATAGCTAGGAACCCTAGAGGTTATCTCCATTGAGGGAATTGATATGTGTTCATGGTGTTGGCATTATCCATATTAAATATAATTCCGTTATATCATATTAAAATGAATAAAAACCCATATAGTTTGGTCCTACGTAATGGTGAATATCGTACCTTTTAATTTTTTGTGAAAAGGACCAATCCATTTAGTTTAATGTAATGTGGAAATGATTATTAGGTGAAAGATTCCTAAAAATAGTTGGTGTTAGACTTGCACTGTCACGACCCGTACTCGAGACCTGTGCCGTGACTACCCAAGCCCACCTTCCATAGTCCATGGGATGGTGAATAGCACCAAAGGTGTAATTCCCGAAACGAGGGAAGGCATTGCCTTTATAAAAGAAAACAAACACCATAGATCAATCAAGAAGAAGTAAACACTAAGTAAACTGGGTACAACTGTAAGTGTTGGAAAGTAAATGGGACAGAATACTAACCCAACTGAAGTAAAGTACAACTGAAAAGAAAGTACAACAACTGAAAATTAAAGCAGCAACACCGAGCCATCCACTGGAAATGCCACCTGAAGGGTGGGTACAGATAGCCTCCTCAGCTCCTCGGGTCCAGCCGTCCGCTCCGTGTATGTCCCACCCAGTGGTCCACCTCCAGGTACCGACTTGCTCCACAAGCCTCAACCATGATCAACGTTGTTCGTCGTCTGCATCCAACACAAAGTAGTGCGGGCATAGCCTGTGCATGGGTGAGTATACACTACTCAGTAGGGACCCTGAGACCCCTGAAGGTCTCTCAGAATCCAAAATGGAAAGATACAATCACGAAGTAACAACCACCTCTACTTAGGTATATGCCCATACATATACCTAAGACATAAATTCCAGTTCGGCTCCAATATCCGATCCCAAGTTCGATCTAGTCCACACATGATATCACAACCAAATCCACACAGGATAACACAACCCAATCCACTTAGGAAAGCAAGTCGATCATATCAAATATATTGATTGAAAGTCAAGACTCAGCTCACACAAGTATACTTCTTCGTAAGACGATAGAGATGATCAGATGTGGCCACTGATTCATCTAAGCTGTCAGACCCATGTAGGATACAAGACTAGCTAAGCTGTCAGACCCACAAAGGATACAAGACCAGCTACTCTACTGGACCCACATAGGATACACGTACAGAGTCAAACACTGTCGGACCCACGTAGGATACAAGAACATTTGTCACATACTTCCAGACCCACAAAGGATACAAGAACAGTAGTCATCGCCGTCGAAACCATGAAGTATTTCAGTACGGTCGTCGTCGTTGCCGAACCCACGGAGGATACCAGTACAGTCGTCATCGTCGTCGCAGTCGCAGCCAGCTCTAGGGTTCCCGCACACAGCATGCTCGTTTCCGGGAGGGTCCGCTCCACGATCCAAGGAGTAGATACATCAACTGACACGTATTCTAGAATTGATGTATCCCAAAGTTCCGTCTCATTGATATGAACTCGACACGACAAACGGCCCTTCAATCGAACGCCCGGTCTGAGAGTTATTGGCTTTTTCGTCCGAGAGGCCCGGTTGGTTTTTAAGTAAAAACCAACCCAACCATACGCCAACCATGTCCAAAAATTGAGCGGAGTAAGCCAAAAGTTCCTTCTCACTAAGAGGAAACCAACAAAGTCGACGTCATATTAAACAGACATCTGGAGCTCAAGTTATAAGCGTTTCTGCTCCGAGGGCCCGGTTGGTTTTGTGATCAAACCCACCCGACCGTAATTAAAGTCATCTGAAACCTTGATTATAATATACCAAAACGACCATTTCGATCCAAGGATCGCTACGCAACTGACGGTGCATCGATCGGAGGTCCGTAACCCAAGTTATGGGCTTTTGAACAGATCTGTCTGAAAACAGGGGGTTTGGGCCCAGTCCGACCCGGCCCAATACCCCCTGGGTCAGCCCGAACTGGCTCGACCCGACCCGGGTCCAGGTCAGGCCCACTAAGGTGCGAACCGACCTAGATGGTGCGACCCAGCCCAGCCGGCATGGCTCGGCCCAGCCGGCACGACCGGTTGGCCTGGCGCGGGCGCGGCCCGCTTGGCCAGCGGCTCGACCATTCGGCGGAGCAGGATGCGGAGGGGGACACTGCCCCACCTTGATTGAAGAAACGACCCCTGCATGGGGGCCCGAATCTTGGCCAGCTGGGGGTTACGACCCCCAGTTCTTCTGAAAATGGACGTCTGAGTCGGCCGACCGGTGTGCCATCGCGGGACCCCCGCCGCGGGTCCCGCCTTCCCTGCGTCGGCGGCTGGCGGTTCTGGCCGCCCCTCCCTGCTCCACCACGGCCTTGTCCGACCGGCGCGGTGCGACGGCGCCATGCCCCTCCGCCGTGGCCCGCCCCGGCCATGACCTTTCTTGATGCTCCGGCGCGGCGCGATGGCGCCACGCACCTCCGTCGCGGCCCGTCCTTGGCCGCGGCTTCCTAAGGCTTCACCGACGCGGTGCGATGGTGCCGCGATCTTTCACCGCATTAATCCTCATTCCCGCGTGGTGCCGTTGCACTGCCCTGTCTCCGTTCCAAATCACATCGATGATCAAAAACAAGGGGAGGAGGATCGGTCGTGTTTGTGCGGTCCGACCTCCTCCCGTTAATTTGATAACAGGCGGCTAAATTAACATAAAACAACTCCAACAAGGAAAGCACAAATTTAATCCATTAAATTTGAACTTAAAAACCCCTACCTTGAAGAAGGAGTTCGTCGGTGTCGCGGTATACGGAATTGCGGTAGACGGGCGTCGTTCTGTCAACGTCAGAAACGATGAAGCCGAGGGTGGCGTCGGTGTTTTTCATTCTTCGTTAGAGGAAGAGGAAAACTCTCCAAGTGCTGGGTGCCGTGCTTCACTGCTTGCATTCCGCCGCTTGAAGAAGCCATCCAGAACTCCTCCCCTAGCCTTCTTTAAATAGGAGTGGTGGGTTCGTCGTTGGCACACAAGTCATAAATGGGGGATTTATGACTTAGTGCCCCACCCAATTAATCCGCTGTAGCGGAACATTAAAAAGGAGGAAAGATCCTTATAAATTAAACACATTGGCATTTAATTAAAGAGAGGGAGGGATGGTTCCTCATAAACTTGAGGGGTTGACATGTATTAAAGAGGGAGAGTGAGTGAGTTACAAAATAATGGGGGGTTTTCCAACTTTAAGAGTGGTTAGAGAATATTGAAAAGGTGGGGATCATGTAGGGCCCACCTCACTAATATCCTATCAAGATGAGTTAGGATTTAGTGGGTCCCACCTCAACTTCCACAAGTAGGTTATAATTACACAGAGTAGAAATAAAATTTCATCACATATTTTATTTTAGTCTTTAATTAAACCACTTCATTTATTTAACATCACCTCCCAAGCAAACGCAACTCCAGTGAAAGTCTTCTTAAGCAAAAATCGGTGTTGTAGTTTCATTGGTGCCCTCAGATTTTGATTCCGACCACCCGTTCAAAAGTTAGAAAAACCCGCTCGTTCGTTCACTGAACGTACCCGAGCTAAACTTTGGAAATTGATTTCGGGAACACCGGGCCTTAGAATCAGGCGCCGTTAGAAACTGCGTACTCGTAAAACCCCAAAGAAAATTAAGGAAAAAAATTTCCCTTGAAATTTACGGGTCATTACATGCACGTGAGTGGCACTTTTAGGTTGAATACATAAAAAATATGAATCAAAAATAAAAATATGGTTTGAAAAGAAATATGGACCTTATTGTATATGCGTATTCTAATTGGGAATATAGCTCAGACAAGGAAGATGTAGTTTTCACCTATAAAGAATATAGACCTCTAGCTGGGGCTGTGATATTATTAGAGAATATGACCTAATGAAAGGATTGTTCACAGTGAATATAGCCCCCAAGAATGGGGCTTCTAGACTTATGGGGATATAGAAAAGTGAAAGAAGTATGCAATTGATATAATGAAGAATATGACCTCATAAGAATGATAATATATGGTCTATGATATTGACTTGGTGACTTAGAGAGGTATCCTATGTATCCCACTAAAACAGGAATTAAATCCCGAATAGTTTAATATGAATTGTTTAAGGTCATATTACAAGACCATTCAATGTTTTTTTACATCATATAGTATGGAAATTATTTTGAAATTTAATGTTGTGTGGCAAGGAAATTTCCCACATATTTTAATGTCATGTTTCAGGGACTACTGTGTCATGAAAGTTACAAAAATACATAATAGAACAATGATTATGCGTATAAGGTTACCCATATATACATCATTGAGAATGTGGTCCCATGAAGGAATGACTTGCAAGGAATATATACTTTTAATAAGGAGAATATATTATTGCTGGGGCTTACAACAAAGGAGGAGTCCCATAATGAAAGATATACAAGGGTGCACACCAAAGTATGAAACTCACGATGAATGTTGTACTAGGGCCTATAACTAAAAAATAGGTTCAAGATAAAAGATGTGTTGGGGATTATACATAAGGATTATTCCCATTTTGAATGATTTGTTAGGGCTTAAACCTATGGAAGATGCCAATGACGAAAGTCATTTTGTTTATTGAAACTAAGGAGGAGGCACCTGATGAACTATGTAGGGGATTTAACCTAAAGAGGAATCATGTAGGTAATTGTATAATCAAACCATATCACTAATATCATTTGATTCATTCATGGTGTGAAAAAAAGAGGTAACATAGAATCAGGAAAATTTCACGGGAGCATGACATCAGTTTTGAAAATAAATTCCACACTAAGGATCCTCAAGGATTTCTCTATCTTATTAACTTGTTAATGGTTGATGATTGATAAAATCATTATAGAGAGCTACCTTTTCTCTTGTCTGAAGATAAATCAAATCCTTCCACATTCATACGTATTTCTAGGCTAAGACGAGACATAGAATATGGATGGTGTAATAGAATGATATCCTGTAAAAAAAGATGACATAATTATTCCTAGATCTATGAATTATTCAACCTAGCTCGATGGGTGGAGATGAATTAAATAATCATGCTAGGAGTGGCCAATCCAGGATCCTCTTGATAAGTTCCCACATTTAAAAAGGAATCCATTTTCATGATTCCCCCAAGGTTCTACCTTTTTGGGAGGATAATTCCTAATTTCTTATTTTATTAAGGGAATCCATGATCGAAGGGGTTCACACTAGTGAGAATTCCCAATTCATGTACATCATGTGGCCTTAGAGGCAGTCTCGGTTTAGCATTTTCAAGTTTCTGACCATATTGAAAGAAAGTTATAGATATCATTTAGTAGCTACATGAAACAGATATGGTGAATCCAAACATTATAAAAAATGGAAGAATTTTTTTGGGGAATAGTAAACACCCATAGTACACCCCATTTTTATAGGTTATTATCAATGTGAAATGGGGTGCGTGCAAAGGGTTTCCCTCATAGAAATGGATCTATCATGAAGGAGTGTCAAAGATATTACATTATGAAGGGATCATGGGGGAGTTACTTCATTAAGGGACACCTTTTTTAAGGGATTCCTTTTTGTAGAATTTACTTTTTGTGTTTTTTTATGTTCATTATTTCTTATTTTTTGGTTTCTCAATAACCAGAAGGTGTTATATGGAGGTTGATCTGAATATCAAGTTTTTAAAATTTAAAATTCATCAGCTTCCATTTTACTATTCTTATCAATTGTTTTCTCTATATTATTTTTATATTTATAAGAATTTATTGGTAAATTAATCTTTTAAAATAGCAGGCCATGTATTAGTTCATGAACCATTGGTACCACGTACTGTCTTAGGCTGAATGAACTACTGATACAAGAGGTGAATTAGTGGGTTTTTATGAATTGTTTTTTTTTTCTGATTCATCCTTTTGATCTTTTTCATGTTCTAAATCCAATAAAAATTATATCACTATCTCATATCATGTTTATATTTAATATAATATAGTTTTAAATATTATTTAAAATGTTCAATATAAAATCTTACTCATTGTTTCAATGGTTAGACCCCCCAACATATATTCTTAAATATTAAAAAAATGATTACAACCACAAACAATACCAAATCGATCAACACAATGTTAAACTACGTTACTATACTTATAGAACCAATTTGAAGATAAAAATATATTCTTCAATGATTTCATATCAGTAGAAAGATATTAAACCATCTGAAATATAGTCTTCCTCCAAAATCTTTTTGGATCAAATTTTATTCTATTAAATTATTCAAGGCCTTCAAAAACTATATATAGTAAGACCATTAGCTTTGAAACACTTTCCATATTTTGAATGATATGACTCTATCAATATTTGAATACTTAGGTGCATCTACTTCTGGGAATTCTAGCTTCAATTCTCTTTATTTCTTTGATATTTTGGTGTCTCAGGTTCTCCTAAATGATCTTACAATCTACCCAAGTGTTCTCTATCTCAAACATAAATCTCCATCACCTGCATATATAATTTATATTAAAAATAATAATAATATGAATATGAATATGAATTTATTATGAAATTATTTGTTTCCATAATTCATGGAAATACCAATATCTTTTCCAGTGGGTACTTTCATTATTTTAAATTTTCAATTAACTCCCAAATTATCTTCTCATTTATTATAGACATAATTTCATATTACGTTTCCTAGAATAATTCCTCATATAAACGTTCATTAAAATATATGATTATATTTGGTTTTATTCTCCATCTTTACATGTCTTACATTCATAAAAAATTATGGATAATTACTTTTAGAATAAGTGACAATCTAATATCAATATGTTCTTAATTGGAAGATTGGAATAATTTTATCATCACAAATATTTCATTAAATAATCACTATCCTGGGTATTATTTAATGATTCCAAACCAATACTACATCCTCCTTAATTCCATTAAAATTATTATCCAAATCCTTATATAACTACTTATATTTAATATCCATTTTCTCATGTGTTTTTATTTGATCATACGACTTCTCTATATTTTTCACATGTATTTAAAATACATGTAGCCTCATTATATGATACTTGAATGACTTAGAGATAACTCCCCATTTCATTATGTGTCAAATAAATATTTTCCCTTATCTTTAATACTCAAAATCTTAGGCTTCACTCATCATCCAAAAAAACAACAACTCGATCTAATCCAATATTCATACATGTATCATGGAATATGCATGAAAGCGAGACTCTATAAAATACCCAATAACACTGGATGAACCTGTAAAATAAATAAATCCCTAGAAAAAATAGTTTCCATGTATTCTTATTCTTCTTTAATTTATATTCATGTATTCTATGATATCGAACACTCTATTTTATGAGTAAGAAATAATAATACCATCATGGACCTATATGTATCATGTTTCGACCATATGACAACCTATCAATATGTGGATGCCATTGTCTTTAATTGTATGCACAAATTAATGAATGAAAGGAATATTGTATTCATGAAATATCATTTCTATCTCACTTATCCTCTTTCTCATTCAATAATAGATACTTATTTCCACACATAGAATCTTCATCTTCATGCATAGCCGGATGATCAATTGGTGTAGAAGCTCAAGTTACATGTGTGAACACATTTTTCATCATCTAGTAGCTTAGACTGAACTCATGGTTGATTCAAGAAAATTTTTAGTCACTATTCAATGTTTTGTGGTAACTTCTCATGTGTATTCATAATAAAACCTTGAATGTAATCAATCCTCCTTATAAAAATAAATCTAAAATAGTGTGTGGTCTATTTGAATTTTTTGTGTGAAGATAGATAATTTTTGGAATGTTTAATATGAATTTGTAATGGGTTTGATCCTTAAAATGTTGTCAATCAAGGATAACACTTATGGTTGACCTCAAATATTGTGTTTATATGGTTTTTAAGGAAGAAGATGCGCATCAACTTTATCGAATGACATACATATATTAATCAAATGTTTGATTTTCCATCTACATTTTAAAAATGATGATATAATGATCGTAATAGATTAACTCCCATATAAAATCTCATCTTGTCTAAACTTTCCTTGAAGTGGATCTCTACTCCATCAAAATCTTGAGCTACCATTGAGCTAGGCACTCAAATACACTTCAAAAAGACCTTGCATAGCCAATGTCACACCAATGCATGGTCCCTTGGGTGCCCTCTAATGTGCTCAGTATGAATTCTATACAAATGTATATGAAATATATGTCCATTATATATATTACCCTATACTCACACCTATCACTTGTGTTAGACTTGTTTGAGCTACCTCCCATGTGGTTGACCTTAGGGTCCCACATTTGGTTGAGGCGGGTCCTTGGTTGGTTATAGGATAACCCAATTTTTTAATAAAACCCAACAAAAAGACACATACATATGCGAGAATCCATCTCAAAAATAATAAAATCTTTTATTTTAAATTCATGGAATTTATTTAAATACATTCCAAAATTCTTCTTTAGGATCTCTATGTCATCATTTAATCATTATACAAAAAAATTAATATTTTTTCATTATCTTCTTCCCAAAACTTTCCACAGGCAATTATGGAATATTTCATGGACATATTCAACCTATGTATATTTATTCATGAAAATAATGATTTTCATGGTATTTAATTGGTATATATTTTTTAAAACTATGTGTCATATTTTCAACACCATTGACACATGTATTTAAGATTTAATATAGGTTCAAAAATCACCAGATAATTAAGGATAATTTCTCAATCATAACCTCAAAATTTCACTAAATTAATCCATAACAATCCTATAAGCATCCTAAACTCATATTCACTCAACAACACAAAATAGAAAATTCCTAAAAAATGAAACTCTTGTGATCAACAATATCCCCCTTTGTTTTTTTATTAATATCTATTTACATTATTGAGGTCAATATTTGTGCTCAAATATTTCACATTGTTTTTAAAAATGAAATTCAAGGGGTAATTTAGGAGACACATCATCTCATTCATCCTTTAAAAAAAACTCATACACCCCCCTTTTAGCATCCTTTCTTGAGTAATTTATCAAGAGACTGATGATAACACATATTTTCTTAGTAAAGAGCCTTAAATTATTCAACTCTAAGTCTTTTTATTCTAAATTACTATAAAAAACAAGGAAAATATAATAATAGATGTCTATATTTTCCATAAAAAGCATATATGTGATATAATTCTTATAACATACTTATTTCTCAAATATGGGTTCCTAAGATCCATTTTTTATATTTTAATAAATCCATTTTCAAAAACGTTCAGATGACACTATACATGAACCCCCTATATTTAATGGGATGGTATAGAAAAAAAACCAATACACTTCGGAGGGTTAGCATCAAGACCAGGCCCCTGACCCTAGCCCTCCATATAGAAACTGCCCGATCTAAAGAGACTCACACCACATACCACTAACCCCCATGCAACCCCATTACCACATCCAATTACCATAACCCACTTCACCCATAGACCCACTTAATCTCATGACCCTTAAATTTGGGCTACATGAAATATATTATAAAAAATTTAATCCCTCAAACTTCTATAGACACATCAGAAAGTTAAAGTTCATGATATGTAGTTCCCCCTTTTCTCATCATTTTCATCAAAAAAAGTCTCACAAAAAATATTTTATTCAATAAAAAGTAGGGATTCTAAGTTTTATTGGCATACCTCAATCCACTAGTTCAAAAATATGACAATATTTTCCAAATTTACTATAATTCATTAATGAAATATTCTTCTCAAAGTTAACCCCCTAAAGGGATTCACTATTCTTATTTCATTTTAGGGTCACTTGTAGACTCCATGAAGTAAAATATCATCTTATTTACCACAATGGAAGAATCAAAATAATTTTTTAATTATGTGCATGTTATCTTACAAATAATGGAATATGGATTAAATTGAAACCTCTAATTTTCATTGAAATTAAATTTCTGGTTGATAGCTTCCTCTAAACTCAGGACACTCTTTTCTTCCAATATCATCATGAGAAGTTTTCTTTGGTATCCTATTTTTGTTTTGTGTCTCATATAATTTATAATATAATTTATTTAATTAAACTTATTCTTTATATGTAATATAATTTTTTACTTCATTCTTCTGAATCTTTAAGTTTCTATTTGTCTAAAACTTATCAATAACTTTCACCTCACCTTATGATGGCACTTTATTTCCATTAGCTTTAATAAAATTTTCATCTTCCTGCAAATGTTTAGAAAACATTAAATGATTCGGAAAAAAGGCACTATTTATTGATATTCATAGTATTACATGAATATTAACCTAAACTACCACTAGATTCCATTATAAACCACTTTCCTTTCATATCACTAGAAGCATATCCTACCAACTGTGTCATACATACCTTATTTTTGTGACATTAAAAATTTGATCGACCACAAAATTATTATAGAATTTAAAAAAAAAATTAGATATTTATGTTATAGAAATTTTTACAGGTTATTTTATATAATATTTTTCCGCATATTTTCACTCATACTTCCCATTTGTTCTTATCTCCTTCCTGGTAAAGGCATATTGAACCAATAAGAATCTTCATTGTGTAAATTATTCTCACAACACCAAGAAACAATTGAATCATTATTCTTTCATATTGGTCATGTATATATCCATATTTGCTCTAATGTTTTCTTATATCATACCAATCCTTACATTACTTTGGGGGTTGTCACCTCCTTGTAATAGTCTTCCCTTCATTTAATTTAGAAGATTAACGCTATGTTTTCTTATCCCAACCTATTACCAAATTGTTTTTGAGACCTTCACTATCAATTATAATAGATCATTTTTAGTAAATAAAAGTACCATATTTTTACTAATAGTTGGGTAGATTCATCTCACTAATTAATGAATATTATATTTTAACTTCCATGGATTTATTTAATCATTATCTGGATTTGTTCAACCCATGTTTAAATGTGACACATATGGATTGTGTTTCAAAAAAATATTATTATTTTTCAATTATCATTTCTTTAAGATCACTCATCTTCTTTTCAATAATAGATTACTTCAAGTTATGATTTTTTATCTCATTAATATAGGTTGATTCAATCTTATTTATCTCTTCCTTCTCTGTAGCTACCGTTTTATTTTCTTTATCCAACCTCTTCTTTCCTTTCTTGAGGTATATTATCTATCCCAAAAAGAATTAAAAATTTTCATAAGGTTCCCACTAAAGTTACATCCTTTCTTCTCCATCATCTCTACTAGTTGATGAATGACATAATTTCTTTATAAGTCTAATGTAACTAACCCCATCATCAAAAGAAAAACTTGTTGATGAATCTTTTTTATATTCTCATTGATTTTATCTTTTTCCTATTGAGTCACTTATTCTTCTTTTCCCATTTTAATTTCTGAGGGCTCTCATCATCTAATTTGGAATCACTAACCTTATTCCTTTCAAAGTTACTTGTAAAATGAAAAAATTAACCATAGTTGAAACACTTAAGTGGTTTATTACTATTTCTATTCCACTTTACCATTTAAAATTTTTCTGAAATAAGAGAAACAATTTTATTGAATTATTCATCATCCTCATCAAAATATCAATCACATTATTTAGTAATATCATGTTCTTTTTTTCTTTTCTTATTTATTCAAAGGTCTTTAATGTTTTTATTTCTTTTTAAAGGAATTAATTTTCATCATGTCATTTAATATGAGTTTTTTTGTAACTCATCAAGAGACAAATACTATCATTATTCTAAGGATGAAATTTTCGACTCAAACAAATCTGTAAAATTCCATATTTTTTTTTGAAAATGACAGAGTCAACAAGAATATCAGTGAATCCTTGAATTTTTTTGACTACCTCATTCACTATACTTAAGTAATCATCAATATTTTCTATATTAGGCATCTTTTTTCCCTCAAAATGGTTCCCCTAAACTTGTATTTTGGCTTCCATGATGTTGAATTCATCTTCATAACCACTTATCTATTTTTACTAGATCTCAATGGAAGTTAGGAGACCTATGAACTTTTTGTAGAACTTATTTGATTGAAACATCAAGATATAAATTTTAACCTTTCCTTATCACTCCATATTTCTATTATTATCTTGTGTTATACCAAAATTATTAGTAATCTGTGGAAAACCCACTATTCCAGTATCTCCCACTTCTTAGTCTTCTAATAAGAGGTAAGGCAACATCATATTCCTCCAACTTTTATAATTATTCTCATCGAATGTGGGAACACCTCAGATATTTAATGAGTTAATATTAACCATATATTAGAATTATTATTTAATATTTATAGGTGAAAATTTCTTTTATACCACATTAAGTTCCCTAGGTTGGATAAACTACTAATAAATGGGGTGAATTAGTGGTTTCTTTTTATGAATTATTTTACTTTTCAATTCATACTATTGAAATTGTTAAGGCTCTCAATCCAATCAAAATTATCTCTCAATATCACCTCATGTTAATTTTTAATATAATATAGTAGAAATCAGTATTTAAATGGGTTATCATAAAATTCTACTCCTTGCATCATTGTTCATTCCCCCAAACACAAATTATTCACTATCAAACAACTGATTACAATCACAAACAATCTCAATCTGATCAAAACAAAGTCCCACTATGTTACTCTATAATTATAAACAACTAGAAGATACAATTATCTTTTTCAATAAGGATCCAACAATAGATATATATTTCACCTTCTAAATGGTAGTCTTCCTCCATGATCCTAAAAAATTAAGTTTTATCAGGCACAATTCTTTAAGTCCATCAAAAGATTCATATAGTAAGTCTCTTAGCCTTGAAACAATTCTCATATTATGAATGTTTTGATACCCTCGACCATTGAATAATTAAGTTTATATCCTTTGGGGAATCCCACCTCAAAATCTCCTAATTTTTTTAATAATTTCTTATATCGGGTTCTTTTAGATGATCTTGAAATCTACACAAGTGTTATCAACCTCACACATAAATATTCACCACCTACATATATAATTTATATTCATAGTAATAATATTATGAATTTGAATCCAATTGATTAACTCTATAATTTTTTTCCATAATTCATGTAAATACTATGATCATTGTCAACAAGTACTTTCATCATTTTAATTTGACAATTAACTCCAAAATTATTCCATCATTTATTCTAGATATAATTTCATGATATGTATCCCAGAATAATTCCTCATATAAATGCTAATTCAAATTCTTGATGAACTTAAGTATTCTCCTCCTTCATCAAAAGGAATATTTTCATCAAATAACATAGCTCATTATTTTATATATAAATTATGATCATGTATCATGTAATTCTTTAATGAAATCTTGGAATAATTTCATCATAAAAAATATCTCACTAAATCCTCATTATCATAGGTTTTATTTAATGATTGAAACCCCATAAGAATTCCTCAATAATCCCATGAGAACTATATCCAAATTTATCTATAAAAATTTTTATTTAATTTATATTTGTGTTAGGTATTCCTATTTGATCAAACAAATTTTCCTTTTTTTATCCTAAATTTCAAATACTCATATCCTCATTTTATCATACTAGAATGATTTAGGAAAAAAATTACTCTTTCTTTGAATGGTAAATAAATTTTGTGCTTCATACTTAATACCCAAAATCACTAGCTTAAATAATCATCCATGATAAACCAAAGCTCAATCTCATCTGATAAACATGCATGAATTGAGGCATTTTCATGAACTCAAGTAACTATAAAATACCATAAGAAATCAGGAAGAAACTATAAAAAAATGATGCCCAAGATAAATGAGTTTTGATATATTTTTCTTCTTCTTCAATTCGTATTCATGTATTATAAGATATATAACACTCTATTTCACACCGTATAATTTATAATAACATCTGTAACTAATACATAGTATGATTTGTATTAGAGATGGCCTACCAATGAATGGATTTCATTGCACTTAATTTTATAAATAAACTAATGAATGAAAGTAACACTGTATACATGAAGGATCATTTAGATCTCACTCATACCCTTTATTATCAAATAAATGATACTTTGTTTTCCCCAAACATAGGCTATATCTCTATGGATGTTTAGTTTATCAATTTATGTGGATGATCAAGATACACATGGAGTCACTGTGTTTTTTATGTGGTGGGTCAGGGTGAACTAACAATAATTTAAACATAAGGTTTGGACACTTTACAAACATCATGTGGTCATTTCATGTTCTTGTACGTAATATAACCTCACATGCGATTGACCCTCCTTGACACAGTTGATCCAAAATGCATTGTGGTTGATCTGATTGTTTTTATACATGTGCATTATTCTATTCATAGTTGATCTCTTGGATTCATACAATCAATCCTTAATATGTTTTAGATCTGGGATAACACTTCTTTCAATTTGAGATATTGAATGAAGATTCTTTATAAGGAAGAAAAATCTCCATAGCTTGATTGAATGATGAAGATATATTGACTGGATAACCATCATTCAATCCATGTTTTCAAAAATCCACTATACTGTTCTTTATAGGTTGATTCCAACATAGAATCTCAACCCATATTTCCTTCCCTAAATAAGAATCCCAACTTAATTAACCACCCAATCTGACACCAAGGTTGATATTTGGAAAAAATTAAAACATGCCCTATACGAGATGTTCCACACCATTGCACAATCCCCATGGCACCCTCTAGTGTTCCTTATGCACATGCTATGTGCACGTATTTAATCACCTTATCAGATGTATACATTCCCTCATAATCAAACATTCTATCAATGGCTATCCAAGTCAAACTTCCTCCCACATAGTTGACCATAGTGTCCCTCATGTAGTTGAAGTGGGCCCTTGATTGGTAATGATTTGACCTATTTTATTTAATAATTTACCACCCAAAAGACTTGTACATATAGGGGTATACTTCTCAAAAATAATTAAATACTTAATTTTCAGATCATGGAATTTATTTATATAAATTCTAGAACACTTCTTTATGACCTCAAATATGATATTTTAATCTTTATGAAAAAACATTAATATTTTTTCATGTTATTATTTCCAATAATTTCTTCATTCAACAATAGAATATATCATGTAATTTTTAAACCAATTTATATATATTCATAAAAAAATATTTTTATGTTCATCACATATTATTTGTTTTGGAAAATTTTATGTCAGTTCTTCAACCCCATTGACACTTGACTTTGAGATTTATGACTTGTTCAAAAATCATCAGATAATTAAAGAGAATTTCTCAAGAAAAATATAAAATGTCATCAAATGAATTCATAAGAATCCCCCAGGAATTATCAATTCATCTTCACTGACCAAAAAATAACGAATCATTGATATGTTTTTGGCTCAATAGACCACATAAGATTTAGCACATTGTGAGGGGACTTATAGTTGGAATGGGTGTTCTTCGTAGTGTTATGTGATGAGGTAAAAATCCATGACTATGTAATATATGTTAAAATGGGTTTTCAAAGGCCTAAAATTCCTGAATTTATACAACAAATAGATCTGTATAGGAGAAGGGGTTCAGAAATAGATCAAAATTTTATATATCCATTCTGCCTTTGTTAAATTTTGGGAATCAAAATGCATATATGTAAACTTGTAAAAAGATTATTTTTTACAGAAAAAACTCAATGTAGAAGAAGGTGATTTATGAGGGGATCAAATTTATATTCATCCACCCTTCCTCTTCCAAATTTTGGGTATCATAACATGTATAGAGATACCATGAAATGATTCATTCTAAACAAAAATGGAGATTCCATATGGACGATGTTTCTTCATGGAGGAATCAATGTACTATATATCCACCTAATATTTTCCAAATTATGGGTATCAAAACTCCTATATGGGAGGAAATAAAAGGATTCCATATAACTAAAAATAAATATTTTATTTTCTATAAGGTTCTTTGTGAAATGGAATTGATTCTTTTGGATAAGGCCCTCACAATAGAACTAGTATTTCAAGAATCATGGTATGTATTTTGTGTAAATATTAAATTCCAAATTTTTAATTGATATTCATCTCACTGATCCTACATTTGGGTAAAAAAAATCTTTCAAAAACTTTTCTCAATCTATTATAGCCTCGTGGGTCTCAACAAGATTATATAAGAAGCATGATGGGGTGATTTCCAATAATTACATTCACTGATTTTAAAATAAAAAAACATGAAATAGTATAAGAAACCAGTTCTTTCTGGAGGTGAAAAATATTTTTATTTCATTATAATTTTAGTTTAAATGCCTAATTACATACTTATGTGAATGTATTTTGAGGTTATGGTGTAATTGGGGGGGGGGGGGGGTTCTGGGATTGTTTGAGGCCTCGAACCAGACTTTTGGAGGAAAATATATGGGTATCATGGTTAGTAGTAACTGTGGTACTCAATCCGCATGATTTGATGAAACCATGGGAGGATGGATATTGGATTGGATGAGCATGAATATTTTTTAAAACAATACGGATGGAGGTGCATGCCTATGCATAACCCTCTATAGTTTTTGATAGTGGGAGGAGTCATGGGTTGTGCATGGTTATTCAAAATGTTCATTAAAACTATGTGAGGTGACCTATCTTATAGAAGTGGGTGTGTGTTTGATGCATAGTCTTTCCAACTGTGAGACCAAATAGTGCAACATAATATTTTGGGTGAAATTAAATAATTTTCCTTTTTTAATCTTATAACTTAAAACATATTTTTCACTCCTCCCCCTTCGTTGGACATCAACAGCATTGGAGCTCCTCTAGAATCCAAAATGTAGGCTTTACAATAGTTTCATTGTCTAATATTAGAATCAAGAATTTAATGTATCTTTAGATCCAAATCAGTTATTACTCAATTCTTTTTTATTATTTCTTTATTTGTATTGATATTTGATGTTCTATTTAGTTGTAATCTATTTTTCTCTATTTCTATTTTCTTTTCCTATTCTTCAATTTTCTCTCAATATAGGATCAATAAGGAGTTGATACTGGATGATCACTATAGTATGGACCTACATTTGGTGGAATCATGATTTTACCTCAAATTTGAGGTGTTTCTATATATATCTTTGTGTCGCACACCTGATTTTTCGAGCGTCACCCTTGAAATGGAATATGATCCTTGATTAAAATGGATTGGTATGACATATGTAATTAATGGGACCCACTGATAAATGATTAAAGGTCCCAAAAATTGAATCAAAACTATACCTTAGGTGGGTTGTTTATTTAAATAGACCAAAATGGGTAGGAAATGAATTTGACTACCTTAGAGGTGTGCTATTTATCCCTTTTCATGGGATGTATAATGATTAATTATAAATTCTATTTGGAAATTATTTGGGAAAGGGAATGGATGATCATGTACCTAGGATTTTTCCATGTAATTTCTTGTTTAAGCTTAATTTTCTTATTATATTGAAATTCCCACATGAGTTAATTTATAGAATAAACTTTCTAGGCTAAGCCTATGTCTTGAGCCACCTTTTGATGTAATGTTTATGTGAAATGATTATAGTGAAGACCTTAACATGGTTAAATGATATTGATTTATTGGATGATTATAATACTTGGTTGACACAAGGATTCATATACAAATTCATTGGATAGACTCAATTAGATAATGCCTTGCTTATGCCTGAGTGACACTTGGACTCCCTAGCGTATTTCTAAGGATGAACTCAAATGGGTTTTTTCTATATACGCCTTATTGATACTTGGAATCCTTATGGAATGACTAGGACATTCCCAAAAGGGTCTGTAGATTATATATTCCATGTGTGACACCAGGGCTTCCTTATTGGACTACCAAGGAAGGAAGCGAATGGAAATGATGTTATACCACACCCAGAGTGATACCGGGATTCCCACAAAGAATACTGATGATAGGATTGCAAGGTGGTTGGCTCCTATTATGCCCAAAACAATACCTGGATTACAAATAAGTAATGATAGGGGAAGGCTTAGGTTCCTGATTAATTAATGAACTAAATGATTTATATGACCCACCTTCCAAGACAAAGAACATGCTTGGATTCAGTCAACGAATTTCACTTTATTGTTATCCTAGTTAGGCATCTCTTGATCATATATCATCATAGGGGACAATAGGTTATGTTTTAGGTCTCGATACTTACTTATTAAATGATATTTGTTAATTAAATCAACATGATTATATTTTTATATAGGATAGGATATTTAATCATATACTTTCGGGCTAAGGATGAAGTAGGTAACATAGAATAGTATTGGGGCCCAAACCTCTTTGGGTTGTTTACTTTCATTACTTATTTTTTATATTATATTACTCCATGCACAATTTTATGATTATATATTCAATTATTGGATAGAATTTGTCCTTTGGGTGATAACCTACTGTAATTGTATATCACACCCTATTTGGGTCACTGTTGGGTAACCGAAAAGACTATATGGTTGAAAGTTGGTACAAGGGAAACTGTCTTCAGTTTGATGCTTAACTTGTGACTTGTTTAGGAGTAAGGGAGCATAGGACCGAGATGAGGATCATGGTTCTAGTTGGGATATATTTTGTTATTTTGTTATTTTTTTCATTTATTGTATTGTTTTATGTACACCTATTTTGGTTTATTAATAGACATGTCATGACATATCATCTTTATATGAATTACTTCTAGCATTGTTGTATATATCTACCTTGGATGTCTATCTCTTGTTCAATTATCTATTGTCTGACTATGTTACTTATTATTCTATTGATCATATGGTTTCTACCACTATGTCACACTCTAATAAGAGTTCATAGTGACCCCAGAGATACACCATAGTCCCTCACTGTAAGTCATAAGCCTCTAGAATTTGTGGAGATACACTTTAGACCTTGTGGCCAACTGGGCTTAGGGAACCTTTTAGTGGCATTCGAGATTGGGATGTTGCAATGTTGTATCAGAGATTATTTTTTGGCTGCTTAATATTTTTGAGAAAATAGAAAGGTATGTGAAGGAAATTAGAATTTGGTAATGAGTTATTCCTTAGTGTAGCTAACCCACGTATTGGAAAAAGAAAAATTACCTTAGATGGAAATTGATGTTTATAGGATTTTGACTATTACAGTTGATTTGATTCATCCATTAAGTGATGCTCTTGAATTGTGATGTTATTTTTCATATTATTATGGGTTTTATTTTGTTTCAACCCGATGATATGAGGATATTCCATCTTTTTCTTCATTTTAGGCACATAACAAGATTCAAATTCCATGTGTCATGACATGCCACATAGGATGCATTCTTGATTGAAAGATATTGTGAGATGTTCTTGGATTGCTATACCTTTCGTGTGATAGATGTTATATATAGGGAATTGGAGAAAATGGTTGGTACTTAGAGTGAATTCCATGACATAAGAATTCTTTTCTTGATTAGGCTACAACAACTACCATAATAATCCAATTGTGGCATGTTGATTCAAAGAACAAGAGTCACATAAACCATTTGGACCAAGAGTCATGTGGATTAGGTGGACACCATATTTTTGTTCATGAGTATTATGAACCCCTATGGATCCAAATTTGGTGAACCATTTGGTTAAACAATATTAAAATGAATTGTAATATAATGGAAATGAATTTGAGAATAAATAGAGAAACTAAAATTTCTTATAGAATAGAACTTAACCCAGACTCGACCTTAGTAGTGGGTAGTAGAAAGTATCTATTAATTTTATATGATCTGTACATCACCTAGACTAGACTCAAGGATACGAAAGAGGGGTTTGTTCTTATAGAGTATTCCTTATACATATCCCATTCAATAATTGCACTTTTATCTTTGAAATTTTCTATCATTCATGATTTGAGGCATGAATTTGTAATTATAGAGACATTCCACCATGATGACCTCTAGTCATATACTAGGAGGGTGGAAACAAACTTGCTCTAGTGGCAGTGGACCATGGGATGCCAATAGATCCTTCTATAGTTCCATATGAGGAATGTGTGATTATACTAGACACAGGTGATGATGCATAATTATGTGAAGGCATTATACATTTCCTGAAGACTGTTATGAGAGTTCCAAGACCTACCCTAACTATGGTAGAGTTGATGCATGAGTTCCCATAGTACTATCTGCCATGTTTTTGTGGGATGGGGGACCACATGCTGTAGATTCTTGGATAATTCCCATGCTGTATATTTTCAAGCACCTAGAGATGCCTCCCAAGAGGAGGGTAAAGATTAAAAATTATATATTTTGTGATTCTACCAAGAGATAGTGGGATGCAATTACTTAGATATTTTTTCTTCAAGATATGGATTAGAGGGGTTTTTATATGGTATTCTATGATTACTTCAATCATGAGAAATTGACAGTTAATAGAGCCTAAGATTTTATGCACTTAGAGTAGGAGGTGTTATCATTCTTGGATTATTCATCCCGTTTTACAGAGCTCAAGTGATTTACACCTATTTTTATGGGTGAAAAGTTATCTAAAGTCAGGAGATTTGAGGATGGTATTAGGTATGACATTTGATTAGAGTAATGTATTTTTCTTGACTACCATTTATGGAGTAGTGAATTAGGTGCTTATCACAGAGCATAACTTGAGAGAGGTTGGGAGGGAAATTATGAGTACTGTTTCACCTAGATCAGGTTCTACATCAACTAATAGTAGAATGAATCATTTTGATGTTCTATGCGGTGATATTAGTGTCTAGAGAACATAATCAAGTAACTAGGTGAGGTGCCACCTGGGTGGTAGAATGGGACATATGACACCTTAGTGCACGATAGGACCAAGTGCCGACCGTGCTGCAAGATAGGCTATCTATAGTGATTATGAAGAAATTTTCCTCTAGAAGGTATTGAGTGAGGGTCTCAACCAACTCGAGGTGCAATAGTGGGGGTCACTAGCTTCTCATTGGTCAAGGACCTAGAGTACATGTAGTCGATCGGGCTAAGGTGGTGGTCATTTACGTCTTAGTCAAACCCCAATTTTTTAGTGATAATAGAGCGGATCTGCTCAGGATAGATAGGTTGTATCATAGGGTCACGAATGAGTCCAAATATTTATAGTGAAACTAAAACCTGAGGATTAGAATCCTAGTACTTTTATTATTAGAGTTACAATTTTAGTATCCTCTACTTTAGCATCTTCCCTTTTCTATACAATGGATTCTCATATCATTATATCTTTTCCCATTGAGGAAATACATGGGATTATCATTAAGAATTCCAATGGTGTTATGATGCTTGACAATCCATTGGGGATTTGAAAGAAGGATGCACATCATTGTCGGGAGTTCCCCCCTAACATTTGTCTATTTCACTTTATATGGGACCTCTTGTTTCCTCGAGATGATAGGTTTTGAAATAATTCTTAGAATGTACTGGTTGGTTCTCTTTCTCGATTTTGTTGATTTCTATCACTCTAGGGTGACCTTCACATCACTATATGTTGGAGAGTTTATTAAGAGGGGTGAATGGTATTTCCAGATGAATTGAGAAAGAACCAATCTCCAGGGGATGAGTGGGATGATAGCCCAGATTGTGAGTTTATATTTGGAAGATGAGGGAACACATCTGGTAGCTTTTCCTCTAGTGGTTGATTGTTTTAGAAATTCTTTGTCAAATGATTTTTTGGATTACATCAAGTAAGATAGGTATATTTATTTATCTATCTTGGACCAGATGCCACACCAGTTTCCATTCTTCCTTACAAGACACCTGCTATTGAGATATAGGAGATTAAAATGTAGCTAAAGGATTTAGATCCAAATGGGGATATCCTACATAGTAATTCTATGTAGGATTTTCTAGACTTTTTTGAGAAAGAGGTAAATGGTACCCTTAGTCTATGCATGGACTACTAAAAATTGAAGCAAGTGATAGTTAAGAACCGGTATCCTCTACAATGGATAAATAACATATTTTATCATCTCTAAGGATCTTGTGTATTCTTGAAAATTGATTTGAGATCAGTTTTTCATTAGGTTCATGTTATACCATCATACATACCTCACATAGAATTTTATAGCCGGTATGTTCTATATGAGTATTTGGTTATGTTGTTCGATCTTATGAATATTCCAACAATTTTCATGGCACTAATGAACCGATTCTTCCATACTTATTTGGATTCATTTATCGTGGTATTCATGGATGATACCTTGGTGTATTACCAAACTCTACAAGACCAGGAAACACATCTTGATATCGTGTTTGATACAGTGAGAGAGCATTAGTTATATGCTAATCTCAAAATGTTCCACTTCTGGATAGATTAGATTCACTTCCTGGGTCACATTATCTTGGATACAGGAGTATCAATTGACCTAAACAAGGTGAGAGATATTGTTTCCTTAGAGAATACCAAGAAAGTCTTTTAGATAAAAAGTTAATCCAGGATGGAAATTTTTTACAGTAATTTCATACAGTAATTATCACACCTAGAAGAACCACTCATGTGATGGACTAAGAAGGGTGTGATGTTTTTATGGTCAGATACCTATAAGGAAACCTTTCCAGAGTTTAAAGAGAGATTAACTTCAGTACTAATACCGATTTTAATAGAGAAAGGAATTATTTAAAATATTTACTTTATTGCATCAGGTATCGGACTAGGAGTAGTTCTTATATGGGGGGGGGGGGGGGTTGGAGTCATAACATATGGGTCATAACAATTGAGGCCACATGAGAGGAATTAACTTACACAGTATCTCAAGCTAGATTCAGTTGTTCATGATTTTCATGGTTGCAGACAATATTATCTGGGAGAGAATTTTGTGTTGTACATGGACCACAATTGTAACAGCCCGAGATTTTATGAAAAATATTCTTTTTTATTTCACTAATGTCTTGTGTTCTACGCTACACCAAAAGGAGCTTGCACAACATGCATCCTTGACTTGCCTTGCACTACACGCAATCGCGACCTTCCTCGATAGCGTGTGTAGTACGCAATACTGAGTTTCACGAAACAACGATATGCTATTAAAATATTATTAAAACTAGCCGTTATGAATAGTAATAACCACTTTTTAAATTTTAGAAATTTTAGCTCTCAAAATGGACTTCATTTTTGGATTCGGAGTATCGAATTTAGCCTAAGATGAAATTTTGGTACTTTTCGGATAACTTTCATATTCCGATGAATAGTGAAAATTACTAAATTATAATTAAAAACAACTTTTTTAATCAAAATAATTAATAGTGATAAATTATTAATTTGAGTTGTTTTAAAGTATATTTAGAATATATTTTTACAATTTAATACAATGTTGGTCATTGGATTTAATTTCACATTTAAACCAGACATAAACAAGTGTCAATCTTTTGATAGATATTGTTTCTTAAAAACACGCTATTTGTTTTAACAGCGGGATTTAATTATAAAATTAATTAATGAAATTTCTATGTTATGAATTTGGTAAAATAGACTTCATTTTTGAATTCGGAGTATGAAATATAGCTTAGGATGAAATTTTGGCATTTTTCTGAAAACTTTCAATTTTTGATGAATAGTGAAACCACTAAGTGGTAGGTTAAAAACTGAATTTTTCATAAAACATAATTTTACCGCTTCTGTGAATGGAATTTCAAAAATCCGAGAGACACGGTTAATATCAAGGACTAAAATGTGGTTCAATGAGATTAAAATAATTTTTGGGGAATAGTAACTTTTTACTTTTTTTACCGCGGTTAATAGTAAATAGGGTAACTAAGGGTAAATATGATATTAATATTACCCTAACACATGTCCTAATCCTATTGGACAAGTGTATCTCGACCAAAAACAACCTTAAGTGTAAAATATTATCATTTAGGCCCACTTGGATTAGATTAGGACATTTATTATTATTTAATTCAAAGAAGAGTTAAAAGAGTTAAAATCAAAGTATATTTACTAAAACATATTTAATATAGGGTTTTACATAAGATAGATTAGATTGTAAATATTCATTAGAAAGCTAAAAGGATTTCCTACATGATGGTATTTTATTTGTAATTTTTAGACATCAAATAATTTAATTTATTTATGACACAAAGATGATGCAGTAATTATCTTATTAATGAAATATTGACATAATTAATGTTATAAACACCAAAATAAATGTAATTTAACACTTTTTTATGAATTCCACTAATTTTCTAGGTTATTATGATATATTAGTGTTGATTTAATCAACTTGGTTCGAACATATAATTCTGTTATGACTTTCAAAAAATCATATATCAAATAGTGTCAAAATTGACACAAAATAGTTTTTAAATCAAATATTATATTATTAATTGTTATTTTATTCTTAAAAATCTAAGGTTCGGCCAAATGACTTAGCTAAGGATATATATATTAATAATAAACAATTTGGGGTTCGTTTGGCATGTTATAGTAAGTGTATTAACCATATAGTGAAAGAAAACAAAAAGACACGGTAAAAGTTAAATTATTTAACTTAGAGTTAAATCTAATTGATAAGGTTAAAATAATACCCTAAACTTGTATAAATCCTATTGGTTGATAGGATTTCGACCCATCCCCACTTTAGCTACGAAATAAGACTGTTTGGAACCATTATAAACCGATTTTGACTTTAATATAAAATAATATTTTGAGATATTCCTAAGGTGCCCCTCTCCTCCCTTATAAAAGGACACCTCCTCCCCCTCCTCCTCACACCAATTTGAGCACTCAAGCTAGGCCAACCCCTGCCAAAACCTCTTCTCCACTTCCCTAGAAACATCCTAGAGGTTCTGGTCTTCCTCAAAGACCAATTTTAGTGCCCTAAGAGGAGGTCTCAAAGAGGCGCTTCAAAGAAGAGGTAATTACCGTTACCAATTCTTTCATCTTTATTTCTTCTTCCACTTCTTCTTCTTAAGTTGTTTCATTATGAAGTAATAACATCAGTATCACTCATATACTGATATGTTATTATAAGTATGAAACAACCCTATTTCACCATCTATCCATCCTACGGAAAAAGAAATCACCGCGCGTGCGTACGTACGGAATACCGTCTCCACGACGTGGTGTAATCCATTTTCCACCATCACCTTACAAGGATGAGTATAATGGTGTAATGAGTAACTATATATGATTATTATAGAGTGATATTGATACTAAAATAGTATACATACACTTCAACACAATTTCACGACCATGGGAACGATATCATCGCTCGTGCGTACGTACGGACTACCGTCTCCACGACGCGATGAGATTCATTCTCAATGATTAACCATTCATGAATGATTATAAAGTATATATAATATTTACTAAGGAAATATATGACATAATAATGATACTGGATTTATTTATATATTTATATGTATGTCATCTACTTAATTCCATTCAATTCAATAAGGAAACGAAAACAGCGTTCATGCGTATGTACGGACTACCGTCTCCATGAACGGTGTATTTCTTTCCCTTTAATGATTTATTATATATATGTATATCCTGAATATATATATATAAATCATGTTTTATGTTCTGGAATTATGTAATCATGATCTAAGTAATCATATGAATAATTACAAGTCAAAACACCTACCATAAATGAAACGATTTTACCCAAAACGCTTCTTTAACATGGAATTTACAAAAGAACGGGTAAGATAAAGTCATAAGTGAACCATATATGATATCATAACAATGAATATGATTCTGTAATAAGTCAATAACATTATTTAAACCATTATACATGAGCTTCGGACACGTACAAAGCAAATCGGACCTAAGGTAAGGGAAATATCACAATCTCATTTTTATCCGAGATTGTTTATACTTTGGTATTTACTGGGGTGTATTTTATCATCCACATCCATGTTCCCTCAATATGTAATATTTTTTCCATCCACTTACAATAGTTTAAATCCAATTTTACCCTTCGGTGAGTTTTTAGTAAAGAATATGAAAGGAATCTTTTATCATTTTTCGTACGAGGTACTTTTTGACTTTTCCGACAAAAGTACGAAGAATGTTTTTTTACTTAAACGGAATGAATGGATTTTTATGGTTTTATAAAGCCTTATTTTCATGAATCTTACTCCAAAAGATTTCATGACTATTTTTAATAAAATCTCTTTCTTTTAAAATTGCATGATGTTTTGTGAAAAGAAATTGATTTTGAAGAAGAAAGGATATTTTCCTCAAGAATTCATTCCAAGTGTTTTATCAAAATTATTTTCCATCTAAGATAATAAAGGGTTATGTTTCTATCCATATTTTTACATTGATTTGACTATGTTGTGATGGAATTATGTTTATGAATTCCTTTATCTTATATGAATGGTTTTATGATGTCATGTTGTTTAAGAATCCCATTTTTTATTACATGGGTTATGAAATGATGTATGATTTATGATTTTGTGGCACACATAAGAATGGTATCATTATGAGATGGGTGGGACCTATATCTCCCTCCAATGCATTAGGTAAAGATTTTATATCTCATTAGATAGACATGGCTGGAATGGTAGGTTATACCGGTTCAGTGAAACAGGACTGAAACGAGGGTCACTCGATTCAGAAAGGGACTTTGTCCACTAAGATAGTCTTGGAAATGTGTCTTGACTAACAAGAAATGATTCTATATGATTATGTGTGAATGCCAAAAAGTTTCATGTTTTATGTTATGATTATTGTGATTACATTTCACTTCCATGATTTATCCCATGTTATGAAATTATGATCTCTTTTGCAGGTTAAGATTTCCAAAAGTTATGTGCTTGTGTATACGATGAGATTTATATTTCTTTTGTTTACCATTACTGAGAATTTGAGCTCACCCTTTTATGTTTTCTTTTCCCCAGGATATAAAAAAAGGTTTTAGGTAAAAAAATGGAAGATCTCTATGGGAGATATTGAAGATCTTTCACCACGATTAGAAGATTACGTTCCGAGTTTCCAAAGACACTAAACTATTACGATCCTTGTGTCTGTGTTTTTGTTATGTACTAAGTATTCCGCAAAAGTAATGTAATGTCCATGTACGGCAAGCTTCGGGTCTCTACAGTTGGTATCAGAGGAAAGGTTTAGTCAACCTTTGGAAACTAGGATGCGAAAACGTTAGTGAGATCCCTAGAGATATTTCTAACGTATGTCTAGGGATGCCCCTAAGGATAAGTATACGTATAGGATATAATCCTAGAACTATGGTAACAATATTAGATTAAACCAAAGATGTTATATATTTAAGTTACTTCCCCTTTATTATGATTTTTACCTCTCACACTATTCTTTTTGGGTTTTAGAAAATG
Organism: Viscum album; assembly: GCA_963277665.1. Lineage (NCBI taxonomy): Eukaryota > Viridiplantae > Streptophyta > Magnoliopsida > Santalales > Viscaceae > Viscum > Viscum album. The sequence goes on from OY728145.1 coordinate 586,362,597, forward strand.
GCTGGAAACAAGATGATTCACGATAATGGAGAATATGATGGACAATGGAATGATATTCTTCATAAGAAATCAAATGAAATGGGATTTGGAAGTCCAAACATCATTATTATGCCAAATCAGCAATCTCATAATATGATCAATAAAGTAAAATTTGGTAAGTTTCCTGACTCGACTAATAAGAGAAAGATGGAGTTTCATGATGATCATAGGGGAAAGAAAGTTCAATTTCCCCTATATAAATCATGTGGGAAGAGGCATCAAGTAGAATGTTTCAAAGGAACTGGAAGATGCTTTGGGTGTGGAAAAGAAGGAAAAAAAGCAAGTAAGTGCAAAGGAAAAGGTTCAGTTAACACCATGGATGAGGATAACGGTATTGCTACGACATCAACAATGGTTAAATGTTTTAAATGTGGAATGTACGGGCATTATGCAAACCAATGCCCTAAGGGAAAGTCTCTTGAAGAGAATCAGTATGGTTGTATGGGAGGTATTTATGTTGATGATGATGATGAGACTACAAATGATATGTGAGATGAAAGAATTGTTGAAGCTCGGTCAATGGTTTAAGAAGGTAGTGGAATGATTACATGTTTATCAAGTGTAATGTTGTATAAAGAATCTCATGGTACTATGGAATAAAGAGACATCTAAGGATTGATACATTGTTGTCTTTCCTTGAGTTTTGAAAGTGTGTGATTAATGCTACCAGTATCCATGAAAGGTTATTCACATATTTTTGGAAATAAGATGATATGCGCATAATGAAGGGAAAACGAGAAAACGAAATGTTTAATAGTATTCATGAGCTCATGATTGATATAAGGACTAAGTGATATCATGGTTTGATTATAAAGAATTTTGAGGATTTTGGTATGTGGAAAGTGTTAACGTTTAACTGCATTCATGTTTTCACTAAGGTTCAATGGGTATTCAAGAGAATACATGATTAAGGACTTTGAATGTTTAGAATCTGACCAACAAGACATATCTTATGATATATGGGGATCAACGATGGTATTAAATTTCTGGTAATCATTTTCACTATGTTATGAAAGTGGACTGCAGTATTATGGATAAGCCTAAAGAAGTTCTTTTTTTGATATTATTGATAGGATGTTATAGTAATGTAGTTTTAGAAAAAGGACAACCTGCAGGACGGGCGACAGCCCATCGCGTCGGACAAGGCTATGGGAATCGAACCCACAACCGAAGTGCGACTGGCCTTTATCGCCTACCACTGGCCTACAGGAAGTCCCTGTTTAGTAGAAACTAGTTTTATTATATTAAGCAGTATGATATATGAAGTAGAAGTCCATTTCAGGAACCATATATGATTAATCTCACTATAGATCGACTTATGTATATAAATTTTTGCTAACCTTTTGTTTGAGACAGATGGAATGACCCGTCATTCTATCACATGATCTGCTAACACTTCATTCAACTTCATTTATTTAAGAGATGAAGTGGAAATTGTTCAAGGCATGAACAACAGTGAGATTGTACCAAAATAATGAAAGTATTTATTCTAATTCAAATTTTCAACTTTAGGGAAATGATCTTGAAAACCAAAAATGTTTTCCTAGTGATATTATACCCGATGAATCGGATGGTACCATAGATCGTCACAAATTTATGGATTTGTGATTACTGGCTTTTCCATAGCCATGGTCTCTACCACTCTCCATCGGAACATGATGGTTAGATTTCTCTTCCATATCCATATTTTCACCTATGTGGAAACCCAGTGATTAGTTGATTTGGGTAACCGTTACGTTTCATACTTTTGTTTTTAAGGATTGGTTTTGATATTCCTTTTTACGATGTGGGTTTCTATTAAAGAAACTTTCGAATAGTAAACCATTTATAACCCCGACGAATTTCGAGGGCGAAATTCATTTTAAGGGGGGTAGAATGTAACAGCCCGAGATTTTATGAAAAATATTCTTTTTTATTTCACTAATGTCTTGTGTTGTACGCTACACCAAAAGGAGCTTGCACAACACGCATCCTTGACTTGCCTTGCACTACACGCAATCGCGACCTTCTTCGATAGCGTGTGTAGTACGCAATACTGAGTTTCACGAAACAACGATATACTATTAAAATATTATTAAAACTAGCCGTTATGAATAGTAATAACCACTTTTTAAATTTTAGAAATTTTAGCTCTCAAAATGGACTTCATTTTTGGATTCGGAGTATCGAATTTAGCCTAAGATGAAATTTTGGTACTTTTCGGATAACTTTCATATTCTGATGAATAGTGAAAATTACTAAATTATAATTAAAAACAACTTTTTTAATCAAAATAATTAATAGTGATAAATTATTAATTTGAGTTGTTTTAAAGTATATTTAGAATATATTTTTACAATTTAATACAATGTTGGTCATTGGATTTAATTTCACATTTAAACCAGACATAAACAAGTGTCAATCTTTTGATAGATATTGTTTCTTAAAAACACGCTATTTGTTTTAACAGCGGGATTTAATTATAAAATTAATTAATGAAATTTCTATGTTATGAATTTGGTAAAATAGACTTCATTTTTGAATTCGGAGTATGAAATATAGCTTAGGATGAAATTTTGGCATTTTTCTGAAAACTTTCAATTTTTGATGAATAGTGAAACCACTAAGTGGTAGGTTAAAAACTGAATTTTTCATAAAACATAATTTTACCGCTTCTGTGAATGGAATTTCAAAAATCCGAGAGACACGGTTAATATCAAGGACTAAAATGTGGTTCAATGAGATTAAAATAATTTTTGGGGAATAGTAACTTTTTACTTTTTTTACCACGGTTAATAGTAAATAGGGTAACTAAGGGTAAATATGATATTAATATTACCCTAACACATGTCCTAATCCTATTGGACAAGTGTATCTCGACCAAAAACAACCTTAAGTGTAAAATATTATCATTTAGGCCCACTTGGATTAGATTAGGACATTTATTATTATTTAATTCAAAGAAGAGTTAAAAGAGTTAAAATCAAAGTATATTTACTAAAACATATTTAATATAAGGTTTTACATAAGATAGATTAGATTGTAAATATTCATTAGAAAGCTAAAAGGATTTCCTACATGATGGTATTTTATTTGTAATTTTTAGACATCAAATAATTTAATTTATTTATGACACAAAGATGATGCAGTAATTATCTTATTAATGAAATATTGACATAATTAATGTTATAAACACCAAAATAAATGTAATTTAAGACTTTTTTATGAATTCCACTAATTTTCTAGGTTATTATGATATATTAGTGTTGATTTAATCAACTTGGTTCGAACATATAATTCTGTTATGACTTTCAAAAAAATCATATATCAAATAGTGTCAAAATTGACACAAAATAGTTTTTAAATCAAATATTATATTATTAATTGTTATTTTATTCCTAAAAATCTAAGGTTCGGCCAAATGACTTAGCTAAGGATATATATATTAATAATAAACAATTTGGGGTTCGTTTGGCATGTTATAGTAAGTGTATTAACCATATAGTGAAAGAAAACAAAAAGACACGGTAAAAGTTAAATTATTTAACTTAGAGTTAAATCTAATTGATAAGGTTAAAATAATACCCTAAACTTGTATAAATCCTATTGGTTGATAGGATTTCGACCCATCCCCACTTTAGCTACGAAATAAGACCCTTTGGAACCATTATAAACCGATTTTGACTTTAATATAAAATAATATTTTGAGATATTCCTAAGGTGCCCCTCTCCTCCCTTATAAAAGGACACCTCCTCCCCCTCCTCCTCACACCAATTTGAGCACTCAAGCTCGGCCAACCCCTGCCAAAATCTCTTCTCCACTTCGCTAGAAACATCCTAGAGGTTCTGGTCTTCCTCAAAGACCAATTTTAGTGCCCTAAGAGGAGGTCTCAAAGAGGCGCTTCAAAGAAGAGGTAATTACCGTTACAAATTCTTTCATCTTTATTTCTTCTTCCACTTCTTCTTCTTAAGTTGTTTCATTATGAAGTAATAACATCAGTATCACTCATATACTGATATGTTATTATAAGTATGAAACAACCCTATTTCACCATCTATCCATCCTACGGAAAAAGAAATCACCGCGCGTGCGTACGTACGGAATACCGTCTGCACGACGTGGTGTAATCCATTTTCCACCATCACCTTACAAGGATGAGTATAATGGTGTAATGAGTAACTATATATGATTATTATAGAGTGATATTGATACTGAAATAGTATACATACACTTCAACACAATTTCACGACCATGGGAACGATATCATCGCTCGTGCGTACGTACGGACTACCGTCTCCACGACGCGATGAGATTCATTCTCAATGATTAACCATTCATGAATGATTATAAAGTATATATAATATGTACTAAGGAAATATATGACATAATAATGATACTGGATTTATTTATATATTTATATGTATGTCATCTACTTAATTCCATTCAATTCAATAAGGAAACGAAAACAGCGTTCATGCGTATGTACGGACTACCGTCTCCATGAACGGTGTATTTCTTTCCCTTTAATGATTTATTATATATATGTATATCCTGAATATATATATATAAATCATGTTTTATGTTCTGGAATTATGTAATCATGATCTAAGTAATCATATGAATAATTACAAGTCAAAACACCTACCATAAATGAAACGATTTTACCCAAAACGCTTCTTTAACATGGAATTTACAAAAGAACGGGTAAGATAAAGTCATAAGTGAACCATATATGATATCATAACAATGAATATGATTCTGTAATAAGTCAATAACATTATTTAAACCATTATACATGAGCTTCGGACACGTACAAAGCAAATCGGACCTAAGGTAAGGGAAATATCACAATCTCATTTTTATCCGAGATTATTTATACTTTGGTATTTACTGGGGTGTATTTTATCATCCACATCCATGTTCCCTCAATATGTAATATTTTTTCCATCCACTTACAATAGTTTAAATCCAATTTTACCCTTCGGTGAGTTTTTAGTAAAGAATATGAAAGGAATCTTTTATCATTTTTCGTACGAGGTACTTTTTGACTTTTCCGACAAAAGTACGAAGAATGTTTTTTTTACTTAAACGGCATGAATGGATTTTTATGGTTTTATAAAGCCTTATTTTCATGAATCTTACTCCAAAATATTTCATGACTATTTTTAATAAAATCTCTTTCTTTTAAAATTGCATGATGTTTTGTGAAAAGAAATTGATTTTGAAGAAGAAAGGATATTTTCCTCAAGAATTCATTTCAAGTGTTTTATCAAAATTATTTTCCATCTAAGATAATAAAGGGTTATGTTTCTATCCATATTTTTACATTGATTTGACTATGTTGTGATGGAATTATGTTTATGAATTCCTTTATCTTATATGAATGGTTTTATGATGTCATGTTGTTTAAGAATCCCATTTTTTATTACATGGGTTATGAAATGATGTATGATTTATGATTTTGTGGCACACATAAGAATGGTATCATTATGAGATGGGTGGGACCTATATCTCCCTCCAATGCATTGGGTAAAGATTTTATATCTCATTAGATAGACATGGCTGGAATGGTAGGTTATACCGGTTCAGTGAAACAGGACTGAAACGAGGGTCACTCGATTCAGAAAGGGACTTTGTCCACTAAGATAGTCTTGGCAATGTGTCTTGACTAACAAGAAATGATTCTATATGATTATGTGTGAATGCCAAATAGTTTCATGTTTTATGTTATGATTATTGTGATTACATTTCACTTCCATGATTTATCCCATGTTATGAAATTATGATCTCTTTTGCAGGTTAAGATTTCCAAAAGTTATGTGCTTGTGTATACGATGAGATTTATATTTCTTTTGTTTACCATTACTGAGCATTTGAGCTCACCCTTTTATGTTTTCTTTTCCCCAGGATATAAAAAAAGGTTTTAGGTAAAAAAAATGGAAGATCTCTATGGGAGATATTGAAGATCTTTCACCACGATTAGAAGATTACGTTCCGAGTTTCCAAAGACACTAAACTATTACGATCCTTGTGTCTGTGTTTTTGTTATGTACTAAGTATTCCGCAAAAGTAATGTAATGTCCATGTACGGCAAGCTTCGGGTCTCTACAACAATAGCCTCAAATACATCTTCACACAGTGTTTTATAATTATGAGATAATGAAGTTGAGTTGAGTACATATAGTATTTTGACTTCATGCTTATCGATAGACCTGATAAAGGAAATACAATAGTTGATGCACTAATCAGGAGGACTCAAATACATGTAGTTTATTTAGCTAGTAGAGAGTGGAAGCTTATGAATTTGTTCTATTAGATTCACTTGGAGGCACAAGATAGTCAGGGGTATACTTTCTATCATCTTTAGTTATGAACTATACCCTGATAAATAGAGTGAGTGTGAGGTAGATATTGAACTCAATAGGCTTAGTCCTACAAGAGAGTGTGGTAGGTGAGGAACCTCCTTCTGGTTGGACTATAGGAAAGGATGAAATTCTATGTATATATGGTCACATATGGGTTTCAACAGACATGTGAGCGAAGTTGATGTGAGACTTTCATGATTCATCTTAGGATGTGAACCCTGGAATCACCAAGATGTATTGAGATTTATATCTAAAATACATGTTTCTGGGTATGAAAAGTGATGTAGATTGTTTTTTCATGAGATATCTCACTTGTCTTCAGGTGAATGCAGAACACTATCGATCAACCATACTTTTACAATAGCTTCCCATTCCCGAGTGAAAGTGGGTTGACATTGTGATTGATTTCATGCTTGGGATGTCGAGGTCAATATAAGGTAATGATTCTATTTGGGTTGTTTTTTAAAGTCTCAAAAAAATTTCTCATTTCCTACATATCATGGAGGACTTTTCAGTAGATGATCTTGGGTGGATTTATATTCATGAGATAGTATGACTGCATAGTATCTCTCATACTATCATTTCAGATAGGGATATATGGATTACTTGATAGTTCTGGTAAGGTCTATAGAGGTTCTTGGGTATACAGGTGCTTCTGAGCACAACATACCACCCTCAGACTGATGAAAAATCATATCCCACGATACAGGTGCGTGAGGATATGTTGGGATCACGTGTCCTTGATTTTTAGGGATATTGGGAGAGGCATATACCCCGAGTTGAATTCTCTTAAAAAAATAAATTTTAGGATACAATAGAAATGAAATATAATAAGGTTTTTTACTAAAGGCCATCCTAATCAACCTTGTACTACTTAGAGGTATGAGATATAGCTGTGGTTGGACCTTGTCTCGTTCAAGAGACTACAAAACAGTATCAGTTGATTTGAAAGCGGCTGGTTGCTGGAAAGTATCAACCTAAATCTTATTTTGATTTCTACATATGACTTATAGAGTTCTAAGTCAGGGATATTGTCTTTTTTCATGTCTCACCAAGGCTGGGACACATGAGGATCAAGAGAAAAGGTAATATTTCACTATGATATGTTGGTCCATTCAATATTATGGAGAGAGTCAAGATGGTAGCGTCTCGGTTATATTTACCTTAGAGGTATTGATCCATGCATGAAGTTCTCCACATATCTCAACTATGATGTTACCATATAGACTCGTCTCATGATTTTCTTCCCTAGGAAGCTGTGTTACAGGTAGATGTGTCCTTTGAGGATCATTTGATTCGAATTGTTTATAGGAGCACGAAGGTTATCCAAGGGTGGTCAGTTCCTCTAGCATTAATGCCATGGTAGCATGATCAATTATAAGATGAGACTTGGGAATGGGAGGCTGACATATGTTCTTAGTGGCTAAAGTTATTCTCAACTTATTCTTGATCACCCTTGAGAGGGAAATTCGGTGATGAATTGATTTATGGGGGGAAGTTTGTAAGAACTTGACTCTTTATTGAGGTATAAAATATTTTTCTTTTCCTAAATTTTAGTTTTAAATGAATAATTACAACCTTAGGTGAATGAATTTTGAGGTCATGGAGGTATCAGGGGTGTTTGGGGCCTAAAATATGACTTTTAGTGGAAAACAATTGGGGATCATGGTTGGTAGTAACCCTGAAACCCAATCTCTATAGTTTGATGAAACTGTGTGAGGATGGATAATGGGCTAGAGGAGATTGTATGGTTTAAAAAACCATGTGGATGGAGGCCCATGCCCATGTGGAACTCTCTGTAGTTCTTGACACTGAGATTAGGCAAAGTTTTCACATGGTTAGTCAAACTGTGCATGCAAATCATGTGAAGTGCCCCTTCTTATAGTAGTGAGTGCATGGTTGTCACACAGTTGGCCAACCATGTATCCAAACCATGTGGCTAAGTATTTTCGGTTAAATAACAATGTTTCCCTTATCTAATATTATAACTTAATCCTATTTTTCACTCCACCTCCTTCATTAGATAGTAACAAAATGGGATATCCTCTCAAATCCAGAAGGTACGATTTACTAAAATTTCCTCATCTGATCTTGGAATTAAGCATCTATCATCTCATTTGATCCACATTGATGAATAATCAATTCCTTTTTATACATTCTTCATTTTTATTGGTATTGGATGTACTATTTAGGTGAAAACTCATTTTTCCTATTTCTAGTCTCACCATCCAATATTTGTTTTTTCTCCCGATCTAAGTTGAATTTGGGGTTAATACTAGAGGATCACTCTACTATATACCTATGATAGTTGGTATCATTATTTCCCCCCAAAGTTAAGGTTTTTATATATATGTTGTTGTTCCACTCACCATATTTTCTAATTTTCACCCTTGAAATGGAATATAATCTTTGCTTAAAACGGTTATGCATGAATTATTTAATTAGTGAGACACATTTCTAAATGATTAAAGGTCATGAAACTTAAATTTGGACCACCCCTTGGGTGTGTTTTTTTATTTAAATGGACCACCATGGGTGGAAAATGAATTGGACTACCTTAAAGGTGTGATGTTTACCCCTTTCTAGGGGATGTTAAGTGATTAATTGTAAATTGTAATTTGAATTTCTAAATGAAAGGGAATTTATGACCATGTCACTAGGATTTTTAATGTAATATCATGTTTAAATATGAAATTATTATTACATTTAAATGAACATGTGAGTTAATTAAGATACTAAGCCTTCTTAGCTTAGGTAATGCATTGAGCCACCTTATGCGGGGAGGTTTGAATGAAATGATCACAATGATGACCTATAAATAGTTAAATGGTATTGATTGATTGGATTATTATATTACTTGGGTGATACATGGGTTCATATAAAAACTCAATGTATGGACTCATTTGAATAATGCCTTTCTTACACCCGAGTGACACTTGGACTCTTTAGTGGATTACCAATGATGGACTTAGAGGGTTGTTTCAATATATGCCTAATTGATACATGGAATCCTTATGGAATTCCAAGGATGAAACCAAAAGGGTCTATTGATTATATACACCATGGGAGACAGTTGGGATTCTATAGCGGGCCACCAATGATGGACTCATATGTCAGAAATGTTATAAGATACCTGGAACGATACTAAGATTCCCAAAAGGAATGCCTAGGATGGGCTTGTAGGGTGCTTTGTTCCTGTTATCACTGGACTGATACCAAGATTACAAATAAGGAATTCCAAGGATAGGATTATGTTATTGAATAATTAATTATTGAAATGATTTATACAATGTTTCATTCAAGACAAAGTGCAATATTGGATTTGATCAATGACTTACACTTTACTGTTAGCATGGTAAGGAATCTCTTGATCACATATCTTCGCAAGGGATGATTGGTTATGTTCCAGTTATATAGAATTATTTATTAAATTATACTTATTAATTAAAGAGATATGATTATATTTTGATACAATACTTAATGATTAATTAGAGACTTGCTGGCTAAGGTCGAAGTAGGTAGCAGAGGACTGGTGTCCATAGGGACCCAAACCATTATGGGTTGTTTACTTTCAGTACTTAATTTTTATATTATATTACCACACACACACTTTTATGATTATATATTCACTTATTGGATCGAATTATTCCTTTGTGTGATAGCCTTCTAGGATAGTATCTCACACACTATTTGGGTAACCATAGGGTACGTGAACAGACTATATGGATGTAGGTCAGGACTGGGGCTGGTGCCCACCATTCGATGCTTGACTTGTTCCATGATTAGGAGTTGGGGAGAACAGTACCAAGATGAATCTTGTGATTATAGATGGTATATATTTTGGTCTTTTTGGTATTTTTTTTTTCATGTATTATACTATTGTATGTACACCTGTTTTGTCTTCTTTGTAGATATAAAATGATATATCATCTATATATGAGATTTCTTATAGAATTATTGTATATATATGCCTTGAATGTTTCTCCCATATTCAGTTTTCTAGTGTCTAACTATTTTTCTTGTAGTTCTATTGATCATATGATTTCAACCACTTTGTCACACTCTCATAATAGGGTACAGTCTCTCCACAAACACACCATAGGCCCTCACTTCTAGTTTTTATCCTCTGAAATTTGGGGAGACGTGTAACACCCCAAATAAATATAAATAGTAATTTACTTTATTAAAGTATTTATTTAATATTTACAATTAAAATTTTACCATTATTTTGAAATAAAGAAAATATGACAATTAGAATTTGTTTTAAAAATTTTATAATTATTAAGGGTAAATCATTTTTATATGAAAACTAATATTTATTTTTTTTAAAAATATATTTTATAAATATATGAAAATATATTATGTTTTGGTTTTATAATGTTTATAAAATATAAATATATATAATTATTTTACTACCAAAAATAAACTTTTATATATGTGTTAAGACATGTGATTTTCTGTATAAAAAAACAAAAAACAAAAAATATATATATATAATTTAAACATTTTGTTTATATATATATATATTAATATAAAATAAAAATGAATATATGTATATATATTTTAGATATGTGATTTATTTTAAAAAATAATTATTTGAATATGTTAAAAAATTATTTTTGATTTGTTAAAAAACATTAGAATAAAAAAAGTGGAAACATTAGAACAACAAAAAGAAGTGGAATGATGACTTTGACAATAAATAGTAATAATGGTTCAAAAGTGAACCAAAACGAATGATAAAAAATTGGTAAAAGTTGCCAAAATGTGAAACAAAAAACAATAAAAAATAGAATAAAACTAAAATGAATAAGAAGAGTCTTCCTCCTCCTCCAATAACCACGATGCCCTATTATCAACCAACCATAGATGGCCAGCCCCAGCCTTCCCACCACTGCCTTCCTCTACTGACAAACACCCTTGCTCGAACCCGCATCAGAGAAATTGTCTATCGTCAAATCCTGACTGTCCATCCATTACTATTTCATCGTTATCCTCAGAACCCTAAACCAGTAAACACTAACCACCAATGTTACATCCTTCATCAAATTTTTCTTCACCATGGCCCACATTGACCTCATTTTCTTCTAAAATGACACATATGTGACTCACTGTTTATTTTAAAAAAACCCCATTTTCCACAGATTCTTTCAAAATCCATAGTTATATATATATATATATATTTCCCATCCTTCTCATAAAATCCACCCAATTGAGTTTATATGATCAATTAAAAAACCTGTTTCAATCTACGTTGACAGAATTTTCCAATCCCTTTTTTAATTAAAATGGTGAAGAATAAAATAAAATATATACATATCATTTTATTTAAAACCCCCCATTAATCACCCAATATACCCTATTCTAAACCTTTTAAGTTCTCCTTCCCATTATTCTCAAGTTCCTATTACTCTAGCTTGTGTCGAGAAGACCACAATCTGTTGATTTGTCCAATTAATGTAAGGGTTTAATTATTTTTTATTAGACTATGGTGTTTTACAAAGATATACATGTATATATATGCATATATAAATTTATATCTATTAATATAAATTAATATTTTGAGATGTTATAAGATAAGGGTTATGCTTTAAATTCTATCCATAAACCTATATTTTGTAAGAGATTTATTATTTTCACATTTGTTTTGTAAGGGTTCATTTTATTCCATTAAATTAATATTTTTTATAAATGGTTACACATATATGTGTATATATATGTATATATGCACACATATATATCTATCTATTTTCCGTGTATAAGAAATTGGTTTATTTTGTTTTAAATTTTATTTCCAGAACCTAATGTTTGTAAGGGTTTGTTTGTTCTTCAAATTTTATTTTCATTTTACAAATATTTATATATATATATGTCTGTATATATATATATATATATTCATATATAATTATTTATTTTCAAAACATACAAGATAGGGGTTTTGTATTTTAAAATTTTATTTCTAAAACTTTGGCGTGTAAGTTTTGATTTTATTTTAATCAAATTATGTTAATTAAAAAGACTCTCATATATATATATATATATATATATATATATGTATATGCATATATACATATGTATCTATGCAACTTTATGTTTTTCAGAATTTATAAATGTTTTGTTTTAAATTATATCTCTAATATAATATGTTGTAGGATAAATCGTTTATCAAAGAGTTTGCTTATGTTATCAAAAACATCATTTTATGTGTGAGGTAAAATGATATAAATATTCATGTATATATATATTTATATCAATTTATTTGTTAAAAAGGGTTAATCTTTTGTTTGAAATTTATATATGAAGTTATGATTTATTCTTAATATATTATTTTATGATTTATGTTTATGTGTAACCTATATTTAAATGATAATAATTATCATTTTATGTGAAATTCTAGAGAAGATATCATTTCATGTGAAAATTTGTATCTACACCACTTAGAATGTCATGCATAAATATAAATGGCCATCATCTAATTTATTAATGACATTCCATGCATTTTAGAGAGCATGTGTGCATTTATTATACTTTTTAATTGTACATTTCAAATAAAGACAGTTATTTCAAGAATTGGATTATCCTAAAAATGATTTTATAAATTCGTGAGAAAATGTTGATGACATGTTATGGTAAATATTATTCTATTTTAGAGAAAATAATATAATGTATGTATTTTGAAATGTTTTGGGTTCAGAATGAGAATGACATGTCCATATAAATTTTTTTCAATGATTGACACTAGTAAGTTATGAGACAATATGGAGAGTAAACCCATAAGTCTTAAGAGAACTTTGTTCCAAATTAATTATGACTAGAAAACTTATGTTATGATTTTTATTATGGTCTTTCAAGTATCACGAATGACCCACTAGGAAATTAATATTTTCAATAGGATAAATCCCAACGTTATTTTAATTATAATTACTTTGAGAAAATAATGGTTTTCAAATTTATTTATTTATTATACAAGTGTATGATAAACCAATTTTTAAGTACATATGTCTATTTTAATGGAATATTTTAAATGAATTTATTAATTTTTTTTAGAACCCATTATTGGGCATTTTAAATGCTCACCCTACAATTGAAATTAATTTTTATAGGCATAGTATATTTATAAGTGATGTATTTTTCTATACAGAGGCAGTGCACTGAAGAATATTTTGTTTATTTAATTTTACTTTGTATAGTTATGATAAAATGTAATAGTTGTATCTAATTTTCAAAAACCCAGACTGGTAAAGGTTATCTGTTGTGTAATATGTTATGTAATTATTCAGTTTATTTTATAAAAAAGTACGCATGTTTTAGCACCAAATCTGAAAGTGCAGTATCGAGGCATCATACTTGGTATTAGGGGAACTATGTAGATAATTTTTGAAAATTAGCACAAATTGAAAAATTAAATTAATATGCCTCTTGTGTAAATTATTTTTCATATGTGTAAGGATGAATTGTGAGGACACAATTTGGTTAAGGGGGTAAAAATGAGATGCCCCCAAGAAGTCCAAATAGTAATTTATTTTAAGTAATAATTTATTTAATATTTATAATTAAAATTTTACCATTAGTTTGAAATAAATAAATCATGACAATTATAATTTGTTTGAAATTTTTTATAATAATTAAGGGTAAATGTTTTTTATGAAAACTATTATTATTATTTTAAATAAAATAAATTTTATAAGTACATGAAAATATATTATGTTTTTTATTTTATAATGTTTATAAAATATAAATATATATAATTATTTTATTAAAAAACACACTTTTATATTTGTGTAAAAAATTATTTTATTTATTATAAAAAAATGAATATATATATATATTTATAATTTACATGTTTTGTTTAATATATATATATATATATATATATTAATATAAAAGAAAAATGAATATATATATATATATATATATATATATTAGATACAAGATTTTTTTTGAAAAATCATGATTTGAATATGTTAAAAATAGTTTTTTATTTTTAAAAAATGTGAAAATAAAAAAAGAGAAGTGGAAATGTTAGAATATAAAAAAGAGAAGTGGAATGATGACTTTGATAATAAATAGTTATTTTGGTTTGAAAGTGAACCAAAAAGAAAGATTAAAAAAGGGTAAAAATTGAAAAAATGTGAAACACAAAACAATAAAAAAAGATAATAAAACTTAAATGAATAGGAAAAGTCTTCTTCCTCCTCCATCATCAATGACCCCCTACTGTCAACCCACCATAGCCAACCATCCCCGACCTTCCCTCTACCACCATCCTCTATCAGCAACCACCTCTGTCGGTACCAATGCTTGTGAAACCATCCATCATCAAATCTCGACTGTCCATCCTTTAATGTGTCATCTTATTCCTCAGAACCTCAAACCAGTAAATTCACACACTTGGGGTTACATCCTTCGTTAAAGTTTTCTTCACCATGAAACACATTGAACTTATTTTCTTCTACAAAAACACATATGTGACTCACTGGTTATTTTTTAAAAAACCCCATCTTCCTTATCTTCCTTCAGAAGTCATAGTTATATATATATATATCCCATTGTTTCGTTCTTTTGGTTTTTTGGCCACGAAACACCCAACGACTCCGTATCCAATGATTGATGGTCTTGCTTTCCAAAGGCAGGCGTCTACTGGATGGTCTGACCACTGACTCTTAAGAACTCACATTGGTCGAGAGGATGGGAAGTCGGGCTCATCGCACCCTTTTGGGGGGAATTATTGCATGTTCCGGGACTCTCTTATAGATTTAAGACGTATTTATATGTTTGCGAATCTTTGGTTTATACTCAAACATAGTATCCACAGATTCAACCTTGGTGGGAAATGGTCAACTGGACATAGGGGTTCAGAATCATTTATGCCCGAGGTTTACCATCCCTCGTTGGATTAATAACCCCGAAGGACTGGAACTCGCATGAGGCGGCACTAGGAGTGGTGCGGTGAACTGACATGGAGATGGTCAGATCGACTGGCTGTTGGGCTTGAACCTCAGGGAGGCTTCCTACGTACCCTTCTTAGGAAGCAGGGATCAAATTCCACGTAGTTCACATAAACAGTTTAACATCATGCTGGACGGGGGCATACAGTTTAATGTCATGTTGGACAAGGGTAGAACTCGACGTGAAGAAACGACAGAGTGGTGGGCTTGAACCTCGTGGAGGCTTCCTACATACCATGCCTTAACATGGATCAAAGTCCCCGTAGTTTTCTTTGGCTTGGGGCTTATACTCTGGGGCAGCCTAGAAAGATGGGTTGGGGCTTACACTCTGAGGAGGCCCATAAGAGGATGTCATGGTCAATGCTTACTCTAAGCCCACGTGATTCATGCTCGGTGTGAGAAACAAGAGGCAACGGGGACCAGATGATCACGTCACGAAAGGTGTGTCCGTGAGAAGCGGAGTGGGGATTACGCATGAAGGCAAACCAAGGTGACGAATTGGGGCTTACACTCATAGGAGGCCCAAAAGGTCGGGGCTTACTCCGAGATGGATGCTCGGGGCGAACAATCCCAGTGGGAGAGGGAAAGGGGGTGCTGCTGTTCCCGTCACCTCTGTTGTAGTGCATGAGGGCTTCCTTCTGATGGGTATTTTACCATCTTCGAGGAACCCTCAACAAGTGGAGGGGCAGAAAAGGGATTCCCGAGCTCAGACTTCACATTACCATGGGAATGTGAACCCAGGAATGCTTCAGGAATCTGCTTAAGGGTCGGGGAAACCTTTTTGCCCCTATTTACCGTGGGTATGTGAACTCAAAATGGTGCGCTGATGTGCCTGAGAGTTATACCACATGGATCTGGTGGCTTTGGCGGAGGCCTCGGCTCAGGGCCAATGAAGAGGCCGATGAAGGAGCTGTGGAAGACATACCTGGATCAGAATGATTTCACCTGACTCTGGAAATGAGAACACCAAAGTATTTGGCGAGCCACCGAGAAGTATGGGTGGAGGAACCCTTCACGTGGGGAAGTGCCACACGGCTGGAGAAGTTGTCTGCGAACCAGGGTGGTTCGCGGTTTCGAGTTCAATCTGTGAACCAGGGTGGTTCGTGGCTTCGAGTTCAATCTGTGAACCAGGGAGGTTCGTGGAGGATTGTAGGCGGGCATCGGCAGCTAAGGGCGGTGTCGATCAGAGGCTCGCCAGTCAGGGCTTTGCCTGCAGAGGAGGGTGCTACGCGGTACGATGGATGGGAAAAGAGGCATAAACTCCCTGGTCCGCGGGGAAGTCATCTGCGGAGGGGGTATGGTTTGCGGTTCTCATTTTTTTTGTTATTTTAGGTTCGCAGTTCACCAAATTATTATGCTTTTTCCAATTCCTTCTTAATTTATATACCTGCTGTAGTTCGCGGATGGGAACTTCACTGTTTGCGAAATCTGAAGCCTTCCTTAAACCGATATCCTATCCCTTCGAATCTAATTCCAGTTCTTCGATCCTTCTCTTCTTTCCCCCTTGGTCCCCTTTTATAGAGTGGGGAAAGGAATGTATCTGTGGCCATGCGACACCTTTTGTGGAGGCCCATAATCAAATACCCGGTTCACAGCTGACTTGGTCAATCCGCAATTCGTGATGGGTATTGATCGCTCCCCTCCTCTGTGAGGCGAACTCAGGGGGTGCTCCGCGGATGTGGAGGGTTATGCCTCCATTCCACGAATGACAGCGGGTGCAGCTTGAACCGGTTGATGCGGTCCGTGGTTGGGGCGGTTCATGACGGTGAACCGAACTGGCGTCCATCCTTCCTCACGACTATAGAGCCTCTTTGCTTCCATTTCGCGAACGACAATGGTTCGTGAAGGGGGTGCCTCGCGGCGTCTTGCCGCGTTGTGCTTCCCTAGACAGGTTCACGGACCGGTCCTTTGTGACTCCTCTTTGATTATTTTCCCCCAATTCTTTTGGGGGATTTTGTGTAAAATTTCCTTTGTGGAATTTTCAGGACCCTACAAATTACCCCCATCGGAATGGGGTCCGATCGGAACGAAGAGGATGCCATTTTGATGCAAAGAGGTCCTGAAACAGAGATGGTTTGCGGTAGAAAGGTGGACCCGATAGGGGACCACGCTTATAAATACGAGGATCCCTCACTTTTCCTTTACCGAATTCTTCACGAAACAAGACCTCCTTCACCTCTGTGTGTTTTCTCCTTCACGAAGTGCCTCATCCACAAACCGGCTGTAACTTCCGCGAACCATTTCTTCTTCGCGGTCGCCTTCATCCGTGAACCAACTTTCCAAATGTGAACCATTACTCTTATTTAATTAAAATGTAAGTGTTGACGAGTTGCGGAGGAACTTGATTTGCGGTTTCGATGCTCCATGGAATAAACATCTCTTGAACTTTAAAAAGTATCTGAATCTTCCGAATAAACTCGGGATTGAGTTTCCATAGAGCGACTTGGTTCGCGGTTTCCTGGCCAACGCTCCACTGGATAGGGCTTTTTGCGAACTGATTTTGCAAAGGGCTGGTTCATGGGATGGTGCCATCGTGAACCATCCTCCAAGGCCTCCTTGTGGATTTGGTTGTGAAGGATCCTTAACCATTTATTTTTTTCTTTTTGTCCAGATTTTTAGACTGACTTATCTCATTGTGTAGGGAGAAAATATGGTTCCCCCTCGTTCTACGCCGAGGCCTGCTGAAGAGCCCCTCTCCACCTCCTTAGGGAGACGTTCGGCTATGATTCGTAGATCGAAGAGTGTCACAGGGTACCCTAGCCTGTACATCATTCCTAACGACGGTGAATTGAAGAACCTGCTCTCTCCAGAGATTCTGAGTTATCCATTCTATAATTGGCTCCCACTCTACGACTTCGGTCTCCAGGACAACGTCCCTATCCCCCTACTTTCGTAGGTCTTCCTTCTCCTTTCCTGGAAGTGCCTTCAAAATCAATTCAGGAAGACATTACCCAATATGGGGATATAATCTCTAATTTTGGTCCGAAAGACACATCTATTCTGAGGGACTCTATCTGGACCCAAAGCGATCAGTGCGCTCAAGACTTTTCTCAGAGATCTATCCTTAAGTAATACCCTTCTATTATTTATCTTGCCCGAAGGGATCTTGATGCGGGTTGGGTTCCCAGGTGGGATCTTCAGTCTGGTGGGATCTTCTCAATTGACTGGGCTAGGGATTTCTGGGTCCATCACCACTGTCGGGAGTCCCCCAATTCCCTGGAAGCTGTCAACCTATACTCCGTAGTGTGGACTTCCTAATTAGCTATCTACCCACCGTCTTTGATCCTGCCTGACCTGTTCAGCCACTAGTGTTCAAGTACTAATACTTTCCACCTTGCCCACGGTGAAGTCGGCATTAGTCTGTGGGACATATACCAGATAGGAGGACTGCCAATTGCTGGCGAGATGTATGACGTATTTTTTCCTACTCCCGATGCATGGGACGATGTTGAACAGGTGCCTTTATTAGCGAAAGAGCTGCTGACCATGGCGGAGCAGTCACTAGGTCAGGCCTTGCATGCCCGCTCACTTATTCCTTATAGCATTTGGATAGAGTTATTTCTGAACACCACCGGTCCTATGCCAAAGATTAAGCGTCCTAGGACTCATCCTTCCCAGCAGTCACGAACCATTCAAGGTTCTTACTGGGCGGTTCTGGAAGTAGGCGACTACCTTTCATAGGGTTACGAGGCATGCCCTGGTGTGTCACCTATGCTCCGATTGGCCAGTCTGTTTGCTATGTTTTTTAGCATATGGCTATTTACTTCCTGGGATGTTAATCCCGGTGTCCGGGCCTACACTTTAATGATGGCGGCTGAGTTAGCAGAGGGCCACTTGGTGAATTTATCCACGCCCACTTTGGCCCGTATCTATGAACTACTGGGCCACATGTAGGTGGGCAGGTCACCCTACCGTGTAAGCTTGCCATTTCAATTTTTTGTATGGCTGGGTGGCAGATCACTGTCGCTGTCATCACAACACGACCACCCCGCTTCCTACCTTTTAGCCTACCATACTAGATATAGCCAGAGTTCGCTTGAAATCTCTCAACTCTAGTGAAGTCCTCGAGCTCGTGAGCGACTTCTCCTAGTTCATCTTTATTCCCCACCCCACCCCTTCTGGCGTCTTAGTTGACAACCGCCGAGGGAGCTTGGAGGAGATCTCTTATATTGTCTCCTTACAGGACGGGTTTCTGTCCGCATGGATTGACGACGTCTCTTTATGTGAGCTGTACGTCCCGTATTGCTTTTCTCACCAGTTCGGGTGCATGCAAGTCCAAGCTTCCCTTCCCCCTCCTCGGGACCAAGGACTGCATCCAGCCATACTTTTTCAGTGGTGGCTGATGCTGACGCGGGAGGGATCTGACGCAAGCATTCCCCTACCTAATACGGGCGCGGCTGCTAGCCTTTCCCTGGAATATGAAAAGGCATGGGTAAAATACTATCCTAACAGGATCGTAGGGAAGGCTATCCGGTAGACTCCCAAACTAGGAGGTATGGTGGCTTCCGCGTCCACTACACCTTTCTCATCAGTTTCAAGGGAGGACCGACTAATGGCTCGCCGATCAAAGCGATTCAGAGAACTTTCCTCTCCCAACCCTGCGATGGCTGCAGTTCGGGCAAGTTCATCCTTCTTGTGCGTGGATGAGGACGACCCTATGGTGTCAGGTTCCAGAGAGACCATCCCGGAGGTTCCGCCAGTCGATGTTGGTCTTAGAAACTTGGTCCCCAAGCCTGAACTGAGGTTAGGATCTCCAGACTTTCCAGCTTTAGAGCCAACTTCTAGTGAACACACGTCCGCGCGGGCTGCCATGACAGACTTTATTCTCGTGTCATCCAGTGAGGATACAAAAGATCCTCGCATCATGGCAGACCATAGGGCAGTGCGCAGGTGGTCCTAGCCCCGAATCTATGAGATCATCACCGAAACCCCCTTAGCTAAAATGGAAACGAAAAATGAAGCTCTTCGTCAACTCTTCATGGGTTTGGGGTTGGGTGGCTTTGACTATCGACACTTCCATTCTCTTACTTGACAAGTTGTCATGGCCCACGAGGAAGCTTTCACTAGTGAATGCACGCTCGCTCACTTTGAGACCACTCATTGCCGGGCCCGAAACTTGGAAGAAACCTCAACAAATCTCCATCAACTAATAGCACGAAAGGTGATCTCCTGAGATCAGGAGGCCATCCTATCCTCCGAGTTGCATGTATGCGAGGAACGAGCCGCGATGCTGAGGGATCAGTTATCGGCTATGACTGGCCATCTTGAAGTCACCAGAAAAGGGATCAATGATCTCCAAACCACGGTGGAGCGTATCCATTCGGTGGCTAAGGCTGAGACTAGGGAGAAGGAAGTATTGGAACAATCCTGCGATGGCCTTCACCATGCAGTCTCGGATATGGTGGGGAGAGAAAGACATGCTCCTCTATAACTATCAGAGCTACTTTTGTATCCTCTTTTTCACTTACCCCTCTGTCCCCCTTTCTTTTTTGTGTAAAGGAGAGACCCTGGCTTTGTGGATGTCCTCTTTTCTCTTCTTTTGAATGAAATACAGTCTCCATAAATCACTCGTTGCTGTGGAATTTGATTGTTACATAGAACAATTGTTGTTAAAAGAAAAATTTGCTGAATCAGAACTAATCATAACTCAGGAAAACAAGCTCTAATTTTTTCCTGGACCATGGGATCCAGCAAGTGTAGTCTGACTATTTCTAGGGTTTTATAGGGAAATCCTACAAACTTTTTTTTCTTTTTTCTTCTTTTAATGCCTTGATTTTTCCTAGACCCGTTCGGTATGGGCCCAGCGGGTATAACTGGACTTTTTCTTAGGTCTCCCTTTTTGGGTTTTCGGCCTAACAGGCTTTGTGTCTCTTTCTTCTATGAGTGGTTTAAAGTCCCACCAACAAGACTATCATTACTACTGTTTTAGGTCAAAAAGCTTTGACCAAATAAGGTGGGGAAATGGCCCCAATGGGGTTCAACTGATTAAAATATGTCTTAATACCCTTCAGACGCACGTGGGTGGGAACATATTTGAATTTGAGAGGCATGCATGGAATGTCTCAAGGCATGGGAGCCGTGTCGGTGTACAAAAGCCGATAGATCATTGCCTAAGGAAAACTTGCCTTTGGTAGACTATCCAGGGGAAATCAATATGCAGAGCCGCTGAGGGCATGGTATTCATAGTCATACAAAGGTGTCCTTAAGTCAAAGACTTATCCATTTCTGATGGCTAGAGGACTTCATGGAAGTCTGTCTTATGGAAACCATAGTGGGTGGCATGGAAAGGAATGAAAACCACCAGGGATGGATCAGAAGGGGAGTGTGACATCTGAAAGGGTTTTGGGAACATTCGTACTAATCCAGAGCGTGGTCCGGAGACCACCCCCCTACGCGTTTAGTTAGCGTAAGGGACAGTTGAGGCTTGATGCAGTTTAAAGTCATGCAGCTAGGACGTCATTTGAAATGGAATAAATTTTCTTGGTTCTCGGTAATATTGTCAAATACATTTCGCCACATTCAGGTAGGATTGTGAAAAAGGTTGGTAATCTGTAGCTCAGAGGGTTTCTGAATCCCGGGATAGAAATGGGGGCTCAGAGGCTAAGAGGCGTATGGAGAGAAGCATCGCCTAAGGAAATCGTACCTTTGGTAGATAGGACAGGGGAAATCAATATGCAGATCCACTGAGGGCATGGTATGCCTAGTCATACAAAGGTGTCCTTAAGTCAAAGACTATCCACTTCCGATAGCTGAGAAACTTCAGGGAAGTTGAGATTTGGAACCACCAGGGGTGGCTTATGAGAGTTTGGATTTTCTGAGTACAGAGAATGGTTTATGATGAGAGGGTGACTGAATACGGGGGAAATATCTAGACTAAACCTCTTGAGAATACGAAAAGTAATTCTTTCTCACACTGGTGTGAGGCAGTGGTTCGTGCAGGTATGACCCGTGCATTGCAAGACAGAGAAAAGCCTCTGTTTCTTACTTACCCCGTGATAGGTTCGACCATGCAGTTTAACGTCATGCGGTAAGGAAGTGGAGCATTATTAAAGGTTTCCATGTAGTTTAACATCATGCAGTGAGGACGAGGGGCATTTTTGAAGGTCTTTATGTAGTTTAACGTCATGTAGCGAGGACAGCTTCCGTGCAGTTTGGCGTCATGTGGTAAAGATGAAGATATCTTTAAGGGTTTCCGTGCAGTTTAACGTCATGCGGTGAGGACGAGGGGCATTATTGCAAAGGATGCTCTTCATCAAAATATAACTGGTCTTGAATTCCTCAACATGCCCCAGACGTGGAAGGGGGGTTGATGGTGTAAATCATGGTTCTGAGGCTTCTCGGATCAGGAAAGGTGATATGGGGGCTCTATGGCCGGTAAGTGTACAGAGCTAGGAGAAGTACCGCCTGTGGAAATCTTTCTTTGATGGAAGAGCCGAGGGCTATCATTATGCAGAGCTGCTGAAGGCATGGTATGCATAGTCGTACAAAGGTGTCCACGGGTCAATAACTTTCCACTTCCGATTGCCATGAGTGGTTATGAGGATCCACGATTGACCAGGCCACGAAGTCTGTCATTCGGCAGGGGAATGTATGGACATGTCGGGGATATCCATCCTTGGTTGCTTGTTGAGTTTCAAAGAGACCCCTGCGCTGATTTATCTTGTTCACGGGGTGTGCCTTCACTCAGTGCAGTTTAACGTCGTGCGATGAAGACGAAGTAATCCTAGTTTATCGGTCATAGAGCTCGGACCATTGGGTGACTATTGGTACAGTCACTCAAAGGATAACTGAGTCAACATGTTCTGATATACTTAGAACAGGGTGGGGGATGAAGGTCGTAAACTGCAACTTTGAGCTTTCCAAGATCAGAAGGTATGGTGTGGGTGCTCTGAGGCCGGTAGGTGTACAGAGCTAGGAGAAGTACCACCTGAAGAAATCTTGCATTCGATGGACGATCCAGGGGCTATCATTATGCAGAGCCACTGAGGGCATGGTATGCATAGTCGTACAAAGGTGTCCCTGGGTCGATAATATTCCACTTCCGATGGCTATGAATGATTATGAGAATCTGTGATTGCTCTCAGCGCAGGGTTCGACATGTGGGGATAATGGTGTCTGGGTATACAAGAAACATCTTCACCACAATTGTCTGTTGAGTCAAAGTATCCTAGTCCTGGTGTAACACCCGAGACTTTTATGTTATATAAATCATCAAAGGAATCTTTTTCTACACAACACTTGCTTGGCTTGCTTTACACGCAATCGGGACCTTCCTCGATAGCTTGCGTCGTACGCAATACCGAGTTTCACTAAACAACAATATGCTATTAAAACTAGCCGTTATGAATAGTAATAACCACTTTTTGAAATTTTATAAATTTTATTTTTCAAAATGGACTTCATTTTTGGACTCAGAATATCGAAATTAGCCTAGGGTGAAATTTTGGTATTTTTCTGAAAACTTTCAATTTTTGATGAATAGTGAAACCACTAAGTGGTAGGTTAAAAACCGAATTTTGCATAAAACATAATTTTACCGCTTCTGTGAATGGAATTTCAAAAATCCGAGAGACACGGTTAATATCAAGGACTAAAATGTGGTTCAATGAGATGAAAATAATTTTTGGTGAATAGTAACTTTTTACTATTTTTTACCGCGGTTAATAGTAAATAGGGTAACTAAGGGTAAATATGATATTAATATTACCCTAACACATGTCCTAATTCTATTGGACAAGTGTAATTCGACCAAAAACAAACTTAGGAATAAAATATGACCATTTAGGCCCACTTGGATTAGATTAGGACATTTATTATTAATTTATTTAAAGAAAGGTTAAAATAGTTAAAATCAATGTTTAATAAGTAAATCATTTTTAATATGGGGTTATACATAAGATAAATTCGATTGTAAATATTCATTAGAAAGCTAAAAAGATTTCCTACATGATGGTATTTTATTTGTAATTTTTAGACATCAAATAATTTAATTTATTTATGACACAACGATGATGCAGTAATTATCTTATTAATAAAATATTGACATAATTGATGTTATAAACACCAAAATAAATGTAATTTAAGACTTTTTATGAATTCCACTAATTTTATAGGTTACTATGATATATTAATGTTGATTTAATCAACTTGGTTCGAACATATAATTCTGTTATGACTTTCACAAAAATCATATATCAAATAGTATCAAAATTGACACAAAATAGTTTTTAAATCAAATATTATATTAATTGTTATTGTATTCCTAAAAATCTAAGGTTCGGCCAAATGACTTAGATAAAGATATATATTTTAATAATAAACAATTTGGGGTTCGTTTGGCATGTTATAGTAAGTGTATTAACCATATAGTGAAAGAAAACAAAAAGACACGGTAAAAGTTAAATTATTTTACTTAGAGTTAAATCTAATTGATAAGGTTAAAATAATACCCTAAACTTGTCTAAATCATATTGGTTGATGGTATTTCGACCCTTCCCCACTTTAGCTTCGAAATAAGACCCTTTGGAACCATTATAAACCGATTTTGACTTTAATATAAAATAATATTTTGAGAAATTCCTAAGGTGCCCCTCTCATCCCTTATAAAAGGGCACCTCCTCCCCCTCCTCCTCACACCAAATTGAGCACTCAAGCTCGGCCAAAACCTGCCATTTTCTCCTCTCCACTTCCCTAGAATAATCCTAGAGGTCCTGGTCTTCTCCAAAGACCAATCTTAGTTCCTTAAGTGGAGGATTCAAAGAGGCGTTCCAAAGAAGAGGTAATATCGATTACCGATCTTTTCAATTTCTTTCGTCTTCAACTTCTTCTTCTTTAGTTGTTTCATGACAAAGTAATAACATAAGTATTACTTACATACTGATATGTTATTATAAATATGAAACAACCCTAATTCACCTTCTATCCATCCTACGGAAAAATGAAATCACCGCGCGTGCGTACGTACGGAATACCGTCTCCACGCCGTGGTGTAATCTATTTTTCCACCATCACCTTACAAGGATGGTTATAATGGTGTAATAAGTAACTATATATGATTATTATGAAGTAATATTGATACTGAAATAATATATATATATATACTCCAATACAATTCCACGATCATAGGAACGATATCATCACTCGTGCGTACGTACGGAATACCGTCTCCACGATGTGATGCGACTCGTTCTACATGATCTTCATTTCACAATGATTATATAAATGAATTGAATGAATGAATATGGTATATACTACACTAACACCATTCTGTAAATGAATTATCTATAACCTAAAGATAAGAATAAGAATTTATTCGACAAAACACGCATAAGAACAAAAAGTTATAAAGACCCGAGTAACAAGTAACAATGAAATATTACTAACAAAAAGCTAATAATATGACCATATATGATATCATATCAACATGTATGATTCTGGAATAAGTCAATAACATTATTTAAACCATTATACAGGAGCTTCGGACACGTACAAAGCAAATCGGACCTAAGGTAAGGGAAATATCACAATCTCATTTTTATCCGAGATTGTTTATTCGTAAGTATTTACTGGGGTGTATTTTATCATCCACATCCATGTTCCCTCAATATGTAATATTGTTTCCATCCACTTGCAATAGTTTAAATCCAATTTTACCCTTAGGTGAGTTTTTAGTAAAGAATATGAAAAGAATCTTTTGTCGTTTTTCCGTACGAGGTACTTTTTGACTTTTCCGACAAAAGTACGAAGAATGTTTTTTTTAACTTATACGGCATGAATGGATTTATAAAACATTATTTCCAAGAAGTTTCCTTTTCATGTTTTTAAGTTTATTTTTAATCAACTTCTTTTAGTTTATAATTGTACGACATGTTAAGAAAGGAAAAGTATTTTTGAAGCAGAAAGGATATTTTCCTCAAGAATGAAGTTCAAGTATTTTATCAAAATTATTTTCCATCTAAGATAATAAAGGGTTCTGTTTTTATCCCTATTATTAAATTGATTTGATCATGTTGTGATGGAATTATTTTTATGAATTCCTTTATCTTATATAAGTTGTTTTATGATGTCATGTCGTTTAAGAATCCCATTTTTATTACATGGGTTATGCTATGATGTATGTTTTATGATTATGTGGCACACATAAGAAAGGATTCATTATAAGATGGGTGGGACCTATATCTCCCTCCAATGCATTGGGTAAAGATTTTATATCTCATGAGATAGACATGGCTGGAACGGAAGGTTATTTCGGTTCAGTGATACAGGACTGAAACGAGGAGTGAACTCGGTTCAGAAAGGGACTTTGTCCACTAAGATAGTCTTGGCAATAAGTCATGACTAACAAGAAATGATTTTCCATGATTATGTGTGCATGCCACAAAGTTTCAAGTTTTATGTTATGATTATGGGGATCTCATTTTCAATTCTATGATTTATTCCATGTTAAGATATTGTGATCTCTTTTGCAGGTTTTGATTTTCATAAAGATATGATATGATTTTTATTTCCTTTATTTGCCCTTGCTGAGAATTTGAGCTCACCCTTTTATGTTTTCTTTTCCCCAGGTCAGGAAGATGGATATTAAGTAGAATATGCTAAAAGGGACCCTAGATATGATGAAATAAATGGGAGACACTGTAGAAGATTTATGAACCAGTTGTTTATGTTTCCCAGTTTCTAAAGACACTATACCTATACGGTCCTTTGTGGTTTTATCATATGTTGTAATAAGTGTGCTTAAATTTTGAAGTATTAACAATGTATGTAAAGTATGGGTCGTTATAGTTGGTATCAGAGGAAAGGTATAGTCAACCTTTGGAAACTAGGATGTGAAAGCCTTAGTAAGAACCCT
Organism: Viscum album; assembly: GCA_963277665.1. Taxonomy (NCBI): domain Eukaryota; kingdom Viridiplantae; phylum Streptophyta; class Magnoliopsida; order Santalales; family Viscaceae; genus Viscum; species Viscum album. Next base: position 586,389,780 of record OY728145.1, read on the forward strand.
AAGGATAAGTCTAAGCATAGAACACAATCTTAGTGTTTTAGAAATGGCCTTGAATAACCTAGGATAAGACCATAAGCATGAAAATTTTATTCTTGAATTATGTGGTTTCCTATTATAATTAGTGTTGCTCACACTATTCTTCTTGGTTTTAGTCAATGGCTGGAACCCGAAGGAACCGTGTTAATGCGGAATGCGATGGGCAATGCAATGATTGTCCCCCTGAGCAACCAAACAATATGGGAGATGGAATGCAAAATCTTGTAGCCATGCTCACACAACTTTCTCAAGCTATGAATCATGCAGGATTTCCAAACGAGCAAAGGAGGGAGCAACATTCTGTTGAATCCTTCATGAGGCAGCGTCCACCTTCTTTCAGTGGGTCTACTGATCCATTAGTTGCTGAACAATGGATTAGTACTACTGAAAAGATATTTTCAGTTCTTCAATGTTCTGAACATGATAAAGTCATCCTAGCAGTGTATCGTTTAGAAGGAGATGCTGATCAATGGTGGAATCTTGTTAAGAATACGAGGCGAAGGGATGAAATTGAGACTATGGAATGGGACGAGTTCAAGAACTTATTTTTCAATAAGTACTTCCCTCGTATTCTCCGAATAAAGATGGAGAAAGAGTTCCTTGAACTGAAGCAAAGGGATGATGAATCTGTTAGTACCTATGAAGCAAATTTTACAAGACTTGCAAGGTACGCTTCTGGTATTATTATCCAACCTGAGAGTAAGATCGATCAATTCTTTAGTGGCTTAAAACCAAGTCTTCGAAGGGCGTTAGCCATAAGGGACTTCAATAGCTACGAGGAAATCGTTCGATGTGCTCTCAAAGTCGAGATGGAGATTGGAGTAACCCATCAGTCACATGGGTTTGATAAGAAGAGGAAGATGGAATTCAAAGGAAACTCTAAAGAGCACACTGAAAAGAAGATGAACTTTCCCTTATGCTCAAAGTGTGGAAAGAAACATGGTGGGAGTTGTCTTAAAGGGACAAGTAAATGTTTTAAATGTGGAAAGGAAGGTCATCGGGCATTTGAATGCCGTGATAATGGGAAGAAGATGTCTAATGACACAAACAAAGGAAGGGATACACAGAATGATCCTACTACACTTCAATGTTTCAAGTGCAAGGAGATGGGGCATTATGCCAATCAATGCCCAAATCCAAGGGTTGATGATGATGGTCGACGTCAACAAACTCTTAAGGCTAAAGACAAAGGAAAGTCACATGCAATTTCTATCAGCGATGTGGAGTACGATAACGATGTGGTGAAAGGTACACTTACCATCCACTCTAAAGTAGCAAATGTTTTATTTGATTCTGGATCCACCCACTCTTTTATTTCTGAAGACTTTTCTAAGGGTATCACCGTATTACCTCAACAATTAGATGTTGAGTTAGCTGTGACAACACCTAATGGCACATCAATCGCATCAAAAGTTTATAATTCTTCTCCGATCGAAGTTTGTGGGAAAGTGCTTCCTGCAAATCTTGTGATCCTTCCTTTAGTGGAATTTGATGTGATTCTTGGCATGGATTGGCTTTCTTTATACGGAGCTCATATCAATTGCCAAAGAAGGGAAGTCACATTTCATATTCCAGAACAATCTATGATCGTCTATCAATGCAAGGATGAACATAACCTTCCAGTGGAAATTTCTTCCATTTTATGGGTATTGATTCCACTAAATGAAGGTTATTTATCTCAAATGGTTGGTGAGAAACTCGCGATTAAGAATATGCCCATCGTACGGGAGTTTGATGATGTCTTTCCGGAGGAATTACCGGGTCTTCCACCAAATCGTGAAGTTGAGTTTTCAATAGAACTCGTACCGGGTGCTTTGCCTATTTCAAAGACACCTTATAGAATGGCCCCAATTGAGTTGCAGGAATTGAAGAAGCAACTCCAAGAGAATCTTGATAAGGGATTCATACGCCCTAGTGCGTCACCTTGGGGAGCACCTGTTCTATTTGTTAAGAAGAAAGATGGATCAATGAGACTCTGCATTGATTATCGAGAACTTAACAAGATCACTATCAAGAACAAATATCCTCTCCCACGCATTGATGACTTGTTTGATCAACTACGCGGAGCTCAATACTTTTCCAAGATTGATCTTCGTTCAGGGTATCATCAATTAAGGGTCAAAAGGGAGGATATACCAAAGACGGCTTTCCGTACAAGGTATGGACACTATGAATTTATAGTGATGCCATTTGGTCTTACTAATGCCCCTGCTATCTTCATGGATCTAATGAATAGAGTCTTTAGAGACTATCTTGATCAATTTGTGGTAGTCTTTATAGACGATATTCTTGTCTATTCAAAGAGCAAGGAAGAACATGAAGATCACTTGAGAATTATATTGAAGACCCTGAGAAAGGAGAAGCTTTATGCCAAATTTACCAAGTGTGAATTTTGGCTTCAAAAAGTTGCATTTTTGGGTCACATAATCTCAAAAGAGGGGATATCTGTGGATCCAGCAAAAACAGAGGTTATCGAAAGATGGTCGAGACCAACAACAGTAACTGAGATCCGAAGTTTTCTTGGTTTGGCTGGATATTATCGACGTTTTGTAAAAGATTTTTCACGATTATCTAATCCACTCACCAAGTTGACTCGGAAAGGAGTCAAGTTTGTCTGGACAGAGGAATGTGAAGAGAATTTCAAGGAGTTGAAAAGAAGGTTATCCAGTGCACCTGTGCTCACACTGCCTTGTAGTGGAGAAAGGTTTGTGATCTACAGTGATGCATCCAAGAAGGGATTGGGGTGTGTTCTTATGCAAAATGATATGGTGATAGCTTATGCCTCACGACAGTTGAAAATCCATGAGCAAAATTACCCAACACATGATTTGGAGTTGGCTGCGGTAATCTTTGCATTAAAAATTTGGAGGCATTACCTTTATGGTGAAAGGTGTGATATTTATACTGATCATAAAAGTTTAAAGTATATTTTCACACAAAAGGAGTTGAATATGCGTCAAAGAAGATGGTTGGATCTGATTAAGGATTATGACTGCTCAATCCATTACCACCCTGGGAAAGCAAACAAGGTGGCAGATGCATTAAGTCGACAAGACCATGCTAGTTTATCCATGATAAGGATCACAAAAGATCCAATATTTATGGATTTACAAAGGATGGATCTTGGAATTATAATGGAAGGGGAAAAATCTTATCTTTCTCAAATGAATGTTCAACCATCTATACATGTGAAGATTAAAGAGGCACAGAAAGAAGATGTCGAGTTACAAAAGAAGGTGAGAAATGTTCCTGAATTCAACCTTGATTGTGATGGGATAATAAAGTTCAGGAATCGGGTTTGTGTTCCTCCCATCCCCGAATTAAAGAAAGAGCTGCTGGATGAGGCTCATAGTTCTTCATTCTCTATTCATCCTGGAAGCACGAAGATGTATAGGGACCTGAAAGAGTACTTCTGGTGGGATGGCATGAAAAGAGATGTTGCTGAATATGTCTCTCGATGCTTGGTTTGTCAACAAGTTAAAGCTGAGAGACAGAAGTCTAAGGGGATGTTACAACCATTACCCATACCCGAATGGAAATGGGAAAACATCACTATGGACTTTGTCACAGGACTTCCTAAAACATCCAAAGGCAATAATGCTATCTGGGTCATAGTTGATCGTCTTACAAAGTCTGCACACTTCATTCCTATTAGAGAGGATTTCTCTCTAGATCAGCTTGCCAGGATATATGTAAAGGAAGTGGTAAGATTGCATGGAGTACCACTTTCTATTATATCTGATCGGGATCCGAGATTTACCTCGAAGTTCTGGCGAAGTCTTCAGCATACTCTGGATACAGAGTTGAGTTTCAGCACTGCTTATCATCCCCAGACAGACGGTCAGTCTGAGAGAACAATTCAAACCCTAGAAGATATGTTGAGAGCTTGCTCTATGGATTTCAAAGGAGGTTGGGATCAACACCTACCTTTGGTGGAATTTTCTTATAATAATAGCTTTCACTCCAGTATTCAGATGGCTCCTTATGAAGCTCTCTATGGAAAGAAATGCAGGACTCCAACTTGCTGAGATGAAGTTGGGGGAAGAAAGCTATTAGGACCTGATCTCGTTGATGAAATGGCTGAAAAGGTCAGATCTATTCAACAACACATAAGAGCAGCTCAGAGTCGACAGAAAAGTTATGCCGACAACCGAAGAAAAGACCTAGAGTTTGAAGTGGGCGATAAAGTGTTCTTACGAATATCTCCCTGGAAGAGGGTTATGAGATTTGGAAAGAAGGGGAAGTTGAGCCCTAGATATATCGGTCCTTTCGAAATACTGGATCGTGTTGGGAAGGTAGCTTACCGATTGGCGCTTCCACCGAATCTCTCTCAAGTTCACGATGTGTTCCATGTATCTCTCCTGAGAAAGTACATACCTGATCCTTCACATGTACTCAGCTCAGAAGTTGTACCGCTGGAGCAAGATCTTTCTTATGAAGAACAGCCGATAGAGATTCTGGATCGTAGCGAAAAAGTTCTACGAAACAAGACCACTCGATTGGTGAAAGTTTTATGGAGGAACCACCAACTTGAAGAAGCTACATGGGAGCTTGAGGATATGATGAAGGAGAAGTATCCTCATCTGTTTGTTACAAAGTGACGAATTTCGAGGGCGAAATTCTTTTTAAGGGGGGTAGAATGTAACACCCGAGACTTTTATGTTATATAAATCATCAAAGGAATCTTTTTCTACACAACACTTGCTTGGCTTGCTTTACACGCAATCGCGACCTTCCTCGATAGCTTGCGTCGTACGCAATACCGAGTTTCACTAAACAACAATATGCTATTAAAACTAGCCGTTATGAATAGTAATAACCACTTTTTGAAATTTTATAAATTTTATTTTTCAAAATGGACTTCATTTTTGGACTCAGAATATCGAAATTAGCCTAGGGTGAAATTTTGGTATTTTTCTGAAAACTTTCAATTTTTGATGAATAGTGAAACCACTAAGTGGTAGGTTAAAAACCGAATTTTGCATAAAACTTAATTTTACCGCTTCTGTGAATGGAATTTCAAAAATCCGAGAGACACGGTTAATATCAAGGACTAAAATGTGGTTCAATGAGATGAAAATAATTTTTGGTGAATAGTAACTTTTTACTATTTTTTACCGCGGTTAATAGTAAATAGGGTAACTAAGGGTAAATATGATATTAATATTACCCTAACACATGTCCTAATTCTATTGGACAAGTGTAATTCGACCAAAAACAAACTTAGGAATAAAATATGACCATTTAGGCCCACTTGGATTAGATTAGGACATTTATTATTAATTTATTTAAAGAAAGGTTAAAATAGTTAAAATCAATGTTTAATAAGTAAATCATTTTTAATATGGGGTTATACATAAGATAAATTCGATTGTAAATATTCATTAGAAAGCTAAAAAGATTTCCTACATGATGGTATTTTATTTGTAATTTTTAGACATCAAATAATTTAATTTATTTATGACACAACGATGATGCAGTAATTATCTTATTAATAAAATATTGACATAATTGATGTTATAAACACCAAAATAAATGTAATTTAAGACTTTTTATGAATTCCACTAATTTTATAGGTTACTATGATATATTAATGTTGATTTAATCAACTTGGTTCGAACATATAATTCTGTTATGACTTTCACAAAAATCATATATCAAATAGTATCAAAATTGACACAAAATAGTTTTTAAATCAAATATTATATTAATTGTTATTGTATTCCTAAAAATCTAAGGATCGGCCAAATGACTTAGATAAAGATATATATTTTAATAATAAACAATTTGGGGTTCGTTTGGCATGTTATAGTAAGTGTATTAACCATATAGTGAAAGAAAACAAAAAGACACGGTAAAAGTTAAATTATTTTACTTAGAGTTAAATATAATTGATAAGGTTAAAATAATACCCTAAACTTGTCTAAATCCTATTGGTTGATGGTATTTCGACCCTTCCCCACTTTAGCTTCGAAATAAGACCCTTTGGAACCATTATAAACCGATTTTGACTTTAATATAAAATAATATTTTGAGAAATTCCTAAGGTGCCCCTCTCCTCCCTTATAAAAGGGCACCTCCTCCCCCTCCTCCTCACACCAAATTGAGCACTCAAGCTCGGCCAACCCCTGCCATTTTCTCCTCTCCACTTCCCTAGAATAATCCTAGAGGTCCTGGTCTTCTCCAAAGACCAATCTTAGTTCCTTAAGTGGAGGATTCAAAGAGGCGTTCCAAAGAAGAGGTAATATCGATTACCGATCTTTTCAATTTCTTTCGTCTTCAACTTCTTCTTCTTTAGTTGTTTCATGACAAAGTAATAACATAAGTATTACTTACATACTGATATGTTATTATAAATATGAAACAACCCTAATTCACCTTCTATCCATCCTACGGAAAAATGAAATCACCGCGCGTGCGTACGTATGGAATACCGTCTCCACGCCGTGGTGTAATCTATTTTTCCACCATCACCTTACAAGGATGGTTATAATGGTGTAATAAGTAACTATATATGATTATTATGAAGTAATATTGATACTGAAATAATATATATATATATACTCCAATACAATTCCACGATCATAGGAACGATATCATCACTCGTGCGTACGTACGGAATACCGTCTCCACGATGTGATGCGACTCGTTCTACATGATCTTCATTTCACAATGATTATATAAATGAATTGAATGAATGAATATGGTATATACTACACTAACACCATTCTGTAAATGAATTATCTATAACCTAAAGATAAGAATAAGAATTTATTCGACAAAACACGCATAAGAACAAAAAGTTATAAAGACCCGAGTAACAAGTAACAATGAAATATTACTAACAAAAAGCTAATAATATGACCATATATGATATCATATCAACATGTATGATTCTGGAATAAGTCAATAACATTATTTAAACCATTATACAGGAGCTTCGGACACGTACAAAGCAAATCGGACCTAAGGTAAGGGAAATATCACAATCTCATTTTTATCCGAGATTGTTTATTCGTAAGTATTTACTGGGGTGTATTTTATCATCCACATCCATGTTCCCTCAATATGTAATATTGTTTCCATCCACTTGCAATAGTTTAAATCCAATTTTACCCTTAGGTGAGTTTTTAGTAAAGAATATGAAAATAATCTTTTGTCGTTTTTCCGTACGAGGTACTTTTTGACTTTTCCGACAAAAGTACGAAGAATGTTTTTTTTAACTTATACGGAATGAATGGATTTATAAAACATTATTTCCAAGAAGTTTCCTTTTCATGTTTTTAAGTTTATTTTTAATCAACTTCTTTTAGTTTATAATTGTACGACATGTTAAGAAAGGAAAAGTATTTTTGAAGCAGAAAGGATATTTTCCTCAAGAATGAAGTTCAAGTATTTTATCAAAATTATTTTCCATCTAAGATAATAAAGGGTTCTGTTTTTATCCCTATTATTAAATTGATTTGATCATGTTGTGATGGAATTATTTTTATGAATTCCTTTATCTTATATAAGTTGTTTTATGATGTCATGTCGTTTAAGAATCCCATTTTTATTACATGGGTTATGCTATGATGTATGTTTTATGATTATGTGGCACACATAAGAAAGGATTCATTATAAGATGGGTGGGACCTATATCTCCCTCCAATGCATTGGGTAAAGATTTTATATCTCATGAGATAGACATGGCTGGAACGGAAGGTTATTTCGGTTCAGTGATACAGGACTGAAACGAGGAGTGAACTCGGTTCAGAAAGGGACTTTGTCCACTAAGATAGTCTTGGCAATAAGTCATGACTAACAAGAAATGATTTTCCATGATTATGTGTGCATGCCACAAAGTTTCAAGTTTTATGTTATGATTATGGGGATCTCATTTTCACTTCTATGATTTATTCCATGTTAAGATATTATGATCTCTTTTGCAGGTTTTGATTTTCATAAAGATATGATATGATTTTTATTTCCTTTATTTGCCCTTGCTGAGCATTTGAGCTCACCCTTTTATGTTTTCTTTTCCCCAGGTCAGGAAGATGGATATTAAGTAGAATATGCTAAAAGGGACCCTAGATATGATGAAATAAATGGGAGACACTGTAGAAGATTTATGAACCAGTTGTTTATGTTTCCCAGTTTCTAAAGACACTATACCTATACGGTCCTTTGTGGTTTTATCATATGTTGTAATAAGTGTGCTTAAATTTTGAAGTATTAACAATGTATGTAAAGTATGGGTCGTTATACCTGGCTTGATGTTTGTTGATGCAGGTCTCTATGTGAACCACTAGAGGACACATAGGCTAGCCAGATAAGGAAAACCTGGCAACACCCGAATGTGAAAAGGGGAATGAACTTGTAAACCCCTTTGCCATAAACTTCTAGATCAAGAGATATGGTATGGGGGCTCTGAGGCCGGTAAGCGTATGAAGCTAGGAATAGTGTCTCTTATGGAAATATTTCCTTTGATGGATGAGACAGGGTCTATCATTATGTAGAGCCGCTGAGGGCATGGTATGCATAGTCGTACAAAGGTGTCCACGGGTCAATAACTTTCCACTTCCGATGGCCATGAGTGGTTATGAAGATCCATCATTATCTGGGTCATGGAGTCTGATGTACGGAAAGGATGTATCAAAATGTGCAAGGAGTTTCTCCATCTCGTATCGCCATGTGTCCTGGGTGGGTCGCGATGAAGTCCGTGCAGTTTAACGTCATGCGGTGAGGAAAAACTCCATGCAGTTTAACGTCATGCGGTAAGGATGAAGGTGACCCGACGTGAAAGGAAAAAGGGGGTCTATGCAGTTTAACGTCGTGCGGTGGGGACAAATTCTATGCAGTTTAACGTCATGCGGTAAGGACGAAGATATACAACCTGTGCTGGTCTGGTCCATACACGGGGGAAGGGGCATTTTTAACATCATTGTCCGTGCATCTTAACGTCATGCGGTAAGGACGAGAAGTACACCCCGTGCAGGTATGATCTATACGGGGGAAAGGAGGCATTCTTAATTTTAAAGTGTTGGGCCAAGATTGGGGATTCTGGCGTCACTACGTATCCTGTGAGGGCAGGAATCAACACGTACGTAGTTCTATGGAATCCGCGCAGTTTAACGTCATGCGGTGAGGACAGAATCCATACAGTTTAATCGTCATGTGGTTAGGATGATGAGCACCTCCCATGCAGGTCTGGTCCATACAAGGGGGGAGGGGAATTCTTAATTCTTCTTCATCCGCGCAGTTTATCGTCACGCGGTAAGGAAAAACTCCCTGCAGTTTAACGTCGTGCGGTGAGAACATGAATACCCCCCCCGCGCCAGTCCAGTCCATACACAGGGGAATGTGCACTTTTATTTTTCTTTTTGAGGTGGCTGGTCCAGGGTGTTGAATCATGGAATAACTACGTATCCTTCGAGGGCAGGAATGAATCCATATGTAGTTCTCTATAGAGATGATACACCCCTTGCATGTATGGTCTGTACATGGGGGAAATAGAATTTTTTTTGAAGTGGCTGGGCTAGGATAGGGAATCCCAATGTCGCTTCGTATCCTTCGAGGGAAGGAATCAAGACTTACGTAGTTCTCTGTAAAGATGATACACCCCGCGTCGGTCTGGCCCGTACACGGGGGAAAGGGGACATTTTTTTTGAAGTGGCTGGGCCAGGATAGGGAACCCCGGCGTTGCTATGTATCCTGCGAGGGCAGGAATCAAGCCGTACATACTTCTCTGAAATCTGTGCAGTTTAACGTCATGTGGTGAGGACATGGTCCGTACAGTTTAACGTCTTGTGGTTAGTACGAGGAGGAATTATTAGATTCCCTGAAGTTTAACATCATGCGGTGAGGATGAGGTGCTTGGCAGTTTAATGTCATACATCTCGAACGAGGTCCATACAGTTTACCATCTTGTGGTTAGGACGAGGTGCTTGGCAGTTTAGTGTCATACAGCTCGGACGATGTGTACATCTCATTTTTTTCTTCATCAGTGCAGTTTATCGTTGTGTGGTAAGGACGAACTCCATGCAGTTTAACGTCATCTGGTGAGGATTTGAATACTTCTTGGTCTCTATACGAAATTCTTCTTTAGGAATCTCGCATTGGTAGGAGCTGTAGTGAATTGCCCATCCATGGAAATCAGGACGTATGCTCGGTTGGAGTAGACCTTGTGTATAACATATGGTCCATCCCACTTGGGCTCCAGCTTTGGAGGCCTTTTCTAGATATCATTGGGTTCCGGCGGACCAACACTAATTCTCCTTCCAAGAAAGACCTAAGACATACCTTTTTGTTGAAGGCTCGCGCGATCCGGTTCTAGTACACTTCCAGGTGGTGCAGAGTTTGCAACCACTTCTCATCTAGCTGTTACAATTCACCTAACCACTTTTCTAACTGCTCATCATTGGATAATTGTTCAAAAATGGAAACACAGAGTGAGGGAAGTTTGAGTTCAATGGGCAGGACCGCCTCTATGCAATACACCAATGAGTATGGGGTAGACTGAGTAGCGGTGCAGATTGTGGTTTGATAAGCCCACAATGCATGGAGGAGTTTATCTGGCCATGAATTCCTGTCTTTGTCCCCCATTTTCTGGAGGATGATGGTCAGGGTCTTGTTGAAAGCTTCTATCTGTCCGTTGGCCACTGCATGGTAGCGGGATGAGTGGCTAGCCTTGATACCATACTCGTGGTATAGCTTTTCCAACTCAGCAGAGCAGAAATTGGTGCCGTTGTCCATCAGTATAGTATGAGGGACACCAAATATGTTGATGATATTGGTCTTCATGAAGCTAACAATATTTCTTTCCCCAACTTCCTTGAGGTGTATGGCTTCTTCCCATTTCGAAAAGAAGTCGGTCACCGTGATGATATACTTCAGCTGTTTGGCTGTGGCGGGAGGATATGGTCCCACGACATCCATCCCCCAGATGGTAAACAACCAGGAGTACTTAGCTTGATAAATCAACTCCGAGGGATGGTGTATGAAGTTGGCATGGATCTGGCATGAGTGGAATTCCGTGGTAAAATGCTCACAGTCTCATGCCACTGTGGGCCAGTAGTACCCAAGCCTTCGAACCTGATGGGGAATCTTGGTCCCTGGTTGATGTGCTCCACATGATCTTGCATGTACTTCAGTCATGACGGTGGCGGTTTCTTCCCCATCAATGCATCTTAGGATCACTCCATCGAGGCCTCGTTTTTAGAGGACCTCTTGCTGATCTATGCCGCCATATAGGAAAAAATTGATTGCCCTTCATCGTATTTGATCTCGTTCAGCCCTATCTGATAGAAGATCTCCATGTTGAAGGTAGTTCATGATGGGGGTCATCTAGCCGGTAGCAGGAGCATATGGCTCGGGGATAGGAATAACTTTTTGGATCTCTTCCGTCTTAGCTTGAACAACTGGAAATACCATTCGACGGTGAGAAATACTGATAACCGTTTCATCTCGGTTTGGGTCGGATAGGGCTGTGGCTGCATTGTCTAATGCATCAGCCTGAGCGTTCTGGGACCGGGGAATATAAGTCAATGTTGGTTCTGTGGAGAACTCTGCCATTACACCTTGGACATGGTCAAACAAGGGGATCAGTTCCTCCTTTTTAATATCATAGTCACCATTGACCTGCTTGATGACCAGCTCCGAGTCACCTTTTACCTTAAGGTGCTGTACTTGTGCCTGGAGTGCGAGTTCTAGGCCTGCAATGAGGGCTTGATATTCCACTTCATTGTTCATAAATCCCTCTGACAGGAGGAAGGAATATAGCAAAACTTCCTTTTTTGAGGACAAGAGTATTATCCACAGACCCACTTTGTTGAATCTGGGATCCTCCATCCTCTTCTCGGTGGGGCTTCGGGACGCGCCGTCAAAGTACATTTCCCATGATGGGAACTCCCCTTGAACCGAGAAGATATCTTCATCCGGTAGTTCAGCGTCTGGTGCAGTGGTCCCTGTTGAAGGGTGTTCTGCCAGAAAGTCTGCTAATGCCTGGCCCTTGATGGTTTTTTGAGGCACAAACTGGATGTCGAATTGCTGCAGGATGACTGCCCATCGGGATAGGAATCCGGTTAGCTTTGGGTGACTGAGGATATACTTGAACGTGTTAATCCATGAGATCAAACAGACCTCATGATGCTGCAGATAATGTCGCAGCTTTTGAACCGTGAAGACCAAGGCTAGACAGCTCTTCTTGATATTTTAGTATCGAGTCTCAACATCAATCATGGTTCGACTGAGTTAATAGTGACTGTTTTCGCTTCCGGTGTCATTCTTCTATGTGAGGAAGGCTGCCAATGACCATTCTAGGGTCGTCACATATAGAATGAGAGGACTTCCTTCGACCAGGGTCATGATCACCGGTGGGATTAAGAGGTACTTCTTCAAGTTGTCGAACGCCTCTTGGTAGTCATCTGTCCATTGGTACGTGACCCCCTTCTTCATCAACCTAGTGAAGGGAAAACATTTTCCTGCCAGGTTAGCTATGAACCACCTAATATAGTCTAGGTGTCCTTGGAACTCCCTCAGCTCAGTGAGATTTTGAGGGGGTGGTAGGCTTAGGATAGCCTTCGTCTTCTCAGGGTCGACTTCAATGCCGTGATGGTGTACGACGAAGCCAAGGAACTTCCCTGAGGTAACCCCAAAGGCGCATTTCAAGGGGTTCATCTTCAAGCTATACTGCCGGAGCTTGTTGAAGATGGTCTCAAGGTCCGACAGGTGATCCGAGCACTGTCTGGACTTGACCACTAGGTCATCCACGTAACACTCAATGAATTTCCCCAGAAACGACTTAAAGATCCGATGCATGGCACGCTGATACGTGGATCCATCATTCTTGAGGCCAAAGGGCATGACCCTATAACAGAATACACATTGAGTGGCCCTGAAGGAAGTGGATTCTTCGTTTCTCAGGACATCATAATTTGATTATATCCGGAATAGCCGTCCATGAATGATAGAGCCTCATACCCAGTCGTCGCATCAATTAACAACTTGGTGATTGGAACTGGGAAGTCATCTTTCATACAATGCTGATTAAGGTCTCTGAAGTCAATGCAGACATGGATTTTCCCGTTCTTTTTCTTGACAGGGATGATGTTGGCCAACCAAATGGGGTACTGGACCTCTCTGATGAAGCCTAATTTAATGAGCTTATCAACTTTAGCCTCTATCTTGGCAGCATGTGAGGGGTGTGTTCTTCTAGCGGCCTATTTGTAGCACCGGTGGTCTTCCGGAAGACCCAGGTGATGTGTCGCTACCTCGGGATCGAGTCCTGGAATTTCTGTGTAATTCCATGCAAATACATCCCGATGCTGCCTTAAAAAGGAGGTATATACCTCGTGTTCCTTTGGAGACATGGCCGCGCTAATGAGAGTGGGCCTTGGGTCTTCTCTGGTACCTAGGTTTGTTTCCATGATCTCATCCACAGTAGTGGCGATACCTTCCTCAAATGTAGGAGGTGCATCCCTGAGACCTTCCCCCTCTTCTTCTCCCAAGTCCTCATCCTCTTGATCTGACGAGGACAGAGTTTCCGGTCTAATCCTTCGAGGGTTTGAGGCATCGTGGGCATCCCTACTTGAGTATTCGTCCCCAAATCGAGGGTTGGTAGACATTCTCACATTTTTGTGCTCAGCCATCATGGCTGAAGTCAAGAGGACATCCGAGTGCATGTTCGGACTCGAACTTCTACTCTCAATATGGTTGATGGGAAAGACATAATCTCTACCAAGCTGCCGGAGGGGGTCATCGGGGACCATTTCCTGGCCATTTGGAGCGGGGATCTAGTCGACGCCGTTGATGAAAGGCTTATTCTTCTTTTTCTCATAGAACCTGGCGTCGATGTAATGTGACTCGAAGAGCTCGAAAGGGGCCTTGTCGGCATGCAACGTCCCACTTTTCCCATTGATGTAGTACTTGATACACTAGTGGTAGGATGAAGGAACGACCATGTGCTTATGGAGACAAGGCCTTCCCACCAGGGCATTGAATGTTGTGCTCTTCCGGACCACCAAAAATTCTATGTAGGCTACCGATCACCAAAATGGGTCTTTAGCTTAATATATACCATTGGTTTCTGCTCACTCTTGTCGTAACCTAACAAAGTTTTGGCTGAGAGAATTAGATCGTCCTCACTGTAGCCCAGCTTATGGAGTGTCCGTAGGGGAAGGAGGTTAACTCCAGAGCCATTGTCTATAAAGATTTTTCAGATCTCAATACCATTCAGTGTACCAGACACATATAGCGGTATGATGTGTCCCTGTATGATGGAATCTTCATTCTGATCGGTGAAGGAAATCACCGCATTGCATTCAGCCAGGCCAGTCTCTGTCCGGTAAATATTAGAGGAGGCTACCTTGACTTGGAATTCCTGGGGACTGATCAAAGCTTCTATAAGCGCCTCCCTGAGGTCGGATGATAAACTCAGGGCATCCAGGATTGACAACTTGGCTGGTACTGACGCTAGCTGCTTTAGGATGCCGTATTTTAGCTCCAGAAGTCGACGCTTCTCCGTTGGTGGGAGATTTTTAGCGGGTTCTTTGGGGACTGGAGCATTTGAAGAGGAGGGACCGACTGCGGGGTCAGATGTCGATGGTGTTCCCGCGTTTTGAGGACTTGGACTGGCCGGTCTGTTTGTGCGCACTAGGCGACCAGACACTTGCTCCTCCTCTGGTGGGTATCACAGAACAACAGGGCGAGAGTGGCTGCTTGTGGAGGTGGAGGGGCATTCCCTCTCCTGCTGAGTCCGTTGAAGGGATCTCCCATGGGTTTCTATAATATTGACGGTCTGGGCTGGGGTCCAACTGTAGGGTTGGTTTCGGCCATGGCTGCACCTCCCCTGGTATCCCCTACCTTTGCGATTCCTCCTCCCAGCTCCTCATGCGGGAAAATCTGGTTCTTAATCATACCCTTCGTCAGGGAATGATTCCATGAGATGGATGATGTTGATAGAACCAAAGATTGGCTCTTCATCCTCTGACAGGTCAACCTGGTCGGTTGTCACTGATGGTTCCGTTTGGTGGGTCGGTGCCCGTTATGCCAGATTCGAGGGCATGAAATCCACCAGGGTTGGGACTAGCTTTGTCCCCATCGCAGACTGCTCCTATTGTGATTGTTTCCTCCTTTGGCTCCGTCCAGATGACTGACTTGTGGAGGGTTGTGAGGCCGATGTGGTCGGCTCTGCGGCTCTAGGGGATGCTGGTGGCAACACCGGCTGCTGTAGTTGAGCTCGGAGTATGCCATGGGCTCGGTTCATAGTCTTCCGAGTCATCCAGTTATCAAATTCCTACCCCTGTTTTCTGGTGACTTTCTTCCACCCCTCCTCTTTTCCAGAGTCGGTGGTAGAGATACATGCCACATGTGCTGGGGTGGTCCCAGCTCGACATGTTCGGAATCTACCATCCTCTGCAAGAGGATTTTGAAGACGAAGCATTCTCAGATACTGTACCCCAACATCCGATGGTAGGGTCAGTAATCTGGCCTATTATCGTGGCCGACTTCTTCAGGTCTCCTCGGCTCCGGGAGGCGGGGCAAGTTGCAGTTCATGGAAGCGATGAAGTAGCCGCAGACTTGATCATCTCAGAATGAGTATACTTTTTTGTCTTCGTTCTTCAAACTGGTTCCACTTCGGTCCTCTCTGATCAAACCATTGAGGCGGTGGTGGCTGCTGATATGCAAGGGGCCCTTGATGATTTGGTGGAGGCCTGAGGGGCGGAGCGGGCACAGGGGTCGGCTTGAGCGTGATAGCTGACGCTTCAGCTCTAGGTGCTCTTTTCGTAGAAGCCTGCGAAGCTATTCGAGACTTTTAATTAGTCCTCTGCAGGGAGTCCTGAATTCTCTAGGCAATAGTCAAGATATGGCAGAAGCTAGTGGTGCACTCCACCGATATGAGCAGTGTTTGCAGCTCATCTCTAAGATTATCGATGCATATGGCTAGCATCTCATCTTGAGGAATTGGCCTGTTCAGAGAATAGGTCAGACCTTTCCATATGGTGATGAAATCTGAGACCCTATAGTTCTCCCTCTGCTTGCAGTTCATGAGATCGCTAACCGTTGTTTTAGGCACCATCGAGCTGAAGTGGAACAGGAACTACTGCCGGAGGTCCTCCCAGCTCTTTATCGATTGGGCCGACAGACTCGTATACCAGATGAAGGGAGATCCTTGCGAGGTCCATATGAAGCATCTGAGTTTCACTGCTTCTTTTTGCTCCAGAGTCCCCATCATAGGGTCTCAATAGGATGCGTAGTGCATTAAATGCTTCTCCGGATCATCTAATCCATTGAAGATGGGGATTACAAGGCTCCCAAAATTGGGTGGAGGTGGCGTGTTGGTCACCCAATCTGGGTATGGTTTCCGCTCCGGCTATATCGGGGCGCGTCTACCTTCCATCGCTTCCAATCGAGCCGTTAGTGCCTCGATGGTATTTGTGAGTCCCTGGTTGACATCCTGTTGAGCCTGGTCCTGGGCAGGCATAGCCCGAGGCATTACCTGAGGATCCGGATTGGCTGGCACCAAGGGTGCATATTCCGTCCGGGGTACCCTCGGAGGGTTTAGGCATACTTTCTCCAGTTTTCTCCAAAGTGGAGTGAAATCCTAGTATTCATTATCCACATTTAGGTAGTTGTACGGACCAGGCGCCTCACTGGGCAGGAGCCCTGGTTGTGCTTCATTTGTCGGGGCAAGCCTTAGCCTTTGATGTGCACTTGCTGGGAGTGCATGACGTGGCTCTTCTTGGGATGCACTTTTGATAAAGTTGTTCCTATAGAGTAGCTTAGCGTTAAGCCGCCTCAATTCTATCATCTCTTCTTCCTATCGAGCGAAACTCTCTTCGAGCGTGAGTGGCTTGTTTTTATCGAGAGAAGGGGATAGGTTAAGGGTAACCATCCCTTTATTCTTATCCTTGTTGGAAGCTCACAGGGTAGGGGGAGGGAGGTTAGCTGAAGGGGTGGCCATATTTAAAGTAGCCCTCTAGTTCCGGGTGTGCACACCTGGGGGTTCATTGTGAGTCACAGCCTGACCGGAACCATCGTCTCCCGGTCCGTCCAGATTTGCATTTTCTCCAGTGTCATCTGTGGGGTTAGCCTTTATGTCGTTGTTGAACGCATATTCCGGGGTGGAAAGGACGTCATCTTCCAAATAGGAAGAGGATCTCCCGTGACCTCTTCTGGCCTTATCTTTCATGACCTGGGATTGCCTTCAGACTTCTTGGCGAAGGGTGAAGCAGAGAGTTATTTGATGCGACCTCACGGTGCGCCTTCCTCTCAGAGGGGATGATGATTCATATGACGGGATAGGACAGGAGCCTCCTATTCTGATTGTCCTCCCTAGATGAGATAATACCGACTCTCATGGGGGAGGTTGTTGTTGAGGGGGTAATAATGCCCCCAACCCTAAGGGCTGGGGATGGCTCCGTTCCCTGGACATTAAGTCTCTTCCTAGTTTTACTGGTCTTATAGGGGCATTTGTTGTTAAAAATGACCTAGCCCTACAGGCTGGGGTTGACCCTGGATTGTGGCAGTGGCTGCGGCTATCGCAACCTGCCTGATCTCGCGTGCCCCCATCCGGGGGTGATCCGGATCTGGTGCCGAATCCACCTGTGGATCCGTCCCTTCTGGGGAGGCAGGAAGAGATCATTGATTGGCCTCTCTTAGGAGAGAGGCCTGCTATATGCTCTCGGTGGACTAATTAAGTAGTTTTTAAATGGCTCGTTCCCGTCGGGCCTGACGCTTCTGGGACTTACTCGAGGCCCGACGTGGTTGGGTGGGTTGCCTATCTTGGATAGGGGGTCCACCCAATTTCCGTCTCGATGTGACGATGTTGCAAGACACCATACCAAACGAGTTTTTCTGGGCAGGGAGCGGAGTGAAATGCAGAGCTCCGTGTGACCCCTATCCCCTGATATGGACTCCCATCGGAACATCACCGATGAGGCGGCGCAACTGGTATAGTGCGCGGGGGCAAGCTGCCTCCATACTCCCTTTGCGCCTCTCGGGGCGTTGTTGTCGCGTCAAGGAAAGGGCCTCCAGGTCGATGTGATGCAGGAGGTCCCATATCATCTTGACATGGTCTACATAACCGTCACAGGGTAGGAAGCTCGATTTTAGCTGATGAATGGTTGTCCACATATTATGGCAGATGCTGTGCATGCATTCTTCCGACAACTCCCTGGGTATGTCGTACTGAGAGGTGGCCGTAGGCCAAAACATAACTGGTATATCGTTCTTGGCCAGTCATTTCCTCAGGTGCAGCATATCGACATAATTCCCTGCCTGCGATTCTTCTACTTGGTCAGCCCAGCTGAGGCGCTCACTGCTAGTGTGATCAGAGGCAGTGGGACCGGTAGGTGCTGAATCATTATGTAAGCGATTCCGAGGTGGTTCAGAAGATGAACACAGCCCTAGACCATCTCCTGATCGAAGAAGGGCGTCATTAGGGACAAGATGGGAATCTGACATGCTCGATTCCGTCCTTCTGAGTGCGTCGGCATACGAGGGCTTTTCGGAACTTGATTCGGTAGGAGGAGGACCTTCCTGTCGATATACTATGTCATCCCGGGGAGGACCTTCTCAATGATGACCGTAGTGGTGAGGAATTTCATTACTGCTTGATGCCTCACTACATAGAGTACTTTTGCAGTGCACACACTGGGGACGACCTCCAAGGCATGTTGCATCAAGGGGAGGACCTTCTGGCTGCGTAGCGTCATTATGGGGAGGACCTTTCGCAACAAATGCCATCATGGCTTGACATTCGACGCACATCCTAGGTAGGACCTTCAGGACATGCTGTGACAAGGGGAGGACCTTCTTGTTTCTTGGGGCCATTGCGGGGAGGACTTTCGCAATGGCGGTCGTGGTGGCGAGGACTACCATCACAGCTACGGCAATGGCGAGGACTACCATTACTAGTGCCGCAGGGAGAATATCTATGGGATACATCCTGCGGAGGGCCTCTAGAATGTACTGCAATGAGGGGAGGGCCTTCTCATTGCTCGACGTCTCTATGGGGAGGACCTCCATTATCAGGGTGGCGAGGACTACCACCGTGACCTGATGCCTGGCTGCATTGAGTTCCATTACAGCGCAACCCCTAGGGAGGACCTTCAGGGAATGCCATGACAAGGGGAGGGCCTTCTTTTTGTGATGATACATCACTACAGGGAGGGCCTCCGTAGTTTTGATTATGGTAGTGAAGACTACAATCATAATCTTTAGTCCCACTGCATGGAGAGTGATTGCAGTGTATACCCTGGGGAGGACCTTCGGGGTGGAACGTAGAAAGTGGAGTACCTTCTTGCTGCTCGATCTTCTAGTCACGTGGAGGGTTTCTGTGAATCTCATCAAGAGATAAGCTCTCGTGACCGATCGTTATATGCCCGTGGGGGAGGCCCCCATGGGTGCTTTGGGGAGGACCTTCAGAGCTGCTGGTAGCGACATTGCGGGGAGGAACTTCACAACTTCTACTGCCACTCCCATAATATGGTAATGGGTGGGTAGGGTTTCAAGCCTTTGATGTGTGCTTAGTGGTGTTGGGAACCCCAGCTTTCAGAAGAGCGGAGTCATGAACCCGCTCTTTATTTTCCGGCTGCCTTTGACACGTTCGGGGCACTCTTTTGCGGGTAGCGGGGACCGTCTGCTATTGGCAACAACCTTCAACTTTGGTTCCCTATCTAATTGGGTCCCATGACATTGCCGGGATATGCCGATGAACATCTTGAATTTTAGCAGGGATATATGCCTGCTCTAGAGCATCCACCGTGATGGATGGGTGTCCCCCAGTTGGAATGAGTGAAGCTGCTTAATCTAGTTGCCCTTGTGTCGCGGAATATTTCCAGCGACCCTCCTGGGATGAAGCAGGGATGCAAATCTGCTCTGAGGTGGCTATCTCATCTCTTAGATGAGTCACCTCAATTGGGGAGACGGGTTCATGGGCCCGAGTCCTTGCTGTTTCCACCGATGCAATTACATGCTGGAAAGTCTGCAAGATATGATCTGGGATCGATACCTTCTCCTCCATCATTTTCAGGATATGTAGAGAGACATCTTTGGATGGAACAGGTATGAAGGACAATTCCAGTATCAAAGTAGGGATATCCTGCTCCGGTCCTACAGTAGTCAGTGGGTACTGATAATTATCCTGTGTCGGGGCAGGTGAACGAATCTGCCCCTGTACTGGGATACGCCGGTTTCACTCTCCTTCTGCCGTCACATTAGGGTGGCGGACATTACTAGCATCCACAGGGAGCTGGCCCAACATATATTGGTTTCCCACCGTATCGAGTCGGTGTCCTTTGTTGGCGGGGAGACGTGCCACCTATAATTTTCTGCCACATCTGGGTGGCAGGCTTTGTTGATCGCCACCATATCAGGATGGTGAGCGTCTGAAGAAACTACCAGGAGCTGGTCCTGCAGGTGCCGGGTCGCCACCATGTCGAGCTGGTGGGCTTCACTACCCTGGGAAGGGAGAGGTGCCTGCCGGGTAAGTGTCGTCCTGCGTGAGCGACGGGCTTGATGGAGCTCGGCGGGGATGCGTTCTGGCTCGTATGATGCCGCCATGTCTAGATGGTAGGCTTGGGAGGAGCGAACAGGTGTAGGTGCCTGTTCGTGGTACGCCTCTGTGGTTGAGCAGCAGAGCTCCTCCTCAGGGACCAGGGTGATAAACGTCCCCCGATTGTATGTTTGCCACTATTGTCGGGCGGTCTGAGGGGTCGGAGCTCGGGGAGCATGGGCCTGAATCCCCGGGGAGACATCCTCCTCAGCGTGAGGATGTCGGGTCGCGACGTGACCGCGATGACGCCTTTCAGTGAGGGCCTGAGAGTGGAACCCCTGTTCGACAGGGATGAAGTCATCAACGTCGACCTCATCTACCTCCATAAGATAAGGGAGGTACTCATTGTCCCGTTCTGGGGATAGACTCCCAAAATGGTTGGATACATTGATAGGGGATGTCTGGATCCGCCTTTGCGATCGTTGCTGGGAAGGCGACTGGTGACCCTTGACGGATTGGAGGGCATGCATGGCCACCTCCACCGTTGGGAGAGTACCATTAACATGGTACTCTAGGATCAACGCATCTAAAACCCAGCATTGAAGATGTTGGGTGGGTGACGGGGACCTCCGTTGTTGAGGATGTCTCATCCTTGCATCGTTGGAAGCGCACACTCATGAGTTCCATTGCGATTCCATTGGATCAAAGGGAGTTCTGAAAGTAGTGCCTGCAAAACATTTTAGCAAATACAAGCAGTAAACCCATAAAAGCAACATCTCATAATCCCATGTGTAATTAGTGACCTTGCTTGGCGCTCTTTTAGAGAATAAGGGGGAACTGGGTGAGATTAAGTTGAATCCGTCATGTTTGGTTAAATATTCACATTGGGTTCACCATTTTTTGTTTCGTTCTTTTGGTTTTCCAGCCACGAAACGCCCAACGACTCCATATCCAATGATTGATGGACCTGCTTTTAAAATTCAGGCATCCGCCGGATGGTCTGACCAGCAACTCTTAAGAACTCACATTGGTCTAGAGGATGGGAATTCAGGCTCATCGCACCCTTTTGGGGGGAATTATTGCCTGTTGCGGGACTCTCTTATAGATTTAAGATGTATTCATATGTTCGCGAATATTTGGTTTATACCCAAACATAGTATCCATGGATTCAGCCCTGGTGGGCAACGGTCAACTGGACACAGGGGTTTGGAATCATTTATGCCCGAGGTTTACCATCCCTCATTGGATTAATAACCCCAAAGGGCTGGAACTCGCATGAGGTGGCACTAGGAGTGGTGCAGTGAACTGACGTGGAGATGGTTAGATCGACCAGCTATTGGGCTTGAACCTCAGGGAGGCTTCCTACGTAGCCTGCTTAGGAAGCAGGGATCAAATTCCACATAGTTCGCATAAACAATTTAACGTCATGTTGGACGGGGACATATAGTTTAACATCATGTTGGACGAGGGTAGAACTCGACGTGAAGAAACGACCAAGTGGTGGGCTTGCACCTCATGGAGGCTTCCTACGTACCATGCCTTGAAATGGATCAAAGTCCCCGTAGTTCGCTTTGGCTTAGGGCTTACGCTCTGGGGCAACCCAGAATGATGGGTTGGGGCTTAAACTCTGAGGAGGCCCATAAGAGGATGTCATGGTCGATGCTTACTCTAAGCCCACGTGAGTCATGCTCGGTGTGAGAAACAAGATGCAACAGGGACCAGATGATCACGTCACGAAAGGTTCGTCTGTGAGAAGTGGAGTGGGGCTTACGCATGAAGGCAGCCCAAGGTGATGAATTGGGGCTTACACTCTAATGAGGCCTAAAAGGTCAGGGCTTACTCCGAGATGGACGTCCGGGGTGACAAAGCCCAGAGGGAGAGGGAAAGGGGGTTCTCCTGTTCCCGTCTCCTCTCTTGCAGTGCATGAGGGCTTCCTTCTGATGGGTATTTTACCATCTTCGAGGAACCCTCAGCAAGTAGAGGGGAAAAAAAGGGATTCCCGAGCTTATAATCCACATTACCATGGGAATGTGAACCCAAGAATGCTTTGGGAATCTTCTCAAGGGTCGGGGAAACACCTTTGCCACTGTTTACCGTGGTTATGTGAACTCAAAATGGCGTGCTGATGCGCCTGAAAGTTATACCACGCGGATCCAGTGGCTCTGGAGGAGGCCTCAGCCCAGGGCCGATGAAGAGGTCGAAGAAGGAGCCACGGAAGACCTGGCTAGATCAGAAGGATTTCACCTGGCTCTGGAAATGAGAACACTGAAGTATTTGGCGGGCCACCGAGAAGTATGGGTGGAGGAGCCCATCACGTGGGGATGTGCCACGCGACTAGAGAAGCCATCCATGAACCAGGGTGGTCCGTGGACTGATCGGCGTGCCGCGAACCAGGGTGGTTCGCGGTTCCGGGTTCAATCTGTGAACCAGGGTGGTTCACGGCTTCAGGTTTAATCCGCGAACCTGGGTGTTTCGCGGAGGATTTCAGGCGGGTATCGGCGGCCAAGGGCGGCACCGATCGGAGGCTACTTAGTCGGGGCTTCGCCCATGGGGGAGGGTGTTATGCGGTACGATGGATGGGAAAAGAGGCATAAACTCCCTGGTCTATAGGGAAGTCATCCGCGAAGGGGGTATGGTTCGCGGTTCTCATTTTTTATTATTATTTTAGGTTCGCGGTTCACCAAATTATTATGCATTTTCTAATTCTTTCTTAATTCATATACCTTCTGTAGTTTGCGGATGGGAATTTCACTATTTTCAAAATCTGAAGCCTTCCTTCAACCGATCTCCTATCCCTTTGAATCTGATTCTAGTTCTCCGATCCTTTTCTTCTTTCCCCCTTGGTCCCCTTTTATAGAGTGGGGAAAGGAATGTATCTGTGGCCATGCGACACCTTTTTCGGAGGCCCATAACCAAATACCTAGTTCACAGCTGACTTGGTCTATCCACAATTCGTGGTGGGTATTGATTGCTCCCCTCCTCTGTGATATGAACTCAGGGGGTGCTCCGCGGTTGCGGAGGGTTCCGCCTCCATTCCATGAAAGACAGTGGGTGCGACTTGAACCGGTCGACACCGTCCATGGTTGTGGAGGTTCGTGATGGTGAAACGAACTGGCGTCCATCCTGCCTCACGACTGTGGAGCCTCCCTACCTCCATTTCTCGAACGACAATGGTTCGCGGAGGGGGTGCCTCGTGGCATCTATCCGCATTGTGCTTCCCTGGACCGGTTCGCGGACCGGTACTTTATGTCTCCTCTTTGATTATTTGCCCCCAATTATTTTGGGGAATTTTGGGTAAAATTTCCTTTATATATTTTTCAAGAACCTACACCCATCCTTCTCATAAAACCCACACAATTGGTTTTATAAGATTAATGAAAAACCTTATTTAAATCTGCTTTGACAAATTTTTCTAATACCTTTTTTAATTGCATCGGTGAAGAATAAAATAAAATATATACATGTATTTATATTTAAACCCCTATTTCTCACCCAATTTACTTGATTCTCAACCTTCCAAGTTCACCTTCCCATTCTGCTCTGGTTCCAGTCCCTCCTGCTTGTGTCGAGAAGACCACAATCAATTGATTCGTCCAATTCATACAAGGGCTTAATTATTTTTGATCAAACTATGATTTTTTACAAATATATGCATGAATATATATGTATATATAAATTTATATCAGTCTATATGAATTAACCTTTTTAGATGTTATAATATAAGGGTTATGTTTTAAATTTTATCCTTAAACCTATTTATTGTAAGGGATTTATTATTTTCAAATTTATTTTGTAAGGGTTCATTTTATTCCATCAAATTTATGTTGTTTTACAAAGGGTTATGTATATATGTGTGTGTGTATATATATATGCACATATATATCTATCAATTTTTAGTGTATATGAAAAGGGTTAATTTTTTTTTTAAATTTTATTTCCAAAACCTAAGGTTTGTAAGGGTTCGTTTTCTCTTCAATTTTATTTTCATTTTAAAAAGATTTATATATATTTATATATATGTGTGTCTGTGTGTAACATCCCAAGTAAATAAAGAATATAACATTATCATATTTATTAAAATTTGTGAATTAAATTTTAATTTTACTTTAAAGGGGATGCTATGTTTGATGGCGTACCCGATATGTAACAACGAGTTTCATTGAAATCTTGTGTTGCACACACTTTTGAGTCATGCTGAAAATTAATAATATAATATTATTTTAAATGGTAGTTAAAACCTAGCCATTGTATTGGAGGAAATAGACAGAAATAACTAAAATATGAATATACATGTTTGTTAAATCTTTTTACATTTATCCAATAAATTTTAGAGGCTTAAAATAAGAAAGAATCCAATTTAAGAATAAATACTCTAATATTCATTAAAAGGTCAATTTACCACCTTTTGATGGAAAAACCTCTTTAAATATAGTTTTGGTCACTTTTAAATACCCTATTTGAAAAAATAATATTCTTCTTTAGAATCAGGACATCAAAATTTACTTTGGATAAAATTTTGGTATTTTTCTGATAAAGTTCATTTTTTATGAATAGTGAAAAATATTGTATTTTAATTCAAAACTTTCTTTTAATATAATATATCTATATGATTAGATTATATTTATTAATGGTTTTAAGTTTAATCAGATTATATTTTTACCATTTAATCCTATGTTAGTCATTGGAATTAATTTCACTTTGAAATTGGACATAAACAAGTGTCAATCTTTTGATAGTTATTATTTCTTAAAAACACGTTTTTTTTGTTTTAAAAATGGGAATTAATTTTAAATTAATTTCTTCCACTTATGTGTTTTGAATTTGATAAAATTGATTCCATATTTGGAATCAAGAGGTCCATGTTTTTTAAATAGGTAACTTTTATTTTTAGACATTTTAAATATTCACCTCAGTAAATATTTTATTTACCATGGTTAAAGGGTAAATCTGGTAAATAAGGGTAAAAAAATAATATTATAATAATATTAAATTATCCTAACATGTGTCCTAATCCTATTGGTTGATACATTTACAACCATGGTCATCCATTGGATTGATTTTGGGACTCCATGGATCCACTTAATAGTGATAATGATACTTTATATTAATTAATTTAAAGTAAAGACAAAAATGACTTAAACATATATCATTATGTAAATCAATTCATACTTGAGGTTATATAAGTTATGTCTTTTACTATAAATATTACTTTGAAAAAAAAATTATTTCCTACATCATGATATTTTTTTATAATTTTTAGACATCAAATAAATAAAATTATTTATGACACAATAATGATGCAGTGTTTACCTCCATAATGAATGATTTAAATAAATAAGATTATAAAGATTAAAACAATATCCAAAACCTGTAAAATTCTTAATGATTGATTTTATTTCGAACATGAGTCATCTTATATTCAAATTTAATAAGTTTTGGTCCTTTATAAACCAAAAATAATTATATAATAAAATAATATTTTTAAACATTCCTAAAGAGCCCCTCCTCCCCCTTATAAAAATTCCTCACTTATAACTCATTACTCACACTTCTCATGCCGATTTACATGTCCAAACTCTGACCAATTAATCTCCCTACATCCCTCTTCTCCTCATATAAGCCTTCCCCTTGGCATAGTGCAATTTAATTAAACCTTTTGGTTCAAACCAAAGGGAGATACCCAATCTAAAGGTAACATATTTTCTTAAGTTCTTTTGTTTTATTTTACTTCTCCAACCCCATAAACTCTTATTTTATTTTATAAATTTTTTTTTTCTCAATATAATAGGTTTTTTTATGTCAGGTATTGTAACTTCACTTACAGACACCTATATCTAATGGTTAAAGAACATGCTGTTTCTGTGGATGGTGAACTACTGCCTCACGAAACTATGATTGTTCAATTATCTCCTACTGCCTCTCATGGTGACCATTATGATGGAACTGTATTTATATGTGAAATATGTTATATTTATATTGTTTATATTCTTCTGTATTTTGAATTTATAGAATACCTTTATGGTTTCTATAGTGGGTAAATACTATAATTTCATTTGAAGAAGTGCAGACTACTGCCCCCTCAAAGTGATATGACTTGTTCATGCCATACGTGGAACGTATAAAGGATGGAGATAATTAAATTATATATGATATTATACTGAAATTATAATATACTGATTTATCATTACATTTTCATTCCATTAAATATGAAATAGAAATGAAAGTAGTGTTCATGCGTACGTACAACTTATCTTCTCCATGAACGGTGCATTTCATTTATTATCTCCAAATGTTATATACTATTATAAATACACACACACACACACATATATATAATGGATATATATGATATCTAAATCAATAATATCCTTCTGTAGATGATGGAATTTCGACCACAAAGACAATTTGTAATTATAACAATTTCATTTTTAACTCAAGTTCCGAACATCGACAAAATGTTCGATATGAAAGAAAATAATTAAATAATTTTTATAGCAAGGTAATAATTTATATAAAAGTAATAATCAACTAGAAAAAGATTCTTAAGAAAATATAAATTAACTTTAGTTTATTATTTAGGAGATTAATGAATGATCAAGTCAAGTCAGACATGAGGTAATGGGTTTCTTATCTCACTTTTAATTCCGCGAGATTCCCATTGTTTGCCACTTATTTATTGCATGCGGTGTATTGTGTACTGAAATTTGATATATATATTTTCATTATTATCTTTATATTCATGGTATTATCTGATTCATTTTGTGGTTATTAACTTTTGTTCAAATGACTTGATTGATTATAATGTGGTAATGAGTTTTCATCTCACTTTTATTCCCGTGGGATTTATGCTATATTTGACACTATTTACTTGTGTGTGGTGTATGTACTACCCATGATTTTAATCATTGTGTAATATAATATAATTTATGGGTATTTAGATCTTCATTTTATGCTCCTTATTTCTTCGGGTGTATGTTTTGTAAGTTACCAAATCGGTAAGAGAACCTTTCGCCCTCCTCTTTTTAAAATACTTCTTTTTGTTATGCCTTTTAATTTACATCTTCTTATGTTGGGATATATTCTTATATATCCTTATTGTTGTAAATTTTATGTCCAAGTGATGAGATAAACATTCTCTCTCATCAAATCATTTTCTAAATTTTAAAGTGACACCGTTAGGCTGTCAAATTTCTGTAGGGGAACTTTTTTACCCAATTTCATTTCTTTGGGTTAAACATATACTTTTTGATTATGTCATGATATGAATATATGTGAATGATCTCTGATGGTTTTACACTATATATCCAACCATATTGAGTGCATTTATATTTTTCACCCTTAATTATATAATTGATTTATCCTTAATCTAAGGATACTGTCTTTATAAGTGATTTCGTCTCAATTTACATTCCATTGAGACTTCATTGTTGTTATGCGCCAATTCACTTTTATATGGCGTGTATACTTTACTTTGGAAACTTATATCATGAATAAATTTATTATCATGATATTATAAAGTTTTTATTAAATGTTATTCCTTAATTATTTGTATTCAAGCATCTATCATTTGGTTTGGAACTCCTTATCTAAAATATCATTTTAATGATTTAATCTTCTAAATATTTCTCATTAATGTCCATATTTTCAAAATGGTTTTGAGGATTTATTTATATTGACATTAATGTTTTAAGATGCTAATTCCTTTAAAAGTTTCATAGTGGTATGGGACACTTTGATTCAAAAATATCTTTGTTAAATGTTTTAAATGGTTTTGAAAATGGTTTGATAAAGCATTTATTATGATAATATCTTGAAATGATATATTGTGATTTCAATGAGGAAATGTTATCTTTACTCTATTCTTGTTTTATGTGTTATGAATATGTAATGGTTATTGGTCATTGTTTATGTATATGGGTGGTTCCGTGATAAACCAATGGTAGGTGAGCCCGAGATAGCTCTCTAATGCATTGAGTAATGTGACAGAGGTAAATGTTAATGTTTCTCATAAGATATTTAAGGAATATACTATGATGTGTATTCCAACATAACTCCCTATGTAGCTGTAGATTCCACAATTTACCTTTATTATTTTTGATTTTTATGTGTTATTCATAAATATTACAATTTATTGAGGTAACTTGTGATTGAAAAGTATGGTTTCATTGATTTATATTTATTAATAGGTTAATGTTTCCTTTCCTTATTTTATAACCCTTACTGATCTTTTTATGCACACCCCATGTTTTGAAATTTTTTTCACTTGACATAAAGATGAATTGGGTCAAGGATTGGATCATGGAAATGTCATGCTGTGTAAAACATGGAACTAGACATGTTTCTTTTTGAGAGTTTTTATTTTATCAAAAAATGGGTAATGAGTAGTAGTGTCTACATGTAATATTCAAGTTGATATGTAATAGTTATGGCCTAATTTTCCAAAACTCTAAACCTGAAAGGATCTTCAACGTGAATTCTTAATTTAACTCAAGATTTAGTAATTATTAGGGCAGAGCCCTTATAGTGTGTATGTGTGTGTGTATATATTTTTATATATAATTATCTATTTTCAAAATATATAAGATATGGGTTTTTTATTTTAAAATTTTATTTCTAAAACTATGTTGTGTAATGTTCGATTTTATTTAGATAAAATTATGTTTATTACAAAAATTCACATATGAATACATATATATATATATGTATGTATGTATGTATATATATACATATGTATCTATAAAACTTTATGTTTTTCAGAATTTATAAATTTTTTATTTTAAAATTTATCTTTAAGCTAATACGTTGTAGGATAAATCATTTATAAAATAGTCTTCTTGTGTTATAAAAAACATAATTTTACGTGTGACGTACAATGATATACATATTAATGTATATACATATATGTATATAAATTTATTTTTTAAAAGGTGTTAATATTTTGTTTCAAATCTATATAAGAAGTTATAATTTATTATTATTATACTATTTTATGATTTATGTTTATGTGTAACCAAGTTTTAAGTGATAATAATTATAATTTTATGTGACAATTCTAGACAAGCTATCATTTCATGTGAGAATTTTTATATTCATCCATTGGCATGTCTTGAATAAATAGAAATGTCCATCATCTAATTTATAAATGAAATTCCATGTATTTTAGAGAGCATGTGTGCATTGATTGACCTTTTTAATTGTGCATTTCAAATAAAGACGATTATTTCAAGAATAAGATTCTCCTAAAAATGATTTTAGAATTTCTTGAGAAAATGTTGATGTCATGTTATGAGACAAATTATTATATTTTAAAGAAAATAATATAATATATGTATTTTGAAATGTTTTGGGTTCATAATGAGAAAGGAAGGTCCATGGAAAATGTTTTCAAAGATTGAAACTAGTAAGTTATGTGACGTTATAGGGAGTGAACCCAAAAGTCCTAAGGAAACTTTATTCCAAATGAATTATGAATTGCATCCTTATGTTACGGTTTTTATTATTGAATTCCAAGTATCATGAATGAACCAACTTAAAATTAATATTTTCAATTGGATAAATCCCAATGTTCTTTTAATTATAATTATTTTGAGAAAATAATGGTTTTCAAAATTATTTATTTATTATAAAAATTTTATGATAAATATATTTTAGTTCTTATGTTTATTTGAATGAAATGTTTTAAAGGACTTTATAAATTGTTTTAGAACCCCTTACTAGGCATTTAAAATGCTCACCTTATGTTTTTAATTTCATTTTTTAAAGGCTTAATAGATTTATCTGTGATTTATTTTTTCTATATGGAGGAAATGCAGTGAAGAATATTTTGTTTATTTAATTTCATTCTATTCAGTTATGATGAAATGTAATAGTTTTATCTAATTCTCCAAAACCTAGACTTGTAAAGGTCCTCTATTGTGTAATATGTTGTGTAATTATTGAGTTTCTTTTATAAAAAAAATTACACAACATGTTTTAGAACCGAATTAGGATGTGCTGGATCGGGGTGTCATAAGATGTTCTTGAGGACATGTGGCCAACCAGGCTTGGGGCACCTTTCAGTGGAATCTGGGGCCGAGACATTACAAGAGACCACTCTGGAATCGTTATAGAGTGGATTTTTTCAAATTTAATTTATAATTAATTTAAAATAAAGATTACCTGTTATTTTAATTGTTCTTACAGTTGACAAATTCAGTACCCACTATCGTAGTCTCTTCTTTTGAGTAGAGAATCCAACTTGGGATCCCCATATTAGTATTCACACATGATCCATAAATCTAGAAATGCATCCCTTAAAAATTTTAGTATCATTGTAGAGTAACTAAGAACCATGTCTGATTTTGTGTTGATCAGAATAGAAGATCTCTTAGAACGATATAATTATAAATTTTTTCTCCTGTTCATGTTAAGGGGGAAGAAGGTATCATATTTGAAAGAATTATCTAAAAATATTTAGTTGTAAAAAAATATTTTTATCTAAAAAATTATATAAATCCTAATATATACTTGGCGTTAAAAAATATTAATAAAAAATACATTTTATCAAATTTTAATTCCAAATAAACCCAGCATAAAATATTAAATTTTTTTATTATCATTATATTATCATGATATGTGAAAAACTCATAGATTAATATGTCAACTTATCTGAGCCATTTCACTCTACCCATCAATCCTCTTTCACATTTATCAAACCTCAAATAATAAATATTAATTTATAAAAATAAATATGATTATATTATTCAATAAATAAATAAATAAATATAATGTTCACCAATTTTGTGAAATTTTATTTATAATAAATTAGATTATTGATACATTTAGAGTGTGACCCTGTAGGATTATATCTCAGTTGAACTAGGTAAACTATCCTAATTTCCAAGATCAATATCGACACGTTAGCATGCCTACAATGAAAGAAGTTAATTTCAAAAATTACAACAACCTCATATAAATTCTTACCTTGTAATATTCCACACTTCTCTATATATCTCATTAAGAAAATTTCATACTCATGTTACCAACCTATATTACTGATTTACTTTCCTTTAACTATATAAAATGAACTCATGAATGAATTATCATGAATTTTGGTTTAACTATAAGGTTTTATTTCAATCAATGGTCTAGAGATATATTCTTCCATTAACCTAAAAGGGACAAATATTTTCTTATATTACTCAATTATTTTCTTATCACTTTTTATTAAATAGTTATATGTTACCTCACCATGACCATATGTAGTCATGATTATTGTCCATAAATTAAAGTACATTATTCATGATATACATTAAAAATAATCTCAAGTCTACAAAAAAATTCATGATTTTGTGCATTGGAATATCCAATGACACATATAGCATGTGTAATTTATATTAAAGGGTATATAATCATAATATCACTTATTATAAATTATAAAGTATGAACTTCATGAAATAATTTATAGCGTATTATGGTCCTTCAACACATGATACTAAAAAACATGTTTTTCTTAATAGTCAGATGTTTTTTAAGCAATAGGGTATATGTTTTAGAATATTTTTATAACATTGATAGGTTAAAAATATATAGAGAAACTATATAACCTTTTTATAATAAAAATACTCTCAATAAGTTATCACATTAATGTTTTATAGAATAAAAATCATTATGTGATATGATATTCATTAATATTTGGGTTAAAAATTTTTATGGTAATCAAAATCATAAATTAAATTAGTTCAAGTTCACTAACTATAACACTTATTACCCAATTAAATATAATTTTTTCATGATTTTCTTGGCTTTAAAAATTAAAATATTACATATTATAACTTATCTAGATTATCGAATTAATGTTTCATATATTATAACTGGTTTTCATTTTTGACACCCCTAATTAACATGTAACGTTACCTAAGTTATCTTGATTTTATTTTTTTCAATAATTATGTCAATAGTTAAATGAGATTTAATGGGAGATAGAGTAAAAATTCACCCAATGTAAAAAATTATCAATGACACGTATTTCATTAAAGAACGATAGAGCTGATTGGTTTGTGGTTATCCCCTTAATTTCAATGAACTTGTGATAATTTATGTGGATATGAAAAGTGATACAAGATAGGAAGGGAAACTTTTTGAAACATGTTATTCATATAGGTGATAAATTTGAATGTGTTGGTTAATAAACCTAGTTTAAAATATCTTATATAGCCATAATTAAATGATTAAAATAGGCTCAATGATTTTCAAGAATATGGCTTCATCTTTGGAGAATCTATCCTTGAGTTATCTTATTTTAAAGAATAAAAAATAAGTGATGAAATACCTTTGATAACGGTTTAAATTGTTTAATATTAGATATGAAATTATTAAATTTAGTGAGATTTTTGAAATATTATATCCTAAGTGTTTATGTAATTGCCCAAGATTTTATGATACAATTATATTGAAATGAATTTATTTAATAGGTTTCTTTGCATGGAACAAAAAGTAAAAAAAAATAGATATAACATCTCAAAATATTATTATATGATAATTATATAATTCTTTAATGAATAATACCATTAATATCTTAGGTTGGAACTTTTAAATTTTACAGAAAAGATTGATTTTTCAGTGAATAGTGAAAATATTGATTTTTGTAAATCAATCATTTTTTTTCTAAATAAAGTAATATAAAAGAAAAAACTAAAATTTGGATTTAGTATTAAATATATATAATATTTATTTTATTTATATTTAGATCAAAATTTTTTATAAATTTTATATAAGTTTATTGTTCATTTAAAAAGTCATTTTTCTAGAAAACCGCTTTCTGTCACATTTTTCGGGTGTATTTTTAAATTAATTTATAAACCTTATAGAAATTTAATTTGATGAAATTTATTAAATATATTGAATTATTAGGATCAAATTATTTAAATATGTTTCTTTTATTTTTGGTCATTAGGAATAGTGACCGTGGAAAATATTTGTTTCTTCAATAAAGGTAAAACAAGAAAAACATGGTTAGTACTTTGAGATAAGGATTTAAAACTTCTATAATGCATGAATTTGACATATAAGATGGATTTATTTTGTCTATTTCCATCTATTTATAAAAAAATAAGGACACTTTTTACAACTTTTATTTTACATCGACCTTTATAATACTTTAATAAAATAATAGAATAAAAATGTCACACTCTTAACATTAATAGATCTATATTTTTTCCAAAATAAAACAATATTTTATGTTCCATTTTAAAGGTTAATATGAAATTTGAATTAATTTTTTTTATGGTAATTTATTTTAAATTTTTAGTGATTTAATATTCATCTTAAAATATTTTTCAACAATGATGAAGTATTTATTCATTTAATAGAAAAATAAAATAAAAGAATTCCAAATTAATAGAAGTAATAAAATTTGGATAATTTTTTTGTATTAAAATAAATTTATTGATAAATATAACATTTTAGTGATTTTTTTGAGAATTATATTCAAATTCTATCTTTTTATTGATGTTTGTTAAGTCAAATTAAATGAATAGTATCAAAAATAACATGAATGTAATTTTGTCAAATTAATATTTTATTAAATTATTTATAAATAAAAAAATACCGAAATTGGTCAAGAGGGAAATAATATTGTAGATAATATCATCCTCTATCCATTTATTAGCCAATTTCCATTTTATGGTATCTAACTTAGCTCCTATATTGTAAAAAACTATGTTATCACAGTAATTTTAGAAAGGGTTAACAGGGGGTAAAATTAAGATATAGGGGTTAAAACATCATAAAAACTTGTCATATTTTTATTATATGAGATTATTTTAACTAATACTCATATTTTATTCACATTATATCAATTTAGATACATTTTTAAATGAAAAATAATATATATATTAATTTAATACACTAAGATCTTCCATGAATGACAATTCCCTCACATATGAAAGGAAATCCCTTTTGTATTTTCTTTAGATAAAATTGAGAAACATATATCAACAAAACACTAGAATATTATCTTCTTAAATTCACTAAACATTAAATAAAGTGTATTTTATTTTTAAAAGACTATTACAAGGGTCCATAAAAAGGGATCTAAAGGATGCCTACTGAAGAAGAGGTAATCATATTTACCTATTTGTTTAAAAAACATTATTCTTATATATACTATAAATATATTATAAACATAATTAATTAATAACTAAATTATGATATATAAATTAATATGTTATTATAATTATGGTATAATAATTTTCCACCCCATTTCCATCCTACGAAAAATGAAAACAACACTCATTTTTATGTCAACTCACCGTATCCACATAGTGGTGTAATTTTTTTCCATAACCAGTTTGATTGGATGGTTATAAAGATGTAAATAATGAATATTTATATGATATTCATGAAATATTTATTATTCTGCAATTATAATATTATATCTACCTTCTTACCTTTTAATCTATTGGAAAATGATAGCATCGCTCGTGCGTACGTGTGAAATACCACCACCACAATGAAATGTGATTAGTTTTTCATATATTCTTTACATATATGGTAAGAAGTATATATTTATTGAATATATCACATATATATATATATATATGATATAAAAGTTATTTTGTAATTTTGAATTATTATTTTTCTCTCTTTTATTCCTTCTGTCGAAAATTGAAAGTAGCATTCATGCTTATGTACGGTCTATCGTCTCCATGAATGCTGTAATTAAATTTTCTATGTATATATTTTAGGAACACTAAGAAATATATGTATATATGTTTAATATATATGATATTTATATATTGAATGAAAATTTTAAGATGATGGGACCACGATACATATTCAATTACTAGTACTGCAAAATCAATACATACTTGAAAAACAAAGTATTTAACACCCGAAATAATGACAATAATAACAAATTGTTATCAAATGTGTGAAAATATGTTATAAATTTATAACATATGATATTATAAAAATTTATATGATTATATAATGTATTAATAATAAAAAATAAATTTTATATGAAAGTGGAATATCTTATGGGGAAATCCACATTAGAGTTAAGGGATTTCATCTCAATTTTCACTCCATTGAGACATATTAAGTACTATGATCCTATTTAATTTTATGTGTTGTATATACTAATATTTTTTTGATAATAATATATATTTATTCATGATGATTAATAATTAAATTAATTTTATATTCCTTCATGGATTTTAATTTTAATGTTACTAAATAGGTAAGAATTTATTTTACAATATCATTATTTTGGGATTGAACTTATTTCATTAAAGGAATATTATACTTTATTCTATTTAAACTCATTATATTTTATTTCAAATATGGATATTTATAGAGTTTAAATATATTATTCTATCCATTTTTGTATTTTTCACATGAAACTAGAAAATAAAATTAAGAAAAATTATTTTATTTCTCTTTTTTATCGGGTATATTTTTATTCCATGCCAATATTATTTAAAATTGATTTAAAAAATTCTTTTGTATTTACATAAATTATTTATTAAGGGGATTTTATGTTGTCCTTATATTATTTTATGTTTTCAAAGGAATATTTTTTAATGTTCTTTGAAAGAGTTATTTTCAATTTTCTCTACAAAAAATTCAAAAGAATGTTTTTACATATATGATTTTAATTGATTTTACCAACACCAAAATTATTTTATTATCATTTAGATCATTCTACATGTTTTAAAAGGTTTTATAAAGAAATATACTTAACTAAATCTTATTTTATTATTTTTATTCTATTTTCATTTATTCTATAAAGAACATTATTTTATTATAAAACTGATATTTCTGATAAATTGATAACCATCTATGAATCTTATTAATTTTTTTAAAGTTAATTTTCTCTTGAAACATTCAATTTATTATAATATTTTTTCATTCAACATTAAATTTCACATAAATAACATTATTATTTTTATCCTGGATATGATTATTTTCTAAACTATAAACCATTTATACATGTGGTTTTTTAGTGTGAATATTATTTGATTTATTAGTGAAATATTAATATTTCTTATTTTCTACTTAATATAGACATTCATTAATAATGAAAATTAGTAATGAATTAAATTAATAATTAAATATATAAGGAATTTATTATACTTGCAGTGATGGATGGGATCTATTTATTTACATACCTTCAATTCATTGATAGGTCTTATGAGACAAATAATCTTTTGGACTTATTAAATAGATTTTAGTGTATACATACCCAATAATTAAACTTTCTTGGTACAAGTCTTTGATGTTAAAGATATCATGATGTTTTATGTTTTGAAATCAATTTTAATAATTTCCATAATTGATAATTCATTTATTATTATACATGAAATTACAACATTGATATTATCCATGGATGTATTTTGTTCTCAAATTACTGATTAAATGGATTGTGTTTTTAGTTATTTACATTTCCATATTGATTATGACTTATTGAATCATGCTAGATTCCATTCTACATTACCATTATTAAGCATTTAAGCTCACCCTTTATTATTTACATTATAAAGGATATGAAGAAGGTTGTTATGAATAATATAAAGGATGTGAGAATGTCTTCTTATGATGTGTATTTTTTATTTCCAATTTAATATAGAAATAATTTTTGTATCTAATTATTCAAGACCACTAAATTTATTGAACTTGAATGGTGAGATACATTTTATCCTTTACCAATATAATAAACATTACACTTTTATTGGGTTACTAGATTGGGGTTTCCATAGTTGGTATCATAGAAAATTTTGATGAAACCACGGGAACTATATTTTAAATGAACATAGATAAAATAATAATTAGGACTTTCCTTTATAGTATTTGAGAACTTTTACCCTTTGAGAGATTTTTATATCATGGATCAATATTCTGGATGATTATGACCTAACTTAGTGTGTTTCACTATTCAAGGATTTCAACAAATAGAAGAAAGGGATTTGACTCTTATAAACAATGTAGGGAATTCTTTACCGAGCAATCCAATATAGTTGGTGTTAGAATAGATCAAATTATGAATACATTAGGGAATCTTACTTAGGTTTTGAAGAATAACCTTTACTAAATGGAGGAACCTATTTGTCTATAATGTGATTCACCTTTTTTTGATTCCATCATGCTATAGAGGGCTCCATCATTTCATACAACTACTAATCCATCGGTATCATAAAAATAGATTAGTTCTCTCGAAAAGATATTCCTAGAATTGGGATGCAATAAGAGTGAAAATGTTATTGTGGTAGTCTATCTTTTGAAATAATACATTGATCAATGACAACCATTGATATATAACACTAAATTTATTGAAGAAATAAAAATCATGTAATGTTGAATATTTAAATTTATATTATTCTATAAATATTTTACCTGAGAACAGCTAGTTGAAATGGAGAGGAAGTTCCTCACTTTAAAGTAAAATAAATAAGAAAGTGTGGCAGATGATGAGGCTAAAGTTACATGATTATCTTTTCATTATTCATAATCTATACATAATCTATAATGAAAGATTGATGATTTGTTTGTTGGTATTAATATGAGTATCTAAAGGGAACTGTTTTTTCAATTTGTTTTCATCATATGATGATATAATATCAAGTTCAATTATGATTGAAAATTAATTTTCTAGATCCTGAATCATAAAATGTAATCAGGATAAAAATATTTTGAATGGTCACTAAGAAAAAGTTAATAGATAAAAGAAGAATATGGGAATTAATAAATTTTTATCTTGTAAAAATTATGGAAATAGATATCCTAAAAAAAGATGTAATGGAATGAGAGTCTATTAAAAGTATAGAGATAAGGGTCATCTAGATAATGATTGTGAGGAAAATAAAGAATCCAATATTATATAGTGCATCAACTATAATGATATGGGTTATTATTAAAACTAATTTCCAAACATTCAAGAGAATAAACCATAGAAGAATACAAGAGGAGAAGTCCAAGAATATGAAATTACTACATTTTAAGTGAAAGTTCCAAGGGATATGGTGAAAGGTACACTTATTATCAATTATATAATTGAAATGTTTTTCTTTGATTCAGGTTTGGACCAATCATTTATATCTAAAGAATATTTTTAGTGTACCACATCACCACATCAATGATTAAATGTTGAGTAGGAACTGAAAACTCTTAATGGTATGATTATCACATATCAAGTCTATTGCTCCTCTCTGATATAATTTTATGGGAATATGATTTCTAAAAATGTTATTATTCTTCCTCTAATAGATTTTGTTGCAATTTTGGGAATAGGATGGAAGTATTAGTACATATACTATATCAATTATCGATGAAGGTATGTTTTATTTGATATTCTAAATCATCCTACCAAAGTATTTCATTGTGAGGATAAAAATAAACACCCAATGGAAATTGTATCCATTATATTAGTCTTAATAAATAATTAGAAAGGATATTAATCTCATATAGTTGGGTAAAACTAAATATTGAATATATTTATATACTATTGGAGTTTTATACATCTATATATAGTTGTTTCATAGTTTTAACCTCAATCTTGATATCCATTTTTTTAATAAAACTCATACTTGGATCTATGCCAATTTAGAATACTCTATATAGAATGTCTCTAATTGAGTTATAGGAATTGAAGAATCAAATCCTTGAGAATATTGATAAGGGATTCATTTAGCATATTGCTTCACCATAGGGATCACCAGTTATTTTTTTAAGAAGAAAGATGGGTCAGTGCATTTTTACATTGATTATTAGAAAGACAACTAACTAACTATTATGAACTAGTATACAATAAAATATATTTGTTATCTGTTTTATTAATTATGAGGAGATAAGTATTTTTCATGATTAATCATTGACTTGGTTATTATTAGATAAGGTTCAAGAAGGATGAAATACCCAAGAGAGCCTTTCATAAGAGTTATGGTCATTATGAATATATTATACTATTTGAATTACCTATTCTCCTACTATCTTCATGGATTTAATGAATAGAGAATTTATAGATTGCATTGATAAATTTTTAGTATTACTTATATATTATATTATTATATATTAAAGGGACTTGGAAGAGAATGAAG
Source organism: Viscum album (assembly GCA_963277665.1). Classification (NCBI taxonomy): domain Eukaryota; kingdom Viridiplantae; phylum Streptophyta; class Magnoliopsida; order Santalales; family Viscaceae; genus Viscum; species Viscum album. The sequence goes on from OY728145.1 coordinate 586,429,365, forward strand.
AACATTTGAGGATTGTACTTATGGCTTAGAAGAGGGATAATATCTATGAAAAATTTGAAATTCACAATTTTCATTCAGGTATAAAATAATTTAATTTTAGGGTATATTAGTGGGTCCTTTAAATATGTAAGTTATTAACAAATATCCTTGAACAACCATGGTAATATAGATCAGTTGGTTTCTTGGGTTAGTTGTATACTACCAACTATTCGTGAGAGATTTTACATGACTATCTAAAAAACTCAACAAGTTGACTTGGAAGGGGTTTTAGTTCTTATGGATATATGAATGTTAATATAATTTGAAATAATTTAATAAAAGGTTGGTTGAAATGTATATTATTACACTAACATAAATTAGAGAAGTGTTTTGGATACATTGTGATGCAAGAAATAAGAGACTGGGATGCATCCTCATAAAAAATTATATTTCGATAGCTTATGCTCTTGTAAATTGAAAATTCATTAATATTATTTATTAACTCGTGATTTGTAGATGGAATTTGTTATTTTCTCATTGAAGATATGAAGAAATTATTTTTATTATAAATGTTATGATATATATAATGATTATAAAATATTGAAGTATATATTTTCATAGATAGAGATGAATATGAGCCAAAGGATATGGTTAGAGTTGACTAAAGATTACGATTAATCAATACATTACAACCCTAGGAAGGAGAAAAAGGTGGATGATGCTTTGAGTTTGGAAGATCATGCATTAAATTCCATGATAATTATTGAAATAGATACAAGATTTATTGATTTTCAAAGCATGGATCTTTAAATATTGATAAAAAGGGAACATATCATATCTTTATTAGATGAATATTCAAAAATCTATTTATTAGAGGATTAAGAAGGGATAAAAGGAAGATGTGGAGTTACAGAAGAAGAAAAGGTATGTTCCTAAGTTCAACCATGATAATTCTTAAAAGATATATTTTGGTAACTGAGTACGCATCCCATCAATACTAGAGTTGAATAAGGAGCTATTGGTTGAAGTTCACAGTTCATAATTAATTATTTATCCTATAATTACAATGATATATAGAGACCTAAAAGAATATTTTTGTTCAAATAACATTAAAGGTGATGTTTTATATTATTTATCTCAGTGGATAGTTTTCTAACATTTTAATGTCAATAGATAGGATTCAAAGTGGATGTTTAAACCATTACCCATACTAGAATCAAAATGGGAAAACATTATAATGTATTTCATTATACATCTCCAAAAAAACATCTAAAGGGAAGAATTCTATTTGGATTGTAGTTTATCACCTTAAAAAATAAGTATATTTTCCAATACCAGAGAATATTTTTGTCTTGATCATATTACACATTTATTCATTAACTATGTTTTTATATTTCATTGAGTACCACTCTCAACCTAAACTAATTAGGATCCAAGGATTAAATTTAAGTTCTAGAGAAGCCTTCTGTAGGCTCTAGATACAATGTGGAGCTTTAGTAATACATATCATCCTTAGATAGACTATCAATCTGAGAGGACCATCAATCACTAGAATATGTGTTTTAATATTTATATTTGGATTTTAAAGGAAGTTTTTATCAACACCTTCCTTTGGTATAATTTTTATTCAACTATAGATTTAACTTGAGTGTCAAAATGACTCATTATGAATACCTCTAGAGAAGGATGTTTATAACTCCAAAATGATGGAACAAATTTTGAGAATGAAATCTATTGGAACTTTATCTAGTTGAAAAAAATAGAAGATAAGTTTATATCCATTCAACAACATGTAAGGTTAGTGTAGAGACAAAAAGGTTGTGTTGAAAAACATTATGGAGATCAAGACTATAGAGTTGGAGACATTGTATTCATAAGGTTGTGAGGTTTGGAAATAAGGGAAATACAAGCCCTAGATATATTAAACCCTTTTAAATTCTTGGTCCTATTTAGATGGTAGAATATATCCTGGATCTTCCATAAAATCTCGCTCATGTTCACGATGTATTCTGTAATGACCCAAACTATTATAAATGTAATTCACTTTTTAAATGAATGAGTTTCTTATTTTTGATATGTAAATATATAAATAACATGAACTCATTCCGTTATATTATAGTGTTATATGTTATATCCAATCATATTCATTGTATAGTTAAGAATCATAACCATTGATAACATAGTTTTTGAATAGTGATCATATGATCAATATATATTAAGGGTTATGATAAAGTCCTATTAACACTAAGAGAAGAAGTGATGACCTCAACCAGTAGGATGAAACCCTATGAAACCCATTTATTAAAGCTTACAAGGGATATAACATCTATGGGATTTTCCCTTGATCAATTCCAAGATGACATCCAACAACTAAAGCATGAGTGATACCATTTATGAGAGAAGTTCAAGCTCGTCGAGATCATGAACCAAACCATGTTCTTCGTACCACCCCATGTGAATATTAGTGCTGTGAACCAAACCATCAGGGAGTTTTTTTGTGAAATGAGTGGTTATGTATCTCAACCATAATAGTATGAATAAGTATATTTTATTTCCAGTAAATTAATTATTATATTAATTCTTTATTTTTTTACTTTGTAAATGATTAAGTAATAAATTTAATAAAAATTACATTTTAAAATGAAAAAACATGAATCGTATTTTTGGGTAATATTCAATTTCAATTAATAAATTACTTTTCTTGAATACATGCTTTAAATTAAATTTAAATAATATATTATTATTAAATAGTATGTATTAAATATAAAAGATAATATAATTTTATGAAGTGAAAATTTAATTTTTATATAGATTAGAAAACATTTATTGTCAAAAAAACTTGTATATTTCAATAAAAACTTATTTTAATTTAAAAATTTAATTTCTCATAATAAGATAAATATTTTCATTAAATATATATTAATTTTTGAATAAACACATACAAAATTTTCAATAGTTTTTTATAATTTATAAGATAGTCACATTTTTTGGAAAATATTAAATATGATATAAATATATGATATGTATTATGACCTCATAATGACCCAAAAGTTATATAATATTTATCATAAATTGTATACATAACCAAATATAAATTTCCCATTTAAAATGATGCGTTTTTAGGTTATTTGGTTAATTTTATAAACCATTTATGAATCCTCCAAAACCTATTTAATATTTTAAGGTTTTAAAGTCAATTCATTGTAAAAATGACTCACTTACGCATCACCAAGGGTAATATTTTAATATTATCTATTAATGGGATTATAAAATAATTAAAAACAATCCTCTTTGGTAGAAACCATGTTAAAAAACCATGGGATAGTTTGTGGTTTTAGATACTTTATTTTATTGAGTCTAAAACGTATGTTTGGAAAATAATAAAGAACTCCCCACTCTTTTCTTATATAAATCCACAAAAGATACCATTAAACTTCACTAAAAATCATTAAATAATGAATATAATATTTCTTTTACACTATAAATCCCTCCCAAGGTGGACCTAGCTCTCTGGAAGCTCCTCCAAAACCTTTTTCAATGGACACTGAAGGTAGGGGATCCTCTATTTTTCCTCTTTACTCAAGCACTTTCTTTAAGTAATTCCATTTATCTTCCAATTACTATTAATGGGATATGATTTTACACATCCATATTACTACTATAATTATTTATAAGTGATGAGAGACCCATTACCTTCTCACTAATTCCACCCATGATTTATTATGTACCCATGTCATCCTGCCAAAAATTATCCTGTGATTTTTTTTTCATGCCAGACTATTTTTGAACACCCATTTTTCATTATAAATTTTAATTACCTATTTTTAATGTTGTATTATGTTATTAAATATCCCTATTAATTACATTATTATGTCCATGTGATAATAGACCCATTTAACTTTAAATAATCTCACCCATGATTCATTATATACCCCCATTAGATAGCTGAAATTGTCCGGTGATCTTGTTTCCAGGAAAAAAATTTGTATTGTGAATACCATCACCATTTACACTAAAAGGTATTCACCTAGAAATAGATATAATTAATTTATTTGGCACTTCAATGTGTATATTACACAGTCCTTAATTTTTTTATTAAATGTGATGAAATATGATCCTATGTTGAATAATCTATGTGTCACAATTTTTCATGTACATGATATGAAAGTGACGAGTGTGCCAGAAATTATATAGCAGTCCATTGCATTGGGTAATTTTTGGTCTCATGAGATTCCATTTATGAAATTAGGGAGTATACTTAACCCATTATGGGAATTTCCCACCATTTTTTTAGGTCTTGATAGTTATCATTTTCCCATGTTTATGATTCCATGTTTAATGTTATTTACATATTACTATGTTGTCATTATTCTATCATGTTGTATCATGCCTCATTATTCAATATTATCATTCTAACAAATTTAATGTCCCATTGAAATTACTATTGATTTAAATGTAATACTATTATCATTTTATCCTTTATTTATTTATTAATAGGTATTTATAGCTCACCCATTTCATATCTATGTCCCAAGGTTAACCCGTCCAATTTTAAATGAGAAAAAGAATTTTAGAATCTTGTTCAGGAAGTTTTCCATAATGTTTTTGTAACCATATATCATGTTTTTTTATTCTGTACCTAATTTTTAAAAGTGACATGGATTTTCATTCTTTGAGGATATACTGAGTATTTTATAAGTAACAAATCATGAAATAATATATATTATATACAAGGGTTTTCATAGTCAGTATCAATGTAAAGTTTATTATTTTTTGGGATGAGGATTAGAAAACTCTATAAAAATCCATACGGATAATCATAAACATAGGAAAACATCCATAAATTATTGTGAAGTATATGTTATGTAGTTTCTATTAAAATATATCACTTTTTGGATTCTACAGGTAGATGTGGTTCTATCACAAAGGTTCCTAGTGGTAATACCCCCAAAAGGGTGCATTGAGATGGAATCGATTATCACTTGGTGCATAAAAATGGTCCTTGATACTAACCTAGTTTAACATTCTCGAGGGATAATATTTTGTAAATTCACAAGCTCATTATGAACCATTACTAAGGGAATAAGAATTCCGATAATATTTTATATTAGGAAACAGATCACGAATAACTAAGATTGAAAACATAGAAATTCATAGGTTAAAGAATACACATAATTTATGAGTTATCCATTTAATGTTCATGGTTTTTAAATTATATTTTGAATAGTTTAAAGATACCAGTACCAAATTTTCCCTTTATTATAGTCAATTTCTAGAAATAGAAGAAATCGAATGAACAAACAATGTTTGGAAAAATGCGATGACTACCCAAAAGAGATACCAAACATGATGGGAGCTCAAGTAAGACATCTATTGATTATTTCTAACCAGACATCAAATATCATGATTAAAAAATTAGACATAGTTTAATGTCTAAAGATGCCAAATAAGAGGAGGATTAAGCCTCAAGTATGTTTATCTAATAATGGTGATAAAGGAAATAATATCCAATATACATTGTGTAGAAAATGTGAAACGAGGCATAAACAAAAATGCCACTATAGAACTCAAATAACTTTTACGTGTGAAAAAATAGGGCATAAAGTAGAAAAATTTCATAAAAAAATTTATAAAGTGATGGATAAAAATAAAGAAAAATTTAAAGTACCCTATATAGATTTATTTCATTAATGTGGATAAGATGGGTATTTTCCATTGTAATTATCTATTGAAAAGGTAAGAAAACACGATGAACACTAACCATCTACAAGAATAAAGAAACAATGAAAGTTCTATAATGAGATAGATCATGATTAATGAAGTGAATGTAACATCTACTTTAGGATTTTTATTTAATGTCGTATTTAAATTCACTCCATAGTATCATATCATATATGTTTTCATGAAAATTGAGTCACAACCCCAAATGATTTGATTTCATCAAGAAAAAACTTCTATTATTATTGTATCACATATGGTAGTTTAGGGGAATATTCTTCTTGAAAATATTATCAATATCACTTTATTGGAATCTGATGTTATCCTAGCCATGGAATGGATTTATTTTTTTAAAACCAACATAATTTTTTGAGAGAAGGAAATCACACTCCGTATCACAAATCACCCTTCAATTATATAAAAGTGAAAGCAGAATGATGAATCTCCTTTTTTATCATCATATCAATAATGGATATTATTTCCTAATTAGTAATAATATCTTTCTCAAATGATTAAAACTAACAAAAAGACCATACATTATGGAATTTCCATTGCAAGGGAATTTATTTATTTGTTTCCAAATAAAATTTATGGTATTCCTTATAGATAAAAGGTTATGTTCTTAATCGAACATATACTAGGACCAATTAAAATTCTTGGGGTGTGTAATCACCATTAAATTGATATCTATAGACACTTAAAAAAGGAAATTCTAGGATGGAAAAGACTATCCCTTATGATGAAAATCCATATTTTCCTTGATTTAGCTAGGTACTATCATCGATTTTTTAGAAACATCTCAGGATTTTCAAGGCCACTAACCAAGATAACTTAGAAAGGAGTCAAGTTTTATTGGAATAATAAGTGTGAGTAAAGTTTTAAAGAGATGAATAAGAGGATAATAACTACACTTTTACTCACATTATCTACTAATGGGGAAATATTTGTGAGCTACAATGATGCATCTAAATATGGATTGGGGTGTGTACCCAAGAAAGATAAAAATTTGATAGAATATGAGTTCTTCCAAATAAAGATCCTTGAAAAAAACTACCCTAATCAAGATCAATAATTGTCTATGGTTATCTTTACATTAAATATTTAGTGACAGTATCTCTAGGGGTAGAAGTGTGATATATATACGGATCGTTAAATCCTCAAGTAAATATTTCCACAAAAATGTACTTAATATTAACCAATAGATGTGTTTAGATCTGATTAAGGATTATGATTGTTGAATACATTACCATCTCAATAAAGAAAAGAATTTAATATATTATCTCATTATAAATGATCCCATAACTCTATCCTTGATGAGGATTGCAATAAATACAATATTCTTGGACCTGAAGAGTTTTGATATGGGAATAATAAAATGAAGTTTATCTTACCCTACTCAAATTAATACACAACAATCCATTATTGAAAGAATCAAGGAGGCTCAAGAATATGATAAATTAATTTATAATAAGGTAGAGAATATTATGATTTATAACTTTTTATAAAGAATGATTTATAAAGGTTGAAACCAAGATATGTGTCCCATAAAAACTAGTAATTAATAGGGATCTTTTGGATGATGCACATAGATCATCCATTTCTATTCATATTGGAATCAAAAAGATTTATAGAGATTTGATTTAGAATTTTAGGTGGGTTGACATAAAGAGGGAGATTATAGAGTTCGTATCTCAGTTATTGGAATGTCAACAAGTCAAGGATAAATGAAATAAGTATAAAGTTATGATGAAAATTTTTCCTATACTAGTATGGAAATGGTAAAACGTAACCATGTATTTCATCATAAGACTACTTAGGAAACGTAAATGAAATAACTCCATCTAGGTGGTAGTCAATCAATATACCAAGTTAGTGTATTTCATTTATATCATGGAATATTTCTTTCTTGACCAACTCATGAAGATATACATAACATAAGTGGTAAGACATCATGGATTGAAACTCTCTATTATATCTTATCGAGATCTAAGGTTTACCTTGAGGTTTTACACAAACCTTAAGAAAAATTTGATACATAAATGAGAATCAGAACATCTTATCACCATCATAAGGATGATCAGTCTAAATGGACCATTAAAAAATGGAAGATATATGGTGTTCGTGATCAATGGATTTACAAGGATTTTTGGACTAACAGCTTACCCTATTAAATTTCTCATATAAAAACTGTTTCAATTATATAATTAAAATGGAATCTTATAGGGATATGTATGGGAAGAGGTGTTATACTACAACATGTTGGAATAAAATTAGAGAATGGATTATTATGGGGCTAGATCTTATCTTGGATATGATAATGAATGTTTAAACCATTCAACAAAACATGAAATCTACACAAATTCGATAGAAAATCTATGAATACAATCATAGACTTGACTTGGAGTTTGTGGTAATTAATAAAGTGTTCCATAATATACCTTTATTAGATAAATTGATTAGGTTTTTGAATAGGGGAAATATTATTCTAAGATATATCATTTCCTTTGAGATCCTTGATTACATCATAGTAGTGGCCTACCAACTAGCACCCCCCTAACCTATATCAATTAAATGATGTGTTACATGTAGCCATCTTTAGAAATTAAATACCAGAACCCTTAAATGTTTTAAATCCATAGGTGTTACCATTAAACACTGATATTTCAAATGAGGAGCAAACAATGAAAATTTTATATCATAAAGATTATTTTTTATGAAATAAGACAACTCATCTAGTCAGAGTGTTATGGTGGAACCACATGTTTGAAGAAGCAACATGGGAACCAGAATAGGTGATAAAACCAAAGTGTCCTCGTCTATTTTTGTTTATGAAATTAAAATTTCAAGGATGAAATTTATGAATGGGTAAATAATGTAATTATCCAAAAAATTAAAAATGAAATTACCTTTTTAAATGAATAAGTGCCTTATTTATGTAATGTGAATACAGAAAACACATGAACTAATTTGGTTATATTGGACCATTGTAACTTATATACTATAAAAACAAAAATACTGTTAAGAATCAAAAATATTGATAATATATTCGTTGAATAGTGATCATATTATTAGTATATAATATGAGTTATGATAAAGTCCTATTGACACAATCAAATGAAGCGATGAACTTGACTAGTAGAATCAAAACCTATAAAGGCAATTTATTTAAAATTCAAAGGGAGATAGAATATCTAGAATTTCCCTTGATCAATACTAATACACAATCCTAAAACTAAATAATGAGTGACAATTTTTACAAGTGAAGTTCAATCTCATCAAGATCACGACCCCAACCATGTTCGTCAAACCAGGTAGTGATAATTTCACCATCTCACACCTTATACATAGGGAGTTTTCTGGTGTACAAAGGGGTTGGGTATAGTACAAATAATATCACGAATAAGTATATTTTAATTACAATAAATTAATTATTATATTTATTTCGTATTGTTTTAACTTTGTAAATAATTAAGTAATGAGTTCGATAAAAAATATATTTTAATACGAAAAAACTTGAATTTTATTGTTGGGTAATATTCAAATTCAATTAAGAAATTACATTTTATTAATAAAATAATTAAATTATTTTTTAACATAATTAAATTATTAAATAGTATGTATTAAATATAATCTTATGTTGGAAAAACGTAAATTTTATAAGGGATAAAAAACTGTTATTTAAAAAAACCCAGTATTTTTCAATAAAATTGAATTTTAATTTAAAATTTTAATTTATGATATTTACATAATTAATTTTATAAAATTAATATTATTTTTTGAACCATCACATCAAAATTATCCAACAATGAATTTTTCATAATTTTATACGATGGTAGAAGTTTTAGTCCAAAATTAAATATGATATAAATATACAGTGTGTACTATGATATCCTAATGAATCATAAGTGATGAAATATTTTTCATAAAAGGTATAAAAAACCAAATAAACATTTATAAATTAAAATAATGCATTTTTATTTCAGTTTATGAGCTTTATTAACCCTTTATGAATCCTCAAAAACCAATAATATATTTTAAGGTATTAAAATCAGGTCATTATAAACATGGCTCACTTACACATTACCCGGGGTATTATTTTAATGTTTTCATTTAATTAACTTATAAAATAATTAATATCGATCCTATTTGGAAGAAACCATCAGAAAACTTTTATTAAGGTTTTTTATTTTTAATATTTTATTATATAGAGTCCAAAACCTATGTTTGAAAAATAATAAGGAACTTATTTCAATTTTCCTATATAAATCCACCCAAAGTATCTTTAGTCTTCACTAAAAACCATTTAATCATAAATTTACTCTACAATTTACTCTTTATATCCCTCCCAAGGTACCCCCAAGATCTTAATGATCACCTCTTAATCTTTTGGAAACACTCTCTCAAGGTATGGGATATTATCCTTCTCCTCTTTATTCAAGAAAGTTATTTATGTAATTATTTTTATATTACAATTCTTATTTATGGGATATTATTATACACATACCTCCTTTTACTAGTATTATTTAAAATTTATTAGATACCATTTTAACTCTCATTAATCCATTCCATGATTCATTATGTACCCCTTTTATGTTACAAAAATTATCTTACAATTTTTCCATGCCAGCGTTTTATTCAAGAACCCTTTTTATCTTATGAATTTTAATTAAAAATTTTTATTTTTTGGATTATGTTATTACATATAACTCTTAATTAAATTTTTGTTTAAAAATTATTAGAGACCCATTTCACTCTCAATAATCCCTCTGGGGATTCATTATATCCCCCATCATGTTTCCGAAATTATCTTATAATTTTTTTCGTGAAAAAACATTGTATTGTGAATACCATTTAGATTTCCACTATAAGGTAATAAATTATACATAAAAATCCATTATTTATTAGGGAATTTTATGTATGTATTTCACACTACTTAATCTGGGGATTATATGTGATGAAATATGATCCTATGTTGAATGATCTATGTGGAACACTTATGAATGTACATGATATTAAAGCGACAGGTGATCCCAAAATTATATAGCACTATAATGAGTTGAGAACTTTTTTAGTCACATGATATTTCATGTATGGGATTAGGGAGTAGGGAAAATTTATTATGGGACATTTTATATCATCTTATTATTTCTTGGTGGTTATCCTTGACTTATGTTTATGATTTCATCTTTAATATTATCTCCACATTCCCATGCTGCCTTTATACTGTCATGTTGTAGCATGCCTCATTGTTGAAGATTATTATTCTAAACCATTTTATGTATAATTGATATTATTTTTGTCAAATATGTAATACTTTTATCACGTCATACTTTCTTAATTTTTTTACTAATATTCATAGCTCACCCCTTCATTTTGTATGTCCCAAGGTTGTGTCATGAAGTTTTAAACGAGAAATGAATTTTTAAATAATTTTAAGGTAGTTTTTAGTAATTTTTTGGTAACCATGCATAATATTGTCATGATATGAACCTTATTTACCAAATATACTAGGCTTTCTGATCATTTGGGTTGTATTAATCTTTCTTTTAAGTAATAAATTATGAAATAAAGTGTATTAAAGACAAGGGTCATTGTATGTTCTATGTATCTCTCCCGAGGAGTATATACCGTACCCTTCACATATAATATACTCAAAAGTCATAATTATAGAGGAAGATATTTCTAATGGGGAATAACAGGTGGATTCTCTAGATTATAGAGAGAAAGTTCTATGAAATAATACCACTTACCTTGTTAATGTTTTTCAGTGAACAAATAAAATTGGGAAAACTACATGGGAACATGAGGGTTTTATGAGGAAAAAGTGTCATTAGTTGTTTGTGTCAAATTGATGTAATTTCAATGATAAAATTCATATATGGTTATTGAATATAGTATCCAAATATAATATAATATATTTCTTTTTAAATATATTTCCTTGATATATTTCTTTACAAGAAACAATGAGTTTAAACAAACTATGAAAACTTATTAAAATAATTTTAGGTAGAAATTATATAATTTTTTAATTCATCATGTTTGTAGAACCATTTTTTTGAGGTATGTAACCATTTTTATGGATATTTATGTGTTTAAAATTATCAGATAATTTTTGGTTGAGTTTGGGAAGGTTTTGTAAGTGTTTGTAAGATTTTTAAAGGGCGCACAATTTGACCATGGTTGAGGGAAATTGTGTAGAATCTTTAGGTAACCGTGAAATATGAGACAGTGGGCCTTCACATGGTTTGATCATAGTTTGTATAACTGTGTGAGGAGGCTGTGCGAAGTTCCCTTCAAGGTAGTAGCATGCACATGGTTAACACATAGTTTTCCTAACTATTGATCTAATCATGCGTTGTAATAAAAATTGGCTTTTAAATCCCAGATTGGTCAGTATTTTTCCTAAAACCTCCATTATTCCCCCCACTTGAGCCTCACTCAGTATTTTTGGTTCTCAAGGGTTAGATGAGCTCTTCCAATAATTCTAGAAATGAATCATAGGGTTTTCAAGGCATGCTGAAGGTGATTCTCCTCCGGTAAGTCTGCACTCTTGGTTCTTTCTTGGGTTTCCGTATATCTAGCTCTCCCTCTCTCTCAGGTTTCTATATGTACACTAGTTGCATGTAGATATAGGTTTTTTTTCATAAAGTGGTATGATTTGGGCATTTTGATGAGAGGGAAGGGAATCTAATGTGGTTTTGTTGCATTTTCACCTAGATTCAGGGTATGGTTGTGAGATGGGTCAATTTCACTAGAACCCTAAGGTAGGTGGATTCTCTATAAAATTCATTTTGATAGAACTAAAATACTTGTTTTCAATAAATTGGGTTTTCATGAAATTAATTGTGATTATTATTTGCGAAGTTTGTTGGAAATTCATGTTGTGATGATTTGTTGAATTTTGGGGAAAATGTGATATTACAGTGATATGTTATTATTGTTGGATTTAAAAATGAATATTTTAAAATCATTTTCTTGGTTTGATTTTTGAAAAGGGTTATTGAAAATATTTTTCAATAAAAATGGGTTGTTTTATTGATGGTAATGTGTCAGGGATAATGTTATATGGGATTGTTTAGTTGGAATTGGTTGTTCGCATCATATTGTCGCCTTTGTGTGTTATATGCTCGTTATTGGTTAAGTGTTTGTGCATGTGTTTGACATGGATGTGAAGTGGTCAGGAATTATCACTATAAAAATAGGATTGATAGTGGATGGAAGGGTCACTATCAAGGGTAAGTGGCCAGGAAGTACCACTAAATTTGGAAAGTCGTAAACGATCTTAGAAGGGAAGTTCCACCGGGATTATTTCATCGGGTTGTGTGTCTGTGAAAATTCATAACTATGTTTTGATCATACTTGTGGATAGTCAAGATGAAATTATTTTTCTGATGTGTGATGGTGAAAAGGAATATGGCTTTCTTGTTGGCTTCCCCTTGTGTTGTAGGGATTTGTTGGAGGAAATTCACCTGTAAGGGTGTGTTTAGCTTATTAGAAATTATTGCACTATTTAATATTTTGAATAAACTATTTTTTATAAATGTGATAATGGTTTTATCATAGTGGAATTTTTAGGGAAGTAAATTTATGAAAACATACTGAGTATTTGTACTCACCCCCCGCTTTGGCATGTTGGTTCTTTTGTAGATGTCATTTTCTAGGACATAGGTAATGGTAAATCACCTCTTTTGCAAGTGGTTCATCATGATGCTTAGATGGTTTTGTGGTGCTTGGAGCATGGAACTTGGTTTAGAGTTATGGAATTGGGTCATAGCTTCTTGGGTTTTGGTTTGCAGTCTTCCTCTTGGTACTCTGATTATGGATTCTTATGGCATGATTGTATTGGTATTTTGGTTTGTTGAGTTGTAAACTTTCGTGACATGAATCATGTAGTTTGGTTGGTTTTGACTCATTTGGTTGGTTTCTATCATTCTAAGGTAAAATAATTCCCCACTTGTTCTTGAATCCATCGGCATTAATTTCCAGCATTTGGCACCTTGGGAATGTCGCCAAAGTCCAAGTAGCATCTCACAACCTTCTCAAGAAAATAAGGAAGGGGAAGGATGTTACAAGTGACATCAGTGTGTTCGGTCCTTGAATTTCTAATTGGTTGGTGTTCACATTAGTTATTGATCTCAGTGTCCTTGTGTTGGGATGGTAGTGAGGTGTAGGATTTTCAGAACTTGAAATATATAGTATAAAAGGAAGTAGCTAACCCTTTTATGCTGAACTTCAGGTTATCATGGAGTTGGGTACGTAAGTGTTTTGGAGACACTTATAGGCATTGAAAATATCATTGTCATTGATGTAGCCAATGAAATGATCATGACATGCATAGTAGAAATGAATTCCCACTAGGATGAATATTTAATTGATTTATGTTTTGTTGTCATTATGTTGATTTATGAATAATCTAGAAATTATTTTTCAAATGTGTGGATTTGAAATGTGGACAGTTGTGGTATTTTGAAAATGGGTCGATTTTCAAAAACATGTTGGATTTTTCAAAAATGGTGAAACATGGGAAATATGAAATTGTGGGAATTCGGGTTGTGATAGTTTCAATGTAAATGAATTTAAAATTGTAAACCTTTTCTTTCTATGGGAGTGAGACTTATTGTTGTTTTTATATTGATAGAAATGACACTGGGTAGGAGTTGTAGACACCAATCAGAGGAGGCTGCTTAAAATGTGGTTGTACCTAAGCCCCAGGTGAACCAACAACTAGTGCAGAGTATAGTTCAAGATTTCCAAGATGTGAAAAGTGAGAATAATATAGATCAACCAAAGCATGTGGATCATATAGTTCAGTTTCAAAAGTAGAATCCACCCACCTTCATGGGTGATTCAAAGCTATAAAGGGAAGAAGCACGGTTGACCAGAATGAATAGTATATTTTAATTTTTCAAAACACCCATAGAGATGAATGTGAAGTTAGCCACATATATGATGGAGGATCTTTCCCTTCAGTGGTGGGAGTTAGAATTCCAAGATGGAACATGCCAAGGTATGACATTTTAGGGGGTCGAGGAATTGTTTAATGAACAATTTTACCCTTATACATTCATAATTTAGTGTGTAATAGATTTCTTTAGTCCAAAGTAAGAGAACCTCATGGTAACATAATATGTGGCTATGTTTATGAACTTAGTTTGGTTTTCACCTGAGATGGTGGGTAGTACGTCATTTAAGGAACATATATTTGAAGCTAGATTGAGTCAAGAAATTCATTCTAAAATAACAATGCTATGTATAAGTGATTACACCGAAATGGTGAATAGAGAAATATTATTAGAAAGGGATATTTTGGGGGCTATATAAAGGGGAAGCATGTTCATACCCCCATGAAATACTGGGAAATATAAACCAAGATTCAAGAGGAAGGGAGGCATTTATTTCCATAGTGGGAGTGGGGCTCAAAATCTGATGATCAAATTAGTGAATCTTCCTCTGAATCCTTAGAGCAAGATGGAATGTTTTTAGTATGGATATATGGTATATATCATGATAGATTTTATAACACAACCTCGAGCATTCCGTAACTTCAAGAAGATGGGGAATCTTCCACAGTATTTCCTTAATGATCTAAGGTCGGGTGTTTATGACACTCTTCAAGGATCACATGAATCCTATGCCTCAACAGGTTGGGGGTAGCATCACACCCCTCTCCAGCAGAACAAATCTAGTAATGGTGACTCAAGGAATACCATGACTCCTGAACAGGGAAAAAAAGAGCATAGTTTGGAAAGTAAGAAATTGTTTGGACCTGAATAGGTTATGATGGATGAAAAGTCAGGACCATCCATGATAGTAGGAATAGTTATTTTAAATTCCACATTGATGCAAGTTTTGATTGATATTGATGCTTCCCATTATTTTATTTCTTCTCCTGCTGTTAGTTTTCTAGGTTTACATGTGGAAATGATTCTTTCTATCTTGAAACTTCAAAATCTTCTTGGTCAAAGAGAGTGTTGAGCCTTCATGAGTAGATCATGCTATTTAGTTTTGGATGGGTTTGTGTTGATGTGGGATTTATTTGTGTTTGAGATGGATCTTTATGATGTAATCCTAGTAATGGATTGGTTGGAAATGTTTATGGCCCAAATCGACTGTTATGCATAAACAATTATTTTTACGATGGATGATGGAGTCACATGTCACTTTATACGGGAGAAGAATGAAAATATGGGTGAAAAAAATTTGTTTGCACCAACTGTTGGCATGATATCATATTATTTAGAAACATTTTTTTGGCATCAATGGAAACAATTTATCATAGTTTCTTTCCAGTTGTGGTTGATCACTTTATGGTTGTCTTTCTTGAATAATTCTTAGGGTTTACACCTGTGATAGAAGTAGAGTTTTAAATTGATCTCGTCTTATGGACTAGTCCTATATCACTTCCATATTACTGGATGGAACTGAAATAATTTAGGAAGTTGAAGGTGAAATTAGAGGAATTAGAGAACAAATGGTTCATCTGCCCCCACATGTCTTCATGGACAATGCTGATTTTGTTTTTTTAAAAAGGCGGATAGAACCTTGTGGCTATGTGTTGATTATCATAGGCCAAATCAGGTAATTATAAATTACCCATTCCCACTTCCACACATTTATTATTTGTTTGAACAATTGAGGGGACCTCAGTGATTCTCCAAGATTGACATGAGGTCAGGATATCATAAATTGCAGTTGATTATGGAGGATATTCCCAAAATAGTTTTTAGAAGTAGGTATAACCATTAGGAGTATGTGGTTATGCCATTTGGCCTCATGAATTCACTAGTGGTGTTCATGAAATTAATGAATTTGATATTTCATATATATCTAGATTCTTTTGTGGATGATATACTGGTGTGTTTAAGGAAAAGGGTGGAGGATGAGAAGCACATGGTGATAGTGTTGGGGATCTTGAGAGAACATCAGTTGTATGAAAAATTATCAATGTGAGACTTCTAGATACACGTGGTTCATTTACTTGTCCATGTTATTTCTAAGAAAGGTGTTTCAGTTGATCAAGAAAAGATAAAGGATGTTATCTCATGGCAACCCCCAAAGAACATCTTCAAGATATAGAGCTTCCTTAGTCTAGCTGGCTATTATCAATATTTTTTTTTGTGATTTTTAATGATTAAACTCACCAATGAAAATATTGACAATGAAGAACGTTCCATTTTGATGGGATGGGTAGTGTTATAATTTTTCTTGAAGAGATAACGGGTCACCTTATATCTACACCAATCTTGGTTTTTCTAGAACCCAAGAAAGGGTACGTGGTGTATTATAACACATCAAGATCAGGGTTGGGGTGTATTCTCATGAAGGGGGATCACATGGTTGCATATGGATTAAGACAGTTGAGGTTTAATGAGAATAAATACCAAACACATAATTTGGAGTTGGCAGCAGTGGTTCATGCATTGAAAATGTGGCATCATTATCTCTTTGGTTAGAAATTCACAGTGTTTACTGATCATAAGAGTTTAAAGCATATTTTATCATAGAGATATTTGAAGTTGAGGAAAAGGAGATGGATGGAGTATCTAAAGTTGTTTTATTTTGACTTAATGTACACACTGGGTAAGGGAAATTCAGTGGTAGAAACATTAAGTAGAAAATCATATGCTCATATGGTGAAAAAACCATTAGGCTAGTAGCGGTTGATGTCAGTCATAGAGGACATGCAGATAAATTGTGAGGACTGGGGTGATAGAATGGTCTTATTTCTGATTTTGTTGGATTATAGATTGGTTGGTTTGGTTAAAGAGGCATGAGTTTCTGATTCTGATTTCATTTCGATGAGGTCCAAACTCAATGGTGGTGATACCATTAAGGGTTGGGAACTAAATGGGAATGTAATTTTGTGTTTTCAGAATCATATGGTTGTACTAGTGGATTATCAAGAGGAAATTATTTGGAATTATCATCATTCCAGGTGATCTGTCCATCTTGGAATTCATAAAATGTATAAGTCATTGAAATCATAGTTTTGGTGGGATGGTAAGAAAAGGAAAGTGTATGAGTTTGTTTTGAGATGCTTTATTTGTCAGAAAGTCAAGGCAAAGAATCGAAAACCAATAAAAATGTTGCAATCCTTACCTATCCCTATATAGATGTGGGAACATATAGCGATGTATTTTTTCACAGGTCTTCCAAGAATGGTTTGAAAGCACGTTTCCATATGGGTGGTAGTGGATAAGCTCATAATTTTGTCCCATTTCATCCTGATTGTTGAATTTAATATGGTGTAGGATTTATCCATAATCTATATCCAGAAGGTGGTAAAGAGGAATGGAATTCCAATTTCAATTTTATCAGATAGAGATATGAGGTTCACATATAGTTTTTATAAATCCTTACAGCAAGCCCTTATGACACAATTGATGATGAGTATGATATATCATCCTTATACGGATGGGAAATGTGAGAGGATGATACAAAAATTAGAAGATATGTTTTAGGATTGTTAGATTCATTTTGGTGGATCATGGGAGGATCACTTTATATTAGTGGAATTCTTATATAATAACAGTTATCAGGCCTCGATACATATAGCTCCATTTGAAACATTATATGGGTGTCTATGTCATTATCCACTTTTTTGGGAGGAAACCCATGAAATTTCATTGGTAAGGCTGATCCTTTTCCAAGAGACGATAGAGAAAATTAAGTTGATTTGTAAAAGAGTGGGGATGACATGGAGTTTTTAGAAATCATATGTGGACCATCATCACTGAACGTTGTCATTTGAGGTGGGAGATTATGATTTTTTAAGAATCTATCCTGGGCTTAGACATCATCAGTTTGGAAAGTAGGGTAAGTTATCTTTAAGGTATATTAGACTTTTTGAGATACTTGAGAAAGTTAGAGAGGTGGAATATCGGTTGTATTTTTCACCATGGTTTAGTGTGGTGCATAATGTGTTCCATGTTTCTCATTTGAAGAAGTATCAGCAAAATAGTGACCATGTGGTTTGATGGGATTATGTTGAGCTAGAGTTGGATGCTTCCTTGGTGCACATACTAGTGCATATTTTGGATAGGAAAGATAAATTCTTGCATGGAAAAAGAATCAGTCTAGTTCAGGTTTTGTGGAAGCATTGTTAGATTCAGGAGGAGACTTGGGAGTGGGAAAAAGAGATGGTCGAGCAATGGCCTGAGCTCTTTCCACAAAGCAACGATTCTATACATTCCAAGGACGAAAAGTCCAATGGTTTAGAGAATATAACACCTTTGATTTGAGGTATGTAACACATTTTTAGGTATTTTTATGTGTTTAAATTGGTCAGGTAATGTTTGGGAGTGTTTGGGATGGTTTTTGAAATATTTGGACACTTTTTAAAAGGTATATGGTTTGATAATGGTTAGAGGAAACAATTTAGAATCCCCATGTGTAACACCCTGAGATTTTGGGAATTATTATTTTTTTCAAATTAATTTAACTTTTAAATATTTTTAATTTCACATGAAACTTGAAATAGTTATTTATATATATATATATATATCTGTGTGTGTGTGTTTGTGTGTGTGTATTAAAAAGCTATGTCAAACATTCCTTTCACACACAATATCAACTTGGCTTACGCTACACGCAATACCAACTTGGATTGCGCTACAAGCAACACTGACTTGGTGTATGATGCATGCAACAATGAGTATATATTAAAAATATCTTTTTATTATTTTAATTATTTAAATAATATAATTATAAAATTTCTTTTAAACTTAGTAATAACTACATTTAAAATATTTTTTTTATATAAATGAAACTTATTGATAATGAATGATAATTTTTTTGGTAAAGTCCTTTTATGTTAAAAATATTGTCTTCTTGAATAAATCAATTTTAATAATAAAATTAATTTCAGAAAAATTATAAAATTGAGTTGGGGAAAATATAGTTCATTTTTTAATTTCAAAATTTGAAATTATCCTAGGCTAAATTTTTGGGATTTTTCCTAGAAAATTCATTTTTTGATGAATAGTGAAAAATACATTTTTTAGTTAAAAACCACCTTTTAATCTAATTAATTATTACTGATAAATTATATTATAAATATGTTTCAATGTCAAATTATATGAATATGAAATCCACTAATACAATTAAATTCATTACGATCAACCTCACTTTGAAAGTGAATAAAAAATCTTAACAAACTTTTGAAATTTTTCCTTCTTTAAAACCCCGTTATTTCGTCCCTTCTATGGGATTATCACTAATCATAATTTTTATGCATATATTATTGGAATTTAAAAAATCCAACATAAAACATTGTATTTAGTCTCATGTTTATATTATAATAAGACCATGTTAATTTTGTACCAAAATTATTAGTTAAAGTGATTAAAATGAATCACAATGGTTAAGGCCAAATTAATCTTAATTAGGGACTAAACCTTAAAATTAAGCCCCCCAATGACTTATAAAATTGTCTAAAACCCATTGGATTTCCATATTTCTATTATAAACCTTCCATTATTGAGTATAGTATTATTGGTAGGACTTATTTTAGGTAATAACATGTTCACACCTATTTTGTTTCAAACAATTCCACGTGGGTCCTTTTCCTTCCCTATAAAAGGCCACCACCTATACCCATTACTCACACATATCAAGACTCTTAATTTAATACAATCCTGGTATGAATTTCCTCCAAAAAATCCTCCCTTTGACCTTGAATCTTCCCTTTTGGTAAAAACCCTCTCAAGGAATCCTTTTGGCACAAACCAAAAGGAGTTACCCAGTTTAGAGGTAACGTCTTCTCTTAAGATCCTTCCCTTTATTTTCCTTCTACACCACTCCAACCTCTCTATACCCTTCTTGTGTGATGAAACCAGTATCTTAAATATAATAGGATTTTTTTATGCAATATTTCTGACCTTAACTTACACACATCTCCATCTAATGGATGTTGAACATAATGTTTCTTTGTTCGACGAACTACTCCCTCATGAAATGATGATTGTTCATTTCTACTTTACCACCAATAATGGTTTATATTATGATGGAAAATTTATCTATATATGTAATATATTATATTTTTTATGTCTTTAATCTTATATATTACTTTTTTTGAGTCAATAAGGTTTTCCTTATGACATTTTCATTCCTTCATACTTGGAAGAGATTGTTGAGTCAATAATGTTTCCTTATGACTTTACCATTCTTTCTTGTTTTGAAAATCACAAACACCATATCTTAATGAAAATTTCATTTACTCTATGTTTACTTCTATAAGGAAAATTTTCCTTCCATAAGGAAAATTATCATCACCATGTCTTTCATTTTTCATTATCTTGTCTAAGTGTAAAATTCAGTTTCATATCTAAAACGTCAGAAATGTATAATACTTAGATAAAAAGCATTCTGTTTTCGGGATCTGAATTCTGACTCTAAGTCTTCTAAATTCAGACTCTGAACTCTTATGAGTTCTGAATATGAGTTTTATGAATTGAGACTCCGAAATCTTATGAGTTCTGACTCCGAGTTCTCTGAATTCAGACTCTGAACTCTTCTGAGTTCTGACTCCAACTTCTCATGAATTCTGACGCCGAACATTATATGTTCTGACTCCGAATTCTAATGAACTCTAACTCTAAACTTTTTAAGTTCAAGTTACGAATTCTTTTGAATCTAGATTCCTAATTTCCTTAAAATTCATACTCTGGAATTTTATAGAGTTTAGATTCCGAATTCCTTAGAAAACAGATTTCGAATATCCTTGTATTATAGACACCGAATGTGTTCTTGGTTAGACTCTGAGCTTTTATTTTCTTACATTCAGAATATTTTATTTTGGTTAGGTAACCATATTTTTTCTTACACTTGTATTGGTTATAAAACAATGTCATGCATTCAGTTACTTACTAACCGCTGTTTGAGTGACACGTGTACAGGTCCCTCCAAAATTCAAGGAAAAATATGACTATTGGAGGAGGGAGCTGACTGTTGGAGTTGTTCCTATAAATAAGAGCTCATTTGAAAGAGCTTATAATGTTGATAAATCTAGAGATTACATGCTACTGAAGTGATTTCTAGAGAGAGAGACTTTATTACTTTGTGTGTTCTGAACATCTTGTTCAGACTTGAGTCGTGCGACATCGAATGTTGTTGAGTACATTCGAGGACTTCTGGCGATAGGAAGACATAGGTGCCGACTACATTGAAGTTGAGGGATTCCTTGCTAAGGAAGACAGAGGTGCCGACTACCTTAAAGTTGACAACTTTTAGGGATAGAAAAACAGACTTTGATCTTTGTATCAAGTGCTTACCCTGGTGTGGGTAAGACATACATTCTTGAAAGTATAAATCAAGGGACCTTTATCCAAGGTTGTCAGATACCCTTATCTTTGGGTTAAAATATTTAATACTAGTTACCAGTTTTGTTACATGTTTTCCTCTAAATTTTTTATTGTTGAGAAAGGTATTACTATCTTATACTTCCTTATAATTGTACTCTAAGTTAGTAAGATTCTATACACTTTAAGGTGGAATCTTTCCCTTTATAAACTTTCATTAAGTTTCATTTTCCAGAACCATCTTTCCGGAGTTGCTTTCACAGAATCACTTTTCCAGATTCAAGAAAGTTTATAGAACTATAGGCTTTTTGAATTTTTCCTTGTTTAAATTTGTTACACATTACCATCATTAAAAGTTCCAAATGAATTTTTTAATGTATACAATTCACCCCCTCTTGTATTTTGATCATCATACGATCCTATATTTGGTATATAAGGAGAATACCATTCTCCATGCCATCTCAACAATTGGTATCAGAGTAAGGTGACCTCATACCCTAAACCAATTCAATATTTTGTATCAGAGATGTTCTCTGGAATACTTATATTCACGTATATGTTTTCCTTGCTCAAGTTTTTCATTGTTCTATATTTTCCTTACAGAGGCATATTTTCCTTGTTAACAAAATTTTATTACAAACAAGTTTGTGTGGATAATTTTTATTTAAGATGGTAGGAATCAGTGTTGGTTCCATAGACAAACTAAATCCTACAAGACCACCTATTTTTGATGGTAACGATTATGAATATTGGAGAGATCGCATGAAGACATTCATTATCAATACTGAAGTGGATAATTTTGTTATGCTTACTGGAGGATATAAAATTCCTGACAAGGAAGTTAGTACTTTCAAAAATCATGAAAAACATGAATATCAACTAAATTATAAGGTATGAAATACATTTCTTTGTTCCAGGACTAAAAATATATATTGCCAAATTTTATCCTGTTAAGTAGAAAATTGTATTTGGAAGAAACTTAAAGTTACTCACTTTGGAACTACCAAAGTTATTGAAATAAGAAGAGCTATGCTCAGAGCTGAATATCATGGGTTTTGATTTCCCTATGGAGAACCCATATATAAGGTGAAACAGAGATTTATGAATATCATTAACAGTTTACAATTCATGGGTGAGAAAGGATTAGATGATGAAGATCTTATTGATAAGATCATAAACATCATGCCCAATGAGTGGGAATACAAGAGGACTGATATTGATGAGAATAGAAAGGTTACTCAAATTTCTGTTGATGAACTTTTTGGAACTCTTCTTCTACACGAGATTAGAGTGAAGAGAGATTCTAACAACATTAAGAATAAGAATGATAATGGAAGTGTTTCTTTTACTACAACTTAAAATATTATCAAATCCAAGACTCTCAAGATAGCTACAAGATCCAAATCTAAGAAAGTTGTTATACAATCTAAATCTAGTGGAAGTGAATATTCAATGAATGAATTAGAAAATCTTTCTCATATGATGAACAAGATAGTTGGATAGAAGAACTTTCAATCCAGATATAAGAAGAAATAAATAAAAGATAAGAAAGACTCAAAATTCACTTGTTATGAATGCAAGAGTGCTGGACATATAAGGCCTAATTGTCCTATGATTAAAAGTAAATAAAGAAAGGAAAATCATTCTAAGATAAATAGAAATAAGTAATAAAAATATAATGCTAAGAATGTCTTGAAAGATGATGACACCTGGGGTGCCAGTGGTGGTGACTCTTCAGATGAATCATCAGATTATGAATCATCTTGATAGAAGAATCTTGGTCTAATATCCAGACTACTTATTGACAATCATTGCTTAATGGCTAAGGTACACAATGCTGAATTAATGACCAATTTTTATTTAAATAAAAATTATATTAATGAATAATATTATGAATCTTCGGATGAAGATAATACTTTACCTTCCTATGAAAACTTTCTAGGTTTGCTAAGCTTCTTGAAAATGAGAATTCTAAACTCAACAAAAATATTGATAAGGAAAATTATAGTATTTCTATTCTTACAAAGGAAATATCATATCTTTCTAAAGATCTTGATAAGAAAACCCATGATTTTGAAAGTATTTCAAAAAATCTTGATGAAATAAATTCTGAGAAGGATAAACTTCCTATGGATATAGAAAATGTAATTTCTAAGAAAAATGTTTTTGAGCCTAACTCCAGTTCCAAGACAAATGATTTTGAAAATA
This sequence comes from Viscum album, assembly GCA_963277665.1. NCBI lineage: Eukaryota > Viridiplantae > Streptophyta > Magnoliopsida > Santalales > Viscaceae > Viscum > Viscum album. Next base: position 586,453,568 of record OY728145.1, read on the forward strand.
AGAACTTAGTTATCAGAGTGAAATCTGAAATGTTTTCCTCGAGTAAGTGTTTTGAAAAATTTACCTTAGGTAAGAAATTTTTTGATAAGATGTATTCTCAAATCCGACCTCTAAAGAATAGTTCTGGTTTTGGTTATACTAGTTCTAAACCAATTTTTAGTACCAATTATTTTGTTCCTCAAAGTGCTCCATTCTGCACTAATTGTCAGTGTGGTGGGCACTGGGCAAAATATTATTCCCTAAACCAAATTGAGTCTTTAGGATTTCATAGAGCTTATTTTTCTAAGAAAATGTGGGTGCCTAAAATTTTGCTTTCTGAAATTTTTGGATCCAAGAAATTTTGGTTTCTAAAAGTCTAACTCTTTTTTTAGGAAAGTATAGAGAATACCAACAACAATACATGGTACATAGATATTGGTTATACCCGGAATATGACTTGTAACAAAAACTACTTTTAAAATATTATCAAGATGAAAGGAGGAAATGTAACTTTCAGAGATAATGCTCAGGGATAAATTATTGGTATAAGTAACATCACTATTCTTGGAAAAACTTTTATTTAAAGTGTTTTATTTGTTAAGGGTATTACGCACAACCTCATCAGCATAAGTCAATTATGTGATGAAGGTTATCTTGTGAATTTTAGGAATGACAAGTTCTTAGTACATAATTCCAAGGAAGAATTTATTCTTTTTTTTAATAGGAAAGAGAATGTATAGACACTAAACTTAGAAGGCCTTAGAAACCAATACTTACCTTACCTTAGTGCAATGAAAGATCAATCATGGTTATGTCATAGAAGGTTAGGACACTGTAACCTTAGAAACCTATGCAAACTCTCTAAGAAAATACTAGTTAAGAATCTACCAGAGCTTAGATTTGATTCTTCAAAAGATTGTGATCCTTCTAAATTTGGCAGGAAATATAAGTCAAGTTTTAAATTAGCCAGTGAAGTCTCAACTACTGATGAATTATACTTAGTATATATGGATCTTTTTGGTCCAACACAAATTGGTATTATTGGAGGCAAGTATTGTGTATTTTCCTTAGTTGATGATTACACTAGATTTATGTGGGTCTATTTTCTAGCAAAGAAATCTGAAGATTTTTCTTATTTAAAAAGCTTGAGAGCCCAATTTAAATATGAGAAAAACCTTCCTTTGATAACTATTCATAGTGATCATGGAGGAGAATTTCAAAATTTTGATTTTGAAACATTTTTTAGTAGAAAAGGCATTAATTATAACTTATCAGCACCTAGAACACCTTAAAAAATCGTGTTGTTGAAAGAAGAAATAGAATTATTCAAGAAATAACAAGAACCATATTGAGTGAATATTCTGTAGCCAAACATTTTTGGGCTAAAGCTATAAGTACTGCTTGTTATACTATAAATCATGTTTTTATTAGAACTTTTCTTAATAAAACTCATTATGAGTTATGGAATGGTAGAATACCTAGACTTTCCTAATTCAGAGTTTTTGGTTGCAAGGTATTCATTATGAATACTAAAGATAATCTACACCAATTCACACTAAAATATGATGATAGAATTTTCTTAGGCTACTCCACAACTTCTAAGGCTTATAGATTTTTCAATAAAAACACTTATACTATTGAAGAGATAGTACATGTTAAATTTGATGAAATAGATCCTTTTATTTTTAGACAACCCCAACCTACATCTTTGAATGTGTTTTCAAAAACTGATTATCAACCTCTGTTATAAGATCCTTCTGATAAGGAATATGCCCAAGAAAATGTTTCTGAAGCATTTACCCCAGAAGATTTCCTACCCTTTATTGATGAACTGGTTTTACAAAACCCTAATCAGTTGTTTCTAAAGAATCATCTTAGTGATAGTATCATTGGTGTTGTGAATCAACCTGTAAGGACTAGAAGTTTCTTAAGGATTGAAGTATAACATCTAGAATTTCATTCCCAATTAGAACAAAAAAGAACTGATGAAGCTTTAGGTGATGATGATTGGATAAAATCTACCCAAGATGAGCTAAATTAATTTTAAAGGAATAAAGTTTGGACCTCGGTTGAAAGGCCTAAGGAAACTTCTATTATTGGTGTAAAATGGGACTTCAGAAATAAGTTTGATGAAAATGGAATCATAGTAATAAATAAATCTAGATTGGTTGCTAAATGCTATAATCAACAAGAAGGAATTTACTATGAAAAAAACCTATGCTCCAGTAGCTAGACTTGAATATTTTCATATTTTACTTTCCTTTGCAGCATTGTTAAACTTAAAACTTTTTCAAATGGATGTGAAATGTGCTTTCCTTAATGGTTTTGTAAAAGAGGAAGTTTTTGTTGAATAACCTTCTAGTTTTTAAGATAAAAAACATACTAAACATGTTTATAAACTTACCAAATCTTTGTTTGGACTTAATCAAGCCCCTCGAGCTTGGTATGATAGACTTACAATATTTTTGCTTCAAAATAATTATGTTAAGGGAAATATAAATCCAACCCTTCTTATAAAGAAAGATAAGAAAAATGTTTTGATTGTTCAAATCTATGTTTATGACATTATATTTGGTTAAAATTAGAAATATTTAACTGATTCCTTTACAGATCTAATGAAATATGAGTTTGAAATGAGTATGATGGGTGAGTTAACATTTTTCCTTGGTTTTCAAATGTCTCAGAAACTAGAAGGAATCTATATATCTTAGCATTTGTATATTAAATATCTTCTTAAAAAGTTTGGATATGACAATTCTAAGAGTATTTGTACTCCCATTGGTACCTCAAAACACACTTGATCTTGATGAAGCTATAAAAACAGTACATCAAACATCTTTTTGAGGTATGACAAGATATTTACTTTACTTGAAAACTAGTCATCCAGACATAATGTTTTCTCTATACTTATGTGAAATATATCAATCCAATCGTAAGGAATCTCATTTAAAGGCAGTGAAATTTTTTTTGATACTTAAAGGGAACCATGGATTTATGACTCTTTTATACTTCTGGAAATGATTTTATTTTAAAGAGTTTTTTAGATACTGACTTTGGTGGATGTTGAATGGATAGAAAAAGTACACCTGGAACTTTTTATTTCTTAAGAGATTCATCAGTTTCTTGGTCATGCAAGAAGAAACACTCAATAGTGCTTTACACTTTTGAAGATGAATATATAGCAGCTGGAAGTTGTTGTGGTCAAGTGTTGTGGATGCAACACACACTCACAGGCTATGGTATGAGTTTTAACAAAACACTAATTTTGTGGGATAATACTAGTGCCATTGATTTAAGAAAAAACCCTGAACATCACTCTCATGAAAAACACATAGATATTAGGCATCACTTTCTTAGAGATCACACATAAAAAGGAGATATAATTATTCAGTTTATCAGAATAAAAGATCAACTTGCTGATATTTTCACAAAATCTTTAACCTCTGATAGATTTGAATACATTAAACATAAGTTAGGAATGATAACCGTAAGGTAATATTCTGTGTTAAGTTTCTATTGAAACCAATCTCTTTATAGTAATAAACTCCTTTTCATATGGGGAGTACATTTGCTTGATAATTTTTCAAACTTTTTGTAATAATGTTTTTTCTAAAAAATTTTTGTAGTGAAGTTTTTTTTTCAAATTTTTCATAATGAAGTTTTATTCCAAATTATTTTAGTCAGATTTTTCAAAATCTTTCCTTATGGAAATTTTTGTAGTTATATGTTTTGAAATCTTTCTTAATGAAACTTTTCACAGTCTAAAACATTTTCATAGTATTAATATTTTCACACTTAATATTTTCGTAATTAATATTTTCATACTTAAAATTTTCATGATGAAGATTTTCAAACTCAAAATTTTTGTAATGGAGATTTTCATTTCCAATTTTTTTTGTAATCAAAATTTTTAGAATCTAAAGTTCTTCAAGAAGATTTTTCCTCAATAGGAATAATCTTCCTAGAAATATGAAAGGTATATTTCCTTTATTAAGTTTTTGTAATCATCATTTACTTGCTGGTATTTTCATTTGTTTTTACATTTGTTCGGATTCACTTTTTCTTAAATCCAAATGTTTTTCTTAAAAAACCTCAGAAGATCAGATCAGAGTTTTCCTTAAGGCTATCATATCGACTGTCAGATCTGATCAAAAGAATTTTCAGCCATTTGATTGAGTTTGGAAGATGAATCTTCACATAAAGCGCCTATATAAAGGACCCTTGATGGTTGTCCCACATTGATTCTCAAGCTCTTGCATGATGAAGTGCTACCTTCCTACTTAAGCCCACTCTAAAATTCTCAGAGTTTTCTCAAATCCGAATTTCTGTAGAAGAATCCTCTCTGAAAGATATATCTACTGTCAAGCCAATTCCGGAGTGGTAGGTATATAGAGAAAGGTTTGTGCATCCGAAATTTTTCAACAAGTATGATTATATAATCTCAAAGAATATCAAACTCAATGGATGGGAGAGTGTCTGCATATCAAAGCCAGGGGCTCAAGATTTGGTTTATTTGGATTTACTTGTTGAATTTTATAAATCAGTTAGTTTCTTCAAGGAAGAAGGTAGATAGAAATTATCTTTTAAGAGCTATGGTAAAACTTATGCTCTTTCGTATATAAAGGCAACTAGCTTGTTTGGAATTCTATATGAAGGGGAAGCCGATTTCTATTCCCACAAATTGCTGGATGTAAAAAGAAGATTTTTAAAGGAGAAATCCATGGAGTTCCTCAGTCTTACTGATGTCAAGAATCCAAAGTGTTCTCACCTCTGTACAAATAATTGGATCATTGAATTATGGGTTCAAGGATTTGTCATTCCGAGAAAAGGTGATAAGGAAACATTAAAGAAGAGTGATATGTACATCCTAGAATTTTTGGTGAACCTGAGGAAGGTTAATTTGGTTAAGCATATTCTAATTACGATCAAGAATATCAAGAATGTAAATCTGAAGGCTCAAATTACCATTTACCCAGCTATTCTTTCTAAATTGATTGTTCAGTGTCAAGAATCTAATAAAATCCCATGGAGTTCAAAACCTAGAAATTGAAAAGTAGTTCTAGTCAGTGATGATACCCTGAAGAGGATGAACATTGGATTTTCTAAAGACTCTCTTGAGAGTTTTATGACCTACCAGAGGAGGAATCTTTAGTTGTTCTAAAGAAGAAAGAAGTGGCTGAACCATCAAAAAAGGTAGGAATGAAGAGGAAGTTAAAAGAAGTGGAAGAAGAAGAGAAAACTACAAAAGCTAAGAAAGCCCAATCCGCACCTCCAAAATCTAAGAAGAAAAAATCATAACCCGATGAGTTTGTAGGAAAATAGAGGGAAGATAAGAAAAACCAGAAGGAAAGAGAGCCAAAGTTTGGTTTGGATCCTGCAGAAGAAAATGATTTGGAAGAGAAGACTGCTGGTGAGCTTGAGAAGCAAGATAATGGAAAGAAACAGAAGAAGAAGATGTCTGAGACTGAAATTGTTCAATCCCTTCTAAGGGATACTGAGAAAGCTTCAGAGAATATCCCCATACCAGAATCCTTCTTGGTAGAGTCTTCACCAGAGACTCAAGGTAAGAATTTTTTCACTCTGGAAAAATCCCAAGAAAAAGAAGTAGAAAAAGTTGTGGAAGAAGTGGAAGAAGCTGAAAGTAGTGATGACATAGCTGATTTGATTAAGCAAGTGGAAGAATTTCATGAGAAGGAAAGTCCATCCGAAAAATTGTCAATCTGAACCTTTCAAGACAAATATTCAATGCTTGCTACTCCTGGGATAGATGATAAGGCTGAAGATGAAGTTAATAAGCTATCTAAGGAAGAGATTTATAATCATCATTTTATTCATCCTAAAGATGCTGAGGCAGGAGCTCAGAAAGAAGAAGTAGTTGAAGATAAGATTGTTCAGTTGTCTAATAGCAAACATGAATCTCCCGATGAGGAAGCCATTCTGAGAACTGATAAAGGAAAATAGGTGGTTGTTGATACACCCAATAAAGATATTATAAATAAGAAAGAAGATGGTGGATCATCAAATAAGAAACTTGCTGAGCTAGAGAAAGAACCTTCACCAAACAAAGACTCAGATTCAAAATCAAAATCTCTAGGACAAGATTTCATTGTCCAGTTGTTGAAGTAGTTGGATGAAACCATTTATATTTCTCTAAGAATAGACTCTAGATTCCAGATGCTTCAACACACACTCAATCAGAAATCAAATTCAGTGTCCATAGTGATGGACAAGTGTGTCAAGATTGAAGCTAATTTCAAGAATTTCTTCATTAACTACACATCCCACAAGAGGTCCTGTAAGAAAATGGTTGGCCAGTCAAAGAGGATAGTTGAAGATTTGAGAGAACTTGATGAATTACAAGATGGTGTCAAAGAGGCTTTTGACATTGAATATGGAAGGATCAAAGATCTTACAAAATTTTTTGAAGAAAATTTAACTTTGGAAAAAAAATACCCAAATTCAAGAAGTGAAGGATCTAAATGGGAAATTATATTCAGCTGCCCAAAGCAGGTAGAGAGAAAAAGATCTTTGGATTTAGATTGATAGAAAGCTGCTCAAGCAGGACGAAGTCCTGAAGGCTCAGGAAGAGGTTCTTAAATCTCAGGAAGAATGAATCAAGACATTAGAGAAGATATCTGAGGATCTGGATCATTTTCTTAAGCGAGCAGAGGAATATCATAAGGATCTAAAAAGATGAAGACTACAGTAAATAAGTTGATGCAGAAGGAAAAGGAAGGATAACTTTGTTGCAATCTGATATTTTGTTGTACTTTTCTTCCTTATACAAATTCTTTCTAATCATAATGAAATTTTTTGTTGCTTGTACTTTGGATGTGTTGTATTAATCTTTCAGGTACCATAATTTCTTTTCCATTCCCTAATTTTTTTTTGAAATTCACAAAGGGAGAGAAAGGAAAAATAATACCAAGTAAAGAAGAAATATCCCTAAGTAAGGGGGAGTTTATCTAAGGGGAAGTTTTCATTATGGAGATTTCTGTATTCATGATTATTAAAATTATCATTCCAAAAATCTAGAATATAATATTTAGAATTACAAATCCTAAGGGGGAGTTAGTCATATTACTCATTTTCTATGTGTAAAGGGAGATAAGTTTTATTTCAATGTCTAGAAAAATATTTTCTAAGTCCTTATATTCTTTTTCATAAGGATGTTTGTTCTTTCCAAAAAGGGGGAGATCGTTGAGTCAATAAGGTTTTCCTTATGACTTTTTCATTCCTTCATACATGGGGGAGATTGTTGAGTCAATAAGGTTTCCTTATGACTTTACCATTATTTCTTGTTTTAAAAATCACAAACACCTTATCTTAAGGAAAATTTCATTTAGTCTATGTTTTACTTCTATAAGAAAAATTTTCCATCCCCAAGGAAAATTTTCCTCACCATTTTTTTCATAGTTCATTATCCTGTCTAAGTGTAAAATTTGGTTTCATATCTAAACCCTTGAAATCATACAATACTTAGATAAAAAGAATTCTATTTTTAGGATCCGAATTCTAACTCTGAGTCTTTTGAATTCAGACTCTGAAATCTTATGAGTTCTGACTCTGAGTTTTCTAAATTCAGACTCCGAACTCTTATGAGTTCTGACTCTGAGTTCTCTCAATTCAGACTCTGAAATCTTCTGAGTTTTGACTCTGAATTCTCATGAATTCTGACTCCAAACCTTGTAAGTTTTGACTCTGAATTCTCATGAACTCTAACTCTGAACTTTGTAAGTTTAGGTTCATAATTCTTGTGAATCTAGATTCCGAATTTCCTTGAAATTCAGACTCCAGAATTCTATAGAGTTCACGTTCTAAATTCCTTAGAAAATAGATTCCAAATATCCTTGTATTATAGACACCAAATGTATTTTTGGTTAGACTCCAACTTTTATTTTCTTAAATTCTGAATATTTGATTTTGGTTATGTAACCATATTTTTTCTTACACTTGTATTGGTTATAAAATGATGTCGTGCATCCAGTTACTTACTAACTGTTGTTTGAGTGACATGTTTAGAGGTCCCTCCAAAATTCAAGGAAAAATATGACCATTGGAGGAGGGAGCCTACCGTTGGAGCTGTGCCTATAAATAAGAACACATTTTAAAGAGCTTATAATGTTGATCAATCTATAGATTACATGATTCTGATGTGATTTCTAGATAGAGAGACTTTATTTCTTTGTTCTTACTGAAAATATTGTTCAAACATGCTTCGTGCAACTACGAATGTGGATGAGTACATTTGAGGACTTCCGGGGATAGGAAAATAGAGGTGTGGACCACCTTGAAGTTGAGGGCTTCCTTGCTGAGTAAGACAGAGGTGCTGAGAACCTTAAAGTTGAGGGCTAGTGGGGATAGCAAGACAAACTCTGATCTTCGTATCGAGGGCTTACCCTGGTGTGGGTAAGATAGACTTTCTTGAATGTATAAATCAAGGGACCTTTATCCAAGGTTGTTGGATACCCTTCTCTTTGGGTTAAAATATTTACTTCTAGTTACTTGTTTTGTTACAATTTTTCTGCTGCATTTTTGATTGTTGAGGAAAGTATAACTATCTTATACTTCCTTATACTTGTACTCTGATTTAGTAAGATTCTATACACTTTAACGTAGAATCTTTCCCTTTGTAAACATTCATTAAGTTTTATTTTCCAAAAACATCTTTCTGGAGTTGCTTTCTCAGAATCAATTTTTCGAATTCATGTAAGTTTATAGAACTAGAGGCTTTGTGAATTTTTCCTTGTTTAACTTTGTTAAACATTTCCATCATTAAAAGTTCAAAATAATTTTTTTAAAGTATACAATTCACCCCCTCTTGTATTTTGAGCATCATACAATCCTACATTTGGTATCTAAGTAGAATATCATTATCTATACCATATCAATAACTTTTACAACACGCCTCTTTTTTCCTTCCAGTTAGTGTTAATATGATAATCTCGTTTGAGGATGTGTGGACTACCGCCCCCTCAAAGCAATGTGATTCATTCACACTCCAAATAGAATGTATTAAGAATGGGTTTAATGAACATATATGATATATATGATATATTAATTATAATTTTATAATGATATATATATGTACATACATACATACATATACATATTTCATTTACGTACTTTCTTTCAATGTGACAATAAAAATGGAAAACAACGTTAAAGCATACGTATGGCTTACCGTATCCATGAACGATGTATTCCATTTCATACATAATTATACTATAAAATATTATAATATACATATACTAGGATATAAATTATATTTATATCATTTTATACATTCTATATTCATGGTATAAGTATAAGGACCAACATTATAACAAATTAAGACACATGTGAAGAACAAAGAGAATATTACCCAAAGTGAAACTTTAACATTGGATCATTAACAAGAGAGAAATACAAGGTCAAAATCAAACCATATATGGTATTATGAATAATAATATATTTTTTTAAAATATTTATAGTAAAATCATATTTATTACACATGATTCTTGCACGAGTACAAAGAGAGCCAAGACACAAGGTAAGGAGATTTCATCTCACTTTTCATTTCTATGAGATACAAGTATGTTTTCCACTCTTTCCTTTTGGGTGGTGTATGTAATACACATGATTGATTATATGTATATTATAAATAAATTTTTGGTTATTCATATATCAATTCTATTATCCTACTTTCATGGGGTTTAACTTTTAAAACTTACCAAATTGGTAAAACAACTTTGTCTCAATTTTCCTTCTTTGAGACTTATGTTTTGTTATGAACTTAAACTCTTTTTAGAGGTGTACAGACATACAATGTACATGTTGTATAATTAATCTCATTATTTTAATGATATATTAATATTCTTGTAATTTTATTTCCTTACATAGAGAGCATGATCCCAAGATACCAAGTTATAAGAGTTTATTGAGACTGTCTCACCACTTTTTGAGATTTTTTATGTTTATGATTTTTTTGATAAAATATTATGATCATATCTCAGGAATATTCATGAGTTTCATTATCCTATGTTATTTCATGATATAATCATTAATTTTTACCAGTTTCTACAATTTGGTACATAAGTTAGTTGAGAAAGTCTATTTAGGAAAACCTGACCTTACCCTCTCTTCAGCTGGAAATATATGATTTCGAAAAAAGGTTTCCAAGAATATTATACCATTCCTCTATAATATCTGAAATAAATTTTTACCCTTTTTTCATTTTACAAATCTATTTAAGGGAATATTATTGTTTTTTTCTGAATAAGGAATTTTTTTATTCCATTTACCTTGAAAAAGTAATGTTCTTTTGACCTCATTAAACATGTACGAATTTACCCATCTTCATTTCTTCAAAGCTCCCATTTCATTGTTAAAAGGTTAATATTTAATAAAATCTTTTTAAAAAGTAATTTTCATGGAAAATTATTTTCAAAATGGTTTCGAACATATTTTATATGTTTTCATGGAAATATATTTTCAAAATGTTTTCAAGTCTTATTTACAAGTTCTCAAAGTGCTTTCAAAGAAATGGTTTTCAAAACATTTTAAAGAATCTTTATAAGTTATCAAGAAAAATGATTTTCAAAACATTTTCATGATTTGAGTATTATTTTTCAAATTATTTTCAAAGAAATGGTTTTGAAAACATTTTCAAGCTTTATTTAAAGGTTTTCAAAGTGTTTTCAAATAAAACGGGTTTAAAAATGTTTTGAATATTATTTTATAAGTTTTCAAGGAAAAAGGTTTTAAAAATTATTTTAGGTATTATTTATGTGTTTTCAAATCAATTTTCTATGAAAATGATTTTTCAATGGTTTTATGCACTAAAAATACCTTTTCAATCAAGAAAGGATATTTTCCTCATGATTTTTTTAAAATATATATCGAAATTATTTTCCATCTAAGATGGAATCTATTTATGACACTCACACTACTAGAAATTTTAGATTTTCCAATGGTTTAAAACCATTGGTAATGGCTGGAAAACCGTTGGGTCTTGAGCTATAGGGATAAACATATCCCAACAGTTCTATGGGAACTGTTGGGATATGTGTGAAAAAAATCAGCATATACCAATAGTTTTAGTAAAACGTTGGTATAAATGCTTGCTAATGATTCTAAACCATGCGTAATTTCATGAAGAATCTCCATACCAACGGTTTTTTAAACTGTTGGTATAGACTTTTACCAATAGTTTTCCACAAACTGTTGGTAAATATCAAGTAAAATTATATATTCCAATAGTTTACAAACCATTGGAATATACTTTTAACAACGGTTTTCATAAAACTGTTGGTATAAGTTCTGGTTTTACACTTTTTCCAACGGTTGTGAACCTTTGGCATATATTGTTTATACCTGCAGTAGCAAACTGACTTGGTTGCCTCCCCCTGTGTAGTTGCATCAATTCCTCTAGCAAGCCTGCAAAATTCATACACAATAGAATGTGTGCATAATATACAACAAGTAACACAATACACCATTAAAAACTATACCTGCATAATACATGCAGAATTCTATATGAATTCATACAGAATATATCCAACACAAAATTCAAACATAAATATAAATACCTCCTATTCTGTATTTAATTACCCTCTACAAACATAACGAATTAACACATAATTCATAAGGTAATTACAGCAAGTACACATAGACAACAAGTATACCCATACACCGTTAACACATAATTTATAAGTTAATTATATACCTAAAGCATTCAATTCAGAATTCAGGGGGTTGGGGGGCTGTTTAGTGGTTTGGGGTGGCTGTCCAAGGGGAGTGGGGGTGTTCGGGGGGATCGGGGTGTCCGGGGGGGGGGGGGGTGTCCAGGGTGGGGGGGTAGCTATCCAGGGGGTGGGGGGGATATCCAGGGGGAATGGGGGGGATATTAAGGGTAGTGGGAGGGGGGGGGGGCTGTCCAGGGGTGGGGTGGTGTCTAGGGGATTGGGGGGGGGGATCTATAGGGAGTGGGGGTGTCCAGGGGGTGTAGTGGTGTCCAGGGGTGGGGGTGGGGGGGGGGGGTCTAGTGGTTGGGGGGATTTTCCAAGGGGGGTGGGGTGGTGTCCACAAGGGTGGGGGCTATCCAGGGGGTGAGGGCCTATCCAGGGGGTTGGGGCCTATCCCGGGGGGTGGGGGCTATCCTGGGGGGTGGGGGCGGTCCATAGGGGTGGCAGGGCTGTCTAGGGGGTTGGGGCTATTCAGGGGGTGGCCGGTGTTGTCCATGAGGGGTGGGAGGGGGGGGGGCTCTATAGGGGTAGGGGTGTTCACGGGGGTGGGTAGGGCTGTTCAGGGGGGGGGGGGTACAAGATCTTTAGGGGGTGGGCGGGTTGTGCATAGGGGGTCAGGGTGTCCATGGGGGTGGGCGGGCTGTCCAGGGGGGAGGGTGGGGCTATCCAGGGGGTGGGAGGGGTTGTCCACGGGGGTGGGTGAGGCTGTCCAGGGGGTATGGTGTGTCCAGGGGGTGGGCGAGGCTGCTCAGGTGGTATGAGATGTCTAAGGGGTGGGAAGCTGTCTACAGGGGTAGGGGCTGTCTAGGGTGGTGGGCAGGCTATCTACAGGGGTGGCAGGGCTATCTAGGGGGGTACGGGGTGCCCAAGGGGGGGGGGTGCGTGTGTGTGTGTGTGTGGGGGGGGGGGGTGTCCATGTGGGTGTCTAGGGGGTGGGGTGGTGTCCAGGGGGGGTGTCCAGGGGGTGGGGGTGTCTAGGGGGTGGGGTGGTGTCTAGGGATTGGTGGTGATTTCCAGGGGGTTGGGGTGTCCAAGGTGTGAGGGGTGTCCAGGGGGTGGGGTGTCTAGGGGGGTGGGCGGGCTGTCCACGGGGGATGGCCGAGCTGTCCAGGGGGTAGGGGGTGTTTGGGGGGGGGGCAGTCCATGGGGGTGGGAAGACAGTGCACGGGGGTGGGTAGGGCTGTCCAGGGGGTACGAGGTGTCCAGGGGTGGACGGGCTGTCCACGGGGGTGGGTGAGGTGTCCACGGGGTGGCTGGGTTGTCCAGGGGGTAGGGGGTGTCCAGGGGCGTGGGTGGGCTGTCCAGGGTGGGGTGGGGTGGGGGGGTGGGCAGGCTAGCCATAGGGGGTAGGGGTGTCCAGGGGGGTGGGCAGGCTGTCCACGGAGGTGGGCGAGGCTTTCCAGGGGTACTGGGTGTCTAGGGGGGTGGGGGGTTGTCCACAGGAGGAGGGGCTGCCCAAGGGGGTGGGAGGGCTGTCCATGGGGGTGGGCGGGGTTGTCTAGGGTGGTACAAGGTGTCCAGAGGGTGGGGGGTGGTCCATAGGGGGAGGGGGTGTCTAGGGGGGTGGGCGGGCTGTCCACGGTGGTGGTCGGGCTATCCAGGGGGGTAGGGGGTGTCCGGGGGGCGGGGGGGGGGGGGTGGCCGTGTGGTCCACAGGGTTGGGAGGGCTTGTCCATGGGGTATGAGGTTTCTAGGGGGTGGGGGATATCCAGGGGGTGGGCGGGCTGTCCACGGGGGTGGGGGGATGTCCACGGGGGTGGGAGGGCTGTGCACGGGGGTGGGGGGACTCAATTATTTTGGTTAACCAATAACTTCATCATATGGTCTATTAAAATTTCATTTAAGAGGTATTATTATACTCAATATCAATAAGTCACACTAAATTAATCAGTAAGGATACACAGATAAATAACTCAAACAAGATATATATGAATATGAATTTCATGAAAACATAATTAACTATTTTAAATAGAATCAGTTAAAAACATTCCCCAATGATACGTTTTCTAAATTCCCAAGGTGACTTATAGCTTGTGAAAATGAGGGGTGTCCAAATAAATCACTCATAACAACCTCCCATGTTCTTGAAATCCAATGTCATGTCTACAAGGACAACATAGAATGGATAATGACATCAAGGAGAGACACATATCCTCATCTATGATAATAATCTACCATGAACGAATTCAGATTTCAAGGTACACTGCTACACGAGTTAGCTCTAACATAGCCTAATAGGAATTCCGGAACCCCATAGATTGGTGACCAAAACCATAAATAATACAAAAATAATGATGAATTTTTTTCTAAAAAATAGATAAATATAAATAATACAAGATTATATGTCAAAACTCTTCATGTAGAAGGTACATGAAACAGATGGGTAAAACTGTACCCATATTAACACATTATCAAGTGACACAACATCCAATAAGATTAAAGCTTAGACATATCCCATGTAATAGTTTGATCACATATCTAGTGGAAACCACCATCACTTTAGATCCTATGGACAAGGAACATCCACCACCTATATGTGTTGCATTCCCATTAACATATTTTCATGGGATGGTATTTACATATTTTCTAAGAAAATTATTTCAAGGCTAAAAAAATAATTTCATTAAATCAGCTTCTAATCAGACCACCAATTTACTAAATTCCACTCAAAAATTACAATTTCATTAAAATAGGGGGATTTCAGAACATCAGTGATTTTTAAAAATAAAACATTCATAATATATAAATAATCATTTAAATCGTTTAGAATCTCATTTCTTATCAATCATTAAATTTAAGGATTCTTTTATGGGGAAAAATATTATGGATCCACCGATGTTTTATCAATGTTCAAATAAACACCCACAACTGGACAACCCATGAACAGAGGGTGGGGGGGGGGGGGGCTGTCCGACAGGGTGGTCGAGCTGTCCATGGGGGTGGAGGGGCTGTCCAGGGGGTACGGGTTGTACAAGGGGTGGGGGTGTCCAAGGGGTTGGGGGCTATCTTGGGGAGGGGTGAATCAGTCACAACAAATAATAAAGTCAAGTTTTATTATTTAAAGATAAAAAAATAAATATAATGTGACCTACCAAATCACTCATATATTCAGGCACAACAAATCAATAAACATCAAAGGTTTGTAATATCAGTCCAAAATGTAACAGATCAATCAGTCCCTCATCATCATCACTATCATCACCATCATCATCACCCTCACCCTCGTCCTCATCGTCATCCACATCATCGTCCCTACCCTCTTCACCCTCATACTCAACCTCGGCCTCCTCATCACTGTCCTCCTCCACCTCGGCCTCCTCATCGCCCTCCTCCTTTGCCTCAACCTCCTCCTCACCTTCCTCCTCCTTCGCCTTGGCGTCCTCCTCGCCATGGTCTTGACCACCACTAGAACTACCACATGGATCACTATATATAGAACACATCGATGAAATATATTAATCACAAGTAGTGCTGGCCTCTGGTGGAACTGTTGGACATAAAACTTCCATCAATTTCATAAATGAAGTGTTCGCCCTAGAAGACTATTCTATCGTCTCTGTGGCCCTTTTTTCAGCATGTTATGCCAGTGCCTTAACCTGCTGCAACTCGGTCGCACTACAACTCATACCTTAGGTGGTCCAATACCTCGTCAGAACTATACTCTTTCCAGGTTGGCATCATACTCTACCAGGGTGCTCATCTCCAAACACATAATGTGATTGATCATTTGGCCTAAAATTGTTAGGTTCATAGGAATAAAGGGCCTATAAAGAATCTTTTTACAAATATAAATATATTATTAAGTTACAAAATAGAGATTAAAATTTTAAATCTACAAAGTAAAACTTACAATCTGCTGCTGAGTCGGTTCATTAACCACACTTCCATCTTTCTTCTTTATACTCAAGAAAAACAATTTTGCTTGAGGAACACGTCCTTCTATATTAAATTTATGCCTCTACAATGACATTGAATGTAGGAAACAGTAATAAAAAATAGGATAAAAAACAGTAATTGCATAACTAAAATTATATAACAACTTTAGCAATCGAATAAATTATGGAGGAAGCAATAGAAAGTGTAAGTCGTAAAGAAATATTATAAAATATCATAAATGCTTCCTCTCATGATCTTGCATTGTAGTACGTCCCAATGTGTGGATGTATTTATTAGCATCAATGTTTTTTTATTTCTTCCAGATGAAACCTAAATAAAATTCAATAATTAGTATTAATTAAAAACATTAAAATTTATATTTGAATACCTCTAAATTTTTTAATACCATAAATTGGCTAGTCATCCAATAAGTAATGATCTTTCGGTACTATTTTAACAAACAATCATCCTTGACATAGATTGCCTCTAACTCTGTGCTCACTCTAGCATGCCAGCCAATGTAAAACTCATTCTTATAAGCTCTCCAAAGCTCACCTAAATCCTTTAGACGTGCTGGCCGTGCACCCTCACCCTTGGGGAAATTAAACCGCAACTGACCCCGAAATATTAATTCATATAAATACAAAAATTAATATATTGTATTAAATACAACATATTTTTTTACAAATATCTCTGCACAGGCTTTATCCTTGACTTTATTTGGTATCTTTCTCCATGAGAGTGCGCTGACATGAATTATGTCGGAGTATTTGGAAAGTGTTGCCAAAAAACTCTGACATTTCTGCCCATATTTTTCAATCATATGACTATATTCATTATATTCCACCATCAACTGTGTGTGTTGGTTCCACACTGCACGCATGCTTGTACGCCCCTTCCCCCTCCTCCTATAAGTAGATGTATCAGCTATGAAAGAAAAACAAATATTTTATCAATACATGTTATAATGAAAATAAATAATGGTGTAATAATATGTTTGGGTTGTATAAGTATACCTATGGTAGTCTGATCAATGGGTGCCTCTGGATCCATATAAATTGAAGTAACACCTTTTACAGATGGAGTGGGTCCTGATGTATCCTCTGCAGGGATAGACTCTAGTGGAGCAGGAGTTGATGAAGATGTAATATAAAAGCCTAGAGAGAAGGAAGCAGAAGTAAAAGAAGATGACCGAGATGGTTGGCCAAATACTGGATGGGGAGTGGGAATCATCATCAGATATGGTACAGATGGGTGAAGAGGCTCAGATGTACATTGTTGTGAAAACATGGGAGACCTAAATATCCCGTGTGTCCCTAACGACACACTGAGATCAGAATGTGGGATGGATGGTATGTCAGTGGGAGGGGCATGGTCTAATAGGGTACACCAACCAGATTGTTTATATCCCGTACCACCCCCTCATACAAACTCCCTGAGTACTAGGACCAATACTAGGTTTCTAATCAAATAACTGTCGCCTAATAGATGGATCCGGAAAAATGTTAAAAAAAAATTAATCACATGACATTATATATTATTTAAATAAATGTATTTGAAATAAAATACTCACTATAGGCACTAGTGGTGGAATTCCTAGCTCAATCATGCAGAGATTGTTGTCCATAATCTGTTTTCATTTCCTCTCTTCAATTGGTTTCATTTCATACATTTGGAAACAAATATGGAAGTAAATAGAAAAGGATAAATAATGTTTAACCCAAAAAAATAAATAAATGAGAGGGAATAGGGGGATTCATGGATAATTTAACTAACCATTGTTTTAGGTGAGCATGAACAAATGTATAATGAAGTCAATAAATTATACAAGATGTAATAAAGAAATTTAATTTTTAGAAGGATGGTTGTTTACCAAGTGTCATCAGTATATTGAAATCATGGGACATTGATTCTACTAGATTCATAAGTGTTAAAGCAGTTGTCAAGATTAATGAAAAATTTAATTTCTTTAGTCTAGGTAGATGATACAGGTTTTAATACATGTTTTGTAGAAGAATATAAACCATCATGTTCATTACCTGGTAAAATTTTATAGAGGGGTCTTAGAGTCATAAAAATTTTATACAAATTACAGTTGAAGCATTGAAATGTTCACAAAGTTAGAAATGTGAGTTTCGTAGGTTTAAATACAGTTCAATTCCAAATTAGAGAATGCGATTCAAATAAAAATTCCAACCAGTAAACATTAAAAATTCACATAATGGTCAAGTTCGGTACAACATATTTGTAATCAATATTAAATCAATTTGAAAAGTACCAACCACAACATCTCAAGTCAAGGTAAAGCAAAATAATTTAGAACATGAATGAATGATTTTATATATTTCCCACCACAACTTTAGGTTCATAGTCAACTCTGACAATTGATCTATTGAAGTCATCAAAAGTAATAAATGGATCATTTCAAATGGCAGTAGGGACGATGTCAATTCCATCATCACCATCATCCAAAATATGTCTTGTAATTACTTCAATAATGACACCAAATTTATGTCGAAGATAGTCTTTGACATAATTTGTTTTTTCCATTGATGCCAATACATATGGTTCATCGGTAGCAAGAGTGTGAGTCATATCAATTACTCTAAATCCACAATCATCAATAAATGTTCCCTGCCTCGTTATCGAATCAAAGAACTTACATTTCATCAGCGTGACTCGTGCATGAGAATAATAATCCAATATTATTATTATTTCAACGACTTCATAATAACTTACATTTTCAAATAGCGGTCTACTATCCAATGCACTAGCATAACAGTCTATTGTGGTAGTAACCATAACACCATTATGTTTTTTTCTCATGTTCTTTTCTCATTCGGTGATAATAAATCTGTACCCATTGATAACAATTGATTTACAGTCATGAACCACGGTATTAGGACCAAAATCCAAAGATCTTATTTCCTTAGAGATAGAGTCAGCAGGAAAACTCAATACCTGAAATATAAATCAATATTAAACTTAATTAATTATTGTTTTAATTATTTTTAATATTAATATTATTACCTTCAATTTTATCCAAGCATAAAACTCTTTTATATGAAAAGTATCCCTCTTTCTCAAAGATAAAGAATGATGCTTTCCATTTATCGTCATTTTATATTCCTTATAGATAAAAATTGTAAAAGTTTAACATATATATATATATATATAAGATATAAATATAAAATTTACTTACAAGATGTAGTCATCGAACAAATCACAGTTGAACAAAATTGTGCGATGTGCCATCTCTCACTCTTCAAGGCTTAATGTCATCAATGTGTATGATCCGGGGATTCCTCTTATTTGAGGAAGTGATGGAAAATTGGGTTCTATTTGTTCATACTATTCTTATTTATTTCTCATTGGTAGGTTCATTCTTGTAGTAAGATCAACAAAATATATACAGTAGAAATCCATAAATTCTTGAGCTAAGTAACCATTCTCGATAGAACCTGAAGAATAATTTATGTTACATACATAAGACTTTAATGTGTACATATTTCTTTTATTTGGATACATCCAATGAAAATAAATAGGTCCTCTGAGAAGTATTTCAGTTGGAATATTCATAGTCATATGCAACATTCATGTGAAAAATGATGGAGGAAATATTTTCTCTTACTCACACAAAATTAATGGTGCATCTACCAACATTTTTTTGGAAGAAATACTTGAACAACTTCTTATCACAAATATCACTAAACAAATGGAAAAAAGAATAACAACCACCCTTACATTATTGGAAAAAATATGACAAATTACCATTGGAATCAACTCACATAGAAGGATGTCATAATCATGAGTCTCTAAAGATTTTAGCTTCAACTCTCTTCTATTGACCCATTTGGATATGTTGCTTGAATAGCCATTAAGATCTTTAATAGTCCCTAGTACTTCTAGAAATTTCTTTTTTTCTATAGGTGTCATCACATAAGAAGCACATGGATGTTTCCATTTATTTTCACTGATACACATATGATGCAATTCTGGTATGATGTCCCAATCCACCAAGTCACGCAGAGACCGTAAATCATCTTTTGTCTTTCCATTAATATTTAGAAGAATCGAAAGAAACATTTCCCACATATTATTTTCAATTTTCATTAAGTCTAAGAAATTACTAAACAAATTGGTTGACCAATAAGGAAAATCAAAGAAGATACTTCTCTTCTGCCAATTGTAACAGGTTTCAGTGGAAACATTCTTTCTCTTTCCAGATTTCATTTGACCCATCCCAAATGAAAAACTGAAATCTTTCAATTCATTAAGCACATCAGTACCAGACATATTCTGAGGAGGATCATTGGTCTCCATAGTGTTGTCAAATCTTTGACTATTATTTCTATATGGATGGTCCATTGGAAAGAATTGTCGATGTCCCATAAAACTGAAAATACAACTATGTTTCAGTCTTCTGGATCGTTTATTCTTCATACAAATAGGACATGATAGTTTTCCCTTCATGATACAACCAAAAATCATTACATAAGTAGGAAAATCATTGATCATCCATATAAGTGCAGCAAACATCTGAAATATATCTTTCAATCATGCATCATATGTGCACACACCCACAACCCAAAGAAGTTTCAAATATTTTATTAAAGGTTGCATGTATACGCCTATATCATTGCCGAGATCAGAAGGCCCAGATATGAGTATACTCATGAAAGTGAAAGGTTTTTTCATAAACAACCATGGGGGAAGATTATAAATGTAAATAAAAATAGGCCATGTGCTATGCCACATAAGCATCTACCCAAACGGATTAAAACTGTAACATGAAAGACCTAACCTTACATTATGCACATCAACTACAAAATCAGGATATCAAGCATCAAATCTCTACCATGAAAATCCTTCTACAGGGTGAACCAACTCATCATTAGTCTTATTTCTCTCAGTGTCAAACCATCACATTTTTATTGATATTTCATCTGACATAAAAATATTCTAGAGTCTGGGGATCAATGGAAAGTTCCACATTACATTCTGTGGAACACGAGATGAGGTTCCATTAGCTTTTGGATTCTAGCAGGATGTGCGAAAATTTATACAATCATTCTGTTCAATATTTTTATCCCAGAATAAACTACAATCTTTTGGGCAAGCATGGATTTTGTTTCTTGAAAATCCAAGTTCCTCAACTAACTTCCATTCCATATAGTGGTTTGAGGGAATATATGCATAATCTGGAAGTAACTCTTTCAAGAAGGTAAGAGTGTAATTGATGGATGTATTAGAAATACCATAAAATGTTTTCCCATGAATAAATCAGATTAAAAATTCCAACTTTTTCATTTCACAACATTGTCGATATACTGGATTCGTGGAAACATCATTCAATATTTTCACCCTAAAAACATCATCATTTTTATTAGACGCATCATGTGTGCTCATATCAAAATCTTCTTGGGACGAAATCCTTTCGTTTTTAGGATGATGAATAAATGGAAACCAGTCATATAAAAAATTCTCCAATCCAGTCCTCTCATTTGGATCATCAACAATTTGAGATATCATTTTCTCCCCATTGTGATACCACGCAGAGTAGTTTGCCTGAAAACCATATTTGGTTATGTGGTAGCTGAATTCTTCATGGCTCAACCAAGGTCTACCAACACACTTGTAACAGGGGAAGTGTTTGTGACAACTATCTGAAGCATTGTGAAATAAAAAATCTAAAAATTTCTCCAAATTGTTTTAAAAATCACTTGAGATCTGATCAGTTTCATACATCCCACTTCTATCCATTCGGTAAAAAAAATTATTATAATTCATTTCATCAAAAGCAATTCAATAAGGTTGATGTTTCATTAAAAATATATTTAAGTAAAAGAGAGTTGTTCAATTTATATGAAACCATAATTAACACACTACTCTATATGAGAATAATAATATAAAGGACAAAAAAATACTGTATTTATAACAAAATACATTTGAAGAACTATACATGTGTATACTAGATCACGTACACCTATAGAGGAGAATTATTTCGGAGTTGACAAAATTTTAGATCGAAGAAATTTTATATTTTAGTAGATTATTTGAGTGATCACATACATCGCCCAAGGGGGGAGGGTGTCCAGGGGGTGCTAAGTGTTCAGGGGGTGGTAGGGCTATCCAGGGGGTCGGGGCTGTCTAGGGGGGTTAGGGTGTCCTGGTGGGCGGGCTATCCACGGTGGGTGGGTGGGGGGGGGACTGTGGAGGAGGTACGTGTTGTCTAGGGGGTGGGCGGGATGTCCATAGGGGTAGCGAGGATGTCTTTGGGGTCGGGGGGTGTCTAGGGGGTTGAGGGATTTCCAGGGGGCTATCCAGGGGGGTACGAGGTGTCTAGGGGGTGAGCGGGGTGTCCGGGGGGTGACTGGGGCTGTCTAGGGGGGTACGGGTTGTCTAGGGGGGGCTATCTTTGGGAGTAGAGGGGTTGTACATGACGGTACGGGGTGTCTAGTGGGTGGGCGGGCTATCCACAGGGGGGTGGTCGGGCTATCTACGAGGGTGGCGGGGCTATCCAGTAGGGTTGAGGGTGTGAGGGGGGTGTTTCCAGGGGTGGGGGTGTTCAGAGGGATGGTGGTGTCCGAGGGGTGGCAGGGCTATCCAGGGGGTTTGGTGTGTCAAGGAGGGGGGGGGGGGGGCGAGCTATCCATGGGGGGTGGCAGGGCTGGCCAGGGGGTAGAGGGTATCCAGAGGGACGGGCTTATTGTCCACAGGGGTGGTGGGGCTATTCAAGGGGGTACAAGGTGTCTAGGGGGTGGGAGGGCTGTCCACGGAGGTGGGTGTGCTGTCAAGGGGGCAGGGTATGTCCATGGGGGCAGGAAGCCTATACATGGGGGTGGCAGGGCTGTCCAGAAGGGTAGGGGTGTCCACGGGGGTGGGCAGGCAGTCCACAGGGGGGGGGGTATCTAGGATGGATAGATTGTGTCCAGAGGGTGGGCGGGCTGTCCACAGGGGTGGAGGGGCTGTCCAGGGGTGTACGATGTGTCCAGTTGGGTGGGAAAGCTGTCCATGGGGTTGGCGGGGCAGCCCAGGGGGTAGGGGTGTCTAAGGGGTGGGTGGGCTGTACATCGGGTTGGGCGATCTAGGGGGGTGGTGCGTTGTGTCCAGGGGGTGGGCGAACTGTCAACGGGGGTGCATGGCTCTCCAGGGGGTATGAGGTATACAGGGGGTGGGATCCATATTCACAGGGATGGTTGGGATATCCAGGGGTACGTGGTGTCCAAAGGGGTGGGTGGGCTGTCCATGGGGGTGGCAGGGTTGTCCAGGGGGTACAGTGTGTCCAGGGGGGTGGGCGGGCTGTCCACGGGGGTGGCGGGGCTATCCATGGGGTACGAGGTGTCCATGGGGGTGGGTGAGATGTCCACGGGGATGGATGGGGCTGTCCAGGGTGTACAAGGTGACCAAGGGGTGGGTGTGCAGTCTACGAGGGTGGCAGCGCTATTCAGGGGGGTATGTGGTGTTTAGGTGGGTGGGAAAGCTGTCCACAGGGGTGGTGGGGCTATCTAGGGGGTAGAGGGTGTTTAGGGGGTGGGGGGAGGGGGCTATCCACGGTTTGGGGGGGGGGGGGGTTTAGGGGGTAGGGGGTGTCTATGGGGGGCAGGCTATCCAAGGGGGTGGGGGGGGGGGGGGGGTAGGGGGCTGTCTAGGGGGGTAGGGGTGTCCATGGGGTGGGCGGGCTATCTTCGGGGGTCACAAGGTTGTCTTGGGGGGTAATGGGGTCCAGGGGGTGGGCGGGCTGTCCACAGGGGGTGGCGGGGCTATCCAGGTGGGTAGGGGATGTCCAGGGGGTGGGCGGGCTATCCACAGGGGTGGGGGGGGGGGGGCTGTCCTGGTGGGTAGGGGGTGTCCAGGGGGCGGGCGGGCAGTCCTTGAGGGTCACAAGGCTATCTTAGGGGGTAGGGGGTATCCAGGAGTGGGAGGGCTATCCACGGAGGTGGTGGGGCTGTCCAGGGGGTAGGGGGTGTCCTGGTGGGTGGGTGGGGTGTCCAGGGGTTGGGGTATCCAGGGGTGGGTGAGCTTTCCACAAATAATTTAACTATCCATTGTTTTAGGTGAGTTTGACTACATATATAATGAATTCAATAAACCATACAATATGTAATAAAAAACATTTATTTTTAGTAGGATGGTTATTTACTAAGCGTCATCAGTCTATTACAATCATGATACATTGATTTTGTGACTTTATTTCACTCAACAACCAAGAGAGAGAGAGCATCCTGAATTATGCCTCTAGAAAATTTTGCAAGGTATATATGGGCATCAAGAGTGAGAACCCACTCACATTTCCGAAAGCCCATGATAGTTAGAGTTACATTTTGAGCATGTGACTATGGTTTTTATTTTTTTATTATGAAAATTGGTGCATGATTTTAACGTGTGATAAGTGAATTAACAGAGTGTGGTTAATATATAGGCATCAAGAGTGATGCAGGACTTGTATTAGAATTGAGTTTGATTTGGTATTTTAATTCCGTCATGTATGGTGTGATTGTGAAATGAGAATATGATGGGATGTGGGAAATGATGATGTGTGATGCTTCTAATATGGGTGTTATGGGATGATGGTTGCTGTGGAACCACCATGATATTTATACCTTCGGTCGAGAAGTGATGAGGTAGGTAATTCCTATGGGGGGAGTTCCCACAGAAAGGAATGATTAATTATATTGAGTAGTTGAGGTATTCTAGGCATGTGGGAATGATACATCTACATTCAATTTAATATCAAATTTTGGGACAATAAAGATCAGGTAGTTGAGATAGAGGAGATTTTTGGCCTGTGTATAGCCAAAATAGTATAAGGATGAGCTATTACATGTTTGGGATATGGCAAGGCACATGTGTTGTTCATGGATTTAAATGATTTTAGGGTTGGGAGTGTACATCCCCCAATCCCACTGCACACTCCCCTATAGCCCCCACCTCCCACTACATACCCCCCTACAGTCCCCTCCCCCATCGTCCCCTACTGCCACCACCCCCACATTACACACCCCCTCACCCCTTGCATCCCCTACCCTGCACAACCACGCCCTACAGTCCCCTCCCCCACTACACTGCCCCCAATCCTACACACACCCCTACAACCCCCTACCACTGTAAAAACCCCACTAAACCCCTCCCACTACCCAACCCCACCCTCCCACTGCACATCAACCCTCCCACTGCACAACCCCCCTCCCATTCCATTGAAAAATAAATTATGAAATGGAGACCCATAGTAGGTCTCTCTACCATTTAATAACTCACTACCATGTTGGATCAATATAATATGACATCACTAAAATATAACTATAAGACATGAACCTTGCTTATAATAAAAAGGGGTCTCAATAGAACACCTAAAAGGAACTCTATGCAGTGGAATGATGTGTAAAGGAACTCTATGAACGCCATAACATTCCATAGATACAAATTTATGAACTGGAGGAATCATCATTTGAATAGATATTCTACTAGTTGAATCATGTGTTATGTTAGGGGAAATAGGATACACCATGTTATCATATAATAGAGTTGGAAGAACAAACACTTACTTGAATCAAGGATTGATCATAGGTTGGGAAGAAGGGTTTACAAAGAATAGGGTATTTGTCGTTTAGGGATAATCGAAAAAAAAACAAAAAACAACGTTGTGTTCAAAGAAATCCAAATGAAAAATGTAATAAATAGAGGTAGAACATAAAACTGAGTTATAACTTACAGATTTGATGTGGAGGAACAAAAAATGAGTTGTTGGGAAGAAGGTTTTTCACGCTTGAAAAATGGATCTCTCGTCTAGGGCGCAATGTGGGCGGATCAAGATCAGAATCACATGTTGCATTTGTGTATTTTTATCCTAATGATTTTTTAAAAAATGTTTGGAAATGGGGGGTAGAATTTACACTATCCCAATATTTTCAAACAACCATTGGGAAAACTATACCTATCCCAACGGTTCTTCAAACCATTGGGAAAATACAGTCTAAAAATTCCTATACCAACGGTTTTCAACAAACTATTGGTATATGAATCCTATCCCAATGGTTTCTCTAAACCATTGGGATAGAGGTGTTGGTATAAGATGAATTTCCAGTAGTGTCATGTTATTCTATGAAATGATCTAAAGGTTCTATTCATATACTTTAAATGAATTGGTTATGATTAAAGTCATGTTCTTTATGAAACCCATTTCTCCTTCACGGTCAATATTTTTAGGACACCTATTTCTATTTCATAGGTTATAGGCAATTGAAACCTTATTATTTTCATGGGTTATGTTTATCATCAAATGAATATGAAAACTTTCTTTTTTTACATGTTATGATTTTTTTACATGTATATGATAATCATTTTAATTAATGGGTTATGATATGTTTATTTATGATCTCACGACACATGTATATATGATTTCATTATGTTATAGGTGGGACTTGTATCTCCCTTCAATGCATTGGGTAAACATTTATATCTCATGAGATAGACAAGGATGGAATGAGGGTTGACTTGGTTTATTATAATATGG
This sequence comes from Viscum album, assembly GCA_963277665.1. NCBI lineage: Eukaryota > Viridiplantae > Streptophyta > Magnoliopsida > Santalales > Viscaceae > Viscum > Viscum album. The sequence continues at coordinate 586,479,662 of OY728145.1, forward strand.
ATGGAATGATGGTTTACTCGGTTCAGTAATATAGGGCTGGAATAAGGGCTTACTCAGTTTAGTAATACATGGATGGAATAAGGGTTTACCCAGTTCAGTAATACAGGGATGGAATGGGGGTTCACCCAGTTCAATAAAGGAATTAATCCATTAATATGGTCTTAGAAGTGATGCCTTGTCTACTATATAAATCAGTATATGCTTTTTTGTTTCCACAATTTAATGTCGTACTCCTATGTTATGCTTTCATGGCATATGTCATTTAGTTCCTTTTGATTCATGTCTTATGAACTACCGATATTTATGCCATGATTAATGTATATGGTATTTGATATGCAGGGTATGATCTTATATTTTCAGGATCATGTTCTCATACCCTTTTTCTCAAGATTATGCTTACATGCCTCCCTTGTTTACCCTTACTAAGCATTTGAGATCACCCATTTTTATGTTTCCTTCACCAGGTTATGAAGATAAGTATTATGTTTCATGTGTTTAATAAGGTTTCTAGTCATGAAGAACCTAGTGGGAGATACTGTAGTTTACTTATATACCAGTGTTTATGTTTCCACGATTCCAAAGGCACTATACCAACAACAGTCTTTGGGCATCTTTTTGTATAATGTTTAAGTATTCCAAAAAAAGTTATGTAATGTCTATATTTGTAAATTGAGGGTCTCTATAGTTGGTATCAGAGCAAAGGTAAAGTTATCCTTTGGAAACTTGGATACAAAAACCCTAGTGAGATCCCTAGGTATATTTCTAAGTATATGTCTAGGGATGTCTCTGAGGATAAGTATAAAGATGAGTTAAAGTTTAGGAAAATGTCCTGGAATTTTGGTAATGGATAGAGTGAGTGGTTTCAAAGAAATACAGCCCTATATGGATAATGCAAGTGTATGTGGATCTGGCACAAATATACTTAGGGGTAACAACTCCAGTAATATTTTCCTAACTTGACTCACGGTAATCTAGTACATGAAAACGAGTCTTGCTTTACACCTAGTTTTACTCTCTCTGGAGATATGATTTTGGAATTCAAAAACTCTTCATGAACCATCATCATGGATTTAGATATAACTTAGCTATGAATAACCTAGGATAAACCTAGGGTGTCATGGATTATGGAAGATGCACTAGTAGAATAATGGTTTTTAACGTCATCAATTTGATGTCGGTTTCTTATAAACCGGTGTAAAATATGTTAGTGGAGAATTTTTTTCATGGGTTTTTTTAAAAAATGATGCCAAAAAGAAAAAAAATAGTTAGACATCGATTTATTTAAAAACCGATGCCAATTTCTTATAAAAAACTATTTTTAGTGTTAGTTTTTAAGAAAACTGACACAAATAATTATATTTTTTACTATATTTTATATTATTTTCTATGCTTCGATTTGACTGGTTATGGAGAAAAAATGAAGTTACGAATTAAATGTTATGGATGTCGGAAGTTAATCTTCTATAAAAGAAGTCTTAAAAAGTCTAACTTTCAAAGGCTATAAATTTTAAATCATAACTCCATTTTAGCTCCATGACCAGTCAAATCAAAATTATAAAATTCTATAAAACATTGATTTTTTTTTAAATTTATTGTGTCAGTTTTCCTAAAAAGATATGCCAAAAATATATTTTTTCATGTCAATTTCTTTAAATATTTATGCCAAAACAATATTTTTTAGTTTTTGGCATCTATTTTTAATAATAATGATATGAAATGTATTTTTAATTTTGAGTATCTATTTATTTAAAAAATGATTTCAATTTTTTTTGCTTTTTGGCATCATTTTTAAAAAAACCGACCCATTTTTTTTAGTTTTTAGCGTCTGTTTATTTAAAAACCGATGCAAAAAATGATATCGATTGACATTTTTTGTGTCGGTTTTTTATAAAAAAGAAGCTAAAGAGTATTCACCAATACGCAGGATCATAATTTCAATTTTTTTCATAGTGATCTTTTAGCTGTTTAAAATCATGCCTAAATTTTCCTAAAACGCTATCAAAAGTATTTTTATTTACTTTATATAAATCGATTTTATATTTTGTTCATCATTTTATACCTCTTTAATTCAATCAAGTTTTCAACATGTCTTCAATCGTTAATTTGAACACAATACCTATTCTAATCATTTATTTTATTACTTATTATTTTCCTTAATTCATAAAAAAACTTGATTATCCTTCTTATGAAGATGATTTATTATTATTATTGAGTTAAAAATATAAATATTCAGGTAAAATTTACCAATCATGGTGTTAATTTAATTATCTATCACCATTTTCATTGTCGTAGGAGTTCTACCCTAAATATAAGAGATATGATGATAAATAACATTTCATTTTGATGGAAGATCCTAAAACCATTGAAATATGTTTGAAATGATATGTTTATTTAATTTCATTTGGTTTATGTGATTTTAATTATGTTTATCATATTTTATTTGAAACAAGTTGTATTAATCGAATCAATGAAATGTTTAACTTCCGATGGCCATAACGTTTGATCTGTAACTCTGTGTTGGCTCCACGACTAGTCAAATCGAAGCTTAGAAAATCCTCTAAAACATAAAAGAAAAAAAGTTACATTCTAGTGTCATTTTTTTTAAAAACCGACACCAAAAATAATTTTTTTCATTTATGGTGTAATTTTTTTAAAACTTGAAGCCGAAACTATGTTTTTTTTCAACTTTTTTTCATCGATTGTTTAAGGAAAATGATGCCAAAAATGATACAGATTAGTTTTTTTGGCATCCGTTTTTCACAAAACCGATGCTAAAAAAATGTAATTAATTTTTAGCATTAGTTTACAAAGACCGACCTAAAATTTCATATTGTTTTACATCAGATGCTTTAACGTCGGTTAAATCCCTGCGTGCAAATTAAAAAAAACACCAACGCTAAAGTCCATTTTACTAATAATGGTGTCATGATTTAGACATCTTATAAGTAATTATTTTCATGACTATGTGGTGTTTTTCTATGATAAGTATTTATCAAACTATTCTTATGGTTTTAGTCAATTTCAAGAACAAGAACTAACTGGATTAATGTAGAAAGTGATGGAATATTTTATGATGAGTAGTCAAATGGGATGATCAGTAGTGAAAAAGATACTAAGATTATTCCAAATAAGCTATTGCAGTATATGATTGGAAATATTAGCTTTGGGGATATTTTTAACAGGAATTATAAGAGAAATATGTACTTTTATAGTAAAGAACATAGAATAAATAAGATTTACCTTCCAACTTGTCAAGAAGAAGAGATGAAAAACCTTGAGAAATACCTTAAATAGATGGAAAGATGTTATTTTTTACAGGATAAAGGGCCATGGAGTGACAAGTTATCATAAAGTTAAATGTATTATTAGTGGAGAACATGGGAATTTCCCAACACAATGACCTGAGCTATGTATTTACTTCTAAACCAAGTAAGAACCTCTTCCATTCTAAACAATAATGTTTAAGGATTAAAGTATTTATATATTTGGATATAGAGTTATGAATGATGAATTATGTATGGATTATTAAGTTTATGTTTTTTCTAAGGATTTACAAGAATATGTTGAATGGTCACAATGGACTAGAAAAGTGATTTCATGGAAATGTGATATTTTGACTAACGGAAGGTAACCATTAATATGTTCATTATGGTAAGATAATGTTGTATGGATGAAGATATGTCATATTGGGATGAGTAAATTGGATAGTGTTTATTACATTGTAACTACATAAGGATCTTTTTATATGTGGTTTATGCTACCACTAGTAAATTTTACAAAATATTTGGATTTAAGGAGTAAATCCAATATAATTTTGAATGAGGAAGCATACATGTTTTCCAAAGGTATTTATGGAAATTCAGGTTGTTACCATGTTTCAAGGGAATATACAATAAGGGTATTCACATATTAGGTATGTTACAACTAAGAGATACTTTGTGATATAGGGGAATCAATGTTAATCTGATTTTGTGACTCCCTTTCTAATGTTTTTTATTTTCATCTTTCTGAAGGTGTATAAGGTTATCCATTCAAGAAAAGTTTAATTTAAACTTTAGAAGAAGTATTTTTGCACTGAGTTTGTGTTTAAAAACTTAGTTAAAAGGATAATAAGTGATTAAACTTATTTCAAGGATTTCCATATTGTATATTATATTAGTGTGGTTTAAAAAAAGACATAATGTATGTCGTGTGACAACCAATCAAGTCAAGAAAGGTCGTGGTTCTTGAACCCAGGACCAAAGTATGACAAGGGTTTCACTAATACCACATGACTACATAATGTCCTGGTTAATTTATATTTATTTTTATTGAATAAATATTTATGATGAACTATTATTGTTACTTTTTTTATATTAATGCATGAAGTTTTTTATATATAAATAGTTAGAATTTTTATTAAGTATGGACCTTAAGATCCTTTAAAATCTTATTTTAGTGATTTTTTCATCAATGTTAAGTTCTAGACATTCATTACATGAGGTAATCGATGTATTAGAAATTTTTCAAAGCACCACCCAAGAATGACATTTTGTTTGTAGAAATTTATCAATAATTAGTCAACATCCTGAAAGAGATCAATTTTTTTTTGTCCTAATACCTTAATTTTTGTTGAGTTGATGGCCTTTTAAATTATAAAAAATTTATGACCATGAGGCCCTAAACATTCCTTTAATCTTTCAATTTTTTGTTATTGATTACCTCAATCACTCCCTATAAATATTTACACTTTTCCTCCTTGTCCAATATTCACTCTCAACCTATGTTCTCCTATGTGGAAACCTAGTTATATGTTACTTTGTGTAGCCATTATGGTTCAAAATTTCTCTTCTAAAGGAAGTTTTAGTATCCATTTTTACAATGTGGGTTTCTTTGACTTAAAATATTATGTATTAAACATTTAATAACCTAGATGAATTTTGAGGGTGAAATTCATTTTAAGGGGGTAGAATGTAACACCTTGAGATTTTGAGAAATATATTTTTTGAATTAATTTAACTTTTAAAGATTTTTCATTTCACATTACCCTAGAAATAGTTATATATATATATGTATTAAAAAAATAAATCAAAAATTAGTTTCACAGGAAATAACAACTTGTCTTGCGCTACACTCAATACAAACTTGGCTTACGTTACAAGCAACACCGACTTGGCATATGATGCATACAAAAATGAGTTTCTATGAAACATATCATTTTATTGTTTTAATTATTTAAATTTGATTATTATAACCTATTTTTTAAACATAGAAATAAATAATTTTAATTTTTTTTGTTTCATATAAATAAAACATATTGATAATGAAAGATAATATTTTTGGTAAAGTCCTTTTATGGTGAAAATATTGTCTTCTTGAATAAATAATTTTTAAAAATAAAAGTAATTTTATAAAAATTTAGAAAATGAATTGGATAAAATAAAATTAATTTTTCAATTCATAATTTAGAAATTATACCAGGGTTATGTTTTGGGTTTTTTTTGAGAAACTTCATTTTTTGATGAATAGTAAAAAACACAGCTTTGTAGTTAAAAAATGCCTTTTTATCTAATTAATTATTAATGATAAATGATATTATAAATATTTTTTAAGGTAAAATTAGATGAATATTACATCAGATAATAAAAAATAACTTCATCAGGATCAACCTCACATTGAAATTCAATAAAAAATCATAACAAACTTTTGATCTTTTTCTTACTTTAAGACCCCGTTATTTAGTCCCGACTACGAAATTATCACTAATCTTAATTTTTTTACATCTATTATTGGAATTTTAAATATCCAACATAAACCAATGCATTCATTCTAATAAGACTATGTTCATTTTGTGACCAAAATGTTTAGTAAAAATGACTAAAATTAATCATAGCGGTTAATGCCAAATTAAGCTTAATTATAGACTAAACCTTAAATTTAGGGGCCCAAATGACCTAGAAACTTTTACAACAACCATTTTATGTCAATATTTATGACATAAACCTTCAATTATTGAGTTTTTTTTGGGTTTTTATGACTTTTTTATGTAATAACATGTGCACACCTATTTTGTTTCTAAAAATTCAATGTGAGTCTTTTTCCTTCCCTATAAAAGGCCACCAACTCTACTAATTCCTCACACCTCTCAAACTTATTAATTTCAGACAATACATGACCAAAGTTACTCCCAAACATACTCCCTTATACCTTGAATCCTTAAATTGGGTAGAAACCCTGTTAAGGAAGCCTTTGGGCACCATCCAAAAAGAGTTACATGATTAAGAGGTTACATCTTCTCTCAAGCTCCTTTCTTTTATTTTACTTCTCATCCCCTAAACGCTATTTATACCCTTATTTTGTGATTAAAACAATATCATACATATACTAGGATGTTTTTATGAATAGTGTATGACATACACTTACACAAATCTCTATCTAATGAATGTTGAACATACCATTTCTATGTACGACGAACTTCTTCTTCATGAAACGATGACCGTTCATTTCTCCTTTACCACCAATAATTATTTCCATTATTATGGAAACTTTATCTGTAAATTTAATATATATTTTTTATGTGTTTAATATTCAGTATTCTTTTTATAACATGCCTCTTTTTACCTTCTATTTCGTGTTAATACGATAATCTCGTTTGAGGAAGTTTGGACTGCTGCCCCCTCAAAGCGATGTGATTCGTTCACACACCACATAGAAAGTATTGAGGAAGGGTTTAATGGAATTATATGATAAATAATATATATTAATTTTATTAAAATACTTATATACATACATACATATATGTACATATTTCATTTAAATACATTTTTTCAATACGACAATAAAAACAGAAAACAAAGTTCATGCTTACGTACAGCTTACCATCTCCATGTATGGTGTGTTCAATTTCATAATTCATCATGCTATAAAATATTATAATGTACATATAATAAGATATAACTGACATTTATATCATGTTATAAATTATGGAATTATGGTATAAGTATAAGGACCAATGCTATAACAAATTAAGACACATGCGAAGAACAAAGAGAATATTACCTGAAGTGAAACTTTAACATAAGATCATTAACAAGCGGGTAATATAAGTTCATAATCACAACATATATAGAAAATTTATACTAATATTATTATTTAAAATTTTTATAATAAAATTATATTTATTATACTAGAAGATTTTATGAGTACGGAGAGAGCCAAGACACAAGGTATGATGATTTCATCTGGGAGATACATGCTATGTTCTCTACTTTTTCCTCTTGTGTGGTGTATTTACTACCCATTATTTAATTATATGTATCATATAATTAAATTTATGGGTATTAAAATATCCATTCTATGATTATACTTTCATGGTGTTTAACTTTGAAAAGTTACAAAATCGGTAAAACAGTTTTCTCTCAATTGACTTTCTTTGAGACTTATGTTTTTATGCCCCTAACCTTATTTTTGAGGTGTATATAATTCGATTTTATTCGTTTTATAATTAATCTACTTATTATAATGATATATTAAGCTTCATGTAATTTCCTTTCCTTACATGGAGAGCATGATCCCAGGACACCAAGTTTTAAGAGTTTGTTGAGACAATCTCACCGCTTTTTGAGATTGTTTATGTTTATGCTTCCATTGATAAAATATTATGATCCATCTATCAAGAATATTCATGAGTTTCATTATTATATATTATTTCAAGATATACTCATATATTGGTACCATTGTTTACTCTTTGATACATAAGTTAGTTAAGAAAGTGTATTTAGAAAAAACTTACCTTACCCTCTCTTCAGTTGAAAATCAATGTTTTCTAAAAAGGTTTTCCAAGAATATTATACCATTACACTATAATATTTAAAATATGTTTTTTATTTTACCATTATCTTAAAAAGAATATTATTTTTTCTTTCGGAATAATTCACTTTTCTATCTTTTTTACCATACAAAGTAATGTTCTTTTGACCACATACGACATTGATGGATTTTCCCATCATCATTTCATCGAAGCTCCCTTTTCATTGTTAAAAATTTTAATCTTTAAGAATTTTTTTAAAAAAAAAATTTCAAGGTAAATTTTTTTCAAAATGGTTTCAAACAACTTTTATATTTTTCGTGGAAAACTATTTTCAAAATGTTTTCTTATCTTATTTACATGTTTTCAAAGTTATTTGAAAGAAATGGTTTTCAAAACGTTTTCAAGATTCTTTATAAGTTTCAAAGAAAAATGATTTTCAAAATGTTTTCAAGATTTATTTATGATTTTGCAAATTATTTTCAATGAAATGGTTTTGGAAGCATTTTTAAGCTTCCTTTAACAGGTTTCAAGGGTTTTTTAAGGAAGAATGTTTTTAAACTATTTTGAATCTTATTTTATAAGTTTATAAGGAAAAAGGGTTCCAAAATGATTTAAATTCTTATTTATATGTTTTCAAATCTATTTTATATGAAAATCATTTTAAAATGTTTTTATGCATAGAAATCATTTTCAATCAAGAAAGGATATTTTCCTCAAGATTTTTTAAAGATATTTCAAAATTATTTTCTATCTAAGATGACTTATATTTATCCTACTCATGTCATTATATGAAATGATATAAAGGTTATATTCATAAAATTTATATGAATGGGTTATGATTAATGTCATATTCTTAATGAAACTCGTTTCTCCTTCATGGGTAATATTCTTATAAAACCCTTTTATCTTCGACGAGTTATATGATTCATAAACCTGCTTCTTTTCACAGGATATGTTTATGATGAAATGGTTATGAAACCTTTCTTTTTCCACAGGTTATAATATGTTTACATGTTTATGATTTCTATTTTATTTCATGGGTTATGTTTTATTTATATATGATCTCATGGAACATGTATGTATGATTTAACTATGTGATGGCTATGACCTATATCTCCCTCCAATGAATTTGGTAAAGATTTATATCTCAAGTGATAGACAAGGCTAGAATAACGGTTTACTCAGTTCAGTACTACAGGGATAGAACGATGGTTTACTCGGTTCAGTAATAAATGGCTAGAATGAGGGTTTACTCAGTTTAGTAATAAACGGATAGAATGAGGGTTTATTCAATTTAGTAATAGAGGGATGGAATATGGGTTCACCTAGTCTAATAAAGGACTTTTTACACTAAGATAGTCTTGACAGTGATGCCTTGGCTACTATAGAAATCAATATATGCTTATGTGTTACCACAATTCCATGAATTACTCCTATGTTATGCTTTGATAGAATATGTACATTAATTCCTTTTGATTCATATCTTATGAACTACCAAGATTTATTCCATGATTCAGGTATGTGATATTTTATAATTAGGGTATGATCTTCTATTTTCATGATCATGTCATCATACTATTTTTCTCATATTTATGATTACATGTCTCCCTTGTTTACCCTTACTGAGCATTTGAGACCACCCCTTTTTATGTTTCCTTTCACAAGTTATGAAGATATATATTATGTTTGATGTGTTTAGGAAGGTTGATAGTCATGTAGAACCTAGTGGGAGAAAATTTAGCTCACTTATGTTCCGGATCTTATGTTTCCTTGTTTCCAAAGGCACTATACAAACTATGGTCTTTAGTCATCTTTTTGTATAATATTTAAGTATTCCACAAATTTTATGTAATGTCTATGTTTGTAAAGTAAGGGTATCTACACAAGGTAACCATGAAACATGAGATAGTGGGCCTTCATATAGTTTGTGCACGGTTTGTCTAATCATGTTAGGAGGCCATGCGAAGTGACCTTTGAGGCAGTAACATGTACACGATTAGTGCATAGTTTCTTAACTATGTGAGCTAACCATGCATGGAAATAAAAATATGGTTTTTAAATCTGGGATTAGTAGGGATTTTCCAAAAACCCTCCATTCTACCTCCCACTCTAGCATCGCTCTAAATTTTTGGTTCTCATGGGTTAGATGAGATCTTCCACTCATTATAAAAGTGATTTGAAAGGTTTTAAATTTGAAATTAAGGTGATTCTCTTCTCTCAAGTCTCCACTCTTTGTTTTCTCTTGGTTTTCCTTATTTCTTTCTCTCCCCTCTCTAGTTTTTATTGATCTACACTAATTTCATGTAGATCTAGGGGCTATTTTGCGAAAGTGGTAATATTAGGGCATGTTGATGACATGGAAGGGGATATAAAGCTATTTCATAGAGTTTTCACCTGGATTCAGTGTGTGGTTGTGTGGTGGGTTGATTTCACTAGAACCCTAAGGTAGGGGTGGCTTCTCTCTCAACTCTATTTTGATAGAACTAGGAGAATTGTTTTAAATAAATTTTATTTTCTTTAAAGTAATTGTGATTATGATATGTGATGTTTTTTGGATGTTCATGTTGTGATGATTTGTGGAATTTTTAGAAAAATGGGAAATTGCGGTGATATGTTCTTATTGTTAGATTTCAAAATGAATATTTTAAAATTGTTTACTTGGTTTGATTAATGTAAAGGGTTTGTGAAAATAGTTTTAAATAAAAGGGGTTGTTTTAATGATGGTAATGTGGCATGGATAATGTCCTATGGGACTGTTTGGTTGGAATTGATTATTTATATATTGTTTTTGCCTTGGGGTGTTATATTCTCATTGTTGGTTAAGTGTTTGTGCATGTTATTGACCTGGATGTGAAGAGGGTGGGAAGTGTCACTCTAAAAAGATGATGGATAGTGGATGAAATGACCACCATTAGGGGTAAGTGGTTGAGAAGTACCACTAAATCTAAAAAGAATTAAACAGTCTTAGACGAGATGTTCTATTGTGATTATTACATAGGGTTGTGTGTGTGGAACTTTATAGCTATGTTTTATCATGATTATGGCTGGGAAATATGGAATTATTCTGCTAATGTGCGATGATAAAATGGATTATAGACTGATTTTTGGCTTTCCCTTATGTTTTAGGGATATTTGGAGGAAATGTCTTGGTAAGGCTGTGTTTATCTTATTGGTAATTATTGTATTATTTAATGATTTTTATAAATTATTTTATATAAATGTGTTAATGGTTTTTTCCTATTTTAATGAGTTGGGAAGTCATTTGGGGAAAATCTACTGAGTATTTTCACACACCCCCTGCTTTGGAATGTTAGTGGTTTTGCAAATGTCATTTCCTAGGGCACAGGTAAGGTTAAAGTATCTTATTTTTTTAGAAGTTCATCATGATGCTTGGATGATTTTGGGGTGCTTGGAGCTTGGAGATTGGCTTGGAGTTGTGAAATTATGTCATAGATTTTTGGTTTTTGGTTTATCATATTATGATTGGTACTCTGATTATGGATTATTGGGGCTTGGTTGTGTTGGTCTTTTGGTTTTTTGAGTTTTTAAACTTTCTTATATGCATCATGTAGTTTTGTTGGTTGCTTTCATTATAAGGGAAAATCTTTCCCCACTTGTTCTTGAAGCCCTCCGAATTAATTTTATTCCTTTAGTGCCTTCTAAAAATCACATGTGGCCAAGTAACATTGCACTGCCTTCTCAATACAATGAGGAAGGGGTGGGACATTATAATTTCAATATTAATTTTGGTTAAATTTTTTGAATTTTTCTAAAAGACTTTTTTTCAGTGCTAGTGAAAAAATACTATTTTTTTAAATCTATCATTTTTTTAATTAATGTAATTTAAATAGTTACATTTTATTTTGAATTTTATATTATGGTGATATAAGATCCATTTTTTTACATTAGGATCATCATTCTATATAATTTTTATATAAGTTTATTTTTAGGGTTAAAATACATTTTTATGGAAATCCATTTTTTATCTAATTTATGTGTTTATTTTTAAATTAATTTTTTAAACTTAAAGGAAATAAATTTTATAATTCCTTTTTTATAATCAGAATATTAAAATTTGGTAAATAGCTACCTTTTAGGTTTTTTCATTAAGAACAGTAGCCTTAAAAAAATATTTCTCTCTTCAATAAGGGTAAAATAGGTAAAACATGGTTAAAGAATTTGGACAAGGGTTAAAGATTTCTATAACACTTTCCTTTATCCAATTTGATAAATGGAGTTTCAAAATTTTTATCAAATTTTTGAATATATGGCCACTTTTTTTCATTTTTAATTTGAAATTGACATTTATATTACTTTAAGAAAAGAGTACAAAAAAATATCACAATATTGATATTAATATATATGACATTTTTCCCATTATGGTAAAAAGATATTATGTTTAGTTTTAAATGATAATTTAAAATATGGATTAATTTTTTTTATCTTGTTAATTTATTTTTAGTTTTTAGTGATTGAATAATTAGATTAAATTCTTTTCAAATTCCAACAATATATTCATTCAAATAATTGGAAAATAAAATAAAAGATTTAAAAAATATTAAAATCAACGTAATTTGGATGAATTATTATATTTAATGAATTTTATAGACAAAAATAACATTTTATTGATGTTTTACAGGATTATATAGTAATTACATCTTTTTTTTTGTTTTTTTAATTTCAAATTAAATTAATTGTGTCCAAAATGATAATAATGATATTTTAGGAAAATGATATTTCATTAAATTATTTAAAAATAATAAGTATATTGAAAAGGGAAAATAGAGATAATATATGGTAATTCTTTTTATCTCTTTTCCATTTAAGGTAAACTTTTCTTTTTATGGTAACTTTCTTTCTCCTCTAGTGTAAAAGCATTATTATCCCAATAATTATCAAAATGGATAATAGGGGGTGAAACAAAGATATTAGGGTGAAACAATTACCTAAACTTATATAAATTTTATTTAATTAGATTATTTATACTAATACATATATTATGCTATACTTATATAAAATTGAATTCATTCTTGCTTAAAAAATAATTTATTTTAATTTAATACTTTTAGAAATTTCAAGAATGCACCTCCCCTCATTTATAATACGACACCCCTTCTCTATGTTCTTTACACCACTCTAAGAAACCCAACTCAACCAACCCCTAGACAATTCTCCTATAAAAATCCATTGAAACTAATTATAGGTTCTTTAATTATTAAAATACCATTACAAATATCCTCAAAAATAGATATAAAGTAAGCCTACCAAAGAATAGATAAACATATTTACTGAATAATTCAAATTTCTTTCTTATAATATTTCCTATAAATATGTTGTAAACATAGTAAAATAATAACTATTTTATCATAAATATAATTAAATTTTTTTTTGTGGTAAATCCATTTTAACCTTCTTTTCATATTATGGAAGCTGATTACATCACTAATGTGTATGTATGACTTACCATCTCCACGTAGCGGGGTAATTAGTTTTTTATTACCAAATTAATTTGATGATTATAAAGATGTAAATAATGATTATATATGATAATTATGTAATAATTATACTTTTGGAATTATAATATTACATCTACTTTCTTATCATTCAATCCATTGGAAAACTATAACGTCACTTGTGTGTAATTGTGGACTACCATCTCTACGAAGTGTTGTGATTCATTTTTCATTTTCTATCCATATGTATGGTAATATAGAAATATTTAATTAATATTTAATATATATAATATTAAAATGGTATTATAAATTTTAATTATTAATTATTATTTGTTTTTTTTCTATCCATTGAAAAGTGAAAACAACATTAATGTGTATGTTTGGCCTACCATCTCTGTGAATGTTGTAACACATTTTTTTCTCTCTATATTTTATAAATTAATATAAATATCTATATTTAATATTTATATATATATCATTAATAAAATCATGGATGTAAATTAATCATGTTTAATATTCAAGTTCTGGGACCACCAAATCAAAACTTACATGAAAACAAAGCTGTTAGCACCCAAAACAATGATAGTGATAAAATAATGTTAACAACAAGGTGATAAGATGTAATAAATAGGTCATATATTATATTATATATATTTATATGGTTATGGTATTTCAGTATAATAAATATAAATTTATTATACATGAGGTTAAGATCACTTATGAGGTATTTCAATGTTTAGGAATGAGATTTCATTTAAATTGCCAATCTGTTGAGAAAAATTTGATATTATAAACCTATTTAATTTTATTTGGTGTATATAATTCCCATTTTATGTATTTAACATGAATATATATTTTTTCATTATAATTTATGATTTAATTCATGTTTATTCTTTCTAAGTGTTATAGTTTGAAAGCTACCAAAGAGTTAATAATTTATTTTACAATCTCATTTTATTGGGATTGATATTTTTTATTGTATGAATATAAAAATATATCCTTAATAAAAATAACTGTATTTTATTATACAATATATATTTATGATTTTTTAAATTTTCTTATAATGTTTCATAATTTTATCCCTTAAATCAACAAAACAAATTTTCTAAATAAAATTCGATCTTATTTCTCTTTTTAATTGGGTTTATTTTTATTCCATGTCAATTTTTTTTCAAAATTATTTTTAAAAAATTTATTTTTATTTACTCAAATGGTATACTATATAAATTTTATGTTATCCATGAATTTTTAAATTATTTTAAAGTAATTTTTTAATGTTTTCTAAAATGGTTATTTTCACCATACTTTAAAAAAAAGTCAAAAGTAATTTCTTTTAACATATAAGGCATTAATAGATTTTCATACAAAAAAAACCATTTTATGCTCTTTTATCTTATTATACATATATTAAATAGTTTTAAAAAGAAAAATAATTAATTTAATCTTATTTTAATGTTTTATTCCACTTTACTCTCAGAAGTATGCGATTTTATTAGAAATCCAATATTTATAATGAATTGATTGAAATATTTTATCTCTTACTAAATGTGTGGTTATAAAATTTATCTTAAAAAAATCACTCTATTATTAACAATTTCTCTAAGAAATTACGTTTATTTTAAATATATGTATTATTTCTATCATGGATATGATTGTTTTTTAAACCATATACCATTTATATATATAGTGCTTTACTATGAAGGTTATTTGATTAATATGGGAAATATTTATATTCTAAATTATTTATTCAAGATGGATATTTATTGATAAGGTATATTTTTTATGAATTAAATTGATCATTTAATATATGAATAATTAATTAGACATATAGTTATGCATGTGTCATAGTTATTGATACCCCATTGATTAATCGATGGGTCTCATGATTCAAATCAATTATATAGCCTAATTAAATGGTTTTTTGCTGTATACCTACCAATAGATTAAATTATATTGGAACAAGGATTTAATGACAATGATATCATTATTTCTGAGATCATGTATCCCAATAATAATAAGTCTCTTCACTATCTATGAGATTATTTCATTGATATTATCAATGTATTCATTTCATGCTAAAGTGTTTTGATTAAATATAATATGTTTCTAGTTAATTACCTTTCTATATTTATCATGCCTCATGGATTCATGATAAATTACATTTTATGTAACCCTTTCTTAGAATTTTATCACACTCTTTATTTTTTCCTTTCCTTGGGATATGAAGAATGATATGATGAAATATACCTCGGTTACAATAATGTTTTCTTATGGTAATTATTTTATATTTCTAATGTCACATATAAACCATGTCTATATCAAGTATTTATAGAGTGCTAAACTTATAAATATTGCATAGTGATATCCCTTGTATGTTGTACTAATTTAATAAATAATACACTAGATCTGGGTTACTGGAGTTGGAATTTCACTAGTTAAATTATTGTAAAACCATAGGAATGGTTTTCAAAATATCCAGCCTTATATTATTTGTTTTAAAAATTATTTTATCATAATTGATGATAATTTTATATAATGATAAGAGGATCTAAACTTAATTGAGGTGAATCTAATGTGAATAAAAATTTCATATTTAATGATAAAAATGGATAAGTGTTAAAATATGTAAGGATCATAATCCAACTTCTTCTGAATAATGCTTTGATTTTTTAAGGATCATTCCACCAATAGTGTAATGAATTGGAAAAAGAATGATTGTGTTAGGATGTTTTCATGATTTATTAGGGATCATTTGTTACCATCATTCATACGTACATATGAGTCATTTGTTTCTATTTAAATATAAATTTTATTCTATGTAAGGATGAATTTAAGATTCTTATTGGTAATGATATTCATAAGAATCACATAATGTATGGATAAAGATTAATAATTGGAGAAAATATTTAAAATGTTGAAAACTAAAAATCATAGTTTTCATAATTATTTATTATAAATAGAAAATGAAATTGTGATGATGACCTAGTTGGTTTTTTAGGTTTTAAACATCATGAAACAATTATTATCTCTAATTACAACATGATATATATAAATTTAATTTAGATATAAAAAAGGATTATTATTTTCATTATGATTTTAATTTCAAATGATAATATTTTAAATTAAAAATTAGTGATCACAATAGACAATTAAGTATGATGATACTTGACCTATTATTTTGTGGTTTACATATCAAAAAATCAATACTGATTAAATTTGTTTTAATTAGTATGTTTATCTTCAACTTGAAAAGGAAGATTAAAGATAAAAGGAAAATATAATAATTCAAAGTTCCACAAAAATTATTAAATTCCAAGATAATATTGTTTGAATTAAATATTAATATTCATTTGTTATGCTGAAGTGTTTTAGATATAATAATCCAATTATCTAAATCTTCATTGGATGAAGAAGAATGTTTTGAGTTTCAGATTTCTATATAATAACTCAAGAAAAGGTTTTTACTATGTTTTTTTGAAGATCCCATTCATTGAGAATTAAGATAAAAGATAAAATCTATGTCGATTTATTTGAACATAACTATGAATATGTTATTCTATGTGGCTATTATAGAATTATTTTTAAATTAAAACATCTTTATGCAACTATCAAAAAACTAGGAGATTGATTTTTCTAATAAAAATTGAAAATTAGATTATAAAATAAGAAGGGTAGTGAAATCACTCTTCAAGGGATAGTATTTGATAAAATGAAAAATATATTATCATAGTGGTTGTTTCTTAAAAAAGAATAATTTTTAGGTTTCATGATATTATTTAAAAATATTCAATTTTTGAAATTTTATAGGATCTAAAAATTAATGTGTGTTAGAGTTCATGAAATATGTAGTGTGATCATCTTAAGAAAAATGGGGTGAGATGTCTTTAAAAAATAACTCTTGGGAGAAGTAGATAAGTTTTATGAGAAACTATGAGAAGCTCTGTGAACTGAAAAAGAACAATTTAATCACTTTTGTAAGAAGATAACCAGATACAACCGTATATAGTTGAACCTGCTCTATATCATATTAAAATATGAGAAGGAATTAATTTTCTAATCATAGATTTGATCAAATGATATAAATTTAAAAGAATAGGAAGAAGAACATGTGATACATAATATTTCGGAGGTTTAATTTTTGGAAGAAGAGGAATATGGGTAAGCCCAACCTACATAAATTCCTACTAAATATCTATTGACTACTGAGATATTGTGTGATGGAATCCAAGAAATAACATCTAAATATTATCTAGTAGTATGGATGAAACAAAGACTAATTTGTGAGTAATAATTTTTGAATAAATTAAATAATTTTAAGACTCTTTAAATAATATAATAAAATTAGTTAATGTAGTGACATTTTTTTCATAGTGGGATCTACTTCAATACAGTAAGAAGTTAATACTTTAATCTGTAGTGAGAATTTGTGAATTCTAATTGGAAGATTGAATTTATAAACACAATGGGATGTTTTATTAGTCCGTGGTGAATTTTTCAGTTGGATGAAAACCTCTTATACTACTTGTAATTGATTCTAAAATTATTAATGGATAATATTTGATCATAGAAAATAACCAATAACGATATGGAGTATGTTTCTCACATTGGGTATGATCCTTTCTAAAAGAATCATACTAATATAAAATTTATAGACTACATTGTATATAGGTTTGTATGATGGTTTAAATAAGAAAATATTCATCAACAATAATTGAAAATAGTGGTTCAAATGAAAAATGAGGTAAAACTATAAAAATATGAAATAATATTTGGTAAAAAGTTGGTATCACCTAAATCAAATATGCCCTTAGGTTTCTACACTAGTCATTAAGGGCATTTCAATTGGAAGCCAAAATATAGGTTCCCTATAATTGGATCTATAATTTTTCATGCATAAGAGTTTTATTACAATTATATAAATTAAATATTTAAAATGTTAAAAGGAATTCATTAGAGGAATGGTCAGTTTCCATCACCATCAAAAATAATTTGGAGGTTTCAACCTACAATTTAAAAAATTATATTAATAGAGATGTTAAGAATCCAAGAAATAATTCACAATTTTTGGAGGAACAAAGACTAGTTAAAGGATGTCATATTCTTAATTATATTGATAATTTTAGTGATTATTATTCATATAATTAAACTAGAAAAAGTTTTGATGAAAATGGGTTCAATAAATTACTTGGTGATTTTAGTTCTAATATAAAACACTATTTCCAAAGATTCCCATTGATTGTTTCACATACATATCTGAATAAATCAAAGGGATACAAGATGAAAAGTCTTATTTGTAAAAAGAGGTATATGTAATGGAAGATTCATTAGCTAAAAAGGTGTGTAACTATAACACCATAAAAAATATTCTGAAAACATAAGAATCTATATTAATTTGAAATGATATAGTCATTTTTTTAATGAATATTTTAAAAGAGTTATTAATGTGATATAGTTTCTTGAAAAATGTTTTCAATGAAGTTTTCCATGCATTAAAAAAGATATAAAAATATCCTATTGTTGTTAATAATTTTAAACTAAATAGAAAATGAAATGTTGTGAAAGTGATTTAAAACATAGTGAATGATGAAATAAAATGAATTACGACAAAATATAGAAGATAAAGGTGGATTGAGTTGAAATATTGAGCTTATTTGTGGTTGATAATAATACACTCAGTTTAATGTTTCTTGAGTTGAAGGATAAAATGATGAATCTGAAAACAACAAAATTTATAACTTCCAAAGAAATAGAGAAAAGAATTTCTTTTACACAAAATTATTTTAATATAATCTCTGGTATGAAGTATTAAAATATTTTCAAACATATATTGATACCCTATAAAGAACTATCCAATTTAATAAATATTTCAATACTATAGAATCCCTAAATCATAGAATCCCTAAATCAAGGGGGATATTTTCTCAAAACAATGAGTAATCCTACCACATAAAATAAGACTCTAAAGAGGAAGTAAAATTTATCCTTCAAAAGAATACTATATTGTTTTGATAATCTCTATGATAACTATGATAGAAGTTCTAATTATTCTAAGGAGTTATGGTATCTACTATCCAAATCTAATTATTGTATGAATGAGATAAAAAATCCAAAGAATAAATAAAAGTAGATGAATAAAAATGTAAAGTCTTCATTGAAGAGTATATAGAAGAAGAATTAAATGTAAACTCTCTGAATAATTCTTTGAATAATATTGGCGAAAAAGTTATTTCAATAAAATTAATATGATTCTATTGTGTTAAGGGAGGCCAAATTAAATAATATTGAAATTTTCTATGAACATCAAAGTAAAAGGATCAAGCTGTAATCTATAAGGAATTATTCAATATGAGAAATAAACAATAATATTTGCAAGGTGGTTGACATCCTTAATGAATAAGATGAAAGGATTCTAAAAAAGGTGATTTAAAAACGTCAAAAGATGAATTTTGAAGGTTCTATAAGGAAGGAAATGATTCCATAATGTGCATGAAATTACTCAGACAACAAGACACGTTATTTAATGTTAAAAGAAATGAAACAATAACTCTATGTACCAAGAAATCGATTATAAAAAAGGAGTTGATACACAAGAAAAAGGTTGAGCCCAATCCAAAAGAGTGATGTTAAATATTTCTATACTAGTTGGAATTAACCATGATGATGTAGAAACATGATAGAAATTAGATTCAATTATTTTCTTAATTAATTAATGATCTTCCAAATAAGAATAAAGTTGAAAAAGTTGAGAAATCCATGTTTTAGATAGATGAAATGGTCTAATAAATCAAGGATGATGGGATCATGATATTTTAGGGCATCAATAAAAAGTGTTTTTGGGTTGATAAATAGTTCATGCCCTAGTTTCAATCATTAAATAGTATGTTGGAATTACAATCTTCCCAAGTAAAATAATATTTTTTTAAATGTATGGAATTGAAATGAAGAATTAGAAGACAATTTTTGTGAATGTTGTAATCTTAGTATAATAAGAATATTTACCATCATAGGGAAATAAAATAAATTTTTTATTAAATAAAAACACCCAATAATGGAGATTTATAGATAATATCATTTGAGGAAAATTTTACAATTCAATTCTACCACAAATTTTACATTCACTCCTAAAAATGAAATTCTATAGAGACATGAAGAAATATGAATATTTATATATGATTTTTTTCTATCCATTAATTTTTTAAAACTTGTATACATTTTAGATATTTTGTGGAGTTATTATCAAACCAAATTGGGAGGAAAATAACTTTCTAATGAAATGATTTTATATATTTTTTATGCGAGTTCAGGTTTAAAAATTTCTTGAAAATCAGCAAAAAACCCTAATAAGTGAGTATGAGTTGCTAAAACATTGGGATTTTTTTATGGATATATTTTTTTTCTAAGTTTATCAGTTTTATATTCTAAATATATATAGAATTAGTGGAATTATAGTTTTTTATTGATTGAGAATTTTTATGAATTATATGGCACCATCCTTTTATCAAGTAGAATTTATTGATTCTCTCTTAAATGGGGAAGGATGAACATGGGGGAAAATGTTTTTCTTAAAATTAAAAGAGTAAAGTTGTATAAATTTTTCCCTTAAAATAAGTTCCAATACACATATGGTATTAAAATGTGAATGAGGAAAATTATAACCTTTGTATTTAGTTTTAATATGATGGGAGGTAAATAGAACTACTATTGTCATGAATTTATTTGAAGTAGTTAAAATTAGTAATGAAGATCACAAAGAGCGAGATTAAAGTGTAATTGATTATCAATTTTATTTATTATCAATTGGTATCTCAATAGGTCATCGATTTTTCATGGGTGTTTAATTGATTCTCCTCCCAAAGGAAAGGAAAATTCTTCCCATGTATTTGGGTAAATAAGAATTGATTTTGATATTTTTCAAGAAAACCCCTAATCATGATGATTAAAGAGTGGGTTTGTATAGATATAAAAAATGTTATAATATTAGAAGAATCATTTTCTACAACATTTTATGAATAGAGTATTTGAGGTTGACGGTGTTGTATGATGATCATGGTTCTTAATAGTTTGTCAATATTTCCTAAAAATGATTATAAATGTTTAAATATTTTAAGGCTGTGAGATTACATTTTGGGGAATGTATCCCTGAGTTATCTTTCGTAAATACTACTAAAATTATTAAGGAAATACCTTGGACAATGGTTATAACTATTTAACATTATTGCTAAAATTATTAAATGAAATGGGTTTCTTAAAATAATATATCACTAGTATTTATATGTTTCAAGACCCTTAGAATGGTTTTGAAGATGTCTAAACTTGCTTGATATATTCCTAAAATAATTTTTAGGTGTTTGAGGGTGATTAGAAATTATTGGACGAGGTCTTAAAATTAATTGAAGTCAATCTAATGTAACTGTGAAATTCTAAGTTAAGTATGATAATTCCTAAGTCATGAAGTGCACAAGGATCATAAGACAAATTCAAAGGATGATCCCCTAAGCCACATAAGGATCATTATACCTCTTTTGTGGAGAGTTAATAGTGTAATTACTATGTAAGGATTAATTAATGAGTTTATAAGGATCATTACCTACTTATTTAGCATCCTTTTAGTCTATATATGACTAAATAAGAGTTGCATAAAGATCATTTGAATTTTTCTTAATCACGAATTAATGTTTTGTAAAGATTAATCTCTATATATGAACAACTTGAGGTCTATATAAGGTTTAACAAATGGATAACTTTTTTTCATTCATAAAAATGAATAAGAGTGTTTTAGGAAATATTCAGTCTAGATAGAAAATGATACTATTATGATTCCAATGATGGTATTCATGAAGCTATATTTACCCTTGAATAATTATAGTTTTGATGAAGATGAATTGATATGAGAAATATGAAACCTTTTTTCATTATGATGTGAATTTCAAATGATTATATATGAAATTAAATAGTGTTTATGAGAAAATATATTTAAATATGATGATTCACAAGGTATAACTTTATGTTTTAAATATCAAAAAAATATATTTGATTAAATTTATTTAAATTATGAAGTTGATCTTCATGATTAGTATAAACATTATAGTTTTTAACAAAATTATCGAATTCAAAGTTCCTATAAATGAGTAAATTTATGTCCAATAAATAGGAATTAAATATGTATATTCTTGTGCAGTGATGTTCTGTATTAAATATAAAATGTTTTATTTATTATTATATATTTGATAAATAAGATAATGTTATAGAGTTAATAGATATTTTGTACAAACTCATGCTGAGGTTTGTAGAATGTTTATTAAATCTCTAAAACCTTGAGAAGAAAGATCCAAGAGGTAAATAATATTGTTTTATTTTAACACATATATGAAGAAGTTATTTCATACAATTGTTATATATATATTTTTAGAAGAATATATCTACAAAATTCTATAAAAAATTTGGTAGATTTATTAAACTAATCCAAATAGAAATAATAAGATAAAATATTTGTATAACTATAATATGTAAAGAAAATATTGAGAAAAAATGAAGGATTTTGGAATATATTGCATAAAAACATAGATTCTTTAGATTTCATGAAATCTTTTGAGATATTTTCATTTATTTAAATGATATAAGAACTAAAAATGAAATTGTGGTGAAGTGAAAAGAAAAATATAATGTGAGCATCTTGAGAAAAAATGTGTGAGATATCCTAAAAAAAGAATCTTTATAGAAATAGAGTAGTGTGTTGAGAACCTCGAAGCTGGCATGAAAAAAATAGTTTAGATAATTAGGAAGAAGATAACCTGATACTATAATTTAATGTTTAAACTACTATGTACTAAAATAAAAGAAAACTAATAGGAATCTTTCCACCAATAATAGTTTAGATTATGTGATCAAAATCAAAAATAAAAGGTAAAGGAAGTGGAGATACTCAGTATTGAAAAGATAAGAGTTTAAGGAAGAGGAATAAGCTGAGTAAAGATGAAATGAATGTAACCATTCTGAGTATCTATTGATTTTTGAGATCTATTTTTATGGGCATCTATTAAATATAATTTAAATATTCTATAGGAGTTTGGATGAACAGAGACTTAGTTATATGTAGTTATTCTAGAATATCATCACGCATTGGAAGACTATGCGTGTAGATTCATATCAAATTAGTTTATATAGTGACAACAGAATAATAGTGAGATTAAATTCAATTTTTCTAGGCTGACCTCATAACATAATATAAGAATTTATCAAGTCTAATGGGAAGCTAGAAATTGTTAACATAATGGGATTTTGAGTAGGGGTGTGAGGTACCATGGGTAAAAATGATAAAGGCACAACATATATAATTGGTGATAATAGTATTAATGGAAAATATTTGATTTAGGTGAAAAAACACTCAAAATAAGGAGAATTTTTACCAAACTAGGGTTGAAACATATAAAAACACCCATAATGATATTTTGTTTAAGTACTGCAGTGTATATTTTTGTGTATCTTTATATACTCGCATCATTTCGGGTTCTGAAAATGATGATAAATATAAATTATTGAGTTACATAGATTATGAGAAGTACAAATCATAATTTCCTCTAGAATATGATCTTAAATTTTTTTATAATGGTTGAATTATTCTAGTAATTAGATGTTTATGCTAGGACTATGATTTTGTGAGATTCTAAACGAGTTGTATTTTTCAGAATATATAAATATATATTAATAAATAGTAATTATTATTACATGTGTGAGAATTAATTTAACTTAAATTGATTCCCAGATTGGGATTCTAATTTTTTATTTTTTTTCTTCTAAAAATGATAATTTTACCTAGTTAAGATATATGATTTATTCAAGTTCTATGTATTGGGGAGACCCTATAATTTGGAATTACATGTATTTAAAAGTGAATTAAATTGTTTAGTTTTTTTATTTATTACTCACCCTTTTATCTTTATATCATATTTCCATGTTGGAAAAAAATATTCCCTAGAATCCAT
The DNA here is from genome assembly GCA_963277665.1 of Viscum album. Lineage (NCBI taxonomy): Eukaryota > Viridiplantae > Streptophyta > Magnoliopsida > Santalales > Viscaceae > Viscum > Viscum album. The sequence goes on from OY728145.1 coordinate 586,503,886, forward strand.
TTGTCCTAGAGAGGGAACAAGGGTGATGTAAGTGGGATTCATCCAGAGAGATCGATCATAGTTAGATTGGGTTTTGAAAACCATATTGTGCAGTTTTAACATCACCTTTTCATATCTTATAATTATTATTGGTGATTTATTTTATTTTCCACCAAATTGTACTAAAATCTTCATATTAATATTTTATATGGTATTTGGAATGCGATGGTTTTTTCAAGGGTTATAATGATTGAATTTGGGGTGAAACATGGATTAATTTTATGACTTTATCTAGTTAGTTTATTTCGAATGAGATATAATTTTTTTAAAACAAATTGATTGATATTATATTTATAGGAATATAAAGAGTAAGGTCTTATTTTTATTTAATATTGTTTATATAACAAATTATCCTTACGTAGGGGCTGCATAAGGGTGAACTTGGTTACCCAGATACATGGGACCAACACAATAGTAAACATGGATACCATTACACTAGTGATCTTTGGAAGGGTAACTACCACATTTACCTTATTATGGGATACATATGTTATAGTAACCAAAGTTACCCTTATATAAGTGACCCCCACCACACTAAAGGTGGGGTTTTTTAATATATTCAAAAAACCAGTTTTCCTTATTTTTATAACGGTTCGTTTTATGGTATAAAGGAAGGATTTGGGGGAGAGTAATCCATTAATAATTACATATATATTAATAATGGATTGGATTATAAAATAAATTATGAAATTCATTTATAATTACTTATTTTATTGTAAATTCTATTGGGGCCATGTAATGTTGGAAAATGGTTATTAAGACTTTCATGATATTCAATAGAGGTGGTGAAATTTTTTTAGTAAATGGAATAACTCCATTTATATGGTTGGTAGACATTGAGATTACCCATTTTTAAATTAATGTTTATGTTGATTATGAAATTTAGTCATATATTTTTGGTTGACCAAACCAATTTATTTAAAAAATTATTTAATTTAAATTAATACTCCTTAGATATGTGCAAATTTAATAGGAAATTGTGATCCATTAATCCTTGGATTCATTGATAAACAAACAACTCCCAAAAACTTGATTTATGATTCCTTCTTTGGGACACATTGACCCTATAAGCATGTGAATTAATTGATTCTAAGAACATTGGACCATGGTGTAAGTTCCTTTAGACTATCCTTATAAAGGTGATTGTTGGAAATGGAAATAATGGACTAATTGGGCCATGTCATACTTGTAAGATGCCTTAGAAACTTCAGACTATCTGATTAGGAACTGAGGATAATGTACTTACCACACTAGAATGTGAGTACCTAGGTGGGTATACACATGGTATATTTATTATAGGTAGAGTGTGTGAGGACTGGACTAGGATAATCAGTGAAGGTAGATAATTTTTAAGACATCAATCTTATGTAATGAATATATAGTTCTATATTTAAATTTAGTGCATCCATAAATAAAATAAGGTTATTATTAGGGATTGTATGAACTATTTGTGAATAAATTTTCTTGATAATGAAGAATTTAATAATAGGGACACTATACGTTCCTAGGGTATGGATGAAACTTAAGGACCTCAGTGGGTTCCCTAGTGTTTAGTTAAAACTTTCATATATTGGTGCAAGAATGAGTAGTGATAATTTAATAAGTCACCTTTGGACCCAAATAAATTGTTTGACATTGGTATCAAGCTAGTGTTATGGATAGTATGATCACTTGGAAAAATGGCCTAGGAGATAGGCAATGTGTGTGGGAATGTGGCTAACCCAAGTGGTTATTGACATCAAATATCAGGGAGAGAGCATGCCCCCATTGTTTTTGATATTTATAAACATGGGGGTGAAAGTTCCCCTAATAATATTATGTTACACT